>OY787670.1:25239654-26708849 GCA_963678985.1 Spisula subtruncata
ATTTTGTGGTTAGCTCTTCTGGTGTTAAGCCACTTGATGTGTTGAGTGTTGTGTTAGACTCAGTGTGTAAATGTGCTGTATCGTAAAATAAACTTAGGTCAGATAGAAGATGTTGTGAATTCAATAATTGTTAATAGAATAGATTGGCATGTGTGTCCGTTTGTCCGTAAATGTAACAAGTAGATAACGATTCTCTAGTACAATTTTATTGACTTCCAAAATATTATTCTGTTTCATCACCAACATTATCTTCTATCATATTTTATTTGTTTGCTTGTAATATGCATTTTCTCTAAAACATTGACTGTTACTAAGATTGAATTATTAACCGAATTGCACTTTAACATTAAACTTTTTCCTGAAAAATTAAACAGCTTGCTTACAATCTAACAAGAAATTGTATAAAAATTACTCACAATATATTAATACAATGTTTGCTTTTAATCAATAACATAACAATGAAACTACTATACAGTTAATTATAATTATGAAAAATTAACATTCCTTGTTAATACTTGTATATCATTTTATATCTTAAATGTTTTAAAATTCTTTTAGTAACAAAGTTTTATTTCAGGATTTCCTTGTGTGTGTTTATTAACATTACAACATAAGTCTAACTTTGTCATGAGATCATGTTATAAAATAAAATATTTGATACAGCATAACTTATGCATCATGTACACAAACTGTTCTAGGATCATACCTAAGACACATTGATGGGTATGCCAAACATTCTGGGTGGGGGTTGCATTATCATGGGCATGCCTCTTCAAATTGTTTTAATCTTTAACCTTTGGTGTAAGTTTGGTCACTTGAGAAGTACAAAAAATGTTATAGTTCTCTATACATAGGGGTTAGGCAAAACTATGTGCCAGCCTGATGGCATATCAGCAGTAAGTCACAACTGGTTATATGCAACCAGTGGTATAATAAAACATAACACTAGTCTTAACCACAGGTACGTGAAAAGTTTCATAGGATACCTTTATATACATAGTTATATATGTATAAATAAGGATCTTGAACACTTGTCACAGACTTGTTGTCTTAATTAACGTCAATATAAAGTCCCAACATAGTAGTGAATACTAGTGATACATAATAATTACTTCACCAGGACTTGACACTAACTATTTTTGGGCACTGGTCCCCCAGCAAAGAAACGTAAAATTTGTAAATAAAACATGTTTAGTTACAGGTCCTTCTTGATTTTCACTGGTCCTTCTTGATTTGCACTGGCCCCGGACCAGGGGACCAGTGTTAGTGTCGAGCCCTGTTTACATGTGTGATATCATGACAAAGTTTCTCATGAATATGTTATGTGTGTTATATACCATTTATAAAATGTACTCTATGTATATACTTTCCACAGCTGGAATGGGTAGGTGTCAGACATCTAAATTTTATATACTAGACCTCCCTGTGTAGGAATATTATCTATACTTTATCCAAATATTTATTGCATGTTATGGTCGGGAATCTCCATATTTTACCTTTTGTCACATTTATTATTCATATATTCTCATAGATATAGTGTATCCACCTTTACACAGTAGGAAAGATTCCATGCATGTTTCAAACTTAATTCCTTTTGGTTTTCAGGTTTTCTGTAAATACGGGTTAAACATCACTAAATTTTACTTCTGGATCAATTTCACCAATTTCACAAATGATTTGAGTAAAATTCAACTAAATTAATAATCCCGAGTTAAACATTATTGTAAGATATATATGAATACTCCTGGGTAATTAATTTCCACCAAATGATCTGGGTAATTGCTAAATTCTCTGGGTTAAAATTGGATCACAAAATGTTTGAAAAAATATGTGGTTACACCAACACTTAGAAAATGACCAGGGATATTCTAAATAGGATCGATGGTACAATATTTGGTAATAGGGCATAACAAAAGACCAGAATACTGTTGTATTGATACATTGGCTTGCCTGATCATTATAAGAACTAACGTAATACATAACTAAAAGAAGATATTGTGGAACAGCTTTATTTTTAACCCGCAATTATACTCATTTGCACCATGCGCTATATATTTCATGTAATTTGCACAATCTATACATTAACATTTATATATTACATACATTGTAGCTCAGTTAGCTTTTCTAAACCAGGGGTAGTATTCAAGATTGGTCTTACTTGACTTAAGGATAATCACAGCCAATCAGATCGCCACATATTAGACTATTGGTCTGTAACAAGTAACAAGTGGGGAGCGGTGATCTTGAGATAGGGTGCGCGCTTCGCGATCGAGACGTCGCGGGCTCAATCCCCCTATGGGCCACTGGTTAATTTCTATGAGCAAGACACACATGCTCCACTCCACCATGGTGTAAAATGGTACCTGTGAGGGCAGTCTATTCCTGGGCGCCGCCAATTGATGTTGGCTGCCACACCCACAGGATAGAAATAGTATTCCCAGGGAGACAAGAGTGTAGGTTTTCAAGTGTCAAAGGGTGCTTGAGCGACCTAACAGCTGAAAAGAGCCCAAGAAAATTGGAAATTTAACTTTTTTTTACTTTTATGATTGGCTATCCTTATTCTGTAATTAAGTAAGATCAATATTTAATATCACCCCCAGGTGATTACTGTTAGCTTAGTGACACAGCTTCCAAGGAAAAATTTTATTGGGCTCAAAATTTAAAAAGTACAACCATGGCCGTATCTTAAGAGACAATACAATATGGCATTTTTTGGGGTGTTTTAAAAACAACATCCATATTTTTTTACTTCTCAAAAAGTTCTGTGAGGCAAGTGCATGACTAGGTGCCTTATAAATGCCACAGAATTAATTGTTAGAAAATATTTTTTGTTTGATTTTGGTTGGTATTTGTTTATATTTATACTTTTATATGACGGAATGAACAACCTTGACCTGGAACCTGTGTTATTTATTGCTTAGTATGATATTAGGGGTACATAATTAGTCCAGTTAATGAATATAGAATATTTAGCAGTCTCTTCCTCAATGCTGACAGATTGTTTCAACTTGTGGATGTCCTGTTGTTCTTTTTCAGACTATATTACATAGTATACGGTTACGATGTTTTGTTATTGTTTAGTAAAATTAGAATACTTGTAGAATTGTTTTTGGTAATATTAATAAATTGCTTTATAGCTGCATCATGTTTGGTGTAAGACAAACATATGTATGGCACCATTTGACTTGTCAAAGAGCATTGTGTACTTAGCTCTAATTGGTGTGTTATATCCAAGATGAAATAAAACGGTACCATTATTTTCATATTAGCACTTATATCAGCCTAAAGAAGGAAAACATGCCTCTTCTCACACATATACCCTCATGGCAATGTATACCCATCAAGAATGAGGTGTTCATTGAGAGAGCTTAATGGAGTTGTTTATCCTATAGGAAATAGTGTTTACTCCAGGCTAAAAATTTCAAGCATAGCCATTATTTGCCAGTCAGCTTTCTGCTGAACTATGGATGGCATATATATATGTCTCCACATGGATTTGAACCCCGGTCAACAAATAGATGCCAAGCCCTTTAACCACTGAGCTTAGAGGTACTAAAGTAACATACACAACGAAAAAGCAACATGTCAACAATTATCAACAATATTATTCTATTTCATTCTGCAGTCAGCATTCTGTATTCTTAATTGTTTTATGTTGATATTTTATAAATAGAGGATTTAACTCCCGAGGGTAAGCTGTCTATAGTGTCATGTTGTACTGACATTATTTATATGTAAAATTTATGTGATCATTTAAAATTTATGTTAAATATTCAGAATATCAAATGTAACTATATTTTTTAAGATTTTAAGTGAACTCTCAGTCTAGTATATAAATAATGTGATCATTTAAATTATAGTAAAATAATTGGAATCCAAAATATCATTATATTTCTTAAGATTTAAGTGAAATGTCTAGTATATGTAATTATACTATTAACTTTATAGCTAAAAAATCAAAAAAAATCTGGATGCAGGATTTTATATGACTTCCTGGAACTGCTGCTTTTAAATACTTTTTATTGGGATTTCTTTTCAATGTACCCAAATATATTGTTACAAAGATCCCCAAAATCACTGGTAGACTTCAAGCTAGGAGTGCTGGTTGGAAGCCAGTAGCCCAGTACTACAAGGAAAGGAACACTATCTGTTAAGAAAAATATATTTTTGCGGAATCTCTTTGGACAAAAAGTTGACATTTTATTGGTCGGAAATTTTTCACTTTACATTGAATAAAAGAACAAATTTATTTGGTGTTTTTGAACATTGAATTATCACAGGATTTCAATATAAGTTTACAATGTTAAATATTTACTTTGTACATGATAATATAGAAATGAAAACACATAATGGTAAGCTCTGTTGTTGCTGTCAATGTAAAAATGGACGTATCTTGTTAAAAACATAATTATGATTTGATTTGTACACCGGTATACATTTTTCATGGAATTTTTGTCTCATTTCTAAATGTCAATTTGAAATGTTCCAATTTACTCACCTTTTAAAATATCACTCAATACATATAATGATTGCGAACTATTTTTCTCGTTTCTCAGCATGACTTTTTTGTTTATTTAAAAAAAGAATCAGAGATTAATTATACTTTTTTCTCCTAAAAAATAAATATGCAATTACAAGCCGAAATATTCAGATTTTTTGAAGTTTGTAGAAAGTTTTTGTATATAATTATTTGGAACTTAAAATATAGTTTACTAAAATCCATTAAGTTTAATAACTACCATTAATTAACTACAAATTAAATAATTTTTGTATCTATAATATTTTAACACAGGTATAATTGACTGGTCACTTTATTCGCTTTATGTTTGTAAAGATGTCTATTCACATTATACATATATTGCTATCACATTGGAATTATTTTGTTACATGCATTTTCATTATATATAAACATATTTTCATGAAAAATTTCATTTCAATGACTATGATATTTATAATTATCAATAATTTTTATCTATTTTAATAAATACATTTTTTTGCATGACTTTTCAAGGAATGTTTATTGCGGATAATATTGGCTTGTTACTTATTCTTTTTTCACTAGGATGCATTAATTTAAAAGTATACATGTATGTATATTGAATGTTTCTGTTAATATTGCTATTTAAATTACATTGACAAAGTTGTTCGGTGGAAGAGTAAGTATTGTGTAGTAATTTGAAGGTGGATATGTCGTTTCTTGTGATTATAGGATTATAATGAAATAATTCGATATTTAGATATTCACTAAATGGAGAGTATTTGATATGTGTTTGTTAAGCAGCAGACAGCAGCTTTGCATAATTATGAAATCCAGTATAAGCTGAACATATTTTTTTCTAACAAGAAATTGGAGCAGTTGTCAGTTATTTGTAAAAGCTCTGACTGACTAATGTCATGTTTATTAAATTGCAGGGGTCAAATGCAATAAAAATTGCTGAAAAATAGTGTTAAAAAAAATGAAAAATTGAAAAACTTTTTAAAAAATGAGTGTTAATTGTCACAACTTTATACAGTCAGTTAGAGTATGACTTTGTAGTCTGTATCATATGTGTCTCTGTTGTATACAAATTGTATTAATACTGTTTCTATGAAATATGAAGTAAGCTTCAGACCATGTGCCCTTTCTTTTTGACTGGCATTTAATATACATGAGTCTTTTAATCCATGTTCAGAATATATACAATTCTGTGTTTGTTTTGTATTGTGAAATAGCCATATTTTGTATTGCGCAATAGCTGTATTTTATATTGCGCAATAGAAGCGTATTTGTACACAATTGTTGTATATTTAACCATATTATTGCCATAATACTGTAAAATATGTAAAAATTAACTAATATATGACTTCTTTTATTTTTTCAGATGGTATATAGTTTGTAATATAAAAGTTTGCTTATTTATTTTCGTTAGTTTTTATGAACCTCAATTCCCCATTTGTATTTTTGTATTGCAAGTTTACCATATGTTTACGTTTTTTGTTTTTCAGTTTGTTTGACAATATGCAAAACAAATAGCATGCATATTTATATATGAACTCCATATATATATGAATATTTTAAGTTAATTTGTTTTAAGTTAAAATACCTATACATGTATACCTTATCTGCATGAAGTAAAGCATGCTGCTCTGGACTCTGTATATCATCACAAACTAAGCATGTTTTTTGAAAATTTGGCCATCCATCATGCATGGCTTTTCTTTGGTGTACGAAGTGGCCAAACACCAAGCATGGCTTTATTTATGGTGTGCAAAACGTTAGCCAAACATTATAAAGCATGGCTTTAAATATTGGTGAAAGAAAAATTTCACCAACCTGTATTCATGGCTTATTATAATTTGAGTACTACATAAACTCAATAATTGCTCCAAATTTGCATGATAAATGTTTGTTAATCATTACTTAAAAAGATTGTTTATGGAATGTTATTTGTTATTCAAATAAAACCAAAGCAATATTATTGTTCTGTTCATGATTAATTGCATATTAAGATTGTGTTTGTCACCTGATATTGAAAAGTTGCTTGGTTAATTTCTGTTAAGTTCGAAGTCAGACAGATATTTATTATATTTAGACCACTCACTCTCTGGATTTTTTATTAGCGCATGTTAATTTGTATACTCCGTGCGAATGTAACTTGCTACAATTATTTAGTGAAATATATTGTATTTTGGTGAAGAAATAAGTCAAAGTTGTGCAACTTTGTATACTCAATGCCAATATAATTTGCTTCATATATTAATAATGTATCAAAGTCACTGTATCATATTTTATTAAATACATATATAATGCTGTAATAATGTTACAGAATAGAATATTAATATAAGTACACATTTGGATGCAAAGAAATTTTAACACAAGTGTATAGTACGAGTGGTTTAAGGTTTGTCTCCATGTCGGTGCAGCTATATTCTGGATAAAAAAATCCTTATATGGGCCTCATGTTCTATTGAAGGTCAGTTTTATGACCAGAGTATACTAACTGAATTACAATATGCATCCTGTTTTATGTTGATTTGCATAAATCTATTGTTTTATTTAGCAACTTAACGACAATCATGCATAAATCTTATAATTAACATTTAATATGGACAACAATTATTTAACATATTGACAACATGTGTAAACCTATTGTAACAAACTAAACTCTGTGTGTGACTAATGCTTGTACTTATAATTATATCAAACTTGAGAATACTTTCATCCCTGGTTTTTTTAACTCTTTGCTCCATGCATCCATAGATGTACCAATTCATGCCCATCTCAAATTTATAATTTTCCACAAACCCTCCCTTTGGCGCAACAAGGTTGTAACTTTCTATAGATTATAGATCTTGTTGCACCAAAGGGATGAAATGTGTATGGAGATGTGTAGGAATTCATGTTGATGGTAGATGGATTATAAGTGATATGGAGTGAAGGGCTATGTGAGAGTTTATTTATGGTTTACTAAACCAGTATTTTGTTATATCTTACAGGAGGTGTAGAGATGATCAGACTGGGTGAAAACACGATTGAATACAGCAAAGATTTCAGATTCTATATCACAACGAAGCTGAGAAATCCACATTATTTACCAGAAGTTGCTACCAAGGTGTCATTGTTGAACTTCATGATCACCCCTGAAGGTCTTGAAGACCAGCTGCTGGGTATTGTGGTGGCAAAAGAAAGGTAAATTGGATTCATATAGTTGTGTTATGTTTTATATGGTAGCTGAATGTTACAGTGCTCTTGAATATTAATCTCTAGGTCCATGGTATAAATATTGGAGCCCTGGAAATTAAAAATAATAATTTTCAGTTTTCACATATATGCTTATACATGTATTAGATTATTTATATGTTTGGTGAACACAATGTGTGATTATATCTATACAGACCAGAGTTAGAAGAAGAGAGACAGGCATTGATTATACAGAGTGCACAGAACCGTAAACAACTGAAGGAGATTGAGGACAAGATTCTTCACACTCTGTCAGCATCCGAGGGGAACATTCTGGAAGATGAATTTGCCATTCAGATCCTTGATTCATCCAAAATTCTCTCTGATGAAATCTCCAAGAAGCAAAAGGTTGGTTCCGTGGATCATTTATGGTATAATATTGTGAGGGATGTTTTAAAAGTTTTTGGGACAAATGTAGAAAATGTCATTGAATTCAAGCTAAGATGTTTAGAAATCAGTTCAAATAATTATTATTGCTGTAATTGAGTTATCTACTTTAAATTTCATATTTCTTTATAAAATTGTGATGATTTTGCACTTTCTTAATAATAAATTTTGTCAAAATCGCCAATTTAATCCTTTGCTTCAATTCTTTTCTTACTACAGTATAAATGTATGTATTTATAGATTGCTGAGGAGACAGAAGAGAAGATTGAGGCTAGTCGTATGGGATATCGTCCCATAGCTAAACATTCCTCCATCTTATTCTTCTCTATCGCTGATCTACCAAACATTGATCCCATGTATCAGTACTCACTGACATGGTTTGTCAACCTCTATATTATGTCTATACACGACAGGTATGTACAATGTCTTTGTTACATTTTAAAATTATATTTTAAGGACTTTTTCGACTTTTGGTTGTTTCTTGGAGGGGGTTTTTAGTCTGGTTCCTGTACACAAATTTACAGTACACTAAAGTACTACTACTAGGAACTAACATTGCAATGGCAACCAGAATGATATCTTTTCCATGAAACAGCCAAGTGGAAAAAGACCAATAAAGTGAAAATTATAACACCAGTGCAATAAACTACAATTCAAAAATAAGAATCTTTAGTATTGACCATCTCTGAATATGACTTGTATTTGAAAGTAAAAATATACCATACATCTGTAAAGAATAAGCAGCTGATTTTATTGTTTAAATCATTTCAAAAAAATATTATATCAGCTTACATGTCTCATGGTAAGAGTATATACAATGTATATTCTCCTTGGATATATGGGAGGTTGCGTGTTTGTTCCGGAGTCAAAATATGGTACTGGTATATACACAGCACGGGATCTTGAGTATATAAGTATCACTGGTAACTCAAGATATAAAGGCAGTTCCTGGACTGGTTGAAACAGGGTTAGAATGATATGTTCTTCTTGAATATATTCTGAGAAGTATTTTTTGCATTAAAAAAACAAGTAGTATAGAGACACACATTTTAACTACAAAAAAAATGGTGTATGTATTTTCATTGTCCTGTTATCATTTCTTGCAGGACTATATTAGCACTATAAGTGAACCCTTTACTCTATGTTATACCCTCCACTATCCAATTAATAGACTTAACTCAAATGTCTACACATCTCATGTGCAGCTTTTTGTTACAAATATCAAGAATGGTCTCCCTTAATAATTTGTCTTTTTTTTCAATTTATAATATTCCTTTATACTGGTTGGGGTGTGCATTAAATGACAAATGATGCAGCTATGGAGTAAAGGGTTTTCACTGTCATCATTCTACCTTTGTTTAACAATGATACTGTTTATTGCATGTTTAAGAAATAAAAATCTGTTCGCGTTTATTGTCGGTGAATAAAACACGGGCAGGAGTTCGGATGCGTAAAAATTAAATCACGAGTGCGTAGCACGAGTGATTTAATTTTCCGCATCCGAACGAGTGCCCGTGTTTTATTCACCGACAATATACAAGAACAGAGTTTTTATTTCGATTCTAAATACGATAATATCCCGCACTATTTAACTGCGCGCATTCCATTTTCACCCATTTGACATTGAACATAATTCCACGAAGAAATTGAGTGGCTTATTAGCTGATACAATTACCTCCCTCGTTAATGAAAACGACCTTCGTAATTTTCTGAAGGAAATACCACAATTTAAACATTGAAACAATTTTAATAACACGATTATATGGTATCTATTTCATAAAATGAAAAATATGAATGGATTGATTATCAGAAGCTTTAATAAATCTAGTTTTTTAGAGCATACTGGAGTTTCTAAAAATAGATGCGTCATAGATGTAACACTGGATTCTCGTGCAACTCGCCTTGTCATCGTGACTCGTAGTAAATTTTACTATGAAGTTTACGTTCATTCATTCATAAATATGTCAAGTTATACTGGGCGTAAATAGAAACAGCCAATTTGATAGGTATGTTTTATGGGGGCAATAAAACATGGTTCGGTTCGTTCTTTGTGTATTGGATTAATCCGCGAATCGTGTTAGAATATATAATTATGCATGTCATGCGATTTCTCTTACTGCAATAATTATGTTTAAGTCCTCAGCAATATTTTGGATATAATGTTTTTGTCTTTGAATGTTGACCTATATTATACTTTCTTTTGGCATGTTTGAACTTGAATGACAATTTATTTCTAAATATAATTTCCTAGCTCATGAGTATTCAATGTTAAATTAGTTAAACAAAACATATTTTTGAAAATGTCCAATATTTACAAGGATATTAGTTATTACCCTTTCATTAGATAATTTAACTACTAGTATATAAAAAAAAAGAAAAAAAAACTTGTATAAGAATGTAAACAAATTCACTATGAGCTGGGATATTAACACTGAGTGTTCATTTAGGAAATTATTGTTTTATATTTATGTTTTTTATTGTATTCAACTGGCTGACAAACATTTTACATATTACAGCAATAAATCGAAGATCCTGGATCGACGTCTACGTTACCTCACTGATCATTTTACTTACCTATTATTTGACAATGTGACACGATCTTTGTTTGCAAAACATAAAGTCGTGCTCGCATTTCTTCTGTGTACTAATTTATTAATGTGAGTAACGGTGGAAGGCAACTAGAGTCTGTATACATTACCCCACCCACTAGAATACTGCATGTTTTCTAGATTTGTTACTAGAGCATTATATAAAATACCTTATATACACACATATATAATCTGATCATTAGAAAATAGACCTTGCTAGGTCTTCTTTATATGTACCACAAATATTTCTCCTTCCATTGTTTTGCCAATGTAGCAAACGTTATCAATGGATACCCCATCATTTCTGAGGCTCTTGTGTTTAAATACCATAAAAAATTCAAATGATTTATGTGTATAAATTGCATTTCAAAATTCAAAATTAAGCATGATCAATGAAAAATCATCAAATGTATTAGAAAAATATATATTTTACGTAACATACCTCCATTTCGAAACTGTAACATTTACCACATGATGTGGTTGAAAGTGAAATATTTGTGGGTGCTATCTATTCCCTATTCTTTCCATTGCATTTTCTTTTCATTTTATAACACCAACAAACCAGAGAATTCAACTTTCTAGCTATGTCATAATTATGCGGATATTTTGAAAAACTTGTTGACCTACTATTTGAAGAATTTGTTTGATAAAAATACTAAAAATTATAGTCCTTAAAATTAAGACGTAACTAAAACATAATTATGAAAGTATAATAAAAAAATTAGTACTGATATATCAGACCAAAGTGATAGATTTTCTGAAAAATCAGGATATCAGTATAGTTTTACAGACACTATTGATTGTATAAAAATATCCCAAAATTAAAAAAAAAAAAAATTACAAAATTTGAAAATATTTTTATGTATTTATCAGCTAGGCACTAGATAGACCGAGCTATTCAATTAATTATTATAATAATGAGTTCTCAGTATAAGAGATTTAATTGAGTTGGAACAATCTGGTTTGTTGGTACCTTTATGTTCATATTTATACGTACATGTATATAATCCAGTGATTTGTAGTTTATTTGTGACCCTGGATACCTTTGTAATCACTCTAAGTATTTACAAAACAAAAGCTTGTTTTACCTACATACTTTCAGTTCCATCTTTGCCCTAGATGTTGTCAAATGTCAATTTTGCAAAGCTGTGTTTTTGCTGCCTTTCATTTCCTTACAGAGCCTTATAGTGGGGTGACAATTGGTGATTTTTTGGGGTGAGGTGACAACTCCGGTAGAACAAGCAATGTTATATACCTAAATGTTCGCCTATGTCTGTAGTATATGAAACTGCCGGCATAAATTGTCAACGCGTGGTGCGAACCTGGAGATCCAAAATGGCGTCCAAGATGGCCGCCATAATTTTCAAATACACCTGGAATTCTATGTTCAATTGTGAATTTTTTATTTATGTATGCAGTAACAAATATTTGCATGGATATTGTTCATTTGATAAAGTGCATCAAATGGACATACTGAACAGATGACTTTGAGGTCAAGGTCAAGGTCATTTCAAGGTCAAAATACCGAAAAATACCTAAAAAAGTGTTATATACTGCCTTCTTTTGTCTTTTTTGATTTTTTTTAAAGTTCTATTTAGCATATTAAGTGATATAAATAAGTCTAAGGGTATAATCACTTATTATAAGTAATATTATAACTTTAAGAGCAATATTTTTATGACCACAGCCATTTTTTAAATTCCTATAGTGAGAAGACCAATCCGCATGCTCAATACTTGTATCACACATCAGAGATATGTTCCAACATGACATCTTTATTTGGATGTTTGTATAACATATTTACATGGATGTAATTCAGTTGATTATGTACATCAAAAAGACATACATCACTGACCACTTTGAGGTCAATGTCAAGGTCATTCAAAGGTCAACTTGAGAAAAATGGCTAAAAATTGTATTTTCGTCCTTATTTTCTTGTTTCAACAGATGTTTTATATCACATTTGGTTTACAACATGTTAAGTGTGTTGATAGTCACATATTCTCTAATTATTAGGTCAATTTTAAATTCAAATTATTCAAAATTTGTAACAACTGACTTTTATACAAGTACAATTATTGGCCGAGATGGTACATATATTCTGAAATTGCTGCTGCCATAATGATATTTCTTTTAATTCAAGTATGACTGTTTCATTATGATGTTATAATTAAATCTTTGTATAAACCATAATAACTTTATATTTTACTCTTACTTGACATGAAAATTGGTCACTTAAGGGCAAGGCCAATGTTAGGTCAAGGTCATTATTACTACAAAATTGAAAAAGTACCTGCAGATTTTCACCGCATTTTTGTCTTGCCTGTAAGGGTCCTAAGTCTAACCTACCTGGTGTTTGCAAGTGTGTTTGGATGGGGCAGGGTATTGGAGAAACGGAACCACAGAACCTATAGGAACATTACACTGCAAAATCATCCATCCCATGGCATAACAGGTATGTGCCACCAGCTAGTGGAACAATCCAAGACCCTTACAAGTACTAATCACCTCGAAGTACACCCATCACATCCTAGGGTTTGTTTAATACCCACTTAATATAAGTTTAGTCTTAGATCTCTGCAGGATCATATTGGGTGCCCTACACCCATGAGAACAGCCTACCAGACCATGTTTGGTACCTACCTGCTTCCAAACAGCAATCCCAGATCCTGTTTGGTACCAACCACCACCAAGAACAGCAACCCCAGACCCTGTTAGGTAACCATAAATTCATGTGCAGCCATTCCAGATCATGTTTAGTACTTACCACCTTCAAGAATAGCCATACCAGACCCAGTTTGCTACCAACCACCCCCAAGAATAGTCCTACCAGACCCTGTTAGGTACCCGCCACCTCAAAGAACAGCCACCTAACACCCTTTTTGATACCCATCACCTCTATATACAGCCATGCCAAATCCTGTTTGCTACCAACCACCCCACGGACAGCCCTACCAGACCATGTTTGTTACCAACCACCCCAAGAACAGCCCTACCAGACCCTGTTTGCTACCAACCACCCCAAGAGTAACCACAACAGACCCTGTTTGGTACCAATCAACACCCAAAACAGCCCTACCAGACCCTGTTTGTCACCAACCACCACCAAAAACAGCCACCCAACATCCTGTTTGATACTCATCACCTCTGTATACAGCCCTACCTGACCCTGTTTTGTACCTACCACATGCAAGAACAGCCCTACCGGGCCTGTTTGCTACTAACTGCCTCAAAGAACAGCCACCCAACACCTTATTTGGTACCAACAACCACCAAGAACAGCCACCCAACACCATACTTGGTACACATCACCACCAAGAACAGACCAACCTGATCCTGCTTGGTACCAACCACCACAAAAAACAGCCACCCAACATCCTGCTTGGTACCAACCACACCAAGAACAGCCAGCCAATATCTTGTTTGGTACCAACTACCACCAAGAACAGCCACCTAATACCCTGTTTGGTACCAACCACCATCAAGAACAGCCACCCAACAGTCTATTTGGAACCCATTAACACCAAGAACAGCCATCTAACATCCCATTTGGTACCCATCACCTCTTTATACAGCCCTACCAGACCCTGTTTGGTACCCACTACCTTTATATACAGCCCTACCAGACCCTGTTTGGTACCCACCACCTCTATATACAGCCCTACCAGACCCTGTTTGATACCCACCACCTCTATATACAGCCTTACCAGACCCTGTTTGGTACCTACCACCTCTATCTACAGCCCTACCAGACCCTGTTTGGTACCCATCACCTCTATATACAGCCTTACCAGACCCTGTTTGGTACCCATCACCTCTATATACAGCCCTACAATACACTGTTTGGTACCCACTACCTCTATACACAGCCCTACCAGACCATGTTTGGCACCCATCACCTCTATATACAGCCCTACCAGACCCTGTTTGGTACCCATCACCTCTATATACAGCCCTACCAGACGCTGTTTGGTACCCACTACCTCTATATACAGCCCTACCAGACCATGTTTGGCACCCATCACCTCTATATACAGCCCTACCAGACCCTGTTTGGTACCTACCACCTCTATCTACAGCCCTACCAGACCCTGTTTGGTACCTACCACCTCTATCTACAGCCCTACCAGACCATGTTTGGTACACACCACCTCTATCTACAGCCCTACCAGACCATGTTTGGTACCCACCATCTCTATATACAGCCCTACCAGACCCTGTTTGGCACCCATCACCTCCTTATGCAGCCCTACAAGACCCTGTTTGGTACCAACCACCACCAAGAACAGCCCCCCCCCCCAACACCCTGTTTGGTACCACCTACCACCAAGAACAGCCACCTAATACCCTGTTTGGTACCAACAACCACCAAGAACAGCCACCCAACAGTCGATTTGGAACACATCAACACCAAGAACAGCCATCTAACATCCTGTTTGGTACCCATCACCTCTTTAAACAACCATACCAGACCCTGTTTGTTACCCATCACCTCTTTATACAACCCTACCAGACCCTGTTTGGTACCCATCACCTCTTTATACAGCCCTACCAGACCATGTTTGGTACCCATCACCTCTTTATACAGCCCTACCAGACCCTGTTTTGTACCCATCACCTCTTTATACAGCCCTACCAGACGCTGTTTGGTACCCATCACCTCATTATACAGCCCTACCAGACCCTGTTTGGTTCCCATCACCTCTATATACAGCCCAACCAGACCCTGTTTGGTACCTACCACATCCAAGAACAGTCCTACCAGACTCTGTTTGGTACGAACCACCATCATGAACAGCCACCCAACATCCTATTTGTTACCCACCACCTCCAAGAATAGCCACCTGACACCCTGTTAGGTAGCCATCACCTCTATGAACAGCCTTATGAGACCCTGCTTGGTAGCCACAACCTCCAAGAACAGCACTACCAGTCCCTGTTTGGGACCCATAACCTCCAAGGATAGCCATCCAACAACCTCTTAGGTACCCATCACCTCCAAATTGCTATGGACAACATATGTCTAATAATCATAACTTACCGGCAGGATAAAAATGCGGTAAGAATATCAAATCTGCAGGTACTTTTTCAATTTTGTAGTAATAATGACCTTGACCTAACATTGGCCTTGACCTTAAGTGGTCAATTTTCTTGGCAAGTAAAAGCAAAATATAAAGTTATTATTGTTTATGCAAACATTTAATAATTCAATCATAATGGAACAATCAGACTTAGATACAAAGAAATATCATTATGGCAGCAGCGATTTAAGAATATGTACCATCTCGACCATTATGCACATGTATAAATGTCAGTAGTTACAAATTTTGAATTTAAAATTGACTTTATAATAAGAGAATATGTGCCTATCAACACACTTAACATGTTTAAAACCAAATATGATATAAAACATCTGTTGAAACAAGAAAGTAAGGACAAAAATACAATTTTTGGCTATTTTTCTCAATTTGACCTTTGAATGACCTTGGCATTGACCTCAAAGTGGTCAGTGGTGTATGTCTTTTTGATGTACATAATCAACTGAATAACATCCATGTAAATATGTTATACAAACATCCAAATAAAGATTTCATGTTGGAACATATCTCTGATGTGTGATACATGTATTGAGCATGCGGCTTTGGTCTTCTTACTATAGGAATTCGAAAAATGGCTGTGGTCATAAAAATATTGCTCTAACAGTTAAAAATATTACTTGTAATAAGTGATTATACCCTTAGACTTATTTATATCACTTAATATGCTAAATAGAACTTTAAAAAAAATCAAAAAAGACAAAAGAAGGCAGTATATAACACTTTTTTAGGTATTTTTCGGTATTTTGACCTTGAAATGACCTTGACCTTGACCTCAAAGTCATCTGTTCAGTATGTCCATTTGATGCACTTTATCAAATGAACAATATCCATGCAAATATTTGTTACTACATACATAAATAAAAAATTCACAATTGAACATAAAATTCCAGGTGTATTTGAAATTTATGGCGGCCATCTTGGACGCCATCTTGGATCTCCAGGTTCGCACCACGCGTTGACAATTTATGCCGGCAGTTTCATATACTACAGACATAGGCAAACATTTTGGTATATAACATTGCTTGTTCTACCGGAGTTGTCACCTACTCCTTAACTAAGCCACTTTTGGGCCAATTGTCACCCCACTATTACGTTTACCTTGGAAAGGATGAAACATATTTTGACCTTTACCATGCCTCCCTCCACTTACTTCTTCGAACATTATGGTTAGTGAATTAAAAGATCAAACCATGTCCGAAATTCTGAAACCTTGTAGGAAGGTTATGCATGGCATCAATACAAGAGAACCCATTACCCTTTTGAGGTCAATGTTGATTCTGATATATTTCATTGCCAATATTAAAGAAAATGACAAATGGGTTGAGCTAAAAATCCTTAACTTAGTTATGGTTCGCCTCATAAAGATTAACAAATTATAAAAATCGTTTCGTTTTGAATTAAGAATTATTTTTACACTGGTGTCTTCAGGTTTGTGAATATGTTTATACATGTTAACAGCTAGCTAGTGCTAGATAATTAAAGTGGTGATGGATGTAATAGCTACCTATATTTATTCCAGTTAGTCCAATGTAAACTTCCCCATTTTATTTCAGATTTTTTAGAACTTCTTATATTTCATTTATTTCTCTATAATTTCTTCTAAAACTTCTTCAGGATCTCGTTTCTTTATTCCAGATATTCCATGTAAACTGCCCATTTTTATTTCAGATTTTTAGGACTTCTTATACTTATGAGTTCCTCTTTAGTTTCTTCTAAAACTTCTTCAAGATCTTGTTCTTTTATCTTGGATCTTAACCTCTTCTTCTAGATTAATAGTACCAAGATTTTCTCTACAAAAGAAACAGTTTATTCTTCTTTCTATTTTCTATATAATCTTGTTGTTTTTCAGTAATCGGTCGAAGATATTGGAGAAAAGATTACGCTATCTTATCGACCACTTTACCTTTAGTCTTTATTGCAATGTGTGTAGATCATTGTTTGAAAAAGACAAAATTCTCTTTTCATTCGTACTGTGTTCCAACATTCTGCTGTAAGTATTGTGTACTTCATGCAAGGATGTTGTGATGGGAGCCATATTGCTTACGGGTTGAACCCTGCTCATGGCAACCCCATATTAGTTACTAGACTTCTTATTGTCGTTTTTCACCAAGTTACGTTTGTTGTTTTGTTCCGTTATTTCAGTAACCGTTCAAAGATTCTGGAGAGAAGATTACGTTACCTTTCAGACCATTTTACATACAATCTTTATTGCAATGTGTGTCGGTCTCTCTTTGAAAAAGACAAACTTCTTTTCTCATTTTTGTTATGTACAAATATGTTGTTGTAAGTATACATGCAGCGCACTGTCCACGGTTTTGATTAATGTTTTGGTTGAAGTGAAATAATACCTCCCAATATGTCTTGTGGCATGCTTTTACTAACAACCAGGTTTGTAATCTTAACAGTTTGAATTCTACTAAGCTTTTTGAGCACGCAATATTGACCAGGAAGACTGTGAGCCTCGGTTGTCTGGGGCCTTCTTAATATAGCCATGGTTTGGTGGGGGCTACCTAATACAGCCATGGTGTGGTGGGGGCTACCTAATACAGCTATTGGTTTGGTGGAGGCTTCCTAATGCAGCCATGGTTTGGTGGGGGCTACCTAATACGGCCATGGTATGGTGGGGGCTACCTAATACAGCCATGGTTTGGTGGGGGCTACCTAATACAGCCTTGTTATGGTGGGGGCTACCTAATACAGCCTTGGTTTGGTAGAGGCTACCTAATGGAGCCATGGTATGGTGGAGGCTACCTAATACAGCCATGGTATAGTGGGGCTACTTAATACAGCCATGGTATGGTTGGGGCTTCTTAATACAGCCATGGCATGGTTGGGGTTATAAGCCATGGTAGGCTGTGGGCTACTTAATACAGCCATGGTATGGTGGGTGCTACCTAATACAGCCATGGTATGGTGGGTGCTACTTAATACAGCCATGGTAGGCTGTGGGCTACTTAATACAGCCATGGTATGGTGGGGGATACCTAATACAGCCATGGTATGGTGGGGGCTACTTAATACAGCCATGGTATGGTCAGTCACAGTGTAGTGGTAACACTTAGTCCTGGTTTGGAGTGATCTTGTAATGAACTTATATATCAAATTACGGGTGATACAATACTATAATATACCTATGTAAAAACCTATCATTGGATTGCTATCCTTATTCACGGCCTAAGCTATCACTGTTTCATACTATTCTGAGCAGTCTAAACCATTCTTTGCTATTGTTTTCCGTGTTTTCTCTGACAATCCTCATGTGAGGCAATAGAGGACTATATAAAGATAAAATGTTTGCAATGCTGTTTCTGTTGGAATTCTACGTCGTGTCTTCTCCATCCAGTTTCAACTGTTATGATCATATGACATAACATTGTGTAGTTCACATCTGACAAGCAATAAAAATTGCCTGTTTGAGTTTTTGATGAGTTTTTTTGTGCTTGTTTGTGAAATATTTGTGTCTCCTGAGTTTTGTCCACTTTATCTGGAATGCAAAATAAAACAGGTTCTGACAACATTCAGGATTTGTTTACTTTATTATTTTTTCTGCATGATGCATGCTGGGTATCATGCATGTGTATACTGGTAGAATATACATCAATGATTTATTCAGAATGTACATGGAATTACCTTCTGTAAATATTTGTGCATTCTCTAATTTCTGTAATTATAATTTTAAAAAAAAGAAATGATTTCATTATAGCATTATGTGTTACACGGCGTTGTTTAATGAGTAACCTCTGTTTTGCCAAGATCATTTACTGCACCTGTCCTTCTAAAGGACCCTCACAGGTCAAGGTCAAGGGATGTGAGGGACTGTATTATAAGCCTTGGATACAATAAATGTTTGATTCTGATCCTATTGTGAACTTCAGCTTCTCACAAATTTGAACTGTTTTATGACACAATTTAATGTTATCAATTTGCTTCTTATTGCTAAAACCTTTCGTACAATTACTTTAATATGACTAACATCTTCTTCTGTTTGATGAAACTCTACTAAACTTTTAATATTATAATTTATTTTTCTCCCTGTAAAAGATGGAACATAAATTAGTTGAAACATTTTCGACGATATACATTTATATTAGCACAGTGACTGTTAAAAATCTCCACACAAGTAAGTTAATGGATTTCTTAGGAACTTATAAAATAAGGAAGCTTAATTTTTTACTACAGAAAAAAGATAATGCAGACATGTGCTACAAACGGATGGTCGATTTTTTGCCACCTTCAACATACTATTTGGAGTCCTTAGTTTGTTAAATCAATTATTTGCATAATATATTGTAATAGAAAGAAATATTGGTCTAATAGAATGAGTTGGGTTTTTTTTTCAGATTTTTATTGTGTTTTTTTTTTTATTATAATATTGATATACTTGTACATGAATATGATTAAAAACAATTAAGTTTGAAGAATTTGAATAAATAAGAATTTATTGCATATTTCAAAGTAATTTATATTTCGAAGTTATTAATAAGTACTTATTATATAATTAATATAAATATTAATATACAATTAATTAAGATTATTATGTTGTGATAAAATCTTGTGTTAAGTATACTATTTATATTAAACAATGAATATTTCTGTAAATATAATGTTTTTTAAGTCTGTTTAAATACTAAGCATTAATTTGCTCTGCTGTACATATGATTATGTTCTAAACGTTACAAATCATTAAACTAGTATGTTAAATAATTGTATAACTTAAGTACTGCACAAAATTTTCAAATTTCAACCTATTTCAAATTTGTTTTTGCAAAAAAATAAAATAAAAATTAATAATTACAAATATTTTTTTTTAAATCATTAACTTAAAATGAACCTTACTCGTCTCAGACCAAAAAGCGAACAAAAATGAAGGTTTTTCCCGATTATGTCTTTAAAAACTGTTTTTCTACAAAAATAATCGGCAATTTGATAAACTACAGCCTTTCCCCCGTCTAGAAATGTAAACAACTCCAGCCTCGTCTGCGCATGCGTCCCAAAACAGGGGCTCCAAAAGGGTCACTAATTTGCGCTAATTGGTAACCTACAGTACCAGTACCCGAACAGATAACTTCATCGGCCGAATAAATGACATTTAAGGGTAAATATAAAATAATTTTGATTTCATCAAATGTAAACAACCTTCACAAGATCCCTCGTCAACTTTCATGTGGGTGCTATTAACTGCCGGTTCACACCGTACCAATTCCGTACATCGCATCGTGGGCTCAATTATCTCATAGTGCACAACTTCATAGAAGCACTTTGACACAGTTTATAATCATAACAAATTTTCATAATCATGAAATGAGATTAAAATCAGCTTCATTGATATTCACGGTGAAAATACTATATTTTGTTTGTTTATTTTGTTATAATCAAGGGAAGTAATCCAGTCTAAAATAACTTCCAAATTAGACTGGATTACTTCCCTTGGTTGATCTTTTTTAGCGCGAATCTGATTCACGATACAAATGGTAAAATATCATGTTTTTATTCTTATTTTTTGGAACTTTTTAATTTCATTAGTTTTATTAATGCATGATAAACGTTTAAAGACATTTTTTAGAGGTGTTCTGCTTAAAAGGCTCCCATGGGGAAAGTTTTGCACCGGTGGGTGAAGGTCGTTCGGAATCCCCCAATGTAAACAAAACAGAAAGTGGGAGGGGTAATAATGAAAGAAGAATTTTTGCGTAAATACTATTCTTAGACTAAAGAAATTTTACACGAAGCTTCCTTATGTAAAAGAGCTCAAGAACACACAATAACCTTCTTCTTAAGAGATACAGGAGAGGAGAAATAACGATCGTTCGGGTTTTGGTATTGTTCGGGTTTTGGTCTGAGACGAGTATACATAATGTGCAGCACTTATATACATGTATATCGTTAATTTAAACTCATTTTATGTTAAAAATTTTGCTGGAAATATTATGACTTATTCCCGTTTTATTTTAATTTGTTAATAGGTCAAAGAATGAACTAGATCGAGAAGAGTTTATGTTCTTCCTTACTGGCGGTATTGGTTTAGAAAACAAGCTTGCTAATCCTGCTCCAACTTGGCTTGTGGATAAAAGTTGGGACGAAATCTGCAGAGCTTCAGAACTCAAAGCAATGAAAAAATTAAGGTAAATTTTATTAATTTTTAATCAACAGTATTTTTTTAAAAATTATTTATGTTTGACCTTTAAATGTTCATTCAGAAATGTCCATTCTTGTGTTGAATTATGCTCTTCCGAGACATATACATGTATGTTATATCAATCATGTATGGGGTAATGTCCGTTTCTTGTGGAATTATCAAGATAGAATGTTAAGTACTGGTGTATGTTGCCTAAGCAAAGCACTACCTAGTGCCTTCATTCCGTTAGTACACCCCTTTCAGTTCATATCGAAGGCATGGATTACCTCTTGTTGAAAGCGCTATGTAATGCTTTGCCTAGGCAACGGATGCCCGGTCATTTAAATGATTCCTTGAACTCTGTATTTTGTTGAATTTCTACCTAAATTTTGTTCTTTAAGTATTGAATATTAATATTTTTTACAAACATATTGCCTGAATTGCAGAGAACATTTTGTGAAGAATTTATCAAAGTGGGCAGATTTCTACAATGCTAAGGAGCCACACAATGAAGAATTACCGACACCATTTAATACAGAACTCAATGATTTCCAGAAGATGATTATACTGCGTGTCATCAGACCAGACAAGGTGTGTTTCTTACTAAATATATCAGACTTAATATTGACTATTTTGTAATCTAGATCAAATACTGTGTTTTCATGCATTTATAGTTTCAGTTTTAAATAGTACTGACACTATAACAATTTGAATTTTTGTTGAAAAATCTGGTTATTAGATTGGCTATTTCGGCGGGCGGCTGGCTACAATTTGGTTTCCAATATATAACTTGAGTTTGGAATGACATATTTTGATGAAACTTGTTACTTAGGCATTGCTTTCAAACCTTGCTTGGGATTGAAAGTGCATGGGCCATTGGGGTCAAGGTCACCATTCCTTAAAATAGAAAATTATCGGAATTTCTATGTCTAGTTGTCTTTGAACTCTAGAGTGGTTTTAGGACTTGATTTTTGTCTTTTAATGTTTGGTTGATTTATTCCATTTCAGGTGAATGCTGCAATTACATTGTTTGTCACTAGCAAACTTGGTAAGAAGTTCATTGAGCCGCCACCATTTGATCTGGCCAAGTCGTATGCAGATTCTAACTGTACAGCACCGCTCATCTTTGTGCTGTCCCCTGGTGCTGACCCTACCATGGCCCTTCTTAAGTTTGCTGAAGACAAAGGATTTAGTGGTGATAAATTCCAGTCTATTTCACTGGGTCAAGGACAGGTTAGTACCGAGTCACTCACTCAAATATTTTCAAATATATCATTGCCTGTCAAAACAGTATACAGCTTGTGCTGTTCCATTTCTGTTGTTTGAAATTAACTAACCTGCACTTTGCAAGGGAAAATTTAATGTGCAGGGTAGTTCTGTATAGCAAATTTCCTCCTTACTTTTTTGAGCTATTGTCATAAGAAGCCCTTCTAAACAGTTCAAACAGAACATCCATAAGAAGAGCAAATCACCAAACATCATTATAGCAGAAATGAGAGAAGGCTCATTAATGTCTTGTGTAAAACACCTATTATATTTTATATGTGTATATTTCAGGGTCCGATTGCATCTCGTATGATAGAGAAGGCTAGAGCTGAAGGTACTTGGGTAATGTTACAGAACTGCCATCTGGCTGTATCTTGGATGACACCATTAGAGAAGCTGTGTGAGGACTTCAGTACAGACACATGTCACTCTGAGTTCAGACTGTGGCTTACAAGTTATCCCTCAGATAAGGTACGCTTGAGCAATTATAATGCAATGGTTAACGTAAAAAATAATTTGGCAGTATGTTTTAGCCCGATTATGGAACTGGCAAATAAAAAACGGCACATCCTGATTACAAGTCAAATTGGTGTTTTTTGTGTATTTTGATATTGTACCCTTTTCACATATGTTGTAACACTGTTTCAAGTCTGTTGGCTGAAGCAGATGCACATTTATGCATGCTGGATGAAATTTGTAACTTTTTGGATGTGTTCATCTTTGAGAATGTTGAACTTGTTAAGACTGTAGAGGTGAACATGATATATTAATTCACAAAGGCTGCATGTTTCTATCTGAAATCATTGTAATTGTTATGCCTCCCTTTGAGGCAATAAGGACTTGCACAGCTATTGTGTTGGTGTTGGCAAGTCAGTTTGTTGGTCAGTCGGTTGATTAAACAGTGTCAGATCCATAATCAAAATTTTATTTTACTAAACATTATCAAACTTGGTATGTAAGTGGGTCATGACCAGATGACCCCGGTTTATTTTGAGGTTAATAAATCAAATGTCAAGTTCACTGCGACTTTGATCCTAAATAACTTTTTGACTGCAATGCATTGTAGGACACAAAAATCATTTTCTCAATAATTATTATGAATTTGAAGTTAGTTTTAAAAGCAGATTACAACTTGGCCTTTGTAATTGATGACCTGATCTATTTCAGTTCCCTGTCACTGTGCTACAAAATGGTGTGAAGATGACAAATGAACCACCCACTGGTCTCCGTCAGAACTTACTCCAATCCTACCTTAATGATCCTATCTCTGATCCAGAATTCTTCAACGGTTGTCCTGGAAAGGAATCGGTAAGTACAGCAAGAATGTTAATCAATTATTTGTGTTTTGCCACAGTTCAGTGTATTTCTATGTCAAATATAGTCTAGAGAATTTGACACAATCCTGACCTTTTAATTAGCATAATTTAACGGCTGATATTTTGTCCATACATTATAACCCCTTAGTATGTTTTCATAAGCAGGGAGTATCATGAAGGCGCTCGAGGTGTAGTATAAACACACATCTAAAATATGAATACTGCACAATTTGCTTGCAGAAATTGATATATTTAATGCAAGAACCTTGTTATATATTCATGCATTAAGGTCAGGATCATGTCAAACTCTCTCAATGAGTGTATTGATTGTGATCCATACCCTACTGTGGGAAATTTTTTGTACCAGTTAAGACGACTTAAATTTTTTCAGAAAAAAAATTGTCCATGAATGTTTTAATTATATTTACTTGCTCTGAGGCTTTCCTACTGTGACTCCATGAATGTTTTTGAGCTCATCATTTGTGTAGAGTACTATGATGGTTAAACTGACTAACACCTTATATGCCTACCATATTTCAGCAGAAAGCTGACTGGCAAATAAACGCTAAGCTGGACATTTAAGCTCAGCATGTGATAACTTTACTGATGTATAATGTTGTATTACAGAACTTTGAGAAGCTACTGTTTGGACTGTGTTTCTTCCATGCATTGGTTCAAGAAAGGAGGAAGTTTGGTCCACTTGGATGGAATATTGCTTATGGTTTCAATGAGTCAGATCTTCGTATCTCATGTCGACAGCTTCAGGTACTTGTTTATTTACACTCTTCACTTCTCATTTAGCCCTAGTCCAAATTTCTTCAAAATTCTGTATCCAAGCTAAATCATGGCTTAAATATTGGTGCTTTGAATTGCCAAATTAAAAACAAACTCAAGTATGCAGCGTTACATGGGTTAAACATTTCCAGGCTTGGTATTTTTCATGGTTGTTCCTGATTTCAGGTTTTTGAATACTGAAGTTTCCCTCTTTGTCTATATTGAAAAATGAATTTCAGGCTTGAGAATGTCTTGGCTTTTTTGCACTTTATAGATTTCCTGAAAATTGTATTTGTATGTCAATATCCTGAAAGGAATAAATCAGCAGAAACAGTTTTTATGAATCATAACTTGTTATTTCAGATGTTCATCAATGAATATGAGGACGTACCGTTTGATGCTATTACATACATGACCGGGGAATGTAACTATGGCGGTCGTGTCACAGATGATTGGGATCGTCGTTGTCTACGTACCATGTTGTCTGACTTCTATACACCACATATCTGTAACGACCCCAAATACAAGTTCTCTCCGAGTGGAAACTATTCCGCTCCACCCAAAGGAAAATATGAGGACTATTTGGAAGCTATCAGGGTTTGTTTACTTACATCTTTTACACGTAAATATGTACTCGTATTTCTGTAATAAGGTGATTGACGATCTGAAGCTGTTCCTATATTTACTACTTACCAATGAGAAATATAAGGTTACTTTGCATAACAAATCTGTATTTATTGTAATAAATGCATTGAATAATGTTATGCATACAACTTGAAAAAAACGTGTTGTTTCCTTTAGTTGTAGCCAATAAACTATGTTAGCATGTTAGTAAATGTAGAAATGCTTGAAGTCTTTTGGAAGTTGTTTTTAAATTGATTTTATCTAGTTCAATAACCTAGAATAAACATTGTTCTTACAGAGTCTACCACAAAATCAACTCCCTGAGATATTTGGTATGCACGAGAACACGGACATCTCAAAGGAACTGCAGGAAACCAAGCTTCTATTTGACTCAGTATTACTTACTCAGGGTCGCTCAGGAGGTGGTGGAGGTGGTGATACTGATGCACAGCTGAATGCCATCTCTGGCGACATTCTGTCAAAGGTATAGTTACATAAATTTAGGTGGGATTGGAAAATAGTTTCTGAATTTGTCTAAACCTCAATTTTCAACCTTTTTTGTTTGATTAAATTTGGAGTACAGTAACATAAAAACTCAGTTTCTCTTTTATTTCTAAGAAACATTTTAAACAGCTAGGTGTCATGGTCTGAACCTGTGTACCAATAGGGGAGAAACATGTGTAGGCAGTGAGCTAGCTCAGTCGGTAGAGCATTTGCCTTTTAATCCATGGGTCCTGGGTTAGAGCCTTGGTCTGGTTGTTCATTTGTCTCTGCACAAGATTTGTTATTATTGCTGCTGTTATGTAACCTATTTGTATGTTCTCTTTATTCAGCTTCCCAAGAATTACGATATTGAAGAAGCTACTAAGAAATATCCAGTTGATTACAATGAAAGCATGAACACTGTACTGGTACAAGAAATGGAAAGATTCAATAGGTAATAATTTCATCAAAGATATTAATATACCCCCCAGGTAGACAAAGCATTTTGGAGTCACACTTTCTGTCAGTCAGTTCCCTTGCCAGGGTTTTAAGGCTCTGCTGTCTGTAAAACAAACCTTATGCCACCTTATTGATGATCTCTATCGGTAATATTGTAGCCTAAATAGGTCATATTATAAAACTCTGTGTCTATGTTGGTATTACTGAAACAAAATACAAAAACAAAATTGTGCACACTGTCGCATGATACTTATAGCTGTGTTGTTTCACCAATGTTAATAATTAAAACAAAAGAACTGATGGTATTTATTGTTGTACAAAAAAGTACCAAAGTTATATTTTGATAACCAGTTTATAAACATACCTGTTTGTAAAACTTTAATATATTTTATATGGTTGTTTGTGCTTTCAGGTTGACATCCATTGTGAGATCCAGTTTAATCAATATACAGAAGGCTATTAAGGGTCTTGTTGTGATGTCACAGGAGCTAGAACAGTTGTCTGGAAGTCTACTGATTGGTCGACTACCTGCTATGTGGGCTAAGAGGTCCTACCCCTCACTGAAACCCCTGGGTAGTTACATCAACGATTTGCTAGAGCGGCTCAAGTTCTTACAGGTAAATTAAAAATCTTAATTAGCCATTTATGTTTTAAGTACAGGTTTATTGTACAATCACCTGTCCATTTATATGGTAACGTAATATAGTAAAGCCTTGACAATCCAAAGCCATATAGAAACAGTGGCAGTGTCTAGACATCCGTGCAAGAGTAAGACATTGAACAAACTATTCCTGTCCTCAAAAAAGCCTTCTCTGACTATTTAAAATATCTGCACCTAGACTGCTGTTATCTAAAAGCAGCCTTTTTATGTTTGTCAGTTTTCTTATTAAGTCCTTTTTCTCCATTGAATTATACGTGATGATGGGTATCATCGGGTATGGGTATAATTGATGTATATGTGGAATAATTGAATAACACGCCTCACATTGAATTTTTTACTTTCCTACATTTCAGACTTGGTATGATAATGGCAAGCCACCAGCTTTCTGGATATCTGGATTCTTCTTCACACAAGCTTTCTTGACTGGTGTGATGCAGAACTATGCAAGAAAATTCACCATCCCTATTGACACACTAGCATTTGACTTTGAAGTTCAACTGATAGACAAGTTTGAAACTGCTCCAGAAGATGGAGCATATGTGTTTGGCTTGTTCCTGGACGGTGCTCGATGGGATAAACACAAGTATGTACAGTCTTTATATGATAATGTAAAATCATTTAATTTCGATGGGACTAAATTTCATGGTTTTTGGTAAAAAGACCATTTGATGGGACGTTAATTTGTGGATTTTGCATTTCATGTAATAAATACAAGGGTCAAAATTATTGTTCAAGATTTGATGATGTGGTTGAAGATGAACCACAAAATCCACCAAATTTAATCCATGAAAAATAATGATCTTACAGTACCTGATAATGTTGATATTATGCAAAGTAAAACAATAACAACCCTCAACATCAATGTTGTCAGTACCCTAGTATCTGAAATATGTTTTCTGGGATCATCTGTGTTGAAAAATCTCTAATGTTGATTGAACTAGGTTAAGTTAAGCCAGATCCTTCTAACACTAAGCTATTAACCTATATGACTATAAAATCTAGCCCCGATTTGATGGTTATCCAGATTGTCTTAAAACCATACCTGCCAAGTACTCCTATTAAAGTGGAGTATCTCCTGTTTTCATTGATAAATTTCTGGTTTCCAAGTTCACATACCTTGCACAAAAGTATATTTGGTTCATTTTATGATCTTCTGTCCCATATGTATAACCACTTTAATTAATACATTCCTTGTTAATGTATCTAAATACCTTAATTCACATTAAAGTGCATCTTGTGACATGTTTCGTTTTGTCACTGAGTAACTGAGATATATCACTTTAATAACGAAAATGACCTTTTTCATGTTGACCCTTCACTGAGTAGAAGTTTAAAATTTATAGACATTATTATTCATGTAATTTCCAGGTTTCTGTCTAAGGAATATTTCTTTTACACATGTTCATTTTGTTTACTTCTAGGATGTGTTTGGGAGAACAGTTACCTAAGATCTTGAATGATCAAGTCCCACCAATCTGGTTACGACCGAACAAGAGAGAAAACATCGACGAAGGACCGAATCGCTATCGTATTCCAGTCTACAAGACAAGCGAGAGGAAAGGAGTGCTATCTACCACTGGTCATTCCACAAACTTTGTGGTGGCCATGTTGTTAAACACTGATAAGCCCATTGATCATTGGATCAAACGGGGCTGTGCTATGTTGTGTCAGCTCGATGATTAAAGGCAAGTTCTGCAGACTTGTGCAAAAACAATGGATACTTTTTGACAAACAATTTTTGGCAAAAATGTTGCGAAGTAACCATATATGAACATCGTTTTTGCGGAGAATTTTGTTACGTTTGTTTTTTTTCTGTTGAACCTGCTGAATCGTCAAAACTTGATGTGTGTTTTTTTTTTCATTTTCATCAAACTGACTAGCATTTGTTAGTGAATTACCAGGCTCAGTAGTATTGTTGGCACTTGTTTTAATGACGGAATTATTAGAAGTAGAAAATTTGTTGTAACAAGCTTTCACAGTATTTGTGCACAAGAAAGTATTTTTTTATTTATTGGTATTGAAAGTTTTTCTGTGATATTTATGCTTGACATTCCAGTGGATAATTGAGTGATATTGGAGTATAAAACATCCCTAGTTTATTCTTCTATTTATACATTGACTTCTTACACAGTGATACCGTCCATGTTATTTTATGAAACTCAAAATTTATATTTAATGTTGTGAATTTGTTATTATTTTGTATGTATATATATGGGAGTTACTTGTTATACTGTTGATTATTTGATTTTCACAATCAATACACACTATCCGTCCTAAGAAATAATTATTCAGTCCTAAGAAATAGTTATTCCGTCATTAGAAATAATTATTCTGTCCTTAGAAATAATTATACTGCATATTGAGTTGATTTTGGGCATGTCTTTTTTAGTGAGCTGATAAAATTCAAAAAGTTTAAAACATTAAATTTTGAATTGTTCATAATTTTTAAAACCATATTGTAAAAACTTGCCGAATTGTAAATCAGTGAAAGTGTACACTAAACATTTATGAATCCAAGAAAATAACTGATAAAAATGACTGTATGGTAATTTGAATACAATTTATGTATTTGATTTATGAAATATATTTAAATTGGTTTACTGATAATAAGACATGTCTGCATTTTTAATTGGATATCAAATCTATAGTTATCTATCATATATGTATAAATTTTACAGTATTGTGTATATCTGTGCTAAGCTGTGATAAATAAAAGTTTTTTCAATATTTAGACTTTGTTTTAATTTTGTTATTAGATTTGGCTACCAAAGGATAGTATTCAATATTGATCTTACTTGACTTAAGGATAAGGACAACCAATCAGATCACAACATGTTAAACTCTTGGTCAGTAACGGGTGATATAAAAAAAAGTTAAGTTACCAATTTTCTAGGGCTCTTTTCAGCTGTTATGCCGCTCTAGCACCCTTTGACATTTCAACTTCCCCAGGTCATTGGGCTACATATGGAAACCTACACTCGTGTCTCCCTGGGGAGACTATTTCTCTCCTGTGGTGTAGCAGCCAACATCGATCTGCGGAGCCCAGGAATAGACACTACCCTCACAGATACCATTTTACACCATGGTGGAGTGGAGCTGTGGGTCTTGCTCAGAGAAATTAACCAGTGGTCCAGAGGGGGATTGAACCCGGGACCTCTCGAAGCGCGCACCCTACCTCTAGGCCACCGCTCCCCATGATTGGCTATCCTGACTCTCCAATTAAATAGGATTAATGTTGAATTCCACCCCTTGAACAAAGCTGATTGGCAGCCAAATTTCTTGAAAAATTTCAATCTGAGCCCAATGTGAGTGAAGTACAATGATCTTCCTAAGGTAAGAGGTTAAGGAGTTTAAAAATTGATTGTAGTCGATACATAGCTCGCGTATCGTCAGCTATTATTCATACTGTAATTTTAACTATTATAATATCACGAAATATTGTCCATAATTCATTACTGGTAAATTTCAAAAGGTCTATTTTTTGCAAAATCTGAATTTGATTTGAGAAATAGTCAATTGTGATTCATGTATTGCAATGCTTTAGAAGATTGGGCATTCTGTTAGTCAGTATTTGTATTCCATTCTAATGTAATACTTTTCACAGAATTCACATCAGGTAATGTATTAATACCAAACTTCAACACCAGCACTCCGGTGTCACATATACCAACTAAGTACAGCTAATTGAAAAAAGCAGCTTTACCAAAGAAAAGAAAATTTGCATGTGATGAACCAATTTGAAAGTATGTCATTAGGTCAAAATAATCAAGGTTATGTTTCGTTTCTGAAGCAAACAGTGTATTCTGAAGTATGGGCATTTAAATATCAGTCCAGAAATGACCACCGAAAGCTGGAACTTAAAAATGTAACAGCAAGGCATTAGGCCAATATCTGGTTTATTTCAGTGTACAAACATATTCAAATGATACAAAGTTGTGTGGGTAACTTGCTACTGTGAATGTACGACTATCATTAAGGTCACCGTTGATTTGGATCGATACAACTTTGCATGTTGTCCTAACATGTAGCATCTGGTACTGTTTTAATTAAATCAATATCTCGACACTGTATTTGGATTTCAGTCAACAAAATATTCATATGATATGCTTTTGAAGGCTTAAGCTTGTGGTGATGTGTCAGTAGGGCACATTGTCACTATCTAGGTCAAAGTTTCTCTTTGGTAGATGTTCATCGCATAACATTCCTAAAGTTGTTATTTAACCCTCAAACAGTGCAGATACACAAAAACTGGCTCTGACAAAATTACATTTTTCATGGAAAATATATGGACTAAAATTTAATAAATTACATTGTGATAAAGGAAATGTTTTACTGGATTTTTATAGTGAAAAGAGATTACCAAGAATATAAGTGAACTGTGTTTAAGAGGATTTAAAAGTTTTAATCATATGGAATATTGTGTATACATTTCTGAAAAACTCAAATCACACTTGTCAAATCTACATGACATTGTCCTAAGGGTATACTTGAAAACAACAAGTTACAGTTGTAGATATTTATCTGACAATTAACTTCACAATAACATCGCTAAAAGTGACATTCTACAAGGTGTTACATAATCGACGACATACACCGACCATTAAAAGTATCAAAATCCAAATATTTGTGCAGACTGTCATACAATTATGGCTTCAAATGATGCATCTTTGTTTGAAACAAAAGAAGATTTAGACACAAGCATTTATGACAAAAACAATGGTGTGCTTTATGATGTCAAATTCCCAGATGCAGTGGACTGTTGTACTGTCACTTTCTACTCAAGACAAACTTATGAACAAGTACAAATCCAGCTTCTCAAGGCATATTCATTGAATTTCATTCAAGAAAAATCTTAACAACACAGGATTCATTTCTTGTGGTGCTTCTAAGAATGGGCAGACAATAAAAATTACACTGTTTGCCAAGACGCAAAAAATTATTGGTACAAGGAAAAGGCCAAAAAGACTGGTACAATGTATTCTTCATAAAATTAACTGAAGAGCTAAAACAACCCTCTCGGAAACTGAAAAATACCAATACAAATGATAAAGGGTATTTTGTGACACCAGAACGTAAGGAACGAAAACAAAAATCAAAGAGTCTGTTTGGATCTCTGAAAAGGAAATTTACTTTTAATTCGACACCACCCACCTCAATTGGACGGTATGATTTACGCTCGTCTAGGCCGACCCAATTTAGCAATACAAGTGGTAACTCGATTATGATTGATACTTCTGAGGAAACAAAATTGAAACGAATTGCCAGTGAAGAAAGTGTAAACTCTGTGCGTGACTTAGAAGATACCTCAGTCACAAGCTCTATATTATCTTGTGAGGACAATACAGTGAAGCGTAATCACTCACTTGAAACATTATATATCACAGAGTGTCGTTATCAACATGAAATCGAGAATATGAAACACGAAATTCACCAATTAAAATTGCAAAATGATGAAAAAGAAAGAAAACTGGCAAAATTAGCAGATACAAGTGAATCACTGAAATTACTTACCCAAGAAAACAAGCAGATTAAATCAAAATATGACGAAGCAGCACAGAAACTAATTGAAGCAATGAATGCAGCAGAATCCAGACATATTGACCAAGCATCTGAATTGGTTAAACAGAAAGAATCATCAGAGAGCCTGAAGAAGAAAACGTCAGAGCAAAAGAAGCAAATTGCAGCTCTTGAAAACAAACTGGCTGATAAGAACGCCACATGTATGACTCTTGAAGAGCAGGTATCTAAATTGAAAGACAAGCTGCAAAAGGAAAAACAAAAAACTAGAGATTGTAAAACAACCAAAGTTCGAGAAGATGAAATGTTATCAGACGTGAGAAACCTTGTGAGTATAATGAGAGATGAAATTCTAGATCTACAAGTACAGACCTCAGAAAATAAGAAAATATTAGATGTTAAGGCTTCCAAAAACAGAGTTACAAATAGTGCGAATACAAGAAGAAAAACACTCTAAAGACCTGATAAATGTGAAAAACGAACTCTCATTAGTACAAGATCAACTGAAATCATTGAAATCTAACACCCAAACAGAAACAGTTACAATTTCCAAAACAACTAGTCATGATAACATGCCTCACAAAAAGGTCAATGAAAAAAGCCACCCTTTTTGTCAGGGCCAAACGAGACAACCCAAGCAGAACCATCATTAACACAATGACATGTGTGACGTTCATCCTTCGAGAATTGTACCCAACTTTACACACCCAATGCTGTACCAGAATCACTTTCAATACCCTATGATGCCAGTCATGCCACCAGGCCCACCACACCCTCATTTCTTCATGGGCTCTCCACCATACCCTCACTGGAAACAACAGAGAAATACACCCAACCTCAGACGACAAACGAAGTGAATCAGCAAGACCTTAACAGAACCGACTCTAGTGTAAATAACAGAACTGACTCTAGTGTTAAGTTTCTTAAACAGCATGGATTTAAAGTAATGCATTTAAATGTACACTACCTATACAATAAATTTCATGAAATTCAGTTTCTAGTGAGCCAGCAACATAACATTGATGCCTTTTGTTTTTGTGAAACATTTCTAAATGATAATTACCAGGATAACCAGATACATCTCAATGGCTATAATATATTTCGCAAAGATAGAAACACAGGTGGGGGTGGTCAAGTCATTTACATAAGAGATTCATATTTCTGTATTCGCCGTAATGACATAGAAGATAAATCTTCAGTTGAATCAGTATGGTTAGAGATCAAATGTAACAAGCAGAAATCTTTTTTACTAGGATATATTTACAGACCACCTTCCTCGCTAGCAATATGGAATGATGAGATGGACATAAACCATGACTACATATTTAATGAGAACAAAGAAATCCTTCTTTTAGGTGATTTTAATTACAATTATTACTCTGAAACTGATACATCAGTAAACACAAAATGGAATGACATTATTTGTAAATATAATCTTACACAGCTTATTGATAAACCAACTAGAGTAACTGCTGAAACAGCCACAATCATAGACCATCTATACTCCAATATGCCATGTAATATTGTTGAAGTTAATGTACCAATGTTGTCAATAAGTGACCACTATGCTTTAAGTTTTACTCGAAAGTTAAAATTAAATACCCAAAACGGGCCCCAACATAAAACAATTAATTATAGATCACTTAAAACTTTTAACGAAGTCGACTTCAGAAACAGTCTCAGTATACAACCCTGGTCAGTCTTGGAGTCCTTTGATGACCCAGATGATGCAATTGATTGCTTCAATAAATTATTTTTAAATGTGTTAAATGAACACGCACCAGAAAAACAAAAACGAGTAAAACATCAAAATCAGCCAGACCGGTTCAATAATAAAATATCCAAGACCATTAAAGCTAGAGACAAAGCAAAGCAAACTGGGGATAACATTTTATTTAAAGAATTGAGGGAACATGTTATGAAATTATCATTTGATGCGAAAAAGTCATTCTTTTCGAATTCAATTTAAAAAACAAAAATAATCCGAAAGCTCTTTTGAAAAACCTTAAAGATCTTTCTGGTAAAAATTCAACTCATCAGTCGAATATAATTCAAGATGAAGCTGGAAATCCAATTACTGAACCATTAAAAACAGCGGAAGCATTTAATAACTATTTCTCCAGCGTCTTTAAGAAAGCCCCAACTTTTGATAATGATAATTATAACTTTAACAAACTAATTAACTTTATAAATACAAACCTAAAAACGGAGCAAGAATTTGATTTACCATAAATCTCACTGGAATTCATAGAAAAAGAACTTAAAACTCTTGACCCTAGTAAATCGACTGGAGTTGATGGCATTGGGCCAAAATTTCTAATGATAGGGTATGACATGATATCTAAACCAATACAATACATTTTTAACCTTTGCATTTCTAAGTCAATATATCCAGCAGCATTCAAAATGGCAAAAATAACACCTATCTTCAAAAAAGGGTCAAAGTCAGAAGTCAACAACTACAGACCTATTTCTATCCTACCAGTTCTTTCTAAAGTATTTGAAAGACATGTATCAAATCACTTAAAAATATTTCTTGATAAAAATAATCTAATAAGTAATCATCAGTCAGGCTTCCGAAAATTCCACTCATGTGAGACAACACTCATACACATAATAGACAATTAGATTGATCCCATAAATGATCATAATGTTGTTGGAACTGTGTTACTAGATGTAACTAAAGCATTTGACCTTATTAACCATGAACTACTACTGAAGAAACTAGAGTGTTATAAGCTAAGCTCTAAATCTGTTAACTGGTTCTCTTCATATTTAACCAGCCGTTTCCAAAAGGTTAACATATCAGGTCAGTTTTCAGATGCCAAAGGTATCAATGCTGGTGTTCCACAAGGATCAGTTTTAGGACCCTAACTTTTTATTATCTACATAAATGATCTTCCCCTCTATCAACAAAATAACACAAACATTGATATGTTCGCTGATGACACTACATTGTCTGCTTCAGGTAAAACATTCAGTGACGTAATATCGTCCCTCCAAGAGCAAGTTAGTATCATAGAACAATGGTGCACTCAGAACGCCATGTTACCAAATGCACAAAAAACTAAAGTTATGTATATTGCTGCATCTCACCAAAAACTAAAAGTCAGATCTGAACATAGTGATTCAAATATAATTCTTAACAATCAAGTTCTTACGAACTCCAAAGAAGAAAAACTTCTTGGTATCAAAATAGATCAAACTCTAGCATGGAAAAGTCACGTTGATCATGTTCTTAAAAAATGTAATTCTCTTTTATACTTACTACTACGCATCAAACATTGTCTCAATCTAGACTCTCGTAAGCTCTTCTTCAATGCATATATCCTGCCCCACCTTGACTATTGCAGTACAATTTGGGGATCATGTGCAAAGGAACGCATAGATAAACTTTACAAATTTCAGAAACGGGCAGCTAGAGTTATTCTAGATAAACCATATGACCACCCGTCAGATGAATTATTCATGAAATTAAACTGGATGAAAATTGACGAAAGAATAATATATAAAAAAGCTATTTTAATGTATAATTCAATGCACAATAAAGTTCCAAAATATCTAAGTGATAAATTTGTATTGCACTCTAATCTTGGATTAAGATCAACTACAAATGAAGAATTGGTTGTTCCATTCCCAAATATGGAGTTCTTTAGGAAATCATTTTCCTACTCTGGAGCTTCTATTTGGAATGAAATTCCATTACATATTAGGCAGGCAGAGAACATCAATTCATTTAAAAGACAATTCTTACAATGGAAAAAAAATCAATAGTACATGTAAATTGTGTCATTTAAATGTGTGTTGTCCCTTGTTCTAGTCTTGTCGCTTGGTTCTTGCCCCGCATAGTTTGACTGACTGAGGCGGCAAACGCGCGGGGTGGGGTTTCGGGTTTGTGTAATTTGTATACCAGTTGTCTTCAAGTTGTACTCTGGTAGTTGTGTCGTGGTGTTTCTGATTTCTGTGCTCGGCTGGTTGGGTTGAGTGCTACCTTCCATGTCGGATTTTCTCATACCTTTTTTTATTATGTATACACTATGTACAAAGTTATTTATTTATATATGACTTAATGCTTTAACAACATGTGTGTTTTCATATTCTGATCATCTCATTAAGTTATAAGTGATACTGTTTGTATTTATCATTAATATGTTTGTATATTATCATGTAATTAATGTATATATGTTCTTTATGTAGACCATATTGAAAATTGGTATATTACCAAATATGTTATCTACTATAAATAAAGTCGTTACTTACTTACTTACTTACTTACTTACTTACTTACTTACTAACATAAAATTAACTTTGAAAGCCTTAGTTCATCAATCACGATTTAAGTGCCTCACTGGATCAAGGTCAATGTTCAGTTTGGTACCTACAACTTAGAATATTGTCCAGATTTGAGCAATGTTGAAGTAGGGCTATATTTATGCGTGTTCAACCCTCGTCTGGACTACTGGTTAATTTCTCTGAGCAAGAATAAAACACATGCTCCACTCCACCAAGGTGTGAATTGGTACCTATGAGGTCAGTGTCTATTCCTGGGCGCCGCAGATCGACATTGGCTGCCACACCCACAGGAGAGAAATCATCTTCAAAGAGAGACTCGAATGTAGGTTTATTAGCTAGGTATCCCAATGACTAGGGGAAGTCATAATGTCAAAGGGTTTTTGAACGGCTGAACATACCATTCGAAAATTGGTTAAAAATGACAATCTGTAGCTAGATAATTATTGAAGGAGTTTATTTCCGTACACCAACATGTATGCGTCAGATCTGAATTTGAAGGCCTAAACTTGAGCTGGATGTTATAATAAACGTTCATCTTGGGACCAAGACTAGAGAAACAGAAACATAGGTCACTAGGTCAATGTCAACGACAAAGTTCATTGTTCAAAACTATTGGTTGCAGTATGCAAGCACTTTACGAGTAGGTCAAGGCAAAAGTTTATTTGGTTAATCAAACTCTTTGTCGATCATCCAGCGTATTTTTATGTGCAATACATAGTCTGGGGACTTGACTAAACACTGATTCATGAGGATGGTCAAACTAAGCATGCCGTCCAAATTTGAATGCTATGGCATAAGAAATGTAGCAGTAGATCATTTCAGAAAAAAAAATCCCGCGTGAGTGCCAGGATATAATTTTGTTAACCGGTGCCATTTTTTCACAGAAATCACCTTTTTTGTCGAATTGTAGACAACTTTTAAATTATTAGAACTACTTGAATCAATGTATGAACCAAGGCCTATCTTGTCGATTTCTTTCCTAATTACATGCGTGCTTCATTTACACGGTTAGTGAATTCGCTATTGTATGAGACGGACTTGACAGGCCTTGAATGAAAGAGCAACACAATTAAGTTATCCAAAAATATATAGATAGTTTAGCCGGTGTCAGGCACAACTATTTGAGATATATTTACAACGATCGAAAATTCAGCTTTATCGATCATGCAACATCCATACGAGCACGCATGCGTGTATAAAGTAAACATTGAGTTATGCTATTTATAACGAAATATAAAAATGAAGAAAATAATGTAAGTTTTGTAATTGTATAAAAAGTATACTTGTCACTTGTTCGGATATGTAAGTCAAATAAATCTCGCTACACACATCGATGGCTTAGAATGAGAAGATCGTAAGTACTACTTATAAGACGAATACATATTAAAAGCCTGCATCATAAGACGTATCTTGTAAGCCTATTTGTCATGAAAATCGGACATATCATGATAACTTAACTGATGTTGATACAGTTTGTTTTCCATACGCAAAGAGTAATTTTCGGACAGTTTTGGCTCCAAAAATGTGGCTCGTTTTCTGAAAATCTCATTCGAGGGAGATCACGTCAGCATCATGTGATTTAATACTGCTCATTCGACCTTGAGACCATACTTATTATGTAATTTGTAAATAACCTTACAAATACTTCATTCGAGACGGTAGATTAAATCAGATCATGGGTAGACGTGTACCAAAATACTTAAAACATAGACGCATTACGTATGTAGATTTAATCTTTATTTTAAAAAAACACTTAAAAATAAGAAATTTGTAAATTTTGAAATCAATCTAGCGTAAACTGGTAACTGGATGGTACGTCACAAGTTGATTGCACAATAATTGCGTTCATGTTGATACTTTTATGCACCAGTCAGTTGCATCCACGGCCACCAAACCGGGGATGGGACGGGATTTTTACTTTTGAGTTGTCAAAACAACCGCCCTTCCACGGCCCTGTGGGGGACAGCTGATGGTAAAATCTCCGATATTTCCCCGGCCACTGAAAACAAAATATTGGTTCGCAGAAAAAATTCCAACATTTCCCTGCCCTGCGGGGAAGCTGTAAGGTAAAAAAAACTGCCGTTTCCCCGGCTATCCCTAGCGGACACCAGGGATTGGGGACCGTGAAAGCAACTGACTGGTGCATTAATGAAGGGCGTTCGCGGCAGTTTCTTACTATTCTACTTGAATAAAGGTCGTTCGTGGCAGTTTCTTATGCTACTTGATTGAAAGGCGTTCGCGGCAGGTTCTTATGTCACTTAAAGAAAGGTGTTCGCGGCAGTCTCTTATGCTACTTAAATGAAGGGCGTTCGCGGCAGTTTCTTATGCTACTTGATTGAAGGGTTTTTGCGGCAGTTCCTTATGCTACTTGCAAGAAGGGTTTTTGCGGCAGTTCCTTATGCTACTTGAATGAAGGGTTTTTTGTGGCAGTTTCTTATGCTACTTGAGTGAAGGGTTTTTGCGGCCAGTTCCTTATGCTACTTGAATGAAGGGTTTTTGCGGCAGTTCCTTATGCTACTTGAGTGAAGGGTTTTTGCGGCAGTTCCTTATGCTACTTGAATGAAGGGTTTTTGCGGCAGTTCCTTATGCTACTTAAATGAAGGGCGTTCGCGGCAGTTCCTTATGCTACTTGATTGAAGGGTTTTTGCGGCAGTTCCTTATGCTACTTGATTGAAGGGTTTTTGCGGCAGTTCCTTATGCTACTTGATTGAAGGGTTTTTGCGGCAGTTCCTTATGCTACTTGAATGAAGGGTGTTGGTGTCAGATTCTTATGCTACTTTGATGAAGGTCGTTCTTTTGAGATATGAATGAAACCTGAATGTATTTATTTTATATCCATTGACATGAGAAATGCAAAACCAACTGCTTGAACTATTCTTTGTCTCTCTCTGAACTGTTGAAAATGCGTTTGCGGTGCATGAAGTACCAACACACAGTCAATGTACGAGTTCGTAATTTGTATCATTTCTTTTTGGTAATCTTCCTATAATTTCGACGGAAAATGTATGTTGCTCTCTTTCACGACATGATATTCGTTATTACTATAAACATGGACTTGTCTGTCTCATAATGGAATCGTTATATTATAGAATTTTGTGGAGGTCAGAGGTGGTATTCACAAAGCATCTTAAGGAAAACAAATTTCCAAAACAAATTCAATATTACCAATTATATACATTGTTAAGAAGCATTACACAGAGAGCAACAGTAGTCATATAGAAAAAATGGTGTATTAATATTTGTATGCGAAAAACTCCCAAAGCTATTGGTCAAGTCTTGGATCGACCATATGTTTCACTAGAAGAGAAAAGTTTTTGTTCATATGCTTGCTAAGTTGAAAACAAAGTATTAACAAAACATGTATTTACAATCCATAGAGTTACGAATATACCAACGAGCTATATACACACAGTGCCAAAATTCGATGGCTTAGAATGAGAAGGTCGTAAGTAACAAAATCGATATTTTCATTATTTTGAGAAAGAAAAACGGTATGAAATTTATATCTTTACTAATGGTAGAACAAATATCAGTTTGGTCATGAAAATAGGCTCATAAAAAGCGCCATATGATGCAGATTTCAAATATGTAACAATCTTATAAGGTCGTAAGTAGTAGTTAAGACATTCTCATTCTAATCCAGCGAAATGTTTTATATATTATTGCATTTTTATCGCATATGTAGCCAATGGTTATATTTGCCACAAACTGAATTGCTGAAATCTCTTCTTTTTGACATCATGTCCTATAACCCAATTGTTGTGAACAATAACTGCATTCAAACGTGTTTCATTATTGTACGCAACGAAGTACTCCTTACCACTGGGAAATTGTAACGAATTAAGAGCAACACATGTGATATTTTGCCCGTTTTCACTGATAACTTTATTAAATATTTGCTGATTCAAGTTTGGTGCTTTCATCATTAGATCGTGCCATTGCTGCATAACATTGATGCTTCTTTTGTTGTTTTTTATTGCCATAAAGCCTGTACATAGGTTATCTGGTGAATCGAGTTGGATTGAAATATCGACACTTTTGTTTAAGAATGGTAATGGATTTTGTAACCAAACCGAGTCAACATCTGAGTAAATGACGTTCTTTCCGCTGCGTAGAGAGTTAAGTATATGCTGTGGTCGCGACGACACCATCTGCTTGTATAAGTGTTGGTTGTAGCTGACTGGACCCGAAATGTTCAGAGTACTTCTCAAAACAGAACAATATTCACAGGCAGACTTCAGCTTGTGGTATACCATGTCATCCTCGGCCACAATAATGATGGGTAACCGTAAATCTAGCTTCTTATAATACCAGAACCAGTTCAGAAAGAAATCGTGAAATCCATCATTCACGGTGAGAAGAAGAGTCCAATTCATATCATGTTCGTTTACGTGAGCGAACAATGATCTCCAATCCACCAATGAAGCCAAATAAGCGACATGTGTTTTTAAACCTGTATATTTATGATAAAAGTTCCAGTTGGATAATATAACCAAACACGCCATTAAGAAACATCCTTGTACGATTAATTTATATTTAGTCATATTTCTAGTACGTGTTAGTGTTTCAATCAAACATCAAATAATGGTTTGTAGATGACAATAATGATACAGAGCTATACTCATGCATACACCACGCGGTTCAATAAGCCCGATTTCTTGTCAGGGGAGTTTAACATGATCCTTGACATGATCCTCGACATGTTCCTCGACATGATCCTCGACATTTTAGTAGCAAACAATTTCAGCTGGTATGGCTAAGGGATTTAAAAACGCGACACTTGGTTATGTTGGTACATTTTGGGAAACAAAAATCCTATGAAATATATCTTTATATATTCGTAAAGGGTAATTCAATGCCGTCATTTTGATACCAAACTTAACAATATCCCACTAATATTAAACTTATTGCACAAAAAAGTCACTTGTCAAGAAAACGAATTAAAGTAACATATTCATCGGCTTATTGATATCACCATTGATTATCACTAGCCTAGCTGTTTAAGAAAGTCGTATATGCATACGTATTGGTAGCCTACCTGCTTTTCACATATTCTAAATTAAATTGAATATCCTAAATGACATTTTGATAAGTTATGCAATTACGCATTATGCATTACGATGTAATGTACCAGAAATTGAATATCACTTTATATGACACTTGGCTATTATGGATGAATTAAATCGTGGTGTGATTACATTGATTTGATTCCATGGAAACTGCATAAATTTGCATTGATATGATCGCTTATCAATACACGTCCTACAAAAACATGTTTCAACATAATTAGAATTTATGCAGTCCATTACAGTTTTACAGTTTCCTCCTCGAGCATTCCTAACAGCGACACATCGTTGTTGCATAGACCTGCATTAATATTCTAAAATCCCCGAGGAAACTATTCTGCTTGCAGTACAACTTGAATATCCAGGGTTGCTTCAGATAGTCCGGTAATTTTTGAATTGAGTTTAAATCAGTGTACATAGTCGGTCACCTGTCCAATAACTAGATGACTGTAACCCATTTATGCAGACAATGATTAGAAACTTGTGTCTGGGAACAGCGCAATTCAAATTCATCATTCGGGCTTATTTACACGTATTGCCAATTGGCCAGAATGCGACTTAAGTATAATGCCTCATACCCAATATTCAGATATTTGATAGTTTAAAGGGTTCTATAAACGTAAAAATAAGGTAATATTTTCTTAACTTTTTTCAATTGGCAAAGACAAGAAAAGCTTAACATTTTAAATACCTGCTTATTGAATTTTGTATGCAACTTGTATGTTTGATTTGATTAATTGTGTTTTGTTATTTTGCATGCGTTGTGTTTAGATTTATAAATGCATTATGTGACCACTTGTATTGTATATAGTTTTGTTTTGTTAATGGCCAAAGGCATTGTATAGGCCTTAAATGGCGATTTACTAATAAACTTGAACTTTGAACTTTGGTATAGTTTAATATTGTAAGGTAAATGAAATAACACTCTTTGCACGCCTCCTAGAATTCCATACAATTAATCAACCAATATTGATCTATCACTCGTTGTCAGTTGGTATCAATTTATATTAAATGAGTTTGGAAATTATATTAAGCGAGCCTCTGGCGAGCTTAATAATATTTCCTGAACGAGATTAAAGTGTATAGACGATATTTTTTTAAAACAATAAAAAACTGAAAAACAATTTTGCTTTCATATCCATTAGATCATTTTTCGCTTCAGCTTTAACAGAACTTCTCTCCGTGATTTATTTGAATTGCGAATTGTCTGTTTTTATACGGAAGTGTTCTAGAATAACCTATGAAATTATAAGAATTGTCTATTCTTCGACGATTGAATCAAAGTACACGGAACCCATCCAAAGTTTTAATATGCAATTAAGGTAGTCTAGTATCATACTAAAAACGATGTAAGTAATTATTTTGACATAAAATGACCAGTCAGATATAGCTATATACACTTTAATATAAATATATCAATTGACAACGAGTGATAGATTCTTTATATCATATGATACTAAAAACGCTAAGTACGCATTGGTTTATTGGAAAAACTCACCCATGTATTTAACAATACGTACTTTGCGTTTTTAGTATCATATGATAAAAAGAATCTATCACTCGTTGTCAATTGATATATTTTTTTTATTTAACTCGTTCAGGAAATATATTATGTTTATACACGTACGTAATGGTTATATTTTGTTATATTGTGCTATATACTCATAATGTATAGTGCGCCCAGTATATTGTGAAAAACGGGCAATTTGGAATGAGCCACGGATGTCGATTACTCCAGTGTGCATGATTCATCAGTGTTATTTTGTTACAGAATTTATCGATTTTACTACAGTAGGCTAAACCCGTCAATGTTTATAAAAACCACATTATCCTGGGTGCACTATATAATTATATAATATCCTAGTAGTATTTTGTGAGTGCATGTGACATGTCTCTTAATTTATTTTTATTAAAATTGCAAAATTAATTCGTGGTTTGTGTTTGTGACGTATAGATAACACTAGTGTAATTAATTGCATACAATTTGCATGCATAAAATATTGCACCAACTGTCCTGTTAAAAACCCTTAGGACATTTATCGATTCCTTTTGACTCAATGCGTTGCCATAGTAACGTAAAATGACAATAATTATTAGATTTACTATCATATTGATGATCTTATATTAGTATCACTTCGTTATATATATGTTTGCTGTGATTTATTATTAGAGTACGTATGTTTTAACATGGTCCTTGACCGTACACAGTAGCATAATTTAACAGTTGATAACATTGTCTATATACGCGTGGATCGCACGAAATGTCAATTCTTTTCGAGAAAAAGTGCCACCAAAAGCTGTCTAGTCGGTTGTGCAGTTCTGTCAAGGCTTGCGGGGCGCACAGTGTAGTCCCGTTCCGATAAAAATGCTTAGGGAATGAGGAAATATAACTATATAACTTAACCGACCAACCAATTACTACTGACAGTCCAGAGGTCCAAATGACCGCTTAGATCCGTTTGAGTTGCTCCCTTAACGCTTTGGTAATAAAGTGTATAAGAATACTCTTTGAATAAATTATGTTGACTTTGGTAAACCTTTAAACAGGATACACAAAATCATAGTCGTACGTTGTTAATGTTATAACATGAATTCTTTTTATTTGTATCCATTGTGTATATGTTTTGTTGCTTCACACACTGTATTACATACCGGTAAAAAAGAAAAAACTTTTCTCCAACATGGTACATGTACCTAGTACTAACGTTTTCATGGTTGCTTGCAAGTCACGTCAATGTGCAACGTGTAATTGGGTATAAATGTACTGGTATATATGTATTGTTTCAAACAAGCGGTTGAATCGATTGGTTGCCAATTAAAAACATATTAAAAGCAGTCTGATAAACATAGGGATATATACTACCACATGGGCGTAGGAGCGACTTCAACATTGGGGGGACATTTGGTGGTAGCATTCTTTTTGAAAGGGGGGTAAACACCTAAATACATCAATAACACGGCTTATTTTGGGTATATATATACAACATATTTACAGTAGTTTGTGGTTCTCAGGCAAGTTGCCTATAATGGATCTATCTGGTGCATTCTGATCGTTCTCATATACTAGTACCTTATTTGTTATCAAACAGGATATGTTTTATTACTTTTAAAAATACAGAAATAATTAAGTACATAAATTAATCCTAATAAAGTTCTTGCACAAGTGTCTGATTTTGATATTTAAGCTTAATGTGAAGACGTTTTAGGACTAGCCCATGATTGTACATTAATTGACAACCCCTCATAGTAATATAGGAGCTGGGGGACGATTCATAATATCACAATTTATTTGACTAGGTTTTCAAACAATGTATCTTGACACATTTTCATAGATTCAAGTTATTTTGCGAGCGAAGCGAGCACAAATTTGTTTTATACATTTACACCAAAAACTGAAGGCAAATTACCTATTACACGACTATGTTAGGTCGTAAATTGCATGCCCGCCTGTCCTGACATTAGAGGAAACCTCTGTCCCCGGCTTCTACGCCCATTTACATGTATGTGAATAGAATATGAACACGTGTGAATCGGTATCCATTAAGGTAATATATGCATCACTGACTATAAGTGGTTTTAAATTACTTTAATCAAGACACACATCTCATGCTTGATTTGCTTGAAATTTTGCATTTTACTGAATAAATCGATGACGAATAAAATAATCAGTGTATTTTGGAACCAGTTATTAATTCATCCGGGGACTTTTCGGTACGATTCGGCTTTCCTTCGGGAACCGTTCGGGATAGCTAAACGATTAAGGCACACCTCGCCGCCCGAACGATATCACCTCGCCTGATAACATTGTTCGAGCCGGACAGGGACCCGAGTTTCTATTTATCATGAAACCAACAACGGGGCACAATTAAGAGGCACATTTTATAAGTTTAAACTAAGAGTTGTCGATCGTTCTTAGACCGCCCGCCGATTAACACAACTCAATTTGCTTCCGTACACAAAATATAGTTCTCAATTCTACGCTGTTCAATTAAAAAAATATTAAACAATAAATAAGATCTATTTCAATGTTTTAATCAAAACGATTAATCTAAGCAAATTATAAGTATTTCCAAAATAAGAACATCGTGTCGTTAAAGTTGAATAAAATTCCGCTCATTAATTGTTTATGATTTTGTTCTGGATGATTCATCAATGAAACGTCATCAATGACGTAGTGTGTGTGGAGAAGGTCGCCAATTTAAGACGGAATGAAAAAATGCAAAACAGTCCGTTATTTGTGGGCGGAGCCAAAAAGTGTTCCCAGGTCATTGACCTGAGAACACATACTTTTCTCAGGTCATGTGTTATCAGGCAGTTACCATGGTAGTTGCATGATAAAAAGCAGCCTTGACCTACACAGCGAATTTTCTGAAGGGTACAGGCCCACAAACAAATGCTTTTTTTAAAGATTTATTTATTCTATTTTAAATATACATAAAAGAAGGTTGGTTGCAACTGCTTCCGTCTTGGTACGGACCGCGACAAATCGATGGCTTAGAATGAGAAGGTCGTAACTACAAAATCGATATATTGAGAAAACAAGAGACAACTGCCTGTAATTTACTCTTTCGGTTACACTGGTACGGAGCGATGTCAAAGCGTAACGCAAGTCCAGACGACAGCCTGTAATAGACTCTTTCAGACAATAGCCAATACTTCTTAGTACCTTGGGGCGGGTACATCAGGTTCAAAGGGTATTTTAACTTATTTCTTATGTTTTTATGGAAACAAAGATAATGTTCAACAGTGAATGATTATCCTATGTATCAATGTACCCATTTAGCATTCTAAATGCTTAACATTTTGATTTTGTTTCGTTATTAGTATGGTGTAATAAGCGGAAATATAATATCTTTAAATAAAGGCTTATATGTTATCTTAATATATAAAATATACCATTTAATAGTCAATACAATACCTATAACTGACATGCGTGAAATACCATGCAAAATAATCACCTTATAACAAATTATTTCCAAAAAATAAAATTCATACATGTCATAGTTTCGATCAGACGGTGTCATGGTCTGCATACGAAGTCCAAGTACGGTGTCGTGATCTCTAAACGAAACCTTTATAAAATACATTTCTTTCGGAGTACAGAGTTTGTATTATTTCTGGCATACACGTTGTTATGAAGAGATCGAGAGAAACAGAAAATGGTAAGGAAGCCTTGTATGTGTTATCGGGTGATTTTAACTTGAGTATGAATGCACTATTTCTTCAAAGTACTAACGGACATGTTACATACACACACAAATAAAAATACCAATCTGCAACAAATACATCATTGTCAACAATTATAATGGCCTGGCGTTATTTGACTATTAAAACAATATTAATAGTACATGCATCTCTTTATCACATTCACACTCGTATACAAATATGTGGCTTCTGTTAGCTAATAAGACCCAATGGGTCATATACGTATTTTGTGTTTTTTTTCGGCCACTGGTCCTAGCATTTGTAATTTCCTTAATATAGAGATTGGCGCTCTCAATTGAATGATCATTTGATTGTTACACATAGAAATACATAAAATGTTCAATGGAATGTGCCGTACGCATCATTGTTAACACATTTTTTCTAATATAATGGCATTATCCCTGCTCAATTTAGCTGCGCCTCCTTCATACGTTGACTGGTTATGTACTATCTCGTTTGAAATGGCCACTCATCTCTGTCGATATGAATGTTACAAAATATACCTTACACATGTTTTGTTTAGCCGAGTGGAATAGTGTAGTGAAATCATCACCTCTTATTATCATTAATACTATTTATGATTTTACTTTTTTGGAAGACAAGTTCATATGCAGCTTTTGTGACGTGTGCAGTGAGAGTGAAAATTCAACAATAAGGCACTGCATGTTTTAAAATTACAGGAAGTGAGTTAAACTGTAATCCGAAATCAGTGTATAGTAATCAGGAGACAGGAAAACTTAACATTCCTACACAACAATGTGGCACAAGATGGGTAAAGTAAACAACAGTTCGAACTCAGTTCACAACAAGGTATTCAATGACATTGACAACAATTCGTCTACATGTGAAGGTTAACTCGGATAGTACTCCTAGTACTTATCGAATCAGAAAAAAACATATGCGCACAACAACTCCTGTTGACTATCATTACGATTTAGTTTGAGGACTACATGTATATCACAATAATTCATCAAGTTTTGTATAGACGCCTTAACATTTTGAACTAACGAACAGGTAAGCGACGTTAATATAGGTTTGACTAGGTATACATCAGTTAACGGGATAGTTCCCTCATTGGTATTTCTTATTGAATGGACTATACCAACCTTTGGTTATCATTCACATTATCAGTGTTAAGATAGAACGTAAAAAGTAGTTCTACAACAACTGTTATTGAAAGTCGACGACAGAATGGTTGGAGTATCCGCATCTTGAGCAGTAATATACGGGTCTGATCCCAGGCAAGTTGTGCCTGTTACCAGGATGATAATAGGTAGTCTTAATGCCATGAAACAAATGTTGATGGGACATAGAATGAAAATACTTGCAGGAGAATTTTCTTTACATGCGTACTGCACATTTGTGGTTCAGAAATGTCTGTCGTCGTTGCATCCATAAATGAGCCGACGTTTATGCCACTAACATCAACCCAATCTCCATATTCGTAAGAGATTTCCATCTTGAGAATGTCGTCTATTATCTATAACACATTCGTTTAGAGACCATGACAAGATATTTTAAGTCGTTTAGAGTGCAAGACATTCCCAAAAATCAGCTGCTTCCCATTTTACGGCCTGTGAGACATGTACGTGTATCAATACACGTATCATAGCAAAGATAGTTCTTATAGAACATTATCTGGTTATAATAACTCATTTGTACTATTTATATTGCGACATATTAAACATAATTAGTATTTTCTTTAATTTTTTCGCAAAACAGGACTACTTCAGGTATAAATATAAACTAACTACACGCGTTTAATTATATTTTTTAGCGTAATCGTTTAGAACAAATACTTAAATGTCGATGTGTTGAACGATCGCATCAAGTAAAATGTTATTAGAGGGGTAAATCGTTGTAAAGTAGACACACTCAAAAGCGTGCTGCCCGATGTGCAAAGTTTCTATGGTATTTTCGCGAGGAGTCTATAGCAGGCTGTCGTCTGGACTTGCGTTACGCTTTGACATCGCTCCGTACCAGTGGGTTACTAAGGGTAAAACAAACTGTTTCGAATTCCGTTTGGTCAACATTACAAATTTCATGAAAATAGCATCATAAGAAGCGCCTTATAATACAGATTTCAAATATGTATCAGGCTTATAAGGCCGTAAGTTATACTTATAAGGGTCTTCTTATTCTAAGCCAACGATTTGTGTAGCGAGAGTTATTTGACTTACATATCTGAACAAGTGGCAATTAGTACTTTTTTTATACATTTACAAAACTTACACTATTTACTACATTTTTGTATTTCGTTTTAAATAACATACTAGTATAGCGCAATGTTTACTTCATACATACATGCGTGTGCTCGTGTGTGCCTGTTAATAGATAAAGTTGAAACTTCTATCGTCGTACAAATATCTCAAATCGTTGTGCCTGACACGAGCCAAACTATCAATATATTTATGGATAACTTAAATGTCTTGTTCTTTTGTTCAAGGCCTATAGAGTCCCGCCCCATGCACTTAATTAGCGAATCCATTAACCGTGTAAATGACACAGGCACGTCGCAATATACTGGTAATTTGGGAAGAAATCAACAAGATAGGCCTCGATTCATACATGGATTCAAGTAGTTCAAATAATTGAAAAGTTGTCTACAATTCGACAAAAAAGTGAGACTTTTAATTGTTATCAATTTCTTTGAAAATTGGCACCGGTTTACAAAACTCACGCGGGATTTGTTTTTCTGAAATGATCTACTTCTATATTTCTTAAGCCATAGCATTCAAATTTGGACGGCATGCTTAGTTTGATCATCCTCATAAATCAGTGTTTAGTCAAGTCCCCAGACTAGCCTATGTATTGCACATAAAAAGATACGCTGGATGATCGAGAAAGAGTTTGATTAACCAAATAGACTTTTGCCTTGACATGCTCGTATATTGCTTGTACTGCAACCAATAGTTTTTAAAAACTTCATTTTGGTCAACATGACAAATTCCGATTTTCATAGGCTCATAAGAAGCGCCTTGTGAAGCAGATTTCAAATATTTATGAGTCTTATAAGGTCGTAAGTACTACTAGTTATGACCTTCTCATTCTAAGCCAGCGAAATGTCAAATATGGCACAAGTTTGGTACACAGAATCTAGCACTTACTAGAACATTTTATACTATGGAATATAGTCAGGTCATTATAATAAAAAAGATATAAATGCAATATTCCCGCCATGTAATGATCACTTACCCAATGCAACTATAATAGGTTATAAAACAATATAAAACGAGAAACATTGCATTACCAGAACACATAGAGTAGAAAGTACTGATTTGCCTGAGAATAGCAAAAACAAAGAACAATACATTTTACTGCATGACAAGATAATTTATGGACAAGCGTCTGAAAACTCCTGACGCACTGTAATGTTTAACAAAGGTAAGACATATCCATGTTACTTGAATCTGATAATCACACAATGTCATATATTATACCTCAGTTGCATAGTTTCTTCTTATTTCAATGTGATGCAATCCGGTCAATATTATTGCATATTGACCGGTCAGTATAACGCATATTGACCGGATGACGTCACATTGAAATAAGAAGGGAATAATGCAAATGAGGTATATCACAATATATGCAAAACATAGTATATTTACATATTTATTTAATTAATTTACATATTTTTTCAAATAAATTATACCTTGACACTAAATAATCCACCACACATACAGTTAATGTATTCAGACCTAGTCCTCGCCTCAGACGAACCCAGAATACCCCCAATCCCGATCTTACCATCAAACCGCTCAAATCTAACTGAAGAGATAAAACATACAATAATCGATCCTCTTCAAACAACTAAAAACTTTATGCGGAGAACAACCCAAGTCATCGGTAACTGAATAAAAGATAACAACAAAAGTATATTTACTACAAAGTCTACATTTTGTATTTGTTCAAACTTTGAGTGCCCAGGAGTTCAATGTATCATAACAAAAATTGACTTTCGACATCTTTATAAACTAAACCGGTATTATCTAATCAAATAAGCATTAGCCAATCACGCATCGATACGTGGTCACGTGCTCCTCCATAGAAAAAAATAAAGTGACGCCATAATATTGCGGGCTCATTGCAATACTAGCGTAACCATTACAGTCGCGGACACACGTGGATCGAACTCACCTGTTAACGACTCATTGCCCATCACCTGAACCTCACATAATGTAAGGGGTTCGTTATCACTCGTCGAGCGTGTGATTTTCACCCAGCACATCAGTTGATATCTATAATTACGGGGGATTATCCCAAAATGATACCCTCTCAATTCGTAGTCGTCTTGACTTATTCCAATGTACAATTGGACGTCTCTCAGTTGGTCCCCTATATAATATATACGATTATATGAAACCTCAGGACGGACCTTGCAATTAAATAAATAAGCATGTATATAAAAATCCCCCAAACTCACACAGAAGTTTTGATATAACTAAAAACTGAAACGTATTTTTCAAAACGAAAGTAAACTAGAACTATTCTTACATAAATAAATTATTTTCTCTATTCCAATAGGACAACTAAACTCCATGGCCTGGACAGTAAAGGGGTTAATAACAATGCATTCTATATCATTGTCCAATTGGATCGTTGCCTATTTATCGTCCAATTCCGGCTTTTAATTTTAATTTCTCTGGAGTTTCTTGAATCGTCGACTCCATTGAGTGACGTCAAATGCATAGTTGAATAATAATCTGGAGATTTAACCAATCAAACTGTTAAAGCGTTAGTGAATTTACTAACAACATACTGTTAAACATTGATACTTCATAAAATGATTAAAATAACGTATGTCAAAGCGCAGAAGATCAGGGCTGGAACCTTATTCACCATTGGTGTAAGTCTAAAATTCACACTTAGGCTGTATTTGTGAAGTTCACAAGTATTCTTGAATCTTGCGGCATGCGACAACACGTCACTGGGGCAACCCACGTGGCTGGTCACACATTGGATGTGGTAATCACAAGAGACACTGACACTTCTGTCTCACATGTAGAAATATCTGATCCCGGTCTACCCGACAACAGTGGAAAGACCTCTCGTGATCATTTTGCAGTAGTATTTAAAGCTTGCGCTGCTAAACCTGCTCCTGTAAGAAAAACAGTAAATATAAGAAAGTTAAAATCTATTGATATCAATGAATTCAAAAAAGACATTGAATCCTCAGATATTTTGAGCAGTGGGCTGCACATATCAGACGTTGATGAACTAGTTGAGGTATATACCCGTGGACTTTCATCACTAATTGACAAGCATGCACCCCTAAAATCAAAAACAATAATTTTAAGACCCTCCTGTCCATGGTACACTGAAGATCTACATGACGCCAAACATCTGAGACGAAAATTGGAGCGAAAATGGCGAAAATCTAAATTGACAATAGACCATGAAATATATAGGAATCAATGTTCGGTAGTCAACAAAATGTTGAAACGATCCAAAGTATCCTATTACACAGATAAGGTAGAGTCCTGTGGTCGTGATCAGAAAGGGTTATTCAAGATAACTAAACATCTGATGGGTGAAGAAAAAGAAGTAGTGTTGCCAACTGGTAAACCTGCTAAAATGCTTGCACAGGATTTCAGTGATTTCTTCATTAACAAAATTGAAGCAATACGTACTGAAATAGCCTCCACTATTCAGTCATACCAACAAAACGACAGTGTTGAAGTCGAAACTCCGTTCGGAAAAGAGCAATTGTCAGAATTTTCTCCAACATCTGAGGATGAAATCCGAAAACTAATAAATAAATCACCTAGTAAATCATGTGAACTTGATCCAATACCAACATGGCTGTTAAAGGATTGCTTGAATGAACTACTGCCATTATTAACAAGAATATTCAATGCATCACTCAAAAGTGCTTATGTACCCAAGGCTTTTAAAAGCTCCAGAATAAGACCACTGATAAAGAGGCCAGGCCTTGATCAAAATGTACTGAAAAATTATAGACCTGTGTCAAACCTACCTTTCATTTCCAAAGTTCTCGAGAAGGTAGTCGACGCTCGACTGGAAAAGCATTTAACACTGCACGATCTCCACGAAGAACGTCAGTCAGCATACAGAAAATTCCACTCAACTGAAACGGCTCTTCTTCGTGTGCAAAATGACATCCTTCGCTCTCTAGATCAGAATAAAGCTACGGTCCTGGTAATGCTGGATTTATCAGCAGCTTTTGACACCATAGATCACAACACCCTACTACGCCGACTTGACAATCATTTCGGTATAATAGGCAAGCCACTAGAGTGGATGAAATCCTATTTGTGTGACCGCTACCAGACTGTCTGTATACGAGGGGGTATCAAAAAGTTCGTGGACTGATCCGTTCATTTTAATATGCGTAATGCGATTGAATTATTTATTTTATCATCTTAAACTACATTAAATTCTGTACTGAGAAACAAATAAAAAGTTGATTAAATGATAATATCAATTAAATATTCTAACGGTTTAAAAGATGACCAACAGCCACCCGGCGCACTTTTATGACGTTACGACGTCATGAAACGTCCAAACTCCTGCCACTTTTCGATCGTCTAAAGAATCTAAAACTCATAAACCTGGATTGAACTGTTCTATTGCCTTCCACCATATTTAGTTTTTACGTTATAACTCATTTTTCATAAAATAGATCAGTCATTTAATGAAAAAATTCGACAAATTCATTTATTCCAGCGCCAATAATCACACAGTACGTGAAGTCTACCCTACTGATATTAGCATCATTTAACTCTCATCGCTTCATCTTTTATATCATTTAAACATATTAATTTTCGCAAGACAACCTTACTTTTATATACTTGGGTGACATGCTCTAATCTGAAATCAGTATTTGGTGTATAATTTAGTAAAAGGGCAAAATGCAACGGAAAATCGATAGTCCGAGTGTAACGTCATGTCGAAAAGTGCGCCGACGTCATGAAATGCAACGAAAATCAGGCTTCACAAAACGGTGTGTTTATAACGTCACATCAGTATCCGTGACAACAGCGCTTTAATATATACACCAGGATGATGCTACAGTCTTAATGTTTATGTCGACGGTTTTATATTTCCAATCGGATGACGATTCACAGAATTATAGGTATATGTCGGAGGTCAAGTGAATGATATTTCTAAAGTGCGCCGCGGAGCATAATTTAAGTTACCATAGTAACCGCCACATACTCGGAAAAAATTTAAATGAGCTGGAAATTTGTAAATCAATTCAAAATACGTTGTTTTAAAGAATGTGTATTTTTTACGGAATTCGGTCAACAACTAAACAAATGGCAGGTCCAGTCCACGAACTTTTTGATACCCCCTCGTAGATGGAGAACTTTCAAAACCTGTACTCATGAACTACAGTGTACCACAGGGATCTGTGCTTGGTCCGAAGAACTACATCATGTGCACAAAACCAGTAGGTGCAATCTGTAGAAAACATCAATTGCAACATCATTTCTATGCCGATGACTCCCAATTGTATATGGCATTCAAACCAAAAGATTGTGTCTCGCGAGATGAAACACTGCAACGAATTGAAGCTTGTCTGAAGGATATCTTGCACTGGATGAAAGAAAATTTGCTGAAACTTAACGCTGAAAAAACAGAGGTAATCTTGTTTGTACCGAAAAGGAATGCCAGTTCAGTCGACAATCTCAATGTAAAAGTTGGTGATGCTGTGATCAGACCAACGTCGATGGTGAGAAACCTCGGGGCCATGTTGGATTCGCATTTGGACATGGACAAACATGTAAACTCTGTCTCAAGGTCGTGTTTCATGCAGATCCGACAAATAGGTCAAATCAGACAATACTTAACTGTTGATGCAACAAAATCTCTGATAAATTCTTTAGTAACATCGAGACTGGATTACTGCAATTCATTACTATGTGGCACCCCGAAAATTATTCTGAATAAACTACAAATTATTCAAAATACAGCTGCCCGCCTCATCACACGGACACCGCGTTATAATCACATCACTCCTGTGCTGAAGGATCTTCACTGGCTACCTGTACAGTACAGGGTAGAGTACAAGGTCTTGACTCATGTTTTCAAAGCACTACATGGAAAATCGCCTGGCTACATCAGAAGTATGTTGGAAGTATACACTCCACAAAGACAGCTATGGTCTCAAAATGATTCTGTTCTTCTAGTTGTGCCAAGGACGAGAACTGTGACTTACGGTGACCGATGTTTCACAGCTGCTGCACCCAAACTCTGGAATGCACTGCCAACAGCGCTCAGAGACAGTAAAACACTACCGTCCTTCAAGAAAGCGCTGAAAACGCACTATTTTAATAGAGCTTATTCATGCTGACTGTGTGTATGTTCCCATTAACTTGGCGCCCTTTCATTGGGCCCAACGACCCACATGTTCCCAGGACTATAAGCCCCATCCACCTATTGGTAGATCCCTACTATTAAGTTTAGTAGGGCCCCGTCTACTGGGTTAAGTAGAGCTCCGTCAACTGTCTTCAATAGATCCCTACTACTATGTTTAGTAGGGCCCGTCTACTGGGTTAAGTAGAAGCCCGTCTACTGGGTTAAGTAGAGCCCCCTCTACTGGGTTAAGTAGAGCCCCCGCCTACTGGGTTAAGTAGGTCCTACTTTTATATTTTATGTACATTATATACTGTTTTAACCATGTATTAGTCATGATTGTACAGCACTTTTGAACGTGTGTATACATGAAAAAAGGGCTATATAAATATGGCATAATAATAATAATAATATTTGCCAAATGTTGTATTCTCTCTCATGTTGTTATAAATGTACCGATTTTGATATAAATCAGTATGCATGTTTAGTGGGTAACAATTAAGAATCAGATTAAATTTCACATGGTTAAATCTGATTGCAAAGAAATGACAGTAAATGTAAATGCTGTCAATTTAAGTCTAAGTCTGAGTTTCAGTCTTACAACGTACATTGGTGAATAAAACCTCTCTGGAATTCAATATGATCTAACTTAATTGGAGACTAAGGATAGCCACCACTCCCTCCCTTTACTGACCTATATTGGATCTTAAAACCTACATCTGAAAAAAGATGTTTTGACTTAACAAAGAAAGAACATACCACAGCATGAGCAACAACCTGGTGGGCAGGTACAGTCGGTCCTACCATATACCACCACGTGATCTATGCTATATGCTTTGCCAAAATCTACTGCCCAATATGCATCGAATATCCAACCGGTATGTGAACATGAGCCAGCAAAGTAATTGCCATTCGTGATTCCATCTACGGCCAAATTTGCTAGTCCGCCTTCAAAAAGACCATTCTGATAAGCAGATTGTCCGAGTGCCAGATTTCGCAGTGCTGTAGAAGAAAACGGAGTTGTATTCAATATTCGGGGTCTTGCATGAGTGCTCATTGCATACGAGTTTTATTAAACGCATGGACGAAACAATATGTGTCATATTGTTGTTGTCGACGAGTTTAATAAAGTATGTATGTTACATATACTTCAAATCAGGTTTTCAACAAACACATGGTTCGTATCGTTCCTTGTGACTGTTCCAAGAACAAAGAGTTTAATGCAGCTTTAAGTCACCATACAAAATGCAAAATACATTCCTTTAGAACAAAACTGCGTTACATTCAATAACCTTAAAGTGGAAGCCGAAGTTTCCCAATGCTGCAACAATAGAATGTATTATCGGGGTGATGTTAAATCGTAGATTAGTGAAGGGAAATCTAAATACCATCATTTCAAGTCTTGGACCTTCAAAAACGCAAATAACAACATCCTCTACTCAAATGTTGATTATGGTTTACCCGGAGCACATAGGCAATTGACAATGATTTTATATACTTATATAGTTTTTATTCGGTTTCATAGTGAAAAATGATAAAACATTGATGTTCACGTTTGTTCATATATAAGTTGAACACCTGGTATAAAATCTGAAAGTTTTGAGTGTTAGAATATTGTAACTACATTTTGTTTGTTTTAAAATTGCCATTACTTGAATATTCATTACAAACCCCAAAACACATTTACACAGACAGGCATAACTCCAAAATGTACAGGAACAATTAAAACGGATGCACGGCTATTGTACGGGCTGACGTAAGTAATTGTAGCCTCGGTAATTGCCAAACTCAAGTTACGCCTAATATTCAGTAAAAACTAACATTATTGTTTGTCAAAGTGTCTGATGCAATAGCAATAACATTTTGTCTCAGTTTGGAAAAATAAATTGTTGTGGCTTATTCCTACAATGGGTTTTGATTAGGTTTAGTTATGTCAAGTATCATTCGCCACCGGGTAGTTTGTCTATGCCCATTGGCGAAGAGGCATGCGAAGTTCTTTAGTAAGTGATCTTTTTATTTGCATTTGTTTCCACTTTTCTGTGATCGCTACCCATACGCAACTTTATGCACCTAAAACGTCATGGACTGAATTGAATAAACTGATTTTTGGACGAAGGTCACGCGAAGGAGTGCCCCTTTCCAACGAAAATGGCAGGTGAGTAATCATATTGTCGAGTTCGAGCATCAACGATTGTCTAGTCTGGTAGACGATAGGAAGTGTTTGTGCGCATGCGTGTGATCGAACGCACCTTGGTCAGTTCTATAGATCTTTATTTCCGCCTGTAATATGGACTTTGAGCAATCGGAACGTCCGTACGGCAGTTAAACAAAACCGGGACAAGTCCAACCATCCTATACTCAAGGGATGAATCATAGTCGACAAAAATACGTCACATCCGGTAACTAAGACTATATAGTCAAACCATATTAACGATGGTCAATGGTCGAACTCGCTCATATATAACATACTAGTAATTGACTTACCAATTACTGATTGAAATCCACAAACTACGAGGAAAGTTCCGTATATTGTATCAATGTGTTTACTCATGCTGCCTGTGCTACATATAGATTAGTATTGATATATATCTTATTTCTATACTCGTTGGATTCGGTTGGTTGCCAAGTAAAGAAATATAAGCATCCGTATATTGCTATCAGGGCAATGATCGATGTGAATTAAACATGGAAATGTGATTCATAATTACTTCAGAATCGCACACCTTAAGTGGTTGGTATTTTATTTATGCGGAAACACATCTCTTGTTTGATATTTATTACCTCTTTGCTAAAACACCTGCCAATTCTAACATCCGTATCTGCGATTGGTAGAAAGTTAACCGAAGCTGTTACTATTAATATGTTTCTGCATTAAAGTGTATAGAGCTATATCGGAAGATATTGTTTTTTTAAAGTTTCAAAAACGGAAAAGCAATTATGCTTGCATCACCATTTGATCATTTTTTGCTTCAGTTTTAAAAGAAACTCTGTATGTGATTTATTGGACATGCGAACTGTCCATTTTCGTACGTAAGTGTTCTAGAACACCCTATGGAACTATAAGAATCATTTATTTTCGACGATTGAATGAAAGTACTAGGAACGCATCCAAAGTTTTAATTTGCAATTAAGGTAGTCTAGTATCATACTAAAAACGATTATTTTGACATTGAATGACTGTTAGAATATAGCTCTACACACTTTAACAACGACTTTATTTGGAATACATAAATGGCAATTATTATGGTCGATTCGGAAAGGAAAGCAAACAAACACAATGCATATTAGATACGAGGGTCAGTCAAAAAATAACTGAGTTTCCGTAAGTTTTCGTATATTTACACCATCGTCACAGTAAAATAAGGCATCTCACTGATGTTGACACATCTACATCCATTACTCGAACCTCATAATGTACAAATAGTGCGGACGATACAGGTATGAATGGAAGTAGCCATCCAGGGCTTCCATAGATAGAAGACAAATACTGAATGCAAACAGAAAAAACCTAGCTTTGTTGACTGCCTAGCAGCGTGAAATTGGTAACCTAGCAGCCTGGTATCCCGATTGCCAACTTCACGCCGTTGGACTGCTAGGACGACGTTTGCCTACCTACTTCACGTATCTCTAAGTAGATACAATCCATTACCCGCGACTGAATCTCGCTAAAAGTTATTTTAACTATAATAGTCAATCAGCAATGTAGAAGCATGCTACCTAAATCATTAAAGCTTTCAAATAATCTTAGTCTGAATCTTAATACCGAAAACACATAATTATTATCATCAGTAGCATCAAACGAGACATATTTAACATGCATGTTTGAAATACTAATGATGTTATAAAGTTATAACGACTTGTTGAAAACAGGTCGTAAGGAACTATTGGCAATCGAGAGCTAAAAGGGTGAAAAATTGCTTTGCATGCGTTTAATGTACACTTTCCTTTTACCTTGAAGTTTATGGGTTTTATTTATTTATTTTAAAGTAACTTGCCAAATAGAAAACTTATCTTTTCTTATCAGTTCCGAAGGCAATAATAGTTGGAATGAGAAACTAGAAAACATTGCAGAACAATCATACTCCGGAAAACTTGATTAGGCGATTTTCACTTCAATTTGTAAACCCTGAAATAGTTAACACTTTTCAACATAGCACTGTCAAAACGGCGGCTATCTTGGACGCCATCTTGGATTTCTCGGAACGCCACCACATTTGACAATGTATGCCGGCAGTCTCAGACTTTTCCGAATGTTTTGGTATACTGCATGTCTTGGTAACAGAGCGTGCATTCCCCAACTTATTTTTCCTTTTTTTTTTTTTTTTTTTTTTTTTTTTAAGTTTGAGGAACCAACTCGGTTTACCCCGTTTATTCAATAAAAGAATGGTAACAACATGGTTTATGGTATTGACACAATAATACAATACAAGCAATACATGTATAATAATCACTACAATACAATAAATAACAGTATTATTACATGCAAGCTAATTTAAGATTAATTGATATGTTCTTTTATTTTACTTAATAAATGATCAGTATTATTTTTACAATAAGATTTGCATAAATTCCAAAATTCTGATTTAAATAATTTGTAGATATCAAAAGACTTAGTTCTGCTTTCACTTAAAAAGTATGCTTTGTAAATACAAAATCCGAAAAGTGTTAGGATTAAATTCAAATAGGTATTTGCAGGATATAATAGTCTATCTCCTATTACAATACTCTGGAGAGATTGAAGGTTTTTATTTACTCCGCATTCACTTAAGCAATGAGTGAATTTGATCCAGGGATCTGTAACTACAGGACATTTTAAAAATGTATGATCATAATCTTCAAGTACGTTGCAGAGGTTGCAATTCGGCGAATCAACCATTTGCCATCTAAATCGTATTTGTTTACATGGAAATATATTGTGTATTAATTTGTATTTATATTGTTTAAGTCTGTTATCTGGTAAGTATCGTAAGAAATTATAAAAGATTGACCAATCAATACGTGTGTCAAATTGTGAGTTCCAATAGGCTTTACGAACTTATTTTTGATAAATTCGTCATATATATTTTTGTTGGTTTGCGTGTGAATACTGCGTTGAAAGACAGTGATACCAAGTTGTGTTTTCACTAATGTCAAACGAGACTGTTCTGTTTGTATTTCTTGAATCCACTTTTTGGGGATACATTTCTTTAATAGTGTTATTTCGGCTATCCAATTTGATTTATTATTTAGTTTGTTATATATCAAATTTTCCTGTAATACACCATCATCATTTATTAAGTCATTAATGAAAATAATTTTCGAATTTATCCAATTGTTAAAGAATAAACATTTATTTTTAATTCTAATGAACCTGTTACCCCAAATTATTTCTTTTCTAATGTTTACTGCTGATTTTGGAGATTTGTGTTCGTTGATGTTTTTTGCTTTTATCCAGATATCAAGAACATTTTTATAAAATTCCGGTAAAAATGACGTATTTAGATTTTTAATGTTATCAATATTAGACTTGAATATGAAAAAATTTTGTCCGAATTCTTTGAAGAAGAATAGGGGCAAAAGCTTCCAACTGGAAAATTTATCGTCTGTTAATGATTTTACCCATTTAAGTTTTATGGACGATATAAACGATTCTAAATCGATCATGTCTATTCCACCTTGCGATCGGTTGCCAATTAAAGTTAATCTTTTAATTTTTTCTCGTTTGTCGCTCCATAAAAATTTGAATAAAATGGTATTTATTTTATCTGATATTTGCTTCGGAACTACTAAGGACTGAAACATATACGTAAACTTTGGTAATAAGAGGGTTTTAATTATGATGATTTTCCCATAAATTGTTAGTTTACGTTTTGACCAGCTATTAATCAATTGTTTACATTTTCCTAATTATTTTCCCAGTTCAATTTGTTACATTCAATTTTGTTGTGACCAAAATAAATACCCAGTGCTTCAATAGGCTTTCGTGGCCAACATATGTTACCAATGCAATCTATACATTGTTTACTTTTTCCTATCCACATTGCTTCTGTTTTATTTTTATTTAATTTCAGTCCAGAGACTAAGCCAAAATCTTCAATTATTTTTAAAGCATTGACGATATCTTGTTTTGCTCGAAGAAAGAGCGTTGTGTCGTCTGCTAGTTGAGAAATTTTTAATTCTCTTTTCGAATTATCGACTTTTACGGATATACCATGAATAATATTTGATTTTCTTATATTAGTTGCCATTAGTTCTGCAGCCATTATAAAAAGTAGGGCGGATAATGGACAACCTTGTCTTACTCCGTGCTCTGGAGAAAAGGGTTTAGATACCCATCCGTTATTAATAATCGAAGTTTGAGCATTGTTGTATAAAGTTTTGATCCAGTGAATAAACTGATCTTTGAAGCCAAATTTGTTCAAAGTTTGTAACAGGAATTTATGTTCAATAGTATCAAATGCTTTACGGAAATCTAAAAACAATATGGCACCATTTAGGTTTAATAAATTTGTATATTCTATTACGTCTTGTATTTGACGTAAGTTGTAGCCAATAAATCTATCTTTGATATAGCCTTGTTGGTCATTGCTGATTATTTTATCAATAACTGTATGTAGTCTATTAACTAATACTTTAGCAGCAATTTTGTAATCAACATTAAGAAGTGAGATGGGTCTCCAGTTTTCAAGGTTCGTTGGATCGCCTTTTTTGTATAGAAGAGATAAAACAGCCGAACGTTGAGAGTTAGATAATTGAGTTTGTTCATACCCCTCATTAAAGACTGATGTTAAGATGTATTTTAATTTATGCCAAAATGTTTTATAAAACTCAGAAGTAAGTCCGTCTAAACCTGGACTCTTGTTGTCTTTCATAGAATTAGCTGCAGTTGTGCATTCTTCAATAGTAAAAAGACCTTCGCATTTATCGGCCTCAGCTGTTGTAAGTTTTCTGTCTATTTCAACATTATGAATATAGTTATTAATTTGTGTGACATCGGGGTTAGTTGAAGTATATAATTTAGAATAAAAAACAACTTCTTGGTTTAAGATATCTTCTATTTTGTCATAAATTACATTATTTACTTCAACTTTTGTTAAGTTTTATCTAGATTGTCTGCTATTTTCAAGCTGTAGGAAATATTTCGTATTTTTTTCGCCATTTTCGATTATATCTATTTTTGATATAATTTGAGCTCCTTTGGCTTTAATTTCATACAATTCAGTAAGTTCAGATTCTATAGTTTCAATTATTGAGGAGTTTTCGTCATTTATTTTAAGCAAGTTTGACAGTTGTTCTTCTAAAACTTTTATTCTGCACGATCTTTTATAGCAGATAAATTAAGAGTACTCGATTGTTTTCTCTTTGATTTCATTTTTAAGAAGCTCCCATTTTGTTTGTGGTGATATGGAGTTTAAAGTAATGTATTTATCTATAATCATATTTATTGTTTTCAAGAAATGTTCATCGTTTAGATGTGAATTGTTTAATTTCCAGTAGCCAGGACCTTTTTGTGTGGAAATCAATATTTTAATGGATATAGCTTGGTGATCTGTGTATTTAATGCAGGCTGGGCGGATGTCTGTGGAAAGTACAGTGGGTATTATGTCGGATTTAATAAGCCACATATCAATTCTACTTTTTTCTTGATTATTGTGCCTTTTCCAGGTGAATTGGTGATTAAGTAAATTCATTTCTCGCCATATATCTATTAGTGAGAATTGAGTCATCAATTTATGTAGATTGATAGTAGTTTTATGGTTATTTGTGGATTTGGTTACTCTATCTTTAGAATCTAAAATATCATTGAAATCGCCTCCTATTATTAATATACCTTGCGACAATAGTTCGATTTGTTCCATTAGGCTGTTAAAATAAATATTTCTATTATGTTTATCGTTCGGTGCGTATATGTTAACTAGTGTAAATGTGTTATTGTTGATAATAATATTTAGCAAACAATATCTGCCTTTTTGGTCTAAGTGAAAATCTATAATTTCGTTACAAAATGTTTTTTTTTATAAAAATTAAACAACCCCTACTTAGGTTATTCCCATATGAATGAAAGCAGTCCCATTCTAAAAATTCATTAGTTACTATATGGGACATGTCTGCTGTAAAATGAGATTCTTGTATGAAAACTATGTGTGCTGTTTGTTGTATGATGTATTGAATAAAGCGTGCGCGTTTTTGTTTATCTCTTAAACCTTGGCAGTTAAGGGATATGATGTGAAGGTGTTCAGTCATAAACAAAAATAATAAATACTAAATTCATTATGAAAACAATATAGTATTGGGAAAATTGAAGATGCATGGAGTTTCTTCGATATGTAATAAAAAATGAAGAAATAAAAATTAAAGAGATACATGTATATGATAACATAGAATAATGCGTTATTTGACAATATTGAAAATACACCATAATAGTACATGTAAAATAAACAATGTAACAATTATCTAGTGGTATTGGTCTAATATCGACATAACATTTACTACTGCTGGTTAAAACACATAATATCATTACATTATATTTATAGCATCGTTCGTTTGCGTAAACTATGAGGTTGGTAAAGTATAACGTGCATTGTAACTTATGACGATGTAAGCAATGGTAGTAATGGTCTATACGATATATAGTCTTTTTGCGATTAACAGTGTAATAAGGTATAAACAATAAGTTTGTTCCTAAAAAAATTGATTCACCACGCACAAAGTGGCAACCATAGGTACAAGACAATGGGTATGTTACCCGTTCTTTAATTATACTAATAAACTTATTTTTCCTGATATTAATTGTCACCCTACTCAATATGATTTTAATATCAAAGGAATTGATTAACAAACCTATCAGAGTAACGGCAACTATAATCGGTCATATTTACAGCAATGCACCATGTAACATAGCTAATATTCAAGTAACCAAAAGGGGGAAATGTCCCCTTGTTTCAAACGCGAAATGTCATCTGACAGCAACAGTGGTGGGCACAAACATATCTAGGAGCTGGTGACCTTAAATTCTATTTTTATTTACCCCCACCTGGTGGTAGGAAGTCAATTGATATATTCGAATAATATAGACATTCAGGTTTAATAAAAAGCATAATGAGCATAGTCTCTAGCTGTCTTTTGTTTGTCTCACCTTTCAGCAGTCAAATTCTGCGCACTGTGTGATTTTGTGTGCCATGTGTGACAATACAGTCCCATCATAGCTTGTCCCTCGTATTTAAGAAGGCAAATAATGGACATTTTTTACCCTGGAGCTTGAAATGTGATCTTGTCTATTGCATTGTGGACTTGATATTTGGTCCCGACACACCGTGTAATATTGGTCAACATTCATGCAAATTAAGTGAATACTGAAATCCGACCTGACATGAAGGCACAATGAGCCAGGCAACTTCCAATTAGGCCATTGTTCACAAGTTCATAATATCGAAGGTCAAGTTAACAGTTGGAATTCAAATATCAAAATGGACTTTGTCCCGACCGTAACGTTGCCATGTACTTGTACAGACCAAATTTGCTCTATATCGTCGGCATGAATGTTAACCTCTACGTTAAGGAGTGTCATGTGCACATCGCAGGATACTATCACAAAGGTCACGGTCGATGATCAAGTGTCAAATTGAAGCTAGTCCGGAACATTTATTTATGCATGGTGGGGTTTATATGTATCTTGATACGAATGGTAATAATGAGACGTTTTTGTCATGCTGAAATAGCCAGTCCAAGATCTAAATAATCAACTTCACACTTCAATTGCTAAGGTCAACAAAGCTATGTTATCTTTATTTCGATTTCAAAATAACACGGAAGTCGCTATCCTCTTTAACGGCATTGTGTCGTGTACAAAATTGCAGTCAATATCTCAAAGGTCAAGGCCACACTTGGAGGAGTTCAAATGTAAAACATGACCATAGTTTTAGCTTGTTCGGAACATCACTTAGTCGTCTGTTTAAGGATTACCTAACATAAATGTTCACCTCTCTTAGAATGTTTATCAAGAGCACACCCAAAGGTCAAGGTCACACAATAATGTATTTGATGCCAAGTGTTACTACATTTTCTCTTTTTCTGCCAATTTCTTTTTAAACTGCATCTATCAGTCATTTCTGTGTCTACTTGTTCCCTGGTAGCCATGCTTTAGTTCTTAAACTTTATTCACTTTTTTCTGAAAGTTTTAAATATAAGTTCTTAAAATACATTCCGCTATTTCATTACCTATACAAGATGTTTAGTGCATGTTCTTATTTCCAACAAGAGAGAAAGTGTTGTGATAACGTTACATGGGATCAAGGCGCATTGTCCTAGCTTTGTATTATTTTGCTTATGAAAAAGCTTAAACCGTACCTAAAAGAGGTCATGTACATGTACCGTGAACCATGTGGGACTGATATCCGCGGTATTACAGTCCTACAGATTACTATGTTTCCTGGAGACTGGCTAAAATATAATGTTTAATGGAACCTTGTCAAGATATAGTCTCTGTATGGTACGCAAATCAACTTCTAGTATAAGAATCTTTGTTTTTGCCCAACCCTTATATCGAATAATCTTCTGTCCCATTCTGTATTACACTTGAATGATCAGGCAATTCACTTTGAAAACTAACTTTTAATGGTTAAACATTTTAAAATGAGTAACTTTACTTTCAATCACACTTATGGAAAATAACACCACTTCTAGTACTAGATTCCGGTATAGACAACTTCTCCTTTTCATGTATTATTCACACTTCCTGTAAATCAACCATCTTTAAACGTAAAGTACTTGTGCCATATTCTTAAAATAAGATTAAAAAATAATGAGCATAGTTATAACAAGCAGGTAACCAAACCAGTATCTGTTTTACTAGTCTATTACACTCAAATAATGTTAGTAGCAAATGAAAGTCACAGATCTATCTCCTATAACAGACCACCTGTCGTCTAAGAAGGCTTACCAGTATGTTTGATGGTAGTGTTACCTGGTTGGGGACATTCATTGTGATTGTAGGATTTCCAGCTGTAATTGGTAAGTAAAATGTGTTTTTTTTAATTTATGAGATAATAATTCGTTTGCCCTTCTCCGTATTCAGTCGTCCGGGACTTAAGGTGCTAGATTTCTCACCGAAATAGATATATTCTTGTTAACAAAATGGCGTTTTAGGTATACTATTAGATTTCGCAAATTTTAAAGGTTATTGAATTAGGGGAAAAGTGTTTTAAAAAGCTTATTTATAACATGTTTAGATATATAATGGAGTACATTTTTTAAATTTAATATCCTTTGAAAATGGTAAAGTAAAAAAGAATGCTTTTATAGACATCTTTCTTTAGTTTAAGGTATTTTTGACGACCTAACCGGTAACGTCCATAACCTGTCGCACAAACTTATTTCATCCGTAACTTATTAATTCAATGTTTTGGTAACTTGGAGAACTTCTCGGGTCTTAGCTGGGCTTTTGATATTTCTTTGTAAAACTAGGTCATCCTACTCTTTTACAGCGGGGTCCTGAGCTTTTATTTTTTTCGTTTGGTTTCCAATAAGGTTTGGGAATATTGTTTATTTACATTAATATTTCTGTATGAAATTGTGTGTATTAGCTATTGACTTCCACAAGGAAATATTTATAAAAGTGTTTTTATTTTCTTATCGACGGTATCGTCAAATCAACAAAAGCACACAAAATAATGCGGGTTTTTTCAAACTCAACAACATGTTTTACTTTTTTAAACATTTTATGGCCAAGGGATATTAACATGTTCGAAAGTGCGTTTATGAGACCTTAAGTCGATCATTCTTATGTTTTTGCTCTATTTTTGTCACTGCAAGTATAAATCTTATATGTGCCCAGCACTGTATCCAAAGTCTAAAGGCGCCATAGATTGCTTCAAATAAGGGCAGTCATCTTAAAAATTGGCCACCTAAAGGTCAATTGGCAAAGTAACCCACATGCCTATCACCAGAATTTGGTCTGTTCAGATATCAAGCTTATCGAAAACAATTGTTGGATCTGTTATTTGGTAATGGCATTCAGAGTATCACTAAAAGTCATGTATTATTTCTAAAAATGAGGGTTTTTTTAAATTTAAGTTAACAAGTTATATTTAAATGCCAATGGCTGTTAACCATACTATATTTGATATATATTGTTTACAGCACTTCAAAACCTTGCACTCCGAAAGTCAGCTTACCAGACGGATACAGCCTTTGGTGGACTACCACATTTGGCTGTGGATGGAAACACTGATGGCTATTTTCATCATGGATCATGTACGCACACCCGATCGGGGACAGACGCATGGTGGAGAGTAGATTTGGGTAAAGTATACATCATAGACCATGTGATGTTGTTCAGCAGGACGGACTGTTACTGTCCGACCAACTGTTGTCACTGCTGTGGTACGTGTACATTGTATATCTTTTTAAAGCTTGACCAGATTAAACTGAGACTCGTTAAAGTCCGAATGTTCCTCCGGCTATTTTCGGCTGTATTCAATGCGTATGCTTATAAACTAGGTACCGTTATATCCGTATAAGGCCATATATAATTGTAATTATATGTTTTATAACTTGGGATTTTTTCGGACTTGAACGAATTAAGCAAGGAGTCTCAGTTAAGTCTGTAGGGACAATATCTTAGAATATTATCCGTTGTATGATGTAAATACGATCGAATCAAAGCTAAGACAATTTACATTGCTGTTAAATGAAGATGTTTTTATTAAATACAAATGTACAATGATACTGTTTAAGGGATTCTCTTGGTAGATCCTCTGTATATTTAACGCAAAGGCATTGTAGTACATCATGCATAAAGGTCAAGATCGCGTAAAATAATATAATTCTCCTTGCTATATTGTGGGCATACATGCATGATGCCTAAACTATGTGTATTAATAATCAACTGTAAAAGTGTATACTTTTCCAGCAAGGGGACTGAGAGATGTCCAGTTATTCATTGGTGTAAGTTACGATGGTTACAAGTTGAGAGGCTTTCATCCTGGGATAATCCCCGGAAGTTATAAGTTTCAACTGACGTCACCAGTTTATGGCCGTTGGGTGGAAATCACACGTCTGTCGAGCGTCCCAGACAATTTAGTATTATGTGAAGTACGTGTTATGGGCAGCGAAATGACGACAGGTGAGTTATATGCATTATAAGTATTTCAGTCAAAGTTGTTAGATCTTCTTTACCATTTAACTAACACATGTTTTACTTCTTTGACACCCAATCTAGACCTTATGAAAAACATTTATAGGTGTTATAATACAAGATCATGCATTGACACATTTGACATATATAAAGGGTATGGTCAACATTTTGTGTCAAACAGATCATCGCGAAACTTGAGCATGATTTTATCCATAACCTTGTCAGTGAATCATGTGACGTCACACTTAACTTTCATGACGTACCAAGCCTACTTGGTCCCTCGTACTTTTTGGAATAAATCAATATTTTGTCGTTATATACAGTTCATGGTACATGTATTAAATTAAACATAGAAAATCATTGTGTTAACGTCATTCGTAACGACCGGGCTGTCTTTGATGCCTTGTATCAATATAATTTATATACATAGCATCAAAATATAGTCACTAGTGTGTGGATAGAATGTACATAAATCATCATACAGTTGGTTTGTTAGAAATGTCATTCTACTTCGTAGCACCGTGTATATTTAGTTGTTTAACAATATATATTTGTACACAGTTCGATTTGAGCAAGGTGTTGGGAAGATTGGAACAGGATCCCCTCTGACGTCATCTCCAGCCAATACCAAAACTGAATGCTGCCTTCTGTGCAAGATGACAGACAAGTGTTGTGCTGTTAACTACAATGTTGTCACAGGAGTATGTGAGAAATTAGAATCAGTGGCCACAGTCGAAGATTCCAGCGAACAGAATTACTTTTATCGACTGCCCTAGGGAGCTGATGTCTAATTTGCCACTTGTGCACTATTATGCTTAGTATATTGTCGGCTTCAGTGTCACTGTTAAGATTTTAGAAACATTCCGGAACTTTCTGGTTAATATTTAGTGAGTTTTATGTGAACCGCTACTGTACCTTAATTACAAATGCGTAAATACCAAAGACATGCCCCATTTTGTTGTAACTAAAGAACATCTTAATGTACTTACTACGAGTTATTTGGGTTAATATCGCATGTGTTAAGTGTTAAATGTGTTAAGTTTGTGAAAAAAGTCACTGCTTTTCTTGAAACTAACCAAATAACGATTAAATCGGTTGTTGGAAAAAACTTACATTTTGCAAGTTTGCGCATATTTGTACCTGTGTTATTATACACAATTCGCATAACACGTTGTACAGACTGTATATTGATCTTGTACTAATCAAGCTCAGTGTTAATTAACATGTTAACTTTGTTATTTCCATAGAACAGTCAATGTCAGAAGGTTGCTATTCATACTAACTACTTGCACACTGACTGTTCAGCATTCGCAAACATCCGGGTTTTCCTACACCTTTACATTGAAATAAAGAAGAGAAATTTCGGGACCAAGTTATTTGTTCCGTCTGGGCAACATTCCAATTTTGCCACGTGTCTGTTTTCACACATTACACTGATTTTTGCTTAAAATTATGCTCTGTGATAGTGTTTAACATTGATGTTACTCAACTTAAAGTCAAGCTCAACCAATCATATCTTACCTGATTTACTCTGAGTCAGTTACAAATACGTTGACTATCCTTATTCTCGAAATAAACACTATGAAGACTGATCTTACTCAATATAAGGATAATAGTACCATAAGGACAACCAATCAGATTACACTATATTAAACTCGTCGCCACTATCAGGCGATATGATTGGGTAATGGGTATCATTATTCTCATAGTTGAACATTGAATGCTGCCCTCTGATAATGGCATACAAAACTCCTTGTTCGTCAATGTGTGAGTTTCTATTGTAGCTCAGTCAATACCACCAGTGTTGATATACACAAGATTTAAGTTCTACTTTAAGTACTTGTATGCTGTTACTGGATATGAAACAACACTGTTTCAAACACTATACCTTTTATTATACAATCATTATTAATTAACGTTCCAAAAACAATTTGAAAAAGTACGCTACCCAGCACTTGAGACCTGTACAATCACTGCACCTATTGCTTAATAGCGCATACTCTTCATTAATGTTAGTAAGAACAGTGCCAGTGTGTAGCATATATTTAATGAAGCAACGTGATATGAGATAATTGGACAGAGAAAGCAAAACATCCAAGCACAGACAACATAAAACATCATATACTACAAATACAATACACAATGCTCACACACAACCTAACGAGAAAACAAAACTCCCAAGTCACCGCAGTCGCATAGACGACACACCGACAGAAGCAAACAAAACACTACATCAAATATTTATAAAGCTTCACCTGGTCACGAAAAAAACAGCAACAATAAAAAAAAATGGATCCATAACTCTATATTTGCATATAAATGTATGAACGAGTCTGATAAGGTGTGACTAGCGTCGGTAAATCAAATGAGGGACAAGAATACGAACACGAAGAGAAAACTATCCTATCTCTCAAATTGGCCCCGGTCAAAATGACAAAAACTGAGCAATTATGACTCAGTTGAGTATATAAGAATGTAAAATTCACCATCAATGGTTTTTGAGCATAGGCACTTTATTTCAAATGATTTGGTTTGCACTGATACTTAGAAACCAAATATCGAAAAAAATCCGAACAGAAAAAGTAGAGCACGGCGAGACACATGAAATCAAAAGGCACTGATAATGTACTACATAAATACTATAACAAAGCACGACTTTATTACGAAAGGAAACTGAATTAAAACTGGCAAGTACAAAAGCAAGATATTCTCTGAGAAGGCTGCAGTCTCAGTCACTTAAACTACACGGAAGCAGTAAGTATAAGTAATACCGGACAAGCGTCCGATAAGACATATTTAAAGAGTCTGTAGTCGTATATATTGTCCGATCATCGCACAATGTAATATTATGCATAATGGCGTACTGTAAATTGATCCACCTCTAGGTGTCCTTCACAAAATTAAAGGACCACATCCGCAATCACGAAAACGTTTAACAATCTTCAAGTTGGTAAAATTTCCACGAAAGTGGCTGTGACCCAGAATATTTCAAATTTGTAAAACACATCACCATGAAATTCAGGCTGAGAAAGACCCTGTCACAAAAGAGTCTATAAAATAGTTCCATGTTTAGAAATTAGTTCAGTTTCTCGCCTATACAGTTTGCAAATTAAAGTTTACATCGGAGTTTATGGAAGCGATAGTGTTGCAGTATTTTATTAGTAATACAAATATTTCTAGCATTAAAGGCATTTCAAAACGGATAAATTGAGAAGCATGAACGCCATACGTTACCAATGGAACATCTCCACCCAATAGTGGGTAATTTACAGTATGGAAATAAGAATTATCTATAAATTCACTCAAAATATCAAAACATTGTTGTTCGAAACTAAAAGCAAACATTTCTTTATCTACGTTTGTGATAATCATGTTGAATCATCGCTACAAGTCAGTATGAGCACTAATCCTCGTTAACCGTAAATAGAATTCATCCAACCTGCTCCACACTTCTGTGTATGATCACCTGCACACACGCTGTGACAATTGTCATCGGGAAGTCTTTCAGCCCCGGAATAACCGTTTCCACAAAAACAGACCCTGCCATTATGCAACGGAAACAATATAAATAATATAATTATACGACATATCGCTGGCTTAGTATGAGAAGATCGTTAGTACAAAGATCGATATATTGACAAAACAAGACAAAACTATATCACATGACTTTCCTCGTATCCAGGTTAGTATAGCTTGCCCACATTGACACGAGCCTGACCTTTTGATTAGCATAATTTAACAGTCGATACATTGCCTACGTTTACAACACCGACTGTATTTTTTCATAATCGGGGAGTATCACGAAGACGCTCGATATGTAATACAAACATAAATTTGAAATACCGATATCGCACGATTCGCTTGCGAAAATTGATCTGTTCAAAGCAAGAAGGTCAGGCTCAGGTCAAAATAGCCAAGCTATATAGCCAGTACGTAAATAGAGAATCTATCACGAGTTGTCAATTGATATAAATTGATATTAAACTAGTTTTGGAAATTTTATTAAGCGATCGAGCCTCTAGATTTATTGGGAAACTCACCCGTTTATACTACACGTGGTACGTATAAAGTTATACGTACTCGCTATACTAACCTGGATACAAGAAACGTTATGTGATAAAAAGTTATACGTACCACGTGTAGTATACATGTAAAGTATTGAGTTTTTCCAATAAAACAATGCGTATTTTACGTTTTTAGTGCCATATGATATACAGAATCTATCACTCGTTGTCAATTGATATATTTACGTATGGTAAACTCGTTCAGGAAATATTACTAAGTTCGTCAGAGGCTCGCTTAATAAAATTGCCAAAACTCGTTTAATATTGCGAAGTAGCAAAATTTAATGGTGTAGAGTCGACCAATGTTTCGCTCAACGGTTATCAGCAAATATGAATCAAGTTAGGCTATATTTTGCTTTTAGCAGAATTTTATTCAGACATTTATCGGTTTTTCTTAGATTTCGAGCAGACACTGAGCTTTTCTGTTGAATTGAAACTCATTATAACGTTTATAACTTGCATGGATAGTGCTCATTCTTGGCTGCTTGAGCGTCGCACGAGTATAGTTAAAATCGATCGAAAATACAATGTTACGGTTGTTTTTGTTGGCACATGTTTTTTTGCAGTTTCTCCAAAAAGTACCTTGTTATGTCAGATCGTTTACATGTGTCCCTCTATAGATGTAATCTAGGTCTCTGCAGTATTGCCAGCAAATCTCATTTGTCAACGAATTAGATTTCACGAAGGTCCCATTCAAGACACGAGGTAAGGTGTCCGTGTAACATCCTCTGTAGAGCATTTGTCGATCGAGAACTAGAACATTTAAAGGACATACAAAAGTCATACAAAGGACATACAAAAGTCATACAAAGGACATACAAAAATAGTCATACAAAGGACAACATTTCAATAAAATTGATATACTATTATCCTACTAAGTATATTAATAATCCTATATTAAATTTTTTCCACCGAAGATAACTCTAGCACAGGCTTGCAAACAAATGAAAATAAGGTTACTGACAGCCAAATTAGATTTTCTTCCAAGTTCGTGCATAGCAATATGATAAGGTTATACCAGATTGCTTTTTCGTTTCACGCCAGGTCTAACTATCTGAAACATAGTTTCCTGTTAAATAAACATATTTTTGATACTTTTTTAACATTGGCTACTTATAGTGCCATCAACGCACCTAAAAGGCAACATCAATCCTAAATGTTGAGACACTTGTCAGGTTTATTTTAGTGTATTTTCTGCATGGATCCATTCAGGCAATGAAAAACATTCTTAGCGTGACACTGTTACAGTGTCGTTGGTGTCAGTTTGATAACTCACACATGTCCACAGAGCATGCAATATGTTTAAATACATATTTTTTTTCTTTCGAAAATGGACTTCAAAACCTCGGAGTATAGCGCGATGGGGTAGAGCGCGATGGCGCTAAAACGGATTAATATGACTTAATTATACAACGCTAGAGTTATTCTTTGCGAGTCAATGGCTATTTTTGTATGGACACATATTAACCATTCTTCATGATAATAAACGTTAAAAATATTTATCATGAGCTTTTATGCATACACTCATTATAATTTCACTATAATTATATATATTAAAATATATGAGCCGTTCTCCAGGAAAACCGGTCTTAGTGACATTTTGTGAAAATGTTGATAATATTTGGTTAGAAAGAAGAGACTCTTCTGAACAATCTCTGAAAATGTGAACAAATTATTTCATACACTTACAAAGTTATAAACTTTTTAAACCAACCGTTACCGCCTACTTTTTGAGTGACGTCGCGAACGTCATTTTTCTTCTTTTTTGACGTAACGTCAAGTGGCATTTCAACGATCCAGTATCTGATAAATTATTGACGTTAACTTTTAAAATTGAGGCACATTTTAGAATCATTTTTTTATTTTAATTAAACGTGTCCAATTTGCTAGTGTTTACTTACAGGGAAAAGTAGCAAGTGTTTTAGCCAATTAACCCTTGATTTACTTGATATGAGTACTTTTTAGAAAACGATCACCATAGCAACGACAGAAGTTATTTTAACACAATTTCCAACAAAACTTGAAGCTATTGGATAGTACTATAATATCCAATTACTTAAATATGAAATCAAAGGACTCGATTTTTTTCTCATTTTAGACTTTTTTCTAAATCTTAAATTTTTTGCATAATTACAATACAATGTCATTAAGCCCGGTTTTCCTGGAGAACAGCTCATATGTAGTAAATAGATATAAAATTGAACATTTTTTTAAATGACAGGTCTTCAAAGTCCAATTTCATGAAATTTTCCGACCCTGGTAAAAAGAAAAGCAAACATTGTTTTATAAACGGCATGATCTTAAAATGTTTTTAATGCAGTTTCATGTGAAATACAGTGCGGATCATACATATAATTCGATGGTTTAAAAGAAAAAACAAAACAAATGGTATTGATGGATGGAATGCCTTTAATTCAACTGCGAACGTTTGAAAACAACAAGAACATGTATGCAGAATAAATTGGAATCGGATACCAGTTACATGTAGATTTGATAAATGCTTGCTAATACTTGGGTACCCACGTACATACCATAACCGATGGAGCCGCTGGCATTTGTTGTCCGCACTTGTATATCTAAACATCACATGCAGAAGTTGCTATCGGGAATGAAGAAAAATCGTCCACATCCAAAATTACTTACGCATAACATAGCACATTTTGTTAGCAGTTTATCTGATTGGGCAAACAGTACATGCTCACAAAGTTTTCCATCGCTTTCTGAAACTCTTTTGTATTTAATGAAATCCTTCGCAAAGCAAATGCCAGAAATAAATCCGAAAATATAATATAAATCAGACGGATCATTTTAATAATCAAACCAACTTGCTCCTATATTCTAAAACAATCATTGAACGTAACCCTCCCTGCTAGTGCCCTTCTGTCTACGTGTACGAGGCATATGATGTTTTAACCAACAACGTTTCATTCTCGTAGTCTACGCGTAGTCCATCATCTATTTCAATATTTAATAGTTTCAGATTCTGGCAGATCATTATGAATTATATCCATTTTGTCACATAAATGTCATAAACATTACTCGAGCAATTGGTGTTGATGAATTCTGATATTAACAACGTTCACATGATTACATTAAATTAACCTTAGGCGTCGCTCGAAACCTATTAGGGATTAGGGATTGGCTAATGCATTTCAAAATGGCCATCGTTCAAAGGCAGATCACTGAAAAACTTCTTTGTAGTTTTGAGGAATAATATTACCTTCAAGCCTGCATTCTTGATGCTTTTTTTACTTCCCAGTGTGTTCTGTATAAGATCAGTTTTCATTAATGATTTATATTAGCCAAAACAAAGAATTATAATGTTGCGTTCTTCTTTTTGTCCAAAATAACTGTCCTTTAAAAGCTACTTTTTTCATTCTCCATTTATAATGTTTAAACCAACTGTAAAGACAGGGGACTTGATCGATAACAGGAAAGGTCGACATGACATTTATTATCAGATATACATTGTACGTTTGTGATGCAATGTTAGTTGTTTTGATTGCTGGTCCATAAGGCGACATGGATCTTTTGAATGAAAGGTTAAGTGAAAATGTGTGAAAGTGCTGTCAACGACCACTACATAGGCTACAATATTCGTTTGACAATTTTAACACTGGCTTTTGTCTAGCATTCTGCATTTCAGTGCAATGGTTCATTTCGTTTTGATCATTTTGATATCATGAACTGCGATTTGTCCCTAATTGTTAAACATAAAAGAGGAAATGGGACAGGTAGGGAAGGCAGTGCCGAGTACAGAAAATAGTAGCATCACAGCACAACAATACAACAGCAATGCCCACACACATAATTATATGCTCGAGGACTTCAGTTTGTGCTTTTTTGTGGGTATTGCATGTTTCACGTTGTTCTCGAACTTTTTAAATATATTTAAAACAAGTTCTTGTAGGTGATGTCAATTACTACTCACATGATCAATTTACAGACATACATGCACATCATCAGATTGATTACTAGTCGCGTGCGTATGTTATTGTATATATGTTGAGTGGTGCTTTTCCGGTCATGCTTTGATCTTTTACTAATTGCATACTTATGCGTTACAGTTAATTACGTATATCTTGTGAAAATCATCGGTTAAGTGATACTAGTCTTTAATCTCTGATGCATATTATATAACCTAAAAGCCAGTTTTAACATTAAGCTGAAACAACTGTACTTTTAACTAATGGAAATATCACTTTACCTTAATAATACATTATATTTTTATTTAAATAACAGACAGACTTCAGTCTTTTCACAAATAGTCGCATGTCAGATATTGCATTGGCTCTAAGAAACCAAAACAACTTATTCCGATATTAAACAGTAACACTCGACGGAAACAGCACAGCGGATAGAACGCGAATAAAAGGCAAAGAACAACACAAACAAAAAGGAACAAGCCTATAAAGCGGCCCAAGCTTCCACGGATGTGAATGTGTGTCATCTTTTATTAACCAAATAGTGTATAGTGTAGTGTTCATAAACTCCCCAAAAATTGTTTTCAAATAACAAAATTAAATAATGATTACAGGATTTTTTTCATACCATGCTTGCTTCAGTTATTTCCCCATGTCATTTGTGTAATTGTGTTATATTAGCAACCTGTGCATGCCATCTTCATAATGTGTTCCTTTCGTAGTCCGGGTAGTTGTCAAATGAGTAACGAGAAGGGAAATTAGTAGCCTAAGAGCTGTGGTCGATTTATTAAAAAATGTTGTCCAAATATGAAATCACCCATTTTGGGTCTATTTGTAATAGATACAGTACTAGTTTTTGATCAAAAGTGTCCTCTTACAAGTGTTATAGGCGAAGCCGAGGACAATTTGTTATCCTATTCTATAACGCTTGTAAGAGGACACTTTTGATCAAAAACTTGTAATGTATCTGTCTTATACACCGACAAAAAGTAAAATGATCTCCAGAGAGACAATGATTATTACAATCTACTCCGGCACAATTCATGAGCTTAACATATTTCAAATTTTAGAAAATAGGACTCTTAGAAACATGATAACCTTGTCCTAACACACCCAACAGATTAAGTGCCATATAGATTGAGTAAAAATCATGAAATTGTTAATACATCACATTAAAGCTAAGATTATAAAAGCAATCATTTTCCACATTCACGGATTAAAGCTTGATACACAAAGTTATATATGTGTGCATCATTTGTATTGTATCCATTAGGTTATTAAACACATACTAGTAAGTCAATAGTCATTTATATCATGAAAATATTTATAAATGTTTATTTCCAAACAAGATTGTTTATTGTTAAGTTGATTCTTATACTATATCTGAAACAGCTTTGTTGATGTTAATTCAGACATATTTCAGTGTATGTTATAGATACTAAAATCAATTAAATAGCACCATAATGAATTGACACATGTTCAAGTTTTACCATTCATTTTCAAAGGGTTATATTTATTGATGTATAAACTACAGCATTATGTTGTATTCGATTGATTCTAAGTGGCATCAACTGTGTTCAGGAAAACAAATAGAAAGTTATAACTGCATGCTTTTCAAACTTTGTATAATAATAATTCATATTTGCTTGTTGGTTGCACAATGGATGTTACCAACTGTTTATACTATTTTATAGTATTGCTGTATTCCTGCTGATAACAAATAATGTAAAATCATACATTTTTATGGATTTTGCTCCCAACTTTGTGGACAGCAATGATGATTAGCATTTGCTCTGTAATATTGCCGTTTTATCATTAAATTCAACAAGAGATTAATTACAATTTGAAATTCAATACTGCAAATTTGATCAGTTTTCAGTAACACGCTCATATCAATCCGTCTTAGTGTATTTTAAGCAATCAGCTTTAACGTTTATTTAACTGCTAATAAATGTATTCATGCAAATCTAAAATAGTTGAAGCTTAAATTGGACAATCATTTTATGAGTAAATGTCTCACAAAAGTGTACATTAACAGAAATAATGTACACTTTTTGAAAGGAGTCAGTGAGCGTGTCGGAGTATAAATTGTGATATTGTGTCAAAATTGTAAAAAAAGGCATCAAAAACCTCTCAAATAATCTCTTTGGTTCGACTTTCATCGTATTTGGACAATACAAAACTTATATGAGAGAAAGCAATACATTTTAGGCCTAACTAAGCGTTAAGTACCAATTTGCAGCAAAATGGTTGCCTTATTGGACGCTTTCGTGAATTCTGAAGCGTTGTGAAAGCGTTGTGAAACTAGAACTTTGAAAGAAATGGATTTTCTTAAAGTTCGGTGGTATGACTTACTTTGGTGAAAGTTACAGATTTGGACAAAAATGAATAAATTACCACCAGCTCTTAGGCTATAGATCTGTTAGTATATACATTGTTGTTGGACACATTAAGATTGTTTAATTACTCTTCCTGGCGTTTCGAAAGATGATCGATGTTATTTCACTCCCTGGCTTTAGATACGAGGAAATCGGACAATGGCGAAAACCACAAGACTGACCTTTGTTTACCCTCCATAGACAATGACCTATGCATGCTATGGTTCAAATTAAATATTCGGATCAATTTTCACAACTTGTAACAATATTGCTGAAATGGTGCGTGTAAACTATCCACCGAAACCTCTTTTATCTCTCACGGAACCCTTTTTCGGTCCATCCAGTAAATACAAGGATTTATGATGTTTTCACGATTGACCATATAATGTAAGATATTATGTATCCTTATTATATATATGCAAAAATATGCGTGCTTTTATATGCCCAGCATTGTCTCTACTGTATATAGTCAGCTTTCTGTTGAGATTTGGCCAGTATAGGCCTATGCGTGCCTTCACCCTGGTCGCCCTATTAGGCTATATAAGTGTGCTAACCACTGAGCTACAGTCGTCGTCGTCGTCGTCGTCGTCGTCGTCGTCGTCGTCGTCGTCGTCGTCGTCGTCGTCGTCGTCGTCGTCGTCGTCGTCGTCGTCGTCGTCGTCGTCGTCGTCGTCGTCGTCGTCGTCGTCGTCGTCGTCGTCGTCGTCGTCGTCGTCGTCGTCGTCGTCGTCGTCGTCGTCGTCGTCGTCGTCGTCGTCGTCGTCGTCGTCGTCGTCGTCGTCGTCGTCGTCGTCGTCGTCGTCGTCGTCGTCGTCGTCGTCGTCGTCGTCGTCGTCGTCGTCGTCGTCGTCGTCGTCGTCGTGCAAGTTTATACAATACATCATTTAACAAAACAAATGAAATAAGTACACAACCATTCAAACTTAAATTATAAGAGACTCTTAGTAAAAACTTTTAAAACAATTTGAATACTAGTATAATAAATTCATCATATCATTATATACTAGTAACTGAAAAAAGGTATTGCTAGTCACAACTAATAGGTGATATATACAAAGGAAAAACTAAGAGATTGTCGTTAATACGTTGTATTAAAATAATGTTAAATCATTTGTTTGTAACTAGGCACTTATGTGCTGATTAAAAAAATGTTAATAAATCGTTTATCACCCCGGTCAAACCGTAGATGAACTGATTTACAACAGTCTTTTAGATGTCAGTAAAACTAGCAAGAATAAATAAGAAAATACAAATACATTATTTACACAGATAATAAAGGCATCTTTGCAAAATCATAATACAGGTTTTGGCACAAATTCTTAAACGTTTTCTCTGTAAAAAGAACCCTTAATTTATCAATATCATTTAATGAATAAAAATCTGGACGAACAGCTAGAACTTGTTCCAACAGGGTATTTCTCAAATCTGTGTAGAAATTAAAATTTAAAAGAGCATGAGCTTCATCTTCTAAAACATGACAATTTTGACAGACTCGTTCCAACAAAGGTAAACTTTCGTAACGCCCTGTCTCAATGCGTATTGGAGCAACTCCGCATCTAAATTTACAAAAGGCTGATCTGTGTCTTAAAGGTAATAACATAGTACAATAATTCTCAACTTCATAACAATGCTTGAAGGTGCAATATGTTCTTAGTTTGTTTTGACCTCTGCAAGGCACAACATTAACACTGTTTATTCTAAAAACCCAGTCATTAACATATTTGTGAAAAAGATTGTCAGAAACGTGTAATACAAAAAAGACTTTGACGATGAAATATTGAGTAGGACAAAAAAATTAAATGAACAATTAAGGCGATTCTCAAAGTGTGGTCAATAATACCTCATTGAACCCCTATCCCGTGACTAATATACGCCCCAGTATTTCAGTATGAAGATACATGTAATATTAGAGGAAATCCTGGTTTGGTTGTGATTTCAATTTTCAGCTGAATAAGCAGCTTAGAACACGAATCTAAGTCGTCTTTCAAATAACAAACCACTTAAACTAAAGGAAACTGACATACGGTAGTTCATATAGATACCGACTGTTGTTATACATATGATATGACAGGGCTTTCGGAAACACACAATAATAGTAATTCAATATTCAAATATTAAGTTTTTGTCACATAAATAGGTCAATAGTTTATAACTTCACTGCGGTATAACGTATACCGGATATTGCTAGCAAGGTGAGTAAAATTATCAACTTTCACGACATTCGAGTGTACCTGCTTGCGCATTTTAATGCCTTTCGTCGCGCCTTAAACCCCTATTATTCTTCCTTCTAAATGAGTCTCACATTAAGAAATTATTCTCAGTGTTGCTAAACTTATATAGGTATATAGTAAAATTATACAGGTATATAGTAAAACTGGCGTTTAAAAGTATAATATGCAGCAGAGATTATAGACTAGTATCACTTAACCGATGATTTGCACAAGATAATTAATTAACTGTTACGCAGAAGCGTGTAATTAGTAAGAGATCAAAGCAACTTCGGAAAAGCACCACTCAACATATATACGATAACATACGCATGCGACTAGTAATTAATCTGACAATTGTAATGTGATCAAGTGAGTAGCAATTGTCATCATATACGAGAACTGTTCATATATATATTTCAAAAAGGTTCGAGAACAACATGACAAATAAACGCAAAAAAGCACAAACTGAAGTCCTCAAGCATATAATAGCGTGTGTGGGCATTGCTCCGTGTTGTTGTGCTGTGATGTTACTGTTTTCTGTACTCGACACTGCCTTCCCCGTCTTTCCGATTTCCTCATTTCTTTTTTACAATTATGGAAAAATCGCAGTGCCTGATATCAAAATGATCAAAACGAAATGAACCATTGTACCAAAATACAGAATGCTAGACAAGAGCCCGTGTTTAAATAGCCAAACGAATTTTTGAAGCAATTGAAGCAATTTTCTAAAATCAAGATCCGATTTTGTAGCATTTTTAGTGGTCGTTGGCAGCACTTTTACACAAGTTCACTTTAACCTAACATTCAAAAGATCCATGTCATCTAATGGACCAGCAATCCAAACAAATAACATTGCATCACAAACGTACAATGAATATCTGATTATAAATATCTTGTTGACCGTTTCTGAAATCGATCAAGTCCCCTGTCTTTACGGTTGGTGTTAACATTATAAATGGAGAATGAAATAATAGTAGCTTTTAAAAGGCAGTTTGTTTTTGACAAACAGAAGAAGGCAAGTCTCTTTTTGGCGAATCTAAATCATAAGGGAGAACTGATCTGATACAAAACACGCCGTGTAAGTAAATAAAATACAAAAGTACATGTATTAGTTTTGCGGGCGTGAAGGTAATATTATTCCTCAACACTACAAAGCAGTTTTTCAGAGATCTGCTTACACAGTTCATTGATTTTGTACGATGGACATTTTTAGATGCATTAGGAAATCCCTAAAAGGTTTCGAGCGCCTAATGAAATCAACGTTGTAAATATTTATAATCATCAGCATTAAGTACACGCGTGATCGTTATGACATTTTTGATCTAACAGAATCTAAAACTTTTACTTATAGAAATAGATGATGGATTACGTGGAAATCACTAGACGAAACGTTGTCGTTAAAACACCGCGTACCTTGTTTGATTTCACAGAGACACATAAGGGCACTAACAGGGAGGCTTATGTTCAATAATTATTTTCGATTATATAAGCAAGTAGTTTCGACTACTAAAATTATCCGCCCGATTTATGTATTCGGATTTATTTTTAGCATTTGCTTTGCGAAGGATTTCATTAATTACAAACATGTTTCAGACAGCGATGGAAAACTTTGTGCGCATGTTCTGTTTGCACAATCAGACAAAATGCTAACAAAATGTGCTATGTTATGCGAAACCAATTTTGGATGTGAACGATTTTTCTTCATTCCCGATAGCAACTTCTGCATGGGATGTTTAGATATGCAACTGAAGACAACAAATACCAGCGGCTCAATCGGTTATGGTATGTATTAGCAAGCATTTATCAAATACTAGTAGTACATGTAACTGATAGCATATTCCAATTTATTCTGCATACATGTTCTGGTGGTTCAAAACCATCGGAGTTGGAAAGGTATTCCATCCATCCATCAATAACATATTTTGTTAAAAATTCCCATGAAGTTATACCTATAGATATATAACGAGATTTTTATTTCACATGACTTGTACGAACAGCATTTTTTTTAAAAAGACCTTGACCATGCCGTTTTTGAAAAATGTTTTGCTTTACCAGGTTCGGGAATAATAATGAAATTGGTAATGGAAATAAGGACATAGAATACCTGTAATCTAGAAATAAAACAATATTCAATTTTATAGCTATTTAAGTATAGTGAAAATAAAGCGATTTTGTAGCGAGCATAAAAGCTAATGGTAAATACAATTTTAACGTGATTTTCACAATCCTGACACAAAACCCGCTTTTCCTGGATAATGGCGTCTATTTGCCCATACAAAATGGCTACTATGTGTCCATACAAAAATAGCCATTGACTTGCGAATAATAACTCCAGTGTTGTATAATTAGGTCATATCAGTCCGTTTTAGCGCAATCGTGCTCCGAGGTTTTGTAGTCAATGTTTGAAGAAAACAAAATATTTTAAACTTTTTCAAGCTCAAGCCAATAGCGGCATTTGTTTGTTATCACACTGGTGCCAACAACACTGCTACAGTGTCATACTAAGAGTGTTTTCGTTTCCTGGATGGATCCATGCAGAAATTACACTATAAAATAAACGATTTGTATGTACGAGGGGTGTTCCAGATATAATAGGACTTTTCTCATAAGCCCTTACTTAACGTCAATTAAACTGAAATTTGTCCCATATGCATAGCAATGTATGCTCTATATACCGGTAGCAACATAATTGCGTTGTAGATGATGATGCTCATACAAAGCGTTGGCATAGAAATCATGTAAACACAATTATTTCATAATTTCTAATGTGCCGTGCTGCTAGGAAAAAAGGTCATATTAATTGTTGAATACCAACGTACTTTAAATGTTCTAGTTCTCAATCGACAAATGATCTACCGAGGATGTTACAAGGACACCTTACCTCGTATCTTGAATGGGACCACCATGACATCTAACTGGTTGACAAATGAGATGTGCTGGAATTACTGCAGAGACCTTGATTTCAACTATAGTGGGACACAGGTAAACGATCTGATGTATATTTACACAATACGCATATGGCTTTGAAATCACACGGCACGTTTTGGAGAAACTTCAAAAACATGTGCTAACAAAAACAACCGTACCCTTGTATGTTTCTATCAATTATAACAAGTCATTTGCAACAATCAAGGCAAGAATGAACAGAACAAATGCAAGTTATAGATATAAAAAAGTGTTTCAATATAGAGTCTCAGTAACTGCTCGAAATCGAAGAAAAAAAGTTACATGTCGGAATAAAATTCTGCTAAATAGCAAACTGTATCTGGTACATATTTACTGATCACAGTCGACAGTACCCATTTGCTACTTCTCAAGTCTTCTCTTATCTAATTCCAGTTTATATACATCATGCAAATTTATGTCGTATACATGTACATGTATATGAATTATTGGGAGATCAGAGGACAACAGGACGCCCAGCAACAAGCACATGGATGAAAACTCACTATATTTTCTAATTAAAGTAAACATAAAATAATGCTACTGATATAAAGCTATCAAGAAATTAATTACAGCTTTCATCCATGATCTCTGCTGCCCCACATCCAATTGACCCGATAAACAATGAATACTTAGTCAATTTTCACTCATATAATTCAGACCAATAAAGTAGCAACAACAACATTTCAAATCATATTATTAGAGCACATTGGCTTGTCGAATGTTTGTGGTTTGAAATAATGGGCGTGGTTCCCGCATTCAACGTGCTAACCGAAATAGGTTAACAGGACGCCGGACAAATTGTCGTTAAGGGCGACCTTTGACAGCAATCCGTAAATGCCCCAAAAGGCATACCCCAAAGGGCACCAATAAATAGCCCCAAAAGGCTAAACAATATATAAGCCCCAATAGGCTGCCCAATAAGGCTAAACAATATTTAAGCCCCAAAGGGCTGCCACAAAAGGCTAAAAAATATTTAAGCCCCAAAAGGCTAAACAATATATGAGCCCCATTAGGCTAAACAATTTACTAGTATAAGCCCCAAAAGGCTACCACAATATTTAAGCCCTAAATTAAGACTAAACCAGATTATAAATATATGCCCCAAAAGGCTAAATTTGAACTGTGGTCCAAAGGCTAAATTTGAACTGCAACGGGCTAATTTTGAAGTGTGTCCAAAAGGCTTAAATACCTGAACTACTGAAGCCCATATCTCGCCACACACTGAATTGCGAATGACTTGTTATAATTGATAGAAACATACAAGGGTACGGTTGTTTTTGTTAGCACATGTTTTTGAAGTTTCTCCAAAACGTGCCGTGTGATTTCAAAGCCATATGCGTATTGTGTAAATATACATCAGATCGTTTACCTGTGTCCCACTATAGTTGAAATCAAGGTCTCTGCAGTAATTCCAGCACATCTCATTTGTCAACCAGTTAGATGTCATGGTGGTCCCATTCAAGATACGAGGTAAGGTGTCCTTGTAACATCCTCGGTAGATCATTTGTCGATTGAGAACTAGAACATTTAAAGTACGTTGGTATTCAACAATTAATATGACCTTTTTTCCTAGCAGCACGGCACATTAGAAATTATGAAATAATTGTGTTTACATGATTTCTATGCCAACGCTTTGTATGAGCATCATCATCTACAACGCAATTATGTTGCTACCGGTATATAGAGCATACATTGCTATGCATATGGGACAAATTTCAGTTTAATTGACGTTAAGTAAGGGCTTATGAGAAAAGTCCTATTATATCTGGAACACCCCTCGTACATACAAATCGTTTATTTTATAGTGTAATTTCTGCATGGATCCATCCAGGAAACGAAAACACTCTTAGTATGACACTGTAGCAGTGTTGTTGGCACCAGTGTGATAACAAACAAATGCCGCTATTGGCTTGAGCTTGAAAAAGTTTAAAATATTTTGTTTTCTTCAAACATTGACTACAAAACCTCGGAGCACGATTGCGCTAAAACGGACTGATATGACCTAATTATACAACACTGGAGTTATTATTCGCAAGTCAATGGCTATTTTTGTATGGACACATAGTAGCCATTTTGTATGGGCAAATAGACGCCATTATCCAGGAAAAGCGGGTTTTGTGTCAGGATTGTGAAAATCACGTTAAAAATGTATTTACCATTAGCTTTTATGCTCGCTACCAAATCGCTTCATTTTCACTATACTTAAATAGCTATAAAATTGAATATTGTTTTATTTCTAGATTACAGGTATTCTATGTCCTAATTTCCATTACCAATTTCATTATTGTTCCCGAACCTGGTAAAACAAAACATGTTTCAAAAACGGCATAGTCAACATCTTTTTTTTAAATTCAGTGCATACAAGTCATGTGAAATAAAAATCTCATTATATATCTATAGGTATAACTTCATGGGAACTTTTAACAAACTGTGGTATTGATGGATGGGTGGATGGATGGATGGAATACTTTTTCAACTCCGATAGCTTTAAACAACCAGCACATGTATGCGAAATAAATTGTTATAGGATATAAGTTAATTGATAAATGCCTGATAATACATACCATAACCAATGGAGCCGCTGGCATTTGTTGTCTGCACTTGTAGATCTAAACATCCCATGCAGAAGTTGCTATCGGGAATGAAGAAAAATCGTTCACATCCAAAATTGGTTTCGCATAACATAGCACATTTTGTTAGCATTTTGTCTGATTGAGCAAACAGAACATGCGCACAAAGTTTTCCATCGCTGTCTGAAACATGTTTGTAATGAATGAAATCCTTTGCAAAGCAAATGCCAAAAATAAATCCGAATATATAAATTGGGCGGATCATTTTAGTAGTCGAAACTACTTGCTTATATAATCGAAAATAATTATTGAACCTAAGCCTCCCTGCTATTGCCCTTATGTGTCTCTGTGAAATCAAACAAGGTACGCGGTGTTTCAACAACAGCGTTTCGTCTCGTGATTTCCGCGTAATCCGTCATCTATTTCTATAAGTAATAGTTTTAGATTATGTTAGATCAAAAATATCATAACGATCACGCGTGTACTTAATGCTGATGATTATAAATATTTACAACGTTGACTTCATTAGGCGCTCCAAACCTTTTAGGGATTTGCTAATGCATCTAAAAATGTCCATCGTACAAAGTAAATGAACTGTGTAAGCAGATCTCTGAAAAACTTCTTTGTAGTGTTGGGAAAATTTTATTTTCACGCCCGCAAAACTAATACATTTGTCTTTTATTTACTTCCACGGTGTGTTTTGTAGCAGATCAGTTCTCACTTATGATTTAGATTCGCCAAAAACGAGACTTATAATGTTGCGTTTTTCTATTTGTCAAAAACAAACTGCCTTTAAAAAAATCTCCATTTATAATGTTAACACCAACCGTAAAGACATGGACTTGATCAATTTCGGAAACGGTCAACATGATATTTATAATCAGATATTCATTGTACGTTTGTGATGCAATGTTATTTGTTTGGATTGCTGGTCCATTAGATGACATGTATCTTTTGAATGATGGGTTAAAGTGAACTTGTGTAAAAGTGCTGTCATCGACCACTAAAAATGCTACAAACTCGGATCTTGATTTTAGAAAATTGCTTCAATTGCTTCAAAAATTCGTTTGTCAATTTTAACACGGGCTCTTGTCTAGCATTCTGCATTTCGGTGCAATGGTTCATTTCGTTTAGATCATTTTGATATTAGGCACTGGAATTTGTCCATAACTGTAAAAAATAAGAAAATTGGACAGGCAGGGAAGGCAGCGCCGAGTACAGAAAACAGTAGCATCGCAGGAAAACAACACAACAGGAATGCCCACACACATAATTATATGCTTGAGGACTTCAATTTGTGCTTTTTGTGTGTATTTTATGTGTCAGTTGTTCTCGAACTTTTTGAGATGCATTTATGAAAAGTTCTCGTATATGATGACAATTACTACTCGCACGATCAAATTACAGACATACATGCAGATCGTCAGATAACTAATAATTACTTGTCGCATACGTATGTAAGTGTATATATGTTGAGTGTTTCTTTTCCTTTAATCTTTTACTAATTACATACTAATGCGTAACAGTTAATTTATTATCTTGTGCAAATCGTCGGTTAAGTGAAACTAGTATATGATCTCTGATGCATATTATACAGTTAAAAGCCAGTTTTACTATATACCTAAATACTCTGCAAAATAAGTTTAGCGACACTGAGAATAATTTCTTAATATGAGACTCATTTAGAAGGAAGAATACTAGCGGTTTAAGGCGCGGTCAAAGGCATCAAAAAGGCGCAAGAAGGTACACTCGTCTGTCGCGAAAGTTGATAATTTTACTCACCTTTTCTAGTATAAACAGTGTTAATGGTGTGTCTGGCAGAGGTCAAAACAAACTAAGAACATATTGCACCTTCAAGCCTTGTTATGAAGTTGAGAATTATTGTACTATGTTATTACCTCAAAATTGTCATGTTTTAGAAGATGAAGCTCATGCTCTTTTAAATTTTAATTTCTACACAGATTTGAGAAATACCCTGTTTGAACAAATTCTAGTTGTTCGTCCAGATTTTTATTCATTAAATGATATTGATAAATTAAGGGTTCTTTTTACAGAGAAAACGTTTAAGAATTTGTGCCAAAACCTGTATTATGATTTTGCAAAGATGCCTTTATTATCTGTGTAAATAATGTATTTGTATTTTCTTATTTATTCTTGCTAGTTTTACTGACATCTAAAAGTCTGTTGTTAATCAGTTCATCTACGGTCGGACCGGGTTGATAAACGATTTATTAACATTTTTTTAAATCAGCACATTAGTGTCTAGTTACAAATTTCAAGTTTCTTAATAACAAATGATTTAGCATTATTTTAATACAACGTATTAACGACAATCTCTTAGTTTTTCCTTTGTATATATCACCTATTAGTTGTGACTAGCAATACCTTTTTTCAGTTACTAGTATATAGTGATATGATGAATTTATTATACTAGTATTCAGATTGTTTTAAAAGTTTTTACTAAGAGTCTCTTATAATTCAAGTTTGAATGGTTGTGTACTTATTTCATTTGTTTTGTTAAATGATGTATTGTATAAACTTGCATGTACATAAATGAGACGGAAAAAAATCGTCACAATTTAGCTTAAACAACAACAACAACAATAACAATAACAATAACAATAACAACAATTACAACAACAGCAACAACAGCAGCAGCAACAACAACAACAACAACAACAACAACAACATCATCCATTCGTTGTACTACAATACGTGTAATTAAATGTTGTAAGTACGTATATTGGGTCAGTGCCTCTGTAGCTCAGTGGTTTGTTGACTAGATTCGGTGAACGTTACAATAGGTAATTACGACCTCGAATTTGAAATAGGTGTACATGTTTGTCAAATTGTACACTTAGCCGAATTTCTAATTGGCCACCCAATTGAATATGACGGTATGCGATGTATTCAATCAGTAGATATAAAGCTGTGTTATTTTTTTCAGTACACGCATTAATCTATCGATTTACACGAAGAAACCGCATACTCTAATAGGGACTTGACTATACACTGATTCATGAGAATGTTATCAACGATACAGTTACCTGTGATGTCAAAAGCATATGCTCTAATTTAATATGTACATGATAAGATAATCAAACATGAAAATACGATGTAGATGTTTTAACTTTACTTGAATTCTAGTACATGCATACCTGTAGGAAAATATCGTTTCCTTGCATCAAATACTTGCGCTGATCATAACGTGGCCATGTGAAGAATGGATAACCTGGACTATACTCGGGTGGTGCTAGGTCACTATGACCATCAATATGGATCTGAAACAACATTTTATCATGCTAGGTAAGAAACCTATAATTTAGTCCCTTTTGTGCAACAAGGTTGTACCTCTCTATATAATATAATATTGAGATACAAAGTTGTTGCACCAAAGAGACGAATACATTCAATATTATACCAGGAGCTCTTCAATATATGGATAGTGTATAAAAAAACATGATTATATCGAAACTAAAGACATTTTTGCGCAGTTATTCGACATACCCATGCCTTAATGGATAATCAACTCAATATAGCGCCAATGGAAGAGACAGAAAGTTTGTTTGATACAAGAAATCCAAGCACGCTGTCCTAATTGGTTTCTTTAACGTTCCCGATGAACCCGAGATTATCTCTGGTTTCCCAGCCAGTTCATCTCTAGTTTCTGCAAACACTGATAGTGTACCTGTAAATTCCAGTGTCCAACCCAAAGTTTGACCCATGCACCGACTGGTGATAGCGAGCATTAACTAGGTACTCGGGCATCGTCTATCCATTGTGTAATTAAGGAATATGAATATGAAAGTGCTGTGATGTAAATATAATTAAAAAAAATCGCAAGCTAAAGCTGATCCATTTTTATAGGATATTGGATAGGATTTAGATAGTGAATGTCCTTAGAAGGTAAATGTGCCTCTTAAAATTAAATTGAGGGCCAATACTATGGAAATGTAGATAATTCACTTTTGAAACTAAGCCATAACAAATTGTTTCTTCGTTTAGCGACAGAGGACGGGTAGACTTGGCCATCACGAGAATTTTTTTTAACCTCTAATATCTTCAAAATCGATTGAGCTTTGCTTTCATTACAGTCAAACTTGTTCACCACCATGTCTCCAATCCCTACACAGCAGTAGTTTTCACACAAACAAGTGTTCAGATCTTTCAGAAGACCTGCCGTTCACTAGACCCCGACGCTATGCGGAAGGGATGCCGATTACAATCTGCTCGATTCGGGAACCCTTCTGGATCATTTATCAATATAAGTTGACGGAGCTTTGTCTAGATGCTTGTTCGGGAAGTATTCGGGGATAGGTATACGAATGGTTGCGGTATACACGCGGTATACACGCGGTATACATGCCGAAGCCTATCTGAAGTTGCCGAATGTATCCCGACTAAATGCCGACAGTTCAAGGGTTAGTCCCGAATGTTTCCCGATCGTGCGGAAAGGACGCGGTAACGTTGCGAAGTATGCGGAAGGGTTTACGAATGAATGCCGATAGATTGCCGAAAGGTTACCGATATATATATACAATGCCAAACTGCTATCTCAACTTGTCGACAAACTGACGGCATCGCTCCGCTGTCATCTATTCGGGATATACGGCGACGACTCGGCATCCCATCGGCGATCAACTGGTGCCTTCGACAACTGTTCGGCATGTGTTCTTAACATCGGCGTTTTCGGGGAGCTTTCGGCATCGATTCGGCTTTCCCTCGGGAACTGTTCAGGATAGCTAAATGATTACGAAGCCTTGCAGAAGGCGTCCCGATGATGCGGAGTGGATGCCGATGGGTTCCCGAACACCACGAACGGTAGCCGATGTTTTCCCGATTACCCCGAAGCTCTCCCGAAGCACTTCCGAACAAGACCTTCGGCGTCCAAATTTTAAAATTTCGATGCCGAAGATTTTTTGGTCCCGAAAGCTTCCCGAAGCGTTGTGGAATGACGCGGAAGGGTTCCAGAACACCCCGAAGGCATGCCGAACCATCCCGATCCATCCAGATGAGGTTAATTTCAGTTCCGGGAACCCTTCGAGATCCTAGTGGACGGCAGGTATAAGTTATTATGATTGGCAATGATTGACAATTCTTGAAAGCTATGTTTGCTAGCCATATCATGAGCATAAAAGTCTTTATGACTTTATCAAGGGCTTCGTTTTTGTCTCAGGATAACTAGGTAGGTTTTCGAACTTAGGGTGGACGCTAAACGAACATTGTTGGTACGTCCCTATATACTTGTGAAAATTCCAGTTTGTGGAACTATGCAATACATACGAGTGTGTTTCTCTCTGTGGGTATTATTCCTTTTTCAGCCTCACCAAACCAATATGGTATAACTGTAATATAAAACGTGGTGTTTAGTAAGGCACACCACTAGAAAATAAACATCAACTTTGTTTATGGTAGCAACTAACTTTAAACCGTTGCCATTTTTTTCAGAAAACGTCCTACATGTAACATATTGTATAACAATGAAGTCCAAAGAACTTCTTTGAGTATAACTATTAACTTATTATAGCATAAAATGATGATTTTATTTTGCTCAAACATTAACGAGGCGAGATCCACGCGTAAACATAACGATTCACGAGCTGTGGGTGTCCAGTTTCACAAATGCTCATTCAAGGCCCCAGTCGACGAAAATTTACGATTTACGGCGTCTTAAAACTGTAATTCACATTTTATTTGTAACTACGTATCAATACCACGGTGGGGGATCCAACATATCGATACCTAAATGGGTTACGCATAATTTCATATGTCTAACTTCCTGGTCTACATATGTTGTACACATTTCGACGAAAAAAATGTAAGATTCTTATTTGTTATTGGTTTATGTTAAAATCAAATTGTTTTGCCCAAATATCTCAATGCAGTGCCACCCTTTATACATTTCCAAACATGTACGTGTATTTATCTTATCTGTACGTGTAGCAATAACGGAGAAAACCTGATTCTCCGTCAGGCGGTGTGGCTGAAAATTCGCCGCAGTTTGATCACCACGAGAAACTCTTTTGTATTTTCACCTCATTTGTTTGATTATTGTTACAGAAATATAACATACCTTTCATTACACACATTTTTAAAATTTAACAGCGATTTGACGGCTAGAAAAATATTTATTGTAAAAAAACAGCATGCTCTACATATGTTGTACGTGTTTTCCATATGTTGGATTGAAAATGTTTAATTTGCCGATTTTATTTTGAGTTTAAATGGATTTCCTGGGAAAAATCGAAACTGAAATATGTTTAAGTTATCATGCCACCATCGATGAGTGGTATATTGCTTTTCTGGTGAATGTCCGTTTGTCTGTCTGTCTGTCGTTAGACCAAATGCTTTCCGTTCAATAACTCCAGAACACTTTGCCCTATGATCTTTAAACTTTGCATAAAGGTTGATCAGAAACAGTCGATAACTCCTAGATATTTTGAGGTCAGCAGGTCAAAGGTCATGGTCACTGTGACCTTAACCATTTTTAGACCAAATGCTTCCGTTCAAAACCGAAGAACGCTTTGCCCTTGTATCATCAAACTGTACGCGGAGGTTAGTCAGTAACAGTAAATGAGGTCAGGGTTTGCAGAAATCATTTTATTAATAGTACTTGTCTGTTTGAGCATCGATGAATTCTTGTTGAAATTAGTCGAAGAATCAAAATTACATATAACTGTTGGGTTTTTTTTTTAAAAAAAAGATGAAGAACACTTGGTATCTACACATCCGTGTGGTGTTAATAAGGTCAAAATTTAAATCGCATACCTCGTTTTTATCACTGATTATCTCTTGTAAAAACTTTTTGACGCTGTATCGACCAACGCCAGGTTATCTTACTCAGCGTCATGCATAATCAGATTGATATACAAAAACTTCAATTTCAATGCATTCCAGTAGATTCATACCAAATCGGACTATCTCACAATTACCTGTCTTTCTAAGAACTAATTTGTCATTTTTACTGCAAACACCTCCTGATATGTAGTGTTACCTTAATTGGCTCAAAGTTCAGAATAAAGTCATTCAAATGTATCAGTCAATGTATCGCACTAATGCATTGACCTTGAATTTGAGTTAAAACAATTAGTTACCTAACGGCAATCAACATTTTTATTCTTGGAAGAAACGTGAAAAAAATCAGAATTTTACATAGAAAATAACACCAATATGTAGCCGATTGTCTTATTAAGAAAATGAGTATCAACATGATATGCTTCAGTTTTATAATAAAGAAGCTACGTACAATTCAGCGATCAATCTGCCGTCAGTAGATCCATTTAAAGTGTATAGAGCTATATCGGAAGATATTTTTTTAAAAGTTTCATAAACGGAAAAACAATTATGCTTTCATATCCATTAGATCATTTTTCGCTTCAGTTTTAACAGAATTTCTTTCTGTGATTTATTGGACATGCAAACTGTCCATTTTCATACGAAAGTGTTCTAGAACACCCTATGAAACTATAAGAATCGTATATTTTTCGACGATTGAATCAAAGTACACGGAACCCATCCAAAGTTTTAATTTGCAATTAAGGTAGTCTAGTATCATACTTAAAACGATGCAAGTAATTATTTTGACATTGAATATAGCTCTATACACTTTAAGTTTGATGATAGGACTGCTCGAACTCTTCATTCCTATATTTCGGGCCACCGATTACTGAACATGTTTTGCCTAATTAGTGTATTCGTAAGTGTGTACTTTTAACGAAAAAGGAACGGCATAAATATACATAACAGGTCTAGTCTGCTATTAGCAAACATTTTGATTAGTTAGATATGCAGACATTTGCTGAAATGAAAATACATGTAAGTGCGTAAATAAGTTGGTGTAACGAATACGAAATGATATGAAGATAACTTAAACAGATTTGAGTTTTAGTTGTTCCAGGAAATATATTTAAACTCAATATAAAAGCGACAAATTAAACATTTTCAATCCAACATATGGAAAACACGTACAACATATGAAGAGCATGCTGTTTTTTTACAATAAATACTTTTCTAACCAACAAATCGCCGTTAAATTTGAAACATGTGTGTAATGAAAGGTATGTTATATTTCTATAACAAAAATCAAACAACTGAAGTGAAAATATAAAAGATTTCCTCGTGTTGGCCAAACTGTCGCGAATTTTCAGTCACACCTCCTGACGGAGAATCAGTTTTTCTTAGTCATTGCTACACGTACAGATAAAATAACTACATGTACATGTTTGGAAATGTATAAAGGGTGGCACTGCATTGAGATATTTGGGCAAAACAATTTGATTGTAACATAAATCGATAACAAATAAGACTTTCGTATTTTTTTCGTCAAAATGTGTACAACATATGTAAACCATGAAGTTCGACATATGAAATTATGCATAACCCATTTTGGTATCGATATGTTGGATCCCCCACCGTGAATACCCTGCGTTGTAATAATTATGTGACGTCGCGTCACAAGTTGGAGCTAGTTTGCGTAACGTCAAAACGCCGTTATTTTAGATAAATGTGGTTGGCGTTAATTTAACGTATAATTGTCATTATAATTTAATCACGGGCGGACAATAACATCAAGGTTAGTACACTATTTGTGTTCTAATGTGCATTGGGACACACCCTAAGAATGGCAGAAATTAACTATGACAACATAAATAACAACTTACAACAATGAAGCGATAATTTAGCGACAAAATGGTTAATTTACATGTGAATAACCACAACGTCTTTGTTGTGCTATAATTTGCATACATGCATGTATTTCGAGTAACAACTGAGGAAAAAAAATCAAATCATTCTTAAATTATAAACATACTAGCATATATCTAACAAAAGTAAACGAGTAATCTAATATTATGTACAGTAGATCCGCATATAACTTCGTTTAACACTCAAATTATTTCTTACCAATCTCTCTATATATACATGTATATATCCAGTAAAAAATAAAGTTGTAAATATAATATATTACATTTAAAACCCTTCGTTCAGCATATCGATGGGGGATGTTTTAGAAAATGATTTCGCATATAACTAATCAATGCCATGCAAACAGATGTTGTTCTTGTAGAAATACACGAAGCGTTTTAAGTAGATATCAACGTCAGCGTCGCTTAAAACGTGCCGTGGGACAATTCTGTGGACATGGATTAGTACGCACCATTTTATCATGCTTGGAGCAATTAACACTATAATACATGTATCGATTCAGAAGAAAAACAATATTTTATTTCTTCAGTCGTTTGCTTGCAATACACAAAGCATAAAACATAAAGAAGAAACGAAAATTACGGTTTACATAAAGAACGTATTTTTACGCTAGTGGGACATTTCTGTGGACATAGAAAAACAAGGAAAAACCATTGTTTATGTCATTTTATCACTTGAGTTTTCACATATTTTATCTAGGAAAAAACAATATTTGTGTATTCAAATATTTAATACGTGCGTTGAAAAAGATAGGTGTTATTCACATTTTAAATTCTTATTTGTAGCCGAAACGCTACTTTTTTCGAAATCTCTACATCAATATTTTTCTTCAAACCATATTTATTTTACAACTTCCGGTTCCGTTAAGCAAATCTACGGAAATTATATCAGAAGAACATGGTTTCAATTCTTGTCATGCAAACTTTTAACGTCTTTTGGCGTAAAAGTATTGGTGAAAATTAGGTTTTACTGCAAGTGCTCGACAAAAAGTGTTACATCTCTACAACGTGTATTTTGTAGTTTTTTAGTCTTTAAAACAAACTGACGTCTTAATCATTTATCATTTTTAAGGGAAAATTACACATTTGTATAAAACAATTGTTTCTCTTTAAAATGATGTATACCATTGTATAGTTACGTGACGAATGAACAACATAATCACTTAACAAGAAATAAAAACGCCGAAAAAGTGAAATAGCTCCAACTTGTGACGCGACGTCTGTATCATTACCTAGTTCATTGTAGCAATGTAAAATTGGGGGCTGCACCGGGTGTATGTTTCATGGTTTCAAATGATTTATAATTTACGGACTGGAACCTGTTAAGACGCAATTCGTCCCTTTGTCGACGTGTTTCTCAATTTGATAGTTTCTTATATACTTATGCAATTCCATTTGAACTATTTTAAACATCTTCCCGCCAGAGATTCAGTCGTGTATAGTTTGGAACATCCCTATTAGGTATTAACAATCACGTTTCACGTTGTTGACCTACGATATCAGTTGTTTTCACAGTAATGTTCACTATTTTCAATAATTTAAGTGTGATGTATTTTATTATTACCGATTAATTAGTTTTAACGAAACCATTTAATTGCAAAACAGATAAAGAGGCGACGGGTTTTAATGGTATATGATCAATACAGACACTTGCTTTATCTAGACTATTAGTTTTATTCATTTCACACATTTAAACCCTCAGGTAAAATGGGAGGTCGCAGCTTCGAACCTATGCGGAAGCCGGTTGCAGCTGGTGAGATCGGTTAGTGAGTCGTCAACACGTTAAAGAATGGTTACTAAAGGCCAGTCTCTGCCATGCACCCGGCAATACGAGAAGGGATTCGGGAGGTACTGTGCGCATGAGAGATAAATGTCTCATTAATAAGTCGAAATTAGCTGACCCCTTAAATAGGCAAACTTTCGGCTTCAGTACCAAGACGAAATTCCAAACGTTTTACTGCTTACTGCATACGACGATCTTGCGTCCCAAGTACGGTCTGGCTTTTGAACTTTCTATGAATCCTGCGTACCAAAAGAGGGTGTTTCAAACTTTATTATTGCAAGGCAATATTGCCTTTGATTTATTCAGCACAAGTAACTGTTTCATTGATAACAAAAGAAATATGAAAACAACTTTTTTTCTCGTTTTGCTCTTTTTCAAGGATACATTTACCTGTGATATGCGGTAACAAACCTTCATAATGTTCTTCAACAATATAAACATTTAATGCCTTCTGCTCTGTCACGTCATTCTTTATATCCGCTGGAGCGGCTGTGTGGGTTCTTGGTGCGGCGGGATCAACGTTTGGAAGACCATTACTCGAAACGCCTTCACCGATTAGTGTAGTACTTTCCGCAGGCATCTCCATATCCCATTTTATACGATTCAACAGTCCTTGTATTTTATTGTCTAATTGGAATGAGTTTACAAGCTTATCTTGTAAACCAATAACATTATTAAGTCCATGTACACCTCCTCCCGCTTCTTGTCCGATAGGTTTCCCATCCGGCTTTGTTTTCACATGTTTGTTTTGTCGCAAATGTATTAGATATAGAGTTATAATAAAACATAAAAGTGTTGCACAGAATGTGTACGTTGTAAATGTACGTCGGCACCGCTTTGATCTACTTATCATCTTATCTATCAGTAAGTAACAAATATTAGAGCAAAGCACCGTGCAATCTTTTTGGTAAATCAATTGGTAAAATCTAATAAGTAATTAATATCCACGAATATTTTCATTTCAATATAGATACACCACGTTGTTTAAGATACTAACGATATAAAACTTTTATATAAACGAGATGTATTTCATCTATAACGGAAGCGATTGATATTTTATGTTGTATCAAAACTATGTGCGGTACACCACCATACATGTACATTGTATATGCTTCAAGCGTGTTCGAGTATACTATTGACTCTGTGCCCCTTAGGCTTATTTTCAATGTTTATGATCTTTTTAACCTTACGGTGGTCGGAATTCACTGAGGCAAACGTTTTTCATATTTTTTCAGCTACAGCCCTTTTTTCCTGTCATAAATGGGAGAAGGTCGCTTCCCACCTTACAATTGAGCATTAATATACCCGTATCAGATACACATAACAAAGTTTTTAAATATTCTGCGACAAAAAAATTGTAATAACTGGTTCTGTTTAATTTTTATCGCATTGTTGTGATACAATAGCGTTGCTCTGAAAACTCATACGTAATACATAATTTATGGTTGTAATACGCCAGTCAATTGAGACGACGGTCCACAAACCCTGGGGGAAGGGCGGCGATAGCGAGGAGAAAAGGCATGTGGTCTTACCTTTCTGATGTCCCGCACTACCGTCTAGTATGAGTGTGGGCCTTTGTTCGCGACAAAATAGCGAGGACATAATATAGCCGTGACATTTCACTGGCTTAGGACGGGGGCAATTGATAGGTGTTTTACCTTCTGCATAGCTCTGAGGGACAGGATTTTGATGAAGTTTACGGCCGAGGAAATACTAACTAAAAACTATCATTTTTCGCAGTTTCAATGGTTTTCTCACCGGTAAAGTATGGACTATTCGCAAGTGTACAATCCAACGAACACTTCTTTGCTCTTTGCCAGAAAATCTTGAATATAATTGCCTTACACTTATATAATTCGTATATCTTCAATATAAAACGTCAATTAGGAGATCTATGTTATTTACAAGACAGATTTTTGTTTATTTGAAAGTAAATACTAAGATTGCGAAATGTGGTCATATGGAACTCAGACTAGCTCTATAGAACGCCACAGCTGCCTTAAGGTAAGCAGAACTGTTGCATTATGTTATTATACCGTGATATAAAATAAATGTTTTGTCATTTTATGATGTCCGTTTGCCATAATATGATTATATTTTGATGTGCATTTGTCATTATATGATGAAAATGTGTCATTATTATGATGCCCGTTTGTCATTTGAATATATGATGTAATTTGTCCTTATGTGATGAACATTTTTCATAAAATAATTCATTACAAAGGTATTCGAATTTCCTATTGATCGTGGGTTCAAACCCCACTGTAGCCGATACATTTGTAATTAGATTTTTAGTTTTAAGACAAAAGGTTTTGGCTTCAAATCCTGACTTCATAGAGTAATTTGGAGAATTTTTTTTGTTGAAAAACAATCTTTTAGATTATCGGAATTTAAACGTGAAAAATCGAATACAACTTTAGCCCCGTTCTCACTGTCTCGATGCAGGTCCCGGTACCGCCGGCGAGAGTACAGGGGGAAATAGACCGACACATATTCACAATATGCGACAATAAGACAACCTAATCGACTCCTAGTCCCGGTGAATATACTTTAGTTCGGTTCCAAGACCCGCGATTTACTACGTGATTACGTGTACCGACCCTGGAGATAGACTGTCAGCTCCGGATGTAGGGTGGGGATTTTTTTTTTTTTTTTTTTTTTTTTTTTTTTTTTTTTTTCAATATTATATATATATATTTTATTCATTTTTTCAGATATATACATACACTTCAAAAATAAAAACCAGTGCAATACACACAGAAACAACAGCAATACATAATTATTAACATAATATAATGTAAACTTCAAATTCTATGCTTGTGGTTATTAGTTTGTGTATTGACTTGCTTTTAAAAAAAAAAAAGTGAAGAGAAAAAGGCGAAAAGAGGTGAGAAGGAAAGAGGATGTAAGAAGGGTGTGAGCCTTTCAATATATTTTTCTATAGTGATGTGCTAGTGATATGTTATTAGGTATTAAATCCATTCCATTTTGTTTCAAACAATTCTAGTTTGTCTTTTTTCGTTGCAATGATTCTTTCGATGTATATGCGTCGTGTAAGATAATGTTTGAAATGTTCTATTGAAGGAGTTGATTTGTCGTATTTGCAATAGCTTATGAAGTATTTTGCCAATATTAATATAAAATTGGTTATGTTTTCGGTCCTGCTATCTTTTTCGTTTTCCAGCCCTAGTGTTATGGTTCTGTAGTTAAGTATATTTACAAAGATGTTGGTGGGGATTTAGACACCAAACAACTGTGCCTTAACAGCAAAAGCGGTCCTAGATCTACGGCATGGCAACTGTTAACAGCAGAAGCCGTCCTAGATCTACGGCATGACAACTTTTAACAGCAGAAGCCGTCCTAGATCTACGGCATGGCAAACTTTAACAGCAGAAGCAGTCCTAGACCTACGGCATGGCAACTGTTAAAATCAGAAACAGTCCTAGATCTACGGCATGGCAACTGTTAACAGCAGAAGCAGTCCTAGATCTACGGCATGACAACTGTTAACCGCAGAAGCAGTCCTAGATCTACGGCATGGCAACTGTTAACAGCAGAAGCAGTCCTAGATCTACGGCATGGCAACTGTTAACAGCAGAAACAGTCCTAGATTTACGGCATGTCAACTGTTAACCGCAGAAGCAGTCTTAGATCTACGACATGGCAACTGTTAACAGCAGAAGCAGTCTTAGATCTACGGCATGGCCACTGTTACCCTAGCCCGTGATAGAAGAATCGATGACTGTATTTAAAACATTTCCTTCTGTATACCAATTAAGATATATACAGTACCATCAGTTCAGAATGTACATAATTTTCCCTACTCCAGGCATAAAAAACATACCGCCAAAATAAATAAAGGAAATTGTATATGGAATGATATTGTGTTATTAAGCCAGGTTTCAGCGAAGGCCAGAATGTCAAAATCAGAAAATTCAGCATACAATACATCAATATTGTTTCTTAGACTTTGAACGTTCAGGTGTACGAACGAGAGATGGTTCGATAGAGATCGCTCGTCAAAGTAGTGAGAGCTCGAAGCGGAAAATATCGAAGAGGACACAGCATTTGGTCAAGGACTTTTGTGAATATCACCTGCCATTTGGAGCAGTATTGAGAGTCATGTTGTGAATAGTGCTATAAGAAATGTGGTAATTAGCGATGTTGCGAAATATATGTTTTTTTGTCTCACAGAGTTGGATAACGCTCTGACACGTTTAAGAACGGACGAACTGTGCGTTTACGCATTCGGGAGCTATCAACCGATACATAATAATATAAAATGTGAATGTTTACGAGGGTACATGAAAAGAGTTAAAAGTCGTATTATACGTAACACTTATTTTGCGGCATTTTATAAATGCCAACAAAGCCAGTGGTATATGGTTATGGTTTGGTAGTGTGTCACCGAGTACATTGTCTGATAATCCTGAAGTATGACGTCAGAACAATATCAAACTTTCAGTTCAATGACATACAAGTTCACTGACATACGAGTATTTATTTCAGGTAGGCAAAATTCACTGAAGTCAATGTTAACGACAGTATAAAAATGCACTTAATCTGGTTATAAATACATTATTAAATTTGCAGAGAAGCGAAAAGGTTTTTATTTCACGTTTCATCAAATATCATTGACGATCATTGATTGGATAGATAATATGTATTGGAACTTTATTCAGAGTCGACATATATAAAAAATTATTACAACAAATGACAAAGCTTATCAGGCGTTGAATCGTCACAGAATATTAATACTCTATAGTTGATCATACATAGTTAAATTTCGCTTTTAGACACGTTTCAAAGAGCATAAAAGTGAACTCGTACGACTTGAGTCTTCTATCCTAGTTGCGATTCATTAGTTTAAAAGACTTCGTGGTGCCAAGATAGAAACATTTCCCCGTACTGCCCGTAGTCTTGAGTAATACGCACCACCTGTATCAGATAAAATGGTAATACACTTTTGTTTGTTCTTCGGATTCGTGTGCGGCCAGTGCTTTGCAGCAGAGTTCAGTAAGATTTTAACAGCTCCAGGCGTTGATGGAAGATTTTGCGTCAATGAGCTGTTCACACAAACGTGTAGTCTGACTAAATGTGCATTGTTATGCGATACAACATCAGGATGTAAACGATTTTTCTTCACATCGGGAAGTGACTGGTGCATCGGATGTTCATCAATAGAAGTTAGTGTAACAGCAACAACGCAATCTGGCGCCATTGGTTACCGTAAGTATAAAATATAATCTACTTTGCTGTGCTTGTATACATAAGTTTTTTCATTCACTCCTATCGGAGGTATGTGTATAGTACAGGGTATCTCAAAATACCCTTTCCTGTATTTTGTTTTTATACAATTAGTAATTTATTTATATGTATCGAGGGGTGTCCGCAAGACTGTAGTAACTACATATAAATAAAGAAGGACTTATCATAGTTTTATATTTCCAAAACAATTCAAATCGTAGTTGCTCGATTTCTCTGGTTGAGCCAACGCCATATCCTTTGGGCCATTAATTGGTTACTCTCAGTGATCACATACACCATTTAAGTCCTAATATATACCCTAGGCCTACCCTTTGAGAGCAAATCAACCTTCCTTCATAAATTAGTCAGGGCTCAAAAACATAGTTTATCTATTAAACGAGTTGCACATCGTCATGTTTATCCTAGGTCCCCATTTTTGTATATTCTGTAGTAGGCCGGACTACAACTAGATTTTTTGTCATTTTTAAGACGTATGTCCAAGTATAATGCGCTCTAGATATTATGACCATGGATACCTGACATATTGTATTAACAATTCGATGCTATTTATATAGTGTTCAACAAACATGTGGATTGTCTTTATATTTGCACATAATAAATATCTATGGCTCAGAGGGGCAGTCGTAGTACATCGTCATTCGGTTTATTCCTACCTAATTAGGAAATGAGCTCCTGTGTCCAGGGAAAAGACAGACTGTTTGTTGTGATACATTTGGCGTGCTGCCCTTGCTGTCCGATAGATTCCTTGGTTCTTTATTAACATGTCTGATGTATAGCACTGATACGAATGAGACTACCTGTGCGTTTCCAACCAGTTCATCTCCTTGAAGTGAAGTTGGTTGGGAATTTGCCCACCGCTGAAAAATATTTTTGATATTTCCAGAGTCCCACCATGATTTGAACAAGGGAGTTTAAGATTTATGGCTGGCACCATTCCAATCGATGTCCGCTTTGAAAAGTGAAATTCGCAAAATAGGCAGTGTCTTTGTTCATGTTATTGAGACATTTTCACCCGGACCACCTCTTTAATGCAGAGCTAGCAGTTTGGTCTTGCTGTGCCTAATTTAGCTCTGTAGTTGTTTCTGATGAGTGTTGTCCCTCTGTCCGGTTTGTAATTGCGTCTTTGATTGTTCGTAATTTGCGTAAAATACAACGGCGACATGTACGTATTCCATTCCAGGACTAGGTGAACACACACTGATCTATATCGGATGCTATTTTGACAGTGCAACCCGTGTCTTAAATGGCTACAGTTTTGAGGCAGCCGGGATGACAAACGAAATGTGTATGCAAGAATGTGCCGACAGAGGATATATGTATGCTGGTACACAGGTAAACTCACGAGACAATGTTGACCGATTTATTTTTGTCATTTGTGGAACAACTACTACAACTGTATATAATTGTAACCTGTTAACAATGGCCATTCGTTATGTATTCACCTTTTCATCCAAGATTGGTTTTTATTTCGATCGGCCGACTTGGACCAGGCCGTTTCCCGGTCAAGCACTCAGTTTTATTTGCCTACTTATTGACCTGAATCGCCCTATCGCACACTTTTTGTGCCGACGAGTAAACACCGACATGGGACGAATTTCTGGCACGTTTTCGGGCTACAGGTATACTAGGTAGGCGCTAGAAATCGAATGAATGATCTTCGTGCGATGTCAGCTACCGACAGATGACGATCTATGTAAATTCCCATCCTTTCTTTGCTCAAGGAGTTCCAAAAGATACAGATTATTGTCCTGCAATGGCCAAGGGAAGCTAGGATCTCGTATTCACGAATATAAAATATTGAAATAACCCAAGTATTTACTCGATTCCGTAATTTAACTAAATGACAAAAATTATCAGCCATTATTTTCTGTATTCATGTTCATGTTACAATGTATGTGTCTCTATTTTCTTTAGACATATACTATTTTTATATGGGATTAGCGTAGCGGGCCGATGTTAATCGCCATACCAATTACCCCTACTTGCAAGGTTTTAGCCCATTCAAAATTTGGTCAGCCCTAATCGACTGAATTTTGTGTGTAGGAATTTCGCAGTGAATGTGGGGTTTACGCAAGCCTTTTCGCGGTACTACATCTGCAGAGTCCCGAGGGTCGGTTGGTACCCAAGCTGGTCAGGGCGATGTCACTAACACTCCCGAGGGACTCTACAGATGTATCACCATAAAAAGGCTTCCGTAAACGCTATTATAGCATAGAAACAACACTTTATTAGTAAATTATGTTTTTCAAAATTATGACATTTTGACGGGACATTTTGAGCGACGTCGGGAAAACAAACACAACGTCGCTTAGCAAACGTTTCGTCACATACAGTGACATTGTGGGTTTGTTTACGTTTATTATTTTACTATTACCGTAAATTGACTAGCAGTTACAATTAGAATGTGAATTACAGTTCATATAACCCTGTAAATCATTTATTTTCGTCGGCTGGATCCAGAAATGAGAAAACTTAAAATTGAACACAAACAGCGCGTGCTTGCGAGAATCTTTACAATAACGTACCTTTCTTTTCCCGTTTAAGTATGAGCAAATTCACATTTTTTATTCTATAATAGTTATTAATAAAACAAATAGTCATTTAACGTCTTCATTTTTCGCTCATAAATTATCTTTGTAGGGTTAACGCATGCTTTTTCGTGCTATTACAAATGCAGAGGGAGTCTGCAGATGTATTAACGCGAAAATGCTTGCGTAAACGCCATTATAGCATAAAACAACACTTTATTAGTATGTTTTTAAAAATTATGACATTTTGGCGGGACATTTTGGGCGACGTAGGGAAAGCAAGCGCGACGTCGCTTAGCAAACGTTTCGTCACATACAAGTTTTTGTTATGAGCGTCGACTTCCGGTATCGGCCAATATCAAGAAAACAGTGACATTGGGGGTTTGTTTACGTTTATTATTTTACTATGTAGGGTTAACGCATGCTTTTTCGTGCTATTACATCGGAAGTGTTGGTGCCCTCGCCTTTACTGGCTTGGGCCATAACCGTTCCTCGGGACTCCGCAGATGTATTAACGCGAAAAGGCTTGCGTAAACGCTATTATAGCATAAAAACAACACTCGACACTCTGCAGTTGTAATAGCACGTAAAAGCATGCGTTAACCCTACAAAGATAATTTATGAGCGAAAAATGAAGACGTTAAATGACGTTATACGCGATGACGTCACATGACGTTACGCGCCAAAAATCAAGGTCTGTATCGTCGAACAACGTTGTGAAGTACATGTAGTCTCGATTGATTTACATCACTTTCTTTGACATGGGGTTACCACTGCTGTATAACGTACACCGGATATTGCTAGTAAAGTGAGTAATATTATCAATTTTAAGGTCATGAAATGGAGACCAGGGTGAGTTTAGACGCGATATTTTCCTAATTACTGACATCTTATGCATATCCAAATTGAGGTTTAACTTCTTCGGACATTTTGGTAACTTTATATAACACTATCGTATATCAAATGGCCATAGAAAGGTTAAAATGATCAAGTAGTATTCCGTAACTCACTCGCAAATATTAACAGCAGTACTATACAAGCTTCTGGAAAGGCTGTATTACCAAATTGTTGATTTTTTTGAACTGGCCATTTTGTTTATATTGAACTCCAAAATGTTGTGACCAAATTTCATAAATATTGTTCGAAAAACAACTAAGATACACACCAAAACAGATACACGGGTGTGTACAGAGTATTGATGTTAAGTGTACAGAGTATTGCTTACTAGAATGAGTAAATAAAGTATGTAAATGGACAGTTTGATCGTATTATTACGTCTGCAAACCAATAAGGTCATGTCTTATGGGTTATATGATATACTAAGAATATTCTTAAATGGTTATGTTAAAATAGTTCAATCCGTCAGGCAGATGAATGCGATTAACAATATAGAATGCTGAATTTTATGCATAAAGTGTTCTTGTGAGTAGTACAAATGTGAAATTTAGCTTGGATATATGCAATTCTTTGAGAGTCATGCTTATGGTCAAATGGCAAATAAGGGCTTTCACGTCCATATATAAACACCAAGGTTTATTTTTAATCTCTCAACTATTTCTGATGCTGCAATGAGGTTCCTTTGCTATGACTTACATTCAACGTTGCTAATTCAAACCATTGGACATTGTAGTAGTTTAGTGTTTGTCTAATGCGATTGCCCAGTTATGACCCTTTACTGTATGTAAAACACAATTACTAATAGAAGTTTCCCATAAAATTAGCGGGGGGGGGGGGGTGGGGGTGGAGCTGGGATTAGCTTGTTACATTAATTGCTTCATGCTTCAGTCTAAAAAGGTACAGATCTATTCAGTATAAATTATTTTTACAAAATAACACTGATTATACCTTGTATTTATTCAATTTGAGTTACAAATAGTCACTGCACTTGTAAGCAATACTCCGTACACGATACAGTAACACTCCGTACACCAGGGAGCAACCATATAGCAATACTCTGTACACTAACACTTGTAATTATTCTTGCAATGTACCCTCATTTTCAATTAGTTTCGGATACAACATTTTCAATATAATCTTTGTAACAGGAATGGCAATTCGCTCGATTCAAGTTGAGTATTTTAACGAAAAATATAAACAAAAATATCTAATTTCGACAGATCGAGCTTACTTTCTGCGCGAGTAACGATGTGAGTTTGGTCTTTTAATCGCACTTTTAAGAAATTTCAAGCAATTTACCGGTTGCACATGCTAGGAAAATTTAAGGAGGAAATAGTTTTGTATAAAATGTATATTAAACACACTCAGAAAAACTAAAAATTGTCTCTCGACTTACCCTTGTCAACACTAGAATGTCGCGAAAATTGATAATATTACTCATCTTGCTAGCAATATCCGGTGTACGTTATACCACAGTGGTTACACTATATATATTTTATTTATCCAAATACGTAACGTAATATTATGTAAAAACTATATTTTCCGGTCAATTTGGAAAATGAAAATTACATTATATGATGATTGTTTTGTGTTCTGTTAGAGAATATATTGTATTAAAGAATCTGATTGATGTCCAGCTGGCGTCATTGAACATTTTAAGAAAATCAAGATGGCGTCGAAGATGGCTTCTAAAATAAGGAAATCTATCAGTGATGCCAGAAATTAGTTACAAATTGCTATTTTTATGTTGATACATGGAAGTTAAAATGTTCTTAACACTGGTATATATTCATTGATTAGGTTATTGTAAGATGACGTCTGTGACGGCCAATCCAAAATGGCGGCTACAACGGCCGCCATAATTGTCCCATAAATATATGACATTAATTCATCTATTTAAATTTGTTAATAAAAATTATATACAATTTACATATACTTTTCAATTTCAGTATATGACGAATTGCTTCTGTGGAAATGATTATGGCTTGTCTGGGAAGCTACCTGAAAGCGACTGTAATATGCTATGCGGTGGAAATCAAAGCCAACTTTGTGGATCGGGATACGTAAACTCTGTATATACTTACGCATAATTGGGTGGTTCTTCACGTATACACCTGTATGCATCTACATTTTCTGGTGAAGCAAACCAACGTCGGAAAAGATCGTGACGAACACTAACGATAACAAATCAATCTTACAGTGGTTTTGTTTTCATTTTTTGTTCACATGATGTCACTTAGTGACAATGTGAGCTTTTGTGATCACTCTTCGTTCGTTGTCCGTTCGTCGTCCGTCTGTATGTCAACAATTTGCTTGCGTGAACTCTAGAGCCAACACTTTTATCCAATCTTCATGAAACTTTGTCACAGTGTTGTTTCTCGTGCCATATAGGCAACGTTAAACTACTAGTATTCATACATAAGGCCATACCAAATTGTTTCTTCGTTTAGCGTCCACCCTAAGCTCGAAACCCTATCTAGCTATCCTGAGACAAAAACAAAACACTCGAAAAAAAACAAGTCATAATTACTAATGAATCCTCTTCATTATATGGCTAATCAATATAGCATTCATGCATAGTCAATCATAATAATTTACTTAGCTTACCGAAAATATGTTTATGTGAAATCTATTTCTGTGTTAGGGTTGGGGACAGGATGCTTAACAGGTATGAAAAGTATGAAACAGATATCTCAAAGGATTATGAGGATATAAGAGCTTTGAAAATGTTTTTTCCCCAAGAACCTAAAACCTATCCGTCCTCGGACGCTAAACGAAGTAACGATATGGTATGGCCAGAACGTAAACGATGTAATTTCCAATGCTACAACATGAATTCAAAATGTATGCTCAAGTTTAAATGAAATACGATTTTGAGCAAACACATCAAATACACTCATAATCTTATAAAGAAAACCCTTCGGTGTATTCTACCATTGTAGTCGTGAGACAATGCAAATTGACACGACCCATCTATATTGTTCTCGTTTTAGTTTCTAAGATTTGACGTAGTGACCTAGGTTTTAAACCGACATGATCCAAATTCGAACTTGACCTATAATTGATAAGGAATAAGTTTCTGACTATGTTTCAAGACGATTGGATCACACACGTGTCATGTAGAGTGAACACAAGATTTGACCTAGTGACTTAGTTTTTAATTCGGCATAACCCAGTTTCAAACTTGGCCTAGATTCCATAGAGTGTAAGCCTCATACCAAGTTTCATACTCAAAATACAATAAATCATACTGATGAGTGAACTATTCCATTCGGAAGAGTAGCGGGGAATACAGTTAACTCAGTTACATCCATTTAAACCTAAATAAACATTGTTTATTTGACGAATGGGCTTATGTTTACAACCATTCTTATTTAGCTTTGAACGGACAATACTATGCTTGGGATAATTTATTATACAACACAGACAGAGAAACAAAACCATGATACATGTTCGTATAAGTCACACGAACGATAGCCGGAACTCCAAAACTCGAGACGGACACTCTTACCACAAAGCAATCGTAACTACTCGGGTATTTCCGTAACTGAGAAATACACTTTCGTTGGATAAACACCGAGGAGTTCCGATTGTTCACCAAGTTAACTAGGTTGTACGATGTTCAAAACGGACGTTTTCTGTCGTTGTAGTGAGATCCAGCGGAAAGGTATATCAACATAATAACAAACGGAATGTAGCCAAAAACGATCATCTTGAAAATGGACAATCTGTCAATGGCTGAACTCACGTCTTGCCATGAAATATCAGATTCAGCGTCATTAACATTATCATGTGTTTTCGCGAGGTCACGTGGCTTCTCAATGACGTCCTCAGAAATCACTGTCAAAGACGTCTTCTTATAATAACGTTTGTCTGTTTCATGTTCGTTATTCTTGATTTTCATCTTGCGAATTCGAGTAATGAAGACAAGACGCTTGTAAAAGTTTGGTATTGGGATATCATCACTTCGTCCATGAACGTCCGCATTGAAGACGACAATAATAGTTGATAGACCTATCGAAATGACCGATAATAACAGAATGATGCTTAGAATAGGAACGGGGTCTGTCCCTTTAGGAATATCGTCTGTGATGACACTAAGGAACACGGCTAATGAGAGCAGATTGGTCAACGCGTAGCCAACCCGTGAACCCGCATCATTCGGAAGAAAATAGACAAATCCAGACAACACAACCAGTGCACATATTGGTATGATCATTGTAAGAACGTAATATGCCGATTGTCTCTTCATCTTGAATTTATAATGCACCTGTGGGAGATAATATGTCTCATCTACCCAGGTTTCTATCGAGTCCGTTTCTACAAACCATTGACCTGATTGGTCAAAGTAATCAGCTACCACGGGTGGATCGTTCACAGTAATTGTTAATTTACTCCTGTCAAGTCCGTATACAAATAGTGATATGTAACAAATTTGTTTATCAAAAGGCCAGAATTTCATATAGAATATACAAGTGAGCGTTGCTGTACTCCCGGGATCATAAAACGCGGTCCCGTCTGATTCGAATGTTACTTTATTCCAATCATGAGCGATGTTATCCATTTCTAAAGCATTTCCATAGCAAAACTCCGGAGCAAATACGTCGCTTATTGGCAGTACGACTTCCGTTATATTTCCATAGTTCGTTGGGTCCCAAGTTATTATTTCATCAGTCCATTTTTCAAGTAGTTGCACCATAAATATAATGGTACCTTGAACGACATCAACTAATGGCATAGACCATATAACTAACGTAAGGTTGATATTCAGGACATCAGCTTGATTGTTTAAAGGTCTAGCATTTTTATTGTACGACGTTAACAGGTCAGTTTCAAGAGTTGAAACGTTTGAGTACGTATTTCCACTTACTCCAGCACACAATACGTACATCAAAAGAAACGCGAGACTACATCCTTTAACACTCATCGTGTTGGTGATGGTCGTTGTCTATATATGCTTTAGCTGTCGATCAAACTCGTCAATTTTTAAAGTGAGTATTCCGAGACATAAGAACACAACTCCTTTCAGAACTATGGAAGTACAACAAATTATAATGAACGTACCTCCGAACTATAGTACTGCCAACATCGGACAAAGGTCTTCAATTTACCATATCAGGCATATCAGGGTTTGAACACTAATCTCTTAATCAATTAAATAATAAGTTTGTAACTGATATATAATCCACGTCAAACGAGCCGCTTATTATGGCGATATTATTGTTCCAAAAAGTGACATACTAACCTCGGTCAATGAGGATAAAATTATTTTCTTAAGATTTTATTGCATGGACTAATTAATCGTCTTATTAAAATATTGATTTTAACATTCGATGCCAGAGGTCGCCTATGAAAGTAAAGCAACTATATTATTAGTTATGAAATTTATGTGACACATATTCGTGTATGTGTGATTATTTTTAAAACCTTTCGGTCAAAGATTACCTGTACAAGACTTTTAGTGCATGTTCTTATTTCCAACGTGTCCTGAGTGTTGCTGAATGGACACGTAGGGGAGAAAGTGTTGTGATACAAGGGGACAAGACTCACTGTATTAGCTTTTTCCGAACATACTCCTTGGTGTGTTAACGTGCTCGGTGTACAGCATTATTACACGCGAGACTACCTCTGTGTTGTAAACCAGTTCATCTCCAGTTGGAAAGACGTTTCAGAACTTACCAAGTGTCCCAAAGTTAAGTTAAGTTACCAATTTTCTAGGGCTCTTTTCAGTTGTTAGACCGCTCAAGCACCCTTTGACATTTCAACTTCCCCTGGTCATTGGGCTACATTTGAAAACCTACACTCGTGTCTCCCAGGGGAGACTTTTTCTCTCCTGTGGTGTGGGAGCCAATATCGATCCTCGGTCCCCAGGAATAGACACTGCCCTCACAGGTACCATTTTATACCATGGTGGAGTGGAGCTGTGGAGTCGAACCCGGGACCTCTCGATCCCGTAGCGCGCGCCCTACCTCTTGGACACCACTCCCAGTCAATGATCCATCTAGGGATATCTCGATCAGTAGTCAAACTTATCCGCTGTATCCGCTTGTCAACCAACTTGTTATCCGGTTATTGTATTATAAAAAACAATTATTGAATCATAACAATTACGCGCATATTTGAATTCTTTACAATTATTGTGTTCCTAAAATACATATATCGCTGGCTTAAAATGCAAAGGTCGTAAGTACTACTTACGACTCAATGAGATTGATACATATTTAAAATTAGCATGACAAGGCGCTTCTTATGAGCCTACTTTCATGAAAATCAGAACATGTCATATTGACCACACTGGAGTTGAAGACATGACCGATTGTGTAGAGGCGCTTACTTTGACCGGTGCCACTAAAAAGGTCTTTCGCACAGGGCTGATAGTTTGTGCGTTTACTGGGGCCTTATTCACCAACACTGTAAGACTGAAACTCAGACTTAGATTTAAAATTGACAACATTTATAATCACTGCCACTTCCTTGCAATTATATGTGACCATGCGGAATTTGATCTGATTATATGTTGTTACCCACTGAACACGTATTCTCATTTACAATGTATATCAATATTGGTACATTTATTACAAAATGAGAGAGAATAGAACATTGGGCTATGTAAAGTTTAAGTCTGAGTTTTAGACTTACTATGCTTGTGAAAAAGGCCCCTGTTACTCTTTGTGCAATTTGAAATATGTTGCTTTTGCTAAGTCCCGCCTTCTCTGTCTGATTTGTTATTGCCGTTCTTTTTTATAAAGACGAGGATTCCACACGTTTAGTTGTTCCAATGTCTGTTTTACAGAGAATGGTCGTTATAGAGGTCCTTATAGAGGTAGGTCGATCATGGTATAGACAGAATTGTCAATGGAGGGACAGACCTCGTATTACCTTTTTTTTTAAATACTGTTTACATCCTTATTTTTTTTATTTACTGTAGACCTTACACGCCCCGGTGATATGAAGCTATTTTATGCTCATCTCACTAAAAGAGTCCTTTACAAGACAACATTGATAAAATCTCCATTAGGACATATCAAACATCGTTTCATTAAAACAAACATATAATATAAAGGGTTTTGAAAATGGTAGTACGTCTGTTAGTTAAAACCTTTTGGATTTCGAGCATTTATTTGATTAGGACATGAAACAAGTCTTCAGAATTACAACCCGTTTTAGATTGTCTTCTGCAAGCGACTGCCTAGTTCTGCACGCGTAAAGAACACACATGGTTTTAAAATTCTCAAGGATTAACCAGGAATGAAATCTACATGACATCGTTATATCTTTTATAACAATCTACTAAAAGCTAAAAGGTGGCTCAGTATGTAAATAAAACATCTATACACAGGATGAGCATTATAAACCTTTTCTGATTTACAACTTATTTTAACACCACTTATCCTAAATGAATTATTAAAGCTCAATATATCACATTCGTCTACGTCTTATCTTTCCGAGAAAGCACACACAAATATTTGTTATTGCACACTACGTGGGCCCATCACGATTTATGACGTCATAGTAATATTCTAACGTCATGTCATTGGCGTTCGTTATTAAAAATGGCGGCGCCTAGTATGATCGAGTAACTTTTGTATTAAAGATTTATACATTACTCAGGCATGATGTCTACTACATTCAGAAAATTTTGCATGCAGTTTATATGGACTCTTGGTAATCGAATTGTGCATTTTCATTGTCGAAGAAGTACTTAAAGGGCAATAAAGGATCAAACAAAGACGAAAAGCATATTCGCCGGCCATTTGCTGTTAAAATTGGTGGTCGGTAATGTGTATTGACCATACTATTTTGCGACATACAAATAATAACTTGTAATTAATGTGTTTCTCCGAAAGCTACTGTTATTAGAAACTATTGTAGCAATAATTAAATCTCAGTTGTAGTCGGCTATTAAATTCTATTCCGACAACGATATGTATTCATTCGTCAATGAAATGAGATGCGGTTCGCGCATGCGCAGTCAGTGGTTCCGTCGTTTCCGTTTTAACGAAGACGATTATTTTCAGCAGTCGGATATTTTTATCTATATTGGGCCATTCGGTGTTTTACCCGAGCCTATATTAGTGATTTTACAATTTATTGTACATTGAGAGTCACGCAGTGTCTTTGTTGGACCTGGTGACGTAGCGGTTTTACCGCAAAGTGAATTTTATTAGTGACCCACGTGGGGACTAGAATTGTGTTTACACACGTGTGTGATTGTGAACAGTGATTATGGCCGATAACGGCAAGAAGGATTCTCCTAAGGATAATCCTATTAGTAAAGGACAATCAAAGAAAAACCCTAGCAAGGGAAAAGTCCTAGTGGAAAAAGAAAAGGAGGTTGACAATGATATTTTAAAATGCCTTCTAGATATCAATAAAAATCAGAAGGCGTATGAGGCCAAAATGGATGGCTTATTTGAAAAGGTGAAAGTGCTTGAGGAAGGTTACTATGATGAACAGTATGATGATTACTATGAAGAAGGGGAAGTTGAGGACTCCCCAGCACCATCACCATCATCTCCTAAGAGAGCTAAGGTTGAGGAAAATAGCAGATTTGCAACGATGGCAAGAAGGTTTAAGTGTAAAGAGGTGTGTGATGAGCCTATTGACAGTACACTTGCGTCGTACATAAATGATCTGTACAAAAACGGCATGGATGAGGATCAATACAATTCACTGATTAAAGACGATGTCATTAGTAGACCAGAGAACTGCGAGAGTCTGGTTACAGTGAAAACTAACAAACTCATTTGGGATTTGTGCTCACAGAACACTAGACACATTGACAAAAAATTACAAAATTGTGAAACATCCATAATTAAGGGTTCTGTGTTAATAGCGAAAGTAGTTGACAAACTGGCCAAAATGGAAAGTAAGATAAAGGAAAGTGGTATGGATGTGTCTAAATTAATAGACCAGAGTAATGATGCTCTGGCATTATTTGGTCATTCGAACAGACAGTTAAACTTGACAAGGAAGGAAGTACTGAAGCCAGAACTCAAAAATGAGTATAGCCATCTGTGTAACAGCAGTGTACCTTATACCAACCAATTATTTGGTGACGATCTGTCTAAAACAGCGAAAGAGATCGAGGACTCGGTGAGAATAGGGCACAGAATACAGCATGGCTACAGGGGACGTAGTAGACCATTCAATTTCAGGGGGCGGTTTAGAGGCCGACCTTATCGTGCACGTGGAAGTAACTCGTATTCAGAGTAAAAAAACTTCCGAGGACGGGGGAGCACGAGAGGTGCTTATCATCGTCAATAGAACAAGTAAGTGAAGTTTATGAACCTAATATGTTTGAAGGTGGTAGGCTGAAATATTTTTCCTCTGAATGGGAAAAAATTACTAGTGATAAAAGCATTTTAGGTATAGTAAAACATTGTCAATTTGAATTTTTAGACGGCGAGCCGCCAAAGCAGAATCATTTCTCACAGAGGCAACATAATGAGAAAGAGTCAAATTTTATAGATTTGGAAATTAAAAAACTGATTATGGAAAAGGTTATTGTACCTGAGAAATTTGATGTAAATCAGTTTTTGTCACCAATTTTTCTAAGGCCTAAGAAAAATGGTGAATTTAGGATGATATTAAATTTAAAGAAATTAAATGAAAACATTCCATATTGCCATTTTAAGATGGATCATTTTGAAAATGCACTGAATTTGATATCAGAAGACATGTATTTATGCTCGTTGGATATAAGGAAAGCATATTATTCTATTCCTTTGGCAAAAAATCAGCAAAAATATTTCAGATTTCAGATTTCAGTGGAGAGGAAAAATATTTCAGTTCACTTGTATGCCTAATGGTGTAGGTCCTGGGCCTAGATTATTCACAAAGCTATTAAAACCAGTATATGCAAAGTTGCGTACTGATGGGTTTATCAGTACAGGGTTCATTGATGATAGTTTGCTAGCAGGAGATACTGTGAGTAAATGTTTAAAAAATAGGGATGCTACTATGAGTTTAATGACAAACCTGGGTTTTTTACTAAATTATGAAAAAAGTGTTTTGGTACCAACTCACAGAATTACTTATTTGGGTAATATTATTGATTCCCATGACATGGTGGTTATTTTGCCAGATGATAAAAAATATAACATTCAAAGTCAATGTCAAAAGTTACATAAATGTGACCAAGCAACTATTAGGTTTGTGGCACAAGTTATTGGGCTTATTGTGTCATCGTTTTCTGCAGTGGAGACAGGCAAATTACATTATAGAGAATTAGAAAAGGGAAAAATTTGGGCATTGAAGCAAAATAAAGGTAATTTTGAGGCGGTTATGCCTATTACAGTAGGAATGAAGTCCGAGCTAAGTTGGTGGATTCAAAATATTCACAGCCAATACAGAAAAATTCGTAGAGATAATCCTAAGGTGATAATTCAGACCGATAGTAGTCTTGCAGGATGGGGCGCGGTTTTAAATAAAACAAAAATAGGTGGTAGATGGACTGAAGTTGAACAGAGTAGCCATATAAATGTGTTAGAAACTACAGCAATATTATTTGCACTACAAGCTTTTGAGGCTGAAGTAAAGAAACAATATGTAAAAATTCTGTGTGATAACACCACAGCAGTTAGCTATGTGAATCATTTTGGGGGCATTAAGTCCAATGAATGCAATGACGTCAGCAAGAGAATCTGGGAATGGTGTTTAGAGCATGATGTATGGCTAACATGTTCACACATACCTGGCGTGGTCAATGAAGCTGATGCACCATCAAGACAGTTTAAAGACCACACAGAATGGGAATTAAATCAAGTAGTTTTTAGCAAAATTTGTGACAGGTGGGATAAACCATCAGTAGATTTGTTCGAAGAGGTTGAATACCAAAGTTGAGGTGTTTTGTGCTTGGAAACCTCAACCAGGTGCAAGTTTTATAGATGCATTTACTTTGGATTGGAGTGCATTTAATTTGTCATATTTGTTTCCTCCTTTCAGCTTGTTAGGACGCTGCATTCAAAAGGTGAAGAGCGACAGATGTCATGCTATACTAGTGTTTCCGATTTGGCCGACTCAAATATGGTTCCCGTTGTTGATGGAGTTATTGATAGAACATCCAGTGATTCTTCCAAAAGTAACTCATTTGTTGAAATTAGGTCACACAGAAAAGACCCATCCCCTAGCACATCAGCTGGTGATGGCGGTATGCAAAGTGTCAGGAGATCCTTCAGACACAGAGGTTTTTCAAAACCATCTACAAAGATCATCATGTCTTCATGGAGAGCTTCAACAAAATGCGAGTACCAAGTATATATTTCGAGATGGATTCAGTTCTGTAACAAACGGAAAATTGATACAATTCAGGTTTCTTTGAATGATGTTATTGAATTTCTTACGGATCAGTATTCACGAGGACTTGGTTACAGTTCATTGAACACAGCACGGGGAGCGCTGTCATCAATGGGAATAATGTTAGAGACGTTTACTGCGGGAACTCACCCTGTGGTAATTCGTTTTATGAAAGGTGTGTTCAATATTAGACCTCCGCGTAGCAGATACACCAGTATTTGGGACGTAGATAAGGTGTTAAGATACTTACGAAAATTGTCACCTGTGAAACATCTAACATTAAAGGATCTTACATTGAAATTGACAATGTTGATGGCACTAGTGAATGCAGCACGTGTACAAACGTTACATTTGTTAACTGTTCAAGATTTAAAAAAGTTTAGTTCAGAGTTTGTGTTACAGTTTAATGGTTTATTAAAGCAAAGTCGGCCAGGTGTCGATTTTTCAACATTTCATTTGAAAGCTTACCCTCCAGATAGGAGGCTGTGTGTTTATACAGTTATGAAGGAGTATTTGAAAAGGACTAAAGAACTTAGGAAAAGTTCGGAAAAGAAGTTATTGATCAGTTTTATAAAACCTTACAAACCAATATCACGTGATTCAATAGCGAGATGGATCAAAATTGTTATGCTCAGAGCAGGGATAGATACAAAGACATTCGGAGCACATAGTGTAAGAGCTGCTGCCACATCAAAGGCAAAAATGTTGTCAGTACCAGTAGCGGATATTCTGAAGAAGGCAGGATGGTCAAACAGAAGCACATTTGCTAGGTTCTACGATAAAGAAATTATAGTGGAAAATGAGAATGGTGTTAGTGAAGCTATTTTGAAGATGTAAATTCATGTAAGTAAACTTGCATGTTAGTTATTTTATACATGATATTTGGCATGATTTGAGCTTTAAAGTCTCATTTCATTGACGAATGAATACATATCGTTGTCGGAATAGAATTTATAAATTAAACGAAACTTACCTAAGTTGAAGTTTGATTGTAATTCTATGAGACAACGATATTTCATGAGGATATGAAATGCCTCCCTACCCTCCCGACAAGAAATATTGGGTTATAATGGTATTATGACTAGTATTCATTCAGTTACGTTGGTTCATGTGGTTTTTTCACATGTATGTATGCAGGGATATTAACTCATGCCAAATATGCTTTGAAGACTGACTGCGCATGCGCGAACCGCATCTCATTTCATATTCTCATGAAATATCGTTGTCTCATAGAATTACAATCAAACTTCAACTTAGGTAAGTTTCGTTTAATTTATAAATGAAAGCATATACATCTTCAAATGTATGAAATTCTGATATACCATAAAAATTCGCGAATCCTTAACCGCAGCTTTGTTTTGGACACAATCTAGGACCTGGATATTGAACTATTACAGCACCCATCCTATAACACAGAATAGACTATAGGCTACCTCTGGCCATTTCCAAAACTCAGACATAGCCTGCATGGTTAGAAATACCAGCCGCGAGAGAAGTTGTGTGCGTCATAACCAAAACTTTGCGGGAGATGTCACGTGACGGCATGTAACACGTGCTCCGGTTATAGGTCGAGCAATGGAATAAATGCAAACTGTGCACGGGATGTTACTTAAATAAGGACTAGAGGCTAAAAGTGTGTAAGGCTATTTATGCTCGCAACATAAAATTAGTTCACCAAATTATTGATGGGCCCTCGTATACCGCGCTAAATATCATTAGTTGTAACTTATCTATATAAATTATTTAGGAGTATTACATGAAACGTTTTCAGCAAGGATTACATATAAGTGGGGGCGATACCGACTGTGATTACTGGTCCTTGAATTAAACTCTTACCGACTAAGAGTTTGCCTTAGCTACAATACACTTGTTAAATGTTATAAGTGCATCGACTTGTGATGTGTATAACATATCTTGTTTATTATACATGTTATCATGCAAAATATGAACATGATATCATGTATAATAAAAAGAAACATATACGAATTACAAGTTGGTATACTTATAAAATTTACCAAGTGTATTTCGGTATGATACAATATTCTCTAACAGCAGCTTAAATACTTCATGTTTTAAGTGACAATATATTAACGCCTATCAACTATTTTAAATGAATTTTGACAATGTGAAGCATAGCCTAATACAATTTATAAGAGTGATACTTGGTAATTATTCATACTCAGCCGGCTGTCCGATATTTTCGTTGTCTGAATATTATTTTGCGTATGAAAAAGCTTATACCGTACCGAAAAAAGGTCTTGTACATGTACCGTGAACCGTGTGAGACTGATGTCCGCGGTATTTCGTGTACCGCGGTGTATACCGTTACAGCCCTACAGAATACTAGGTTTCCTGAAGACTGGCTAATAATATTTTGTTTAATGGACCTTGTCAAGATATAGTCTCTAAATGGTACGCAAATCAACTTCTAGTGTAAGAATCTTTGTTTTTGCCCAACCCGTATATCGAATAATCTTGAATGATCAGGCAGATCACTTTTTAAAATTAACTTTTAATGGTTAAAGTTGTTTAAATGAGTAACTTTACTTTCAATTGCACTTAAGTTAAAAAGCACCACTTCAGGTGCGTGATTCGTATCAATATATTCCCGTTTTCGTGTATTATTCACATTTCATGTAAATCAATCATCTTTAAAAGTAATGTACTTCGGCCTTAAAAATAAAAAGATAATGATATTATGATTATATCAGACAGCTAACCAACCCAGTATCTGTTCAATTAGTCTATTACCTATAACACTCTAATAGCGTTAGTAGCACATGCAAGCCACGGAACTATCTCCTATAACAGACCATTCGTCGTCTTACAAGCAATACCAGTATGTTTGATGGCAGTGTTACCTTGTTTGGGGCATTCATTGTGATTATTGGATGTCCAGCTGTAATTGGTAAGTAAAATGTTTGTTATAATTTATGAGATAATAATTCGTTTGCCCTTATCCGTATTCAGTCGTCCGGGACTTAAGAATCTAGATTTGACCCCGAAATAGGTATATTCTTGTTTAAAATGACGTGTTTAGGCATACAATTATACTTCCCAAATTGTTTATTGAATCAAGGGAAAAGTGTTTATTTATAACATGTTCAGATATATAATGGAGCAAATTTTGCATTGTTTTAATATATTTAGCATCCCTTGATATTGGTCAAATAAGAATGATTTTTACAGACCTACTACACCTTTCTTCAGTTTTAGGCATTTTTGAATACCCGACCATTAACGTTCATTGCCGGTCATACAGAATTATTTCATCCATTAATTATTTATTCTATGTTTTGGTGACTTGGTTAACTAAAAAACTTGTTGTTTTATTTTTTAAACAGTTTATGGCTAATGGATGAGAGCTGAGAGAGATTTATTCAAAATTTGAACCATTCTCTTAAATTGCATCACAGTTGGTCATATCACCGAACATTAAGAAAAAACATGTTCGAAATTGCATGTGTGAGACCTCATATTGTTTTTGCTTTTTTCATTTCAACACAAGTATAAATTTTAAATGTGTCCAACAATGCTTCCAAAACCAAATAGCATCATAGATTGCTTCAAATAAGGGCGGTCATCAATACAATTGGCCACCTAAATGTAAAGTGGCAAAGTAACCCACTTATTCTTAAATTTGGAAATGGCATTCAGAGTATCACGAAAAGTTATGTATTGTTTAATAAAAAATGCGGTTTTTTCACACAACGATATGTTTTTTACAGTTAAAATAACAACTTATATTTATTTGCCAAGGAATATTAACCTTGTTATACCTATCATGTATTATTTAAAGCACTTCAAAACCTTGCACTCCGAAAGTCCGCTTACCAGACGGATATAGCCCATGGTGGACTACCACATTTGGCTGTGGATGGAAACACTGATGGCTATTTTCATCATGGATCATGTACGCACACCCAAACAGGGACAGACGCATGGTGGAGAGTAGATTTGGGTAAAGTATACATCATAGACCATGTGATCTTGTTCAGCAGGACATACTGTTACTGTCCGACCAACTGTTGTGACGACTGCTGTGGTACGTGTACATTGTATTTCCTTTTATAGCTTGACCAGATTAAACTGAGACTCGTTAAAGTCCGAATGTTCGTAATGTATTCGAAGCGTATGCTAATAAACTAGGTACCGTTATATCCGTATAAGGCTATATATAATTGTAAATAATTGATTTTAATTGATTCATAAATTCGGAATTTTTCCGGACTTGAACGATTTAAACAAGAAGTCTCAGTTAAGTCTGGTGGGATAATATCTTAGAATATTATCCGTTGTATGATGTAAATACGATTGAATCAAAGTTAAGACAATTTACATTGCTGCTTAACGAAGAGGTTTTACTAAATACAAATGTACAATGACACTGTTTAAGGGATTCGGCGTAACTACAACTCTTGGTAGATCCTCTGTATATTTACGCAAGAGCATTGCAATACATCATGCATAAAGGTAAATAACGCGTATAATAATTCTCCGTGCTATATTGTGGGCATAGAGGCATAATGCCTAAACTATGTGTATTGAAAATCCACTGTACAATTGTATACTTTTCCAGCAAAGGGACTGAGAGATGTCCAGTTATTCATTGGTGTAAGTTACGATGGTTACAAGTTAAGAGGCTTTCATCCTGGGATAATCCCCTATAATTATAAGTTTCAACTGACGTCACCAGTTTATGGCCGTTGGGTGGAAATCACACGTCTGTCGAGCGTCCCAGACCAACTTATTTTATGTGAAGTACGTGTTATGGGTAGCAAAATGACGACAGGTGAGTTATATGCATTATAAGTATTTGAGTTTAAGTTGCTAGCTTTTCTTTATAATATAACTAAAACAATTTTTACTTCTTTCGACACCAAATCGACCCCTAATGCAAAACATTGATAGGTGTTATGATTGAATATCATGCATTGACAGTTATTGATGTAAAAAAATAAAGGGTATGGTCAACATGTGGTATCCAACAGATCATCGCGAAACTTGAGTATGATGTTATCCATAACCTTGCCAGTGAATCACATGACGTCACACTTAACTTTCATGCTCTACCAAGCCTACTTGGACCGCTCATACTTTTTGGAATTAATCAATATTTTTCCGGTTTATATAGTTCATGGTACATGTATTAAATTAAACATAGAAACTCATTGTGTTAACGTCATTCGTAACGACCAGGGCTGTCTTTGATGCCTTGTATCAATATAATTTATATACATAGCATCAAACTTTAGTCACTAGTGTGTAGATAAAGACAGACAGTACTTGAATCATTATGCAGCTGTTTTGTTAGAGGTGTCGTTCTAATTCGTGGTGTCGGGCTATATGGTGTGAATATGTATTTATTTAACAATATATATTTGTACATAGTTCGATTTGAGCAAGGTGTTGGGAGGATGGGAACAGGATCCCCTCTGTCGTCATCTCCAGCCAATACCAAAACTGAATGCTGCCTTCTGTGCAAGATGACAGACAAGTGTTGTGCTGTTAACTTCAATGTTGTCACAGGAGTATGTGAGAAATTAGAATCAGTGGCCACAGTTGAAGATTCCAGCGAACAGAATTACTTTTATCGACTGCCCTAAGGAGATGATGTCAATTTTTCCACTTGTGTATGTGTATGTTGTCGCATTCAGTGTCACTGTTAAGAATTTAGGGAATATTCGGGAACAAATTTCTTGTTAATATTTTATTTAGTGAATTTTAATTTGGACATACCTGCACTTAATTTAATTACGCGTAAATAACAAGGACATGCCCCATTTTGCTTGGGCTAACACAGCATGTACGACTCTCATTCAATAAATTCGTGGACTGGACTAGAGAATAATTAATTATATCATACTAAACTACAACCTTTTTGACACAATGCAGTAATGTTTGCACGAAACGAAGCATTTTTAAAGAAAATATGTCCAAAACAAAACTGTTACCTTACCGCAACCACCACACAACGCAGATATAATCTGACCTCAGCGACGTTATTGACGTTTTGCTATTTCTCAAATGGTAAACCCGCAATTGAATTATGTCATTCATATCGAATTGAACATAAGTATTTAAGTTAGGGAACCTGATTACGGCATGTTCTCCGTTTTCTCTCATTAGAAGCTTATTTATGTTTGTTGTGTATCAGGAGACATTGGGGATGTCTGTAAAGAGAACATTGAGCCTATTGCATCTATTTGCATTTTCATTCTCGATTGCATTGTTAAATACATCTTGTCATACAGCACATTTAGGCCATTGTGTCTTACTTTACATTTGAGTTATCATATCTGGATGTGCTCACTACAGTGTATGCTTTAATAAGTTGTTGTAATATATCTACATTTTGCTGCTTATGTTTAGTACATTGTGGTGCGATAGTGAGGACAACATATAGCCAGCTGCGGCCTTAAGTATTATATTGTTCTTATCTTTATATGCTCACATGGCTCATTGTAAAGTGTATTGAACATTCTTGCTAGACATGTGTTGTATCATTAACGCTATATTACTTAAATACTTGCACTATACTGTAAAATGGTTTAAAATTAGGTTGGATAAAATTTCGTGGTTTTGGTAAAAAGACCATTTCAATGGAACCTTAATTCGTCGATTTTGCATTTCAAGTAATAAACACAAGGCCAAAATCGGTGTTCGGTGGGTTTTGATTTCATGGTTAAAGGGGAACCACGAAATCCACGAGGTTTAACACACACAAAGATTAACGATTTTACAGTATATATTGCTTGGTGTTTAGAATATACATGTCTTTCTAGGGACTCATGTAATTTTATTGTTGTACTGTGTAGTTTTACAGGACACGTTCTGTTTATCATAAATCGTGAACCAGATAGTTTATAATTTGACACTAGACTTGTCTCGATGATTATATAATGTGCAGGCTTAATTTAGAAATGCTCTATGTCGAATAAGTAGAGTGCCTGACAATCAGTAATTATGCCCTGATTTTTTTTAACTCTACCTGAGATTTCTAGGTTGTATTTTATACTGACCCAGGGTTTATATCATGTTAATATGTAACTGGATTACCCCATCTTCATGACCTTTCTTGGGCTTTGTTCTCCTGTCAATTTGGTTGGACTGATTAGTGGACTTTGTTATGTCCAATTTTATGTTATAGTTTTATCACATTATTCTGATGTTTTTTTTCCAAAATAAATCGTCTGATGTTTGTCATACATGTTCAATCATACCATGTGTTTGTCACTTTACTAAATGAACTGCATTGACAGGGGACACAAATATAAAACAATAATTTATAAGTGCAACATTATAAAGCAGTTTATATTTGATGTTGTGACTTATTACTTTACTTGTATGTACTTTATGTATGTTAGGGTGAGGGCCAGTTGTGGATCTTTTATGTAATAAAATATCTTTGGCTCCAGCCTTTTTGATACTTTTGGTCAATTGCTTATACTTTGGCTCAATCTCAACTTTTTGTTATCTCTAACTTTATGTTATAGTTTGTGGACTTTGTTATGTCCAACTTTATGTTATAGTTTAAACACATAATTTTGATGTTTTTGAAAATAAATTGTCTGACGTTTGTCAGACATGTTCAATCATATCATGTGTTTGTCACTTTACTTTACCATAAATGAACTGCATTGACAGGGGACACAAGTATAAAACAATTATTTATAAGTGCAACACTATTTGATGTAGTGACTTTTTACTATACTTGTATATAAAAGGGACGTAACTAAGGTCTCCTCGCTTATAAACCAACTCACACTACCAGTTAATGTACATTTTGTTACTTACTACAACATAAACACAGTCTTCACTAAACATGGACAAAAAACACTTACCTCATCAAAACTCACCATGTGGGCAATTAATAGTCCCAGTAACATATTTAGCACAGAATACAAACATCTAGCACATTTAAATCCCCTGAATATTATCGTTATGCTTCGGTCACGTGATATTGTATATTTGCAATATACAGTGTCACGTGACTAAAGTATAGCGACCGCTACACTTCCACGTGAGAAACGAGCACCATCTCCATGAATGGAATTCTTTTCCAGTGTGTTTCATATAATGTTTTTATAAATAATACTACCAAATTACGTTAATTGATCAACAAAGGATTATATAGCTTGTATTAACCATTTTCATCATGCCTCTGTTAAACTTTCACCTATCAAATAATAACATGTATGTATATATAATTTATCGGCTAGAAACAAATTATTGTTTAATGCCTAAATAAACTTTTGTATTTGTATATTTGTACTTGTATTGTATATACTTTATATATATTAAGGCCAGTTGTGGATCTTTTATGTAATAAAATATCTTTGGCTCCAGCCTTTTTGATACTTTTGGTCAATTGCTCATACTTTGGCTCAATCTCAATATGTTCTTGGCTGGAGAAAGCGGAGTTTTTACTTAATTATCTCTTTTTTCCGCTGATCCACCCCATCCACCCGCTTTTTGTTATTATACTGTTTGTATATGTTGGACTTTGTTATCTCTAACTTTATGTTATAGTTTAAACACATTATTTTGATGTTTTTGAAAATAAATCATCTGGCGTTTGTCAGACATGTTAAATCATACCATGTGTTTGTCACTTTACTTTACCATAAATGAACTGCATTGACAGGGGACACAAATATAATACAATAATTTATAAGTGCAACATTATAAAATAGTTTATATTCGATGTAGTGACTTTTTTGTACTTGTGTATACTTTATATATGTTAGGGCCAGTTGTGGATCTTTAATGTAGTAAAATATCTTTGGCTTCAGCCTTTTTGATGCGTTTGGTCAATTGCTTATACTTTGGCTCAATCTCAATATGTTCTTGGCTGGAGAAAGCGGAAGATTTCTACGCAGATGAGTTTTTACTTAATTATCCCTTTTTCCGCTGATCCACCCCATCCACCCGCCTTTTGTTATTATACTGTTTGTATATCGATGGCTAAGAATTAGAAGGTCGTAAGTGCCACTTACGACCTTTTAAGATTCATACATATTTAGAATAAGCATCACAAGGCGCTTCTTACGAGCCCATTTTCATAAAAATTTGAACTTGTCATGTTGACTAAAATGAAGTTGTAAAAGTTTGTTTTACCAAAGTAAAGAATAAATGTCAGACCGTTTTCTCTTTTTTCTCAATCTATCGATTTGGTAGTTACGACCTTCTTGTTCTAAGCCATCGATATGTTGGATTTTGTTATCTCTAACTTTATTTTATAGTTTGTGGACTTTGGTATGTCCAACTTTATGTTATAGTTTAAACACACTATTTCGATGTATTTCAAAATAAATCGTCTGGCGTTTGTCAGACATGTTTAATCATACCATGTGTTTGTCACTTTACCATACCATAAATGAACTGCATTGACAGGGGACACAAATATAAAAGAGTACAGGTATCTTGCAAATATTTTCAGACAGTGTACCTGTATAGTTGGTGTGTGTGTTTTGTCCGTTTATAACCAATTTTAGCATTACGTATGCAGTATTAAAGCATCCTTAGGCTATCAATACCGTCTACATGGATATATCCCGCCAAAAAACGTTTTATATGTTCAAAATATAAAAACTTATCAAAATATATATAAAAATTGATCGGAAATCATAATGCATGTTTTCTTAGCACTAACTGATTTATGGTCAAATGTGTAGAAATGACTGGTAACGTAAAATATAGGCCTGTATTGAATAATAGAAAAAAACACAGATACCTCTACAACTTTTTTTGTGAAGTTTAAGTAACTGACTATAGAAGTACATAGGTATATGTTTGATTTTTAATGATTATCCATTCAAAAAATGACGATTTATCAATAAGGTTGGGGCGCGATTTTTAACAAAAAACAACAGAAACAACAGTAAATGTACAAAAAACGCGCAGTCACCAACAATCAAGATATGGTATTATGAAATGCCCTGACTCTCTTCTTTCAGAATATATAAGTCTTGATATAAAAATATTTAAGATGAAACGTTACAACATACGGGACTATATCATTTATATAGAGTAAATTAAAGCAAAACAAAGTCATGTTTTTGTAAACCTTATATTTGTCTATTAAAGAAAGAAAAATATAAACTTTTCATTTATATGTCTTGTTGTTAATGTTACCCGTGACCGCACTATGCATTACGCTTAAATGATCCGGCAATTCCCCTAACCTATCATTCCCGGACATGAATTATCACAATTCTACTCTCTTAACTACAACATGAAACCATATACTTTAAACAGTTTAATATGTTAAAGCGTTTGGGTAACAGCATATTGGTACAGTAAATATATTATAAACGTCATTCAAATATAACTCCTATAGTGTCTATGAACATTACTAATGAATTCATTTAGTCTATGATCAACACTACTTCATTCCAGTGTCTATGACTGTTGAATTACCTCCCTTAGTCAATATGATTATCACTGTTCCATTTAAAGTCTGATCCACACTATTCATTCAAATGTCTATGACTATTAAATTATCTCCCTTTGTCTATATTATGAACACATTCCATTCAAAGTCTATGGATCTTTGGAATAAGTATACTTTATCTATCATCAGCACTTATAAATCACTATCATAAATTGTCTGAATTCACAAATATTAATACATTCAAAATGCTCACAAACTTCTACTATTATCATAGTACATTTCTACACATATAATCATGTATGTAACATCTCAAATGTTGCATTAATTCTATCAACTATGGTAAGTCAATCCATTTATGTCTAAACTATAATAAACACAAATTTTGTCAATGAATTTACCACTTCCAGATCATCTGACTTATTTAATCATAGTATATAAGTACTCCCATCCATTAGTTGATACATTATTGCAACCTCTTCAGTTTCAAAACCAAGCATTCAAATCAATAAATCTAAACTTTCAAAATGAACAAGTATAATACCTTCAGCCAGCGTGAATAAGTTAAATTAAAATTTTATCGAACTGTACTGTGTGTTACCCCCCGCTGAACTGACCACACCTCAATATCCTACTCTAACTGACCGGTCAATCCGGTCTTGACCAATCAGGGGAAATTATTTTCCCGCTAATTCGTTACGCTCAAACGCGGGAAAATATATTTCCCCTAACCTATCATTCCCGGACATGAATGATCACAATTCTACTCTCTTAACTACAACATGAAACCATATACTTTAAACAGTTTAATATGTTAAAGCGTTTGGGTAACCTGAACTTAAAAGACCGGGCAATTGTAAAATCTAATTCACACTGGCTAAACATAATACCTTTAATTACAACTAGAATCATAATATTTTTTAAGATAGGCATAAACTCATCCATCTCAATTAGTTAATCCCAAGGTATCAAACCATCTGTTAAACAACATTACACATTTATCCACAACTATACAAAATTCAATACAGGCATAACTCCTCCGCATGAATCAGTAACACTGAATTACCTTCCTTTTACAATCCTAAATTTAAAGAAACTTCCATCAGACTTTTTAAAGCTATCTTTAATATAGCCGTCTTTGGCCCTATCACTCCGCCATCTTTCATGCCTCTTAAATAGCCTATCCCTTACCCCCATATTTGCTGCTGAAGTTGCTCCCCAGACCTAAGTGAATGTAAACCATATGAAGTAATATCTTTGACATGCTTATGGAATGCTTCAACAAACATTTCTCTTAATGTAGTATAAGAAATATGATTATTACAATTCCTTAGAACATGACCATTGCTTACTTTAGACAACCTACAAAACAGGTATGAATCTGAATCATCCTTAATATTTGCCCATTGAAAATACCTTTTAAGGTTTATTACTGAACACAACTTGGTCCCTGTATTTGCAATTATAACCCATGCACCATCTCTGTATTGATCAGTTTTACTAGATTCTATAAAAATACTCATAAATCTGTCATCAAAAATGATATCTGATCTTTTAAGATTAATTAGTTCATTGCTTCTCATAAAACCTGCATAACCTAATAAACAAGCACAAATAATTCTCTGACTCTTAACATCACCTTCTTTATATTTATCTTCAAACATTTTGCTCAATATGTCTATATTAATTGGCTCCTTCTTCACAACAGATTTAGCTAATTTCCTCTTTGCAGCTTGCAGGATATTAACAAATAAAGAAGACTCAGTTGGTGATCTCCTTCCATAAATGTCATGTATGAATTTTACACTATAAAAAGCATTTATCACTGGACTAGCAGAATTTGATGACTGAATTAATGAACACAAATATAATGCTAACACAAAAGGTTTGGCTGGTAGAATGTCCTCTCCCCCCAATTTGTTTGCCAACGCCCAATTTCTCCATCGTTTGAATCCATTGAAATAGGATTTACACGTTGTTTTCGCCCTAGCGTCTTGTAAATACTCGGGTATCAAATCAACCTTATCAACCAAAACTGTTGGCAACTCTTCAATCTCATCTTTGTACAACTGAAAAAATACATGTACAAGAAAAATTACCTATTAGTAACATACAGTAACAGAATGTATTATTCTTACTCTTGACGGGCATAATCTCATCCGTTTATATACACTCTAACAATCAAGTGCTAGTAAATCTTAAAACAGGCATGAACTCCTCTGTCTTATCTATCATTTATCAGTATTTCATTCTCAATGCCAACACTCTGAACTTCAAGTCCTCATTCCCAAATATACCAGCCCCATTTCTACAAGGGATAAAGTATTGCTTTTCTGTTCATCCATGAATTCAACAACCTTTCCAATAAATCTATCATTGGACCATAACATAGGCCAAAAGCTAGCTGATTTCTATAAAGGAACAATAAGCACTCCCTGTGCCCTATCAAATTCCATTTTTCTCAATACTTTACAAAGTAAACATATGGGTGGCACAAACAATCCATTTTTGTTTCCCCAATTCTCTATAAAGGCGTCCACGCCTGTACATGACTCATTCCAAAATCTTGAGTAAAACACATGTAGTTTAGCATTGTAACTGGATGCAAACCAGTCTATCTCTAAACTGCCCCATCTTTTAAGAACCATCTGTAGTATAACATTAGAAATACCCCAATCATCTCTATCAACTATTTTAGATAAATAGTCAGCCTTTTCATTTAACCCTCTTGGAATCCATTCTATTTTTAAATTAATTGAATGTTTCAAACAGAACTCAAAAATACTAATGGCTAAATATTGTAACTCTGGTTTCATAGACCCTTTTTCAACAATCAAACAAGCTGCTTGACTATCTGAAAACCATTTGATATTTGTGTTTTCCAAGGTATTAACCAAAGATACCAAAACTCTATGTACCGCTGTCAATTCCCTCCAACAAGATGATTTAACTGCCTCATACTCAGTCCACATATTGTGTGCTACTCCATTTAATGTATTTATTTCATAACCTGAGAATCCAGTGCTGCTTGCATCACTGTACACTATCTTGGAAAAATTTGTATATTTGTTAAGAATTTTGTGATTAACAAAACAGATGTTATCTTTCCAAAAGTGTAACTGTTCTCTACTCTCTAGTGACAGTTTGATATATGCTGACCATGAATTGGCTGTTATTATATCCATACTGAGGTATCTTGTCATAATTTGTGCAACATTTCCTATCACAACTGTCATAGAAATTATTTGTCCAACTAAACTAGCAACTTTCTTCACATGAACCCTCCTGTGCAATGTTAAATCATTCATAATCTCATGTAAAGTATTCAAAGTTCTATTAACTCTTCTCTCAGGTATGATAATACAATTTTTATCTGAATCCAAAATTGCCCCCAAAATTTCCAATTTTTGAACAGGTTCCCAGCATGATTTTTCTACTTTTGGTATGAAACCTGAGTGTAGTAAATCTATTTTTACTTCCCCTGACATTTCATCTGCATTTTCATAACTATTTGCACACCCAAACCCGTCATCTAAAAACATCAAAATCCTTTTCCCTTCTCCACGCCATTTAGCTATCAAAGGCCGGGTGATTTTTGTAAAAATATATGGTGCTGTGGACAAACCAAATGGTAACACAAGAAATTTGTAGTATTTTCTCTGACCTTGACCTTCACACCATGAAAAACCTAGAAAGTCTGTATGCTGAGGAAATATGTTTACAAAATGATATGCTGAATGTATGTCAAATTTAAACATAAAACATTGTTTCTCATAATAATCTAAAACAACTTTAAGATCATCATATTTGATAGATTGTTTCCACAAATGTTTGTTTACATGTCTTAAATCTAGAATAAGTCTCATCTTTCCTTTATTTGGAACTGACACCGACAAAGGGTTCACAACCTTTGGTGGTGTTTGACAATTTTCAATCAAACCTCTACATAACAAATCTTCAATCGCCTGTGACACAAATTCTGATTCTATCTTTGCTGATTTGTTATTGTTTAAAACCACATTTTCAGGTTTTGAGAAAAATGGTATCTTATAACCGTTTACAATGGTATCAACAATAAAATCACTGGCCCCTATGGTTTTCCAGAATTCGACATGTTCTCTCAGTCTATTTTTAACCAAAATGTGCTTTTGTCCTTGTTCATACTCATAAAAGTCATTAGTAAACAGTTTACCTTCAGTGATATCGAAATCAATGTGCTTTACACAATCAGTGTCAACAGACGTTTTACACAAACTTAAATTATACTCATCTTTCAACAGGACTGGTTCATTTTCCACTGGGTTGATAACCCTCGTGTTGTCTTCCGGTTGTCGTGTTCCCAAGGGGACAGTCACGCCTCAAGTGTCCAAATTCTCCGCACCCAAAGCATGCTCCTGTTCCTCGCTTCTGAAAGGTACAGCCTCGAAAAGTATTCTTTCCTTGGTACGAAGATGCTGGTCCTCCCCATGCAGGAAACGCACCGACCTGGGAATTTGGCGCGCTTGATTGACCACTTCCACTGGCGATAGGAACATAGTTCCCGTTCCTTGACCGAATATTCGAACGTTTCCTCTTTCTCAGAGCCTTGTTCTCGGCTTTGGATATTTTGCTCTCGTCTTCGCTATTTGAAGCAATGGGGTTGCTCTCGTATTGTGTTACTGTCTGCCATCCCCTCTCAGATGTATCAGCTATTCTTATCAGTTTATTTCGTTTTTTGACCTTTTCTCTCATTTCTTTAATCAATTCTATTGCATACTCCCCTTTCTTTTGGTTGATGGCCCATATCGTTTGTGTCGCTAAGTCTTCTAGTTCATTGTTAAACTCAAACTGAATTTTATTTCCTTTGTTTTTCCACACAATGTCTTTATCTTTCAACTTTTTCACTTCTTTTGCAACGTTCAAATTATTTCCTCTGACGTCCTCTCTTAGTGAATTTATTTCCGTCCTCTGTGCTTTTAATTGATTTAATATCTCTGTTAATGCTCCACTATTATCGTTCTCTTTTGGCACTGTTTCTGACTGTTCACTAGTAGCCATCTTAGAATTAAAATTTTATCGAACTGTACTGTGTGTTACCCACCGCTGAGCTGACCACACCTCAATATCCTACTCTAACTGACCGGTCAATCCGGTCTTGACCAATCAGGGGAAATTATTTTCCCGCTAATTCGTTCCGCTCAAACGCGGGAAAATATATTTCCCTTGATTAACTTTTAATGGTTAAAATTGTTTTAAATTTTTAGTAACGTTCAATCGCACTTAAGTTAAATAGCACCACTTTAGGTGTGTGATTCGTATCACTATATTCCCGATTGCATGTATTATTCACATTTCCTGTAAATCAAGCATCTTTAACAGTAATGTACTTACGCCATAAGAATAACAAAAGATAATAAGATTATAATTATAACAGGCAGCTAACCAACCCAACATTTGTTTAACGAGTATATCACCTATTACATTCTAATAGTGATAGTAGCAAATGAAAGTCACAGAACTATCTCTAATAACAGACCATGTGTCGTCTTAGAAGACTTACCAGTATGTTTCATGACGTCATTACCTGGTTGGGGGCATTCATTGTGGTTTTAGGATTTCCAGCTGTAATTGGTGAGTGAAATGTTTTATAATTTATGAGATAAGAATTCGTTTGCCCTTATCCGTATTCAGTCGTCCGGGACTTAAGGTTCTAGATTTGACCCCGAAATAGGTATATTCTTGATAACAAAATGGGGGTTTTAGGCATACAATTAGACTTCCCAAATTGTAAAGTTTATTGAATCATGGGAAAAGTGTTTATTTATAACATGTTCAAATATATAATGGAGCACAGTTTGCAGTTTTTTAAAATATATTTAGCATCCCTTGATATCGGTCAAATACGAATGCTTTTTACAGACCTTCTACACGTTTCTTTAGTTTTAGGTATTTTGACGGCCCAAACGGTAACGCCCATTACCTGTTACACACAATTAATTCATCCATAACTAATCAATTCTATGTTTTGGTGACGTGGAGAACTTGGTCGGGTCTTAGCTGCGCTTTTGATAATTCTTTGTGAAACTAGGCCATTCTGCTCTGTTACAGCGGGGACGAGAGGTTTTAATTTTTCATAAGGTTATGTGTGGGTATTGCACAGTGTAATGATGTTATGTTATGTTGTTAATATTTTCTGTGCTCGGCTTGTTATGTTGTGTGCTACCTTCCCTGTCCAATTTCCTCATATCGTTTTGATGCAAAGTTTGGTTCCCAATACGATTTGGGAATATTGTACATTCATATTAATATTTCTGCATGAATTGTGTGTATATGCTATTGACTTCCACAAGGATGGACGTATATTTTAAAAAGTGATTTTATTATTCTATCAAAGGTACCGTCAAATTAACATAAGCACACACGATATTGCGGGTTTCTTCACACTCAACAACATGTTTTATTTTTTAAACATTTTATCGCCAAGGGATGTTAACATGTTCGACATTAACATTTGTGAGACAGACATAAAGTCTACCATTCTTGATTACATTTTTTGCTTTATTCACATCACCACAAGTATAAATTTTATATGTGTCCAGCACTGCATTCAAAGCCAGATAGCATCATAGATTGCTTCAAATAAGGGCGGTTATCTTTAACATTGGCCACGCAAAGGTAGTAAATTGGCAAAGTAACACACATGCCCATCAGAAACATATTTTGGACTGTTCAGATATCAAGCTTACCGAAAAATAATTGTTGGACATGTTCATTGGTCACAAAAGAGTATTTACAAACAAATAAATTAAAACGCGTTTTTTCTTTAAAAATGACAACATATTTATAAAAAACAACATGTTTTTTTACTTTCAAAAAACAAGTTATATGTATCATGTCTATATGGCCAAGGAATGCTAACCTTTTTGTATTTTATATGTATTATTTACAGCACTTCAAAATCTTGCACGCGGAAAGTCCACTTACCAGACGGATACAGCCCATGGTGGACTACCACATTTGGCTGTGGATGGAAAAACTGATGGCATTTTCCAACATGGATCATGTACGCACACCCAAACGGGGACAGACGCATGGTGGAGAGTAGATTTGGGTAAAGTATACACCATAGACCAAGTGATGGTGTTCAGCAGGACGGACTGTAACTGTCCGACCAACTGTTGTCCCTGCTGTGGTACGTGTTCATCTGTTTCCTTTTAAAGCTTGACCAGATTAAACTGAGACTCGTCAAAGTCCGTATGTTCCTCTGGCTATATTCGGCTGTATTCGAAGCGTATGCTTATTAAATAGGTACCGTTATATCCGTATAAGGCCATATATAATTGTAAGTATATGATTTATAACTTCGGAATTTTTCGGACTGGAACGAATTAAGCAAGGAGTCTCAGTCAAGTCTGGTGGGAAAATATCTTAGAATATTATCCGTTGTATGATGTAAATACGATTGAATCAAAGTTAAGACAATTTACATTTCTGTTAAATGAAGAGATTTTACTAAATACAATGATACTGTTTAAGGGATTCGGCGTAACTACAATTCGTGGTAGATCCTCTGTATATTTAACACAAGAGCATTGTTATAAATCATACATTACATAAAGGGCATGGTCGTGTCCAATAATTATCCAAGCGATATCATGGGTATGTGGGAATACTACCTAACCTAGGCACAGATAACTGTATCGTTGAAAACAAAATAAAGACACGTTTGTTTTCATTTTCAACGATACAGTTACCTGTGAAACTGTGGATATTGTAAATCAACTGTAAAATTGTATACTTTTCCAGCAAGGCGACTGAGAGATGTCCAGTTATTCATTGGTGTAAGTTACGATGGTTACAAGTTAAGAGGCTTTCATCCTGGGATAATCCTCGAAAGTTATAGGTTTCAACTGACGTCACCAGTTTATGGCCGTTGGGTGAAAATCACACGTCTGTCGGGCGTCTCAGACCTTCTAACATTGTGTGAAGTACGCGTTATGGGCAGCGAAATGACGACAGGTGAGTCATGTGCCATAGTATTTGAGTCTAAGTTGTAAGCTTTTCTTTAAATTTAATATAGAAAGACACGAATGTAAGATTCTTTTTATCACATAAACAAAATAAGCCATTTATATGTAGAAAACTAAAAATAGTAGACCCGCTTCCCCTTAACAGAGACGAAGATTGAGGTAATTAATGCGGTTAAGAATAAATGAGCGTCTAAACATAGTGCAACACAGTGATTGTATTTCAATTACATTTAATTCGATGTGGAAAACGAACATGAGCTGAGACGGGTATATTTGAGCGGTAATAACGTCACGGACCTTTTAAGTAGGCGCTATCCAGTCTTGAAATTAGTTTGGTAAGGGTAACATATTCGTACTAAAAAACGGGAAAACGTCACGTACATTGTGACGTCATGTTTAAGTTTAACGTCATCACTACTTCGAATTTCCGGGATGAGATTGATGAATTTTAAAGAAATGCGATTTGAAACTCACAATACATTAACATTGTGCGGGAAGTGTTAGCCTATGCTATGTTCAATAAATAAATGTAGTTTAGTGTTTATTCATCATATTTGAATTACAGTACCTTTGTAAATTTTCGTTGAGATTTTCAGATTCGCCTTGTCCATCAATCTGACCTCTACCGATGACGAAAAAATCGCGATCGGCAATGTTTGTTTTCTTTTTTGACAGCGCGTATGAATACATACAAATAGTGCGTAGCCGCCTAATTTGCATAGTTATTATATTGCTGACTAGTGTAATATCGTTTTTATGTAATGGGCTTTATTACACCCCCATACCGTGATTTATGTGCTAAATTATATTTGTACACAGTTCGATTTGAGCACGGTGTTGGGAAGATTGGAACAGGATCCCCTCTGACGTCATCTCCAGCAAATACCAAAACTGAATGCTGCCTTTTGTGCAAGATGACAGACAAGTGTTGTGCAGTTAACTACAATGTTGTCACAGGAGTATGTGAGAAATTAGAATCAGTAGCCACAGTTGAAGATTCCAGCGAACACAATTACTTTTATCGACTGCCCTAGGGAGATGATGTCAATTTTTCCACTTGTGAATGTTGTCGGCTTCAGTGTCACTGTTAAGAATTTAGAACCACTCGTGGACTTTCTTGTTAATATTTTATTTAGTGAATTTTGATGTGGACTCTTACACATACCTACACTTAATTTAATTATGCGTAAATACCAAGGAAATGCCACATTTTGTTTTTGGGCTAACACAGCATGTACGACGGTCATTCCATAAACTTGTGGACATGACTAGAGAATAATTAATTATATCACACTAAACTACAACCTTTTTTACCCAAGTGCAGAAAGTTTTGCACGAAACGAAGCATTTTTAAAGAAAATATGGCCAAAACAAAACTATCACCTTCCCGCAATTACCATACATTACAGATATAATCTGACGTCAGTGCGACGTTATTGACGTTTTGCCATCTCGCAAATGGTAAACCCGAAATTGAATAATGTCATTCGTATGGAATTGAACATAAATATTTAAGTTATATATTATAAAATAGATTTACTGCAAAATGGTATGTGTTCAACGTTAGGGACGTGGCTTTATGTTAAGTTGAAACGCCTCGCACATTTTGACTGGCGTTTCCTCAAACGTCCCTACGTTTGCAAATTTAGTTCGATCTCTGTTTCATTTTTAATACCATACTGTGGAATTTTATTTTGCCACTAAAACACAGGGACACTGAATACGGCATGTTTTCCGTTTTCTCTCATTAGCAGCTTATTGTGTATTTCAATAGACAGGTACAGTATTTAATAGTTGCATGAATTTCCTTGCGTAAATTAATCGGCATTTTTACGTAAATGAAAACGAGACAGACATAGTTCAAATACTTCTCAATTCAAACCCAAAGCTCCAAACAGCTTAATTATTTTACTAACTTTTATGATAATATCTTGCAATATTCTCGCAAACAAATGGGAATGTAAATTAATTAATTCAGAATTTATAACTAGTTGAACTAGTGAAAAGGGTACGTTACGTCGGTCGGGGGTGGTAGCGCGTTACTATGGTAATACAACGGCTAAAGACATGCTACTGTGTTGCATAACCAAATATAAATTTGTATCTACGGTTGGTAATAGATAAATGTTTATAATGATACAAGAAATTTTTAATTAAACATAAATATAATAAAATGAGTACGAATTGTCTACGAATATATTGAGACCCTTGTACAGATGTGTTTTGTGCCAAAAGTAACTGTTTTGCTGGAACTGACCGAAATAACGATTAAATCGGGTTTTGGGCGATGCTGTTGCACCGTTGTGTTAACATTCTAATACTAGTCTTCGTTGTACAAAGCTAGCGAAGTGTGAACACGTGTGTCCTTTCCATAGAACACATGAAATTCAGGATTTGAAGTGCATACTAAAATCAAATACGGGGTTTGGTGTTTCTACCCACTGCTTGTACATATACTATCCCCATCTGACTTTTAAGAATTCGCAAATATCCGGTTTTTCCTACACCTTCACAGTGAAACAAAGAAGAGAAATTTCGGGACCAAAGTATTTAATCGGTTTTTGACAACATTCTGATTTTCTCACGTGTCGGTTTTCACGCATTACACTGATTCTTGATTGAAAGTATGATCTGGGATAGTGTTTAACATTAATCTTACTCAACTGAAGGTCAAGCTCAACCAATCATATCTTACCTCAGTTACCTGATCAACTTCTTGTCAGTAACAAATACGTTGACTATCCTTATTCTTGAATGAAACAAGATCAATATTGATCTTACTCATCTTAATGATACAGGTAGCATAAGGACACCCAGTCACATCACACCATGTTAAACTCTTAGTCAGTAACAGGCATGATGATTTGGTATCCTTATTATGCAATCGAACAAGATCAACATTGAATGCTACCCGCTGATTATGTCGTACTTTCTACTGTAACTCAGCCAATACCCTCAGTGTTGATCTAAACATGACTTAAAGAGGCGTTCCCTATAACTTTGATCGCATAAATCCCACTAATTACCGAGAAAAGAATGAATACATATTTCCGTAACGGGCTATATATTTATGAGTTGTTCCCCTTTGACCACATAATAATTAAACGCTGGAAGCAATAAATTGTTATTGGTGATTTAAATATATTTTTGACATAGAGACAGGTTTGCTCACATTTTCTTGTGACAAATTATGATAATTGATAGTGCTTTGTACATTTAGCTCATTTAATGTGATAGTAGAGAAAAGTATGCTAGTTATGGGGAATGCCTCTGACAGTTCTACTTAAAGTACTTGTTTGCTGTTAATAGATATAAAACAACACTGTTTCGAACACTATAACTTTTTATTATGCATTAAATAGTGTTCCAAGGGAAATTTGAAAACGCTACCCAGCACTTTAGACTTGTTTTACCACTGTACCAATTGCACAATAGTACATTGTCTTCCTTAACATAAGTTGTTGACAGGAAAGTTCTAATGTGTAGCGTATATTCAGTGAAGCAAAATTATATGCGAAGATTGGACAGCGAATGCAGCACAGCCAAGCACAGACAACATAACATATAATAGAACACAACTACAAGACACAATGCCCACACACAACCTAACGAGAAAGCAAAACTCCAAAGTCACCACAGTCGCATAAACGACACAAACGCAGAAGCAAACGAAACACTACATCAAATATTTATAAAGCCTCACCAGACAAAGAAACAAACATCATCAACAAAACCTGAATCCATAATATAATTCTATATGTGCATATAAATGTATGAGCTTACCTGACAGGGTCTGATTAGCGTTGGCGATTAAATATAATTCAAATACAAGGAACAAGAATATAAAATAAACCTTTCTATCAAATTGCACCCGGCCAAAATGACAATAACGGAGCAATTATGACTCAATTGAACATTAAAGAACAAAACATTCCACCATCAATGGTTTTGGAACAAATGCATTTTATTTCAAATGCTTAATGATTTGCACTGGTACTAAGAAACCAAATATCTATGGTAGCATCACCGAACAGAAACAGTGGAGCAAGGAGGTACACGTGCAATCAAAATCGACAGATAATGCCCGGCATAAAAAACTAGCAAGATCACGACTTTATGACAAAAAGCTCAGACCATGCCCAACGCAACAATCAACAACAAAAACACGCTATCCGATGGAAAGCCTCCGTCTCAGTCACTAAAACTGCACGGTTGCCATAAGCTATTATGGAATGTAAAAATTATACATTATATTGACACCCATAGAGTAGCGTAGCATCCAATGACCTATCAGAAGTTCAAGCGCAATAAAGGGAGCGGCAAGGTCGTGCAACAGAAAATCATCAACACCTTTCGCCGGAAATGGCTCTTGGTAAGCAATATTATATGATATACAATTTGCAAGGCTATACATGTATTTATATACACTGTACTAGTAGTCTGCATATTGTCTGGTTATTACACAATGCAATAGGAAACGTAATTGGCCGACAACTGGGTACGTCGTTTAACTATCATGAAAGGGGCTACGACCCAGAAACTTTTAAATTTGTAAAGCACACCACACATCATGCAATTCAATTCAAACTGAGAAAGACCCTGTCACATAAGAGTCTTAAAAATAGTTCCAGGTTTAGAAATTAGTTCAGTCTTTTCGCCTAAAAACTTGGATATTTTGACGAAGTTTCGGTAAGCGATATAGTGTTGTTACAAAAGTCTATTAGTGATATCCGATATGTACAGTAAGGAAATAAGAATACCCTATAAATTCACTCAAAATATCAAAACACGTTGTGCGAAATTAAAAGTAAACATTTATTTAACTACGTTTGTAATAATCATGTTGGATCAACGAAACAAGTCAGTATTAGCCCGGCAGTTTGGTGCAAAATATTTGAGTTTGATGATAAAAGCATGACACTTTGCATGATGGTAATTAAACGTATTTTAGTTAATATCCGATATGGACCCACTTTTAAAAACTTCCAATATGGCCGCCATTTTTAAAATGGCCGCCATTGAGACAATAACAATTTAGTGTACCTTGAAAATGTTATTTGCAATGACATCACGAATAAAACAGGGATATCATGTTCTTTAACCCAATCAAAGAGATGCCATGAACATTTTGATATTCATCTGGCAAGTATTTATTTTGTTTAAAAATTGTCAAAAAGGAGGAGGGGGGAGAGAAACTGTCAAAATCTAACGGACTAGGATCTTACAAATAAGAAAAAAAAGTTTGTTGAGAAAAGAACACAGTTTGACTTGGTTGTTATGTATGGTATTCCCAACAATATTAGATATAAACCCAATTTGTTCTATCAAAACCACACCATTTTCCAAGATTGCCGCCATTTTCTAGTTGGAGTTGATTAAGGTTCGCGATATGTAACTCTTCTTTTAAGTATGTCTTAATATTGTATAAATACATTATTATCATACTTCATAATCAAAGATGATGTTTAAGGATAAAACCACCCAATAAGGTCAGTCAAAACGGCAACAATGCTTTCAAGATGGTCGCCATTTGAAAACAAATGTATATGGCATTGTTTAGCTTACATTTGTATATTATTTACCTCTATATTTTATTTTGACTAGAAGCCCTATCAATTATATATACATATTCAATGTCATTATAAATATGTTAGAGTAATCACACATTAAAAATTCAGATATTGCTTACTCATGTACCACCTGAATCAATCAATTAAGAATTTGGGGCACTTTTTAAGGTAAACATGTACCTCTTTATATAATATTGCTAAGTAATGACAATGGTTTGCTATAACTGTATGCAAATTGATAATATTTGTTTGGTGTCTGATTCCCAGGGCCTTTCCCAATATATTTGACAAAAATCGATACAATTTCTGATCACCCGTCCTTGGTGTAGAATTCAACCGGAAAAGGAAGTATCGTCATACATACTCCTACGTCATAATTTTCAAATAGCGCAAAGAACCTACAAGTAACGAAAAGGTCTCGTGCCTCCAATAACATGGGTTATCCATTAGTAGATAACCCTCATTATATTGTTGTTGTGTTTCAGTTTAGCAGGACCTGTTTTTGTGGAAACGGTTATTCCGGGGCAGAACAACTTCCCGATGACAATTGTCCCAGCGTGTGTGCAGGTGATCATACACAGAAGTGTGGAGCTAGTTGGAGGAATTCTATTTACGGTTAACGAGGATTAGTGCTCATTAATCTGACAGTTCGGTGCTTATTATAAGCAGCATATTGGGTTTGATGATAACAGCATGAAACTTTGCATGATGGTAGTTGAATGTATTAGGGTCAAAATTAGATATGGCAACACTTTAAAAAATCCAATATGGCCGCCATTTTCAAAATAGCCGCCATTTCGAAAAATTACAATATAGTGTACCTTAAAATGTGATTTGAATGGGGGACACAACTTAAAATCTAACAGACTGGTATCTTACGGACACGAAAAGAGCAAGACAAATTGTTCTTTTAGAGATTTCTATAATGATCCATGATATAAGTCAATAGATATTTTTAAGCGAATACCACTGCCTAAACGTTTTGTGATTTCGATTCCCAGTTGTATTATGTAAAAGTACACATGACCACCAGTTGCAGTTGTACAGGGCACTCGCCATTACCAAGTTCAAAATTGTCTACGGTAATTGTCTGATTGGGTACATACAGTCACCAGACACAGCTATTTCCTATCATCAGGGATATACACAAACACCAGCTACAGTTATTTCTGTTTTATTGTTTTATTTTGTAGTTACAACAAATATACATCAAGTTTGGTAGACGCGAAATTGGGTACATACCATCAAAAGGTAAAATCCAAGTTAAAGGTGATCATAACGGTCACCATTTCATTATGTCTGTAAGCTTGTTTCTATATCATATTATCAATTTGCATACAGTTATAGCAAACCATTGTCATTACTTAGCAATATTATATAAAGAGGTACATGTTTACCTTAAAAAGTGCCCCAAATTCTTAATTGATTGATTCAGGTGGTACATGAGTAAGCAATATCTGAATTTTTAATGTGTGATTACTCTAACATATTTATAATGACATTGAATATGTATATATAATTGATAGGGCTTCTAGTCAAAATAAAATATAGAGGTAAATAATATACAAATGTAAGCTAAACAATGCCATATACATTTGTTTTCAAATGGCGACCATCTTGAAAGCATTGTTGCCGTTTTGACTGACCTTATTGGGTGGTTTTATCCTTAAACATCATCTTTGATTATGAAGTATGATAATAATGTATTTATACAATATTAAGACATACTTAAAAGAAGAGTTACATATCGCGAACCTTAATCAACTCCAACTAGAAAATGGCGGCAATCTTGGAAAATGGTGTGGTTTTGATAGAACAAATTGGGTTTATATCTAATATTGTTGGGAATACCATACATAACAACCAAGTCAAACTGTGTTCTTTTCTCAACAAACTTTTTTTTCTTATTTGTAAGATCCTAGTCCGTTAGATTTTGACAGTTTCTCTCCCCCCTCCTCCTTTTTGACAATTTTTAAACAAAATAAATACTTGCCAGATGAATATCAAAATGTTCATGGCATCTCTTTGATTGGGTTAAAGAACATGATATCCCTGTTTTATTCGTGATGTCATTGCAAATAACATTTTCAAGGTACACTAAATTGTTATTGTCTCAATGGCGGCCATTTTAAAAATGGCGGCCATATTGGAAGTTTTTAAAAGTGGGTCCATATCGGATATTAACTAAAATACGTTTAATTACCATCATGCAAAGTGTCATGCTTTTATCATCAAACTCAAATATTTTGCACCAAACTGCCGGGCTAATACTGACTTGTTTCGTTGATCCAACATGATTATTACAAACGTAGTTAAATAAATGTTTACTTTTAATTTCGCACAACGTGTTTTGATATTTTGAGTGAATTTATAGGGTATTCTTATTTCCTTACTGTACATATCGGATATCACTAATAGACTTTTGTAACAACACTATATCGCTTACCGAAACTTCGTCAAAATATCCAAGTTTTTAGGCGAAAAGACTGAACTAATTTCTAAACCTGGAACTATTTTTAAGACTCTTATGTGACAGGGTCTTTCTCAGTTTGAATTGAATTGCATGATGTGTGGTGTGCTTTACAAATTTAAAAGTTTCTGGGTCGTAGCCCCTTTCATGATAGTTAAACGACGTACCCAGTTGTCGGCCAATTACGTTTCCTATTGCATTGTGTAATAACCAGACAATATGCAGACTACTAGTACAGTGTATATAAATACATGTATAGCCTTGCAAATTGTATATCATATAATATTGCTTACCAAGAGCCATTTCCGGCGAAAGGTGTTGATGATTTTCTGTTGCACGACCTTGCCGCTCCCTTTATTGCGCTTGAACTTCTGATAGGTCATTGGATGCTACGCTACTCTATGGGTGTCAATATAATGTATAATTTTTACATTCCATAATAGCTTATGGCAACCGTGCAGTTTTAGTGACTGAGACGGAGGCTTTCCATCGGATAGCGTGTTTTTGTTGTTGATTGTTGCGTTGGGCATGGTCTGAGCTTTTTGTCATAAAGTCGTGCTCTTGCTAGTTTTTTATGCCGGGCATTATCTGTCGATTTTGATTGCACGTGTACCTCCTTGCTCCACTGTTTCTGTTCGGTGATGCTACCATAGATATTTGGTTTCTTAGTACCAGTGCAAATCATTAAGCATTTGAAATAAAATGCATTTGTTCCAAAACCATTGATGGTGGAATGTTTTGTTCTTTAATGTTCAATTGAGTCATAATTGCTCCGTTATTGTCATTTTGGCCGGGTGCAATTTGATAGAAAGGTTTATTTTATATTCTTGTTCCTTGTATTTGAATTATATTTAATCGCCAACGCTAATCAGACCCTGTCAGGTAAGCTCATACATTTATATGCACATATAGAATTATATTATGGATTCAGGTTTTGTTGATGATGTTTGTTTCTTTGTCTGGTGAGGCTTTATAAATATTTGATGTAGTGTTTCGTTTGCTTCTGCGTTTGTGTCGTTTATGCGACTGTGGTGACTTTGGAGTTTTGCTTTCTCGTTAGGTTGTGTGTGGGCATTGTGTCTTGTAGTTGTGTTCTATTATATGTTATGTTGTCTGTGCTTGGCTGTGCTGCATTCGCTGTCCAATCTTCGCATATAATTTTGCTTCACTGAATATACGCTACACATTAGAACTTTCCTGTCAACAACTTATGTTAAGGAAGACAATGTACTATTGTGCAATTGGTACAGTGGTAAAACAAGTCTAAAGTGCTGGGTAGCGTTTTCAAATTTCCCTTGGAACACTATTTAATGCATAATAAAAAGTTATAGTGTTCGAAACAGTGTTGTTTTATATCTATTAACAGCAAACAAGTACTTTAAGTAGAACTGTCAGAGGCATTCCCCATAACTAGCATACTTTTCTCTACTATCACATTAAATGAGCTAAATGTACAAAGCACTATCAATTATCATAATTTGTCACAAGAAAATGTGAGCAAACCTGTCTCTATGTCAAAAATATATTTAAATCACCAATAACAATTTATTGCTTCCAGCGTTTAATTATTATGTGGTCAAAGGGGAACAACTCATAAATATATAGCCCGTTACGGAAATATGTATTCATTCTTTTCTCGGTAATTAGTGGGATTTATGCGATCAAAGTTATAGGGAACGCCTCTTTAAGTCATGTTTAGATCAACACTGAGGGTATTGGCTGAGTTACAGTAGAAAGTACGACATAATCAGCGGGTAGCATTCAATGTTGATCTTGTTCGATTGCATAATAAGGATACCAAATCATCATGCCTGTTACTGACTAAGAGTTTAACATGGTGTGATGTGACTGGGTGTCCTTATGCTACCTGTATCATTAAGATGAGTAAGATCAATATTGATCTTGTTTCATTCAAGAATAAGGATAGTCAACGTATTTGTTACTGACAAGAAGTTGATCAGGTAACTGAGGTAAGATATGATTGGTTGAGCTTGACCTTCAGTTGAGTAAGATTAATGTTAAACACTATCCCAGATCATACTTTCAATCAAGAATCAGTGTAATGCGTGAAAACCGACACGTGAGAAAATCAGAATGTTGTCAAAAACCGATTAAATACTTTGGTCCCGAAATTTCTCTTCTTTGTTTCACTGTGAAGGTGTAGGAAAAACCGGATATTTGCGAATTCTTAAAAGTCAGATGGGGATAGTATATGTACAAGCAGTGGGTAGAAACACCAAACCCCGTATTTGATTTTAGTATGCACTTCAAATCCTGAATTTCATGTGTTCTATGGAAAGGACACACGTGTTCACACTTCGCTAGCTTTGTACAACGAAGACTAGTATTAGAATGTTAACACAACGGTGCAACAGCATCGCCCAAAACCCGATTTAATCGTTATTTCGGTCAGTTCCAGCAAAACAGTTACTTTTGGCACAAAACACATCTGTACAAGGGTCTCAATATATTCGTAGACAATTCGTACTCATTTTATTATATTTATGTTTAATTAAAAATTTCTTGTATCATTATAAACATTTATCTATTACCAACCGTAGATACAAATTTATATTTGGTTATGCAACACAGTAGCATGTCTTTAGCCGTTGTATTACCATAGTAACGCGCTACCACCCCCGACCGACGTAACGTACCCTTTTCACTAGTTCAACTAGTTATAAATTCTGAATTAATTAATTTACATTCCCATTTGTTTGCGAGAATATTGCAAGATATTATCATAAAAGTTAGTAAAATAATTAAGCTGTTTGGAGCTTTGGGTTTGAATTGAGAAGTATTTGAACTATGTCTGTCTCGTTTTCATTTACGTAAAAATGCCGATTAATTTACGCAAGGAAATTCATGCAACTATTAAATACTGTACCTGTCTATTGAAATACACAATAAGCTGCTAATGAGAGAAAACGGAAAACATGCCGTATTCAGTGTCCCTGTGTTTTAGTGGCAAAATAAAATTCCACAGTATGGTATTAAAAATGAAACAGAGATCGAACTAAATTTGCAAACGTAGGGACGTTTGAGGAAACGCCAGTCAAAATGTGCGAGGCGTTTCAACTTAACATAAAGCCACGTCCCTAACGTTGAACACATACCATTTTGCAGTAAATCTATTTTATAATATATAACTTAAATATTTATGTTCAATTCCATACGAATGACATTATTCAATTTCGGGTTTACCATTTGCGAGATGGCAAAACGTCAATAACGTCGCACTGACGTCAGATTATATCTGTAATGTATGGTAATTGCGGGAAGGTGATAGTTTTGTTTTGGCCATATTTTCTTTAAAAATGCTTCGTTTCGTGCAAAACTTTCTGCACTTGGGTAAAAAAGGTTGTAGTTTAGTGTGATATAATTAATTATTCTCTAGTCATGTCCACAAGTTTATGGAATGACCGTCGTACATGCTGTGTTAGCCCAAAAACAAAATGTGGCATTTCCTTGGTATTTACGCATAATTAAATTAAGTGTAGGTATGTGTAAGAGTCCACATCAAAATTCACTAAATAAAATATTAACAAGAAAGTCCACGAGTGGTTCTAAATTCTTAACAGTGACACTGAAGCCGACAACATTCACAAGTGGAAAAATTGACATCATCTCCCTAGGGCAGTCGATAAAAGTAATTGTGTTCGCTGGAATCTTCAACTGTGGCTACTGATTCTAATTTCTCACATACTCCTGTGACAACATTGTAGTTAACTGCACAACACTTGTCTGTCATCTTGCACAAAAGGCAGCATTCAGTTTTGGTATTTGCTGGAGATGACGTCAGAGGGGATCCTGTTCCAATCTTCCCAACACCGTGCTCAAATCGAACTGTGTACAAATATAATTTAGCACATAAATCACGGTATGGGGGTGTAATAAAGCCCATTACATAAAAACGATATTACACTAGTCAGCAATATAATAACTATGCAAATTAGGCGGCTACGCACTATTTGTATGTATTCATACGCGCTGTCAAAAAAGAAAACAAACATTGCCGATCGCGATTTTTTCGTCATCGGTAGAGGTCAGATTGATGGACAAGGCGAATCTGAAAATCTCAACGAAAATTTACAAAGGTACTGTAATTCAAATATGATGAATAAACACTAAACTACATTTATTTATTGAACATAGCATAGGCTAACACTTCCCGCACAATGTTAATGTATTGTGAGTTTCAAATCGCATTTCTTTAAAATTCATCAATCTCATCCCGGAAATTCGAAGTAGTGATGACGTTAAACTTAAACATGACGTCACAATGTACGTGACGTTTTCCCGTTTTTTAGTACGAATATGTTACCCTTACCAAACTAATTTCAAGACTGGATAGCGCCTACTTAAAAGGTCCGTGACGTTATTACCGCTCAAATATACCCGTCTCAGCTCATGTTCGTTTTCCACATCGAATTAAATGTAATTGAAATACAATCACTGTGTTGCACTATGTTTAGACGCTCATTTATTCTTAACCGCATTAATTACCTCAATCTTCGTCTCTGTTAAGGGGAAGCGGGTCTACTATTTTTAGTTTTCTACATATAAATGGCTTATTTTGTTTATGTGATAAAAAGAATCTTACATTCGTGTCTTTCTATATTAAATTTAAAGAAAAGCTTACAACTTAGACTCAAATACTATGGCACATGACTCACCTGTCGTCATTTCGCTGCCCATAACGCGTACTTCACACAATGTTAGAAGGTCTGAGACGCCCGACAGACGTGTGATTTTCACCCAACGGCCATAAACTGGTGACGTCAGTTGAAACCTATAACTTTCGAGGATTATCCCAGGATGAAAGCCTCTTAACTTGTAACCATCGTAACTTACACCAATGAATAACTGGACATCTCTCAGTCGCCTTGCTGGAAAAGTATACAATTTTACAGTTGATTTACAATATCCACAGTTTCACAGGTAACTGTATCGTTGAAAATGAAAACAAACGTGTCTTTATTTTGTTTTCAACGATACAGTTATCTGTGCCTAGGTTAGGTAGTATTCCCACATACCCATGATATCGCTTGGATAATTATTGGACACGACCATGCCCTTTATGTAATGTATGATTTATAACAATGCTCTTGTGTTAAATATACAGAGGATCTACCACGAATTGTAGTTACGCCGAATCCCTTAAACAGTATCATTGTATTTAGTAAAATCTCTTCATTTAACAGAAATGTAAATTGTCTTAACTTTGATTCAATCGTATTTACATCATACAACGGATAATATTCTAAGATATTTTCCCACCAGACTTGACTGAGACTCCTTGCTTAATTCGTTCCAGTCCGAAAAATTCCGAAGTTATAAATCATATACTTACAATTATATATGGCCTTATACGGATATAACGGTACCTATTTAATAAGCATACGCTTCGAATACAGCCGAATATAGCCAGAGGAACATACGGACTTTGACGAGTCTCAGTTTAATCTGGTCAAGCTTTAAAAGGAAACAGATGAACACGTACCACAGCAGGGACAACAGTTGGTCGGACAGTTACAGTCCGTCCTGCTGAACACCATCACTTGGTCTATGGTGTATACTTTACCCAAATCTACTCTCCACCATGCGTCTGTCCCCGTTTGGGTGTGCGTACATGATCCATGTTGGAAAATGCCATCAGTTTTTCCATCCACAGCCAAATGTGGTAGTCCACCATGGGCTGTATCCGTCTGGTAAGTGGACTTTCCGCGTGCAAGATTTTGAAGTGCTGTAAATAATACATATAAAATACAAAAAGGTTAGCATTCCTTGGCCATATAGACATGATACATATAACTTGTTTTTTGAAAGTAAAAAAACATGTTGTTTTTTATAAATATGTTGTCATTTTTAAAGAAAAAACGCGTTTTAATTTATTTGTTTGTAAATACTCTTTTGTGACCAATGAACATGTCCAACAATTATTTTTCGGTAAGCTTGATATCTGAACAGTCCAAAATATGTTTCTGATGGGCATGTGTGTTACTTTGCCAATTTACTACCTTTGCGTGGCCAATGTTAAAGATAACCGCCCTTATTTGAAGCAATCTATGATGCTATCTGGCTTTGAATGCAGTGCTGGACACATATAAAATTTATACTTGTGGTGATGTGAATAAAGCAAAAAATGTAATCAAGAATGGTAGACTTTATGTCTGTCTCACAAATGTTAATGTCGAACATGTTAACATCCCTTGGCGATAAAATGTTTAAAAAATAAAACATGTTGTTGAGTGTGAAGAAACCCGCAATATCGTGTGTGCTTATGTTAATTTGACGGTACCTTTGATAGAATAATAAAATCACTTTTTAAAATATACGTCCATCCTTGTGGAAGTCAATAGCATATACACACAATTCATGCAGAAATATTAATATGAATGTACAATATTCCCAAATCGTATTGGGAACCAAACTTTGCATCAAAACGATATGAGGAAATTGGACAGGGAAGGTAGCACACAACATAACAAGCCGAGCACAGAAAATATTAACAACATAACATAACATCATTACACTGTGCAATACCCACACATAACCTTATGAAAAATTAAAACCTCTCGTCCCCGCTGTAACAGAGCAGAATGGCCTAGTTTCACAAAGAATTATCAAAAGCGCAGCTAAGACCCGACCAAGTTCTCCACGTCACCAAAACATAGAATTGATTAGTTATGGATGAATTAATTGTGTGTAACAGGTAATGGGCGTTACCGTTTGGGCCGTCAAAATACCTAAAACTAAAGAAACGTGTAGAAGGTCTGTAAAAAGCATTCGTATTTGACCGATATCAAGGGATGCTAAATATATTTTAAAAAACTGCAAACTGTGCTCCATTATATATTTGAACATGTTATAAATAAACACTTTTCCCATGATTCAATAAACTTTACAATTTGGGAAGTCTAATTGTATGCCTAAAACCCCCATTTTGTTATCAAGAATATACCTATTTCGGGGTCAAATCTAGAACCTTAAGTCCCGGACGACTGAATACGGATAAGGGCAAACGAATTCTTATCTCATAAATTATAAAACATTTCACTCACCAATTACAGCTGGAAATCCTAAAACCACAATGAATGCCCCCAACCAGGTAATGACGTCATGAAACATACTGGTAAGTCTTCTAAGACGACACATGGTCTGTTATTAGAGATAGTTCTGTGACTTTCATTTGCTACTATCACTATTAGAATGTAATAGGTGATATACTCGTTAAACAAATGTTGGGTTGGTTAGCTGCCTGTTATAATTATAATCTTATTATCTTTTGTTATTCTTATGGCGTAAGTACATTACTGTTAAAGATGCTTGATTTACAGGAAATGTGAATAATACATGCAATCGGGAATATAGTGATACGAATCACACACCTAAAGTGGTGCTATTTAACTTAAGTGCGATTGAACGTTACTAAAAATTTAAAACAATTTTAACCATTAAAAGTTAATCAAGGGAAATATATTTTCCCGCGTTTGAGCGGAACGAATTAGCGGGAAAATAATTTCCCCTGATTGGTCAAGACCGGATTGACCGGTCAGTTAGAGTAGGATATTGAGGTGTGGTCAGCTCAGCGGTGGGTAACACACAGTACAGTTCGATAAAATTTTAATTCTAAGATGGCTACTAGTGAACAGTCAGAAACAGTGCCAAAAGAGAACGATAATAGTGGAGCATTAACAGAGATATTAAATCAATTAAAAGCACAGAGGACGGAAATAAATTCACTAAGAGAGGACGTCAGAGGAAATAATTTGAACGTTGCAAAAGAAGTGAAAAAGTTGAAAGATAAAGACATTGTGTGGAAAAACAAAGGAAATAAAATTCAGTTTGAGTTTAACAATGAACTAGAAGACTTAGCGACACAAACGATATGGGCCATCAACCAAAAGAAAGGGGAGTATGCAATAGAATTGATTAAAGAAATGAGAGAAAAGGTCAAAAAACGAAATAAACTGATAAGAATAGCTGATACATCTGAGAGGGGATGGCAGACAGTAACACAATACGAGAGCAACCCCATTGCTTCAAATAGCGAAGACGAGAGCAAAATATCCAAAGCCGAGAACAAGGCTCTGAGAAAGAGGAAACGTTCGAATATTCGGTCAAGGAACGGGAACTATGTTCCTATCGCCAGTGGAAGTGGTCAATCAAGCGCGCCAAATTCCCAGGTCGGTGCGTTTCCTGCATGGGGAGGACCAGCATCTTCGTACCAAGGAAAGAATACTTTTCGAGGCTGTACCTTTCAGAAGCGAGGAACAGGAGCATGCTTTGGGTGCGGAGAATTTGGACACTTGAGGCGTGACTGTCCCCTTGGGAACACGACAACCGGAAGACAACACGAGGGTTATCAACCCAGTGGAAAATGAACCAGTCCTGTTGAAAGATGAGTATAATTTAAGTTTGTGTAAAACGTCTGTTGACACTGATTGTGTAAAGCACATTGATTTCGATATCACTGAAGGTAAACTGTTTACTAATGACTTTTATGAGTATGAACAAGGACAAAAGCACATTTTGGTTAAAAATAGACTGAGAGAACATGTCGAATTCTGGAAAACCATAGGGGCCAGTGATTTTATTGTTGATACCATTGTAAACGGTTATAAGATACCATTTTTCTCAAAACCTGAAAATGTGGTTTTAAACAATAACAAATCAGCAAAGATAGAATCAGAATTTGTGTCACAGGCGATTGAAGATTTGTTATGTAGAGGTTTGATTGAAAATTGTCAAACACCACCAAAGGTTGTGAACCCTTTGTCGGTGTCAGTTCCAAATAAAGGAAAGATGAGACTTATTCTAGATTTAAGACATGTAAACAAACATTTGTGGAAACAATCTATCAAATATGATGATCTTAAAGTTGTTTTAGATTATTATGAGAAACAATGTTTTATGTTTAAATTTGACATACATTCAGCATATCATTTTGTAAACATATTTCCTCAGCATACAGACTTTCTAGGTTTTTCATGGTGTGAAGGTCAAGGTCAGAGAAAATACTACAAATTTCTTGTGTTACCATTTGGTTTGTCCACAGCACCATATATTTTTACAAAAATCACCCGGCCTTTGATAGCTAAATGGCGTGGAGAAGGGAAAAGGATTTTGATGTTTTTAGATGACGGGTTTGGGTGTGCAAATAGTTATGAAAATGCAGATGAAATGTCAGGGGAAGTAAAAATAGATTTACTACACTCAGGTTTCATACCAAAAGTAGAAAAATCATGCTGGGAACCTGTTCAAAAATTGGAAATTTTGGGGGCAATTTTGGATTCAGATAAAAATTGTATTATCATACCTGAGAGAAGAGTTAATAGAACTTTGAATACTTTACATGAGATTATGAATGATTTAACATTGCACAGGAGGGTTCATGTGAAGAAAGTTGCTAGTTTAGTTGGACAAATAATTTCTATGACAGTTGTGATAGGAAATGTTGCACAAATTATGACAAGATACCTCAGTATGGATATAATAACAGCCAATTCATGGTCAGCATATATCAAACTGTCACTAGAGAGTAGAGAACAGTTACACTTTTGGAAAGATAACATCTGTTTTGTTAATCACAAAATTCTTAACAAATATACAAATTTTTCCAAGATAGTGTACAGTGATGCAAGCAGCACTGGATTCTCAGGTTATGAAATAAATACATTAAATGGAGTAGCACACAATATGTGGACTGAGTATGAGGCAGTTAAATCATCTTGTTGGAGGGAATTGACAGCGGTACATAGAGTTTTGGTATCTTTGGTTAATACCTTGGAAAACACAAATATCAAATGGTTTTCAGATAGTCAAGCAGCTTGTTTGATTGTTGAAAAAGGGTCTATGAAACCAGAGTTACAATATTTAGCCATTAGTATTTTTGAGTTCTGTTTGAAACATTCAATTAATTTAAAAATAGAATGGATTCCAAGAGGGTTAAATGAAAAGGCTGACTATTTATCTAAAATAGTTGATAGAGATGATTGGGGTATTTCTAATGTTATACTACAGATGGTTCTTAAAAGATGGGGCAGTTTAGAGATAGACTGGTTTGCATCCAGTTACAATGCTAAACTACATGTGTTTTACTCAAGATTTTGGAATGAGTCATGTACAGGCGTGGACGCCTTTATAGAGAATTGGGGAAACAAAAATGGATTGTTTGTGCCACCCATATGTTTACTTTGTAAAGTATTGAGAAAAATGGAATTTGATAGGGCACAGGGAGTGCTTATTGTTCCTTTATAGAAATCAGCTAGCTTTTGGCCTATGTTATGGTCCAATGATAGATTTATTGGAAAGGTTGTTGAATTCATGGATGAACAGAAAAGCAATACTTTATCCCTTGTAGAAATGGGGCTGGTATATTTGGGAATGAGGACTTGAAGTTCAGAGTGTTGGCATTGAGAATGAAATACTGATAAATGATAGATAAGACAGAGGAGTTCATGCCTGTTTTAAGATTTACTAGCACTTGATTGTTAGAGTGTATATAAACGGATGAGATTATGCCCGTCAAGAGTAAGAATAATACATTCTGTTACTGTATGTTACTAATAGGTAATTTTTCTTGTACATGTATTTTTTCAGTTGTACAAAGATGAGATTGAAGAGTTGCCAACAGTTTTGGTTGATAAGGTTGATTTGATACCCGAGTATTTACAAGACGCTAGGGCGAAAACAACGTGTAAATCCTATTTCAATGGATTCAAACGATGGAGAAATTGGGCGTTGGCAAACAAATTGGGGGGGAGAGGACATTCTACCAGCCAAACCTTTTGTGTTAGCATTATATTTGTGTTCATTAATTCAGTCATCAAATTCTGCTAGTCCAGTGATAAATGCTTTTTATAGTGTAAAATTCATACATGACATTTATGGAAGGAGATCACCAACTGAGTCTTCTTTATTTGTTAATATCCTGCAAGCTGCAAAGAGGAAATTAGCTAAATCTGTTGTGAAGAAGGAGCCAATTAATATAGACATATTGAGCAAAATGTTTGAAGATAAATATAAAGAAGGTGATGTTAAGAGTCAGAGAATTATTTGTGCTTGTTTATTAGGTTATGCAGGTTTTATGAGAAGCAATGAACTAATTAATCTTAAAAGATCAGATATCATTTTTGATGACAGATTTATGAGTATTTTTATAGAATCTAGTAAAACTGATCAATACAGAGATGGTGCATGGGTTATAATTGCAAATACAGGGACCAAGTTGTGTTCAGTAATAAACCTTAAAAGGTATTTTCAATGGGCAAATATTAAGGATGATTCAGATTCATACCTGTTTTGTAGGTTGTCTAAAGTAAGCAATGGTCATGTTCTAAGGAATTGTAATAATCATATTTCTTATATGATGAAATTTGTCATTTATTATCAAGTTATAAATGACGCAATTATAACAAGTATTCAATATATAATATGATAACTGGGATAAGCAACTCTTGACAATTAATTGTCTCACAATTGTACATGGGTTACTGGATTTTTGCTTATCCCAGCTATCTACAATAATAATACAATGAACAAGTATGTACATAAAGAAGATGGCGCAACAAAACAAGCCATCAACAACAATAAAATACTAAGTGAATCGATAAGGGGAATACGTAGTGAATACATAAGGTGGAAAGGAGGGGAGGAGGAGGTAAAACAATTTTAGCTGAAATCGTTCTAAATAATTTTAGCGTGATTTCACGATGGAAAGCGGTGAAGCGTAACAATTGCTCACCCGTTATAATTACTAATCAATACTCAAACAATCAATCCATGATTAACTCCCCTTATCGTTCTAAAATGGACATTAATACAAGGCATTAGTTTGATAATAAAACATTTTATGAGACATAAAATTTTATTTATAATCACAACTACTGGATTCTAACCAGTTTGTCATATCTTTGTCGTTGACGAAGCTTGTTCTTGCAGTACATATACAATAATAAAAGTTTGATAACAACAAGATGTTATGATGAAATTTGTCATTTATTATCAAGTTATAAATGACGCAATTATAACAAGTATTCAATATATAATATGATAACTGGGATAAGCAACTCTTGACAATTAATTGTCTCACAATTGTACATGGGTTACTGGATTTTTGCTCATCCCAGCTATCTACAATAATAATACAATGAACAAGTATGTACATAAAGAAGATGGCGCAACAAAACAAGCCAAAAAGTATCTTATATACGTTCTGTTGTAAGATACTGCGCCATTCAAGGCCGAAGTACATTACTTTTAAAGATGATTGATTTACATGAAATGTGAACAAAACACGAAAACGGGAATATATTGATACGAATCACGCACCTGAAGTGGTGCTTTTTAACTTAAGTGCAATTGAAAGTAAAGTTACTCATTTAAACAACTTTAACCATTAAAAGTTAATTTTAAAAAGTGATCTGCCTGATCATTCAAGATTATTCGATATACGGGTTGGGCAAAAACAAAGATTCTTACACTAGAAGTTGATTTGCGTACCATTTAGAGACTATATCTTGACAAGGTCCATTAAACAAAATATTATTAGCCAGTCTTCAGGAAACCTAGTATTCTGTAGGGCTGTAACGGTATACACCGCGGTACACGAAATACCGCGGACATCAGTCTCACACGGTTCACGGTACATGTACAAGACCTTTTTTCGGTACGGTATAAGCTTTTTCATACGCAAAATAATATTCAGACAACGAAAATATCGGACAGCCGGCTGAGTATGAATAATTACCAAGTATCACTCTTATAAATTGTATTAGGCTATGCTTCACATTGTCAAAATTCATTTAAAATAGTTGATAGGCGTTAATATATTGTCACTTAAAACATGAAGTATTTAAGCTGCTGTTAGAGAATATTGTATCATACCGAAATACACTTGGTAAATTTTATAAGTATACCAACTTGTAATTCGTATATGTTTCTTTTTATTATACATGATATCATGTTCATATTTTGCATGATAACATGTATAATAAACAAGATATGTTATACACATCACAAGTCGATGCACTTATAACATTTAACAAGTGTATTGTAGCTAAGGCAAACTCTTAGTCGGTAAGAGTTTAATTCAAGGACCAGTAATCACAGTCGGTATCGCCCCCACTTATATGTAATCCTTGCTGAAAACGTTTCATGTAATACTCCTAAATAATTTATATAGATAAGTTACAACTAATGATATTTAGCGCGGTATACGAGGGCCCATCAATAATTTGGTGAACTAATTTTATGTTGCGAGCATAAATAGCCTTACACACTTTTAGCCTCTAGTCCTTATTTAAGTAACATCCCGTGCACAGTTTGCATTTATTCCATTGCTCGACCTATAACCGGAGCACGTGTTACATGCCGTCACGTGACATCTCCCGCAAAGTTTTGGTTATGACGCACACAACTTCTCTCGCGGCTGGTATTTCTAACCATGCAGGCTATGTCTGAGTTTTGGAAATGGCCAGAGGTAGCCTATAGTCTATTCTGTGTTATAGGATGGGTGCTGTAATAGTTCAATATCCAGGTCCTAGATTGTGTCCAAAACAAAGCTGCGGTTAAGGATTCGCGAATTTTTATGGTATATCAGAATTTCATACATTTGAAGATGTATATGCTTTCATTTATAAATTAAACGAAACTTACCTAAGTTGAAGTTTGATTGTAATTCTATGAGACAACGATATTTCATGAGAATATGAAATGAGATGCGGTTCGCGCATGCGCAGTCAGTCTTCAAAGCATATTTGGCATGAGTTAATATCCCTGCATACATACATGTGAAAAAACCACATGAACCAACGTAACTGAATGAATACTAGTCATAATACCATTATAACCCAATATTTCTTGTCGGGAGGGTAGGGAGGCATTTCATATCCTCATGAAATATCGTTGTCTCATAGAATTACAATCAAACTTCAACTTAGGTAAGTTTCGTTTAATTTATAAATTCTATTCCGACAACGATATGTATTCATTCGTCAATGAAATGAGACTTTAAAGCTCAAATCATGCCAAATATCATGTATAAAATAACTAACATGCAAGTTTACTTACATGAATTTACATCTTCAAAATAGCTTCACTAACACCATTCTCATTTTCCACTATAATTTCTTTATCGTAGAACCTAGCAAATGTGCTTCTGTTTGACCATCCTGCCTTCTTCAGAATATCCGCTACTGGTACTGACAACATTTTTGCCTTTGATGTGGCAGCAGCTCTTACACTATGTGCTCCGAATGTCTTTGTATCTATCCCTGCTCTGAGCATAACAATTTTGATCCATCTCGCTATTGAATCACGTGATATTGGTTTGTAAGGTTTTATAAAACTGATCAATAACTTCTTTTCCGAACTTTTCCTAAGTTCTTTAGTCCTTTTCAAATACTCCTTCATAACTGTATAAACACACAGCCTCCTATCTGGAGGGTAAGCTTTCAAATGAAATGTTGAAAAATCGACACCTGGCCGACTTTGCTTTAATAAACCATTAAACTGTAACACAAACTCTGAACTAAACTTTTTTAAATCTTGAACAGTTAACAAATGTAACGTTTGTACACGTGCTGCATTCACTAGTGCCATCAACATTGTCAATTTCAATGTAAGATCCTTTAATGTTAGATGTTTCACAGGTGACAATTTTCGTAAGTATCTTAACACCTTATCTACGTCCCAAATACTGGTGTATCTGCTACGCGGAGGTCTAATATTGAACACACCTTTCATAAAACGAATTACCACAGGGTGAGTTCCCGCAGTAAACGTCTCTAACATTATTCCCATTGATGACAGCGCTCCCCGTGCTGTGTTCAATGAACTGTAACCAAGTCCTCGTGAATACTGATCCGTAAGAAATTCAATAACATCATTCAAAGAAACCTGAATTGTATCAATTTTCCGTTTGTTACAGAACTGAATCCATCTCGAAATATATACTTGGTACTCGCATTTTGTTGAAGCTCTCCATGAAGACATGATGATCTTTGTAGATGGTTTTGAAAAACCTCTGTGTCTGAAGGATCTCCTGACACTTTGCATACCGCCATCACCAGCTGATGTGCTAGGGGATGGGTCTTTTCTGTGTGACCTAATTTCAACAAATGAGTTACTTTTGGAAGAATCACTGGATGTTCTATCAATAACTCCATCAACAACGGGAACCATATTTGAGTCGGCCAAATCGGAAACACTAGTATAGCATGACATCTGTCGCTCTTCACCTTTTGAATGCAGCGTCCTAACAAGCTGAAAGGAGGAAACAAATATGACAAATTAAATGCACTCCAATCCAAAGTAAATGCATCTATAAAACTTGCACCTGGTTGAGGTTTCCAAGCACAAAACACCTCAACTTTGGTATTCAACCTCTTCGAACAAATCTACTGATGGTTTATCCCACCTGTCACAAATTTTGCTAAAAACTACTTGATTTAATTCCCATTCTGTGTGGTCTTTAAACTGTCTTGATGGTGCATCAGCTTCATTGACCACGCCAGGTATGTGTGAACATGTTAGCCATACATCATGCTCTAAACACCATTCCCAGATTCTCTTGCTGACGTCATTGCATTCATTGGACTTAATGCCCCCAAAATGATTCACATAGCTAACTGCTGTGGTGTTATCACACAGAATTTTTACATATTGTTTCTTTACTTCAGCCTCAAAAGCTTGTAGTGCAAATAATATTGCTGTAGTTTCTAACACATTTATATGGCTACTCTGTTCAACTTCAGTCCATCTACCACCTATTTTTGTTTTATTTAAAACCGCGCCCCATCCTGCAAGACTACTATCGGTCTGAATTATCACCTTAGGATTATCTCTACGAATTTTTCTGTATTGGCTGTGAATATTTTGAATCCACCAACTTAGCTCGGACTTCATTCCTACTGTAATAGGCATAACCGCCTCAAAATTACCTTTATTTTGCTTCAATGCCCAAATTTTTCCCTTTTCTAATTCTCTATAATGTAATTTGCCTGTCTCCACTGCAGAAAACGATGACACAATAAGCCCAATAACTTGTGCCACAAACCTAATAGTTGCTTGGTCACATTTATGTAACTTTTGACATTGACTTTGAATGTTATATTTTTTATCATCTGGCAAAATAACCACCATGTCATGGGAATCAATAATATTACCCAAATAAGTAATTCTGTGAGTTGGTACCAAAACACTTTTTTCATAATTTAGTAAAAAACCCAGGTTTGTCATTAAACTCATAGTAGCATCCCTATTTTTTAAACATTTACTCACAGTATCTCCTGCTAGCAAACTATCATCAATGAACCCTGTACTGATAAACCCATCAGTACGCAACTTTGCATATACTGGTTTTAATAGCTTTGTGAATAATCTAGGCCCAGGACCTACACCATTAGGCATACAAGTGAACTGAAATATTTTTCCTCTCCACTGAAATCTGAAATCTGAAATATTTTTGCTGATTTTTTGCCAAAGGAATAGAATAATATGCTTTCCTTATATCCAACGAGCATAAATACATGTCTTCTGATATCAAATTCAGTGCATTTTCAAAATGATCCATCTTAAAATGGCAATATGGAATGTTTTCATTTAATTTCTTTAAATTTAATATCATCCTAAATTCACCATTTTTCTTAGGCCTTAGAAAAATTGGTGACAAAAACTGATTTACATCAAATTTCTCAGGTACAATAACCTTTTCCATAATCAGTTTTTTAATTTCCAAATCTATAAAATTTGACTCTTTCTCATTATGTTGCCTCTGTGAGAAATGATTCTGCTTTGGCGGCTCGCCGTCTAAAAATTCAAATTGACAATGTTTTACTATACCTAAAATGCTTTTATCACTAGTAATTTTTTCCCATTCAGAGGAAAAATATTTCAGCCTACCACCTTCAAACATATTAGGTTCATAAACTTCACTTACTTGTTCTATTGACGATGATAAGCACCTCTCGTGCTCCCCCGTCCTCGGAAGTTTTTTTACTCTGAATACGAGTTACTTCCACGTGCACGATAAGGTCGGCCTCTAAACCGCCCCCTGAAATTGAATGGTCTACTACGTCCCCTGTAGCCATGCTGTATTCTGTGCCCTATTCTCACCGAGTCCTCGATCTCTTTCGCTGTTTTAGACAGATCGTCACCAAATAATTGGTTGGTATAAGGTACACTGCTGTTACACAGATGGCTATACTCATTTTTGAGTTCTGGCTTCAGTACTTCCTTCCTTGTCAAGTTTAACTGTCTGTTCGAATGACCAAATAATGCCAGAGCATCATTACTCTGGTCTATTAATTTAGACACATCCATACCACTTTCCTTTATCTTACTTTCCATTTTGGCCAGTTTGTCAACTACTTTCGCTATTAACACAGAACCCTTAATTATGGATGTTTCACAATTTTGTAATTTTTTGTCAATGTGTCTAGTGTTCTGTGAGCACAAATCCCAAATGAGTTTGTTAGTTTTCACTGTAACCAGACTCTCGCAGTTCTCTGGTCTACTAATGACATCGTCTTTAATCAGTGAATTGTATTGATCCTCATCCATGCCGTTTTTGTACAGATCATTTATGTACGACGCAAGTGTACTGTCAATAGGCTCATCACACACCTCTTTACACTTAAACCTTCTTGCCATCGTTGCAAATCTGCTATTTTCCTCAACCTTAGCTCTCTTAGGAGATGATGGTGATGGTGCTGGGGAGTCCTCAACTTCCCCTTCTTCATAGTAATCATCATACTGTTCATCATAGTAACCTTCCTCAAGCACTTTCACCTTTTCAAATAAGCCATCCATTTTGGCCTCATACGCCTTCTGATTTTTATTGATATCTAGAAGGCATTTTAAAATATCATTGTCAACCTCCTTTTCTTTTTCCACTAGGACTTTTCCCTTGCTAGGGTTTTTCTTTGATTGTCCTTTACTAATAGGATTATCCTTAGGAGAATCCTTCTTGCCGTTATCGGCCATAATCACTGTTCACAATCACACACGTGTGTAAACACAATTCTAGTCCCCACGTGGGTCACTAATAAAATTCACTTTGCGGTAAAACCGCTACGTCACCAGGTCCAACAAAGACACTGCGTGACTCTCAATGTACAATAAATTGTAAAATCACTAATATAGGCTCGGGTAAAACACCGAATGGCCCAATATAGATAAAAATATCCGACTGCTGAAAATAATCGTCTTCGTTAAAACGGAAACGACGGAACCACTGACTGCGCATGCGCGAACCGCATCTCATTTCATTGACGAATGAATACATATCGTTGTCGGAATAGAATTTAATAGCCGACTACAACTGAGATTTAATTATTGCTACAATAGTTTCTAATAACAGTAGCTTTCGGAGAAACACATTAATTACAAGTTATTATTTGTATGTCGCAAAATAGTATGGTCAATACACATTACCGACCACCAATTTTAACAGCAAATGGCCGGCGAATATGCTTTTCGTCTTTGTTTGATCCTTTATTGCCCTTTAAGTACTTCTTCGACAATGAAAATGCACAATTCGATTACCAAGAGTCCATATAAACTGCATGCAAAATTTTCTGAATGTAGTAGACATCATGCCTGAGTAATGTATAAATCTTTAATACAAAAGTTACTCGATCATACTAGGCGCCGCCATTTTTAATAACGAACGCCAATGACATGACGTTAGAATATTACTATGACGTCATAAATCGTGATGGGCCCACGTAGTGTGCAATAACAAATATTTGTGTGTGCTTTCTCGGAAAGATAAGACGTAGACGAATGTGATATATTGAGCTTTAATAATTCATTTAGGATAAGTGGTGTTAAAATAAGTTGTAAATCAGAAAAGGTTTATAATGCTCATCCTGTGTATAGATGTTTTATTTACATACTGAGCCACCTTTTAGCTTTTAGTAGATTGTTATAAAAGATATAACGATGTCATGTAGATTTCATTCCTGGTTAATCCTTGAGAATTTTAAAACCATGTGTGTTCTTTACGCGTGCAGAACTAGGCAGTCGCTTGCAGAAGACAATCTAAAACGGGTTGTAATTCTGAAGACTTGTTTCATGTCCTAATCAAATAAATGCTCGAAATCCAAAAGGTTTTAACTAACAGACGTACTACCATTTTCAAAACCCTTTATATTATATGTTTGTTTTAATGAAACGATGTTTGATATGTCCTAATGGAGATTTTATCAATGTTGTCTTGTAAAGGACTCTTTTAGTGAGATGAGCATAAAATAGCTTCATATCACCGGGGCGTGTAAGGTCTACAGTAAATAAAAAAAATAAGGATGTAAACAGTATTTAAAAAAAAAGGTAATACGAGGTCTGTCCCTCCATTGACAATTCTGTCTATACCATGATCGACCTACCTCTATAAGGACCTCTATAACGACCATTCTCTGTAAAACAGACATTGGAACAACTAAACGTGTGGAATCCTCGTCTTTATAAAAAAGAACGGCAATAACAAATCAGACAGAGAAGGCGGGACTTAGCAAAAGCAACATATTTCAAATTGCACAAAGAGTAACAGGGGCCTTTTTCACAAGCATAGTAAGTCTAAAACTCAGACTTAAACTTTACATAGCCCAATGTTCTATTCTCTCTCATTTTGTAATAAATGTACCAATATTGATATACATTGTAAATGAGAATACGTGTTCAGTGGGTAACAACATATAATCAGATCAAATTCCGCATGGTCACATATAATTGCAAGGAAGTGGCAGTGATTATAAATGTTGTCAATTTTAAATCTAAGTCTGAGTTTCAGTCTTACAGTGTTGGTGAATAAGGCCCCAGTAAACGCACAAACTATCAGCCCTGTGCGAAAGACCTTTTTAGTGGCACCGGTCAAAGTAAGCGCCTCTACACAATCGGTCATGTCTTCAACTCCAGTGTGGTCAATATGACATGTTCTGATTTTCATGAAAGTAGGCTCATAAGAAGCGCCTTGTCATGCTAATTTTAAATATGTATCAATCTCATTGAGTCGTAAGTAGTACTTACGACCTTTGCATTTTAAGCCAGCGATATATGTATTTTAGGAACACAATAATTGTAAAGAATTCAAATATGCGCGTAATTGTTATGATTCAATAATTGTTTTTTATAATACAATAACCGGATAACAAGTTGGTTGACAAGCGGATACAGCGGATAAGTTTGACTACTGATCGAGATATCCCTAGATGGATCATTGACTGGGAGTGGTGTCCAAGAGGTAGGGCGCGCGCTACGGGATCGAGAGGTCCCGGGTTCGACTCCACAGCTCCACTCCACCATGGTATAAAATGGTACCTGTGAGGGCAGTGTCTATTCCTGGGGACCGAGGATCGATATTGGCTCCCACACCACAGGAGAGAAAAAGTCTCCCCTGGGAGACACGAGTGTAGGTTTTCAAATGTAGCCCAATGACCAGGGGAAGTTGAAATGTCAAAGGGTGCTTGAGCGGTCTAACAACTGAAAAGAGCCCTAGAAAATTGGTAACTTAACTTAACTTTGGGACACTTGGTAAGTTCTGAAACGTCTTTCCAACTGGAGATGAACTGGTTTACAACACAGAGGTAGTCTCGCGTGTAATAATGCTGTACACCGAGCACGTTAACACACCAAGGAGTATGTTCGGAAAAAGCTAATACAGTGAGTCTTGTCCCCTTGTATCACAACACTTTCTCCCCTACGTGTCCATTCAGCAACACTCAGGACACGTTGGAAATAAGAACATGCACTAAAAGTCTTGTACAGGTAATCTTTGACCGAAAGGTTTTAAAAATAATCACACATACACGAATATGTGTCACATAAATTTCATAACTAATAATATAGTTGCTTTACTTTCATAGGCGACCTCTGGCATCGAATGTTAAAATCAATATTTTAATAAGACGATTAATTAGTCCATGCAATAAAATCTTAAGAAAATAATTTTATCCTCATTGACCGAGGTTAGTATGTCACTTTTTGGAACAATAATATCGCCATAATAAGCGGCTCGTTTGACGTGGATTATATATCAGTTACAAACTTATTATTTAATTGATTAAGAGATTAGTGTTCAAACCCTGATATGCCTGATATGGTAAATTGAAGACCTTTGTCCGATGTTGGCAGTACTATAGTTCGGAGGTACGTTCATTATAATTTGTTGTACTTCCATAGTTCTGAAAGGAGTTGTGTTCTTATGTCTCGGAATACTCACTTTAAAAATTGACGAGTTTGATCGACAGCTAAAGCATATATAGACAACGACCATCACCAACACGATGAGTGTTAAAGGATGTAGTCTCGCGTTTCTTTTGATGTACGTATTGTGTGCTGGAGTAAGTGGAAATACGTACTCAAACGTTTCAACTCTTGAAACTGACCTGTTAACGTCGTACAATAAAAATGCTAGACCTTTAAACAATCAAGCTGATGTCCTGAATATCAACCTTACGTTAGTTATATGGTCTATGCCATTAGTTGATGTCGTTCAAGGTACCATTATATTTATGGTGCAACTACTTGAAAAATGGACTGATGAAATAATAACTTGGGACCCAACGAACTATGGAAATATAACGGAAGTCGTACTGCCAATAAGCGACGTATTTGCTCCGGAGTTTTGCTATGGAAATGCTTTAGAAATGGATAACATCGCTCATGATTGGAATAAAGTAACATTCGAATCAGACGGGACCGCGTTTTATGATCCCGGGAGTACAGCAACGCTCACTTGTATATTCTATATGAAATTCTGGCCTTTTGATAAACAAATTTGTTACATATCACTATTTGTATACGGACTTGACAGGAGTAAATTAACAATTACTGTGAACGATCCACCCGTGGTAGCTGATTACTTTGACCAATCAGGTCAATGGTTTGTAGAAACGGACTCGATAGAAACCTGGGTAGATGAGACATATTATCTCCCACAGGTGCATTATAAATTCAAGATGAAGAGACAATCGGCATATTACGTTCTTACAATGATCATACCAATATGTGCACTGGTTGTGTTGTCTGGATTTGTCTATTTTCTTCCGAATGATGCGGGTTCACGGGTTGGCTACGCGTTGACCAATCTGCTCTCATTAGCCGTGTTCCTTAGTGTCATCACAGACGATATTCCTAAAGGGACAGACCCCGTTCCTATTCTAAGCATCATTCTGTTATTATCGGTCATTTCGATAGGTCTATCAACTATTATTGTCGTCTTCAATGCGGACGTTCATGGACGAAGTGATGATATCCCAATACCAAACTTTTACAAGCGTCTTGTCTTCATTACTCGAATTCGCAAGATGAAAATCAAGAATAACGAACATGAAACAGACAAACGTTATTATAAGAAGACGTCTTTGACAGTGATTTCTGAGGACGTCATTGAGAAGCCACGTGACCTCGCGAAAACACATGATAATGTTAATGACGCTGAATCTGATATTTCATGGCAAGACGTGAGTTCAGCCATTGACAGATTGTCCATTTTCAAGATGATCGTTTTTGGCTACATTCCGTTTGTTATTATGTTGATATACCTTTCCGCTGGATCTCACTACAACGACAGAAAACGTCCGTTTTGAACATCGTACAACCTAGTTAACTTGGTGAACAATCGGAACTCCTCGGTGTTTATCCAACGAAAGTGTATTTCTCAGTTACGGAAATACCCGAGTAGTTACGATTGCTTTGTGGTAAGAGTGTCCGTCTCGAGTTTTGGAGTTCCGGCTATCGTTCGTGTGACTTATACGAACATGTATCATGGTTTTGTTTCTCTGTCTGTGTTGTATAATAAATTATCCCAAGCATAGTATTGTCCGTTCAAAGCTAAATAAGAATGGTTGTAAACATAAGCCCATTCGTCAAATAAACAATGTTTATTTAGGTTTAAATGGATGTAACTGAGTTAACTGTATTCCCCGCTACTCTTCCGAATGGAATAGTTCACTCATCAGTATGATTTATTGTATTTTGAGTATGAAACTTGGTATGAGGCTTACACTCTATGGAATCTAGGCCAAGTTTGAAACTGGGTTATGCCGAATTAAAAACTAAGTCACTAGGTCAAATCTTGTGTTCACTCTACATGACACGTGTGTGATCCAATCGTCTTGAAACATAGTCAGAAACTTATTCCTTATCAATTATAGGTCAAGTTCGAATTTGGATCATGTCGGTTTAAAACCTAGGTCACTACGTCAAATCTTAGAAACTAAAACGAGAACAATATAGATGGGTCGTGTCAATTTGCATTGTCTCACGACTACAATGGTAGAATACACCGAAGGGTTTTCTTTATAAGATTATGAGTGTATTTGATGTGTTTGCTCAAAATCGTATTTCATTTAAACTTGAGCATACATTTTGAATTCATGTTGTAGCATTGGAAATTACATCGTTTACGTTCTGGCCATACCATATCGTTACTTCGTTTAGCGTCCGAGGACGGATAGGTTTTAGGTTCTTGGGGAAAAAACATTTTCAAAGCTCTTATATCCTCATAATCCTTTGAGATATCTGTTTCATACTTTTCATACCTGTTTAGCATCCTGTCCCCAACCCTAACACAGAAATAGATTTCACATAAACATATTTTCGGTAAGCTAAGTAAATTATTATGATTGACTATGCATGAATGCTATATTGATTAGCCATATAATGAAGAGGATTCATTAGTAATTATGACTTGTTTTTTTTCGAGTGTTTTGTTTTTGTCTCAGGATAGCTAGATAGGGTTTCGAGCTTAGGGTGGACGCTAAACGAAGAAACAATTTGGTATGGCCTTATGTATGAATACTAGTAGTTTAACGTTGCCTATATGGCACGAGAAACAACACTGTGACAAAGTTTCATGAAGATTGGATAAAAGTGTTGGCTCTAGAGTTCACGCAAGCAAATTGTTGACATACAGACGGACGACGAACGGACAACGAACGAAGAGTGATCACAAAAGCTCACATTGTCACTAAGTGACATCATGTGAACAAAAAATGAAAACAAAACCACTGTAAGATTGATTTGTTATCGTTAGTGTTCGTCACGATCTTTTCCGACGTTGGTTTGCTTCACCAGAAAATGTAGATGCATACAGGTGTATACGTGAAGAACCACCCAATTATGCGTAAGTATATACAGAGTTTACGTATCCCGATCCACAAAGTTGGCTTTGATTTCCACCGCATAGCATATTACAGTCGCTTTCAGGTAGCTTCCCAGACAAGCCATAATCATTTCCACAGAAGCAATTCGTCATATACTGAAATTGAAAAGTATATGTAAATTGTATATAATTTTTATTAACAAATTTAAATAGATGAATTAATGTCATATATTTATGGGACAATTATGGCGGCCGTTGTAGCCGCCATTTTGGATTGGCCGTCACAGACGTCATCTTATAATAACCTAATCAATGAATATATACCAGTGTTAAGAACATTTTAACTTCCATGTATCAACATAAAAATAGCAATTTGTAACTAATTTCTGGCATCACTGATAGATTTCCTTATTTTAGAAGCCATCTTCGACGCCATCTTGATTTTCTTAAAATGTTCAATGACGCCAGCTGGACATCAATCAGATTCTTTAATACAATATATTCTCTAACAGAACACAAAACAATCATCATATAATGTAATTTTCATTTTCCAAATTGACCGGAAAATATAGTTTTTACATAATATTACGTTACGTATTTGGATAAATAAAATATATATAGTGTAACCACTGTGGTATAACGTACACCGGATATTGCTAGCAAGATGAGTAATATTATCAATTTTCGCGACATTCTAGTGTTGACAAGGGTAAGTCGAGAGACAATTTTTAGTTTTTCTGAGTGTGTTTAATATACATTTTATACAAAACTATTTCCTCCTTAAATTTTCCTAGCATGTGCAACCGGTAAATTGCTTGAAATTTCTTAAAAGTGCGATTAAAAGACCAAACTCACATCGTTACTCGCGCAGAAAGTAAGCTCGATCTGTCGAAATTAGATATTTTTGTTTATATTTTTCGTTAAAATACTCAACTTGAATCGAGCGAATTGCCATTCCTGTTACAAAGATTATATTGAAAATGTTGTATCCGAAACTAATTGAAAATGAGGGTACATTGCAAGAATAATTACAAGTGTTAGTGTACAGAGTATTGCTATATGGTTGCTCCCTGGTGTACGGAGTGTTACTGTATCGTGTACGGAGTATTGCTTACAAGTGCAGTGACTATTTGTAACTCAAATTGAATAAATACAAGGTATAATCAGTGTTATTTTGTAAAAATAATTTATACTGAATAGATCTGTACCTTTTTAGACTGAAGCATGAAGCAATTAATGTAACAAGCTAATCCCAGCTCCACCCCCACCCCCCCCCGCTAATTTTATGGGAAACTTCTATTAGTAATTGTGTTTTACATACAGTAAAGGGTCATAACTGGGCAATCGCATTAGACAAACACTAAACTACTACAATGTCCAATGGTTTGAATTAGCAACGTTGAATGTAAGTCATAGCAAAGGAACCTCATTGCAGCATCAGAAATAGTTGAGAGATTAAAAATAAACCTTGGTGTTTATATATGGACGTGAAAGCCCTTATTTGCCATTTGACCATAAGCATGACTCTCAAAGAATTGCATATATCCAAGCTAAATTTCACATTTGTACTACTCACAAGAACACTTTATGCATAAAATTCAGCATTCTATATTGTTAATCGCATTCATCTGCCTGACGGATTGAACTATTTTAACATAACCATTTAAGAATATTCTTAGTATATCATATAACCCATAAGACATGACCTTATTGGTTTGCAGACGTAATAATACGATCAAACTGTCCATTTACATACTTTATTTACTCATTCTAGTAAGCAATACTCTGTACACTTAACATCAATACTCTGTACACACCCGTGTATCTGTTTTGGTGTGTATCTTAGTTGTTTTTCGAACAATATTTATGAAATTTGGTCACAACATTTTGGAGTTCAATATAAACAAAATGGCCAGTTCAAAAAAATCAACAATTTGGTAATACAGCCTTTCCAGAAGCTTGTATAGTACTGCTGTTAATATTTGCGAGTGAGTTACGGAATACTACTTGATCATTTTAACCTTTCTATGGCCATTTGATATACGATAGTGTTATATAAAGTTACCAAAATGTCCGAAGAAGTTAAACCTCAATTTGGATATGCATAAGATGTCAGTAATTAGGAAAATATCGCGTCTAAACTCACCCTGGTCTCCATTTCATGACCTTAAAATTGATAATATTACTCACTTTACTAGCAATATCCGGTGTACGTTATACAGCAGTGGTAACCCCATGTCAAAGAAAGTGATGTAAATCAATCGAGACTACATGTACTTCACAACGTTGTTCGACGATACAGACCTTGATTTTTGGCGCGTAACGTCATGTGACGTCATCGCGTATAACGTCATTTAACGTCTTCATTTTTCGCTCATAAATTATCTTTGTAGGGTTAACGCATGCTTTTACGTGCTATTACAACTGCAGAGTGTCGAGTGTTGTTTTTATGCTATAATAGCGTTTACGCAAGCCTTTTCGCGTTAATACATCTGCGGAGTCCCGAGGAACGGTTATGGCCCAAGCCAGTAAAGGCGAGGGCACCAACACTTCCGATGTAATAGCACGAAAAAGCATGCGTTAACCCTACATAGTAAAATAATAAACGTAAACAAACCCCCAATGTCACTGTTTTCTTGATATTGGCCGATACCGGAAGTCGACGCTCATAACAAAAACTTGTATGTGACGAAACGTTTGCTAAGCGACGTCGCGCTTGCTTTCCCTACGTCGCCCAAAATGTCCCGCCAAAATGTCATAATTTTTAAAAACATACTAATAAAGTGTTGTTTTATGCTATAATGGCGTTTACGCAAGCATTTTCGCGTTAATACATCTGCAGACTCCCTCTGCATTTGTAATAGCACGAAAAAGCATGCGTTAACCCTACAAAGATAATTTATGAGCGAAAAATGAAGACGTTAAATGACTATTTGTTTTATTAATAACTATTATAGAATAAAAAATGTGAATTTGCTCATACTTAAACGGGAAAAGAAAGGTACGTTATTGTAAAGATTCTCGCAAGCACGCGCTGTTTGTGTTCAATTTTAAGTTTTCTCATTTCTGGATCCAGCCGACGAAAATAAATGATTTACAGGGTTATATGAACTGTAATTCACATTCTAATTGTAACTGCTAGTCAATTTACGGTAATAGTAAAATAATAAACGTAAACAAACCCACAATGTCACTGTATGTGACGAAACGTTTGCTAAGCGACGTTGTGTTTGTTTTCCCGACGTCGCTCAAAATGTCCCGTCAAAATGTCATAATTTTGAAAAACATAATTTACTAATAAAGTGTTGTTTCTATGCTATAATAGCGTTTACGGAAGCCTTTTTATGGTGATACATCTGTAGAGTCCCTCGGGAGTGTTAGTGACATCGCCCTGACCAGCTTGGGTACCAACCGACCCTCGGGACTCTGCAGATGTAGTACCGCGAAAAGGCTTGCGTAAACCCCACATTCACTGCGAAATTCCTACACACAAAATTCAGTCGATTAGGGCTGACCAAATTTTGAATGGGCTAAAACCTTGCAAGTAGGGGTAATTGGTATGGCGATTAACATCGGCCCGCTACGCTAATCCCATATAAAAATAGTATATGTCTAAAGAAAATAGAGACACATACATTGTAACATGAACATGAATACAGAAAATAATGGCTGATAATTTTTGTCATTTAGTTAAATTACGGAATCGAGTAAATACTTGGGTTATTTCAATATTTTATATTCGTGAATACGAGATCCTAGCTTCCCTTGGCCATTGCAGGACAATAATCTGTATCTTTTGGAACTCCTTGAGCAAAGAAAGGATGGGAATTTACATAGATCGTCATCTGTCGGTAGCTGACATCGCACGAAGATCATTCATTCGATTTCTAGCGCCTACCTAGTATACCTGTAGCCCGAAAACGTGCCAGAAATTCGTCCCATGTCGGTGTTTACTCGTCGGCACAAAAAGTGTGCGATAGGGCGATTCAGGTCAATAAGTAGGCAAATAAAACTGAGTGCTTGACCGGGAAACGGCCTGGTCCAAGTCGGCCGATCGAAATAAAAACCAATCTTGGATGAAAAGGTGAATACATAACGAATGGCCATTGTTAACAGGTTACAATTATATACAGTTGTAGTAGTTGTTCCACAAATGACAAAAATAAATCGGTCAACATTGTCTCGTGAGTTTACCTGTGTACCAGCATACATATATCCTCTGTCGGCACATTCTTGCATACACATTTCGTTTGTCATCCCGGCTGCCTCAAAACTGTAGCCATTTAAGACACGGGTTGCACTGTCAAAATAGCATCCGATATAGATCAGTGTGTGTTCACCTAGTCCTGGAATGGAATACGTACATGTCGCCGTTGTATTTTACGCAAATTACGAACAATCAAAGACGCAATTACAAACCGGACAGAGGGACAACACTCATCAGAAACAACTACAGAGCTAAATTAGGCACAGCAAGACCAAACTGCTAGCTCTGCATTAAAGAGGTGGTCCGGGTGAAAATGTCTCAATAACATGAACAAAGACACTGCCTATTTTGCGAATTTCACTTTTCAAAGCGGACATCGATTGGAATGGTGCCAGCCATAAATCTTAAACTCCCTTGTTCAAATCATGGTGGGACTCTGGAAATATCAAAAATATTTTTCAGCGGTGGGCAAATTCCCAACCAACTTCACTTCAAGGAGATGAACTGGTTGGAAACGCACAGGTAGTCTCATTCGTATCAGTGCTATACATCAGACATGTTAATAAAGAACCAAGGAATCTATCGGACAGCAAGGGCAGCACGCCAAATGTATCACAACAAACAGTCTGTCTTTTCCCTGGACACAGGAGCTCATTTCCTAATTAGGTAGGAATAAACCGAATGACGATGTACTACGACTGCCCCTCTGAGCCATAGATATTTATTATGTGCAAATATAAAGACAATCCACATGTTTGTTGAACACTATATAAATAGCATCGAATTGTTAATACAATATGTCAGGTATCCATGGTCATAATATCTAGAGCGCATTATACTTGGACATACGTCTTAAAAATGACAAAAAATCTAGTTGTAGTCCGGCCTACTACAGAATATACAAAAATGGGGACCTAGGATAAACATGACGATGTGCAACTCGTTTAATAGATAAACTATGTTTTTGAGCCCTGACTAATTTATGAAGGAAGGTTGATTTGCTCTCAAAGGGTAGGCCTAGGGTATATATTAGGACTTAAATGGTGTATGTGATCACTGAGAGTAACCAATTAATGGCCCAAAGGATATGGCGTTGGCTCAACCAGAGAAATCGAGCAACTACGATTTGAATTGTTTTGGAAATATAAAACTATGATAAGTCCTTCTTTATTTATATGTAGTTACTACAGTCTTGCGGACACCCCTCGATACATATAAATAAATTACTAATTGTATAAAAACAAAATACAGGAAAGGGTATTTTGAGATACCCTGTACTATACACATACCTCCGATAGGAGTGAATGAAAAAACTTATGTATACAAGCACAGCAAAGTAGATTATATTTTATACTTACGGTAACCAATGGCGCCAGATTGCGTTGTTGCTGTTACACTAACTTCTATTGATGAACATCCGATGCACCAGTCACTTCCCGATGTGAAGAAAAATCGTTTACATCCTGATGTTGTATCGCATAACAATGCACATTTAGTCAGACTACACGTTTGTGTGAACAGCTCATTGACGCAAAATCTTCCATCAACGCCTGGAGCTGTTAAAATCTTACTGAACTCTGCTGCAAAGCACTGGCCGCACACGAATCCGAAGAACAAACAAAAGTGTATTACCATTTTATCTGATACAGGTGGTGCGTATTACTCAAGACTACGGGCAGTACGGGGAAATGTTTCTATCTTGGCACCACGAAGTCTTTTAAACTAATGAATCGCAACTAGGATAGAAGACTCAAGTCGTACGAGTTCACTTTTATGCTCTTTGAAACGTGTCTAAAAGCGAAATTTAACTATGTATGATCAACTATAGAGTATTAATATTCTGTGACGATTCAACGCCTGATAAGCTTTGTCATTTGTTGTAATAATTTTTTATATATGTCGACTCTGAATAAAGTTCCAATACATATTATCTATCCAATCAATGATCGTCAATGATATTTGATGAAACGTGAAATAAAAACCTTTTCGCTTCTCTGCAAATTTAATAATGTATTTATAACCAGATTAAGTGCATTTTTATACTGTCGTTAACATTGACTTCAGTGAATTTTGCCTACCTGAAATAAATACTCGTATGTCAGTGAACTTGTATGTCATTGAACTGAAAGTTTGATATTGTTCTGACGTCATACTTCAGGATTATCAGACAATGTACTCGGTGACACACTACCAAACCATAACCATATACCACTGGCTTTGTTGGCATTTATAAAATGCCGCAAAATAAGTGTTACGTATAATACGACTTTTAACTCTTTTCATGTACCCTCGTAAACATTCACATTTTATATTATTATGTATCGGTTGATAGCTCCCGAATGCGTAAACGCACAGTTCGTCCGTTCTTAAACGTGTCAGAGCGTTATCCAACTCTGTGAGACAAAAAAACATATATTTCGCAACATCGCTAATTACCACATTTCTTATAGCACTATTCACAACATGACTCTCAATACTGCTCCAAATGGCAGGTGATATTCACAAAAGTCCTTGACCAAATGCTGTGTCCTCTTCGATATTTTCCGCTTCGAGCTCTCACTACTTTGACGAGCGATCTCTATCGAACCATCTCTCGTTCGTACACCTGAACGTTCAAAGTCTAAGAAACAATATTGATGTATTGTATGCTGAATTTTCTGATTTTGACATTCTGGCCTTCGCTGAAACCTGGCTTAATAACACAATATCATTCCATATACAATTTCCTTTATTTATTTTGGCGGTATGTTTTTTATGCCTGGAGTAGGGAAAATTATGTACATTCTGAACTGATGGTACTGTATATATCTTAATTGGTATACAGAAGGAAATGTTTTAAATACAGTCATCGATTCTTCTATCACGGGCTAGGGTAACAGTGGCCATGCCGTAGATCTAAGACTGCTTCTGCTGTTAACAGTTGCCATGTCGTAGATCTAAGACTGCTTCTGCGGTTAACAGTTGACATGCCGTAAATCTAGGACTGTTTCTGCTGTTAACAGTTGCCATGCCGTAGATCTAGGACTGCTTCTGCTGTTAACAGTTGCCATGCCGTAGATCTAGGACTGCTTCTGCGGTTAACAGTTGTCATGCCGTAGATCTAGGACTGCTTCTGCTGTTAACAGTTGCCATGCCGTAGATCTAGGACTGTTTCTGATTTTAACAGTTGCCATGCCGTAGGTCTAGGACTGCTTCTGCTGTTAAAGTTTGCCATGCCGTAGATCTAGGACGGCTTCTGCTGTTAAAAGTTGTCATGCCGTAGATCTAGGACGGCTTCTGCTGTTAACAGTTGCCATGCCGTAGATCTAGGACCGCTTTTGCTGTTAAGGCACAGTTGTTTGGTGTCTAAATCCCCACCAACATCTTTGTAAATATACTTAACTACAGAACCATAACACTAGGGCTGGAAAACGAAAAAGATAGCAGGACCGAAAACATAACCAATTTTATATTAATATTGGCAAAATACTTCATAAGCTATTGCAAATACGACAAATCAACTCCTTCAATAGAACATTTCAAACATTATCTTACACGACGCATATACATCGAAAGAATCATTGCAACGAAAAAAGACAAACTAGAATTGTTTGAAACAAAATGGAATGGATTTAATATCTAATAACATATCACTAGCACATCACTATAGAAAAATATATTGAAAGGCTCACACCCTTCTTACATCCTCTTTCCTTCTCACCTCTTTTCGCCTTTTTCTCTTCACTTTTTTTTTTTTAAAAGCAAGTCAATACACAAACTAATAACCACAAGCATAGAATTTGAAGTTTACATTATATTATGTTAATAATTATGTATTGCTGTTGTTTCTGTGTGTATTGCACTGGTTTTTATTTTTGAAGTGTATGTATATATCTGAAAAAATGAATAAAATATATATATATAATATTGAAAAAAAAAAAAAAAAAAAAAAAAAAAAAAAAAAAATCCCCACCCTACATCCGGAGCTGACAGTCTATCTCCAGGGTCGGTACACGTAATCACGTAGTAAATCGCGGGTCTTGGAACCGAACTAAAGTATATTCACCGGGACTAGGAGTCGATTAGGTTGTCTTATTGTCGCATATTGTGAATATGTGTCGGTCTATTTCCCCCTGTACTCTCGCCGGCGGTACCGGGACCTGCATCGAGACAGTGAGAACGGGGCTAAAGTTGTATTCGATTTTTCACGTTTAAATTCCGATAATCTAAAAGATTGTTTTTCAACAAAAAAAATTCTCCAAATTACTCTATGAAGTCAGGATTTGAAGCCAAAACCTTTTGTCTTAAAACTAAAAATCTAATTACAAATGTATCGGCTACAGTGGGGTTTGAACCCACGATCAATAGGAAATTCGAATACCTTTGTAATGAATTATTTTATGAAAAATGTTCATCACATAAGGACAAATTACATCATATATTCAAATGACAAACGGGCATCATAATAATGACACATTTTCATCATATAATGACAAATGCACATCAAAATATAATCATATTATGGCAAACGGACATCATAAAATGACAAAACATTTATTTTATATCACGGTATAATAACATAATGCAACAGTTCTGCTTACCTTAAGGCAGCTGTGGCGTTCTATAGAGCTAGTCTGAGTTCCATATGACCACATTTCGCAATCTTAGTATTTACTTTCAAATAAACAAAAATCTGTCTTGTAAATAACATAGATCTCCTAATTGACGTTTTATATTGAAGATATACGAATTATATAAGTGTAAGGCAATTATATTCAAGATTTTCTGGCAAAGAGCAAAGAAGTGTTCGTTGGATTGTACACTTGCGAATAGTCCATACTTTACCGGTGAGAAAACCATTGAAACTGCGAAAAATGATAGTTTTTAGTTAGTATTTCCTCGGCCGTAAACTTCATCAAAATCCTGTCCCTCAGAGCTATGCAGAAGGTAAAACACCTATCAATTGCCCCCGTCCTAAGCCAGTGAAATGTCACGGCTATATTATGTCCTCGCTATTTTGTCGCGAACAAAGGCCCACACTCATACTAGACGGTAGTGCGGGACATCAGAAAGGTAAGACCACATGCCTTTTCTCCTCGCTATCGCCGCCCTTCCCCCAGGGTTTGTGGACCGTCGTCTCAATTGACTGGCGTATTACAACCATAAATTATGTATTACGTATGAGTTTTCAGAGCAACGCTATTGTATCACAACAATGCGATAAAAATTAAACAGAACCAGTTATTACAATTTTTTTGTCGCAGAATATTTAAAAACTTTGTTATGTGTATCTGATACGGGTATATTAATGCTCAATTGTAAGGTGGGAAGCGACCTTCTCCCATTTATGACAGGAAAAAAGGGCTGTAGCTGAAAAAATATGAAAAACGTTTGCCTCAGTGAATTCCGACCACCGTAAGGTTAAAAAGATCATAAACATTGAAAATAAGCCTAAGGGGCACAGAGTCAATAGTATACTCGAACACGCTTGAAGCATATACAATGTACATGTATGGTGGTGTACCGCACATAGTTTTGATACAACATAAAATATCAATCGCTTCCGTTATAGATGAAATACATCTCGTTTATATAAAAGTTTTATATCGTTAGTATCTTAAACAACGTGGTGTATCTATATTGAAATGAAAATATTCGTGGATATTAATTACTTATTAGATTTTACCAATTGATTTACCAAAAAGATTGCACGGTGCTTTGCTCTAATATTTGTTACTTACTGATAGATAAGATGATAAGTAGATCAAAGCGGTGCCGACGTACATTTACAACGTACACATTCTGTGCAACACTTTTATGTTTTATTATAACTCTATATCTAATACATTTGCGACAAAACAAACATGTGAAAACAAAGCCGGATGGGAAACCTATCGGACAAGAAGCGGGAGGAGGTGTACATGGACTTAATAATGTTATTGGTTTACAAGATAAGCTTGTAAACTCATTCCAATTAGACAATAAAATACAAGGACTGTTGAATCGTATAAAATGGGATATGGAGATGCCTGCGGAAAGTACTACACTAATCGGTGAAGGCGTTTCGAGTAATGGTCTTCCAAACGTTGATCCCGCCGCACCAAGAACCCACACAGCCGCTCCAGCGGATATAAAGAATGACGTGACAGAGCAGAAGGCATTAAATGTTTATATTGTTGAAGAACATTATGAAGGTTTGTTACCGCATATCACAGGTAAATGTATCCTTGAAAAAGAGCGAAACGAGAAAAAAAGTTCTTTTCATATTTCTTTTGTTATCAATGAAACAGTTACTTGTGCTGAATAAATCAAAGGCAATATTGCCTTGCAATAATAAAGTTTGAAACACCCTCTTTTGGTACGCAGGATTCATAGAAAGTTCAAAAGCCAGACCGTACTTGGGACGCAAGATCGTCGTATGCAGTAAGCAGTAAAACGTTTGGAATTTCGTCTTGGTACTGAAGCCGAAAGTTTGCCTATTTAAGGGGTCAGCTAATTTCGACTTATTAATGAGACATTTATCTCTCATGCGCACAGTACCTCCCGAATCCCTTCTCGTATTGCCGGGTGCATGGCAGAGACTGGCCTTTAGTAACCATTCTTTAACGTGTTGACGACTCACTAACCGATCTCACCAGCTGCAACCGGCTTCCGCATAGGTTCGAAGCTGCGACCTCCCATTTTACCTGAGGGTTTAAATGTGTGAAATGAATAAAACTAATAGTCTAGATAAAGCAAGTGTCTGTATTGATCATATACCATTAAAACCCGTCGCCTCTTTATCTGTTTTGCAATTAAATGGTTTCGTTAAAACTAATTAATCGGTAATAATAAAATACATCACACTTAAATTATTGAAAATAGTGAACATTACTGTGAAAACAACTGATATCGTAGGTCAACAACGTGAAACGTGATTGTTAATACCTAATAGGGATGTTCCAAACTATACACGACTGAATCTCTGGCGGGAAGATGTTTAAAATAGTTCAAATGGAATTGCATAAGTATATAAGAAACTATCAAATTGAGAAACACGTCGACAAAGGGACGAATTGCGTCTTAACAGGTTCCAGTCCGTAAATTATAAATCATTTGAAACCATGAAACATACACCCGGTGCAGCCCCCAATTTTACATTGCTACAATGAACTAGGTAATGATATGTATAATTATTACAACGCAGGGTATTCACGGTGGGGGATCCAACATATCGATACCAAAATGGGTTATGCATAATTTCATATGTCGAACTTCATGGTTTACATATGTTGTACACATTTTGACGAAAAAAATACGAAAGTCTTATTTGTTATCGATTTATGTTACAATCAAATTGTTTTGCCCAAATATCTCAATGCAGTGCCACCCTTTATACATTTCCAAACATGTACATGTAGTTATTTTATCTGTACGTGTAGCAATGACTAAGAAAAACTGATTCTCCGTCAGGAGGTGTGACTGAAAATTCGCGACAGTTTGGCCAACACGAGGAAATCTTTTATATTTTCACTTCAGTTGTTTGATTTTTGTTATAGAAATATAACATACCTTTCATTACACACATGTTTCAAATTTAACGGCGATTTGTTGGTTAGAAAAGTATTTATTGTAAAAAAACAGCATGCTCTTCATATGTTGTACGTGTTTTCCATATGTTGGATTGAAAATGTTTAATTTGTCGCTTTTATATTGAGTTTAAATATATTTCCTGGAACAACTAAAACTCAAATCTGTTTAAGTTATCTTCATATCATTTCGTATTCGTTACACCAACTTATTTACGCACTTACATGTATTTTCATTTCAGCAAATGTCTGCATATCTAACTAATCAAAATGTTTGCTAATAGCAGACTAGACCTGTTATGTATATTTATGCCGTTCCTTTTTCGTTAAAAGTACACACTTACGAATACACTAATTAGGCAAAACATGTTCAGTAATCGGTGGCCCGAAATATAGGAATGAAGAGTTCGAGCAGTCCTATCATCAAACTTAAAGTGTATAGAGCTATATTCAATGTCAAAATAATTACTTGCATCGTTTTAAGTATGATACTAGACTACCTTAATTGCAAATTAAAACTTTGGATGGGTTCCGTGTACTTTGATTCAATCGTCGAAAAATATACGATTCTTATAGTTTCATAGGGTGTTCTAGAACACTTTCGTATGAAAATGGACAGTTTGCATGTCCAATAAATCACAGAAAGAAATTCTGTTAAAACTGAAGCGAAAAATGATCTAATGGATATGAAAGCATAATTGTTTTTCCGTTTATGAAACTTTTAAAAAAATATCTTCCGATATAGCTCTATACACTTTAAATGGATCTACTGACGGCAGATTGATCGCTGAATTGTACGTAGCTTCTTTATTATAAAACTGAAGCATATCATGTTGATACTCATTTTCTTAATAAGACAATCGGCTACATATTGGTGTTATTTTCTATGTAAAATTCTGATTTTTTTCACGTTTCTTCCAAGAATAAAAATGTTGATTGCCGTTAGGTAACTAATTGTTTTAACTCAAATTCAAGGTCAATGCATTAGTGCGATACATTGACTGATACATTTGAATGACTTTATTCTGAACTTTGAGCCAATTAAGGTAACACTACATATCAGGAGGTGTTTGCAGTAAAAATGACAAATTAGTTCTTAGAAAGACAGGTAATTGTGAGATAGTCCGATTTGGTATGAATCTACTGGAATGCATTGAAATTGAAGTTTTTGTATATCAATCTGATTATGCATGACGCTGAGTAAGATAACCTGGCGTTGGTCGATACAGCGTCAAAAAGTTTTTACAAGAGATAATCAGTGATAAAAACGAGGTATGCGATTTAAATTTTGACCTTATTAACACCACACGGATGTGTAGATACCAAGTGTTCTTCATCTTTTTTTTAAAAAAAAAACCCAACAGTTATATGTAATTTTGATTCTTCGACTAATTTCAACAAGAATTCATCGATGCTCAAACAGACAAGTACTATTAATAAAATGATTTCTGCAAACCCTGACCTCATTTACTGTTACTGACTAACCTCCGCGTACAGTTTGATGATACAAGGGCAAAGCGTTCTTCGGTTTTGAACGGAAGCATTTGGTCTAAAAATGGTTAAGGTCACAGTGACCATGACCTTTGACCTGCTGACCTCAAAATATCTAGGAGTTATCGACTGTTTCTGATCAACCTTTATGCAAAGTTTAAAGATCATAGGGCAAAGTGTTCTGGAGTTATTGAACGGAAAGCATTTGGTCTAACGACAGACAGACAGACAAACGGACATTCACCAGAAAAGCAATATACCACTCATCGATGGTGGCATGATAACTTAAACATATTTCAGTTTCGATTTTTCCCAGGAAATCCATTTAAACTCAAAATAAAATCGGCAAATTAAACATTTTCAATCCAACATATGAAAACACGTACAACATATGTAGAGCATGCTGTTTTTTTACAATAAATATTTTTCTAGCCGTCAAATCGCTGTTAAATTTTAAAAATGTGTGTAATGAAAGGTATGTTATATTTCTGTAACAATAATCAAACAAATGAGGTGAAAATACAAAAGAGTTTCTCGTGGTGATCAAACTGCGGCGAATTTTCAGCCACACCGCCTGACGGAGAATCAGGTTTTCTCCGTTATTGCTACACGTACAGATAAGATAAATACACGTACATGTTTGGAAATGTATAAAGGGTGGCACTGCATTGAGATATTTGGGCAAAACAATTTGATTTTAACATAAACAAATAACAAATAAGAATCTTACATTTTTTTCGTCGAAATGTGTACAACATATGTAGACCAGGAAGTTAGACATATGAAATTATGCGTAACCCATTTAGGTATCGATATGTTGGATCCCCCACCGTGGTATTGATACGTAGTTACAAATAAAATGTGAATTACAGTTTTAAGACGCCGTAAATCGTAAATTTTCGTCGACTGGGGCCTTGAATGAGCATTTGTGAAACTGGACACCCACAGCTCGTGAATCGTTATGTTTACGCGTGGATCTCGCCTCGTTAATGTTTGAGCAAAATAAAATCATCATTTTATGCTATAATAAGTTAATAGTTATACTCAAAGAAGTTCTTTGGACTTCATTGTTATACAATATGTTACATGTAGGACGTTTTCTGAAAAAAATGGCAACGGTTTAAAGTTAGTTGCTACCATAAACAAAGTTGATGTTTATTTTCTAGTGGTGTGCCTTACTAAACACCACGTTTTATATTACAGTTATACCATATTGGTTTGGTGAGGCTGAAAAAGGAATAATACCCACAGAGAGAAACACACTCGTATGTATTGCATAGTTCCACAAACTGGAATTTTCACAAGTATATAGGGACGTACCAACAATGTTCGTTTAGCGTCCACCCTAAGTTCGAAAACCTACCTAGTTATCCTGAGACAAAAACGAAGCCCTTGATAAAGTCATAAAGACTTTTATGCTCATGATATGGCTAGCAAACATAGCTTTCAAGAATTGTCAATCATTGCCAATCATAATAACTTATACCTGCCGTCCACTAGGATCTCGAAGGGTTCCCGGAACTGAAATTAACCTCATCTGGATGGATCGGGATGGTTCGGCATGCCTTCGGGGTGTTCTGGAACCCTTCCGCGTCATTCCACAACGCTTCGGGAAGCTTTCGGGACCAAAAAATCTTCGGCATCGAAATTTTAAAATTTGGACGCCGAAGGTCTTGTTCGGAAGTGCTTCGGGAGAGCTTCGGGGTAATCGGGAAAACATCGGCTACCGTTCGTGGTGTTCGGGAACCCATCGACATCCACTCCGCATCATCGGGACGCCTTCTGCAAGGCTTCGTAATCATTTAGCTATCCTGAACAGTTCCCGAGGGAAAGCCGAATCGATGCCGAAAGCTCCCCGAAAACGCCGATGTTAAGAACACATGCCGAACAGTTGTCGAAGGCACCAGTTGATCGCCGATGGGATGCCGAGTCGTCGCCGTATATCCCGAATAGATGACAGCGGAGCGATGCCGTCAGTTTGTCGACAAGTTGAGATAGCAGTTTGGCATTGTATATATATATCGGTAACCTTTCGGCAATCTATCGGCATTCATTCGTAAACCCTTCCGCATACTTCGCAACGTTACCGCGTCCTTTCCGCACGATCGGGAAACATTCGGGACTAACCCTTGAACTGTCGGCATTTAGTCGGGATACATTCGGCAACTTCAGATAGGCTTCGGCATGTATACCGCGTGTATACCGCGTGTATACCGCAACCATTCGTATACCTATCCCCGAATACTTCCCGAACAAGCATCTAGACAAAGCTCCGTCAACTTATATTGATAAATGATCCAGAAGGGTTCCCGAATCGAGCAGATTGTAATCGGCATCCCTTCCGCATAGCGTCGGGGTCTAGTGAACGGCAGGTCTTCTGAAAGATCTGAACACTTGTTTGTGTGAAAACTACTGCTGTGTAGGGATTGGAGACATGGTGGTGAACAAGTTTGACTGTAATGAAAGCAAAGCTCAATCGATTTTGAAGATATTAGAGGTTAAAAAAAATTCTCGTGATGGCCAAGTCTACCCGTCCTCTGTCGCTAAACGAAGAAACAATTTGTTATGGCTTAGTTTCAAAAGTGAATTATCTACATTTCCATAGTATTGGCCCTCAATTTAATTTTAAGAGGCACATTTACCTTCTAAGGACATTCACTATCTAAATCCTATCCAATATCCTATAAAAATGGATCAGCTTTAGCTTGCGATTTTTTTTAATTATATTTACATCACAGCACTTTCATATTCATATTCCTTAATTACACAATGGATAGACGATGCCCGAGTACCTAGTTAATGCTCGCTATCACCAGTCGGTGCATGGGTCAAACTTTGGGTTGGACACTGGAATTTACAGGTACACTATCAGTGTTTGCAGAAACTAGAGATGAACTGGCTGGGAAACCAGAGATAATCTCGGGTTCATCGGGAACGTTAAAGAAACCAATTAGGACAGCGTGCTTGGATTTCTTGTATCAAACAAACTTTCTGTCTCTTCCATTGGCGCTATATTGAGTTGATTATCCATTAAGGCATGGGTATGTCGAATAACTGCGCAAAAATGTCTTTAGTTTCGATATAATCATGTTTTTTTATACACTATCCATATATTGAAGAGCTCCTGGTATAATATTGAATGTATTCGTCTCTTTGGTGCAACAACTTTGTATCTCAATATTATATTATATAGAGAGGTACAACCTTGTTGCACAAAAGGGACTAAATTATAGGTTTCTTACCTAGCATGATAAAATGTTGTTTCAGATCCATATTGATGGTCATAGTGACCTAGCACCACCCGAGTATAGTCCAGGTTATCCATTCTTCACATGGCCACGTTATGATCAGCGCAAGTATTTGATGCAAGGAAACGATATTTTCCTACAGGTATGCATGTACTAGAATTCAAGTAAAGTTAAAACATCTACATCGTATTTTCATGTTTGATTATCTTATCATGTACATATTAAATTAGAGCATATGCTTTTGACATCACAGGTAACTGTATCGTTGATAACATTCTCATGAATCAGTGTATAGTCAAGTCCCTATTACGGAGGAAAAACACGCTGGTTAAACGAGAATGGTTGATAAAGGCTATAACGAAAACAATTGAATTTTGGTTTTCTTTCTTTCTCAATGATACAGATACTTGTGGTTGACATAACAGTCTGCCCTAAAATGTTCTTCTTCTAGCATTTACTTGTAACTTGTATAGTACAAAACAACGAAGGATGTAGATTCTGGTATCATTTCGATGGCTTAGAATGAGAAGGTCGTAACTACTACTTAAGACCTTATAAGTCCCTTATACATTTGAAATCTGCTTCACAAGGAGCTTCTATTTTCATGAACATCTGAAATTGTCATGTTGACCAAAATGAAGTTTTAAAAACTAGTTTTCCCATATGTAAAGACTAAATTACAGACAGTTTTCTCTTGTTTTCTCAATATATCATTTTTTTAGTTACGACCTTCTTATTCTAAGCCAGCGATTTAAAGTACAGACAATACATGGGTCATAGCAACAGGTTTGAAAATGGTATGTATCCAGTATATGATGACCCAATCAGGACCCTTTGGAAGTACGGTACTGACGTAACATGTTTCAGGGGCGGTGGGATATTGATCTTAGTCTTATAAGTCATATGTTCGAGGAATCGCCAGTGTCAACGAAACAATGAGTATCGACTGAATATAATAAACATCAAACCAGAATAAAAATGAACTTAACATGTAAGCAAATACATCAGGAATTTTGGTAGTAACATATAATTATGTAACTTTTTCAAATTTGTTTAAACTTTTAGGCTGCTGCAATGGCGGGATTATTTGATAGAATCGTTTGGGTATGGCCTGATTGGGACAAGCCAAGTCATGAGAGCGGCCCATATCAAATGGACCTCCTCAAACTTGGATGGGCGTACATTACTGAAGGTAACCAAACAACCGACAAAAAGACATTCTGTACATGCATGGAGTCGAGCCTTTCCACTGATTGTCTATCTAACCACAATGCCGAACTTGAAGGTAATGAAAGTGGCGAAGAAGGATACGAAATAAGTGAAGAAAAATGTTTTATTGAGCGAAAAGTAATAATTGAAGACATACACGAAAATGAAGTTATAACATACTTATCCGAGTCCTGGTTGCTACCAGAAAATGGAAGCATCATGCTGGACATCGATGAAGACTATTTTGGATGTACCTACGCAATCCAACCATTACTTGACGCTAACGTTAGTCAGGCAAAGATTTCTAGGATTGACAAAACAATATCACGCCAATTTTGTCCATTATCAATCAAGCACGAAGCAGCATCTGACGAGTTCTTGGTGAAATTGATAGGGGCTGTGCGTGCACAGAAAGCGTGTGAAAACGATCACAAACTGGATAATTCTGCAATATGTCTTGATATCTCAAAAGTTGATACACTTAGAATCTTTGAAAAGCTGTTGAAGGAAAAGGTATCTGAGCAAAGGATACTTGTGTGCGACAAAGCATCTGATGTAAGTGTATTTGTTAAGGATATTCAAAGACATATTGAGGAGCTTAGTATAAAACAGCTTGATGTCCTGATGGAAATCGGATTCTGCAGAGAAACGTCAACAAAATCTTTTACGGATTTCAACGTTAAGTTTAGTATTTGTTACGGAGCCAACACGCCAGAAGAATCTTTAGTAATTGAGCATATACCTTCACAAGATGAAATCCTACGTAGAACAGAAATTCTGAAAAATATTTTGAGCCTTAAAATATTTTCGCCTAATGTGGTGACGGTGTGTAGATCTATGAGAGATGGTTATACACCTCGATCATACTTCGAACTTATCGAGAACAATATTCTCACAACATTGAATACGGCTTTAAATAGAAAATTAAACATTCATTATGATGTAGACCTGATAGGTGGAAAGCAAGGTTGGCCATCACGACATAAGAAATAAAAAATACAAGAAGTGGTTATGCATAAATGAAGTGCCAATGTATAAATCTGGTAACAAACAAGAATAGTTTCTGGTAAGTTGTGTCGGAAAATGTTACTAATGGACTTATTGACTCAGACTCGGTTATTTCAGTTGAGTACTGTCTTCCCTGTCCGATTTTTCGTTTGACATTATAGTGTGACATGAAAGTAATGGTCGCACAAGGTAAATTTTGGTGTATTTTTCTAACGTTATAAGTAGCAAGTGCTAGTGATTATGTTTTTTGTGATTGACTCATTCCATAATGCGATTTTGTTTTACATTCGGTATGCCTGGACTATCGGTGGACCAGATGGTATCAAATGAACAATTTAATCAATATGTCTTATTACTTTTACCTTTGTGTTTGATGTCCGATCCCAAACACATGATACGTAGTATTGGGGTAGGAACTTTATTTCTTGGTTGGTTTCTTTAGAATGGAATATCTGACAGACGGCATGTTTGTTTTGTCACCTTTGAGCATTTTGAAAAAATTTAGGGTAAATCGTAACAAAATATAAACAAAACTGCGATGGCATGTACTGCCATATTTTGTAATCAATCACATTTATCTATCACAGGTCTAGACTGAGAAGGTCGTAAGTGAAAGTACAAAATCGATATTTTGAGAAAACAAGAAAAAAAACTGTCTGAAAACTACTCTTTATGGGTGAGAAAAACTTAAGCTATATGCAGTGATCGCAAAGCATACATGATTTTATGGTCGTACTCCAATACGTCATACATGTTAAGGACATGTGGTAATGGTAACTTGACGTTATCCGTGTCCTTGTTAAGGTTCACATTCAGTTAATATCCCTACAGATACTAGTAATCAACCCGTTGTACACCACTTTGTCGTTGTAGCAATGTATGTCTCCTAAGTTTTATCTTATATTTCGTTTCGGCAAGATGATACTGATTGGATATTTAACAGCTTTAAAAAAATGTTGTTATCATTATTATGCTTGGTTTTTTACATGACTTTTGGAATAGGTGCATTCTCTGTAGATTTTCATGTATATTTTTGTATTTATTGTATGAGACGAAACGCACGCAACTGAGTACGTTCGTAATTTTGTACACTCGCTGTAAAACAGTAGTTGATACTTCTTCCTATTTCACTCGATACATTACATATCATATACCAAACTATTCATTATAAAATTGTCTACATTGTCATTTTAATTTGAGTTCATGTAGAATTGTATGTAGCCGTAGAATTGGAGACAATGTCCGACAGATGTACAAAAATCAATGTTCACGATATGTGATATTTTAGTATTGGTCGTCGGCATAAAATAACGGCCGTTTTATTCAAAATGTCATTAAATTTGTGGGATACTTCACTGAGTGACACTAGCAGTGACGTGTTTTAACATACTATCGTAAAAAATCACGGGTGCAAAAAATAAAAAAGTTAAATAATAAACTGGTAACACGAAAAAAGTGCAAATTTGCAAAAAAAATGCTGAAAATTTTTCGAAGACGCATGATTAGTACGCAATTATTTTTCATTTTTATAAATAAAATTATTATGATTTCGTTTTTAAAATATTATTTTTGTTTTATTATACATAATACAATTCCAATGCATTCTAGCCAACACTTGTCGAGATTATTAGAATGAAATATGTGGAGGAAAGTTGTCCTACTCGCTCGTTTTAGCGATACATTTTGGCATAGACCATTTTCGAAACTTAATAATTTTATTATAAGTCATACAACGTACAATTAAAATAAAATTTGAAATATTGTCAGAGTGAAATTTTTACTTTTAAAAATTCTTTACGATTGCTCTTAAAATAAGTCCGACACATTTGATTCAATGTGTGGAGGAAGATTGTCCTACGGCGACGTTTTGGACGTTTTATGCAACGCGAGTTTTTATAGTGGACGAACTACATGACCAAAATAATTATTTTGAGCGATATTATGCATAGGCATGCAATGCATTTTGTACCCGTATATAGAACAATGTGGTGTGTTGTTTTTCATAAAACAGTACATAGATAAGTGTATTAGGGGTTGAATACGTGAGTGAGTAAGGTACTTGTCAGATAGACAACGAGTGATACAAGTGAATAAGCGTTAAATTGAACAAGCGGGAGCAATAGCCGAAAGACACCCACTATTTTTAATTAAAAACGATGTTATTGACAGATAAATGTATTGTAGTTTTCGACATAGTAAACAGTTGCAGAATTAAACAGTAATGTTTAGATCATAAGACTAGCATTACGCAGAGTAAGTTATGCTGACGTAACATGACGTTACACAAACGTACGCAATACCGTGCGTTACGTCATGAGCTCTCCAACTCTGGAGGGAATAAAAGTATTATTATGAATTGCATAGTAGCTCAATAAACCATATATAGTGGTAGGCATTTAGATTTATACTCTGTGTGTACAATACTAACTGGTTCTTCCACGAGCCTCTTACTGCTCCTACTTGCGACGAACATAGCAATAGCCATGTCATAGAAGAACAACACATCTGACCATGGAATTGAACTCGTGCCCGACACCAGTAATTCCTATTACATGTACAGCAGCAGCGATCGATTTCTCCTGTACTAGTTTTTATTATCAAATGTACCTCTCTAGAAAAACATCCTCACAACAGCTTAAGCCTATGTCCCGCTGAGCAGTTTTGCCTCGGCTTTGTTCTCCCGATTTTATAAATGAGCACCAGAAGCCATCGTGATCGGGAAAATGGTCCTTATGGTATAAGGGGTGTTTCTATGAGGTTATTAGAAAATTTGTGAAAGTCCAGTTACCGATGCCTCCCGATGCTCAGATATTTCTATCGAGAGTGCATCACCGAGCCATAAAATGGGATAAAAGGGATCTAGCGTACATGTATCTCTCATAGGAGTGGTTCACTATATCGATGGCTTAGTACAAGAAGGTCGTAACTACCAAATCGATATTTTGAGAAAACACGGAAAAACTGTCTGACATTTACTCTTTACTTTTGGTAAAACAAACTTTTACAACTTCATTTTGGTCAACATGACAAGTTCAGATTTTTATGAAAATGGGCTCATAAGAAGCGCCTTATGATGCTTATTCTAAATATGTATGAATCTTAAAAGTTCGTAAGTGCCATTTACGACCTTCTAATTCTAAGCTATCGATATGAAGAGGTTGTATATAAAAAGGTAACCGACCTATAAGCAATGTTGTTATTACTATATGCTAGATGCGGCGATGTACTATTATTTTATCTCCGTAGTGGAACTCATCATTTTGCTATATGTTATTACTATTGGGAATCAAACACCGGTTGGATAGCTCATATAAAATAAAGATTCGATCCCATATAGATATATGACAGTCTCGTTCAACCAGCGTTTTTTTTCTTCCGAAGCATAGTCGGGGAATTAGGCTAACCACTGACGTATGAGAATGAGCCCCCTGTGCCCCCCGGTGGATCCGGGCCTGCTGCTCCTACATGATATGGGGCAAATTGATCAGATCTCACGCAGTCTTGGAATACTGGAACTTGATATTTTGGTAACATTATGAAAATGAAGATAAATATTAGTTCTTATTTTTTCATTAAGTCTGTTTGATTTTGCCTTACAAGTTAAATTAGTGAAACGTTTGAAAACTGCATACACTTCATTTATTTAAGTTTTAAGTTCGAGCATGGAAAATCTGCATCTTAATAAAATATCCTACATTACCAACACTATTCCCGAACCAAGTGATCTGCAAACCTCGGTGAATATGCCTACATCCAGGCCGCCGTGCAACAGAAACACGAAGAAGAACAAACTTTAACGTAAGTCGGTCTAACATAGCCGGAGTGAGCCAGCATACAAACAGAGCCCATGACACGGTGTCTTCGAGTTCACTATGCATGACTACTTCGAAGGCTGATCAGTTCAAACAGTATCTTTATATATCACATGACTTTCCTTGTATCCAGTTTAGTAAAGCGAGTACGTATAATCTTATACGTAACACGGGTAGTATAAATTTTTGAATGCATGGGTGATTTTTTGTAATAAATCAATGCGTATTCTGCGTTTTTAGTGTCATGTGATATATAAAGAATCTATCACTCGTTGTCAATTGATATATTTACACTAAACTCGTTCAGGAAATATTATTAAGCTTGCCAGATAAGAAAAACGCGTTTAATATAAATTTATATCAATTGACAACTCGTGATAGATCCTCTATATATCTGACGTTGGATGAAACGGGAACCACTATCACCATGCGAATAAAATGAGATTGTCGATCGTTTAGCAAGCGTTTTTTCGTCAGAAACATGCTTGATTACGTAGTGTGCAGGGATACTGTGATGTTTACAAACTTTGACCGGATTGGTATATTGGTAAAAAAGTGTTACTTGAATAAACACACACACGGTCAATTATATACTATAAAATAACATCGATTAATCGTGCACAACATATAACATGCTTGTAGAAGCTAGGAGACCTCATTAATTTTGCTCTTGTGCCTCTTCATATTTTGCTTGTTCATACGATGGAGAAATATTTAAAAGAAGGTCAGTAGACTTAATGAATATGACAATAAATAATTATGACATCTTGTTTCATAAAGAGACATTCAAGATGATGGTATCAATACTTATTGTATCTGATATTTAATTTCGTATTTTATTCATGATAGCAAAACTGAACATACACTTTATACTTCATATTACACACAGGTGGACACTTGTAGGCCTTTGTCCCTTTATCAATAATGTAAGACATAATAAAAGAGTACCCTGAATGATATGCACATATCATAATGTTCAACATACAAAAAAAATATGAAAAGTATATATACCTACCAAACACCATCTAGTGAGAAATGTCTTTGCAGCAACGTTGACCGTCTGGGCATATACTTATAACACTTTGAGACTTTCAAATTAATATAGACTCCAAGCGCACCATGGAACCAGACATAGACAGTACGCGGGTTAATTTGTTTTTAAATTGTTCATATGATGCTTTTAACCATTGTGACGATGTCAATTGCCTGTGATGCGTAAGCCCTGGGCAGTATCAACATAGAAGTAAAAGACATGGACCCATGGTCCTTATTCACCAACATTGTAAGACTGAAAATTAGACTTCTTGATTGAGAGACATTGTAATAAGATGAAATTATTCATGAAATATTATTCTGACCAATAATTGGTTCGATCTAAGTATAGTAAAATCACGGCTATTTAACCTCTTTGGCAAAATATTGAAAAAAAGTTAGCAGTAAAATTTTTCGTTTCGTTCATTTCGCAATTGATAGTTGCTCCTTTGCGGTTTATAGTCATTTCGCTAAATTAACTCACGCATGCGCACTTAGCGTCGTCCTTCGATTTCCAAAACATGGCCACCAAAATGTTGAAAGTGGCGAAATCCTTCACTAGGACTGCACCAGTGGCCAAACATGTAACGTTTAAACTTGGCATTTACATTTTTACACATTCTCAATTCAAATTTTCATTCACCAATTTACTGGCAGAATTACAAATGCGGAAATACTGATGTTATTCGTTACCCCACCCACCGTGTCAGTTAACCGGTTGTCACAAACTCACGTAATCACATTTCATTTGAAGAGTTGAGGTCGTGTTGTCACTGATTATCACCATAATGCATGTGTGACATGAGGAGAAAATATATCTAAATTTTGTCTATGATAAAGTCCAGTAGCTCAAACTCGGGCTCCACAAATCTTGAGTTGAGGCTGTTGCATAATGATAAGCAAGGCACTCGGTAGCGCTACGCTAATAATATGGATTGCTTAAATAATGTGCTGGGTAGCAAAATAATCATATGCTAACGGTGAGCGATCGTGGCTATCAGTCGTATGCATCTGATCAGAAGACCATAGTGGTCTATCTATCTATCTCCCGGCAGTCAAACAATCTCGACTTAGAGTATCCACATCTAAGTCAAGACCCATTATGCGCTTTACTGATCAGTGATTCCAGTTTCATGAATTCTGTCTTTTACGCCAAATTAGAGCCAATTTCAGCATTGAACATGTAAAATATAATATTTAAATAAACGAATGGCACAAAATACCTGATAATATTTGTCCTTATAATCAATAAAAATTGATAAATAAATCGGCACTTGTAATTTCCGAAAATCCAATGTAAACATATATCTGTGAGTATCCGGTACGCTTATACCGCCCGTATAGATGAGCGCAACACATGTGTAATTCATATGCTAACGTTGTGGGAATCGCTAAGCGAGCAGTAAAATTCATTTAACTTATCGTATTCTGTTCGTTAGTCATCAACTATCAGTTTACAAGAAAAATCAGCTCAATTTGTCAACAAATGTTTGTTAATTTTTTGTTTTTAGTTTCAACCGAGTGAGCTCAGTGTAATTGGTTTCACGCGTACCAGTGTACATCACTGTGAAAACCAAATAGTGCCGAAAATCTCCCAGCATCCTCCATTGTTCTAGAAACTCATTCCATCGAGTATTTTGATTGGTCGATAAAGGAATGCGATTTGCATATCAACAGCAAATAGCTGTGTAGTGGAATTTAAAAGTGCGACATTGTCGTGTTAAAACTGTCGGACAAACGAACCGCTGAGTATTTTATGGATGTTTTTGGTGCAGATAACGAGAAAAAGGGTTGATCTTCGTGGACATGCTATATATTCCATGGTATTTACAACTTTTCATTCACCTTTTCAAGTGCCAATAAATTTTGATCGGCGCTACTTCCACATATATGTCAACTTAGTCCACATCTGCGATGGAGATAAAGGTCAGAAATTAAAAAATCTCCTAGCAGATTGCCCCGCATCTAATCTCCCGGTTACCGGTCAAACCCCGCAAGGAGACATAGACCGAGACGCGCGTCACCAACAAAGAAAATTAGTATAAAGATTGAGTAATAAGTATAAAAAAGAGAAAAGTAGGGTAATAGTTTAAAAACAGGGCAGGTGTTAAATTAGGGAGATGGTCTGTTGCTTTTAAAAGAAAGTGCTCGGAAGGCTAGCGTTCGCCTAACATAGTGCTGAGAAATGGTATGCTATTTTCGAACACATTCACTGGTAGCATGTTGTTACATAGACCAAGTTAAGCTTTTCAAAAAAGTGCTTGATAGTGCCTTGACTATGCATCAGGCTATTGTCTTGTCCTCCTGTCTGAAAAATCACACCAAGAGGCAAGGCTGACGGACAGTGACAGAAAATACTGTATCGGGATATTAAATCTATTTGAAAGAGAGAACTTTCACTCCTTTTACCAATTCAGACTGACAGTGCAAAAACTTTTCGCTGCACCTGCAACCCTCAATTTTTATCAATCTTAAAATTTTATGCAAGAGAGGTTTTAATTCTATCGTATATACTGATTCGGAGGTCGAGGCATTGAACTGATTAGCGTATGATATAGCGATTCTCATGTCTGTTGTTTACAAAACTTTCAAGTTGGTTGACTTAGCTTCCACCGGGGCATTAGCGTTAATTGAGCACAGTCTTATTTTCCAGGTGGTTAAAAGTCAAATGCTCATAAGGCTCCAAGGACCATCTCAAAAGTTATAACTTCTAAAAGAATTCCTTAAAATAAGTCCTAAGTTCTATGGCAGTGTTGTATTTCAAGCACCATCATCGATTTTTGATAACTTGGCAACAAAAATGCTAAATTGCTAATATTATTCTCCAAAAAACATGCCAAATCTGACAGGTTGCAACACCATAATAAAAACACCCCCTGATCCTTTTCCTAAACATCATATCTGAACTTGTCTTCTGTAACGTAGTCATCTGTTAATGGCTTAATGCAGTTTTATTATGCGCAAAATCTTCCTTTTTGTACACTTCAGCTGAGGAGATCGCTGTCTGTATCAAGTCAAAAATGGAGCGCCAGTGTGAATCAAGCGACTGAAAATAACCCAGCAACTCAAATGTCAACATTACAGAATGGATTTAGAGTAGCAAGCGAAGATTCTGGTCTACCAACATGTACTGTAAGTTAACAGGTCTTATCTTAGTGTTTGCTAAGCAGCTTCACTCTTCATGATTGGTTAAATTTTAAAATAATTTATATTCCTACTTATTAAAGCAATACTCAGTTAGAAATTGCAGCTTAGAACAAACTGTATTGTTAATTGTCCTTGATTTAAACCCTGATGCCCGAGGCAAGTAAAATTAGTAAATAGTAAGTAAGTAAAGGCTTTAAAAGTTAATGAGGCTACACAGTTGGTGACACAATCTTCCATGTGGACCTCAACAATGTTTGCCTTGGCAGTTGTACAACAGCTTTGATTATTATTGTCAAAGTTATTTTGGTAGACAATTTTCAATTTGATACATTTCAGTGACAATTTGACAAAACTCCTATTCTAGTTTTAACCTCTTTATATCTGTTGAATGGCTTTTAAAGTTAACCAGTACTATAGATTTGTGATGGTGAATTTTTGGTGAATATTTCAGGTTGGGTTGTGGATAGATGCTGGAAGCAGATATGAGAATGCACAGAACAATGGTGTAGCACATTTCCTAGAACACATGATATTTAAGGTAAGACTATAAAAATGTTGTTGTGTTGTCTTTGAACCACCCACACCCCTTTATAATATTTTCTTGATAATGATAAATCAAAATTGTTTCATAGCCAAGTATTGATACATTTGAAAGTATCAGGAAAACTATTTATTTTGCTGATTCAGACAATGTGTCAAATTTAAGTTCACTGAATGGCTTCTTGAAAAAATTAAGATACTTTTGAATATCATTATGTGGTAGTGATATATCTTCTATTTAGCAATCGCCTGTCTTTAACCGTTACAGCTAAATGTAGTAACGATGTTAGCTAAATGTAGTAATCCACGGTGAGAGATTTCGGATTTGTTCTAATGTGACCGTTATTACTTATATTTATTTCGGATGTGTTCTATTTTCTTCATTGCATGTCCAGTGTGTATAGGGGCCTGTAGGGGCCATTCATCGTGGTCTATGTAGGGACTTGAGGGGCTTCTATAGGGTTTATGGTTAGTTGTCAGTCTGTATTGGACCTTTAGGGGCGGTATATGGTCATTTATCAACCTGAATAGGTGCCTGTAGGGGCTGTCTAGGTTTGTCGCTGTAGATTACTACATTAAGGTATATAAATTATCAGCCATAATAGGGGCCTGTAAGGGCTGTCAATATATGTCGCTGTAGATTACTTCATTTAGGTATATAAATTATCAGCCTGAATAGGGGCCTGTAAGGGCTGTCTAGGTTTGTCGCTGTAGATTACTACTTTTAGATATATATATATAGGTTATCAGCTATATATCTAAGTGTAGTAATCTACAGCGACAAACCTAGACAATCCCTACAGGCCCCTATTATGGCTGATAATTTATATATCTTAATGTAGTAATCTACAGCGAGATATATGTACAGCCCCTACAGGCCCCTATTCAGGCTGATAATTTATATACCTAAATGTAGAAATCTTCAGCGACATGTGTTGACAGCCCTTATAGGTCCCTATTCAGGCTGATCATTTATATACCTAAATGTAGTAATTTACAGCGACAAACCTAGACAGCCCTTACAGGCCCCTATTCAGGCTGATAATTTCAGAGATTTCCCCAGGGCGTTTTTATGTCTGGGCCCAGTGCGCTTGGATTCCAAAATCCAGTTTGCCAGTGCGCTAACAATTTGAATTGCGCTTAAAATTGCGCTTAAAAAGTCAAACCCGAAAACTTAAATATGTCTTACAAACAATGCATCACATTCAAGAATGTGTTAATTGGCTTTTATTTCATGAGGAAAAGTTGGTATCTGATTAATTTTGTTGTATGTGTGATATGGCCCCTAAACCCTCCAAATTTGCACCATTTCAACATCCCAAATTGATTTTTTTTTCAAAATATGGGACGGGACACCCCTCTAGTTCCCACCCAAATTGCGCTAAGAAAAAATTCTGGGGAAATCCCTGAATTTATATACCTAAATGTAGTAATCTACAGCGACAAACCTAGACAGCCCTCACAGGCCCCTATTCAGGCTGATAATTTATATACCTAAATGTAGTAATCTACAGCGAGATATATGTACAGCCCTTACAGGCCCCTATTATGGCTGATAATTAATATACCTAAATGTAGTAATCTACAGCGACAAACCTAGACAGCCCTTACAGGCCCCTATTCAGGCTGATAAATGACCATATACAGCCCCTAAAGGTCCCATACAGACTGACAACTAACCATAAACCCTACTGCAGACATCCATGAAATTGAAGAATCTCGCTGCAGATTACTACATTTAGTCAATATCGCTGTGGATTACTGCATTTAGTCGCAACCGTCTTTAACAGTAAATGTAATAAATAATCACAATGAATTTTAAAAAATGGGAAAGCACTTTAAGTGAACAGATGATGTCACTAGTTAAATAAAGTGAAGTAAAAATTACTTTTTTGATTAAAACTATTAAATATTCAGGAATCACAAAAATATTGCAAGAAGGTTTAATACTTTTTATAAGGCTTATGTTAAGCCTTATAAAAAGAAAATTTAAGTAAAATTTGACTCTACAGCTTAATTTTCAAGACCCAAATCTGGCACTTATGTCAAATGTAAGACTCCATTGAAAGCCCTTGTGTGTTCACCCACATTTTACGCATTATCTGACTGGGTGTTTTAGATTGATAGGTCCACCAGTCCTGTGTTTATATTAGGGCTGTAACGGTATACCGCGGTATACGAAATACCGTGGACTTCAGTCCCACACGGTTCACGATACAAGACTTCTAAATTTGGGTACAGTTCGGTATAAGCTTTTTTATGAGCAAAATAATATCCTGACGACGAAAACACCTGACAGCCTTCTGATTATGTATAATTACCATGTATCACTCGTTTTTATTATATTGAGATATGCTTCATATTGTCTAAATTCACTTTAAAATAGTTGATAGGCACATAAAAATAGCTATTATAGAAGCTGTTAGAAAATATTGTATTATGCCGAAATATACCGAACCGTTACAAAATTGACGGTACGTATCATATCGTGAGGTGAGCGTACTGGTACACCCCTAGTTTATATGCTCTGTTATCATTTCAGGGAACTTCAAAAAGATCACAAACCGATTTAGAACTGGAAGTAGAGAATATGGGAGCACATCTTAATGCATACACTTCAAGAGAGCAAACTGTCTACTATGCTAAATGTTTTTCAAAAGATTTAGAAAAGGGTATGCACACCTTTTTATTCCTCCCCAATCTTTGAAAAGGGAGTATTGCTTTGCTCAAGTCTGTTGGTAGACCAGATGGTTTCCGTTCAATAACTCAAGAACACTTTGCCTAAGAATCGTCAAAACTTTATATTGAGGTTGGTCAACAGCAGTAGATGACCACTACTAGTTTTGAGATCAAATTCACCATGACCTTTACCATTTCTGACTATTGGGCTGCCATGGGGGCATACATGTTTTACAAACATCTCTTGTTGCTCTTGATTTTGATAGTTTACTTAGCAATGTACTTGTTCAGTCTGATGTTTAAACTGCAACTTACCAGTAGGGTGTTTAGTACAAACCTGTCTTTTTAGTGAGACTTTTGAAAGCTTTTGGAGCTATTGTCTTGACGGGATGATCTGCGCTGGTAAAGTTTATATTCAGAGTCATTTTCTCAAATACAATCAGAGGCATCCACTTTAAACTCAGCTCTAGTTATTCACAGTCACAATGGCAGTCCATAATGACTGATAACCCTGTGACCCATATGTATTGAGTTATCTGCCCTTGTTACTCTCAAATAACAAGATAGTCAATCATTGGCATCTTTTTTCCCCTAATCAGAATTCTCGTAAATTTTAGCTGTTGAAATCCTTGCTGACATCACACAGAACAGTAAACTAGGTGAACAAGAGATTGAAAGGGAACGTGGTGTCATCCTCAGGGAAATGCAGGTATGTACAAGTATATAATGTCTGGACGGCTTACTGCAATTATCTGTAGCATTCTTCTTAAGACAAACTGGACCAAGAATAATAGTATCGGTGCAAAACTATGGTAACGACGTTGATTCATGGGAGCACATAACAGTTTTGCACTAAGCTCTCGATTTGTTTCACAGATATAGAAGATCTATCACGAGTAGTTGTCAATTGATATAAAGTTATATTAAACAAGTTTTGGAAATTTTATTAAGCGAGCCTCTGGCGAGCTTAATAATATTTCCTGAACGAGTTTAATATAAATATATCAATTGGCAACGAGTGATAGATTCTTTTTATCATATGACACTAAACACGCAAAATATGCATTGATTTATTAGAAAAAATCAATATCTTATAATACGCGTGGTACATATAACTTTATACGTACTGGCTATACCTACCTGGATACAAGGAAAGTCATGTGATAAAAGTCAGTTCATGTCTCTTTGGCACGACCATATCTCTATTTATTTCTTATGCCCCCTAAGAGGGCATACAATTTAAAATCTTGTTTATTCTGAAAAATAAAGTTTGTGATTTTGAAACATGAAGTATAAATCATTGTATTTGTTTTATCTTATACAGGAAGTGGAAACCAACTTGCAGGAAGTCGTGTTTGATCATCTACATACCACTGCCTACCAGGGAACGTCTCTCGGTCGCACAATCCTTGGACCCACTGAAAATATCATGTACGTTTACAAGTACAAATTTTTATTTGCATAAAGCAATAATGTTTATAACAAATGTGTAGAGCAAACGTATTACATTGTTACTTTGTATCGCTTACAAATGAAAAATCACACTATCAGTAAAAAATTGAGAATAGAAGTCCTGCACAAAATAAATAGAATGACTGGGAAGATTTAGTCCTTTAGAAGTCAGTAGTATTTTTGGTAAAGAGATAAGACCACATTACTGCTGAAATAGGCTCAAGTCTTATTTTCAGTATTGGACAATAAGCATTAGTAAAAGCTCTGTGTGCTGGCTGACATTTGACAATTTTTGGTAGCCCAACAGAAATTTCTGGTAGCCAGGGGCTCCCCCAATTGATTTATCGGACAATGACTGTGTAAACTTGCCTGATACTCCACTAATATTTAACAAATATACAACTTCTGTATAAAACAATGAGGTGTTATTTTTTAGGTCACTCAAGCAAGAAGATCTTAAGAGCTATGTTAGTGAACATTACAAAGGAAACCGAATGGTTCTAGCTGGAGCTGGTGGTAAGCTTGTCTGAATTAGTTACTAGAGGTTGCATTATACTCTACAATCTTTGTTTCAACAGTCTGTGAAGTTAGAATTTGAAACTTCTTGCCCAAGTCTGTAAAATCAAATAGTTTGCCTTTATACTCTGTACACAATAACTGCCAAAGTTACTTGCCCTATCGCAAAAATTACTTGCCCCAATCAACAGTAACTTACAATCAAGACAAGTGCTTATTTCGTAGACTGTTTCAAGAATCTAATAGGCTTATTTCGAGGATTGTTTATATGAAGTTCTTCTATAATACATTAACTTGAAATAGAGAGAGAAAAACAAGTTTTATAGTTAGATGTAATTTAGTTTATATACAATTAACTTTATTTCAGGAGTTGATCACCAGAAATTGAAAGATTTAGGAGAGAAGTATTTCGGAAAATTGGAGATGGGTTCCACCGATGGACTGCCAGCAAAGTACCCAGTTCGTTACACTGGTAGTGATGTAAGTCTAATCTATTAATTGAGTTTCATTTCATTTATAGCTCCACTACACAAAATATATGGAGAGCTCTCCAGTCAAGTTGGTGTCGGCGTAATTGCTAAAGTTTTGCATACACGCTCATACCTCTTGAACTACTAAAGCTACTCATATGAAACTTTACACATGTATTTGGGGTCATTATCTAAGGTCACTATGACTTGCATTTTAACCAAATTATGCCCCTTTTTGTCCTTCATACAAGATCTTGGTAAAAGTTTTGCATGTAAGCTCATATCTTGAAAACTAGTAAAGTTATTTAATTGAAACTTCACAAATGTATTCAGGGTCATTATCTAAGGTTACTGACAAAGACCCCATAACCCTGACTTGCATTTAGACCAAATTATGCCCCTTTCTGTACTTGGAAAATCTTTATGTCAAGGACAACACAGGAAAGGGTTCAAAATCAAAGGAACCTTAATTGTCATTGGTTTTATGGATTTTACAGTTGTGTTGTTTGAAAATGATATGATGTATATAATTTGTTTAAATTTTTCAGCTGAGAGTTCGTGAAGATGATATGCCACTAGCTCATGTTGCTTTCGCTGTTGAAGGCGCTAAATGGGACGATCTAGACAACATTGCTCTCATGATTGCTAATACAGCTATCGGAAGTTGGGACAGATCTTGTGGAGGCGGAACTAACTTTATGAACAATTTTGCAAGATTTGTTGCTACAGAAAACATGTGTCACAGTTATCAAGCTTTCAACACATGCTATTCAGATACTGGTCTATGGTGAGTATTTTGGTAGTTCTGGTCCCGATCTCCCGAAGTATCTCTAGTAGAAGTCTGAACTCAAATTGAGATTTGCTAAAATCTGAGTTGCAATTAGAGATAAATCTGAAGTTCCAACTCTTGAACTTTTACTGTAATTAACCCTGAATACCTTTTTTGTTCAGTGATGCTTTTTTGAGTCCAATCTCGCATGGAAATTAACATTAAGGCCATTGCTAATATTTTAGGCGAGCTCTTGCTCTGATGGAGGACATGCTTTGGGAGATGGGAGCTGGTGTCTGTTGCCTTAGCAAAGCACTAACAATCGCCTTCATTCAGTTATCTACCGTTCAATTAAATATAGTAGGCATGGACTAATGACCTCCCGTTCAAAGCGCTACATAGTGCTATGCTTAGGCAACAAATATTAATAAATTATAGTTAAACTTTTTCAGTATATCTGCTTTATCTATTCGAACATTTTAAATGACTGGCTTGGAAATTAGTTTATATCTTCCAGTGAAAAAGGATACACTCGGTGAACTTACCTCTCATTGAAATGGTCTTTTTTACAAAAACTACTGACTTTAATCTCACTGAAATCAAATGTCAGAGGTTGCAGTATTTGTCTGTGATCATTGTTCATAGTAGTACTTAGTCTAGTTGCATTTTTCTCATTTAGGATTGGAATATTATATGATAAATTTTACAGATTTTATAATTTGTTGTCACATGTCTATTTATTTTAATACCTTAAATTTTTTCAGGGGAATTTACTTTGTATGTGAAAGACCATGGGTTGAGAACATGGGCTTCAATGTTCAACAAGAATGGTAAGGTTTATCTTTCTTATTATTTAACATTAAATTTTAACATTTGTTCTTTAAACCTTTACTTCATATCTCCTGAATCGAGTTATCGTAATATAAATAAAATTTTATAACTTCGGATAGGAAGAAAATCACTAAACTCAAGATAGATAGGGTGGGTAAAACAGTCGCTTTAATACCATCATATTAACAGGTGATTTATTATTTTGTCAAGTTTATTTTCTATATCGATGGTGCAAATCAACTAGAATTAAGTTTATCTGATAGAATAATTTGTATTACAAAATAAATTTGCAGATATTAGATATTACTTTATATTTCCAATGCAATGTCCTGGGTTTGTCTCCTTTGGTTGCCTGGCAACAAGGATGAAATTGTCATAAAGAAAATTTTGTAGTCGCCATAACATCAGTGGGAAACCATATCCTATAATGTATAGAAAATATTCAAACCATTTTGTTAAAAGCATTACTTAGCAATAGATGATACCCGGAACTATGCGCAAGGTGGTTTTTCCTTTAATTTACATGTAGGTACAAACACATCTGGCCTAGTTGGACTGGTTTTGTATTCATATGCAAACACAACTGACCCCGAGTTGGCTAACTATTGTCCAGATATGAATATTCAAGTTATACAAGGATTATAACAGTAAAAATCTAGTAAAATATATGCCTAAAAGGGGATCACAATGTTTGTAACAGAATCACTCTAGAAATGAAAATTTCGACCTGTCCGTTATAATGCCATGTTTTAACCTGTACTTAAAAATGTAGATATATTGAAAGTGTGTCACAGCTCCTGTAGAAGACCAACAGGTCAAAATTTTGAGTTTTAGAGTGATTCTGCTACAAATGGTAAACATCTCTTTATACCTACAGATTAGTAGAGATCCGGAGTAGGTCTATTCTCAGTTATGTTTTACTATTTCTCTTACGTTGGTATTTGACTCACTCTTTCTGTTACAGGATGAGACAAGCTTTTAGCATCAGTGATTTTGAAATTGAAAGAGCAAAGAGACTTTTGAAGACCAACTTATTGTTACAGTTAGATGGCACAACACCAGTTTGTGAGGATATTGGAAGGTATGCACATGATTCAGGCCCTGTATTCACAAAGACGTTAACTTACATATTTTTTCAAGAATTTTTTTCAATAAAAAACATTTTCACCCGGAAATATATTTTTGTGCCTGGCATCTACTGATAGGCTGTGATTGTCCTGTCTATCCATCCGTTTGTTACAAAGCTTTCAAGATGATTGTCCTAACTAGTTATTATGGACAAGGCTACCACCGGGGCAAAAGCATTTACTGAACACAGTCTTGTTCTATCTTAGATGATTCTAAATTATTCATTATGCAATACTTGGACAAAAACTGATCTTTTTGTTAAAATCTTTGATAAATATTCAAAAATAAAATTTGTGAATGTGGGCCCTTAGCCTTTTAATCTGAAGGGACATGGCCTACAGGGGACCCCTAGAGGATGAATCTCAGGGGTCATTTTCATAATTTTGTACTTGATTATTTAAGTATCCTAGTTAAGTAAGTAGGCAGTCGATTTGTAATCTCATTTAAAGTTAAGACGAAGAACATGAATAAAGAGTAGCCAACAAGCATGTTCTTATAGCCCGTTGAATTTGCCTTCTTTATTCTACACCCCTATTGATCCGGCCTGGAGAGGATACTCAGTTCAACCCAATGCCGCAGATAAAATTAATAGCCTGTTGAATTTGTCACATTAACTTTTCACCCCTGTTGATCCGGCCTGGAGGGGACATTCAATTTACCCCGATGTCTGATATATTTAAGATATATGTTAACTTATAGTTTAGTGTCATACTCGTGAATATCACGGTTAAGCTAAAATTGACAGCGATATACCGTTTATTTAAGTATTATACCTTCACATGTGTAAATTGAGTAAAATGTATGCAGATGATATTAGACTGATTGGTATAAGACATGATTGAATAAGCAATATACAAGTTATGTTGTGTTTTTCAGACAAATGTTATGTTACGGAAGAAGAATACCAGCTAGAGAATTGGCATACAGAATAAACGTGAGTTGTGGTCTTAAATTTGAAATTTATTCTCCCTTAGTCTCAAAGATTCTATATTCTCTCCGAGATAGGGATCACCCTTACAAGTTACATCAGTAATCATTAGTTTAAAGAATTATCATGACAACTCCAGTTGTTTTACTCCCAGTTTCAAAGGAGAAGGGACTTTAAAGGAGCCGGTTTTCAATTTGGTCAGTCGTTCAATCCAGTCTATCCATCAGTTCTACTACTGGTATTCTGTCGCAATAGGGCATATTTTTAATTTTGATAATTTTGTACTGGATTTTCCAATTTTGCCAAAACATTTATAATTTATTGGAAAAAAGTACCATTCAGTCGTAGCCATACGATCTTTTAAAAATACCAAGAGTTAAAAGATCAGCTTGAGCCACAGTTTGCAAAGTATTGACTGCCCAGTATTTAAAACCCTTTTTTTCCAGTATTTCCTGCTGGGCTAGATTTTACAATGTAAATTCAGGTTTTTTCCCACCATGGTTTGAGGGTTAAATTGATCAAATATTACCAAATATTAACCACTGAATTATTTGAAATTTCAGCAATGCGATGCAGAAACTGTAAGGAAGACATGCTATGATTACATCTATGATAAATGCCCAGTTATTGCAGCAATTGGTACGTATAGACTATGTTACATAAATTTTATGCTCCAAACTTAGGGTGACCATGTCCACACCAAAATGTTGTGTTGCAAATGACTTAAAAGTAAAAAACTGCAGTCATCAGACTTTATATCCAGATATTCATCACAATGTGTAGTTGACTACTAGTTGCACACCTTGGAATTTTTATTCATATGATGTTTATCCAGGATTAGTCGAGTTATAAGTGTCGACACTGTGGTCAAGTTGATAATGCTCTTGACTAAGGGTCGAGAAATTCCTAGGTCAATTCTCAGTTGAGGCATCTAGTCATTTCTAAAATACTTTTCATTGTTTTCCATCCAACTTGAGATGGATAGGTTGGAAACCCTTAAATGGTTTCACATATATTTATGCTTTACACTGGTAATGGCATGTAAATGAACGAAGGTGTCTATTTCTAAAGAGTTACGACATCACACCTGTATTCCTTGTACCACACATTTGCCACCTCTTGAAGTAGGTCGTTGACCAATCTGGCTGGGGAAAAAATGAATGACTGCATACTTAAAGATTCTCAGTCAAATTAAAATAAGTAGAGTTATGGGTCTTGAAAAAATGAAATACGGATTGTGCCACATATAACTTGTAAAGTATTTTAGCTAGTCATCATTTTTCAAACATAGACCAGTTGCTTTTGATTCAGATTCATGCCCCAGGGCAGAAATGTTCAGAAATCGACAATGAAGTTCAACTTCCATATCCATCATATTAAAATGTTCATTACAGCAGCTATTGTTCACTTGGCAGGATGGCTTTATAAATGTGAATGTTCAAAGTGTTATGACTCCTTCATATAGCAGGGTTTTCCCTAGGATTTTTCATATGCGGGTTCCAGGACTCTTAAGGTTTATACATAGGGAGTCCCTGAGAAATTTTGGGGGTCCCTTCACTATACAGAATGCATTTCGAGCTCATTATTAGTGAGTAAAATAAATAAAACAGCAAATTCAGACAGCTCAATGCACCACAAGACTTAGTGCAATAAATAGCAGAAAGAAAAATGTTCCAGCTAATATAAAAAGGTCTATTCAAGGCCTCTTATTGGAGGTCCCAAGGATGCACAGTAATACAGAAATGAGGGTCCCAAGCCACAAAGTTGCGTCAGGGACGCAGAAAACCTGCAACAGGGAAATCCCTGATATAGTAGTGGAGACATAATGATTGTTTGCTGTCTGTATGTCACAATGTCTGTCAGTGCTTGTTTTCCTGAACCATCGTTGGATTTAAATGATATTTCACATACATTCTTTAGTACATAGCCTTGATGAGCATATAGTCAAGAATGTTGGGTCGAATGAATATCGCACAAGTTATGGCCCTTGTGGGAATTCCTTCAATAACATACAAATAATTGAAATATCTATTTCATTGCAGGTCCCATCGAAGGCTTAGACGATTACACTAGATTACGATCTAATATGTACTCAACTATACGATAAACAATATGTGTGTCCAGTCGGAAAACTTAACTTAAATAATTTCAGTGTTTTTCTTCAAATTCACCATCACAGGAAGAAGTGTTTTAGTTTACCAAATCTGAACAGGATATTATGAAAGTGTGCTATAAGAAAAAAATGATAGATTTGTGATAAGAGAGTGTACTTTTATGAGTATTATGTTGTTTTCAGTTAATGTCATGGTAGATTTTTGCGGAATAGATTATTAAATTTACCAAAAAATCTATACTAGAGTTATTGTTCTATGTGGTTGGAGGTCAAGAAGGATCTTCTGGGGCCTGTTTCATTGACATATATATATATATCTTGGTTAAATGGGATTGTTCTGCAAATTATTGAGAGCATACTTACTACTTAGGGAACCAATGTACATTCCATTTGTACATGTAAAGTGGTAGTCGATATAGCCATTTCCTATATGTGGAGGCTTGTGCTGGTATAAGATGACTGTTGCCCTGGAAGACCATGCATGGAAGTTACCTGGATAGGAGTTAACCTGCATGCCATCTATGAATACTGGAAAACTGTTCCTTTATCTATTGTGTATGGAGAACTCGACATGATCCTCAACCTATTAGCAAAATTCAATTGCGGATATCTTGTCGATACATGTCTTTATAACCCGGAAGGTTTCATACAAAGACGCTCAAAGTGTGGTACAAGCACTGAATGAAAGGACCGATATAGAACAGTTCATATATTCACTGCAAGAACCTTGTAATATCTTCATGCATAAAGGTTAGGATCAGTACATTTCATCCGTACTTTACGGATCAGAAACCATTTGGTCTACAGTATGACCAGCAGACAAAAATATCCCCCTACTTCTTCAGAATGAGGGTAACTAGGGGTAATATATACACAACAACTCGCTGTAATAAGTTTTAAATTTCAATTTTATTTCCATTGTAAGGAATTTATTTTAGAAAAGTTGTCCTCACTTTACGGCACAAAAACAAAAGCCATTGATGAAGTACTGAATTCAACATAGAAATAAATACATCACATCTCAGAACGTAGATACATCGTACACAAAATATATTTACAGAAAAAAATGCATATAAATGCAATACAACATAACAATTACTATAGAACTTTGTACATTTATATTAAAATTATAACAAACCTAAATACAGACAATGTAGATGTATTAACATGATAGAAAACATAATACGTTGTTCTAGTGTTTCAAATTATTTTAAACATACTAAGTGTAGTTTACTAAACATTGTAATTAACTATAGATGACATGGTGAACATATTTTATTGCTTTGTGACTTTATGAATAATTCAATTCATATGGCACAATTTAGATAAAATCCAGAGATTTTATAAATAATTATACAGATATGTAAACATATACTTAAAAGTGAATATTTTAATATTTGTCTGTATATATATATATGTATATCTTCGGTATGAAAACAAGCTGCCACTATTTGCCTATGACAAACATCTACACACCATTTCAGACACTGATATTGAAATGGCATACAATCACTATATTGTACTCTTCTATGCAGGCAAGGGTTATAACCAGCCATAAAATTTATATGAAACAAATTTGGAATAAAAGTTCAACAATGAGATCAAAATTTAATATAAAGCCGACAGAACAATGCCATAAATTCTATATATGCAATGTGTTGTCACTAGTGCTAATACAGCAAGACAATACAGGATGTTAACAAAGTTAATATTTATTTGACCGATGGTATGATAGTGCCAATTTGCTAATAAATTTGAATTGAATAAAATATAACTGGGTATAAAATGTACCTAATTAAACCAAGGAACATAATAATTAACCGAAGCTTAAAATACTCTTAGGTTTAGTAAGATAAGAACAGTAGTGGACTAAATGGTATGAAACCTGTGTTTATAGTACACAGTATTCATCTAATCAGGATCTTTCAAATAAAGTACGTTTCTACCAAGAATTGACTCCAGTTAATGAGTTATGGCCATTTGAATTTTCATAGGCAGCATATTAACAAAAGAACGATGCATGTTAATCATGACTGGCATCTTAATTTCAAGATAGGGTGTACATAACTATACATAATGTCTCCATGCAATCATCTTGCTTAAGGACCCCTGTCAGATGTGAAAATGATACATTATATTAAAACTTATGACCCAACTTTGTTAACACCCTGTACCTCCATGTTGTCAGAGTTACCTAAATCTGTTTTACAAACAGAACTACAAACATAATAATATTATACAATGATTTATTATGCATTTAAATAAATGTATCTAAAAAAGAGGTAAAAATCATGACAAACAAAAATTAAGCCCCAAGGGATTTTCAGTTGATTTGTTTATAACCGACAATTCAACATAGGTGATCAATGATGCAAATATATACTCATGATGCATATGATACTTCAGACATATTCAATAGATGAATGAATATTACAATCATTTACATATGACGCACGATAGACGATTCGTGAAAGAGCATTTTCAAATGGTACAATATAATGTTCAACTTTCATAAGTCACAAAATGGATTTCATGATGAAATGAGCAAATTGCAAATTTAAGTCTTGTCCAATAGGCTTTAGGTTTTAAAGCTGCACTTTATTCCCAACTGAGATTTAATCTTCTTTGCAAGAAAAGTTAAGACACAAATACACGCAGTATTGAAAAAGGTTACACCCCTACACGACTTGCATGCATATACTCCGGTAATTATAGTTCCTCATAATATTGTTAGCACAATCTTCATGCATTCCACACAGTCATAGTTTTTCATTGTCATGAGCAAAATGTACTCAATACTTTTGTCAAATTCCTTACAGGAAGTAAAATATACTACAACCTCTAATGTGAAGAGTCCTTATCACATTTAAGCCCCACCTTCACGATGAAGAGTATCTAGGCCAGACACCTATAAATTATAGTCAAAAAGTGTTTCTGATCCAGTAATGTACCATATAAAATCCACATTTAAGAATGTTTTAGTTGAACTATACCATCCCTTGCACAATTGTTACATGTACTGTGTTTGTTTAAGGTACTGGGCTGTCAAATACTTTGTGTCCTTCATGTAACAAATAAAGGGATGTAATTGTTAGGTAAGGGACATAATACTTGAGCACTTCACATCACACAACCATTTCACACAATGGAACTATTTTCATCACATCAAATCCTAGCTGCACAAGGACAGAAACATTTTCACTGGATATTAGCACAATTACATGTATAATAAAGTTGCCATGGTAACGACACTCTTGGATAGGGATCACACACGAGGATCCGGGGTTAGGATTAAACACGAGGGTCCGGGGTTAGGATCATACACATGTTTCATGACTGCATCTGTAATGTTAGAGAAGAAACAAAACAAAATAACAAACAAGCAAAATAAACAAAAGATGTGCAAGTAAAGTAAACCAGAGCTGAGGAAAATCCAAATTTCTTACTCTTTGAAAATGTCTTATGCCCAATTTCTCACTTTTTGAAAATGTCTTATGCCCAATTTCTTACTTTTTTAATGTCTAAATTAATTATCAATTTTAATCCCCATTGATATAACCAGTGCTAAGCAGCTGAATGTTTAAATTTATCCCTCATGTGTTCTTTTGACTCAAAGAATCTCAACCAAACATTAACTTAACCAAGGTAAGTTCCATATAATTTCGACAAAGCTGTAACTATCTATTTGCAGAATAAAATGAAACATCTGGTTTACTTGACAATAGTGTTAAATAAAAACAAAAAGTGCAAAATAAGGTTTGGCTCATTTCCTTTAAATCTAGGATGTGTCTTCAACTTTCTTACATGCCATTAATTTTTGTGGCCAAGTGAAATTTGTGCAATTGAAAAGAGCAACTTTTTGATAAACTTGTCCATAAAACTACAGCCATGTCCCAATTTGTGGAGAAAGTATGGACGGAATTTACTTGACTAACACAATAGGTGAATTTGATTGTACAGTTACATAGATGTGTACCAGTTGCTATGAACAATCCTGTGCTTGTTTCAGCCAGGTGAGTTGCATATGTCAATCAATTCTGTACACCTGATGGACATTGCCAAATAGTCAAACCCAGGGGGACCTAGACATTTTCAATTTTTTGACGTACAAAATCCCCACCCTGGAGATGATGCTGACTGTATAAATTCCCTGGATGGGACACAATCATGTAGTAAATCCCGGGTCTTGGAACCAACCAGAGTCTATTCGTCAGGAGTCAGTAAGGTTTTCAAATTGCCACTGGTCAGGAAGATTTGTCAGTCTATTACCCCTGTATCCCCGCCACTCCCAGGGTGGGAATATATAATATTGACTGGAGCATAATTAGTAATTAGGAAACTGAGCCAAACACAACAAAACACAACAAAGCATTAAAATAAAACCAAAGTGAAATAAAGGAAGCTTATATAAGTGTAATGATTGTGAAATTATAATATATCATGCATTGATAGTAATAGTTAAACTGAAAATGAATTAGCAAACATAACTAAGAAACAACATTAATTAATCAAATCATAAATGATTCAGTCATGGCACAGCTCGTGTGAAATTTATCATCTAAATTATACAGGAATGAAGAAATTCCGAGTTTGAAGCTTGAAGATTGTTGGGTTCATTTTTAAGGGTCAAGGTCACTTACTCTGAATCGGAGGAAACACTTCCCCTGTGTGTGAGGATTTTAACTGTGGAGTGTTCTCTGGGACTACCAACGGGACTTCGTACTGGACTCCCTATTTTGTGTACCGGACTTCTCGGGGTTTCCCGAGGGGATCGCACCACATGTGGTGAACCAAGAGGTGAGTGAATAGGTCCATTACTACTTAACGAGTCATTCAAAGCATTGTCAGTTCTTCTTGGGGTAGCAACTTTAAACTCTCGTCCTAAATATTATTGAAATCAAATTACACACAGTTAATAAAACAACAAAAATATGAACATCTTATATTAGTAAATCACATTAGACCACATAATTCAATGAGATAATTTAGTAGAGGAATGTTGACAAACAAGAAATTAGGAATTGCAAGCAATACAGAAGCCCCTACCTGGTTTTCTATTTGAAAACTGGTAGGGGGCTAAAAAAACATGACAGTAATTTTTGCTTGTTTCTGTGGTACAATTTACAGCACAATAACAGACCCACCAGTACAATACACTATATACATAAAATAATACATTTACATATACAAATACATTGCGTACAAAATAAGGGTAAGGCAGTCAAAATGACCTGTACAACAAAAGCCAACATTATTTCTGTATTCATGTGAATTATTATATACAATTCAAATGATGGTCAATTTACAAGAAACAATGTCATTAAATGTAATGACTATCCTGTACCAATAAAATATTGAATGTTATGAATATTAAAATTATACCTAATTATAACTAATGAACTTTGCACCAAATCAAAGGATAGTCAATTTACATGAAATTTTTTCAATAAACATTATGTCATTGAATGTTACGAATATTAATGTAAATGTCAATAAAATATTTTAAAAATGCTATATGAATATTACATGACAGTAATGTTATGAATATTCAACTTGTTATGAATATTATATTATAACTAATGAATTTTGCACCAAATCCGAGAACACAGTATAAATCACACTTTAAATCATGATGTCTGCACGACGTCTCAACTATGTACGAATGACATAATGTTAAATGATTAGTGCTTCAATCATAACAGACTTCATGTGTTATTCGTTCAGAATGGCTTCCGAGGAGAGGAATGACGGTACCTAATACAGCTGAAGACCTGTTTACATACATGTACCAAAACGTACATACCAGTAATTATCTTATTTGAGACACTTAATTGCTCAGAACAATACAAAACAGCAGGGTAATTGAATCTCAACTAGAGCTTGACCCTGCAACTTCTATTTAGACACAAAGCGGTGCTCTGACAATTAACTTTGTTGCAAGTTGACACGACAATGTCAACAAGCACAAACTGATTTGCTAAGGTATTCTGACAACAGACTCTTTAATGGATGGTAGTTTTGACCACCATCATTATTAGTTCTGATTTAAGAAATGAGAGAACATTCCGGCCCCATATCTTGCACTACCTTTGTACTCCGGTGTTTGTAAGGTCACATCTGGTTGGGTACTTGACAATGTTGGTTGATCGGATGAACGGTATTCTGAGTCACTTCCTGTGTAACCGGACAGTTGCGGGTCTCCTGGCCAATGTCCAGGGGTATGCATTGGTTTAGGTGAATACTTTGGAGATGGTGTACCTGAAATTTAAATAATCCACAATAATCATGTGTTGTTACAATATCTTCTTTACAACATTTTTGTCAAATTTCAACATTATTAATTATGTTTTTGGATAAAAGCTTTCAGCAGTCATTCAATATAAATACTGATCCTTAACAGTCTACACAAAACCCCTTAATAGAATAAAACAGCCTTTACCATATGAAGTATGTTAGTATTTGTACAAATGTTCTTTTTCTTAACTCTATTTTTTTGGTGCATATTAACAGGGGCAAATATTTAAGTCAAGTATGAATTGCATTCTTTCAGACAGTAAAATAAATCACAAACAAATGACATACTACTGTACAGAAAAAGGATGAGAAAGTTCAAATCATTATTGTTTTACCAGCATACTCTTTTAATCTGAAATATAGTTAGTCTGGAGACTTGACTAACCATTGATATACTGTAAAATCATTTAATTTCGTCGGTGGTTTTGATAAAAAAGACTATTTCGTTGGGACTTGAATTTGTGGAGTTTGCATTTCAGGTGATAAAACAAGGGTCAAAATTAAAGTTTGTTGGATTTAAAGTTTGTGGTTGAAGTGAACCACGAAATCCACAAAATTTAATCCACCACGAAAAATTAATGATTTTACAGTAGTTTGTCTGGAGTCTTGACTAACCATTGATATATAAGGATGGAATTCAAAATGAGGTCGGAATTCAATTTACCTGAGTATATATGGTGATCAAATGGGTTATGATATTGATGTTGAGCTGATGGTACCATAGGAGAGGGTTCAGGGGGTAACTGTTGTTGTTGTTGTTGTTGTTGTAGGAATTCTTCCTTCTTTTTTCTCATCTGTTCTTTGGCCTCCTCTGTGAAATGGACAAATATAAATTTTATCACAAAAAGATAATAGAAAAACTGGGACAAGGAAGGCAGCACTGCAGGCTTATCACTGTTTGACAAGTCGTGCAGTGTATTTAATGGTTTATTTCTTATTCAACAATTACAGTAAAAGACCAAAGCAGAGATGAATATGTAACAATAAATGTTGATATGGTCAGAAATTCCATATGAGCTTCTTCGTTAAATATTTTGCACAATATTCCACTAGAGATAAGCATCACATTTATAATATTAAAGATGTAATGATTTTAAAGTGTATAGAGCTATATCTGAAGATATTTTTTAAAGAATTTTCAAAAACTGAAAAACAATTATGCTTTCATATCCATTAGATAATTTTTCTCTTCAGTTTTAACATAATTTCTTTCTGTGATTTATTGGACATGCAAACTGTCCATTTTCATACTAAAGTGTTCTAGAACACCTTATGAAACTATAAGAATTGTCTATTTTTCGACGATTGAATCAAAGTACACGGAACCCATCCAAAGTTTTAATTTGCAATTAAGGTAGTCTAGTATCATACTAAAAACTATGCAAGTAATTATTTTGACATTGAATGACTGTTAGAATATAGCTCTATACACTTTAAGAAAATTGACTTTTATGAGGATTATGAATTCTGGTGAAAAGAGTTATTTTCTTCTCGTTTCCTGCACAAAAAGGGCCAGGTTTTTTTTATAGAGGACAAAAATGACTTGAGGGAGATTGGGCCCTGATATACTTGTATAACAGTGTAGGATTAAGCTTACACTCAAGTCCGTAGAGAACATTACAAGCCGGGCTCAGTGCAAAACTATGTTACATGCCTCTATAAGTTGATGCAGTTACCATAGTTTTGCACCAAGCCCCCAATTAGCAATTTCTAAGGCTGTTAACTAATTTTAAAGTATGAAATTCAAATACAAAAGGAAAATACAATACTATTAATACATATGTGACCATAGCAACCAAACATGTGACAACAGGAAAAACACCACCAAAACAACAACAATTCCACATACAAACAACAACAATGAAGGATGATAATTAAGATATACAATAATATTGTTTAATTTTAGGATGTAAGTTGTAAGATGAGAGTAACCTTGCCTAATATTCATCAATATAACATGTGTTTTAACATTTATAAATGTGAACTAAGTGAAGTTCTTACCCTACACTTACATGATCATTCCATGGTTTGTAAGTTTGACAAATTTAATTCAAATAATTTTATGGTGTACTATAACTCAACAAAACCTCACAAAGAGTTTTAAGTTTGTGTTTCAGGTTTATGATGCAGTAGTTTCACTGGAGCAGATAGGCTGTTCCAATATTGAAGATAATTCAAATGCAATCACGCTTAGCAATCTGAACCTTTTTCTCTTTAAATGTATTTAATCCTTTTTGTGACCACATTGGCTAAAACATCCATAATTAGAACCAATGTGATGAAATTGCAGCTGAAAATATCTCTCCATGTAGCAATATTATGTGACAAAACTTGCAAAATACTGTATTTGTTAAAAAAACTTCCATTTTTTAAAAATTAATTGGTGTTTTGTCACGTAATAATGCGACATGGAGTGATATTTACAGCTGCAATTTCATCACATTGGTTCTCATAACGTAAGTTTAAGCCAATGTGATCACAAAAAAGATTAAATAAATGTAATAAGAAAAAGGTTCAGATGCGCATAGTATATCTTTAAGTAATTAAAACACAATTTTGTATATTGATGAATATAAGGCTTATGTGTTAGTATGAATGAATCATTGTAGTTTCATGGAGAAATCACATATCCTCAGTACCAGTTGAACGTTTAACTTGTTAGCAACAGACAATAGGTTAAAGTCTCTAATGGCAGTAAAATTCCTTGTTCTTTGCTGAGTTATCAAAGGGACCTATCGCGGTCATACAGTTTTCAAGAGCTACGCAGATGCAATGGTCTCATTATTAATGTCGCATTGCATGACAAAGATATACCGTACAAAAAGTTCATAGAATATGAAGTGAACAATGAGCAATAATCATTGAATTTTACTGCCATTAACTTGATGTGAATGAAACATTGAAGATGTAAGGGTCACCCAGTGTCCAACATTACGTGGTTAATGCTTTACCTTGCGGGATTAGCCGACTCATATGGAAGAGTAACTCTTGACAATCTAATGAAGGTATAAATAGTTAACATGCATTACCTAAATACTGAGTTAGAATGACGTAATTAAGAACTAGACTAATATTGTTTAGTGTCGAAGTTAAGATGCCATTAAATGAGAGTTCACTGCCAATGACATTAAATGAATCATGACATAACTTATAAGATAAGATGATGCAATGAGATTACCATAAAAGAAGCATATGATATGAAACTGAATATCAGGGTTCTCAATAACAACAGGCTGCATGCCAAATTGACTGTTTAAAAACTATTTTTGAGCTGGCTGAAAATGTGCAACTTGTACATAATTTGAAGACAATTGTTGCATTAAGGCCCTTATCAGCATTTCGGCCTGCTATGTTAAAACCTATTGAGAACCCTGAATATAATGCTGTGATCAATAAAAAAGGATGTCTCCGAAATACAACAAATACAAGGTTCAAAATTATTGTTTGATGGGATTGAATTTCATGGTTGAGGTGAACCATAAGATTTAATTCCCCACAAAAAATTATGATTTTACAGTAGATCTACAATACAGGTGATTATTACACTAATTTCTACATGTAGAAATAAACATACTACAACAGAATCTGATGTCAATGAACTATCCAAATGGTTCCAAAACAAAACACAAGCATGAAAATCACCTTGTTAATCATTGAAATAAATAAATAAATAAATCCGTCCGTCTGTCCGTCCGTCCGTCCGCACACACGAAAGCTACCTTAGGTGGTCGGAGGTGTGGCCTAACACATTAGAAATCTATTCAATTCATTCCGTGACCACTTAATTCTTTTGTCCTTTAAGTGGTCGTTCCTTTGATCTTAAACAATGGAATGACCACCTAAGGTAGGGATCCTGGGGGTGTCCGTCCGTCCGTCCATCCATCCATCCATCCGTCAATCATTGAAATATTTGCAATACTATACATACCTATTTTCTTATTTTTCGGAAGTTGACTTTCCCAGTCGAGTTGTACGTCGAGGTCATCATCATCATCGGAGGAATGACTCGAGGCGAGATCTAGACTTACACGTTCCGACATCTCACTGTCGGAATCTGAATCATTACCATCACGTTTTGTATGTATCTGCATCGATTCAGGGTCTGAAATAGTACAAGTAAAACAATTGTTATACTGTAAAACACCTTAATATTCGAGGGGGATTCAATTTTGTGACTTTTGTGGATGATCTCAACGACAAAATTAAATCCCCACAAATATTAATAATTTCTATAGAAATGACTAAGTCGATAAGATATCATTGAGATTATGTCCACACAATATGGTATTATTCACCAGAACCACAATCCTGGTGAAAATTTGAAAATTTAAGCTAAGGTCCAGAGGTTCTAAGTTGCATGAAAAACCTTACGAGCACTTAGGGAAGTAAGCATAAATGATTAGAAAATCTCGTAATTTTAAACTATTGGGACATAGTTTGTGCCACAAATTTTCTGTAACTGACTTACAGTCCAATTGACCTATACCCTATTAGTGAAGGGGTATAATACACGGTTTAATTGACTTTGAAAACAATGTTATATACAATATAGCTCATTCCTACCTAGGCCGTCTGTTTTATCGGGATCATAACCATAAGGTCCTTGTAGATTTCCTGTATTAGCATATTTAACCGGCATGGTATTCCCCGACGATGTACTAGTACCACGTAAATATTCCTCTCCCTTATATAGACCACCGCTACTCTTACTGGTTGATCTACTAGTCGTTGATGTTGTTGATATGCCCACATTGTGTCTAGCTAAGCCACCATCGCATGTATCGTTTCTATACGCTAGAGCAGACCTCTGTAATAGTCATAAAAATACATGATTATCACAGGGAATATTTTAAAATGTTTTCAGGACTTTTCTGCAACTCATAGATAGTGTCCAAAAATAGGCTATTTTTCTTTATATTTCAACTATAAATTGAGAATTAACGAGATTTCAGGATTTTCAAAAAAAGTAAATTTGATCCATGTGTTTTGTTGTTATTTACTTAGTATTTCAAATCAGTCATGAAATTCGTTTTTTCATATTACATAGATCACTCCAAACACCTAATTTCTGCGGATGGTATCCATTGCCACTTAAGTATGAGAGAAAAGAAACCAGTTTTGCCTTTTAATAGTGATTAATAAATGTAGTAAGAAGTCTGCATTTTACAATTTAATCCAGAATGAAAGAAATCACATAAAGTCTCTCTCTGTGACACCCAAGTAAACTTACACTATATACAGAACTTCTAGTTCCAGCAATGTTTTCATCCAAATCTAACTTCTGACCTCTAACACGATACCACAGCTTCTTCAACTCATAACGTACCTGAAATGCACGAGTTTGTTATAAAAAATGGTAGAAGTACATAATTATAAGCTACTCAGTGTCATGTACAACTTTGTTTGGGAAATCAATAAACTAATAATTAAGTTTATTTTGTTTACACTGATATTATAAGTTATGTTAGACAGCAAGGTTTAACAATTTCCTGTAAACAATCAATACGCTTGCCATGGCACCTGTGATTTGAACCCCTTTGAAACTATAGTTGTAGACTGCTTTACAAGTTCACAACAATGGTCAGACAAACTAAATGACCAACTAAACAGTATGATACAATAAACTAGAACCATCACTGTCATGATCAGGGCCCTGTTGTTATCATTGTCAATAAGTATTGCAAGTTTCATTTGAATATCTTGAAAAGTTTTTGAACTATGGCCAATGTAAAAGTTTTGAAGTCAAAAAAGGGGCACAAGCCAAAATTTATTAAAGCTAGAGTTGTTGCCCTTTGCTACACATGTGCGTATTGTCACTGTCAATATGTATAGCAAGTTTCATTTGAATATCTGTAACGGTTTTGAAGTAATGTAGAAAAAAAGATGAAAAATGAGGAAAATTGTAATTTTACAAAGGGCCATAATTCTTACAATATTGTAGCTGGAGTAACATAACTTGGCATACAATAGTGTATTGTTGCTGTGACCTTATGTTTAAAGTTTGAAGTCGATACCTTTAATGGTTTGCAAGTTATTAAGAAAAAACATTTTGAACTATGGCCAATGTTAAAGTTTTGAAGTCGAAAAAGGGGCACAAGTAAAAATTTATTAAAGCTAGAGTTGTTGCCCTTTGCTACACATGTGCGTATTGTCACTGTCAATATGTATAGCAAGTTTCATTTGAATATCTGTAACGGTTTTGAAGTAATGTAGAAAAAAAGATGAAAAATGAGAAAAATTGTAATTTTACAAAGGGCCATAATTCTTACAATATTGTAGCTGGAGTAACATAACTTGGCATACAATAGTGTATTGTTGCTGTGACCTTATGTTTAAAGTTTGAAGTCGATACCTTTAACGGTTTGCAAGTTATTAAGAAAAAACATGAAAAATGTGGACGGACAGATGGACAGACGGACAGACGGACAGACGGACAGGGTGATTACTATAGGGCACCTGCAAAAAATTTGCAGGGCCCTAATAATGACACATTTATAAATGGAACTTACCTTGGCATTGAGGACCATGTACATGAGACATACAAACACACCCAGTCCAAGACAGAGGAAAGCAAAAAGACCGTGTAATACTTCATAGTTATAGTTGACTGACAGTAGACCGGTCACCCATATTATACCCCATAACATCAATATAATAATGTTAGCAAATAGACATATCCTGAAATAAATAATAACATGATGATAGTGATGGTTTGATACTGATTTTTATATAATAAACAGGTCACCAATTTCTGTATAAAACTAATAAAATAAGCTGTCTCGGCTTTGGATTATTGATTTTCCCTGGTTAAAGCGTTATAATTAACTCTGCTGAACTCTGCATTAAATGTGTGTTTTCATTTACGCTGTAACTTTTTTATTCCAAGTTATATATCACTTTGAAAGAATATTAATGGCATTTATAACAATGGTTTTAAGATATTGGGGTGCTCAACACAGTTACAGTATTCTATATAAAAGACTTCAAATAGGCTGTCTCACTAGACCTTTTGTCAATATTTTCATGTTGGTATCGTCATCACTTATACCACAATTGTCTTACCTAATGGGAGCAATATCAGAGACACCAATCTTCTCCCGACATGAAGCCTGCATTGCCAACACAAACACAAATATATTGACAATCACAGATACTGCTATAGGACCGGCGAAACTCCAGATAAATTTGTCAGCCATCAGTAACCAGCAACTGCAAGGAAATATATTTAGAATCTATCAATATATACTCTTAAGTGTTTTAAAGAAGAGGAAAACAAGTGCAAGACTGTGGTCTTTTTGCAATTTTTCATAGCATTATTTCTTCGAAAATATGAATTCATTGATTTCAGAAAAGTATAAAAAGTCAGTTTCCATGTCCAAAAATCCCATGCCTTTAGCTAGAGCTACCTCTTATTGTAACAGTACTGTTTAATTATACAAATCACCTAATTCCAAGAGCAATAACCCTGTGTGGAAGCAGTTTGTGCCACAAGATTTTCTACAACTGAAAAATGGTATGAAGATAAATGCTATACCTCATTTATGAGGGAAATACTGGAGGTATTGTATCATTATGTAAAAAAAATAACAAAATAATGTATTAAGTGACTGCTTACAAGTTTGGATTTCCGTAACCTTCCGTATTCAGGCCTACAGCAAGGCTGACTATGATGCCTGGTACTACATAAGCAATAAGATAGTAGAACTTCATGGATCCCTGGTCTATATTACGTATCTCTGTCATCATTCTGTATGCATGTAGGACATCCACAAACAACCACGAGAATCCAGCCATGAAGAAATAATGTAGAGCTATGGCAACCAATCGACAATATAACTGAAAGCAAACCAAACAACGATTCCTTTTAGCAACAAGTAACAATACTAAGAAACATAAAAATTTCACAAAACCTGATTTTAGAACAAGGTCTGTTACTTATACAGGAAATGGGTTATAGGCTTATAGCAGAACAGAACATTAATTAATTAAGATAACAATAAATTAGACAGTCTACACACTCTGATATATATACGTAAGTATATTGCCTATTACAAAACAGCCAAGCTGTGTGTTTTGTCCATAGGTGTGAAAAATAATTTCACAGGGATACGTTTTTAAATACATTAAAATTTAATGAGATTTGGCTTGTATTGAGATGTTTCAGGATATCAGGGCCATCAATTAACAGTTAAGATAATTGAACTAAATCTCACCTCGCTATCTGTTTGATCGATACCAATGAGGAATGCCAGGAGTGCCACAAAGAAGACGAACATCATATTGATATGGATACTGTTAGCATTACACTGTATCCTCTTCAATAAGAAGGAGACGATGAAACAGAGAGTCAGACAACTCATACCCACAATCAGACCAATATACGTGATCGCTTGAACCACTACAGGGGAGGTCGGTTCATGCTGAAAAATAGGAGGAATATATATAATGTTAGCCCAGTAAATAATTAAACAATTGATCGACCATATTTTGTGAAATATTGTACCAGGTATTGATCTACCATGACCTCTCAGTAATGACATCTTTAGAGATAGATAACAAGTACTACTAGTCACGCCTAGAAGATTTTTATAGATATATAACTTGTTACAAATTCAATAAAATCAACAAATTTATCATCTATTAAAAATTCTATTTAATACCACACACTTCTACTTCAAGGGTAGGATCCACTGGAAATATCATTTTGTGATATTTATCATTTAAAATTATTTTTCTTACATAATAATATATCAAAACTTGAACTTTGTGAGTTGTAAAGTATAATAAAGCCAAGTAGCGTATCTATCTGCAAGAAAACTCAGTACAGTATAACCTCTTCAGGGTGGCCCTCTTTAGAACAAAAGCATCTCTATACCAACATCTTAAAAATATCCCTACGCTGATAATTACTCTTAAATTAACCTCCGTTGGTAACAACCTCCGTGCAATGACCAATGTTTGTAGCTCCCAAAGGGTGTTGCTATACAGAGGTTGAACTGTAGTGAAAATTATCAAAGTAAATTAATCTATGATACCGTGTTTCCTACCTCGACATTTGATATATCCATGAGTATGGCATAATTGGTCATATTACTCCATCTACAGGTACATTTAACAAACATGTCATTCTCTATTGTATACCGATCAGTAAGAGAACAGCCGGTAGTCGACCATTTACCATTCCTGTACAATATAAAATGTTTGAAAATGACACTTTATTATATGAGCGATCACAGCAGGGAATCAACACTCCACCTCACTTGTATAATTAGAACTTTTTATCAATGAAATTTACGTCTTGTTTATCACATGATGTCATGAATTCTATGACATTAACGTTAAGGTGATGTTGTACAAACTTTTATTTTCATAGGGTTCTTTATTTATTTTCATTATATCTATATTATTGCAACAGCAATTGCATGTATCGATTTATTTGTGTTAATATGAAATAGGTACCTAGTTCGGAATATGCTCTAAATATTCAATTGTTTATATAAATGAAAGTATGGAGTTGATATACAACTTGTCTTTGACTAAGATACTACAGGGGCCTTATTCACCAACGTTATAAGTCTTTAACTCAGACTTAGACTTAAAATTGACAACATTTACAATCACTGCCATTTCTTTACAATTAGACTTAACCATGCAAAATTTTATCTAATTATTTGTTGTTACCCACGGAATATGTATACCGATTTATATCAAAATTGGTACATTTATAACAACATGAGAGCGAATTGAACATTTGGCAATATAAATTCGAAGTCTGAGTTTGAGACTTATAATGTTGGTGAATATGGACCCAGTAGTAGATGTCTATGGAGTAATGAGTTATACATACCCAGAATTATCATACTGCCATGATACACATTGTGGACTGGTACGATTGTTAGACTTTAACTGTTTGAATGTAATCACTACAGGATCGGTGATTGGACCAGATATGACGTTACCATCATCCTTAACCTTCACTGTGAATACCGGACTGTTAACTGACATTGGTCGACCTTCAATAACCCTGAAATACCAAAATATGACATAGAACAATAGATTACGAGTCTAGAGATTCTGGGTCCAGGAGACTTGCCACCTGTCCGACCCAACATTTCAGGCAGTCTGATTTTTTATACTTGACAGTTAAACAAGTTCAGCGATGCACATTCATCACTCTCTACACCTCATTCAAGATGGTATCCTGGATCCATTGTCACAAAGGTTTGAAAGAAAACTCCGTATTCCCTTCAGTGTTGTGTTGTCAAGCTTATTTTTTTCTCTTACATTTGTCTTTGGTATAATGCAGTATGGGTTTCCCTGAGCTCTGATTAGTTTTTGCACTAGTACAGGTAATGCCAGAACAATGAAAATAGGCAGTTTCCACGAAAGTTAATGACTATCGGTTGGACTTAAGCGTTACTAGATTGTCCAAAACAGGAATTCATACAAACTAAAGTGTAAACCATGCATACCTGACATTATCAGCATAAGATTTTGGCAGCAAATCTCCAATATTTCTGTACATAACATATCCAACGTATCCTTTAGGTGACGACAATAAGTCTGGCCTCAAGAAATCTGAAAAAAAACAAGAGATGTTTGTAAAACATGAATGCCCCAATGGCACCCAATATTCAGAAATAGTAAAGGTCACAGTGACCCTAACTTACTAACTTCAAAATCAATAGGGGTCAATTTCTGTTAATAGCCAGCCTTCATGTAAAGTTTGAAGATCCTAGAGCAAATAGCATTCTTGAGTTATTGAACGAAAACCATCTGGTCTTAAAACAGTGGTAAAGGTCACAGTGACCCTTGACTTACTGACTTCAAAATCAAAAGGGGTCATCTACTGCTAATGGCCAACCTTCATGTAAAGTTTGAAGATCCTAGGGCAAAGCGTTCTTGAGTTATTGAACGAAAACCATCTGGTCTTAAAACAGTGGTAAAGGTCACAGTGACCCTTGACTTACTGACTTCAAAATCAAAAGGGGTCATCTACTGCTAATGGCCAACCTTCATGTAAAGTTTGAAGATCCTAGGGCAAAGCGTTCATGAATTATTGAACGGAAACCATTTGGTATACAGGTCCATGAAAAGTGTCCTAGGGCATCCTTATATACATAATATTTGGTATACCGACTGGTATACCGACTGACAGACAGACATGAAGCAAGGCAATATACCCCTTCATCAAAGATGGGGGCATTATAAGCCTAGGTTTGGATAGTTGACACATGACATACCTTGTAATCCTGCCGATGTTAACATACTTGCTGGTAGTTTGATATTTGTTTCCTCATCAAACATACTTGTCTTTACAATGTTGTCAAACTTTGGTATAGTACGACCACTGAAGTTACTCTTACTGATAAAGTCAACACTTAAAACTGAAACAAACAAAAAAAACCACATTATTACTTCAAAACTATTTTTCTTACTCATCACAAACAATAAATAGGGTTGAACATCTTAAACTCTTGCTGATAAAGTCAACACTAAGAACTGCAACAAACAAAAAACATCATTTTATAAATAAAAAACTATAACATATTGTTGAAAATTTGAATGCAGTAGATGTCCATTCTCATATTGCCAGTAAATGGTATGCAGTCAGCTAGTTAATTAATGCTTGTAGTTATTTTGTCCACCTAACTAATCATAAAAGTAAATGAATTTGCCGGCCCTTTAAAATTTAAATTGAGGTTCAACTAGGTATTTCAGCTTTTTAACAGCTGGGATTGGACAGTCCATTTTCAACGTTCAGTGCTGTTTGGGCATTGTGTCGTGTATTTGTAGTATGTGATATTTTACGTTTTCTGTGATCGGCTATAAGTTGAGGGCTGCTTTCAATATACAACTTTCTATTATGTGTCTCCGTAGCTCAGTGGTTAGTGCGCTTGCCGTCTAACCTGGCAACCCGGGTTCAAATCCGGGTGGAGGCACATACATATGCCTGCCATGTTTCAGTAGAAATAAAGCAAATAAAGGCTATGCTCGGCATTATCTTTTTTGATACAATGATAAACCTTTTTGGGGCTACTTACCAATATTATCAGTTATGACATTGTAAGGTCTGGACGATTCTGTGGTGGTGATTTCAAGGGCAGATAACAACTTGGATAAATATGTCTCGAGTTTGGACAGAATGGCCTTAGCACCGGATCCATGTTGATTTAACCTCACCCATTCCTTGGAATATTTCGCTTGTAGTATATCACTCAATACTGATATCAGGTTCTGTAAATAGATAAAACATACATATTTATCATCATTCGACCCCCGAAATGACCCTTTAACCATAATATTATCAAATTTCCCAAAAAGCTACAGAAGCATGCAGAAGGGAAGTTTCTTTCTATAAATAATAAGCAGTTTGGGCACACATGTTTTGTTTAATTAATTGCACGTTTTCAGTTATATACAAGGCTGATTCACCTTACCAGTGTTCCTGGTCTGTTTCCTAACCAGTATAATGAGTAGTTTTGTATCCTTCCGCAAGGACCCAGCAACTTCTCCACATGTTGAGGAAAATCAACAATGCTAACAAATTTTAATAGAAAGATATTACACACCAAATCCAGCCAGGATACAAATCCAGCACATTAACCACTGGATCACAGCCACTGCTTATCAAAACCAAAAGGCCCCAAGTACGGAAATGTGAACTAAAGAGTATCATAGAAAAGAAGTAATCCATGTACCGATAAATATTCATTGTCACTTACATATAAGTATCTGCTATCTTGTTCACTTGTCAGATTCAATCCATCTTGGTCAGACTCATAGTCTAATATCCTATCCATAATTCTTGCTGTTATATTCAAGTCGTTTCCATACATGGTCGCTGTACGAGACGTTGAATCCGCCAGTGATGCTATGGTCGTCTTGGCAACAAATGTGTTAATCTCCAATGTCCCATTCTCCATTTTGTTGATCTGAAATAGGTCATGATATCAAATATGGTAAATTTGTTACAAGAACCATGAGGGTTTAAATTGTACTTTATTTTGCACCAAAAATTGATTTTAATTATCAATTACTAAATAACAAAAAATATAAACGATCCAAACCTAATTATACGAAGCAAAAAAAATAATTGTGGCATCTCCTGAATTTTTGTCATAAGAATTGATAAACTGAAGCTGGACACATGTGATATGTATACCTTTAGAGAATAACTGTCTTTAGTATTATAGAATGTCCAACCTACATATACAAAAACGACAAATATTACCGTATGACTTACAAATACCAAACAAACAAAGATTATGTCATACACATACAAAACTGACAGAGATTATGTCATACACATACAAAACTGACAAAGATTATGTCATACACATACAAAACTGACAAAGATTATGTCATACACATACAAAACTGACAAAGATTATGTCATACACATACAAAACTGACAAAGATTATGTCATACACATACAAAAACTGACAAAGATTATGTCATACACATACAAAAACTGACAAAGATTATGTCATACAGAACTGACAAAGATTATGTCATACATATACAAAACTGACAAAGATTATGTCATACACATACAGAACTGACAAAGATTATGTCATACACATACAAAAACTGACGAAGATTATGTCATACACATACAGAACTGACAAAGATTATGTGATACACATACGGAACTGACAAAGATTATGTCATACACATACAGAACTGACAAAGATTATGTGATACACATACGGAACTGACAAAGATTATGTCATACACATACAAAACTGACAAAGATTATGTCATACACATTCAAAAACTGACAAAGATTACAAAACTTATTCCTCAAAAACAAAGTACATTGTACAATCATACCTGTATTACATGATCTCTGAATGCCAAGTTGGTACAGTTAAAGAAGTCTGGCTCATGCCAGAGACCCGAAGCACTGCAGTTCCTCTTGGCTTGACCAATGGCATCATCGGGGCATTTTTGTGTAACTTGTGAGTTGGATAGTTTAGCATCCCACCACATGCCGTGAGAATATATCCTGGGACAGGCTTCATAGTCAACTGTAATACATAAGGGCAGAGAAAAATGAATGTTAATATTAAACATAAATCATACTACTTCAATAATGTACTTGAAAGCAAAATAAATCTCTATGGAGTAAAAGGTTAAATGTGGACAAGACTGTACAGTTATCATGTGACATCATTATCTTAATAAAATAAAATAAAATGTGCTAATTACATAAAAACTGAACAAAGTTAATGAAATCTAAACTTTTAGTGTTGGGTAAAATGAAGCAAAGAATTTTAGAAAAAAACTACATTCAGGGGTCATTCTGTTGAAATCTTTGATAGTGTTACATGGCTTTAATAAACAAGTATGCCAAGTTTTAAAGCAATGCATGGATGGACTTAAAATATTTGAGTTTCAACATTTTGTAACAGACAAATGGACTGGCAGAAAGGTGCATCGATACAAAATTGCTCCGCATCATTAGATGCCTGTGCATAATGAAAACAGCTAATTAATTCAGATCGTCAGAAAATTCCTGATTTTTTTTTTAAAAAATAACAAATTCTCATTTTTCCCCAAAATTCCCTGATCCTGAAAAGGCATTTTCTTGATATTCACATGAGTCCCTAAGTATGTACCTTTACATCCATATTCATTAGATTCCTCGTCTAGGCGTATCTCAGCGTATTTACTAGGGCACTGATCACATCGCCGTCCCACCACACCAAATATACATGGACACATACCGGTCAATCTATCACACTGCGGATGTTGTGAGCCGTGCATATAACAGTTACACGGTAGACACTGTGAACTACCTGGAGGTCGGTAATAATGATCCTACAAATAATAATATAAATCATAGTATAATTTCAACATAGCAGGAACAGTGTATACAAATAGGTAAATGTTTTTCTGCTACATATTTAACATATTTTATTCATTTCAGAATCATGTACTTTTCTATCACTTGCAATAAAAAGTCATATATTACGCAGAAATAACCAACACAATGCAAATGATGTCATTCGACACTCTTTCATCGTTTATACAGTGGCATTATGGATTCATTTATAAGTGAAGTTAAGTATTTATGCCTTTTATATCATATTTTTTGTCATGCATGTGGTAAGCAGAATATTTCATGTTGGTAGCATTAAATTCATGGAACTCTTTGCAATGAATATAAAGCTTGCAACAGCTCATCAAAGAAGTTCTGCTGTTAAAATCAGGTACACAATTGAAGGGTTTGGAGCACAGCTGTAGCTATATCTCATCATGAACTCAGCTGAAATAGTTTTGTATGGTTGGAAATCAGTTTGATGTAAGTCTGACCTACCCTGCAAGAACATTCTCCGGTCTTGTTATTACAGTTAGGATCAAACCCATTCTCCCATGTACAGTGATCAGGACACGGTCCACATACAGGTTGTCCCCACCAGTTCTTGAGACACGGTTTCTGTGTAACCTCACAGTATTTCCCAGACTGATTTTTTCCACACTCACACTCGTAGGTACCACCTAGTGGATGACGACAGTATGCCTCATTCTCACATGGATTGTATGTAGTACATATATTGTCACAGTTAGGTCCAAGCGTACCTGTGGGGGCGAAACAAGTATGTCACAATCAAACATTGTACACAATCTTCTGTTAGAGATAAACAATTTAAATGCTAGACACTTCATGTTATGTTGCTCTAAATATCAGTCAAAGTATCACCTGGCACTTGTCTAAATCAGCCAATGTATCAACTGGCACTTGTCTAAATCAGCCAATGTATCACCTGGCGCTTGTCTAAATCAGTCAAAGTATCACCTGGCACTTGTCTAAATCAGTCAAAGTATCACCTGGCACTTGTCTAAATCAGCCAATGTATCACCTGGCACTTGTCTAAATCAGTCAAAGTATCACCTGGTACTTGTCTAAATCAGCCAATGTATCACCTGGCACTTGTCTAAATCAGTCAAAGTATCACCTGGTACTGGTCTAAATCAGTCAAAGTATCACCTGGCACTTGTCTAAATCAGTCAAAGTATCACCTGGCACTTGTCTAAATCAGCCAATGTATTTAAATATCAATGAACTTTTTTATATTCAGTTCACCTTCATTAAACAATCACCTAGTATAAACAGCTATCCTTGCCAGTTTGACAAACCCCTAATGTAAAGAGAGTTTCAGACACAGACAGACTGTACAGTGTGCATTATTCATTGACAATATTCACAAGATGATAAATATTCATGGACCTGTAACAATGAACAAATATCATAACATAAATGTATACCTGGAGGACATTTGCACGAGTAACTTTCCCATTCATCTATACATTCAGCACGTGCTGTGCACGGGTTACTGTCACATGTGTTGATAGTACCACACCCTGACTGTGCGTTCAGTACCTGTGGCTGGAGTAGTACCGCTGTTTGCGTGTTACCAACCTTCACATGCTATAATCATACAATGATAAATGTTGCAGGTAACTTATCTATCATTTTACAATTATTTACTTTTTGATAATTAAATACGGTAAAATCATTTTCATCAAAACACCAAGCTAAACCAAAATCTTCCAACATGGCAGCTTAAATTCAATGAACAATAAATATGTGGAAAGTACAATGAATTTATAATAGATTGGAATACCTTTGGGACTGGATAAAATTACAGTTCATATTGCTGTAGTCATTCTAGATATTAAATAGTCTTTATAGAAGAAGGAAGGACAATACAGAAAGTTCTTACATGTATACTGGTATTTAGGTTAATGTATATGCATGTAATAGAACTATGAGTGTAGTGTTTACCTTGACACAGCCATTGAAGTAGTTCTGAGCGTTTGATCTGCCGACTTTGAGAGCTCCAACATATACCCCCTCAATCTCCAATCTCTCTATTGTACTGGATACTTTGTGTACTATCTAAAAACACAAAATAACCCATTTAAAAATAATAAAGCCTCATAAGCATTTTCTGTCATATAACGAGTACCCACAATCCATCCAAATCCCTTCTCAATGACAACTAAAAAATGTCAAGCTAAGTATTTATTTGTCAGTCAGCTTTCTGCTGGAATATGGCAGGCATATATATGAGTATCTCCATAGTCCTTGCACATTGATCTCCAAGCGAGGCAGCAACAAGAGAGCCATACCATTACTATGATATTAATTTAATTCAGCTCGGCTCACCCCCCATTATAGCGAAAGAAGACGAGTTATTGAGAGATTTGCAATGAACAGTTTTTATACGCAATTCACCTCCCAGTCACATAGTCAGCAGCCTAACAGGTTTGTTTCTGAATAAAATGCTGCTTTACAAGTTGAATCCATTCATAATCCTGGAGGGAGCCAGTTTAATACCAACCTGTCTTTCACCATAGTCTAAGATCATTTGTAAATCTCCATTTTCTAGCCAACGTGTCTCAAAGTAATGCCACTGGCCATTATTTACTGTAACAGGATCAAACGTGAACGTCTGTGTCCCCAAACTGTTGCTGTAACTGTAGGTTATGTAACCATCCACCAACTGAAATACAAGTCAATGGTAAAATAGAACTATACTATACATTATGTAAGGGTTTTTTTTACACAAAAAGATACGACTCCTACCATATCTCTATCTTTTTTTTTCGTAATAAAACTTTGCAGATAATTACATTTTGATGTTTTCTGAGTTGCAAAGAAATTATAGAGATTTTAATATTCATTTGGAATTAATTCTAAGAATTGACAATATTTGAGTTGAGAATTAAAGGCAGATTAAGAAGCCAAAGGAGTACAGGGCCAGACGTGTGTCACTTGGGAACTAGGCCAGATATATTACAAGATATAGGGGCCAGATGTGCATCAAACTAGTACTTACCTCTGTATGAACAAATTCACTAGCCTTGGTATAGACAAACATGAGTGTACCGTTGTTCTGTCTCGTTCTAAATGATATACCATTAAACCAAGGAAAGTTGACCGGGGATATAATACCATTGTTATTGTCATAGTGTAAGTATCCATCGCCATTCAACTTGCGAGGTGGTTCAGTAGCTGAAAATATGCAAAACTAAATAAAACATAGTTCAATATTACAGTGTAAATAACACCACCTATGAGTCTATTTCCATTCTTTCGCTTCTATTAATTTGATAATAAAGTCTGCATTCAAGTCATTTAAACTAACTTCATTTATTCATTCAAGGAGCCAGACCCTTTATTATCTTCAAATATAGCTCCTCTGACACAAATAAATCAGCATATCATTTTACAACTACATGTATATGCACCCACTTATAAATGTGTGTAGGAGGCTTTAATGAAACTACCAATAGTATGCAACCTTAAAATTTGCAAAGAAGAAGAAAGTCTTATCCAACTTTTTTGCAGCACATACGTAATACATTTGCACATATTTAATCTCTTTACAGTTTATTTCAAAACATGTTAAAGGCCACCAGCCCATACACAACATATATACAACATAATGTTTTATTATAATAAGTAGTATATTAAGAGATTTTCCAGAACAAATGAGTGAGGGCACACATTTTCTAAGGGCATGGCTCTAATTATTTTTTCCCAACCCTCAAAATTTGCACACATTGACTCCCAACCCAACAAACGAAAAAAAAGTGAGTTTCTGATCCAATAATCATTTTTTTCGTGGAAAATTACCCGAGTAAAACTAGATGTAATATACATACATTGGCTGCAGTCCTTGCCATCCCATCTATCAGGACATGTACACAGATATGTTCCCCAACCTTCACTACAAGTACCTGTAATATAACACACCAAGTCATGTGATGAGGTAACAATGTACACAGATATGTTCACTAACCTTCACTACAAGTACCTGTAATATAACACAACAAGTCATGTGATGAGGTAACAATGTACACAGATATGTTCCCCAACCTTCACTACAAGTACCTGTAATATAACACAACAAGTCATGTGATGAGGTAACAATGTACACAGATATGTTCCCCAACCTTCACTACATGTACCTGTAATATAACACACCAAGTCATGTGATGAGGTAACAATGTACACAGATATGTTCCCCAACCTTCACTACATGTACCTGTAATATAACACACCAAGTCATGTGATGAGGTAACAATGTACACAGATATGTTCCCCAACCTTCACTACAAGTACCTGTAATATAACACACCAAGTCATGTGATGAGGTAACAATGTACACAGATATGTTCACTAACCTTCACTACATGTACCTGTAATATAACACACCAAGTCATGTGATGAGGTAACAATGTACACAGATATGTTCCCCAACCTTCACTACAAGTACCTGTAATATAACACACCAAGTCATGTGATGAGGTAACAATGTACACAGATATGTTCCCCAACCTTCACTACAAGTACCTGTAATATAACACAACAAGTCATGTGATGAGGTAACAATGTACACAGATATGTTCCCCAACCTTCACTACAAGTACCTGTAATATAACACACCAAGTCATGTGATAAGGTAACAATGTTCACAGATATGTTCCCCAACCTTCACTACAAGTACCTGTAATATAACACAACAAGTCATGTGATGAGGTATAAAAATGTAGAGCACAACATTATAATATACAGTATTATATCTCCAGAGCGACCCTCAGTAGAACAACAACAAAATATCATAGCCATCTACCAGTCCTGACTGAAGCATCTGCTTTATACATCATCATTTTGCCAGGGCTGATGAATCCATGAATCGGTTCAAGGCTTTTTTCAAGGTTTTTGAGGCAAAACTGTCGGAGGTTGCACAGTAATGTAATGGTAGACAGCACAGATACAAGTTTGAAATACTAAATGTCATGGTCGACAAATTTCTATAAATCATTTCAAAAGCTCACATAATTATCCAGACAGATAAAAAATGAGGATTAATCTTAAGCCCGTATCTGTTGAAAACAGAATAATGGTTAATCAATTTCTATTTTTGTCATTAAAATTAATGGACTAGTAACAGTGTTTCATATCAGCTAATCTCCAAGTAATGCTTGAATTATAATCCAATTTATATCAATTGATCAAGTCAATGAAATGTATTTGAAGTACAACTATGTTAATTGTGACTACTCTTCCTATTTACAATCACTGGTTTATCTATAAACAGAACATCTTCATGTGATCATGTGTACCAAGTAGACCATAAAATTGTTACTGTAAATTACTGTACTTATAGTTGATTCAAAGATCTCTGTCACAACCGCGTAAACAAACATTCACCCCAGTCGATTATTAAAGGTGTTTCGGGATTAAATTATACCGTCAGTAATACACTGAAATGATTAAAAAGCTATTTGTCCTATAGCGTTGTGGTTATACTTTCTGCAAATAGCTATTCAGAAATGGAACATAATGGCGGTTTTGACAGACATCTTTGAATCGACAATACTTGTATTTTGATAAATTTGGTGTGTGCATTAATCTGCTCTATAAAAGTTTGCTTGTTACATTTTCGAAGTTTTTGATTTTATGAATACATCGGTGGCTTAGAATTAGAAGGTCGTAAGTGCCACTTACGACCTTTTAAGATTCATACATAATTATTTAGAATAAGCATCACAAGGCGCTTCTTATGAGCCCATGTTGACCAAAATGAAGTTGTTAAAGTTTGTTTTAACATAAGTAAAGAGTAAATGACTCAGACAGTTTTTCCGTGTTTTCTCAATATATCGATTTGGTAGTAACGACCTTCTTGTTCTAAGCCATCGACATGTATTGTGTATTGCACGGTTCTTGCAATGAATATATAAATGTTTACAAGCAAATTGTGCAATATTTTTATATAAGATTAATTTTTCTAACATGATACACATCAGGTATCTTGTTGATACTTCCTGCTAAAAACATACAACCAGTCCGGGTTATAAATATAGACTAGACATCAGAGGTTAAATTATGGTAATACAGTAATATTATATAGCAGGTCTGGGATCGTGTCAAATTCTTCAGACTATACAAACTTCAGACAGAACTGAGAAGCAGTGTATTTGTATTCTCTTACGTTGATCTATAATTAAGATGAAAAACCGTAGTATCAGCACAGTTATCCCCCCTCAATTCTTATTGACTCTTTTCACTTAATAATTATGTACTGCTATAGATGATTTTGTTGAATATTGCAAGGTTTGTGAGAGATAATGCTCTGACCCCCCCCCCACCTCCACCAAACCAAACAGACAGGGAAAATAAATCGGTTACCCTTGTGGGCCTGAAATTTAGAAAAAAGTTATCTCCCCTCGGTTCTTACCTCCATGTTGGCAGGGGGCACTAGAACAGTGCTTTCGTTTAGCAGAACAACCAGTCTCTGTACCCTTGTTAGCAATGAATTTATTGAAGTCCAGGAGGTTCTCATCAATGTAGAAATCTTTCATACAACCAACAAAGTCCTTGTTGCTAACTTGGAAGTTTGATGGTAAAGTCGGTAGACCGCCGATCTGTAGCGGTCCGGTCAAGTCTAGAAGTTTAGGACAGTTGTTGACATTTCCCTCCTTAGCACAGCTGTAAAGGAACAAAACAATGCTTTATACCACATGAAATGTTAGTTTTATTTAATATAATTTTTATAGAATTTAAATTATTTTGAGTGTTGCAGCAGACTATAATATGACTCATTGATCAAGGGTATGTGTACTGCCGGCTGACTGGACTTATACTTGAAAGAAGACTTTAAACTTGAACTTGTATCTTTTTTAAGTTCTTCCTCGTCTTTAGTAAAAGCTCCCTGAGTTATCTTTCCTGCGAGTTCCAAGTCTAACAGGGGCATATTCTGCTGTCATAATTAACTGTGGTTTTTTTTGCAATAAAATAAAGTATTAACAAACAAATGAAAGTAACGAAATCTTACCCTGGTGATGTATATAAGGATGCACGAGCAGCACACGTGTAATTGATGGGTTTTCCAAACTTCACCGCAATTTCCGTGTCACAATCAGCACCAACTGTGACAGTCGCCGCCTGAAATATAAACAACATAATTATCGTATATATACGAAAATCACCATTTATAGAACTTGTTGCAACAAAAACAAGTACATAAGTTAATATGACTGCTAACTGTCATTTTTTTCTATACATTTGTGTTAAGCAACCACTTGTTTAGAGCAGTCATACTAAGTCTTGATGTCTGCCTCCATTGACTGCATAAACTGGCTGAACATTATTTATAATATTTGATCTCTTTAAAGAGGCATGAATAGCGGAAACATTGAAGCAGTTATTAATGTTATACTAACAATGCACAGCGTGTTAAGTTTTTATCAATAGAATTTCAAATGTATCAAGAAATTTATAATTGATATTTAGTGAACTTATAATCAACAGCTGAAACAAATCGAGCATGAAAAAGTAAAGATTGCTTTAGTTTTATGAATAGCCAGATACAAATCAAGGACTGCATGGCCTATACATAATTGGTTAAATAATTGCGCTAGTCAAATTATGATAAATATCAACACACTGCATCTTAATGCAAGTGGGGTTTCCAATTGTTACATTGCAGGTTGTTTCATTGATTGACAAAGTCATGACCTAGGGAGATCATTTTATCGAGATTAGAATTGCAAATCAATTTTCAAATGTTCTGCAAACCACACTCTGGAGTTATAAAATTTTGCTTTATAACAAGCTAAAAGTCACATAACGGTAGAGCAAATGGACTCATTCACACATTCAAACTAGGATTTTTTCTTAGATATTTTTTTCAATATTATCGATAATCATATTCCATACTCCCTGATCATCTGTTAATATTATCTGGCTCAGGTTTAAATAAGCAACTAACTGTGTTATTTCATACAGAACTGTTTTCATGTGCTTCAACCTTTTTCTAATATCAAGAAAATTTGACATGCTAGTCTAATCCATTATCTGATCGTGCCTTCCCTGACATACTTTCAATATCTTCTTGCATAGATCGACTTTGTGCAAATGTCTGTTATGAATATTTTTTATCAAACATGCAAAATGACTTGTAGCTCTAGTCAAGCGAAGATACTCTTTTATCTGATCAAGTTTTTTCTTGACAAATCGATGGCTTAGAACAAGAAGGTCGTAACTACCAAATCGATATTTTGAGAAAACACGGAAAAACTTATGGTAAAACAAACTTTTACAACTTCATTTTGGTCAACATGACAAGTTCAGATTTTTATGAAAATGGGCTCATAAAAAGCGCCTTGTGAAGCAGATTTCAAATATGTATGAGTCTTATAAGGTCTTAAGAGGTAGTTACGACCTTCTAGTTCTAAGCCATCGATTTAATGTCCAATATCATAGATTTTGTGAAACAGTTATTTCATATAGAATTTTTATTAAATATTAAACATGCACTAAGACTTAGTATAGCTCTAGTCAAGTAAAGATACTCTGTTATCTGATCAAGTGTTTTCTTGACAAATGTCCAATATCATAGATTTTGTGAAACTGTTATTTCATATAGAATTTTTTTATAAACATGCACTAAGACGTTTATCTCAAGTCAAGCAAACATGATATTATCTGTTATCGTTTATCTCACAAGATTTCATATCTGAATATGTCATCATGAGAAGGCATTGGATAAGAGGAAACCTTTCTATGTCAATAATAACTGATTACAATACAACTCAATCATTTCAACTTAACATAGAGACTCTTAGGTTACTGGTTGCACTTCTCAAGTATTAATTTGCCTCTTTTTTTAAAATCGCAAAATTAATATTTTTATGGGTTTTAAATATTGATTTTATTCAATCAGAGAATAAGGAAAGCCAGTCATTATGCTTGTCACAGACCTATGGCTTTGTATTGGTTGTCCTTATTCTTAAGTCAAGTAAGATCAATATTGAATACCATCTCTGGGCACACATTTGTATAATACAGCATCAATGGAGTAAAGGTTCAAAAACTGAAGTTCCCCAAAAAAAGCCTTATCCCTATTAATATATAATATATTTGAAAAGACCTGACATCAGCCATTGATAGTGCAAGAACCTGGAGACCTTGTTACAAACAAATACAAATGTACACAGTATAATACTAAATAGTATGGAAAGCAAAGTATGTTTGAAATCAGCTCACTCAGGGACTGCATAGTATTAATGTATGACCTGATGACAGAAACCTATTAGAGCTGATACATGTAATTTTCCCTCATCAATTGTGTTGAATACAATTACAAAACATGATTACCTAACACAATTACCAGGTATCTAACTAAATAGTGAATACCTGTTGAAGTATAGCAATTAGATTATATTAACTCAGCAGGAATTCTCAGTTAGTGGGTATAATGTATAAATAATGAGCAACCATGTCACAATGTTGTCTTCCCATTATGTAAGACCTGTGATCTCATACAATGGCATGACAACAGAGAAATCAATATATCATCATGTTGATGTTTCTATATCTTGTCACTTTGGTGCAACAAGGTTGTATCTCTATTTAGTATCTAGTAAGGTACAATCTTGTTGCATCAAAAAGCAAGTCTAATGAATAATGTCAAGAATAATGGCTCTCATATAAACCAGTTGACTCAACAAAATATTAGCTGCATGGGTTATTTGCAGAAAAGCGGATTATATCGCAATTTGTTGACAACTGGGTACAATGTAATTATTGTTGTTACTGAGTTTCCATGGTAATTATGTGCAAAGGTAAACTTAGTATATAATGTCGCTATTGCACCATACTGAGACAGTGTAATGTTATAGTTTTCCCTAATGTTGGTTTTTTTAAATTTCAGCCATTTTCTACCATTTCTTACACTTATTAACCAGTACACCAGCAATATGTAGTACCACCGTCATATATAGTCAGCAGTACTTCAGTTACATGTATTATTGAGACAACTTCATGTCACATTTTCCTGACAATAATGGGCAAACCAGCTGTAACATTGAACTTAAACTATGCTGTTGTCTCGTATCTCCGTGCTCCTTAACAGTTTCAGCGACGCATGCACACTAGCCCATACAAGTTTAAAACTGTTTGCACCATTTTCGGAAGAAAAAATGTTAACTTAACTTATAAGAAAAAGAAAATTTAAAAACGATCACAAAAACTCGTAAAATCATAACTTTTTGATGTCTTGGTCGATGCTCTGAACCCTGGTGACTGTTTCCCATGAAATCCGTGCCTCCGTAAAAACGGGTCTATATTGGGACCCAAAGTGATGGAATTTCAAATTTGTAGTTAGATTAAATAAATTTGGAGTAGTGCTTATCAAAATGCGTATTCAGTTTGAGTATTAAAGCCTTAGGTGATAAAAATAATGTGAAATGAAAACGGGAGGCAAAAAAAAATAACAAAAGTTGAAAAATATCAGTTTGAATAATTACTAGGTGTATCGTTCCTGGTCGTCAAGGTGACAGCTTTGGCGTGTCGTCTAAAATAATGGCATCAATTGATGTAGGATATTTGTAGGATGATTTATTTGGATAATTTGACCAAAATGACTATGTAGAGCATATGCAAGAGTTGAATTTAACTAAGCACGGTTTTCATGAGAAGGCACGAAATTATGAGACATAGGTATATATATGCTGAACAATCAAGCAAGGGATTTTTTATCATTACTATTTCTAATGACTTTGGTATGTCACTGTCTGGGATCGAACCTGAGATCCCTCATACTTGAGGTAGATTCTCTAGCGCTATGAGTTGGTATGTATTAAGTGATCTGCTGATCAATGTGTTCATCAGACTCACCATATTGAGATACTCGACGGTAACCTGTCTCCATTTCCCATCATTCACTCCACCTTCGATGTGTGCTGATACCTTCACTATATCGGCACCCGTAGAAAACGAGAACTGGACCTGTGAATTGATGATCTCCAAGGCGATGAAATCATGGAGCTCATTAAATCTTCCATTGTAAAACAGTAGACCATTTCTCTCCTGAGTGGCAAACCTGAAATTATACAGGAACATGACACCATTACTCCATTAGTATGAAACAAGAGCTGTCACAGACAGGTTATGCTCCCCATGTTCACAATCTGCCCTTGGCTCAAAATGAAGCCTTGTGTAATTAAGACTTAATTAGACATACTAAATCAACCGAATATAATGACCACTTTCCTATTTATGCCCGACTCATAAATGTGCACAAAAATGTGAGGAATCATGCTTACAACATTTTAATTAAAGGGCCACACAAATTAACTTTTATGTAAGATTTAAATAATTATCTCAGTTAATCTGCGGGACAAGGGACTGATTTGTTTCTCACAAAACATGCATTGTACCTTTGCTCAAATACCAGAAACTATTCTAAATGTAACTTTTGTATTATTCAAATACCTACAAATACTATTCAGATAACAATCTTATGATCAAATCTTGATACTAAATCACTGGTGGCTTTCCAATGACATCTTAACTTCCTACCTAATTATTCCTTATTAGTTCAAAAGGCATCGTAGCTATACAAATTGAATGGGAAATTTCTCAGTTATGTACTTATATTGTACTTAAATCACACTTATTGATGTCAATTAAGCTATTTTATAGCAATTATGTGTTAAGGTAGGACTAGCCTTCAAATACTGAACTTTATAATTCCATACCAGACTAATGAAGAATACTGTAGTATGTAAATGGTCATTCATTTTCTCAATTACCTTGGAGCTATAATTATTAACAGATCAAAACTTTTCTAATCAGCAGTTTCTATGAGTTTTACATTATTATGACTAATTCTGGGTTTCAATACAGTATTGCAAGCAATGTGGAAGACACCGCCATTGCTGAGGTGTCACAATAGTAACAATCAGGGCTGCACAATCTGAGCGGGGATCAAACCAGGAGCCTTATTCACCAACACTGTAAGTCTAAAACTCAGACTTATACTTTATATTGCCAAATGTTCTATTCACTCCCATGTTCAAAATGTACCAATTTTGATATAAATTGGTATACATGATCACTGGTGAAGAACATATGATCATATAAAATTTCACATGGTTACATCTAATTTCAGAGAAAATATTGTCAATTTTAAGTCTAAGTTTTTGTTTCAGTCTTACAATGCTAGTAAGCAAGGCCCAAGGCTCAACAAGGTCAAAGTTTTAAAGCACTCAAGTTATCAACTCCTCTAAACTTTAAGCCAGACTGGCTTATTATAACCAAATGAAATTCACCAATTTACCATTAAATAACCAGGATATAATTCTGCACATTTTACAGCACACACAAACACACACTACATCCAATATTATCCTGGATAAATCAAGTACTTCAATATAATTATTATTGTTTCTCAGACAGTTCATAAAATGTACAGAAGTCCTCAGGCTATCACAATGCCTGCAATCAGATGCAGTTATTGCTATAATAAAAGTTCCATCATTTCCTTGGAACATCAGATTCTAATTCTCAAAGAAAGTTATTACAGAAATCTAACAAGATCTAATCAAGCTACTGAACATATAGATCAAAGAAAATTTCATCATCAACGGATTTGAAAGGGTCTTGAAATTCAATGTCATAGAATAATTTAAAGTGTGTATATCAATTAAGTTCTTCAGAAAACGTGTTAGTCTGTGCAAAATGGCATCAAGTAATTTAGTATATAAATTTAAAGGTGACTGCACAAATGTCAGTCCACTAGTTACAGACACATTAATATTAGAATGCATCCTTTTCACACAGCTTTAAACATGTTCAAAGTCTGGGACTGATTGGCAGATTTATTTTCTGATTATCAGCATTTGTACTACTTATTTTTAAATCTTCTCCCAGTTTTTATCTGCATCCAATACAGAACTGCGAGCAATACTTCAGTGAATCTGACAATATTTCCATTTCAGAAATCTCGTCATTTTATATCTAACATATCTAATATTATGCCAGGTTAGTAATCATTTAAGGTGTGTGGATATCGGATACCACAATAAGGTAAAGTATAGATGACCATGTCTGATAGTGGTATTGCTGTCACACAAGTCATTAGACATGTGTGTACAAACATAGCACGGATGATTGCGTCTCGACCAGACGTCAATAATCTTAAATTTATGACAAACAATACCGCAAAACTGAATAGCGCTATGGTCAATCATATACGCGAGAAATGAACATATTACAACAAGTCAAGGTAAAAATATAGTAATTTACGAATACAAAATCCTTTCAAATTGACCAATATCATGCAAGTTTACAAAAGATATTGTAGGAAATAACTTATTATGGATTTCTATTATAAATAATGACACATATTTCACTAACAATGATCAGAGTTAGAGTAAAACTTAGCTTAATTCTATGAAGTCGAACCAGGAGCTCAACTCAATACCTGCCTTACCTGCCTGAGTATCTGATCGGAGCTAAGTCAGAAATTCAAAAGAAGCTCCCAAACGACAGCCCCTCGTCTTATTTCTATGTAATACAAGAAGGAGATAAATTTCTTTTTCTTTGTCCCCCATATTAGTTATGCTGGTATATTTCCTAACAGGAAAGCAAGTGTCAAAACATATCTACCAATTAATCTTGCTAATTAACAATAGAGTATAACAGATAAAATCTACTTGACAAAGTAATTAAACTCTGTACAAGAGTTTTTTTTAAAATGGCCGCCAAAATCTATAGTATAGTCAATTCAATAAGAAAAAAACTGATTAGGGAACTATCCCATTCGAAAGAATAGCGGTCAATACTTTCACCTCCGGTATACCCAGTTAAACCTAGATAAACATAGTTTATCTGCCCGACAATAGAATATTTAACAACCAATCTCATTTGACTTTGAAAGGAAACCTATCCTTGATTTCACTGAATGAATCTTCTTAAACAGTCGTTGTCAATGTGAGTCAAAAATGATTAAAGATACACAAAGTATGACAAGAATGTTGACATAATTTTGACAAGAAAGGAAGAAAAATATTTCAGCCCAAAGTTTTTTCAATTTGAACCTTCACGGTGGGGAATCACGTGGTTTCAATGGTAGGAGCCACCACAAAAATGGCGGCCAAATAGCGTCGACTTAACCCATATTTTGAGGTAAATATATAACATCGAGACTCGTTTATTTATGGACACCCCGGCCAGCACGCAATGGCTTCTCCACTGAATCTTTTGGTACCCTACTTTCCACGATTGATCCCGTAGTTTCATCAAACACTTCGATATTGTTCCGTAAATAACAAAACACTAGCGGGGTAGACCTCACGATAATGACGATTTTGACCAAATTATGACCATAATTTTTATTATCTCCATTATATCATCCGTATTTCATGCGATTACAATTTGCGAACATTTCGCCAAGATTTTCCAACAAAATTACAACCAAAATATCATATATTTTGGTTTTCTAAAAAATAAAACAGTCAATTTGCATGAAAGATAGGATCCACGCTAAGGGTAGGATGCACGATTGAAGCCGGGCAGTGCACATTCATCAGTGCGGTCGGCAGTTTTCTACGGTTCTATCGATCGAAATATGCGGAACAGGCACACAGTGTTCATTTATACAAGTCAGGAAGCTAAAAGTTCAGTATATACGGTCCATGTACAAGAGCATGTATGCAATTAGTATGCTTACTGGCATATTTTGTTAATAATTGAATTTTATAAGCTCACACAACACAGTTGTAGGGTGTATACTGTCTGTCCTTCAGTCAGCCTGTTCGAAAGACGAATTCTAGCGAACACAACTCGACCTACAGTAACTGTTGTTGCTGGAGTTTCCTAAAACTTTCTCTTATGAACAACCTTGACATTTAGAAATAATAAGTGATGGATTGATTTTGCAAATACAAATGTAATGTGGTCCTTTGTCGACGGGGTATGATAGTCTGACAGCTATTTTTTAAACAAATAATGTTGATGCATAAACAATACACGTAATTCGTGTATGTGTGTCGATCAATGTGTTGCAGAAATATGTTTCTAATGGTAGTACTATTTGGTGTTAATAAGCCCGTGTGAAATATCTTGACTCTCCAGTTAATCGTATATAAATCGGTTATATATTTTAACACATATTGTCTAATATTCTATGTAATAGGGCATCACGTTGATTTTTTTCTTTCACTTCTTCCAGAGCAATGCGTTGAAAAAGTCGCACCTTAGCTTAAAGTCCCACAAAGTTTCAGAAACAGCAATATTTTACAACCTAATAAGATCATGAAAATTGATAGGTTATACGTGGGCCCATCAATAATTTCGTGAACTAATTCTACTGTTTCATAACGCTTTGACGTAGCTTATTGAAATTTTGCATGGTCAAACATAATTTATTACCCAATTAATCAAGCATAAAAAGTGATTGATGACGTCACTATTTATGACGTCATATCAATATGCTAACGCCATGTCATTGGCGTTCGTTATTAAAAATGGCGTCGCGCGGTATGATCGAGTAACGTCTTGTATTAAAGATTTATACATTACTCAGGCAATATGTCTTCTACATTCAGAAAATTTTGCATGCAGTTAATATTGACTCTTGGTAATCGAATAGTGCAATTTCATTGTCGAAGAAGTAGTTTAAGGGCAATAGAGGAGCAAACAAAGACGATAAGCATATTCGCCGACCATTGGTGGTTTAAATTGGCAGTCGGTAAAGTGTATTGACCATAATATTTTGCGACATACAACTAATAACTTGTAATTAATGTGTTTTTCCGAAAGCTACTGTTATTAGACACTATTGTAGCAATAAATAAATCTCAGTTGTTATCGGCTATTAAATAAAAGCACATACAACTTCAAATGTATGGAATTCAGATATACCATGAAAATTCGACAATCTGTAGCCGCAGCGTTGTTTCGGACACAATCTAGGACTTGAATATAAATCTGTTAAAGCACCCATTCTATAATCGAGAATAGACTATGGGCTACTTCTGACCATTTCCAAAACTCAAAAATAGCCTGCATGGTTAGAAATACGAGCCCCGAGAGAAGTTGTGTGCGTCATACACAAAACATTGCGGGAGATGTCACGTGACGGCCTGTAACACGTGCTCCGGTTATGGGTCGAGCGATGGAATAAATGCAAACTGTGAACGGGATGTTACTTTAATAAGGTATAGAGGCTAAAAGTGTGTAAGTCTATTTATACTCGCTACATTAAACTAGTTCACGAAATTATTGATGGGCCTATCCAAAGTAGCCGAACGTACCGCGACTAAATGCCGTCAGTTCAGGAGTTAGTCCCGAATGTTCCCCCGACCGCGTGATATGCGGAAAGTTTACGAATCGATGCCGATAGGTTGCCGAAATGTTGTCGATGTATAGGCGATGCCGAACTACTAGCTCGACCTAGAAGCAAACTGACGGCATCGCTTCAGCTGTCATTCGGGATATACAACTGGGATAACGTCGCGTAAATTTACGCATATATATCTACCTTACGCAAATTCGTAAGTTAGTTACTATGGATAAACCGCAATCACTCGGGGGTAAATATACTTTTTACATTGGAGAATGTTTTATGATGTAGTGCGCATAGCGGAGTTGGCTAAGCTTTCTTCAGAACTTTACGAATGAGTTCGATTCCCATTCTGGTATTTTTCCGCTCAGCAAGCATTTTTCGTGTTTGTTTAATCACACAGAGATGTATATAAACGTTATGGCGTGTAAAAAGCACATTAGAAATATGTCTAAGCTGGTGCACATATATAGAGACGACGCAAGAAATCTCATCGGAAACGTATATAGGATTTGTATGGAAGAGAAGGGAATAGAATTGAAGTTTTCGCTCGCAGTGCGTGAGGGATGGTTGTCGGACTGACAGAAGCTAGCAAATAGAATGCATATAAGATTATCTCAGAGTTGTAACTTGTAACTCAATGGATACTTTCACTGAATCTGATACATTGTATAATTATGCAAAAACTAAAAATGAAATGAGAATATAGAAAAAATGAATAGATTAAATATGATGATATGTGGTCATATCGTAATCATATAAAACAATGAATACATATAATATAAGAATAAGTTTATTAAATAAAAAGAAACTGTTGGTTAGTGGGTTCGAACTTACACTGGAAATAAAAGATAGTCGGTTGAAAGCGATAGCCATTGTACCACTGCACCACACAGTCAAGTTCATAACATGATCGGCATAGTTTCCGTGTGTTAAACTCATCACTTCGCCGTTTTCGGTGAGCGTTCGGCATCGATTCGGCTTTCCATCTAGAACCATTCGGGATGGCTAATGAATACGGAACCTAACAGAAGGCGTCCCGAAGATGCGGAGTGAATGCTGATGGTTTACTGAAACTCTCCCGAAGCACTTCCAAGCAAGACCTTTGGTGTACATTTTTTTAAAATTTAAAACGAAGATTTTCTGTCCCGAAGGGTACCAGAGGCGTTGTGGAATTATACGGAAGGATTCCATAACATCGCGATGGCATGCCGAACAATCTCGATCTGGTGAATTTCTGCTTCGAGAACCCTTCGGGGTCCTAGTGGACGTCACCTCTTTTAAATATATAAATATTATATCTATATTTTATTTCTGCCAATATTGTTTAAAAACTGTCGGAAAGAAGCGTTGGCTTTAAGAGATGTGAAATTGTGTCGCCCTTTGTAACTATAAATTAGTTCTAATGGGTTGAAAAGTAGACTCTTTAAATCCTGGATTCCGAGTGGTAAAAGTTGCTCAAAGAGAAAAGATTGAATTCAAGGCGTCAGTTATAGCAAACTACATCGCACAGCTAGCAGCAGCTTTCCACAACATTCCACCATTACAGAATTATAACTTCCCACATTCCCACTTTTAGCCGTCCAGCGACAATGCAAAGACAATTTGGTTAAAATAATGGTACCAAAAATATATAATATAATATTTCAATTATAATAAAATATTACCAAATATCTCACAGCGAACATTGATATATCTCGAGCGATAAATTACAACTGGACTAGCTGTTCAATTTCACATATATGAATGTTCATGCTATTTGTCTAGTCCGCATCGTTATTAAATTCTTCGTGTAATACCTAATTAGATATTATTAATTATAATCTGACTTGTTTGTAGATGAATTAGTAGAGATAGAGTAGGCCGTCATCTCACGGTTACAGTCAACTAAGTGAACTGATCGGTAAGCGTTCAATGCGATCGATAGAAGCGTAGAAAGCTGTCGACTAATAGCATACTTATATAAATGAACATTATGTGTCCGTTCCGCATATTCCGATCGATAGAACCGTAGAAAACTACCGACCGCAATGATGGATGCGCTCTGCTCAGGTTCAATCGTGCGTCCTACCCATAGCGTGGATCCTATCTTTCATGCGAATTGACTGTTAAATTTTTCAGTAAACCAAAATTCATGATATTCTGGTGGTTATTGTGCTGGAACATGTTGGTGAAATGTTCGCACATTGGAATCGCTTGAAATACGGATGCTATAAAGGAGATATGGTCATAATATGGTCAAAATCGTCATTATCGTGAGGTCTACCCCGCTAGTGTTTTGTTATTTACGGAACAATATCGAAGTGTTTGAGGAAACTACGGGATCAATCGTGGAAAGTAGGGTACCAAAAGATTCAGTGGAGAAGCCATTGCGTGCTGGCCGGGGTGTCCATAAATAAACGAGTCTCGATGTTATATATTTACCTCAAAATATGGGTTAAGTCGACGCTATTTGGCCGCCATTTTTGTGGTGGCTCCTACCATTGAAACCACGTGATTCCCCACCGTGAACCTTTTTATAATTCAATATTTAAATAATCAATCTATATTCATTAGCTATAAGTTTATTATTTAGCAAAAAATCATTATTAACTTCTTTTAATAATTTTATTCATATTACTGTAATTCAAAACTATAGTACATAAATTCTATCAAATTACACATTGACATTGATATTTGTTATTTGATTAAGGTTTTTTTCTTATAACGTGAGTTAAATTTGAACTATCGATTTTTCACTTGTGTTAAGAAAAGAGCAAAATGTAGTAACATTTCATGAAAATTTGACCTGAATTTTTTTGTGAGAGAAAATAATTGATTTTAGCAGAATATGATATCAGATCAAATAAATGAAGCTATCAATACAGGAATTTAACCACTACGGAATGCTTTTGGCTCAGCTTCTACCTGGGATCAAACCCAAAACCTCCCGTCCTGAGACCTGACGCTAGCTCTACCACGAGCCTAATAGTAACCATTTTTTAAAATAATTTATCCAAAATAATCAACATTATCAATTTCGTAGATTCAACTTAGTACAAAGATTTCACCTATGGTTACTTGGATATACCATGGCAACGCTGCTAGCATTCTTGTATCAAAAATAATAAATTACAGTAATTACCGTTAGAAAACCAAATATTTATTCAAACCACAAAGGATCTTATTGTCAAAGCTGAGTATTTACACCTTGCACAGAACAGTCACCATGGTTATTTATCTAACACACCTGCTTAAAATACAAAGTGAAGTCCATTGATTTCAATGAACAGAAAGATTTGATACAAACAGTAAATCAACAAAGGTGATTTATGGAACTTCAACAGAAACAAGTCCTGTATTGAGCAATGTTACTCACTCTCAGAGCAGATGTGCGTTGCCTTAAAGCAAAAGGGCTGACAAGCGCCTACATTCAGTTACCTCCCGTTCAATTAAATAATATATAAAGGGCATTACCTCCCAAGGAAAGCCCTACATTATATTATACAAAGAGTTTTGATTAGGAAACGGGACACCTAGCTATAAATATGTCAAGACTTCTGGTATAACCCATTCTCACAGACCTGTCCAACAAAATCTGATTGAGTCAAAACAATTTGGACAGACTTCGCCAGTTTAGCACCTTTTTATATTTTGTCAATTAATCTGTGTTTTTGTCACACCATTTCATTTTCAGTCAGCCAGATTTCAACCTTCTCAGTCCAAATGTCTTGACACATTTTCTACATTACAAGAAATCTGTGTAATTATATATTTAATGTTACTGTTTTGCTATAATCCTTTGAAGGTACACAATTCTTTAATCAAAACTATAAAAACAAGTTCACAGCCTTGCAGTAACCTTTAGAATACACTTGATAAACTGACCATGGTAGTTTATTATAAACAACATAATATATGTTTCACAGCAATTTGCAATAATTCATGTATAAAGAAAATTAAGGCAATTTTCTAAAATATCTTAATTCATGTGAAATTAAGAAAACAAACTAAATCTACAACTAGTGGACTTTATTTATACTGAAATCAAGCATAAATCTTAACACAATTTTATCTTTTTACTTGACTGATCAAGAAGGAAGGGAACTTAATCTATGGTCGAATCAACAATAAAGTTTTAATGCCTGTTAGAAAAGGCACATCGAAAATCAATTGTCAGCCATTAAATTGGTTCAGGTATGTCAATTTGTTGGTACTTGTGTTGTCAATACTGTCAAGTGAAATGTTCCACTTGTTAAGGGATAATTGTCATACACTTTGAAAATACAAGCCGCCATATTAGATACTCAGCGGCTATTTTGAGTATTCTGACCACCATATTGGGTACTGACGGGCAACCATATTGGGTACTCTGGCCACCATACTGGGTACTTGGGCCATCATATTGAGTACTCTGGCAACCAAATTAGGAACTCAGTGGACATTTTGAATATTCTGGCCACCATATTGGGTACAGGCTAAAACTGTCACTAATGAACATATCTGACTATCATTGTCATCTCCATGGGCTGGTGAGAAATTCTACCCTAATACCACTTTATCCCCGGTCATTTCACATTAAATTCATCATTACTATCTGGTCAAAGAGATAGTGGTATCACATCACTCAGATATTACTGCTATAAAGGGGACACAAATCCCCTTTTAAAAGCCAGGCAGATGAGATTTTGTCAAACTTAGGAAGAGCTGATTACAGGAACTTCAAAATAATCATATAAGCCCTATGCAACAAAAGGAAATTTCATATCACTTTAAACAAATAACATCTTGAACTCTCAAGGAGTATGATGACCTCAGCTGTAATATAAAAGTTTTTCAGTACCAAAAGTCACCTATATTCTGATTTGGAATTAAAAACACCATAAATGGCAAAGAGCATTACAGAGTTAATGAGCCAAACATTAAGCCAATATTGGTCATTCGATCATGCATCATTAAGGCAAGTTCAAGAACCAAAAGTGAGCCCACTTTTATACTGTATGAAAATAGTTTTTAAACCTGCAAAATGTTGGTCATATCTTTTAAAATTTAAAAACCAAAGAAAGCCATTTAAATGCATAAAAGTTGAAGTTCAAAATTCATCACATCATGCAAAGTGCATTTAATGCTGTGTACCATAGTATGCAGGAGTAGGGCACATTTAGCCAAATTAACAGACACAATATATATATAACTTAAAGACTCCTTGGACAAGTATAACGTTTAAATGTCTTTTATCAAACACCCAAGAGATTTCCTATATTGAATATTCTTATCAAACAGTGACTGCCACTTCAGTGGAGTATCTGATATAAATCTTTAAACACAATTCACAATAAAATCTCACATGGTACAAATATTGAGCATTTAACATTTGAAATTTGGTGAATTCTGAATGACAGTTAAAAGAGTTAAACTACCAGGGAATGAATACACCAAGCTTTTAACATTTGAAATTCGGTGAATTCAACAACAGTTAAATTGTTTCACTATACCACAGCTATGCATGGTTTAAACTATTACAGCATACTCATGTATAAACTGACTATAAAATGTTTTAAGAATACGAGATGGGATTTCGGTCATTTTGAAAGATTCAATACAACCTTATACAAATGGTTTATGACATGATCAGAAGGCAATGATACGTAATTCCGGGTTTTAAACCGCCAGTTGTAAAGTTAAAGGCAAATCCAACCTCCATAGTTGAAGAAAGTGAATTATCTTATTTTTACGGTAAACAGGTACAAAATAACATAGATTTATATAACAATGCAAATTTAAACAAAGATGATTGAGAAATAAGTAGATCTCATTAAGTAAAGAATAGTGATCATCATTCAACACCGAAATAAATTTAAAGTTTAACTTAAAGGATTTCAGGGTAGTTGTGTTGTGGTGTTTCTGATTTTTTGTTGAGTACCTTTTTTACAGTCATCGTTGCATTGCACAACTCAACCACTATCATCATGATTTACTTTTTGCATCAGTTAACATGATTTTTGCAAAATTGAAAACTACAACTTACAATCTTGATATTACAAAAATAAATTGCTTTTAATATCATCACTTTTCTGCTTATAGTAGTTGTCAGTGAATCAGTTAAATATTACATATAAAGGGCATCACAATTTTAATAATTACAGTCAGATATTATATTTTTATTGAATATATCATTCATGACAACAGGTACCACACTAGTAAAATATACTCAATACTCATACACTATACATGTGTTATGGAAATTTATTCCATATACCATAACTCGACTATTCAGTGTACAATTGAACTATCACAAAAACTCAAGTGTAAGCCATTTTTGAAATTCAAACAACTTTACATTGTCAACAGATTTATTTGAAGTGCTGGGCATGTATGTTGACACAAGAAAAATTTAAATGTCGAATTTTTCCCTAACATGTCAACAAAGCCTGGTATAAGAGTCTCAATTAACAATATTCAATCGGGAACCTAATCGATTCAATTTCAGTTAGCGAGTAATTGGGCTTTAAGTGACGGGCTGGACAAAAAGTAAACATATAGGGGCAAAATGTAAATTGTAACTCAATTGGCTTCCATCATCTGCTTTCAGTACATGGTATTTATTTAATGAATGAAGGCGTACAGTGTTGACCATTCTAATTACACGACTTTAAGCACACTCAAGAAACCACTGACCAAACAATTAATCTATTTTACCATACTTACTTTTATATTAAGAACATTTTAAATAATTTGCTATCTTAAACATATAAGTGATACCATCTTAACCCAATTTATTTCTACACAGCATCTGTGCACAGCAAAATCAATTACCAAATCAGAAAAAAGAGTGATCTCTTATTTGTCTTTAAAGCATTGCAACAGATATATTGGCCTTTAATGATGTTAATGACCAATTCAAATACGGTTACATCACCTGAGGTGACCTAAGGTGAACTTTGTGAACACAAAGAATGAATACAAGAGTGATATTTTCAGAATAATTGTCAGTCCGACAGTTCTGGAAAATCACATTCAGACAGACACGATTTTAAGATACACAAGTCAGAATGTTCGTAAATTTTGTATATTTTGCCTATCAAATCTCTATCTGACTATATGATAGACTTTGAAAATTACACGGAAAGCATAAACAAGTGTTAAATATTCAAACTTACTGAAACTGTATCTTGAATCTGTATCTCTTTTTCAAGGTAGCATACATCAAGAATGAACCTTTTGGAAAACTCCTTGCTTTAAGCTGACAAAGATGGTCATAGTCGATGGTGTTTGGACAATGGTCACATCTGAATCCACCATCAATGAGAGGGACACACTTGGAAGGTGGTTGACAAGTATTTGGTGGACATGCTGCGGTCTCATACTGACCGTTTAGATCTATTTCACATTTCTCACCTGAAAATATATAAATAAGATTTTTTGAAAAGTGCGTACAATAACAAAGTATATACATGACAGTTTGTAGTTTTAAAACCCAACATGCAAATGTAGGTCAAGTTGATTTCCTTGGGGTTTCAGTCCAGTTTTCAGGAAATTAGAAAACTACACAAACTTTGGTTTGACTCAATATGACTGTGCCTTTTTTTAACCATAGCTAGTAAGTCTTTAACTGTATTATCGGGATGGTCTTTAATTGAGGCTTAACAGGACTTCTCTGGTTTAGGAGGCCATTAGGAGCCCAATGTCATGGAAGAAGAGATTATGGAAGAACTTGGTTTTTGTGGGTGATGAGTGTGCTTATATACTCAAGACTGTTCTCTCTGGAGACATAATCAAGTTGGTAAAACTTTTGTCTAATGGTTGTACTGCTGTCAGCAACAGGGCAACAAATTGCAGCCTTGTGTCATGTCCAATCATTAACCAAGAAACAACAACACATACTAAATCCCAAGCTGACCGGAACCACATCAACAGTGCAGGTCTATAATTATAGCTGCTTCATGGTCATCTCTAATACTAAATACCACTAATTATAGTTGTCTTTTAGACCACAAATCACAGCATATTGACAAAGAAGAAAATATAATTACCGTAAATACGCAGCCATAAGTCGCATGCAGCCATAAGTCGCAGGGGGACTTTTGAATAAAAATCAAGATTTTTGTCTAAACCCTTTCATAGGTCGCATGTATAGTTTTCAATTTTTGTGAAAGCTGAAATCATGGGCTCAGTGTTAAGTGTCGAAGGAAATGTGGTCATTTTCAGCTGAAGTTGGGAGGAAGGTGGTGATTTTCAGAAAGGATATGGTGGAGTGTAGTAATTTTCAGACAAAGTTGATGGAAATGTGGTCATTTTCAGATAAATTCAGGGCGATGTGGTCAGTTTCAGATAAAGTCAGGAGTAACGTAATGATTTTCTGACAAAATCAGGAGTAGTGTAGTAAACTCTTCCATAAGTCGTGGGGTGACTTTTTAATTTCTTATAGGACTGTTTTTGCCCGACTTATGGCTGAGTATTTACAGTACACTGTCTCCACTATTTCTCCATTTCTCCACTATTGAGGACAACAGGCAATATTAGAAATAAGCCCTTCCTCCTGACAATATTGCCTGAGGACATGCAACATGCATCTCTAATGAGATATTTTATATTGATACCCATCTGTGGTACTCTGAGAGTTATATTACCATAAACATGCTCCTAACAGAGTGAGACCAATGTCCCTGACCCTTTAAGCACACCATAGATCCATGCTTTATATATGTCAGCCTTAAAGTCAAAGTTCCTTATAATATATTCAATATAAGTTGTCTTTAACTTGTTTTCTGATCCATTACCTAAGCCCATATGTATGTACAGATATGAAACGTGTTTGACTTCTGAAATAAAATACATTTTAAACTACATACCAGAATGGTCTGTCACATAAGTTTTTGACCAGATTTTACACTATCCTTGTAAGAGACTTATGTTAGACTATGAAAATTTGAATATCATCTCAGTAAGTTTAATAGGTGTTCCTGAGAAACACAGCCATGTCAAGCCGTAATAAATTTGATATTCCGATATTAAAGAATCTCTGCTGAGCTTTGTAATTACTAAATGTCTTATAAATTTCACCACAAGATTTCTGGGTTGCTTTAATGAGTAAACATGGTACATAATTTATTGAGAGAGAAGCACTAAGCCAGACATATAACCTGTCATTTCGAGACAATTCCCTGGAGAAATCTTGGCTTAATCTGTGAAAGCTGCGTCCAATAAGGCATGATGGATGCAGGTTTCAACAAACACAATCCATATGCATGTCATTATGTATCTTTAATGATGTATAAGCCAATGAAAAAGCAGAAATTGCTACTGTCTGAGGAAATGACCAATGAAAAAGCAGGAAAAAATTATTTTAGCTTTTAAACACTAATTTAAGGAGCAATTAGGAAGACGAAATTTTGACAACAATTAAGCTTAGTTTTTTTCATGATCAACATTTTGAGAATAGTATATTCACTGTAGGTAACCTTCGACAACCATCATTTTTAATACATGCACGTGGTACCGATCAACATAGATCTAAAAAAAGTGGTAGAATTTTTAGATCTCTGCGATCAAAAAACAATGATGAATGGTACAAAATACACAACATGAAGACCAACAGAAGAGCAAATTCGAATGATGTCGCAGACTGACAGAGCTAAAGCATCGTTCATGTCTGAAGAAACATTGGGCTTTCAAATATTTTGGATACAGAATGGCAGAATGTTCTAGACTTTCTGGTGCTAGGAAATCATGAATAAAGTAGAGACAAGCAATTTACATGTATCATTTATACATTTCCCCATATTTTTTCCAGATACATACACGAAAATGGTTCTGACAAAATATTATGGCAAATAGCTTTTAAGCTTTTAGGAAGCATTTAAGAAGACAAAACATACAATTATTTGCACACTTGTAATTTAATTTACGTTGTTGCTTCCTTTTATTGAAAATGGCAGAAATATGTGAATATGATTTTTCTATCCATTTATTGTGTGCGTCATCATAATAGTGGCACCATGCAGTAAATCTTGGCAATTCAATTTATTTCAAGATTTTCCAGGAGAATTTTACAGCCATTTGATCATTTGATTTGTTTCATATGATTCTTATACCGAAACAACTATACTAAAGCCTTGGACGAAAATTCTACATGAGAATATGAGAGTATTCCCTCTATGCAAAACCGCAAGATATCTTATTTGCTTATTGATTTTTTTATTACTCACTAGCCTGTAAAAATGTCGGGAAAGATTTAATACCATGAAAAATCCCTCCTGCATAAATGCCTCTCCACGTTCAATATACAGGTTTTGTCTCAATACAGTTGATATATATCTTGATATTATACTCCACGACTCATAGCTGGAATGTTTGTATTGAACTCAACAAGTGACAGGGTCGTTATTCTTGTTTAATCCTCCACATGATATTAAGTATCGTTAAGTATCATAAAACAAACGACAGAGGCCGACAGAGATAGGATAATGCAGTAAAAACTGTGCCGCAGTTGTTACAAATTTCACCCTACCCCAGGATTTCCACTCAATTTATCATATACACTGAGCCCATTCATTAATCGAGGGCCCAGTGCAAAACAATGGTAACTATATTAATTTATAGAGGCATATGCACCATAGTTTTGCACTGAGCCTTTGAAGTTTATTTTACCTTGATATTTAAAATTACCTCAGCAAACAATTGTAATTATATTGCACAATTATGCTATTGTACTCAAATTTACACATTAACTCAGGTATTACCAACAGGTATCATTGAAAACGAAAATAATGTTTTTTCTGTAAAATTAGTATTTTTTATAAAAAAAATTTGTTTTAGTCATTGTCAACTAAGTTACCACAAGAGTGGCACATTCAAATTACCCCGGTACTATGATATTCGTAAGTCAAGCCTATACATTTAACAAGTTAGAAGTAAACTGATTAGGTAAAACATCTACCATCATCCGGGCATAAAACTTGATGATTTAATCAATAAATTTTTCCAAAGATTTAATCAATTAATTTTCCAAACTATGTTACAAGTTATTTCAATACAACATTCCAAATTCAATTTGAGTTTTAATCAGATCAACTGAGTACAGTACTCAGATCATTGATTGGATCTCAGGTAACCTTTACCTGTATTATGCAGAACTAAAATGTAATGATCTAAGTGTTTTTTTCATTAAGCTTAAACATTTAACATTAAGGGAAATCTTACTGTATCCTTTCTTATGACACTATGTAAATAAACTTGTATGACTTACTTTGAGCAAAAGCTCTGTGACCAGTAACCTCTGGTAACTGCATGATTGACTAACTGGGAAACTTTAAAATTCTACTTAATGACTTCTTACGATGACTGGACAGCCTAGCATTCTACCAACTATCCTAAACCTGAAGCCGGGTGGGCTAAATTACTTTGAATTCAAATTAACAACCTTAAATTGGTTTAAATTGTGAGACATGATATGGTACTGGTAGTAAACAATCAATGCTCATTATAATATTAATTGTATATCAACTTCGGCTATAAATTTGACCCTAATAATCAGTATCCCACCACCAGGTGCAATGGTGAGCCCTCAATCGTGAGTCAACAATCCAATAAACAAGCAATCAAAATCTCCATTGTTTCCTATCCATATACCATCAGGAGAATCATTAAATCAGATCAATAGATCAGTCATGGGAGGAATGGTCGACTTTGCTCCTCGTCAATTTGTGCGTAAATTAGTCAAACTATAATTGTGTTCCTCAATTAGTTAATTAAACTTATAATAATCTGATTATCAGTCTATTGTGGATCACTTAATGAAGCAAGTCCATTGTCAATGCTTATATACTGCCATGTACACATGGGCGTAGGAGCGTCTTCAACATTGGGGGGGGGGGGCCAAACATTTGGCAACTTAGGGTAAAATTTTTTTTGCTCGCTTCGCTCGCAAAGTAACTGCATTATGTTCAAATATGACAATACCCATTCTATACACAATAATACACTCGTACATAACTTGTACTCTTAAACGTCCACAATCCTCCTTATCTATATAATAACTGTGAATTTATGGTTCTCTGGTAATTTGGTTTAGTTATTATAGGTAACTGAAAGTTATTCAGTTCAAGTATAAGGGGGTCCGGGGGTATTCCCCCGGCAAAACTTTCTAAACAATGTATCAATCTGGTGCATTCTAAGCGTTCCGAGATACTTCATTTGGTAATAAAAAAGGACCTAAATACAGGGAATTTTAATAGTTCTTACATTAAAGTTTTTGCACAAAATTTAAATTGCTCGATTTTGAGATTGAAGCTTAATATGAAAACTTTTGTTTCAAAGGCTTTATATATAATCAACAACCTCTCAAAGTCGTAACCGAGGGTTGGGGAACGTTAAGAGTATAATTTATGTCACGAGTGTAATTTTTGCAAACAATGGGTGTTGAAATATCTGGATGTAAGAAATTTATTTTGCGAGCGAAGCGAGTAAAAATTTTTTTTTATACGTTTTCACCAAGAACTGAAGGCAAATTGCCTATAACAATATATATTAGGTCGTTAATTATACTTTTCGTCTGAATTATTGGGGGGGCCAAAAGATATGTTGGCCCCCCCTGTCCAGACATTGGGGGAGCCTGGCCCCCCCCCCCCTGCTCCTACGCCCATGGTACAATACAGCAATACAGTGCTACAGAATGCGATGGTTCGGCACAGCTATTCATTACCACAACCAACAATGAACTTGTACCCAACCCACCCAACACTGTGTAAAACTATCCACTACTATTCAAAATGAAGAAATAGCAGAAAAACACATTTTTTGTTTACGATGGATTACATGACAAGGGATAGACAGTGATGATACGAATGATAGGTAGACATGACAATAACTGATAAATTAACTATAGATTGGGTTACCCCGGCTCATAAACCATCAAATAATTGATGAATTAAAACGTGGATTGACTTACTGCGTCTCATAAACTATCATCACAATCAGACAGATACAGATCTAATCAAATAGATTATATATCATCGGGAAGCAAAAACACCAATATAAAAACAGATATATAGCTAAATTTGATCAAGGATAGAATTTTAAAATGATCTATACTTACAAAGCATTTTTGACGGGTTAAATATTCAGGTCTAAAAAGACTTGTTTGCTCCCAGTACTTTTGGGACAAATTTCAGACACTGAGCCTTAAAGAATAAGACAAGTACAGTACTATAATCCTTGAACAAGTATAATCATCATTAAGATCCATTGATTTTATTTTTTATGACTGACAAGACCTGGTTACCTTGTGAAACTATCTTATAAATTCCCTAAGGTGGCATATTTACCATGCAGGCCTGTAGACACTTAGAGGTACACAGAGGCCAAAAAAATTTGAGAAATTACTGAAATATTTTTTGACAAAAAAATGACTTAAATGTCATATAGACAGGTTTTGCCTCAGTGCTATTTTCTCTCTGGATAAAGCGCTGCCAAGCTGCCACTGCATGCCAAGCTATCATCAATTCCAATTGACTAATCCGGGTCCATGAGGGTAAACTTTTATGCATAAGTAAATTCTAACTGCTGTAATTTGGTAATTGTTCTCCAAGACAGAAGTATCAGATTAACAAATCTGGGTCCATGTGGGTTGTGGCTTTTTAAGAAAATTACGATTTTTAGATTTATACGGCTGTTTAGTTAAGATTGTCTTTAAGTTAAGTGACATTTATAACACTCATGAGTATTTCTGGATGAGCTATTAAGCAAGACATATCATACTTAAGCTGCACTTGTTAACTGCCTATAAGATTAAGTTCTAAAGTGTGCAAATTTTAAGTGTGCAAAGTGTGCAAAGTGTCTGATGGTCAATTATTTGTAAAACATGCTTTCATAGGCTCAGGCCACCAGAAGACCGGAATACAATCCTTTCTAGGAATAACTAATTAAGTAGATGCACTATTATAAACCTTTCCAACAATAATCAATAGAGCAGTACTAATTTGTGTGTATGAATATGCACATGAAGTAGTAGACATATGGTATTTTCCAAACTCGATCAATAATTATCAATGCATTATTCAGCAGGTAAACAAATTCATGCACAACCTAATTAATTACTAATATATAAGGCTAAACCAAATCTACAATGAAATCATTACAGGCACCAAATTAAGTCAGAAATCATGCACATATCATATAGGCTCAAGAAAGAATAAAACCTGACTTTCAAAAAACTTTGAACTAAATAGAAAATTTGACTAAGTGAGTTTGACGTATTAAAAGGAGAGTTCTAGTAAATTGACATTGGGTACAATTTTTTCCCATTATTCCAGCAAAACAATGGGAACATTCCCTACAAGTATTAATAAAGGTTACATTGATTTTCCCTCACATATCTGATCGAGCTTTCAGATGTTTTAATTTAAGGCACACTTTATACTGTTGATGGAGGTATGCGTGCCCCCATTCCATTAATACTTAATGAACTATTGCTGATCAATAACGGCTAACACACACATGTTACAGTGCTCAGCAACAAGTCCATGCAAACACTGTACAATACTTGATACAGTAATGGCATGTTGGGCATGTAATCCTCCGCCACTATCTGTCAAAATATTCCGTCTTTTTTCTAGACATCTGTCAAAATTAAAACAGGAGATAAAATGGGAATATGAAAATAATAATTGATTGTTTCAGGGAAGACTGTAGAAAAAGAGTATTGGAATGAAAATTATTCAAATATGGCATAAAATATGTATCATTAATTTTGTATACAATTGATTTTATTCATCTGAGGTTCAAATGTCCTTTTTCCAAAAATTTCAAGTCATTATGCAACATGGCTGACAGTTGACCTTAAAGGAGTTTTACAAGAATTGATTATCAGTCAGTGCAATACTATGCTCTTATGACCCTTAAATGATAATTTCAAGAACAATCCCATGCCCAAATAACCTCAGAGCCACATAATTAATTAATGGAGCCCAGATTGTCCAAGCAGGTGATGGCCTAATAACCTTAGCTAATTTTACTGGGTGGGCTATGAAATTTGTAACACAGTATTAAACATATGTTATTATGTATCGTATGAATTAACAATTTCGTCAAATTAGGTAACCCTACACTTGTATGACATAGATTTTGAAAGATACTGTATCGATCATTATTTCATTTTCTAGTATATTTATATATAATCAATTGTTCACCAAGACAGCATTGGGAAGGAGAAACTTGAGTCAATAATCACACACATAGTTACCCCAACCTTGAGTTAGAATGTAGAAAGTAAATATATCAAGGGTACATTTCAAAGTTAATATGAGAAGTTTTTCAAACACCCTGATATCCTTAATCCTAAGATAATTCTCTGTAAATACTATTTATTCACCCCACAGTGTGATAATACTCAAACACTGGTAACACAGTATTGAATCTATTGAATCAGGCTAGAACGAAATGAATAAAATTTCCTGAAGATTATCGTACCCCAGCTGCTTTCACCCATGATATTCAGCTAAGGCCAAGACAAAATAATGTTGTGGTTCAGGTTACGGGGCCCAAAACAATTAGGGTAGGTAGGTAGGGGAAACATTTTATTTTTTAATATTATTTTATTTAGTTTTTGTCAATACTTACTTACGATTGTTTTCTTTTGGCTTCTAATTTTCGATAAAATGTTGTAGGGTAGCAGCAAAATAACAGGGTAGGTAGGGAAACCTTAACCACAACATTATTTTGTTTTGGCCTAAGTAACAGGAAAAGAGTCAATGATATAATTTTAGTGTTAAACCATTGTTTAGGTAACTACTTGTTCAGACTTGGTTTATATAACAATTAATTTAATGTCAAGAAAAACGAATTACCCAACAGCATTCATAATATGATATAATGTAAGCCATGATACCTCTTCATACATCATACATTTAAATATTAATAATGCCTATAGAAAATTCCTTTTCGACTTTTGGAATTTTCGACTTTGTTGGCATCTTTGCATTTATCATACCAGGGGATAGTTTTGTCTAAAACAAAGTGTCTATCAAAATATTAAGTATTTCTAAGACTGAGTGCATTATAGTAGACTGTCTAAATGACAACATCTTGAATACCCTAGCTAAAGTCTTAGTTTTCATAATGTAAAGATGGACTTTGTGCCAGCATCAATCCCCTATAGTCTAAAACTATCATTAAGAAGATACAACTAATAATACATCATATCGCAAGTGTCTCATCTTTCTCTTAATACAAGCCAGATAAAATATCTATATTCAACTAGAAAACGTCAGCAATTCTTACCAATAAACACTCCCCTAATGGCTTTGTTTATTACTCTTAAACAGTTGATTTCCACCTTATTAAGGGAATTTTATACAATTTTATTGGCAAAACTTGACACTCGATACCAACAAATACCAAAGCTCCTGTGTTTAACATCACACAACAAAAAACACCTATTAACCATGCTGTGTTATTGATTAGTAGTTCAATGCTGAATAAATATTCTCAACATGGCCGTGTTATTACGGTATATTTTTCCTAAACAAATGGTAACAGTATATCTAGCATTTCCTAATAAAGCCCCAGGTTCCCCAGTGGCAAAGCTTTACCATTTAATTGATTTACAGATATGTAAATATTTTATCATACCTTTTAAGAGAGAAAGAGAGAGAGAGGGGAGAGAAAATGTAATTTTACAGTAAATGTATGAACAAAGACAAGTTTGTAAACCAGCTGCTAACAGTGGGCATCAACAGCAATCATTGTATGGGAATTTTTATATTCTTATGGTGCTTTGTTTAAATCACTGTTGCAAACAACAAGTAATTATAAAAAGTCACAGCTGGGCTCTCTTCGAACAACAAGTAAATATAAAGTCACTGTTGGGCTCTCTTCAAACAACAAGTAAATATAAAGTCACTGTTGGGCTCTCTTCAAACAACAAGTAAATATAAAGTCACTGTTGGGCTCTCTTCAAACAACAAGTAAATATAAAGTCACTGTTGGACTCTCTTCAAACAACAAGTAAATATAAAGTCACTGTTGGGCTCTCTTCAAACAACAAGTAAATATAAAGTCACTGTTGGGCTCTCTTCAAACAACAAGTAAATATAAAGTCACAGTTGGGCTCTCTCTGAACAATATGTAAATGGATTGTGTTACAAGAATACTGCTGGGCTGCACAAATTTATCAAACAATAATGTTTTTCCTATTCCACAGGTTTCATATCAATGTGTGGCCAATAATTGTTTCTCAGGTATTGGCTTTTGAAGGTGAATAGCCAAAGTGAAACTGAAAAGCATGGGAGTCTGTCCTGAGGAACACTGGAGAAGTTGGCTACAGACAGACTCCGATGGAGGTTCTTTGTTGCTGCCCTAGCTACATGCCAGAGGGCAATATGGGCAGTATTAAAGCAGGGCACTCATTTGACGTTTCTTCCCCTCCTGAAATAATATACTTTTTTCCCCTATTCCCCTCCTGAACAATTTGTTTTTAAAATATAACTATTTTAAGCTTTAAAAGTTTAAGGCAGTTTTTAAAAAATCCCCTAAATTCCCCCTTTTCTTCAAAATGACGCGAAATTCCCTTACCTGAGGGCCCGGGCCCCTTCCCCTGTAGTGCAGCTAGGGCCCTGATTAAAGTTACATAGGCTTTTGGTACAATACTATACCAGTTTTCTCCAGTAACTGGTGAACATCATGTTTAATCGTGGATCAAGCCAGACATGGCATGATGTAAGCACTCCATGAAGCCTTCCATGAAATATTCAGATAAAAGTCAGACTAATATCACAATGACATCTTGCATGATATCATGTTAATACATCAACTATCAGCTATCTATACCAGTTTTCTCACAGTATAGTACTGTGTCTCAGTCAGAATGTCTTATATTCATTATCATGGAATATGAATAATCAATTGATGGTACGACTCACAACTGATGGTACATTCATTGAACATTGTAGAAGATTATGTTAGACAGCCAACTCTTTCTGACTGGGGAAATAGACTCTGGTTGGTTCCAAGACCCGGGATTTGTTATGTGATTATGTGTCCTTTTCGCGACCCCAGGGATTTTTACAGTAAGCATTGCCTCCAGGGTGGGGTCGTCAAAAAATTGAAAATGTCTAATTCCCCCTGGGTATTTTCACTTCATTATATCCAAGCTATAAGTATAAAATTTGGGTCACACCATCCGTGTGATGAAATTCAACTTTTGAATTTGAAGTTGGTCTTTGATTTAATGCATCAATATGGTATTTCAATAAATCATTCAATTATGGAGACTGAGACTAAAAGTCTGTAATCTATTCCCAAGGAAACCACATAATACATGTAGCTTATCGCTCAATGATGGTAAAAGCATATCAATTTTGGATTAATTAACTAAGCCACCAAGACAGTCTGTCCTTGCTTGTTTTATTAACTGCTCGTTGACACTTACCAGCAAATCCATCCTTGCATTTACAGGTATAACCCCCTTCTGTGCTGACACATGTACCAGAATCATTGCACGGGTTGGAATAACATAGGTTAACCTCCACATCACAGAAATAGAAGTTGTCAGAGCCTGAAACAAACAATATTTGCATAAATTAGTCGATAATTTGTCATTTGGACGCAATTTACATTGAACTATCATAAATTTCTTTTCAATGTACATCAACCAAAAACCTAAAATACACATCTTTGACATCAATCAATCAATTTGTATGATGTCCTCAATCTCAAAATGGCCTTGTAAAAGATGTGTTTTACTTGTATATGTAGACCAATTATTGTTTGCTTTCATCCTTTGATGTAGTTTATTGTGAACTCAGTAAACAATGAAACAATGTCAGGACAAATACATTTCAACCTAGCTATAACCACTGTACTAGTTTATGTATACAAGTATAAAGTAGTGAACTACAAACATCCTTGTATGACAGATCGCATTTCACAAGAGCACAGAACTGAGTGAGCCAATAAAGAAGAACTGTTACTTTCAACAATAGCAAGATGGAGACCACTATTGAATCAATTTCAGAGAGATATAACAGACAAAGTGTTAAATGACAAATGATATCTTCACATGCCCCCCTTGATACAATTACATGTCCAGTTGTCCACATTAGTGGTTTCATACAAACATATTAACCAATTAATTTTCTCCAAACCATTCATTTCCTGTAATCAAGCATTAACATGACAGAGATCAGCAATCAAGCCTCTCTAGGTCAAAGATCAATGTAAAAGCAGAAGACATGGTGAGAAAATGGAGGGATGTCAATATATTTGGACATGGCTGCTCACAAATAATGGCCCATGGTCAGTGGTCAACAGACAATGTCCAATGTGTTCTCTTTCACTTGTTGCCAGTCACAGGGCAGGTGTTGCAACCTTTGCAGTTAAAGGTAGCCTCTAAATCAGTTACTAAGGCAACTGTGAAGAAATTTATGAAGGTTCTTTTGTAAGGGGTTTATTACCCATTGGTATTGAGACACAAATGTGCTATTTAATTTATTTCAATTGAGATGATCTTATCAAAAGTTGATCTCGTTTCGATATTATACAAATCAATTTGAATTCAAAACTGCACAGGTGACATTATGAACACCCAGGGTTTTACAACAGCCAGTATTGACTTTTTCAAATGTTATGATAGTTTGAACACAATCCTTCGCACTATCAATATCAAGGTAAAAGCTGTAGTGTTCACACTCATTTAGATAAGACACAGCTAGATTATTTGAACACACTTATGTACACAGGTAACAACTTATAAGTTAAGATAAGATATTTTGTTATAAGTTGAATTGTAAAAAGACAAATAACACAAATAAAACCATGGATAGAACAATTTGTGTTTGCTGGTACATACCAGGGGGACCCGTGATCTAATAAGGTGACCTTCCACACACATAGTGGCTCACTCCAGATTTACATAAATTTGACTCATTGATTCATTGATACAAGTAACAAGCTGTTGTACAAGGTAATTTGTACTTAATCTTTATAGTATTGACCCGTCATAACATTACACATGTAGCAATGCGGATCATAGAGACGAGAAATGTACAGTCTAGTGAACCAGATCAGCCGCTGATGAACAGACAAACAGATTCTATAGAAACAATACTGGAAAAATCAATAATCATTTCATCTTGATTTTAAATGGCACATCCTGGATAATTTGAAAACAGCAAAGCAAGAGAATGTGGAGCAATGGTATACAATGGTACCAGAAAAGCAATATAAAGGGATAGCAAATAGAATTAAACAGTAAGAGAATAGATTTGAATGATTTAACAAATGGATGCCTAAGTAGGAAGCCGGAAATTGCACTTTTTGTTGGTTATTGGATGAATGGGAACTTAATGCAATACAATATAGTGACATTTAACAACATGCTAGATAAACATATTACTTTCGAAACATTTAGAAGGGATGCTTTATATCATACAAACCAAACCCTTACAGATACCACATCCTGGAAACCAAGGCGTCATTCTGCTCTGTGTGGAAGAGTGGAGTCACTGCTGGGTTTTCGAGAATGCAGAAACCAGTATATTCAGGGATTCTATTCGACTCTTGAGTAGGGCATTTAAAGTGACCCTTGAAATTTCCAAAATGCCATAATTTGACACTCATGATTTTGGTTTAAACTTTTAAATTGTTAAATTAAGCCAAGACACTGACCCTTCAGATTTAGAAACTTTTGGAACCCCTGATTATTGCATGTGAAACATTAGAATGTGAATTTGAAAAGCTTTAATAATGGATGTAGTTACATGCTAGGAAATATATATTACTTTCAAATATTGAGGGGGAAACTGAGACCCTAACTTATATTACTTAAACCATTATCATATGACATATATCACATGAAGCATTGGAATCTCTAATATTTGGAGAGCTTTAATAATGGATGCGGATACATTCAGATATACAATAACTGTCAATGTTTATATGATTTACGTCCGTCTAGAGAATAGCAAAACATTTCCATGATCGAGAAAGGCATTGTGCTGCTTCTAGTCAGCTTGTATGGCTTTTACTGAAGCATTAAGTATTATAAATTACAAGAATAATCATTAAATGTCACTTTGTATATTGTATTTTACTACATGTAGTACAGTAAAACTTTATCTCGAGGGCTCAACAGAACAAATGCTTGTGATATATAACACATTTGTCAGGACTTAGAAATTTGCTCGACACTCTAAGTCCAAACGCTTGTCACATAAATCCTCGACTTAACAAAGTTTTTCTGTATTCTGTGTATTCCTAGAACAATTATATACATACCAACAAATCCTTTGGGACATTCACACTTGTAACCGTTGTCCGGATGAATAGAACGGAACATCATGGTACTGGATGAGATGAAAGGGGCCGCTTCACCAAACTTCAACTTGGACAAACATTTCTCAAATCCTGAACACATCTCATGTAGACATAGATTGTCATCAAATGGTAGGATCTGAAATATAATAAATAGAAGTTTCCATTAAATGATTTATATATTATTTTGGACAATTTTGAATGCCAAGCAATGGAATTACTGGTTCCATTTATACATTGTATCATTATCCTTGATATATTATGCGTACATGGAACAAGGCTCTCCGTATCTGTGCCAAAAAAGTCAGTGGTACTAAAAATGTGTGCCTAAAATGTGTTTTATTGTAAATGTGTCATTTGACCATTAATTTCTTACTTTACAAACGTATTTTCAAAATTCATTTTTTTTAGTTTAAGAAAAGTTAGTCGGTGGTAAACCCTGAGTATAGTCAGTGAAATCGATAACAAATTGTGGAGAAATCTGATGGAAGTTAAATATGTTGATTTTTAGTTTCAATAGCAGAACTATATTTCTATCAATCAATCTTATGTTTTGTTTCTAGTGTCTTATACTTATAAATTGTCATTTTGAATACAGCTGCAATGTATGTAAAACATGCGTGTTATCGTATCCATCCATCAGTAGCTCACTGGGGTCATTACTTTACACATATTATAATAATTGTCCATCAGAAAACAATAAAAACTTCAACAAGCAAACTTCTCAGCTGCATGCGACTCCCTACCATACAATAATACACCATATAATATACCTGAAAAGTGTCATAAGTCAGACATTGAAGAGTTTGACAATAACTATACAATCATGTCCAACAACAATATCAAATACTCTCGTACATAAATATACTGTAAAATCATTTAACTTTGAAAGGAATTTTTTTTGTGGTTTTGGTAAAAAGGCCATTTTCGATTGGAACTTGAATTTGTGGATTTTGCATTTCAGGTAATAAATAGGGCCAAAATTAGTGTTTTATGGGATTTGATTTTGTTGTTAAAGATGAACCACAAATTCCACAAAATTTTAACCTCCACAATTTTACAGTACTGGCCGGTGGTATCATGTATATGGTCAGTACTTGTCATGACTATCATAACTTATAGAAATATTTCAATATAGAGTATAAAACTGACATAAACTTGAGCGACATTGTTAAATTTATAAGACTTTGAGACATTGTTGACAATCTTTGGGCCTCATGAAGTTATCAAAACTGGAGCTCTTCACTTTGGGAGGTTAATGGTGGAATTATGGTCATAAAACACTTGAGTTCTGACACTTAGCCCTGGTTTCATGTAACCTGTCTGATCTTAGATAAGGTACCCCCTGTCTAATATGTTAAGCTCTTCTTATCTAACTGCATTGTTTTACCAAGGAGACAATAAACATGAGTAATTTAAGCCAGACATAGATCATAGGTTGTTAACACTAGCTAGGTACCAGTAATACATGTGGGAAATTTTAATAAGTATATGTTCATTACCCAAGCAAGAAAGGAAGTGTAATCTAACATAAGTTTCAAAACAAATATTAAGTTTAGTCAATGTTTTATACAGTGTGCTGATTTAATTTTAAAAACACAACATCTGTTCTTCACCACACCTGATCCAGTATTTTACTAGTGCTGTAATGTCCAAAATCATGCACACCCGGAGCCGGTTGCCAAACCAAAGCACTACCAAATAGCATTTTAGTACTATCAAGTCCAAAATATGACCAAAAATCAAGAAACCCAAAATGATGCAGGGACATTATTCACACAACATTTAACTGGCAATATAGATGGGATGATAATGAAGAGTGACAAGTGGGTTAATTTGGGCAGAAAACACCTGTACAATGTACACCATTTCACACCATTTCACAGATATACGTATCATCATAGGGTCAGTGGATCATTAAATCACTTGAACGGTACAAAAACACTGATTTCAAGCTGTTTAAGTTAAGTTTAAGCTAAACTTTACCAAAAATGAGAAACAGAAAAAGAGGGATTCATTGGTTAAGGGAAGTGCTTAATCGAGTGCTTTATAGAGCTTCTCTAGGAAACATTAAAGCAACCATGAAGCGCTACAAACTTAGCAGTCGCTTTAAGTGCACTACTATAGTGGTCAGTCAGCAAAAATATGCTTTAAGAACGAGAATTTTTGTCAAAATGGGGAAACAAAAGTCCTCAAGACCTCAGGAAGACGACTTTTAAGAGACTTAACATATTTCAGCCCCCAACATCAGTATTTATAAAGACAATGTGAATGGGTGTCGAATTGTTATTTATATGTTATATACCAGTGAAAACTTCACAGCAATATAAATGATTATGTCACCTAACATTCTGGCACACTGAGATTTAAATTAACACAAAAATTAAAAGCAAAACAGTTTGTTAAGTGTAATGAGATTACAAGGTAACAAAAAATTCTGGTAATCCGTAAATTATAATGTTGACATTACCATGCGCCGATTCAATTTTTTTTTGAAAATATTTTGCCAAAATGATATACGAGACACATGGTTGAAACCAAATAAGACCATTCTTTATAATATTGAAATACAATGAATGGGACACAAAGATAAACGCTTTTTCATTTACGTTCTTAAATTGCCTTATTCAAACACACCAAAAGCTGGATTTTGAATCCAACATATCAGAGGCTCGGGTGATATCTGCGTGCAATTATACCTATTCATGACGACTTGATGACACAAAATGAAAAATCATCCGTCAAATTTCTATGGTTTAAGACCGATATAGACAGCCAAGCTAACAATGAATTAGCATAATACACCGTTATTGAAAATCCCGTGAAACGTGGTCATACCATCTAAATCTATCATGAATAAAATATCCGAAGTGTGGTATTATTTGAAATGCTGATCAAATGACTCCTTCAAGTATTTATGCATATGACAGGTTTATTTGTAAAGTTTGTAGACATGCTATCTTTAATATGAATTTGAAATAAAATTTCAGGTCTTTCCATACTGAGATACGAAATTTGATCTTACACTGGTCTACCATATATGCACACATTATAAACACCAAACAGGTAATTATTTATGTAATGAGAAAAGTCCATACAAAGATTTTACGAGATAAGCTGAAATTGAAATTAGGTGTTTAGAAAAAAATTGCACTTAATTTTGGCTGAAAAACCCAAACTTATTACTTTGCCACAGTTAACCCACTATCAATTATTTTCAGACCGTGACATGCGTGTGTCATGCACGGGTTCTAAACTTCAGAAATTCATAGTATTAAACTTCACTAAAGAAATTGGTGAACGGTTTAATTATCATAATTTGCCAATTCATGTTGTTTATATGCTTTTTAACAATTCTTACAGGTTAACGAAAATGGCCACCAAACTGTAGAATGAACAGATAGACACAAACTAAATAGTATCCCCAAAATTGAAGGAGCACAAGAAACTATCAACATATCTGTTACATACAGGGGTTCTTAGCCTGAGGCATAATGAACAATCCTGAAAACGAGTCGCACGTCTGTTTCGGTTGCCAGAAGCACATCTTCCTACACCTTAACTAGGTTTCAAACATTGTTAAAATTATTGTTAAAATTTAAATAATGAACTTCAAATGGCCATAACTTTGTCAATTTTTTCACCAAAAAGCTTGTATTTTTATGCAGAAAAGATCATTCTTCCTAAATGCAGCATTCCAGATATTCCCATTATTCCGGCATTGTAGGGCCCCTGTTACATATATTAGAAAAAAATGTTGGGCTTTTATGATCACCTTTATTGGGTCACAGGTGCAAGACATTGTACTATCATTTCAGCTCTGGTAGATTTTTATACAGTATAGGTATGATCATAAGCTACAAGTATTGAGTTGATAGTACATACTGTCCCACACCTGCGAAACTTTAGAAAGCATAAAATTGCTTGAAACCAAAGTACAACCTCTGCATAGCAACACCTTTTAGGATCTGTAAATATTGGCCGATGTACAGAGATTGTTGCTCTACAAAGGTTGATTTTAGAGTAAACATTATATATAAGGGAAATTCTGAAGGCATTGTCGTTGAGAGGTTGTGGCTCTACAGAGGATCACTCTGGAGAGGTTACACTGTATTATAAGAAAGTTACCTGTAGTGTGGACAAGTTGGCCAGCAACATCCGCTGTAGGTAGATCTGCTCTTTGAGGAACTCTGCCGAATAGAACACATCTATCAGTTGTCTATCTACACGTACAGATTTCTCTCTCACTGACACCGTCACGTTCAGTATCTGACCATTTACGTCCGTATCATTTCGGACGTTTATAACGAAGATATTGGCCTTACTGACGTTGATGATGGATGCCAAGGCGTCGACAAAGAACGTGAAGAGTGGGGAGAGGAAATCATTGCTGGTCATATTGTTGATACGGATTGTAACGCTGTTGTACAACATCTCCATAGTAACAAGACGAACATGTAGACGACATGTCGCAGTAACATCATTCCCTCCGTCTGAAATGAAGAAAAAATATGTAAATAAATAAATTCAAATTCTTATGTAATTGTTTCCCTTTGTATGAATTAAAGCTGGTATCTCATTAAATATCCAATGGTATTGTAATGTTACAACCCTACATTATAAGTTGATAGGTGTGGCCTTGTAGGGATCAAAAGAAGGTGCAGAAATATAAGTGATTCTGAAAATTTCTTAGTTAGACTTTGTAGCTCAATGGTTAGCACACTTGCTGCCTAACCGGGGGACTCCTGTTCAAATTCGGGTGGAGGTACACATATGGCTGCCATGTTTCAGCAGAATGCTGACTGACAAATAAAGGCTATAATGCTAAGCATATATTACATAAATAAAGTTTCGGCAAAAAGCGCTATGTGAAACATGTTAACAAATTTAGTAAATTCACCAATATTTCAATTTCGCTAACTACACCATTTATACAGTAAAACCACAACAGGTAAATTTATACACAGGTGTATCAAAAAGTAACATCACATAGAAAACATCAATTAATGATTCTCTAAGCTGCGCAGAGATTGCATTTTCAGCAAATTAATCGCACAATTGACGTGAGATTCTATGAATTTTTCATGAGTGAAGGCACTTCACTGTTTTGATGACTTTCACAGTCTGACAGCATGTAGCATGTAGCAATCTTGCACAACAAAATACATTACAGGTGTAGAATTTAGAGAGAATTTCATGCAGAGAACTTTATCAAATAGTGATAGATGCAAAAGTTTAGGATAAAATACTATGCATATCAGCAGTTGAAAAGATGTTACATCATTAAGGCCTAGATATTTTTATTTTTAAGAAATTGTCACATCAAAATATTTTCTGGATATATCTGAGCAATTTAATAGTGGCTTGAATTGAATGACTTTTATTAATTACATATTATTTGTAAGTTATTCCAAACAACTTAACAATCATAATTGCACAATATATAAGAAGTTAAAATGTCAAGGGGTGCTTGAGCAGCTTAACAGCTGAAAAGAGCCCTAGAAAATTGGTAACATTAACATCAATATTTCGAGGCTTTCATAATTGGGTGAACCATAATATTATATCAGACTTAGTTTGCGATAGTAATTTACTTATACTGTTAAGTAAGTCTTCATTGTTCGCTAAACTGCATGCATGATTAGAAAGAAATTAAAATTTTCTGGGCTCAATGCTCTGATAAACCTGGTAACACAAAGCAGTCTGATAGTTTAAGATATTTTGAATGCACCACAAAATTACATATATTTTAAAAGCGCAAATCCATTTATTATGTCAATGTAATATTTCACTTTATTTCATGCTTACCGGTGGTTTACGGCGGAATAACGGTGGATTATTCCCCAATAATTTCACTGTTCATAATTTCACAGTTCATAATTTCACGGCAAACAGGCTATTTTTTAAAAATCAAATTTCCTCGCCGTCAAAAATAAAATAATAAGCATTTTCACTTGCTCTCTTAATCTTTATCAAATAACACAACATTATATGTACATAAATGTAAAACAAATGGACGAAATTGAAGCCATTGCAGAAGAACTATTTGATTGCAACGCGACGTGTGCATGGCGGGAAAACGACGTCACGCAAAACATTTCAGGTATATAGTGGAGTATTTCCATCATTTAAGCTATTTGAAGCATGAAATAAATAGAATATTAGTATTTTACCGTGTATGATCGTTTGATAATTCACCTCGTGAGCAGCTGACTTATATTTTCACTCGTGGCTACGCCACTCGTGAAAATATTACATCAGCTGCTCACTCGGTGAATTATCAGCCGATCATTCACGGAAAAATACAAATATCCTCTATATACGTGACATAATGTCTTTATTATATACCCCAACAATTCTTTAAATAGTTCAGTGTGACATTTACGACCCCATCCTTACAATAGTATGTTTGACTGGAATACGAAGCCCACAGATAAAAGTTGGTACAAACAATCAACTTTAACTTGTCACTAAAAGCCTTAGGGTCTCTGGATGTTATCAAGTATTTGCACTTAAAGTACTAAGCATTAACGCACCAAATATGTGACATTGTCCGGCGACTGTATCTATCCAGTCTAACACACAGGCAAGAAAATGTTTCTAATCTGTAATAATGTTTAAAATGGTTCTTTTAATTAAACAGCCATAATCAACGAGTGTTTTGTATACAGTCACAGGCACTGACACCAGTGCCCCCATTGGAGTATATAGTAAAAGTAATACAGGCTGTAACTCTTTTAAAAATTGACCCAGGAAAACGGGCCCACCCCCAGCTGAACCATGCTAGGACACTTTATATGTGTATTACATGATGCATAAAATTACTTATAGCATAGTTTTATATGTACCATCCATCGATGGCTCGTTCTTAAATAATAGCACATGACAACTTCAAATTTTGATGTGGACCTGGAGCTGCTATTTATTTTATTATCAGTTCTGTGCTATTCAATAGTTGGGTCATATTCTATTGAATCCATTATAAATTATATTTATGAGCAAATAGCATTTAACACATTACACATTTTTGTATACAAGTGTATTAAATAGAACATTTAATGTACTTCTGTAATTGAAATCCAAAGAAAACTAATAAATTAAATACCCCATTAAATGCATAAAGCAATTAAATATTACACTATAAATAACATCTAACAACTGAATGTGGTACATAGCCACTAACCAAATAATTTTAGGAGGAGATTATTTTAGTTAACTAATTTATTCATGCAATATTTAAATTTACTGCAGTGAGTACAGGTAGTGGTTGGGAACTCAGGGTGACTTAAGCTCCAGACTTCCTTAAATCAGAGGTTGCAAGTAACAGTATAACCTGAGGTGGAAATTGATGACTAAGTTCAAAATCCATACATTGCAACTCCAATAAATAAAAGTTTTAACTAAGCTGAGCTAGGTCTTTTAAATGAAAAAGTGAGTTTTAGGCCAACGCTGATCCTTTCAAGTTTAAAATCTTATGTAAATGGAACTTTCAAAGATTCAAATATTGGTAAAGCTTAAAATTGTTGTAACTTCATTTAGTTAGACCAAATGTCTGACAAATTCTTTAAAATTTCCAAAAGTCTGTTGATAAAGGGTTAAACCATTAAAGATTAATGTAAAAATCAAACAGAAACCAGAAAGAGCAAGCAATTGTAACCTTTGAACAATAGAAATGCAACTTTTAGACGAGAATTAAAACAGTCTTTGAATTTGGCCACTAGCCCGAAGCCCGAGGCTAGTAAAAACTGGGCCAGGCTAGTAATTGTCTCTAGGTGACTAGTCCGAAAGTCTAGTGAAAATTTATAATAATTTTAATAATTTAATAGTCTGACTAGTAAATTTCTTCTCGGGCTAGTAAGCTCTGCCATGTTGGTAGCAGACTGGCTAGTACTTTGAAAAGTTTTTCGTGAAGACTGTTAAAAGTTAAATTCTCATACAAGAAATATGTGTATTCAGGTATGTATCAATCATGCTTATTGTATAATGTGTACAGACAGGGTTCATTCATTGTAATCTTGCAGTAACATCTACAGTTATACTTAATTCATAAAGTAATTGTTGAAAAACCACCTCTTTGATGGTATACAATTTTTAAACAACAATATTTATTCAATTAAATAGTTATCATACCAAAATCTGAACGGTATTGTACATTTGACGGTACAATCAAAGCCAAAGGTTTTAAAAGTTTTAAGCCCCCTGTCCCAACAAAGGATTAGAAGATCGCATGATATAGATGAAAAGCGTCATAATAACTGAGAAAGGTTAATAATGGGTTTCAGTCAAGGCGTAAAGAATTAGCGAACTGACCATTTGGTCAAAATCACACAAGCATTGTAAAAATCATATATGATAATGACAAAATTATCAATTAACACGTTATTAAAATAACAATGGCTAAAAAACGTCACCTGTAAAAAAATGAAAAACATAAAACATGGATTTAAATTAAACCTTTGATGAATTAGTTACAGCTGCTAGAAAATTGATTTAATATATTAAACTAACATTTGTGCATTTTTTAATCTCTTTCAATTTTGGACTATCCATGATTGGTGATTACCAATTAAGACCCTTGTTGTGTTTTACAACAACAATTTTAGACATATGTTTGAGGTGCAAAAATTGACAAGGAAATCATAGTCAGCCAAAACAACACAATCATGTTGTTTAACATGAAGGGCACAAAATATTTTTTGTTTTTAAGATCAACAAAAGTTGGGATTTTTTAATGTTATTTTTTAGCGACATTTATTAATGGTCATCACTATTTCTAAGTGAAGTGAATGGATAGAAATAAACTTTTTGAGACCAGACACCTGGGTGATTTATTTATTATAATACTCCACAATGTATACCAACAAATATAAAGACAAAATCAGTGATGACAGTTAAAACATAATAATGATATTATCAAATGATTCATCAGTGTTTTTATTTATATTGCACACATACATGGCCCCTAGTACAAATCTGATACAGATCACTGTCCCTTTATTTTGTGACCCTAAAGGTTCACCTTTATTGACACTTCCTTAAAAGATTATCATGATAGGGGCCCAGGCTACAGTAGGATGATGGTGGATGTTTTATGTCCCCTTGTAACATATATAGTATACCTGTCGTGATTCTGTCAAAGATAACTTATTTTAATACTGACCCTTCCTGTTTTTTATGTACATTATAGGAATGTATTACAGGTATTATTTGCCAATAAAATTATCAAAATGCTTGGCTTTCGATATTAAGGATCTTGATCAAAGCCCTTTAATACTTGTTATTAATGTTATAATTTCCTTGTGATCAGTACTGACCAGACTCATATAAGCCCACACTCTCACACCTTGATTTAAGTAAATTACAACGGGATCTGCTAAACGTACATACAGTCCCAGCTACACATAAACTTTATCAACAGCCAAATTTGTATGTTTTTATACTTAAAAGCTTTGGAGCGGTTAAAGATTTATGCTAATATATCTCATATATACAGTTATAGATAAGCCAACATTGGGTAGGCATACATTGGTGTATTGGTATCTTATCCTTGGTGTTGACATTAATGATAAATCGGATAATGCTATATCTGATATAAATCTCTTTAGAAAATGTGTATCAAGAGCACAATAACTTTGCAAGCATGATATATATAATATATATGTTGCATTATGCATACAAGGGTTTCATTAGCTTCTGAATCTGAAGGGTCATATTAAATTAGAGATCCTTATGACTAGATTATACCATTCTACAGGCAAAATACCAATTGATGATTTTAAGAGAAAATGACCCATCCAAACCAAAATATTGAGGGTAAAAATATGGCTTTTTTTGTACATTTCGAGGGTCAAAACCCTAACTCAAATCGCCTGAGTCACATAATTTTGCCTAACAAATGGTAATATTTACTCAAAAGTAATACTGTATCAAAACAAAATGACCTTTCAGATGCTTAGCTAGGCTGGCACCCCTGCACTTGATTTGTCTCATGTATATAGAGAAAGATGCAGTTAGATCTCAGATAAAACACTTGCTATTCAACCAATAGTTTCAAACTTCTGAATTCAAATAAAAACAGACACTCACCTGACACTTTAACTTGAATCGTTCCATTCCGTGGTACATCAGAGTTCAGTCTCGAATCCAATCTAATTTCTCCGGTACTTTCATTTAAGTTTAAGAATCCAGCTTCATTTCCAAGTAAGAATGTATACCGTAGTTTGGCTTGATCAGACACATCTGGATCAAATGCAGGAATTCTACCAATAGGTTCCGACGGAAAATGGTCAATATAGTTGTTGAATATGATTGTGAAATCTTCTAACACAGGCTTATTATCGTTTACATCCTGAACTTTTATAATGATCAAAGCAGCGGAAATCAGTGGACCTGATTTTGCGATCAAACGAATGTAGTACTCTTTCTTGTCCGATTCATAATCCAGATCCACATGACTAACGATTATAGCTGGATCTCCGAATTGAGAATTTAGAATGAACTTATCTGCATCTAGTCCACCATCGATTGTATACCTCACATCTGCATTCTCCCCTTCATCCGGATCATCAGCTTCAATAACAGCCACTGTTGAACCATATTTCTGGTTCTCAGGTACATACACTTCAATTTCATCTTTTGCAAACTGAGGTGCATTATCATTTTCATCTTTAAGCTGAATAATCAGAGTTGCAGAGCCGGTCATTTGTCTAAAGCCACTATCCATAGCCAATACAGTAAGAGTATAGTTGCTACGTTTTTCACGATCAAGTCTACTACCTGTGGCAACGCGGATATTCCCATTAGCTTCATCAATTTCAAAGTCACCATTTGCCAAGCTTAGTTCAGAGAAGCTGTATTTAACCTGCGAGTTTTTGCCAGAGTCATAATCAACTGCATGAACTGTTGTAACACTTTGTCCATCATAGGCATTCTCACTGACACTAGCTTCATAAACCAATTCATCGAATTTAGGAGCATTATCATTCTTATCATTAATATGAACAATAACTCCAGCTGTATCTTGAAGAACAGGATCACCATGATCACTGGCTCGTACATCAAACGAATACGCAGCTAGATGTTCACGATCTAACACTTCATGTGTAGTGATTTCACCGGTGTTGGCATCAATTTTGAACTCTTGGATACCATTTAGCAGTTCATATGTAATTCTTCCATTTTCTCCAATATCATCATCTAACGCAATAACCTTCCCAACAGATGTACCGATTTCTGCATTTTCATCAACATTCAATTGATATGGTGCATTTTCAAAACTAGGATTAAATTTATTGGTATCCGTGACGCTGATGTGCACTTCGGCGGTGTCAAACTTGTTGCCTGGCCCAGAGTCAGACGCTCTTACTGTAAGGATATATTTCTTCTGAACTTTATAATCTAAAGGCTTAGCTAATGTTATGATGCCAGTTTCTCTTTCAATGCTAAACGCTTGTTCGTTGTTTCCAGTCACAATTTGGTAGGTAAGTTTTGCATTGGGTCCAGTATCAGCATCGTTAGCAGTCACTTGAATAACTTGTTTATACACTGGAGCCTTCTCTGATACACTAACATTGTAGGTCTTTGGAGAGAATATAGGATTATTATCATTGATATCATTCACAGTGATCTCAACAGAAACTGTAGCGGATAATGATGGCTGTCCTTTGTCATTCACTTGTACTGTAAACGAGTAAGAACTCTGTATTTCTCTATCAAGCGTGGCTCTTACAGATATTTCACCAACATCAGGATCTATTGCGAATGGGAACGCTTGTGGTACATCTTTCAATGCATATTCTAGCTCGCTGTTCAGGCCCTCATCTTTGTCTAAAGCTCTCACAGTAAGTACAGAAGTACCAATTCCTTCACCTTCCTCAACAGATCCGCGGTAAATGGAATTCTGGAAATACGGAGGATTATCATTTAGATCATCAATTCTTATCCACATTGTAGTACTGTTAGTCATTTGAACTTCACCATTATCAGATGCCTTAATTTTTAGGTTAAAGTCCTTATTTGTTTCGTAATCCAGTGGCTTTTGAACCGAGACCTCTCCAGTAGTCGGATCAATAGAGAATGTGCTATCGATGTTGCCACTAGTGATAGAATATGTTATCTCTTGGTTACGACCTTCATCTGCATCAGTAGCAGAAACCTGTGTGATCACTGGACGAGAACTCACATCTAGATTTTCTGAAACGTTTAGCGTGTAGGAGGCCCGGTCAAATTGGGGATAATTGTCGTTCTCATCAAGAACTGTGATATCTATTGTGGTAGTGGACGATCTCTGTTCTCCAAATGATGCTTGATCCTTGGCTTGTACTATCAACTGGTAGTTTGCCTCATCTTCTCGATTTAGAACCTTTAAGGTGGATATGGTACCTTGGACTGGGTCCATCTTAAATGCTGTAGGATTAGCCGGAGAAATGATACTGTAGCGAACCTCCTTGTTCTTTCCATCGTCTTTGTCAATGGCACGGACAGTGGTTATAGTAGTCCCTACCGGTAAATTTTCAGATTTTTCTACCTTAAAAACTGACTGATCGAATGTAGGAGTGTGGTCATTTTCGTCTCGAACAGTTATAAATAAGGTAGCAACAGCAGATTTCTTGAACAATGCGCTATTGTCTGTGGCTGAAACACTAAAAGTATGACGTGGGATTTCCTCTCTATCCAATAGTACCGCTGTCGTCACCTTTCCAGAAATAGGGTCAATTGTGAACATGTCGTTACTCCGTGTATCAGCCAAAGACACCATCGAGTAAGTGAGTTTGCCATTTTCTCCAGTGTCGGGGTCAGAAGCTGTGAGCAGTATCACAGACAATCCGCTAGGCTGATTTTCAGAAATTGTCACACGATAATCTGACTGATTAAATGAAGGAGCTGTGTTTGTAGTTGTCTGTCGTTTTAAACGAACTTGGTCTCTGTGCAGCTTGGTGACATCTAAGCTTGGTGAAACATTATTTGTTGGATGGATTGTTATAAGAGCTGGCACTTGAAGATACTCAGAAGTTTTACATGGCAACAGTTCAATAGGAATAGAAATATCAGAATCTGAAAGACACTGGAGTCTGGTGGTAGTGACGGAGGAGTCTTGTGACAGGAAAGCATAATTGGGATTTTTTATAGTAATGTCACAAACATTTTCAAATATTGAAGCGGGAATAAAATGTCTAAGGTGCAACACAGTTTGGTTTGAGTCTATACAAGGTAAACCATTCCATTGATAGAATTTATCACTGAATATCACAGACTGTATAGCATATTTTGAATATACTGTAGATCCTAAAGTTCTTTTTCTATGGAATGGAACACTGCATGGCAAATTATGAAAATTGATAGTTAATGTAGTCAATGAAAAATTTGTCAATCCTCCATAATAATGTGATTTGCTAATAATTTGCAAATTCAAAGGATTTTTCACTACGGAATGACACAAATGGTGGGTATCCTTAATATACACGGCACCCGAGGTTGCATCTAACAACACTACACGGTTCACATGATGACTTCTAGAAGCCCGGCTAAATGAGTATGACCACCCGTCTCCTAAACTACAATTGAATACAGGGACCGGCTCAGAAACGGTATTAATATTTCCTACATCCACAAGTATATCCACACTGACAACACTATTCAAGCACAAATATAGAATCCAGGTGTATAAAACACCCATCCTAAACACCCAGTCCATTTTCAAACTATTCTAGTTTTCCACAAAGCGTTACCTATTGTTTACATTATATCGCGTTATTACAATCACCGGTGACTCAACTTGACTCTGTGCACTGCGTTACGCTTCCTTACAATATAAACGCAGCCTTACAATATAATTTTCTTAATTTCAACAATAATAGTTTAAAACAAAAATATAATCCAAATTAGCCACTCGACACAGTTGGAAAATAAATAAACTTATCCAATCCCGTTGTTTGTTTTAACAGAGAGCACTATCAACTACACATTAAATCGTCTTTCGCTCTTGTGGATCAATATCACGCCGACTCGTCTACTCAATCTGAAAATGGCTACGATTTGTGTTCAATATTGGCTGTTCCGTTGTCCACCTACGATAAAGGTGTCGCACGTTACGCGCCATTGACTTTTAAACAAGTTTATCTCACGTCGATTGACACACGAGTTTACGAATAATAGTTTGAAGTTTAGCGGCCCAAAAAACTGCCATTTAATTAATTAACCATATTGTATAAACATCTGTTGTGACATAATGTAATATTATAACAAGAAAGTGTCCATAAAATTCAGAAATCACCAGGAATGAAATATGGGGTCACATAAATTCTAATTTCTCCTAGTTTTCCTTCCTAATTAATTTAGGATAACGGTAACTTTTAGAATTGACATACTTTTTATATTCTAGGTTTCTAATATGTTTGTATTTAAAACATTGACCATGTTATTGCCTGACACCAGTGCTATCACTAAATTACCTACTAATTAAAAGGCTAATAACGTTACTGGGGCGATTTTTTCTCTTTTTTAAATTTTAACATTTTTAAATAATAAACTTGTAGAAAATCTACTCATAGGAAAATCTATCAATAATCCACATAATCATCGCATTGTCTAAACGTGACAATTAACTAATAAAACTGTACATTGTCCAGTTTTTAGTTTAAAAGTACGCGCGCTCCGTGCAGTGAGCCGCGAAAATGATTCGTCTGTAATGTACACTTTGACGAAACAGACTATAGCAAAATGTGTAGGTATAGAGTAACTAAATTTATGCCAAATTTTTACAGCGCTCCTGAACTACTGACAAACTTCGAACATTTATTTTTCTGGATTAGTATAACGGTTAGACGCGAATGAAGTTGTTAGAAAATCCAAGTAAGAAAAAGTTTAAGTTTCCATTTTCGAGGACCGTCTGCTTCTACTATCCGGAGATGATAATAATAATTAACGTCTTAATTTTCAGTGGATAACATAATTGGTAAACAAATTTCATTATGGTCCACAACATAATTCATATGATCAAGTATAATTATACAATGAAACTATTTACAACAATACATATTTCAAATTACACTATTGCAAGTGTGCATATTGACACATAAAACAAATGTTTTAAAAGGTGTATTTCAGTCATAGTATATAATGTAACAACAATTTTGTTATAATATAGTAAAATGTATTTGTAATAACATTTTTGTTATTGTAAAATGTATCGAAAGTAACTATAAAATACCATTAAATGTCCATTCTAGATAGTTTCTTTTTAATCGAGCAATGTGTCCTAGCAGTTTGCACTGATTTGGGAAGGTTATTCCACGGTTTTTCCCCAGAGTAGTAGAACGATTTCCTTGTGAATTCAATTCTTGGTTTTGGAACATATAGTATATTTTGTACTGATGATCTTAAGTTGATATTATGCCTGTCGGAAGTGTATTGAAATATTTTCCCCATGTAATCATGAGATTGTTCATTTAATGCTTTATGCACTAATATGGACGGTTTGTATTCAACTATACCACTGAATTTTAGCCTTCCAAGTTCTAAGAAGAGTGGTGCTAAATAGTCTTGATTTAGAAATAACCTTGCAGCTCTTTCTGAAACGTATGTATAGCTAGTTTAGGATAGAAAAAATCGTGTTTTTTAATATTTCTACTACAACTATAAGTATGGAATTTTGCAAGAATAAATAAAATATATCTACCTAATACACACTCGAATTTCAACAACATCACAAATGAATTAAAACAGTTTTGTTCATAAGTTCGATGTAACATTTTTGTAGTTTTGTATGAAATATCAAGTTAGAAGACTTGATACTTACAACAGCCAATTGTACGGTCACGTGATACACCTAACGATATATTTACGTATTTGAAACCAATTTAATATAGCACACGTACACGAGGCCCATCTGTGAATCTGACTAAGTAAATGTTATTGTTGTACATTGTTTACATGCGACACACCTAAATAAACCGAACCATGATACGGGCCTCCTAAGTCTCGTCTTCATAACAGCAATGTCAATCCCGTCGATCACGGATTGTAACGGCTAAATAATTGATAGTAAATCATCAATGCAATACCTCCCTGCGTTAAACTGTCCATGCCCATGTAATTTCAATGTATAATAAAGAATAAATGTCTTTTAATAAGTGATTAAAAATTATAAATTTCGAAATGGGAGTAGGTAGGAAGTTGTTAAATTAATTGTAGTTCTGTGTATTTTTTTAACCAAAATCTGATGAATAAATTTTCGAAAATGTTTAAAAAAACATGATTTTTTTCTATCACAAACTAGCTATTTGTCTAAGAGGTCAGTACAACTGTTACCCCATACAGAGCAAGAATAGTCAAGATATGGTAGTATGTATGCATTGGAGGATCGTTTTCTGGATGGAATTGATAGAAGTTGCTTTATTCTTAATAACAGATAAAGATATGAGTTGCATTTCTTTAATACATGTACTGTATTGACTTGTTTCCAGTTTAGATTTTGGTCAATGTGCACACCCAATAATTTTTCGACAGAGCTGTTTTCTATGACTTGGCCTTGTAAATGAAGTGGGTCAGTTGTGGTTTGGGCTTGTTTTGAGGCTGTGATTTTGGGTAAACCATTTCTCAACATTTGTTAATTCTACTTGTAATTTATCACAAACTATTTGGGTAGAACTTAAGCCCCTCGGTGCTCAGAACCTGGCCCTTGTCAATTCAAAGTTGACATTACTGACCTACCAGACAGTATTAAAAGCACGCGGAACTATCGTATTTCTCTAGGGGCGTAGGAGCCGGGGGCAAGGAACAGGTAGATATCTAAATTGGTCCAGTCACATTAACAAAATAATGTCAAAAGCTAAACCCCCTTACATTTAAAAAGAGAAACGCGAAGAAACACAGCAAAAAGGTAACGGAGACAGCCTACATGACAAACGTTCGATCACAACCCAAGTTCACCTCAGTTGTGTGGATCCCATGGCAAAAATTTGGTCCATAAACTACAAAGCATCCAACGATCAGCCGCCCGATAAGTTTTAGATAATTACTCACCTTACAAAAGTGTTGCCCAAACGCTCTGTGACCTTAAATGTAATACCCTTGTCCATCGCAGAACACATAATTAATTCCCTAGATAATCATTTACAAAATTCATCACCCACCAAATAGATTTGCTCTATAGCTCAATGTAAATTGGCCATAGTAAGCCCAAATTTTCAACTTTTTTTAGTCTATGGCCACCTGGACCACATATATAATTGTAAAGAGGGACATTTAAGCTTCAAAACAATGCAATAAAAAAGGGGGGTCATGTATCTTCTAAGAAAGTTTTTGTCCTTCAAACACGGTCTATCCGTTTTTACGCATGTCCGGATTTATAAGTTCTGGGTTTTACCCTAGTCTACTTTCACTTTGGTGGTGTCACACCGGTGAATTTTCTGCCATTGAAATTAATGCAAAATGACCCAAATTCGCATCTCTCCCTCCATTTCACTGACATTCCGGGTGATTTTCTGGGGCTGTTTCCATAAAAAGCAATCCCTGTTATCCAAAATAAGCTGGAGAAAATGGCATGTCGATAGTTTCGTTTTTGAGCTACTGCAGGGATTCTGGAAGGACAACGCTATTTTCCATGCCTCAAAAGCTGACTTGACCGAAGCACACATACATTGTCAGTCTTCAGTCAGGGCAAGATAATTCAGAAAAATATCAATTAAACGCTCTTAAAAGTTAGCATGCAGGTCATATTTGATCTACATTTATGTAATTTGGTCAATAGTCAGCATTTTCCACATTAAAACAGTGCCTGAACAGACATATATCAAATTTTTGAAAGGGACTATTTTAGCATACTACGACCCGGAAGTACTTTCCACCGGTGTGACACCTGGTATCAAGAACTAAATAGCGGAATAATACAAATATTACAGTTTTACTACACCACATGCATTTTTACCAACCATTTAAACTCAATTTCATCATTCAACTCCACATTTGTCAAGAAATATCTCCATTTACAGGCAAACCAAAGTTTTTTTAAGGACTACTTGAGTATCACCACTTGGTCCGCGGAGGCATTTAGTGGTTCTTTACCTACAAACTGATGCCATGAGCAGATGCATGTTCTCACCTGATATATTCATATATACCAATGGAAAATCATCATTTCAAAGTTTTATTCAGAATATAGTACACAACAGAGGGGTAGAAATGAGGCGGAGGCGTAAAAATCACTGGCTATTTGGACATGCTTGCCGGCTCCTTTTCGTCATTTCCTTCTTTGTTGCTGAAGTGAGATATAAAATAATCACCTGCTTATGAAGATATAAAACTGGCTACATGAAAACATTTCTACCCCCGCATGCAGGAATTAAGACGCCTGAAAATGTCATATTTTCGCTAAACGATCATACTCTCTCCATCCACGTACAATCCACATGTCAATATATCGCTTTGTTGTAATATTTTTTAATTACCATTTTGCCATCTGATATTTACATGTTGTGTAAAACATCTGACAGGCATTTGAGCTATAGATACTTTGGAAATAAACTTGTCTTATCTAGCTACGTATTTCAACCATAAGTCTTAACTTCCTTATTCCCCGATCTCGAACCACGCATGTTTATTAAAGATACATGCTCGAAACCAATACGACATGCAATCATTTGTCCACGGACAATTAGGAACTGGGATAAGCTTCCATGTGCAGTCAAATCTAGCTCAAGCCATTTGGTGTGATAATTCAAATACATGATAGTTTATAATGGGTTGTCGCCTTGTTTCACCAATACAAAGGAACAAAGTTTTTATGTGGTTATCCAAAGTTGAATTAACCAATTCACTCTGCATATTTTATCTTGTTTCTGTCTTTGAACTTTACTGTACCTACCCGGATCCTATGATTATGTACCTAAATTAACTATTAATGTTGTCCAAAATTCATGAATGAATGAAATTTCGGGAGTAAAACGTAGATCATGAAGTGTAGATATAATTCCATGCATAGATCTATGTAGAACTGTGACAAGGGAAGTAACTCATACGAGGTTTCGATACATTTGATAGTGTGTAACCCTGCCACAATTTAGAAACGAACTATAGTCATCTAATTCGTGAACCATAGATGGCACAATCTGCAGATCAGTGTAAAAAAGGTTTAGATTAGTCTTTGAAATCTGGACTGGCGTGGCAATGGCACCACTTGAAAATGAAGAAGCTTGGAGATTCCTCCTCGCTGGAACATCGTGCATGTGTGCTGCAGCCGGTATGTTCTGTTAGATTGTATTGTTTTGATGTTTACACAATCTTGTTTGAAGTTTATTTTGAACAGTGTTGGCACAATATTTAATTATTTGGATTTATCTGTTTATGAATGACCATTAACCTTTTGTTTCTGTCAGTTGATGATAATCTTATCAACAGTAAACTAAAATGTCAAGGTCATTCGTAGAATCAATGTAGTAGGTAGTACAATATACTTGTGTAGTTTAGCTAATTGGTTCAATTAACATTGCAAGGTGCTCTCTAGTCCAAGCTTCTTAGACGATGATTATTCCATTTCAGTGATTATTCCAATTCAAGATCGACGTCAGTCAAAAAAAAGATCATTTAGTTATGGTACCCACAACTAGGTGCTTTCATGTACACTATGTTATCTATTTGTATTTCGTGCACTATTTACAAAAAATACAGATCTATATATATTTTCGGCAGTGACCCACAGGCTAGGATTACGGTAGTTCCGTAATCCTAGCGAGTCCTAGCTAGGGCTGTCTAGAATTACGGAAGTTTTTATACCGAGTGCAAGTAAGCGTGCAGGTCGCCTTATATTGCATGTTGACATTAATATTTCATGAATTTATACAAATATTGGTATATTTGACATCGAGTATAATCACTTTTTATTATGGTAAAGATCGATATACAATATGGTAAACATATTGAAAACGTGGAAATTTCCAAATGCAACTACTTTTGATATTGTATTGTACTTTTATCTACGCATTTATAAAGTTATTAAAATATGGAAAATATATCGAGAGAACAGATAATCGATTGTTTACCTTACAATTTACACAATTCTAATTTTAAAAGATTCCTAATGACATGCAAAGTGTAATTAGTTACAAATTAAAACAAATTTTTAAGAAACTAAATATGACCATATTTGGAATTCGTTTCACTACACGCTGTCACAACGTAGATCCACAAGTGGGCTGTAAATTGTGAATCAACAAACACTTTATAGTTACTAAATATTTATTTCGAGGAACCAATGACGAACAATCATATCAGATCTACTACCAAAATTAACAACACAATTTGTTTCGATCATACCAATCAATTTAAATGGAACTGCATTTGTGTATTCGACCATGTACTTTAATTAATCTATAAATATACCAATATTTGTATGAATTCATGAAATAATGACGACATCATGCAATATAAGGCGACCTGCACGCTTAATTGCAGTCGGTATAAAAACTTCCGTAATTCTAGACAGCCCTAGCTAGGACTCACTAGAATTATGGAACTTCCGTAATCCTAGCCTGTGGGTCTAGGATTACGGGGGTGTGCCTTAAGTACGTAAAGTAGCGTAAGGTGGCGTAAGGTGGAGTAAGGTGGCGTAAGGTGGCGTAAGGTTGAATATAAGATGGTTTAAGACAATTTATTTAATTCATAATGTGCTTTTTTCACATATTAAACAATTATGATCATTTATTAACGTCTGGTTATAAATGTGCATGTTTTTTTATGTAAAACACGCCGGCGTAAGGTGGATCTAGCTTTGGTCATGTACGTAGCGTAAGGTTAGAAAACGATCGATGATTGTCTTCAGACTTAATAAATACAATAATAAAGTTAAAAATGTTCATGTACATATTTCACATATTTAATCAATTATGTTGATTTATAAACCTCTGGTTATAAATGTGCATGTTTTGATGTAAAACACGCCGGCGTAAGGTGGATCTAGCTTTGGTCATGTACGTAGCGTAAGGTTAGAAAACGATCGATGATTGTCTTCAGACTTAATAAATACAATAATAAAGTTAAAAATGTTCATGTACATATTTCACATATTTAATCAATTATGTTGATTTATAAACCTCTGGTTATAAATGTGCATGTTTTGATGTAAAACACGCCGGCGTAAGGTGGATCTAGCTTTGGTCATGTACGTAGCGTAAGGTTAGAAAACGATCGACGGTTGTCTTCAGACTTCATATATATACAGCAATAAAGTTAAAAATGTACATGTACATATTTCACATACTAGTATTTAATCAATTATGTTGATTTATTAACCTCTGGTTATAAATGTGCATGTGTTGATGTAAAACACGCCGGCGTAAGGTGGATCTAGCTTTGGTCATGTACGTACTAGCGTAATGTTAGAAAACGATCGACGATTGTCTTCAGACTTAATAAATACAGTAATAAAGTTAAAAATCTACATGTACATATTTTATATATTTAATCAGTTATGTTGATTTATTCACCGCTGGCTCTAAATGTATATTTAAAAAAACACGCCGGCGTAAGGTGGATCAAGCTATGACAGATAGGACGAGTATAAGCTTTAGGCCTAGTATATAAACATTGCACATTATTCTTAAAATACACACACTGTGTAATAAGAAATAGGGCATCTTTAAAGATATACACTAATTGTTATTACACAGTTTGGTTGAAAGCATCAGCTACAAGAGTTTACTATAATCTGGATTTTATTGATTAACGGTGTCATGTCTTCCACCTTATGATTAGTTGCAATTTTTAGTATATTGTTCATACTTTCCGCATGTATATAGATTCATGATTAGGCCAAGACAAAATAATGTTGTGGTTACGGTTCCCGACCGAGCCTATTATTTTGCTGCGACCCTACAACATTTTATTCGAAATTAAAAGCCAAAAGAAAAAAATCACTCACTCAGTGAGCAGGGCTCTACAAATCCTATAGTCCGACGTCCGGGACAACTCTAAATCCCTTTCGGACAACTGAATTTGTGCAAAGATTTAGTCCCGGACAACTCTAATTTTAAAGGACAATAAGATCGGACAACCGTCCAAAAATGCGTATAATCAAATTCTACATCCGATATTTACTCTCAGTGACAAAATATTACGACCCCATGTGGCCTTCAGGACATTGCAATAAACAATCGATAGTCAGATAATCCGTGTCAATTACCGATAATCAAGCACCACGGGAGGTCTACTTACATGCTTGAATCAACAAACAACTGCAAACTCGCGTCGAAGCTCCGCCTTCTCTAATTTGATTGGATAACATTCGGTACAGTGACAGTCTATGTGCAACCGCGCACGTGCACAATATTGACGAGTAATTAATTAAATCTTTCGCTAAAAGACGTATCAATAATGAAAATCATCAGATACCTGTAATGCACGTATATTCCGCAATAATCATTCCTACATAGAAATATAACAGTTATCCAACAAACTTGCGACTCAGTAAAAGAGCGACGTCTTTGATGTGCAGATGTCGAAATGAATGCGATATTTGTGGGTATTAAATTTGAGTAATTGACACGATATTGTTGAAAATCAGCCAGTTATTTGTCACGGGTTGCCGAGAGTAATTTACTGTACTATTTAATTGGAACTTTTGGACCACTGGCACCAGAACACCAAACTGTGGTTCAAATTATATGCCAAAATAAGTTTTCAGTCAACAAAATCCAAACACAAACTCAAAAACGTAAATTTATTGACAAGGCCCCGTTCATTTGTCTATATATTACAGTAATATATAGACAAATGAACGGGGCCTTGTCAATAAATTTACGTGTTTTGAGTTTGCGTTTTGATTTTGTTGGCTTAAAACTTATATTGACATAATTTGAACCCCAGTTTGGTGTTCTGGTGCCAGTGTTTTGGACATTTAACTTGTTGAATTATCGTAACGCATAAAACAGGTTTCTTCTTCTTCTTCCCGTTAAAGTACATGGCTCGATCACTCTTGGATAACACAAGAACGGTACGGCAGTATTCTTTCAATTTCACATCATAATTAAGTATGTTATATATCTTGACGAGTTAAGACTCATTAATTGACTGGTACAAATCACAAATGATCGAGATACACGCGAGTGACCCGATTTCGGATACATACGCATTTTCGGACAAGTTCGTTTTTGGTTTATTATGTTTATGTTTCTTTAGTATTATTGGCTTCTAGCTATCAGCAATAAATTAAAATCATTTTCCATTGTTATTTAAGTACTGTAGTAAAGTGTGGCATCTGTCAAACATATGATGCAACATGTAGAAGAATCATTTAGTGATTGATTGCACCAAAATACAAAAAAAATCCTTTCAAAGTCATGTGGAAGTTCATGTCCTGAGTTGTTTTACTGCTCTAAACCTGCAATATCTTGCTTTGAATTGTGTAGACAACCTGCCAAACTTGATATTTAACTCATTCAAACAGCTAGTCAAACAGAGTGTGATTAGCCACTTAGTATTCAGCACAACCACAGCTCAGTGCATACTTGCAACATCAGAACACTGACATAGAATTATATACAGAACAAACTTTACTAGGTAGTGTCAACTTGCAGACGGTAAAATTAAAACTGTACCGGAGGAACGGTTTTTAGTTCTAGTTACTTTTGTTTTATCTGTTTATGAGGGTATGTCTATCAACCAAGTGTTAGCCTTAGTAATTAAGCCTTGTTCTTCAAAGTATTTTCATTTTTTTATCCACCGAAATTTACAGTATTTTTCTCTACATAAAAGAGTTTTCTGTAGTTTGTTTTTGATATGGATAAAAGGTCAATACATGGGTACAAATAGAGTCTGCCAAGTTGAAGCCATGAATTGACCATTAATCCTTATTAAAATCAGCAGTTAAAATGGTTTTTATGCTAGATTGCCTATGTATGTATTGAAAAAAAAGCCGTTCAACAAAATAAAATAAAATAAAAAAATAAAATGTTTTTCCTACCTACCTACCCTATTATTTTTTTGCCCGTAACCTGAACCACAACATTATTTTGTCTTGGCCTTACACTAATATGTAGTTTGATGTATAGCAAGTTCTCTTAATTAATGATTTGCCGTGCTGCTATGATAATATTGAATGAAAACAGTTGCAATATCTTTTTAAACCATGCGAGAAAATGTTTTAAGTTGAACATAAGATCATCATACATTGACGTCGCGTCACAAGTTGGAGCTACAATGTATTTTCAATTTCGCGTAATTTATTTGCCAAATGGTGCAAATGTAAATACGTTTGTTTCAATAAATATAATATGTTATATATCAATCGAACGAAGAAAATCAGCACAATCGACCTGAATGTATATGTATTTAGCTACTTAACCCTAGCTCGGGCTACCTTACGTGGCATGTTTTACATGAAAAAAATATTTAGGTCCAGATGTGAGTAAATGAAAATAATTGTTCAATATGTGAACTACGCTCATTTGTAACATTGAATCAATCGATTAACCCAACACATATGCCACCTTACGCCACCTTACGCCACCTTACGCCACCTTACGCCACTTTACGTTACTTTACGTACTTTAGGGACTCCGGGATTACGGTACCGTAATCCTAGCCACTGCCATATTTATATGTCTATGCATAAATGCACTTTTTCTTCTTTGATTGATTTACAGTGTTGCTAATGAAATTACATGTTACAAGGTCATTGAAACTAGCTTGTACACCGTAACAATTAAACAGATAAAAAAGAACAGGTACACTACACTACAGTACAGCTTGGTTAAGTACTGCAGCCTTGAACTGAAGGCTTCCAAGGCCTGGGTTGCAGCGATGTGTTCTGGAAGTTGCAGGGATTTCCCCAGAAATGTTTCTAAGTGCAATAGGGGTGGGAACTGGGAGGGGAGTCCCCTCCCGTATTTTGAAAACAAAAATCAAATGGATGGTAAAATGGTGCAAATTTGGGAGGTTTTAGGGGCCATAATACAGATAAAACACAATTTTGACGCTCGGGTATGACTTTTAAGGGCAATTTTAAGCGCAATTTTAATAGTAAGCGCACTGGCAAACTGGAATTTGGAATCCAAGCACTTTGGGTCCAGACATTAAAACACCCTGGGGAAATCTCTGCAGTTGGTTTCACTGTTGAATATTGGCTGGGCAAGTGACAGTATAATCTGTTCTGCAGAAAGGCAGTAGGTACCTTGTGGTGCAACCATGTGTGGCAGATGTACGAGGGTTGTCCCAGAATAGCGTATAATTCTTGATTTATTTACTCCAACATAATGATATAGTTTTATAATTTTGCATGGACTTTTCTACAACCATAGCATGTGTATTTGAAGAAATTATTTTATAATAGTATACGTCGTGTTCGATAAATGGATGTTTTTGTTATCCATGGTAACGGTTTACGGCCAGCACGAAAAAAGTATGTATCACAAAAATGAATTTAATTATTTAATGACAATAATACCCTTAGCAAAAAGAACTGCAGTTTTTTTTCCAGTTATTTACCAGTTATTTGAAACCAGTTAAATTCCAGTTATTTACCAGTTATTTGAGCGTCTAATCAGTAAATTGTGAATGGGGGTTCTAATGTTGAAATATGCAAATTAGCCAGTATTTTGACCAGTTTTACTGGAAAACCAGTTAAAAAGCAGTTTTTTTCCAGTTAAAAACCAGTTTTTCGGAGCGAAAAATTTAAATGAGATGACCAGTTCTATGACATCACAAAAAACTGGAATAATACTGGTTAATTTGCATAATTAATGAGCAGTTAACTAGCCAGTTAAATGATATAATAAAAACTGGAAAAAATACTGGTCTAAAAATAGACCAGTTAAATGCCAGTTAATTGGTTTCATAAAATAACTGCTCATTTAAGTGGATAGATAATCCGATGCTCGAACTGATTTGAACCTTGAACGACCTTGACCTCAAGCAGCAGGCAACTCATTGAACACAGCCTGTTGCAGTGATAAAAACGAACATTTTATAAAATATTAACATACCTGAAGACATAAATATGGTAACCTTGACCTCTGAGACCCAAACCCAATGTTCATATAGGCTAGTTAAACATGCTTGACTACGAACATAATAGTATGATCAAGAGTCTCCTTGAATAAAATACTACTTAAATCACGCTTATTTTGTTTTATTTTCCATCACACCATTACAAATGTGTTACATCTACATCATAACACTGAAAACAAAAATCATGTTATTGAAAAAAAATAGTAACATGATATTTGTGGGTGCATTTGAATTCATTACTCGCCCAACTTGACCTGAGACTTGTGAATATTACATTTTTTTTGAGCAGTACTGTAAATGTTACATTCTCATTATTTATCTTTTTTGCCTTGCATAATGATTTATACCACAACTATAATGGAGTCTCGGGTCAAATTGGTATAATAATTGAATTTAAATGCAATACGGAAAATAAACAAAAACCATCCTTAAAGAAAAAAAACATCTAATACTGTCTTGGTACAAACAAACAAAAGGCATGTTGCATAAGAATAAGCCCATGCACCACTGTTTGGGCAATAACATACATCAAACCTTTAGTTTTGACTTGAGTTTGTGAATAAAGCTAACTTTTGAGCAAATCAACAACTGGTGCTGAATTTGACCTACCTATTTTCAAGACAAACATTCTGATCAGGTTTCATGAAAATATCCAAATGTGACAACTATACTGAAGTTCAACTGTTGTTTCTAAATTTTGTCCTAGTGACCTAGTTCTTGACCCAGATTCCAATTTAACCTAGATATTGAAAAGATCAGAATTCTTAAATTCTTAAAACTTTCAAGATTGGGCTAAATGGTGGCTTCCATTTTGACTCCCTTTGACTCAGATCTGTACTTGACCTAGATATCATAGAGACATTCATTATGACCAAGTTTTATGAATAATGGACCAACACTGAGGCCTCTAGGGTTGAATAAGGGTTTTCTAAAATTTGACTCTGTGACCTCAATTTTGACCCCACTTAATCCAGATTCCTTAATCCCTGTTCTCGCCCAGTGTACACTTGAAAATCGTTGGTGTAACCATTGGTTGGGTCGGCACGCATCCAAACTTTGATACCATATTTCACTGGCTTAGCTGGTAGGTATTGTCTAAAAGCTAACCGTCCTCGGAACTTGATCATAGCTTCATCAATGCTAGTATTCTGGTGAGGATTATAATTTCGAAGGCAATTTTGTCTCAAACAGTCAAGAACAGGGCGTACATGATGCAATTTGTCGTGTCCGGGCTGACCCCTTGGAGTATTCTGAGTACTGTCATTCACATGAATATACTGGCAGATTTTGTCGAACCGATCACGTTTCATTATCTTCTTTATTCCCAATCCACCAAACAATGAGTCTGTTGACCAATACATAGCCATTTGAGGAAGCTGAAAATACACAAAAAAATATTTTTAGAACTTGGAATTTTTTTGTCATTCATTTCATGTAGTAACCTGTCAAAATTAAATTGAAATCTCAATTAAACTAGTTGTCATCTATGTATTTATTTTCATATTTAGTCATTAGACATATATATTTTAATAAATGCTAAAATATTAAATTATAAATACATAATAATAGAGTTATACATACTTCAAGTATGCTCATATACACACGGATCCCGAGCCAAGCTTTCATCTCGTCGAACACAACCGGTTTCCAGTTTGAGTCTACAACTCCCCTTGCTTGCTGTCTCTGGGTAGCATACAGGTTTGTTTGGCTGACTAATAACTCAATCATTCTCAAAGGAAAGAACAGTTCAAAGAAATCAAACTCCAATTGGTCAGGATCTAAACAGGTCTAGGATTATGCTGTTTTTATGGATAATCAGTAAATTTATGGACAGTCCATGTTTTTACTGATAAAAATATCAGTAAATTTACGGACTTATATTGAAAATTATCATTTTTTTCTAATTAAGAAAAAGGGCACCCAATTACAAATATAATTATGTTCAGAATACAATTTTACAGCATTAAAGTAAGTTTCGTGAAATTCCTATGATTTTGAAATTTTGCAGTTTTTCATATTTTCGAAGTTGAATTTCAGCCATCCAAACCTGTAAGTTTTACTCATTTTAGTATACAAACATCATCTGAAGTGATTTACAAATTGTAGAAATTCACAAGAGCTGTATTTCAGCTTTTTAAGGAAAACTTAGAAATTCGTCATTAAATTGTCAGTAAATTTACGGATATTTTGATCAGTAAAAATATGGACAATCAGTAAATTTACTGATTATCCATAAAAACAGCATAATCCTAGACCTTCTAAATCAATGTTGGGACCTGGAACAGGACCACTAAATTCACGCTTTGGAATGTTCGTTCTGTCATTAATTTTCCACCGATTGTCATCTTGAATAACCAAATTTTCTTCATCACTGGACGAATCAGACGAATAACTCTCGGCATCGCTTTCACTCGTTAAATTCAAACTAATATCACTGTTCGAATCATCATTCTCGTCAACGTCCGACTGGAACGTAATATCAAACATCGAGCGCCGATTTGCGTTATTTTCCATCGCTTTTAGCCTTCAAAATCACTATTTTCGCTTTGTTAAAATGTTTTGACAACTTTACTTCCGTATTGATCAACTTCCGTCGTTTTTATGTAACCTCGAATTTGATTGGCTAATACCTCAAATGTCTAGTTTATAGGACGATTTTAACCCAATGAAATTTGACAACTTATCGTGGCACGCGGTACACAGAATAGCTAAAGACCACGCCACGATATCGTGGCGTACGGGACTAGGATAAAGAATACAGCGACGCGTTATCGGGGCGCGCGGGATACGAAGGCTGCTTATCTTGCCACGAAATCGTGGCAGTAGGGCTCAATGAGTTAACCACATATTTGTATCTACAAAAATGATATCAGACACTAAGCTGTGGGAGACAGTAACCTTGTTTTAAAAGTGTACTTACACATCTTACTTTGATATTCTTAACCTACATGTATATCCTTGTGGCCCATCTGGGCTATAAGTATTAACATCACGTGTGTTCTTCTACTAAGTTAGAATATGAAAATATCAATTTTATCTAATTTTCATTTATGTTGTGTATCTGTATCCCTGTTTCATTTTTTCCGATATATTTTGTTATAGTTGTAGAAATCGGTGTTCTAAACAATTAAATTAGTGAATGCAGAGGTAATTGCTTGCAAAACTGTTCGAAACCAAATAACTGTCTTTATTAACCAGGTTTTCACTAAGTAAAACTGGGTTATTATATTAGATTGGCCAAAGACAGGCGGGCGTCATACTGCATGGTTTCCAGTCAATAAAATATTTTTGATAGACCAATTTTGATGAAAATGAACATGTAGCATGAAAACCTCATGTGAGATTGTAGTTTGGGTCATTTAGGTCACTTTTACTCGAAAAAATGATTTTTCCAGCTTTCTTTTTTTGTTTGTTAAAATTATTTAGTTGGTTTAGTTAAGTAATTTAATTCAATCTGATAATTATTTTAGTCAAATATGTCCTAAAGAATAAAATCCAAACTTGTCATGCAATTATGATGGAGAGACATAATGTCAAACACTTATAATTTTGTCATGCTTCATATATTTAGCTCAACTGAGTATAGGCATTATGTATTAAAAATACAGTAATATATGAATGTATTTGATTTACTGTCATCTGAGGAAAAACTGGTTTTTAGAAATAACTGGATTTTTACTGGAAAAAAACTGGTCAATCAACCACTGTTTTCAAAAAATGATAAAATACTGGATAAAATGCAAATAACTGGTCATTTAACTGGTTTGAAAAACTGTTTTTCTTGATCACTAACAAAGATTTGATCAAATTACTGGAAAAAAACTGGAAAAAAACTGAATACTGGTATTTAACTGCATTTTAACTGGTAAAAAGACCAGTACTTTTTGCTAAGGGATACTTAAGCAGTTTTTGCCGCATCGCGCCAAAATAAATATAGGAATAATTGTCATCTTTTGGCGAGTTTGTATACAATGATTCATGGTGATGATGTCATATTTGATGGGTTATTGAAGTAATATAGCAACGATGTAAGCGTTACAATAGTAAAAAATCACGACGTCAGATGACGTTACGGAGTGACTGCCATTTCCTAAGCATTGTGTTATACCGTATAATTATAACATAGAATAGTATCCGGAGGCACGATATATTATGTAAAATCCACAAGACAATACATCAGGGTAATTCGGCAGTTAGTTTTAAGATTCCCCGACGTTTTGTTTGGCACAGAAAGGGAGCGGAACAAAGTCATCAGTCGGACCGATCAAAACAAAAACTTACGTCAGATCGCTTCCTACACTATCCGCACAGAATGTCAGCTCAAGCTGTCCATTTTTAAAAATATTTAATGAATTATTGACAGTATCTTAAGAAATATATTTCCAAGGAGTTGATAACAATTTTGGCGTATACTTTTTAAAGTGTAAAGCCCACGAATGGGAGTTCTTTGAAAAACTGAGGTAGCGTGACGTCGTTGGCGAGTGTTGACGTTGACGTTCTGTCGGCCGTAAAGCGTCACCTGGTATTCGTCAAATGTGCACACTTTGAATGTTTTTGGAAGATATGTCATGAAACTTGGCTAGTATGACAAGAAATAATTTCTCTAAACGTCGATAATAATTTGGGCATACTGTACTTGGTAGTTTTTAAGATGTAACAGGATTATACGGTATTCTGGGACAACCCACGTACATACGTTACCAGGATGCGGGTACTTGTCAGTCGGGATATCAATGAGGCAGTGGATGTTTTGGAATATCATCAAAAGTTAATATGAAAAGTAAAAATTAAAATATTCAACTCAGGATGAAACTATGTACCAGTATGTTGTTTAAACTTTCCATCATATCTTTTACTGTTACAGTTACAAATCCCATAGATGTTGTGAAGATTCGAATGCAGTTAGAAAATGAGATGGCAGAACAAAAAGGATTGAGTCATTTAAAGGGACGATACTATGATGGATGGGTGAAAGGCTGCACGAAAATTGTACATGATGAAGGAATAGTGGGATTGTATAAAGGGTAAAATTTGTTCGGTTTTAATTAGGTCTTTATGTGTGAGATCATGACTACAGTGAGTGTAGGACAAAATCCTGGGTGGTCATAATCCCGGCAATGTTTTTTACAGGGTGGACACGATCCCCTCCCTATAAATTTCAGGGTGGACATAATAACCATAATGACTATATATATATAATATAGTTGATAGTATGCATGTTAAATAAAAAATTAACCTTTATTGTAACATAGTCATAGAGAAGTTCCTTTCAAAATCACACAATCACACAATAATCGTTAACAATGCAGCAGTAACCCTCTACATAAGTCAAAGTCATGATGGGTATTATGTCCATCATGAAATTTATAGGATGGGGATTTTGTCCACCCTGTAAAAGCATTGCCGGGATTATGTCCACCCTGTCAAAAATGAGGGGCCGGTATTCTGGCCAGCCAGGATTTTGTCCGGATTCCGACTACAATGCCCTACGTCTTTAAACATGACTGATCAAACTCATTAGCCTAGTGGTAAATCAGCTGCTTCGAGTGTAAGAGGTCCCTCATTTAATCCTTGGCCAGGATATACCAAAGTCATCATAATTTATGAATTGTGGTTTGAGGTATCACTAGGTTCCAAAAGTGAAGAGTCATTGACCCTTTGACCTGAAATTAGGAGGGTCATTTCCAAAATTTCAAGGGTCATCAACGATTGGTAACATCGTTGTGTCAAACATTTTCACATTGTTGCATTGAAATGATTGAATGCTATATTTTATTTAATGAAACATATTATTATTATAATTTATTTGACAGAGTATTTCCTTCATTGATGAGGGAGGGATCATACAGTACCATCAGACTGGGAGCATATGAACCTCTAAAGAAATGTTTCGGTGCCACAGACCCAGCACACACTCCATTGTGGAAGAAAATATGTGCAGGAGCCATATCAGGTATTAATCAATCTCTAGGATCAAAACCAGCTTCGGGATTGCTTTTTTATTGGTATTCTTATAAAGGTAGCTTAATACTGTACAATTAGTTAATTTTGATGGGATTCTCAAACCTCACCTTAGTCGTTGGTCCTACACTATCATCACAGTGTCTATGATGAACTTTGTGGGCTTCCGCAGATCATCAGTGTCTCCATAGAGCTTCTCTCGAAGAGTTGTGTCTGTGGGTCACGTTGCAGTTCGCTCCTGGTTGTGTCTTCTGCATTTTGGAGGACATGCTCGACAGTTTGTTCTTCTTCCCCGCAGGGCAGATCGGAGATGGCACCAATTTGTACTTCTGGTACATGTAATGGTTCAGCCTGTTGTACCCTGAGCGTAGTTGAACCATAATCACCGACCTGTTAAGGCGATGGTAGGGATCAGCCTCTTGTCTTGGTTTTGTGAAGTTCTTGATAATGGTAACTTTCTCTTTATATCTCACATGTACTGGTGGTTGTGCTGACTGTTTCACCATGGGATTAAATTGCGTGGTTTTGGTTAATAACACCATTTCGACGGAACATTGATTTTGCATGTCAGTTAATCAGTTCAAGGGTCAAAATTATTGTTTGATGGGGTTTGATTTCGTAGTTTAATGCGAAACACAACAAAATCCACAAATTTTAATCCCCACAAAAATGAATGATTTCACAGTATTTAGGAGAATGAACGATACTGAATGAATTGACTTTTTGAAACATTTTAGTATGCTTAATTTTATGGTCAATTTATGATAGAGGTCTAGACTTACATGTTTTTTTTATTGGTTGCATAAGTCTGCAAAAAGTCTTGCTTCCTGTTACCTGACCTAGATACGCTAAAATGTACCACACCCCTTAACATTTTGATTTTGCTGTTTCTCTATGTAAAATTAAAATTAAAAGAAAAATTCTTCCATATTAGGGGTACATTACCTGAACAATTTTTGTTTATTACCCCTGCACAGGTAAAATCCAGTGCATCCTTGAGCTTTAGTCCCTGGTGAAACTTCTAGATATACATTACTGTGTATCATGTACACATGTTCCATTCCTGCAGAATTTGAAATATTTGATGAATGTGTACAATGTATATTTTAGGTGCTATTGGTAGCTCCATTGCCACGCCTACAGATTTAGTTAAAGTGAGAATGCAGGCTGAAGGAAAGTTACAAGAAGGGGAAATAAAACGCTACAGAAATACATTTAGTGCCTTCAAGGAGATATTTAGGGAAGGTGGAATTCGTGCATTATATATTGGGGTTGGACCCACTGTGAAACGAGCAGCTATTCTCACTGCTACACAGGTATGAGATTTCTTTTGAAAGAGAAGAACTTTGTAGATTGCCAAGGTTGCTGATTGTTCATTGCTGGGTGCCTGGCAGAGATGGGCCTACGGTTACCATTGTTTAACTGGCTGGCGGCTCACCAACCAGTTTCATCAGTTCTTACCTGATTGCGGTGGATACTTTCATGCACTAAAAATTGTGAATAGGTTTACCAATTAACGATGTCCGGGTGTAAAAACTTTTTTTTTAAATGTTGAGGACTGCATTTTAAACAGTTTTCTTCTATTGTATACCCATTAACAGGGTTCTCGGCAACGCGTAATTACGCGTATTTGGACGCATACTTTTGAAATCAGACGCATAAAATCGGCGATCAACGCGTTTTCGGGACGCAAGCTTTTTCCGACGCACGCGTTTGACCTTGGGTCATAAATTCGTCGTAAACACACGATTATACAATAAACAATTGAAGCGTCCCTTGTATCGAGTAATTGACAGGTGAGAGGCGGGGTTAAATACCCAAGATATGCATCGTCAACCAATCAGCGTTCGCGAGTCCTTAGATAATCATTGACGCGTCCCGCGAAAAATAAACTTCATCAGATCGATGCATATGTGTAAATCACAAACTGTTACGTAAACACGTACGCTTTAATTGATTGGTGATAATTGATATCTCCACTAAATTACTGACCGTGTCGTTTATTTGATTGCAGACAGATTAATATGACGATTTTAATTTTTGTCGTAACGTTACATCGGAAAAGCGATTCGTTAATCCAAACTTATTATTTACGATTAACGCGTGTGTTATACATTAAATCCAAACAATAATTTTGAAATTCTACAAATGCCGAGTTTTAAAGAACATACCTATTAAATTCATATTCCGCGCTGATAATTCCTTGATAAAAAATATCACAATCCCAACACAAGCAATATTTCCGACCCAAGGTCATTTTGACCTAATTACGGAAGACGAATGTTTCAACTGTACTCGGTAAAGGTCGTCAGTCTCAATTATCAAACGCACGTGCGGCGACAATTTCTACATCAAGGTCGTTTGATGGAACCGACGCGGGTAACTTCAAAGGAGCGGTCTAGCAATTCGGTGAACTTTGATCGTGCGACATGTGAACTTAAAGCCGTAAATTGTTTTCTATATACATGCATTTTTTTTATCATTTTGAAAATATGACTGATGCAGCTTATTTTTTCTGGATTTACCAACTTTGCTGATTTAGTTCACTCGCGAACATTCATGATTCAACTCGTGTCAATTGACGAGATGTTTAAAGCATTGAAATATGCTGGTATGATTCGAGTTTTAACACAATTTATTATATTCAAACATAATCAATCATTTTACGAGCTTTTGGCTGCAATTGACCGTGAATAGGATAAAGTACGACATGCAAGTTACAAATTTCGGATGCGTACATATTTTCGGATGAAATCGATTTTTTTTGTCCTTTCAATTTTCGATCGATCTTTTTTCAATTATTTATACGTGGCAAGAATGTTATGAGTATGTAAATTGTAATCAAGCCCTTTTTCTGGGTATGAATGCTGATTCTATCATTCAGTAATAGGTAAGGGTCAACCACAAAATAATTAAGCTGCTTAAAAATGTCAAATATTGATATAAAAAATAAATATTTATTGGTAACAAACAACTGGAAAAATAGCTCCATAATTCACCAGAATGCAGGATTAAAGGCTTTAGAAATCAAAATTTTCAAGGGGGAGACCCCCAAACCCCCCTTGCGGGAGGGGGTCAACCCCTCCCTCACCCTCCCCCACTCGTCGCTATGCGACTTGGATGGAGTCCTCAGGACTCCTACTTTTTTGCAAAAAGAGTCCTCAGGACTCCTACTTTTTTGCACGAAATCAAAAACAAAATGTACCATCATCAATAATTTTGGCCCTTTTATTTATTACCTGAAATACGAATTCACGTCCTATCAAAATGGTCTTTTTTACCAAAGCAGAGAATTCTGTTCCATCACAATTAAAGGCATGTTTCTAATCAAAGTACATGTGTTTATAACATTTCAGATACCAGCATATGACCACACCAAGCATGTAATATTGAATGCGGGTCTGATGAATGAGGGTATACCATTACATGTAACATCATCTATGATTGCTGGATTCTGTACAGCTGTAACTACCTCACCTGTAGATGTTGTCAAAACTAGAGTCATGAATCAATGTAAGATAAAACTTCCTTGTTATGATTTCAGACCTGGAGTTGGACTTGTGTCTGATTTTCAGGGGCCTTATTCGCCTACACTGTAAGACTGAAACTCTGACTTATACTTAAAATTAGGGTACTAAAAGTTAAAATTGACAACATTTATAATTACTGCCATTTCTTTGCGCTTAGATTTGGGAAATTGGGAAATTCTATCTGGTTATTTGTTGATTTCCACTGAACATGTATACTCATTTATATCCAAATCGTTACATTTATAACAACATGAGAGCGAATAGAACTTTTGACAACATAAAGTCTAAGTCTGAGTTTTAGACTTACAATATTGGTGAATAAGGCCCCTGGTATTGGATTTGTGTCTCGTCCTGAATTTTCCTTCTTTGATTATACTGCAAAATTGTGATTCAGACTTACTACCAGGCCTGTGATTTTTCCTTGTCTGTCTGACAAATCAGTCTTTGCACTTAAATATGTTGTGTTGCACATCACTTGAAAAGTTAATTTGTATTTCAATTGCGCTACAGTATAGTTATCAGTCTTCATCAAAGGGGTAGAGCCACGAAGGCATGAAATCGGCCCCGCTTTTTCCCATATTGTGAAGTACTTGTTTTTATGCTATAATTGTTTATTAAGCATCGTACTTTCATTCAAAATAAAAAACTTTTAAAAAATACGAATGGTTGTTGTTACATAGGCCACCAAACCCCACCCACTTTTAACAAAAATGGCATTTTTTTACGAAATTTACCACTTTGAGCATCATTTTCGTATTGGCGGCAAGGGTGACCAGCGACTAAATTTATACCAGTGATTTGTAACTATAAAAGCAACCAAATACATAAAAATCATCGCTGGTCTTCAATGCCGCCAAGTTCAAAAACGAAAAAAATCGTTAATTTTGATCAAATTTCTGCAACGTCAACGTAAGGAAATGACGTCATAGACGCGCGCCATTTTCCCCGGATTTTCCAATCAATTAACGGACATGTGTACAATGGTATAAAATAATAATAATATTTGGTTAAAACTCGCATCGTACTTTATCCTTCTCCACGCAATATTATTTTAGTGCAGTCTAACCGTTGCATGCAGTGATAGTTCTCTCCCCTTTCATAGATGGCGTGAGTGTCGCTGTATTACATGTTTTTGTAAACACTGCATTAAAATATAGGGTTTTGTAGTAATATTGACATCAATCGCAGTATGATCTGGTTGTTATCGAGTGCTATAATTAAAACGAACAGGTGAGTTGTTGTTTGTATTTTCTGTCATCACACTGCCACTGTAAATAATACTAAATATCGGGATCTACGTAGGTTGAAATTACCCAGAAGTGTAGGCCTACAAACATCTTTTTTGTTTGTACATGGTGTTGGATTTATCTAGGATCGTGATTTGTGTCACCGACATCCATGATTGGCTCCAATCTAGACTAAATAATTTTCAAACACAATTATTACATCGGCATTAATTCGATGAGACATCATAACAGTGTAGTTCTAGCCATGCCTAGCCTACGTGATATATTCGCTTGTGAGATTCCTGGGTACAGTGGGTAGAATGGCCAAACTACAGCTTCTTTTATAATAGCCTAAATAGGTTATGTTATTTTGCCTCTCAATCGTGTTTGGTTTCCTCGAAATGAAAGTACATTCCAGATGCTTGTATTGACATTCATTGCGTCATATATATGACGTCATGACTTAGAAATATTTAGGTCGTCCAAGGGACACAATCCCTACACTTTTTAGAGAACAGATATAATTCAGTTATCCCTCCAAGGTTGACACCAACTATTTTTGGTCACTGGTCCCCCAGCAAAGAAACGTAAATTTGTAAATAAAACAGTTACTGGTCCTTCAAGATTTTCACTGGTCCTTCTTGGTTTTCACTGGTCTCGGACCAGGGGACCAGTGTTAGCGTCGAGCCCTGCACTCAGAACCGTCATGATGACTTTCACTTGTGGCTCGGCGCTCGACTTGAGCACCATTGTTTCCTTATAAATGATACACTATTTGTTACGACTCAACCTTTGATCATACACTTGAAGCAGACTCTCTAACTCTAGGATATTTCAGTTATTCTTAGTTTAAACAGTTGCTACGCAAAGTCTTTATTTGCCAATTAGCTATCTGCCGAAATAAGGAACGGCATATGAGTGTCTCAATCTGTATTTGAACCCGGGTCGGCTGCTTGCGAACCACGGAGATGTATAAATTGCAAAACGCATTGAATACTCAATAATGTGGCTAAGTGCTTTAAATTAAGGCAGAAATAGCTGTTTAACACTTGTTAATGTATATAGACATTGACAAAGTCACATATTTTTCAGGTTATCCATTTTGTTCTTCAACACACAAAGAAAGTGCGAACTATGTGGAGAGTACTGTGCTCCGTCACAGTCTCACAGGTAATCATTCTGTTTCATCTGTTAGTTTCGATTTATGAATCCATCTCCGGGTGTTTGTCAAAATATGGTGAGAAGTGTTCTAACAAGCGTTGTCCTTAATGTTGGCAGTAGAAAGAACACGTCGCACATATAAAAAAGATGAACACATATGCCTAACGCACATTGATTGCAGCGAAAGTGACGCATACATGAAATGTGCTACAACGTGTCTGCGCACTCCCAAAAATGTACCGAAGATAGCACTGATCAGTAACCTTGCACGGATTCCTACGTGTTACCTATGTTTTTGCATGTAGACAACACGGCTCTAATTGTGACCGCTGCTATACTGTAAAGTATAGATATGACAACTGATAATGAACTGGTTGGCCAACTTAACTCAGACAATTTTCAGACACTTCTTATCGTACCAATATCTATATCATACATGTTATATTGGTGCTGCAAAATCAAAGTATTTAATATGTTACCCTGCCGATGAACTGCGTAATTTGCAAGTTTATACGAATATGTGGCTAGTCATATTTTTGAAAAAAATATTTATAAGTTATTTATTTCTTTTCAGACGCGTTGACGCTGGTGGAACTATTTGGATTTGCTCCTTATTGATGAGTCTTGAATCTACTGGATGCTGTCAAAATATGCTAAGTCCACAGGTTTAATATTGTAATGCAGAACTCCATTCACATGTCTTTAGTGCCAGTAGTGAGGAGGAGTAATCTTCGAACAAGTTATATACAATCAACTATCAGGACTGAGAAACAATGCTGGATAATGGATAAAACAGGTTCTGTTAAAACCAGGGTACTTCAAATAGAAATACAGTGGCATTTTGCCGGGACCGACGAACAGTGCTGGTTAAATCATAGTTCGGGTAGAATCAGGTTCCGGATAAACCAGGTTATATTGTATTTGTTTGAAGTGTGTCATTATTATAGTACATGTGTATAAACAAAATTGATCATCACTCATATCAGAATGTTATGAAGTTAACCAGCAATAAATTATAGCAAACCAGTGTATCTCGTTATTTATTATTTGTAGTTGAGAAAGTATCCATAATTAGTTCAAATATATTCTTATGGCGAAGAAAATTTGAAAATATGTGCAAGTTTCTTTGCAATCAAATCATAAATGAAACCATTTTCATTCTGACGCTATCCTATTGGCAATTGTTTATTGCTGTTCTCACTGTTTATGACTGTAACCACAGAGGACAACATAAGATTATAAGGATCCACCATGAGCTTCTATGTAGGATAAGGATATCTCACCCGAGGGGTCGGATTTTAACCAGGGACGAGGCTTGCCAAGTCCCCTGGTTAAAATTCCGACCCCAAGGGTGAGATTTCCTTATCCTACATAGACTGCCTCATGGTGGATCATTTTTCTTCGACGTAATTCGTGAACATTTGAGTCTTTATCATTATTTAACGTTCGTGGCGTCAACGTGACGTCATCATAACGTGGCATTTGCCGTACGTTCGCATTCAAAACAATCAATAACATAACGTCGTAAATAAAGCATATGCCTAGGAAAATGCCCCTTCAATAGTAAAGAACCTATTTTTGTTCTTCTTGTTCGCTAAATACCAAGTTTATTTACTATGCAGACGTAGTAGAAGTAAACGTAGACCCACTTAAAGGTCGGAATTAGTTCACGTGCGGTTGCTCATGTAAGAAAGATGTTGCTAATGTAAGATAAGATTTTCTTCCATTAGCAACGCGCTTATCTTACATTAGCAACGCTGAAGAAATTCATATCGGTCACAAGCTTGAATGGAAGCCATCGCTCATGTCTACGTAATTGTTATGAATTGGTTCAAATTCAATAAAAAATGGAATAGCTATAGTGAAGATTCTTTAAAAGGCCTAAACCAATCCCAACAGAAGCCTAGAATCCAATTTTGTCAAATAGGTTACCATGGTAACCAAATAAAAACAACTGTCAAAATGTTACTTTGAATCTGTATGAACACTGTCATAAAAAAAACTTATTTTGTACAAAATATGAAAAATTATTTATTTTTCACAATTTCGGCAAAATGTTGTTTTCGTTGTTATGGTTACAGTTACAATGTTTAAAAACAACTTGAAATGTAAAATACTGAGGAACGTCTTAAAATTTATTTCGAGCGATATGCAGCTGCAAGTAAAGTGTTAGGCAGAAAAAACCCTGATGAGGTTTCGTAAATAATCGTTTTGGACATTATTTAAAACTGTTACCATAGCAACCGAAGTGAAAAAAATCGTAACAAATGTCAGTATAATTGCTTTGTATGATTATATGGATGCACACCTCCTTTCCTTTTAAAGATTTTGAAAATATAAGCAATTTTTCAATTTTTTTACAAAATATTCAATCCGTTGCCATGGCAACAATTGAATAACAATTTCTTTAAAAAATGCCTTTTTTGAAAAACATTTGAACCATTGATATCACATTATCATTTTCACGGGATTTCGAAATGGGGCCATTTTTTACCCTTCGTGGCTCTACCCCTTTTTCATTTAGTTTTGTCCAGTTTTAGCTGAGTTATGTCCCTTAAATGATGAAAGTCTGCTTCTGTTGGAATGTTAGTGAGCTGTTTTGATTCTTATTTGTAGTCGAACACTGTTACTTTCAAAGGCACTTTGTTAAAGGTTGGAGTACATATAAGACTGCTTTTTGTGAAACAGTGTTACTGTTAAGTTCTGAAAATGTGTAATGAGTACCCTGTTTGCATGTATTCTCGCGGTACTAAGGAAATAAAGTCATAAAATGGCAAATATAGTAAGATTATTGTTGTTTTCTTCTTGTCTTCAGCCTATTTGATCCTTTAATGAATCATTGATAGAAAAAAATATTATTCGTAAGAAGTAAATTTGATTTTCGGCCATTTTTAAAACATGGACCATGACCTTGACATTGGAAGTAAGTTGATTCTATTCTCGCGGTAAATTTCAATATCGCACCGTACAACTTGAAAACAGCATTTAGGTCTCCAAATTTCTAGTGTAATTTATAAACCACTTTATGAACTACAATTTTGAGCAAGTTTAAATTCAATGCTGATTTAAGAATACTAAATTATCAGGCATGTACGAGTGCTAGGTACTAGGTACTTTAGAATTGTCCAATCAAAAGCGCCGATACATAAAACATGGCCTATCCGCCATTTTGTTTGTGGATCATCGGTAAAAAGTTATTCTAAGCACTGCTGAATGAAAGTAGGTCACTTTTGTTTACTTCTAGATGGCGCTGTGTTGATATTTTGTCAAAAATCTTAGTACCGCGAGAATAGAATTAACGCGAGAATACCAGCAAGCAGTATACAGTGAGACAATCATAGACTAAAGTGATTTTTATTGGCCAGCATCTACTGATGCATGTAGTGATGGTCCTGTCCGTTCATTAGTCTGTCCATCCATTCGTTCATCTGTCTGAAAATTTTAACCAAAGCTTTCAAGCCTGGCATACTTGTTACCATTATAAACGCCTTACTTTGTCGGTGCCATGTCACACAAACTAACATTTCAGCAGAATTATGTCCCCTTGATATGTTTATTGATATTGATCACAATCTTAATTTTTACCTGGCGATATTTACCTGTGCTTGTTAAAAATGTGTACAGTTTATATTAATGCCTTGGTTACATTGAGCCTTTTTATCTCTGTGATGTACTCCTGCTTTAAATAAATAACCTTCGAGAGTCATTGGGAACAGGGATATCACACATTTTCTTATAACTACTTGAAGCTTCCCTTAGACATCGAAGAACCTTTTACTTTTTTACCTTTTCTTTTGCTTTCTGAAGCCCATTTATTAAATTGGGAGTACATCACCAATTGATGCAAAAAAGTCTCAGTGGGACCAAGGCATAAGTTACAAAGTTAAAGGCTATAAATGATCAATCTTACTTGTTTTTCACAGGTCAAGTCACAAAGCCATATTCTTCAGCATTTGATTGCTTCTTTAAAACACTACGTTCTGAGGGGCCACTTGGATTGTATAAAGGTTTCGTACCCAATTGGATGAGAATTGGTCCACATACAATAGTGACTTTCTTTGTTTTTGAACAGTTAAGGAAAATTGTTGGAATGGCGCCCGTATAACAAGGACCAATATTTTTTGTTGGTTGTTATTGGATTATGTGATATTATGGCAATTTTTTATGTTGTTTTTTTCACCGGTTTATGCCAAATTTATTTCTGGTGCAGATATAATACTTCCAATGCTGATGAGATTATGGAATGATGATATTATTGTTTAACAAATATATGGATTTATTTGGTTTAAAAAATTATTTCAATTTTGTGTTCACATTAATAATGGGCTGAATATTTTTTTATAGGCATCTAGCTTATTTATGTCTTTATTTTATTACACCATAAAATTTGTTTACATGTTTATATTACTTGAATACAACGTATCATGTTCGTGAAAAAATACAAACAAACCATGATCAGTTATAATCCCTTTCAGAAAAATATGGTTTTAAAACAAAAGCTTGGGTTGTAATATAATGTAATGTAAGATTTTGTGTTTTTCTTGTTCTCGTTTTAACCTGTTTATCCGTTTGTTACTGTTGTTATTAACACAAATATGTGTTTTTATTTCACAAGTCCTCATTTATGCAAAAGTCCTCATATAGAGTTTTTTATGAACTGTCATATCATTCTTATTTGTTATTGATAAATTTTACAAGTTTGAACTTTTACCATTTTAAAACTTTTACATAGTTTATAACTTGGTTGATTATACTCATTCCCCCCTTTGGAGTTGTATGGAATCTCAAGTTGACAACTTCTTGTAATTTCAATATTTGATATATTGATATCAAAGTTATGATATTATTATTGTTTGTATCTACGATAATGTTTAATGATAATGTTTGTACCTACGATAATGTTTAATGATAATGTTTGTATCTAGGGTAATGTTTAAAGAGGCATTCCCTATAACTTTGATTGTTTACATCGATTCAGATTATCAACAAAATGCTCCCACTAATTGCCGAGAAAAGAATGAAAATATATTTCCGTAACGAGCCAAAATAGTCACAAGTCGTATCCCCTTGACCACATAAGAATAAATTATTATTGGTGATTTAAATATACTTTTGGCATGATTGAGACATATTTGTGCACACTTTCTTCTGACAAATTATGATAATTGAAAGTACTCTGTACATTTAGTTCATTTAATGTGATAGTAGAGAAAAATATGGTAGTTATAGGGAATGCCTCTTTAAGACTCATGACTGTGTTTTACCAGCCTGCTGGATACGCAATTCCAAATTATATGTATGTAGAGGATCTATCACAAATTGTCAATTGATATAAGTTTTTATTGGGAAAGATTGGTTATGGTCTTTGATACTATAGGGGCATGCCTTGATGTATCCAAAATTCTATGTAGTAAATTGTTATTATAGCATAAAAACGATGATTTTGCTCATACTTAAACGGGAAAAAAAGGTACGTTATTGTAAAGATTCTCGTGCGCACGCGCTGTTGGTGTTCAGTTTTGTGCTCATTTCAGGACCCAACCGACGAAAATAAATGATTCACAGCGTTATATGAACAGTAATTCACATTCTAATTACTAATCAATTTTCTATAATAGTAAAATAATAAACGTAAACAAACCCCCAATGCCACTGTGTTCTTGGTATTTGCGGAAACCGGAAGTCGACGCTCATAACAAAAACTTGTATGTGACGTAACGTTTGCTAAGGGACGTCGCGTTTGTTTTCCCGACGTCGCCCAAAATGTCCTGCCAAAATGTCATAATTTTAAAAAACATACTTATAATATGTTGTTTTTATGCTATAATAGCTTACGCATGCTTTTTAGTGTTATTACATCTGCAGAGTCCCTCGGGAGTGTTGGTGCCCTCGCCCTAACGGGCTTGGGCACCAACCGTCCCTCGGGACCCTGCAGATGTAATAGCACGAAAAAGCATGCGTTAACCCTACATTGTTCACTTCTATCGTTTCATATGTTTGAGACTTGTATGATACAAGAAACTGACAAGTGCAATGAGCATGTCAATGATACAATTGAAATATTGAGTAACTTAACAACATATGTTTATGTAATCCCCTATTTATAGGGATATTTTATAACAAGAAAGACACAATGACATATTAAATAAATGTTAGAATTGCACCATCCGTTCACCATCCATGTGGTGTTTATTTATTATCCATACACGTAAAGATATGCTGCAGTTTGGATGCCAGAGGTGTGAAACTTCCAGGACTTAATGCCTCAAGGTCGTCCATTTCCTCAAATAGCTGTAATAGTCGAAATAAATATTCATTAAGGACTATAACAAAAATCAATTTGCGTAAACTTTCTATCATAGAGTTGTCGATATTCAATTATGTGAATCAAAATAGTCAATTTCCTAAGTTAATTGAATAAAGCCTTGGTCTCACTGAGATTGTGTTGCCTCGGCGATGTACTTTGGATTTAATAAATGAGCTACGGAAAGAGCAAAAGCCTCCTCGTGGTCTAGGGGAAGCTTCGGTGTAATCATTAGAACATTTGTGATATCCCTGTTCCAGATGCACACAGAAGCTAATTATTTAAATCAGGAGTGCACTAATATCAAAGTTTGACACATTATATCGATGCCCTGTTTGTTGGTACACATTGAATAGGTCTTCCCATTCTTTGTACATAATGCTATCTTCTGCTCTTAAAAGCTTTATGCCGTGTCTTCTAATTTTCTTCATATATGGAAGAAATTGACAGATACATGCACATGTTTAAAATGTTAATACCCAGAAAGTACACCATGTGTTTGATTGCACGTCATTTCAATTCACGCATGAAATGTCTGCTTGAATATATTTGAAAACACTTGATGTAGTGCACCCAAGATAATGTGATGTTTACAAACATTGACCGGATAGGTCTACTGTTGCAAAATTGGTTACTTGAATGTATACATACGGTCAATTATATACTAACAAAACACTGATAAATCGTGCGCGCTTGATCATTCCACTTATGTGGCTTATTTCAATTTTTCCCACCTTTCTTGTTGTCCTGGACGCACAATATCTTACCTGTGTTTTGTAATTAACTGCATAACTGTACAGCTCAATCAGAGCGCTCTGTGTGTAAAACATTCCTGAGAATTTCTGTAAAAAAGAATAAACATATTTCAGAAGGAAAATGTTATTCACCTGCAAGAATCCCCCGTCACACTGGCTCCTGTCCAGTACAGCCTGGCTGCACACCACAAGCTCCCACCACACTGTTGCCTGACCAGTACAGCCTGGCTGCACACCACATGCTCCCACCACACTGACGCCTGACCAGTACAGCCTGGCTGCACACCACAAGCTCCCACCACACTGTTGCCTGACCAGTACAGCCTGGCTGCACACCACAAGCTCCCACCACACTGACGCCTGACCAGTACAGCCTGGCTGCACACCACATGCTCCCACCACACTGTGGCCTGACCAGTACAGCCTGGCTGCACACCACAAGCTCCCACCACACTGACGCCTGACCAGTACAGCCTGGCTGCACACCACAAGCTCCCACCACACTGTGGCCTGACCAGTACAGCCTGGCTGCACACCACAAGCTCCCACCACACTGGCGCCTGACCAGTACAGCCTGGCTGCACACCACAAGCCCCCACCACACTGGCGCCTGGCCAGTACAGTCTGGCTGCACACCACAAGCCCCCACCACACTGGCGCCTGACCAATACAGCCTGGCTGCACACCACATCCTCCCATCACACTGGCACCTGACCAATACAGCCTGGCTGCACACCACAAGCTCCCATCACACTGGCACCTGGCCAATACAGCCTGGCTGCACACCACAAGCTCCCATCACACTGGCACCTGACCAATACAGCCTGGCTGCACACCACAAGCTCCCATCACACTGGCGCCTGACCAATACAGCCTGGCTGCACACCACAAGCTCCCATCACACTTGCACCTGACCAATACAGCCTGGCTGCACACCACAAGCCCCCACCACACTGGCGCCTGGCCAGTACAGTCTGGCTGCACACCACACGCCCCACCACACTGGCGCCTGACCAATACAGCCTGGCTGCACACCACAAGCCCCCATCAAACTGGCACCTGACCAATACAGCCTGGCTGCACGCCACAAGCTCCCACCACATAGACGCCTGACCATTTCAGCCTGGCTGCACACCACAAGCTCCCACCACACTGGCGCCTGACCATTTCAGCCTGGCTGCACACCACAAGCTCCCACCACACTGACGCCTGACCAGTACAGCCTGGCTGTACACCACATGCTCCCACCACACTGACGCCTGACCAGTACAGCCTGGCTGCACACCACATGCTCCCACCACACTGACGCCTGACCAGTACAGCCTGGCTGCACACCACAAGCTCCCACCACACAGACACCTGACCAGTTCAGCCTGGCTGCACACCACAAGCTCCCAGTGTGATAGCTGCACACCACAAGCTCCCATCACACTGGCACCTGACCAGTTCAGCCTGGCTGCACACCACAAGCCCCCACCACACAGACACCTGACCAGTTCAGCCTGGCTGCACACCACAAGCCCCCACCACACTGGCGCCTGACAAGTACAGCCTGGCTGCACACCACAAGCTCCCATCACATTGACGCCTGACCAGTACAGCCTGGCTGCACACCACAAGCTCCCATCACATTGACGCCTGACCAGTACAGCCTGGCTGCACACCACAAGCTCCCATCACATTGACGCCTGACCAGTACAGCCTGGCTGCACACCACAAGCTCCCATCACATTGACGCCTGACCAGTACAGCCTGGCTGCACACCACAAGCTCCCATCACATTGACGCCTGACCAGTACAGCCTGGCTGCACACCACAAGCTCCCATCACATTGACGCCTGACCAGTACAGCCTGGCTGCACACCACAAGCTCCCATCACATTGACGCCTGACCAGTACAGCCTGGCTGCACACCACAAGCTCCCACCACACTGGCACCTGACCAGTACAGTCTGGCTGCACACCACACGCTCCCACCACACAGACACCTGACCAGTACAGCCTGGCTGCACACCACAAGCTCCCATCACATTGACGCCTGACCAGTACAGCCTGGCTGCACACCACAAGCTCCCATCACATTGACGCCTGACCAGTACAGCCTGGCTGCACACCACAAGCTCCCATCACACTGACGCCTGACCAGTACAGCCTGGCTACACACCATAAGCTCCCATCACACTGGCGCCTGACAGTACAGCCTGGCTGCACACCACACGCCCCATCACACTGACGCCTGACCAATACAGCCTGGCTGCACACCACAAGCTCCCATCACACTGGCGCCTGACCAGTACAGCCTGGCTGCACACCACAAGCTCCCATCACACTGGCGCCTGACCAGTAGAATGCTGTCCTAATTCAAGGGTCAACATATCGCCCATATTGTGATTGGAATCTTGATACCAATGGCTTTATATTTCCCACAGAGCAATCACATTCCATTACCTGGGAGACTTTCTGTGTTAGATAGGAATTGAGGTCTTGATCACTGACAGCAGGTTTCTCTTTCATTGTCTGGAAATATTCCCTCACCATCTGCTTATAACGAGGAATATCTTTGGCAAACAGCAGTTTGTTTGATGGCGAATTCTGTAATGCAAATATTGAGATTTGGAACTATATCGAAACATCCGGAGTAAGGTGTTGCACATATTCGTTTTTGTAGCCATATTTTTATACATGATGCTCAGGCTGTGTCCTGAGCTACATACAATATCATGAGGAACAGCTGACTGATTTATTATGTGATTATGCTGTGTCGAGCTATCACACAGATATTCAATTAACTAGTTGCGTACCAAGGACTACTAGTAATACATACCTTTGTTAGAACTAGATCGGCGGTAGAACAACTGTCCATGAGTGTTTGTGCCACCACAGAGAGACAGGAGTCAACTAGAAGTGGTTTGTGCACATCGAAAACAATTTCAGGATTCTTGATGACATTCACCCAAAACCTCAGCAACAGACTGGAAATATTAATGATTCCTTTTCAAGTCCGTATGTTGCAAACATGTACCCACAAAATAATAAAATGTAAAACGAGTGTTAGATTCTATCACAGGATCCCCATGGTTTCATATTGTCCCAAAACAAACACTATCCAAGACCCCGTTACTGACAAGCACCTGTAGAGAAGTTTTTATTTTATTTTCTCTAAGGGTGCTTGTCAGTAACGGGGTAATGGATAGTGTTTTGGGGTCATTAGTATGAAAATATCAGGCTCCTGTGATTCTATTTATTTACTTAGAATGCATTCTTTCACAAGATCATTTAATTTGATTTCTACTTCATTGAACAATCAGCTGATTTTCCTACAATCAACAATATACAAATATGAATAATACATTTTTGTAATGGAATCCACAAACTCTAGTCTAGGCAATTTTATGATGTTATTTTCTGTACCAATATCATTTTCTATCACTGCTTTTGCGTATGTAGTAGTTCCATGAAATATATAATTAGAGTCTGTTAAGGGAGCTGGGCACTGTTTTATCAAAGCATTAACGCTAACGTAAACCTAAGATTTCCTAAAATATTGCGTACGTCGATAATATTTGCGTAAATGCGTTTTACAAAGACATTTTAGTTCACATTCTGTCGTAAGTTTCAGCTTATTTCTACGCCAAGGCTGGGCAACCCTAAATGGCAAATATGAACGTAAGTGAAGAGTTCTTAACACGCACTGATGATGTTCGACCGTCGCATGGTATCTTAGACCGTCACTTGTTCTTTTAGACCGTCACTTGTTGTTTTAGGCCGTGATTAATCATCAAATCTTTACGTATATTTATTCATTCTGGTACCCGTTATATTTGTTATATTGGTAATATTGTGTCCCGAGTTACGTTCAATCTTCAATATTTTTGCGTAAATGTATGCAAGTACTTGCGATCGTTTAGTAAAACACACTTACGAGTTTGCGTAAGGTAGATATCTGTGCGTAAAATTACGCGACATTTACGCATTGTAAGTAAAACAGTGCCCTGGTCTTTCGATGTTCCCTTATTAATTTTTACCTGTTACACTTCCATGTATGGACAACATCTGAATCTGTGACACCACATCTAGATGCTGCCATGTCAAGAAAATCAAATAAATATTTGATTATAATCGATGGTTCATCTTCCAATGATAACAATGCTACAAATAATTGTTCTATGTATGGTTGTATTGTCATCTGAAAGGGAGCAACAATTGGGTAAGCCTTGGCCTCACTGAGCATATTTGCCTCGGCGATGTACTCCCAATTTGATAAAATGGGCATGGGAAGATATCAGGAAAAATTGATCTTAATTGGTCTACTGAAAGTTTCGGGTAAATTATTTAAACCGGAATGACATCGCCGAAGCATACATTGATAAGTGGGACCTAAGCTTAAAATAACTTTAATTGGATAGGTGTTAATCCAAACACTATAACAGAAACAATTCATTGCACGATTATTAACATGAAGTATCTAATGTAATGATTAAATACATTTGTATGTGAAAACTGACAATTGTTGTGCTTATCTCATTTTAAATGGACATTAGCAGATCACTTAATGCACATTTTAAAACAGCTAGTAACGTCACGTTATTGGTTGCTTTTCTTTGCTTTTCTTTCCCAAGCTGTTGGTGAACAAACACTGTTGTTTCCTGACATTTCTTTTCAGACAATGATCAATTAGCTTAAAACTGTGGGCAGGGGCTTATTCACCAACGTTGTAAGTCTTAAACTCAGACTTTTTAATGGCGAATATTGTCATCAGTGTACTGATTTTGATATAAATTCGTATACATGTTCAGTGAGCAACAAAAAAAACCCTGATCTAATCTAATCTAATTGCAAAGAAATGACGATGTTTATAACTTTTGTCAATTGTGAGTTGTAGGTGAATAATGCCCCTGGTATTATGTACAGCTTATTTGTACTAACCTTGGTTGTTGTAAGTCTGGGCAGGAACAGATCACTTGCTGGGGCCGAATCCTCATCTGATTGTGGTTTCTTTGTCTGAGAGATAATTACATGTTTATATCTTATGGTACTTTATGTGAGCAGTTTGGTTTTGGTATTTTGGTAATTATATGATGTTTGCTTTTTAACCATTAGTAAAGTTTGTTTTGAAAATGTTTATTTCGTCAGGTACCCATCGTTTTAAAGTGTAACTGTAGAATATTTGATTTTGTAGTGTGTCTTGTTACAAAATTATGAAGTAATTTACTTACTAACATCTTCACTCAGTAAAAGAAATCGTGAAACGTAGCTCATACTAGTAATGCATCTTAAAATAGTTATCAATTAGTGCTCGTACAAAATTCGTACTAACGATACATGTATTACGCAAAGATAAAATTCGTGAAATATATTAAAGTTCATGCAGCACATTCAATTCTTTTAATATTTTACCAAATGCCTAAAGTTTGAATCGCTGATTGTTTTAACGGTTGGTTTGGCTTTTCTTAAAGTTCCGACAATGTACGCATCTGGTGACACTGGAATGGACAAACAGCATTCCTATCAATATGTGCAATGTTCATGCAATAAAAAATGCAACCGTAAGCGGTTAATTTGTTGAGATAACCTAGTCCTTAATAATCTGCTAGTGTAGTGTTCACGAAGTCAATGCTATAGTTACCTCTTGTGTTTGTAGAAAGAAGAGCATTTTGTTGAATATTTCCCTAAAATCACCCTATGAATGTAACCAATAGTCAACTCCTAGATGCTATAAAATCAACATGACTACTAGCTAGAAGTGATACTGGTTCTACGTGCATAAAATCACCACACATGTATTTTATATAAAACATGGTTGTTAACAGATCATTCTAAATAGCCATGTAGAACATTGTTTCGTCAAATTATGTATTTTCTTAATTCACATTATACCGGTACATACTTAATTGGACAATAAAAATATCTTATCTTATCAATCGTTAAAATTCAGTAAACAAAATGAACATTTCGCAACAGGAATCTGACTGATTGGAACTAGTACATGTAAATACGTAGTTACCATCTCCTAGAGATTTACATGACTGTTCCATCTCCCTATTCAAATACAGATGTACTATAGCTCCTGTTTGTATGTTATAATGTTGTAATGTATTAATCCTCTTCCAATCCCCATCCTTCACACTGGAAGCATCTTCATCATGTAACAATCGTCTTGTTCCTCCATCATCTTCCTCAACATCTGAAAAATATGTAATTTAATTTCGACGGGACAAAATTTCGTGGTTTTTGGTAAAAGAAATACAATGGTCAAAATTATTGTTCAACGGGATTTGATTTCGTGGTTAAAGGTGAACCACGAAATGCAAGAAATTTAATACCCCAGCCAATTAATGATTTTACAGTAAAATAAAACTTATAATGAACATCGATATAACGAACACTCGGCATATCTCGAACAAATTTTGAATTCTCTCTAAAATGTAAATTTAATTGCTTTTGCTAGTGTGTTCACATTGTTTTGAAGCTAAATGACCTACTTATTAGTAATACTTTTGTTACACTATATTATTGTTTAATGTTTATATTGTTCATTGTACTATTATAGTCAATTAATTTATCCACCACCTTATGTTTAAGGCTAAACACATACAGTATATGTTTTTATAGCAATAGATTAAACTGAAACTACATTGCTCATGCGCAAACATCTAACATTAGCTCAGCCAATTGACAATACTGAAGATACCTTACTAATCATGAAATTGAACCTATATAATTTGAATATGTTTAAAGCGCTCCAACAACATTCTAGTAGTTGCTTATAAAATGTCAATATGAATAACAAAACATGTGGTTATGTTTAACAAGATATGTTTGCTAAACATGTATGTCCAATGGCAGTCCGATAGTCGGAAATGGTAAAGGCCACAATTACCAAGCACTTTGACCTCATCTACTGTCAACCGCCTTGTATGGTTTGGACATCCTAGGATAAACTGTTCTTGAGTTGTTGAACGGAACATATTTGGTCTACCAACCGACCGACCGACTGACTGACTGACTGACCGACCGACCTACCGACCGACCTATCGACATGTTCAAAGCAATATACTCCCTCGTCAAAAGAAGGAGAGCATAAATATATATAATGACAAGTAGAACCAGCCATTGCTACACATTACAAAAAAGCCGAAGAAGCACATTCTTTGCCACACAAACAACATTGACGGTACACATACACCAGTATACTGGCAATCTTACTAAGCTATTTAAAATTGCTAATACTTTGAAATGTACCTTCAAAGAAATTGACGTCAAACAAATTGCTTTCTACTGCTGCAAATATAGTGTTATGTATAATGGCATTAACAAATATGAAACAAATCCTTGACGACGTGATATTGACTAGTAAATTCAACCAGTGTTGATTTAGTCAGTTTATTACTGTATTTCCTAGAATGCTAATAGAACACATAACAACTCTGAACGCATTGACAAATAATGAAATAATGCAATTTAATATAAAATTTCACAAATACGAGGGGTGTACCAGAATTACGTAGACTTTTGTCATAATTTTTTTATTTATGCCTGTATGTTCACCAAATTTGCTGTATAAAAACTTCAAACTTATGCCAAGTGACCCTAAAAAATGATTTGCTTACATAATGTTTATAAGTATGCTTGACATATATGCTTCGATTTTATTCAATTGATCCAAATTAATTCCACTTTCTATCGTTATGAGAATCGACATCGTGGTTAAAAGTATTACCTAGGGTAGTGCCATGAACACTTGGTCTTTGTGAGTAAGGAACGTTCTTGTAGAAAATATCCAACATTTTGCTTTTGGCTTGAGTGATTGTATCACAATCTAGTACATTCACATTTATTTGTTTCTCTTGGTTGTCAATGTAGTCAAAATGATTCACTTCTAAAGTCTGAAACGAAGAGTGAGGCTATAGTTGAAACAGGTTTGAAGTCATACTGGCGTTTAGCAATCCATTTCCGTCTTTTTTGCAGAAAACTCTGAAGTTGTTATGCATATGGTGAGTTTCAGTTGTGTATGGTTTCTAAATGGGCATTTTACTTTATTGTTAATGTGAGTTTGGCCTAGTGGCCTGGTTTTGTAATATATTTTATGTGAGTTTTGTAAGAACCTTGTGTTTTTCATGATCGGATTTGTGTGTTTTGTTGCGTTTTTGGTCTACTGGTTTTCCTGTCCGATGGGTTATTATTGCTTTTACGATCTTTTCACATGCGTTTTAATGAAATAATTCTTACATAATTGTCGTCATTAAACAGAAGGTACCTACCAGGGTGACTGGAGTGATATCCCTATCTCCGAATGTGAAGAGTTTATCCTCAGACAGCGTGTATTTACCGCAGTTGGTGATGTAATCAATAGGACCTTTCTCGGTCTGTATCTTGATAGCTTTGTATAATATATACAATGCTGATCCTGTTTTCCCATTTAAATCATGATACATACATATTGATAGCCAATGCGTCAACAACTTCTCTCCCACTGATTCTGATCTGAATAAAATGTTAATGAAGTTAAAAAGCCAAATAGTATTAGATACATGTAATACTATTAGATAATAAATAAATAAAACAACATTATTTTACATGCCATTTGGTTACTTTCTGCACCCTTTTTGAAATAAGAAACAAGCAACATTTCTGTTAAACATCCTTTTAATTAGCTCAAGTATATTTGTAACTTTGAATGTGGAATCCAAAATGCATTTTTGTATTTACTATATCATAGATAAACTATTAAAACTTTTCTGCCCTTAAATATTTCAATTGTACTGTACAAAGTTTATATATTAATAAACCACTGAATGACTTTAAAAACTAATATATTCAGTAAACATCATGTTAATAAGATGCAATGTATCACAAAGATCAAATAAAAACATTTATAACTACCTTCTGAGCATCAGCTTTGGTGTCCCTGAAGCCACGTTTTTGTCCACAAGATCTCCAAGCAAAGATAGTAAGATTCTGCATTTGGAGAATAGAGAATATTATATACTAAAATATCCTGGCACATGTTAACTTTTTAAAGTACGAACACATTTTTAAAAGTGGAATTGGTCTATATTTCAAAAGCCACTGTTTAACGGCTGTAGCATGAATGCGAAACTGTCAAACAAATATAGCAAACACTCCAATGGATGCAAGACAGTAATACATACCCTGTGATGTACTCCATGTTATCGTGATTCAAAGACATGAGAATTGTAGCAACATAAGACCTAAAATAGATGATAAAGATAGAGTGACGGCATCAGAAAAGCAAACAGTAAAAAAGGAATATACATGCACTTAGATAGCAATCGTAAGACATTTTTCTTATGAAATTACCAACTACACAATGAAGATATCTTAGAGTTTAGCTATTTATTCACTTTCAAATACTTGCAAGAGTGCCACACTTAATGAAATAACTCAACACTTCACGCTCATCCACACGACCATATGAACTGAAATACGTATACAAATGATTCTTTATATAAAGCCTTTCTCAAACAGTAACAATACCTGTTTGTGCGCACTTACTTATCATGTATAGTAAAAGAGTTCTGTTTCTCCAATGTTTTGATAAACATGATGAGGAATTGAGTATTGCGTAGAAGTCCCTTAAACATATCCATAGCTTTCTCCATCTGTTCTGACTGAAACAAAGATATTATGTATTATGTTACTGTATCATATGTGCCACCAAATTGTGCTACGATGAGAACATTACTGTTATCCATAAGGAACGAGTTTCTAAATAAGCTTAGCTTTCTTCTCAGCCCTTGATTTGTATAAACAGATGTATGTTATGAAATAAAGTGTTTAAACCAAGAGAACATACTGGTACATATCGCTGGCTTAGAATGAGAAGGTCGTCACTTACGACCTTATAAGACTAATGTATATTTGAAATCTACATCACAAGGCGCTTCTTATGAGCATATTGTCATGAAAATCGGAAAGTGTCATGTTGACCAAACAGTTTTTCTCAAAATATTGATTTTCTAGTTACGACCTTCTCATTCTAAGCCAGCGATATGGAAACTACCCATACACTATTACCGACACTACAAGTAGAAATGAACACAAACATAATCAAACCATGCAATAAATGGAAAGCTTAATTGAAAGTGACATGTCTCTATAGAGAACATGTAGCCAATTGTGACTTCAAAAATGTAACGGCTGTTATAGTTGACACAAATAAACAAACTATGGCATGTCATCTCGTTATTTTGTTTAATAAAGATCTCATTTTGTGGCCTGTGTTTGTAGAACTACTGCGAAAACTGACATTTGAATTTAAACGTAAATCTTACACAAGCTGCAGGTGGATGTCTCAGTGGTGCAGTCTTTTCTGAGGTAAATAACGTTTTATCTGCATACATATTGTACTCCCTGAATAAAGCATGTCCACCTTCAAGGTCGGTGGTAAGGTCAGACACTGCAGTCTGTAGATTGGCAAATTCTGATATGAAAATATGAAAACTAATAATGAATGATAATTATAGATGTGACACTATGGCATACTTTATTAATACGCCTCAAGTTGCTCATTCTGAAATGCGTAATTATTCCAAACGAATCTGTGTACATGTCTTATAAATAAATGTATGTCATTACTATAAAAATCGACGTTAACTTTTCTAAGATTAATTTTACCGAATATCACCACTTCGAAGTGTTAGTATAATTGTAGATATCTGAAAAGCCCAATAACGTTATCCTAATGTAACATTTAATGGATATACCTTCTCTGCATTGATTTCTGAAATTAGCCTCAAGTTTGTCCATTTTGATCACAATTTCTCTTTTCATATTTTTCTTCTTCTTCACCATTATTGCAACATAAACTCCGGCAATTACCAAACAAATTACAAGAAATCCTATCACAGAGGGTATTATATATTCTTCAATGGAAATAGGTTGTGCTCCTCTCAACCACTTGTACTTTATTTCTCCAATACTTCGAATGTAATATCCGATTTGTACCTGAGACAAAAATAATACTTTTAGCACACCTGCATCAAAGATGACAATTAACACATATTAAAAAAAGAACATTCATCACTGTCAACAATAAACCATTACCAGTAATGACAAGCTCATGTCGTGTCTCAGTCACGATCATGTAAACGGTTCTCAGCAATGGCAACATCGACTCCTCGACTTATCAGCTTGGTATGTTTGTTTATTTTTCATATATTACTATTTGTACAAAAGGTTGATCCTACTATATCTTAAGAACACCATAAGCTTTTATTCTAGATGCCATTAAACAACTTCCGTTTACCTTTACTGTGAAACCGTTGTCATACTGAGTTTTACACAGTGGGATATGTTGTGGTGGTTTACATAAAATGGTTACGGATGTGAAATCTGTAATATTGCACGTAAAACATCCGATCATTACTTTAACATCCTCGAGTGAAGCAGCTACGTCCAAATTATTGCCCTGTAATAATTATTATATAACATAAATTAAGATTTTGAGTAGACTACACGCTACATAAATTTCTATAAAACTGACAACCTAATCCCAAAAACTCAAGACAGCTTATTTTAAAATACGTGCCCATTTCAAACATAATGAAGAATATTTCGACTGATATACAATATAAAGAGTTTTCTATTTGTAGCTTTATTATTGATATAACAATTGAACGATCGACTTTTGATATTTCACGGGCAACGTTTTCCATCCAGACAAACTTATTAAAAGGCTCAACATAAATGGACTCCAATGCCAGTACAGGATTTAGTCTTCACAAATACATTAAATAGGAGTAAAGGTTCTAAAAGACTTGTTTACAAATCCAATTCTTATCTGAAGTTACAATCAAACTACCTGTTACTAATGTTTGTATAGATAAGATAAGGTTTATTATGTATATAGGTACATATTTTCTTTAAGAATATTGTCTATGTAACACATAACAATGAATAACTTTGGAAATGAATATTGTTTCACCTAAATAGGAAAAGCAAATAATCGACTGCATGAAGCAACAAGATACATACTTTTATGATAAGATTTTCATCCTTTAGTTCCATTAGTTCTTTTGTCTTTGTCAGATTATATATAACCGGGTCCGGATAATATGTGATTCCAACTATCTCCTGATCTAAGTCATCTGCCATTACACTGGACACGCCGTCCATGATAAAACCTAACCTGTAACAAATTTTAAAGATAATTATATGAGACCGTCACTCCAAATTAATGTCCACACATCAAGGATATTTTTTAGCGTACATTACCATTCACATGAGCGATGTCATTATTTAGAAATAGTTGCTATATTTATTGATCAGCGAATATTCTTAATCATATAGCAAGTAGGTAAATGGTATTTGGTAGAACTAGTTTACATGATTGAACTTTTGAAACAATACGTATAACACACGCACTATTCAAAATATTATAGTTGCCACTCACAATACCAGGTAGATATTCTGTTGATGGCAAATTGTGACTATAACTGGCATACCTTAGAAAACCTTTTATAATATAAGCATTCAATAAGTTAAATTCCGATGGCCCTTAACATGTAGTGTGTAAATACTTCAAACATTACCTCGTCCCTTTGGTGCAACAAGGTTTTATCTTACTTTATACTATATAGCGAGATTCAACCTGGTTGCACCAAATGGACGACCTGTACATTGCTTACAGATGCTCTGTCACATACCTGGCTTGTTTGCCGTGGTTCAATTGCCTCCTAACTCTGTGATGATCCGAAGCCTGATTATCTTCATACCTAGGACTTGGACATATCAAACTTTCACTTCCACTTCGTAAACAATTCTATATGAAGTTCAAGAAATTTTATTGGCATAACCAGAAGAAATGTTTGTCGCCACAATCAGTTGGCGTTTGATATGTACATATATCATACAGTATCATACTTTATATCAATTGAGATGGGCATTTTAAAAACACTTTGGGTATGTTTCTAATGACTCTTTTTAACAAAGCTAAGCTATAATTTAGAATTGACAGTTTTATACTTCGTTTTGGTCAATTTTCTGGCTTCAAGCCATTCTTTCAAGAAATACAGGCGTCGCGTGGTATTGCAATCATTCTGATCACCTCGGTGTTTATGCATTACAATATAATGTTTACAAGAGACAAACGGAAATGGCCGAACTTATACGATTGGTATTTTACAATGTGAAGGAAATAAGGAAAAACACCTCAAAGTAAACAATAAGAATAATGCAGAATAACTTTATGCTTAAGATTTTCCACGCCAATATGATCTGATGACGCTTAAAGAAATTACACGAGAAAACAACGTTTCTTAGGATATTCAATGAGTATCAAATTTAGAACTATCATTAGATGGAATGTACATTATCATTTACAACTGAAGCTGTAACTGAAATTTTGAAACGCTAAACGGAGAGGTATCAAATATATACTTTTGTTAAGTATCTGTTGCTCTTACTTCGTATTTCGATGTTATTCCATCAATCACGGCATATATACTGGGTTTCTGAATGGTATGCAAGTTGCTTCCCCTGATTGTCAGGGTTCTCCCACCACTGCAACAACATATAAATATATACCACATGTGTTTTATATAATTATATCTACAGTAACACTTTGCTTCTTCTTATATAAACACTTTCAGTGAAACAAACAGGATGGCATTGTATATTTTACGACGGTGTCTTTTTCACAAAATTGCATTCCTCACTGATGTAAAGGATAAACTATTCCCGATTAAGGAATAAATTTGAGTGAGTCGAAATTTAATGTTAGAATTAATTTTGTCTCGAATTTCGGAAAAGTAGTATTATTAATATGCATGAAAAAAAATGTACTTTTGTTAAAAAACATGCAACACAATTTGATTACACTTTAACAAAACAACTTAAATAAACTAGAAGTGAGTTTGAAATTTAAAATAATGTTTGTATTTGGAAATTCACAATTTGCACCATTTCCTTACTTTAGGTACAGCGTGTAATATACTATACATGAAATTTAAGTTATCCTAACAAAACTTAAATCAAACCTTGCAAAGCTTTCCCGAGGAGAAATGTCTGTTATACTTGGATTGGTTACATAAGTGAAGTGTACATCATCTTCACCATGAATCAAAGTCCCGTCAAACTCTACAGTTATGTCCACAGTAGTGTTCCCGTCGACTTTGTTACTCAATGGTTGTGTTTCACAAACAAGAATAAGTGATCCGGATTCATCACTGAAGGTGTTACAAAAGATAAGGTGGAATTTTGAGAATTGACGAATTACATGTTAAAAACGATAGAGCATAATGCATGGTTATTTCATTGGAATTCTTCGTTTGTATATGAATTGTTTCTTTTATTAGTACTTTACAGTAACCAGTAGGCAATATAAATGATACTTGAACAAACATAATTTCTTTCCCGTCTATTTCAACACAGCGATTATCCTTTCTTCTTCTTTCTGTTTGTTTCGCTTGAATGTACGCATGTATCCTTTGGTCATATTTCACTATTTGCATGTTTACATGTTTTATGACTCCTTTTGGTAATTCTTCGCCATTCATTTTGATCATTTCCTTTCAATCTTATCAATTTTCTGTTTTGTAACAAATAACCATCCTAGAAATTTTACATAGGAATTTAAAACATCTAAGTGCAATTTTATATGCAAGTTATAGTTTTCATTTTATCGTTAGTGATTGCAAATACGGGTATCTCTTGATCAACAGGTCCGTAAAAAAGGGCCGAATATCACTTATTAATACATATATAGATACTATGTATATATAGGTGACGTAGCACTTTTCACAGACCGGTGTCTTGACCAACATACCTTTCAGTAGCTCTGTCGTTTGTCAAACATCTATTTTCACCCACAAAAACCTTCCTTTCTAATCCAGTATCGAGGTGAGTACCGTATATTGTTACCAATGTTCCCCCATCATTTGGACCAATTGGTGGTACTATAGCACTCACAACAGGTATCTTAATAGTAAAATATACAACACAGTTGTATGTTAAAGGGCATTATGGGTTGTTGTCAAATACATCTATTTTTATATAGTAAGTGTTTATAATATCGGGATACTCCTAAGCAAGCCGACCACTGATAGTTGCTAAACGTATGAACCATTTGGGGATATTGCAAAATGACAGAAGATTTATTACATTTGTTCCAAAAGCTCACAAAATATACGTTATAAAATTAAATTTGATACAATCATGGTTTCATTAGAAACCGTATCACGTGTATGGTACATTTTTTGGAGCCGCCGAGGCAGCATACTGATATTTTTCTTCGTCTGAAAATGAATGATTTCTACCCTAGTCACACAAGGGACAACATGCAAGCTGTTCAATTATTAACTGTACAAGAAGTTTCCAGACATTTTCAGACATTTAGTCTTACAGCGTTGACAGATTAACTACCTAATAGTGAGTATGTATAATTTCAAATCGGCCTTAATAAAGGAAGTATTAAGTAGTTCATCTTACCCGGACAGAAAATAGTCTCGGATATTCCCCAGTTGCATTACTCGTCAATGAAATTATCACTTTACCATCACCAGGTACTATGCTTCGTTCTAATGTACATACAATCCTGGAAAATAGCATAGTTCCAAAGCAACATTTGTGAAAAATAGTTGTGTAGGTAGAATACAAGAATAATAAGACAATAATTAATAAACAATGTCTAACAGTTCTAATGAAATTATTATGCGAATGCAAGTTTAAATAACGAGTACGAAAAGTAACAAATAGCTTCTCGATACTTATGCCCTTGCAGGAGGTACACAAAGTCACACAATCACAACCAAATAAGCTCCAGGACGAAAATACGGTATCGGGAAAAAGCCGTTATCTTCTTCCGATATTTAATTGAATGCCGGTGATTAATATATGAATACAATGCCTGTTGGTACATGCACATCACAGGAGATCTTAATCGTTTCGTTAGTTTACCTTCTTCCAGGATCATACAGTTCTTCTATAGAATGACATGGTTTACCAACGATTGTCACAGCATCAATCGTATCTTCAAAAATTGAACCAAGATTCTTTCCATCTATCGACACGTTGACAGTAGCATTTACAGCAACACTTAGAGGAAATACCTGAAGTGTCAAATTGTGATTTCGTCACATTTTATCCCATTAAAAACGGCTTTCAGCCATGTACGGCAGCAAGAGGACCCACCATTATATCGCCACGTATACAGTAGAATTTACTACAACACTCAACGGATATACCTGCAATGTGAGCTAGCCAAATAATCATCTTGGCATCTATTTAAACCATTCCAGTCATACATACTAACATGATCTTCCCACAACCTCATTACTTTACAATTTGTCATCAGTTCAGGAAGAGGAAAGGCTTGTGACCATTAAAACATAACATATCCTTACATGGCATTGTAGTTGTAGATTCAACAGCATTTTTAATTTTGTTGAAAGTAATAACCATACGATATTCCGTGGCCGAGAGGTTAATGCGCAGCCTCCTCTCTCATTGTTTGTTACGGGAGGACGATTTTTTTAATTCGGAATTTGTATTTCATGAAATCTACCAATACACAACTAAATATGACTTGCAATCAATTACTATTCTCGTTCAACCAGCGTATTTTAAATCTGGGGGACTTGGCTAACCACTGAGTTATGATAATGTCAATAACAAGTTAACATATTTTATACTTTGAATAAAATCCTTGTACTTACGTTTGTGATTTGCGGGTGTGGACATTGTATGTCTGTCTCATTACAATACGTCCGGTTATATATACAAGATGATTCACACCATTTACAACGGTAGTATGGTTGACTAGTGGCGAAACTTTGGCAGAATCCACAGTTTTCACTAGCTTCTGATAAACTCTTGCACTCATATACAACACCTTTAAAATACTTGGTATTAGATACAAATAGCATAATACATGTTAACACATTCTCGTTCAACCAGCATATATTTTCGTTCAATACGTAGTCTGGTGACTTGGCTGACCACCGATTTATGAGTATGCATATACAATTATTTGATCACCAACAAAATTAACGAAATATTGAATAATAAATTAATAACCTATGCTGGACAACATATAGCAAATACTATTAACTAAGAACATGTTACATGCAATCATATCAAATATGATACAAAGAAATAGTATATATACAGAGCAGAGCAAATGTTTGGTTATCAGTGTTTCAACTGTTAATGCGACATTGATTTCTTATAGCGAGTTACGTTGTTACTGTCAGAAATCCAGATAAATTGTAAAAGTTGATGTTTTTCATTTCATTCCACCGCCTCAACCATACAATCCATTGGGGTATAACTTTGCCATATGAATTAATTACTGCCTATTCGTCCATATGAGATGATGGTTCATTATGTTTAAAAATATGGTTCTTTATGAATGGATTTACTCATATTTTATGTGATTTCTGGTTCTGAGGGTTGATGTTTAGTATCTCCAATAATTGAGCGTGAGGATAGCAGAATATGCATCAAATTTTTCATGTTTGTGTTGTTTACACATGTCTTTTACACTTTTAATATTGGCAGAATATATTTCGAATACTCATTGACTGAAATTTTGTCAATTTGTTAGGTGAACAATTAGAAATTTTGTTCAGTGTATATCGTTTGAGAGTAGTCTCGTAATAACCGACGCTTGTCTGCATATACCACTTTATTATTTGACATATTGGTACGCCCTATGCTAGTTCTTACACACTGTCGGAACCTACGTTCGATCCATTTGGTTATAAGGCCATACCAAATCGTTTCTTCGTTTAGCGTCCGAGGACGGATAGGTTTTGGCATCTTTGGAAAGAAAAAACAACAAAATGTTTAACCTCTTGTATCTTCAAAATACTTTGAGATATTGCTTTCATACTTATCATAAATATTCACCATCATGTCCCCAACCCCTACACAGCAGTAGCTTTTAAACAAACAGGTTTAAGTTATTTCAGTAAGTTATTATGTTTGGCAATGCTTGATAGCTATTATATTAGTTAGCCATAGGCATACATGTATCGTGATGAGGATAGAAATCATTATGATTTGTTTTTTAGAGTGTTTGTTTTTTGTCTCAGGATAGCTAGATAGGTTTTCGAACTAAGGGCGGACGCTGAACGAAAATGCGACTTGATATGGCCTAACGTACGACGCGTTTATGTAGTTATAGATTTACCGTGCGTATTTGACGATGGGTTTTACAATACAAAGATCATATCAATAAAGTTGATAAATCTGATCAAAATGCCATATTTGAAGGCGGGATAACTTATACAACCTCGTACCTTTAAAAGATTCACCAGCTATTTCTGAACCTTCCCACATGAGTTGAATTGTTACATCTACTTCTCCTTGGTAAGTCACCACTAGGTCAGCTTCCTGAGATCCATGAAAATATAGCAGATTATGATACGAGTGTCACCTAATTCATCAAAGTAAAACTGTTATGATGCGAACATTATTATCGCGAAAAAGGTTCCATATATTGTATATTATACTCGTAGATAAAGCAAGACATTTTCAAACTAGTGACAATGACTTGACTAAATTGTGCATGGATTATGTGCGCTCACAATCGACCATTTTCATATGAATCCGTTGTTTATGAGATTGTAGGATCTCTGTCAAACGGCAGAGTCGATAAAATAAGGATAAGCAACAAAAATAACACCGCGTTAGGGACACTTTCCGTTAAATTCTGCGAAATAAGACGCACAGATCTCAACTAAAAGTAACTGGCGAAAACGAAGACTAGCATAGGCTACAAAACATTAAATCGTTGATTCCAAATCAAAAGGGTTATTTCGATATTACGCCCTAAACCTGATAGGTCGTGCTTCATTCTTAATTGGAATAATCTAAATTTGTAAAGCCAATCGCTCTTTTCCGAGTTCTGTTTCCAATAACGCATCGATACTCTTTTTATTATACCTCACATTCCGGATTTGGCTATTAACTACTTATTTCAGTAGTAAAAGCATACCAGTCTCATACATGGGACAGGGCATCAGTCCAGAAAGGAGCCATGTGCTGCTCCGACGGTGACGCTTGGAATGACGTCACGTGAAGTCCAACGTCACGTGAATCAAATAATGTTATTAGTGCATTCGGTCGGAGACATATAACTCCGAATGATGCTAAATGGCTTTGAGTCTTGCTGCCAATATGAAATTGCTAGATGAAAAGTCCTCGAATATATTGATCACCCCTCGTATATATATATATGTAATGTATTTTTCAACTTTTAACATACCCATTTGAGTTCGCATGTTACTTGATTTGGCTGGTTATGCCTTCCAGTGAACTCAGCACTTCGTCTGGAACCAAATGACATCTTGCAAGAATATCCAACGGTTGTTGTCTAACAGAAAAACAGTGATAATAATACTAATACTTATGTATCGTTGTATGTTTAAGTTTGTATGACAGGGAATATGATATATTAACAATCAATCGGGTATATTAAGTACAGTAGTGCAACTACCAACTAGGAGACGTTGTTCGGTGTGTGTATAAAAGGAAATTTCTCTATTGTGCTTACATACAGCACAGGACAATATTTTGATATTGCATAAGAAAGGTTGTCTCCTAGATCGTTCTGTCGTTCTCGAGACTTTACGAAGACCGGATTTAAATCGTGTTATTTCGACAAAACAAAACTAGTCCAAACACAGGTAAATGTTTCATTGATACCGATTTTCATTTTTCCAGAAATAGATATGTAGTTTAATCTATAAGAGGGACACTTTTTTAAAACCCCAACAACATTTCGTTATTATCATTGTCCAATGACATAAGTGTTACCTGTATCTTCTTCTTTAGTTATATGTACAAGTGATGATGCGGATCTCGATAAAACGTTTAAAAAATAACTTGAAAGTGGACACAAAGACTACGAATTCACAAAAGGCAAATGTGATATGGATGCTGTATACGAACCTCCACAGGCAAATTGGTCCCCGTCATGGTAAGGTTGTAGATGTCATCTTTAGATAAATACCAGGAACCATTTATATTATCAAATACAGGTTCATCAGTTCTAGCATTTACTGTGTACGTCACTGCACGTGGACACATGTCCTGTTGTCTTACAAGCGGCTTAAATAAATATTATGAACATTAAAACAGTCAGTCTATACTATAGACTAATTGAATTCAGAATAATTAGTTTACCCTTCATTGGTAGATGAAGAAAGTCAGGCTCATTTAAATCAGACCCATATTAGCTCCACTACTTTTCACTGATATTGGATCTGACAACGTATGGAGTCATGTCAACTTGAACTTTACACCATCCAATCAAATCGCTACTTTCACAAATATGAAAGTACGGAGAATCTCTGCAGTAGCTTACAGCCAGAGAGGTGTTTGTTACGTTTTGATTCCTGGTAGAGTAATCTGATTTTAACGAGATTGGAAAGAATGCATATCACTTTGTCCGAAGATGTACTTACCATTTCACTATTGAGAGAACTGGTGTTGTAGACACAGTTAACATGATATGTATGCCATATACACGACAGTTTCATGTCCGTACATTGGTAGCAACTGAAATAGTACACACATAAAAATAGTTGCAAATGATCGTCATGACAAATATTAGTGTCATTATATCAAACGTGTGTCACATATATCACTTGATACCACATGTCATATGCTAGATTACAATGTTAAGATACAATGGATAATTAGTAGATGTTGACAAAGTAATTTAAAAAAGAGATATACGAGTAAGTCACCTCTCGTTTGAAAAGATATATACAAATTAAAGTCAACAAGCCAAATATGATGGTAGACATCAGTAAAAGATTCTTAAAACATATTGACATGGAAAACTGCTGTCCTCTGTTCAATGCATCATTGGTTCGACCCCGCTTGGAATCGCGATCTTCATGCAATAAATAAATGTTACAATAGTAGGCCTACGCTCAATGTATACTATTATACAAATGTACTATTTACCTATTTAGTGTCTCACAATTGTAAACTCTGAAATACCCAGTCATGATCGGGCTTGTAGACATTAACGTCGTTATAGATACCGATATGTTTATGATTCCTGTAACGTAAGACGAAATGAAATGTAGGAATCAGCATATGGCTTTTGCAAAAGAACAACACTTTTTGTTCTTCTGAAAAGTTTGTTTTTAAAGGAGGTTTTATTTACTCATCGACATATACACGCATGTTTTCAGATACTGTCGTTATAAATTCACATGTATATTTTTATTTCTTGAACTTGTTATGGATTATTCCTATACTCAACTGATTGTTTAATGACTATTCATTCTTTCCGTGAAATTATCTTGAGATCGAAGGTACATGGAGCGTAAATATATGTCTTTCAATACTGATATTTTTGGAACCATATCTAGTGCAACTTTAGATTATGTTCTTCAGTGACATCGGCTACATTCCTGTCTTCAAAGGTAGAGACGTTGACAGTCGCTTGCCAGCCACAGAAACAGTATATTAGATAATATTTTACATTGTAGTGGTTATGGTTCGTAGAATTACCTTGAATGGCATCCATTTCCTCAGTTATGAAGTCGGGCTCACATTCTACTTTATATCCGTCGCTAGATATGTCAGCTGGTACTGAATGATTTCTAGTAGCGAACTTTTCGTTGTCAAATACACAATTAACTGCGAGAGCTTGAATTGGATGGGATACGTTGATACTCAGCTAAAATATATCATAAATTCATAATAAATTCAAATAAATGAAAAAGGGTTTGTAGAAACGCTTTATGAATATACATTTTGTAATAAGGGAGTGTACATAGACGAACATCACCATTATAATATGGACACATGTGTAAGGCATTTCTGTTAAATAAAGCTGCTTCCAATATTGAAAATACAGTTACTGAAAAGCATTTTATAAGGCAAATTTAGTTACGCACCATTCGATACTATGTCAGTGAAAATATTTTGAAAGACTATGTATAACTTACAATACAACATAGATCTATACGCGTATCGAGTAGAGTCCTTACTTAACCGACATTTTACTTAGTCCCATGTAATTATCACCCTACACATTTAACTGTAAAGCCTAGTTGAAAAATAATCCCACAGGGAATTTTGAGCAATTATCTAATTACTCAGTACAGCCTCTATAAATAAATTAAAAAGTATTTATTATTATTATTATCCACATACCTTATCTAAATCTCTTTCCGATACCAAGTCAGGTTTGATGTCTCGAACAGAAGGACATTGATCTGTAGTCGAAGTAGATAACCAAACATGTGAAGCATTACACATACTCTGTTTACTGCATCTACAAGAAATATATACCAATTTTTAAAACCAATTATGTAATACCCCCAACGATCCAATCAGCGTCGCCTAGCATACCATACAATAGACATATATAGAACGAATCATCCATATTCTCAAAACATGAATTTTTCAAGCAAGCATATTATACTAGGTCCGTCATCAATGATACATTGCAGACTTCGTGCATTATCCGTTTTGTTTTGGTTTGGTTTGGTTATTATTTTATCTTAAGTATATATAATGAACATTAATACGTGAGTAAGGGAACTTACATGTATTAAAGTTCAATGAATGATTATTGTCGGGTTTTGTTCCGTCATATTGTAATAACTCATTGTACAAACCGGCATTTAGAACTGTATGTTGCTGTTTTGGCAAATTGGTGTATATAAACCGACCTTCCACATAGATACACATATGTTTATTTAACGAAGTAATCAAAATATTGATCCTTCAATCTTTAATAAACGTATCGAGTGAAACTATAATACCTGTTTTCTAACATACACCAGCCACAGTAAGGGTCTTTGCTGCCAATGCAATCACCACAAGACTTGAAAGATGCGCACGATTCAACCGGCGTCTTGTAAACCTATAACAAAATATAACAAACTTTCATAAAAGACAATGTCAAAATTGTGTTGTTCATCACCGGAATCCAAGTTCGATTCATAATGTTATACATGTACTACATGCTATTGACTTACTTAATGCAGTTATGTACCGTGGACATCCGTCGATGTTTTTCGTTGTATCCGGACTAGAAATTTGGTATCCTTGTTCTTGAAATAAGAAAGACGTAATTGTTACAGTCATAACAGAAATATGCTGGTATCAGTTGCGTATTATTAGATACGTATGTTACTGTTTGGGTGATGGCACATGTTGTATTAATTATCTACATCTCACAAACCAAAAGTTTACAATCTAGAAACAGCAATATAGCCTTTAGTCGCTTTGGTTAATGGTAGATAGATAGATAGATTCTTTATTTTCCTCCATAAATGAAGATTATAACATATTTACAATAACAATATATGACATCACATAACAAGACACAAATTAAACAATTTCATGCATATACAATAGATTTCATGGAAAATATATTAATGTACTAACGTCTGTTATAGACTGACCTTGCCGAAACGAACATTGACAACAAAGACGCCAACACGGAATATCAATTGAAAAGAAAACAGGTAACCTACCATCCATGTCGTCAGTCAAAAGTATCATGTTTATTTCAGTCATTTTATCAATTTATTGCTAGTACTGTAACAAGTACATGTAAATATGTACATGCTAATACCACGTATTAAAGCGCAATAATAGTCCGGTCGCCAGGAAGATGAACCTTGCAAAACATGGCAAAGCAAATGTTATTGATGAATCTTGTAGAGGACACATTGGAGGTCCAGACACTGATTGATATAACACCTGCTGAGCCAATGAGTATGTTTTGTCATTTAAAATAAAACAATATAACTAACCTTGTAATCAGTGAGAACAAATACATGTTCCTGATCATGTGACGTCAACATGTCTATAATGTCACCGTAGTTATTCGTGTATGGCTGAGTTATAATCCCTGTCGATCCATCTGGGTACACAGTCGCCTACAGAAAGAAGATTCAGTATGTTCAACCTAAATGATCATATATATGATATAATACATTGATGGCGTTTGAGAGAAAGTAGATGGAGAACGAGAGCGAGAGGAAGGAGAGGAAGCGGAAGTGTTTGATGCGAATTGATTGATAACTGGTGTAATGTCAATTGTTTGCGTAGTTATTTTAACGGCATTTACCTTTTGTACGGTACCATACGCTGTACCAAGGAACGCAATTACAGAGGACTCCTTTGTTGCTATAGTAACGGCTGCTACAGTTTGGTTGAACAGTATAACTGGTGTCTGGACGAGTGCTTTAGATCCAATCATGTGATGATACGGTTGGCCCAGAGGATTACACAAGTATTCTTCAACAGTCGTCGGATGTTGTGCTTCGCTTGGCTAACAACAGAACGTGTTTATAGTTAAACAACATGGCATTACTAACGCTAATTATGATGTAACATTTTATAATGAATCTATTGTGACACTAGAAAGATACTTGTGAGGCAAATTAAAAGCATGTGCAAAATAACCACGCTCAAAGGCAATCAATGTCAATCAGGGTGCACTTAAAACATTGTTAAAACTATTGTTATTCTGTTTACTGAATTGTGATATACTGTATTTTGTTGATGTTTTTTACATTATATTATAACAAGCCCCCTAAAATACAAAATGTACACTGTGCATATACAAATAACGAAACCTTATACTAGACATACAAATGGATACAATGTGCAGTGGTCAGCAATCGGCGATCAAAATGAAATGAACAACTGTGATAATTTACATACACTAGTATTGAAGTCCACGAAAATCTCATCGAATAAAAAAATAAGCGCTTAATGGTGCATGTTTTGCGGTCGTATAAAAATGTACAAGTGTTTTGAAGAGACGAGTAATAAAGCTATACTTACTAGTACATTTCTGCATGGCTCGATTCTATCACCATACCGGAAGTAATATGTTTCCAAGTTTGGAATTACAGGTTCGGTGTAGCATACTTCCATGTTATCGACAAACCTGTGAAGTATAAGTACATTTGCTAAAACAAAGCTAGACTAAGAAATTGCCAGAGAGGAGGCGAGAAATTGCATAATCTTGGGAATCAGCTAGCTTTTCCTTATCAGAAAATAAAAGGTCATTTTACAAGGTCAACTTTCAAATACCCGGGTTAAGCTCATTCGCAGTCAAGATAGAATACCCATTGACGGGAACGGTCGACGATGCCCGGTTTATTCGGTCAGAGATAACATCGCTGTTTATCTTTCTTAAGATCGCTCTAACCACTTCAGATAGTAAAATCCATGGCGGTCCATTGGAAAACGGCAAAAGTTTAACAATTGAAATTAGGGTATACAAAATGGAGCTGCTCTATAAACTTGTATAGTAGTAAGTAATACTAGTATTTTACAATCATGTATAGCTTGGCTATTTTGACCTGAACCTGACCTTTATGCAAGAATATATTACAAGGTTCTTGCTTCGAATATACATTTGTATTAATTTCCGCAAGCAAATCGTGCAATATCGGCATTTAAGATTTGTGTTCGTATTACATCTCGAATGTCTCCGTGATACTCCCCGATTATGAAAACATACCCTCGGTGTTGCAAATTTAACGTAGACAATATATCGACTGTTAAATTATGGTAATCAATAGGTCAAACTCTTGTCAATGTGGCCAAGCTATAGCATAATGTTAATACTTACATTTCAATGACCTGTGACATGTTGTAGACACACATGGCTGATTTTCTAGTGTCACTGTCAGTAAATACAGCAACTAGGAGAGTTGTATTGTCTACTGACACTTTCTTCACGTCAAAAACTTCTCTGAATTCTCCACATTTTATCGGCATATCGACGTACGTATAAGGTGTGGTATATTGACGCAAATAATTGTCATAATACTGACAAATTTGTGCAACTCGACTGATGGTCGGACCATCAACTTGGTTTTGTATACTGAAAAATATCCGCATCTTATCAACAGCAAACGCAGCCACAAACTTTTCAGTTTTTACATTGGTGTTTGTTTTAAAACCTTGTCTTGTGGCTCCATCGTTTTCGTTAGTCCCGCTGTTTTTGTACCAGAATATACCCGGTGCCTTACATAAGCCTTCAAGCTTGTCTTGATCTTTCCAATGGGGGCATCCAACAAACAAGTAACTGTCATGCTCTGAGCCATGGACACTATCTACAATGAAAGCTTGTACACCAGTTATATCTACCACATGCTTCTGTAGTTGCCATTCGACGTCCGTCACATCATCCAGATTCCGGATGGAACAATAATTGTGAGTACTCGAGCACGTGGTCACATATTCTGATCCTGAGAATGTCTGGTTATATATCATTAGCTGTACGGTATCATCCGTGCTAGCATTGTAAGGTCCAGTAGTAGCAGAATTTAGTAACTCTAAGTTAGACGCATTGATGTTATACACTACATTAGTTCCAGATACAATGATATGTCCTCCATATTTGGATAGAAGCATTCCAGTAAATCTGACGCCGGGATGCTGGTTCTCTGGCCAGGTAATTGTCGCATTATTCAGACACCATATTGACGTTATGAAGTACGTACATAGCAGTAAGCCGATACTACAAGATGAGTATCTGTACATCTTCCTAGTGCCTGTGAAGAAAATAATAATGGTACGACCAATAAAACACAGAAGTAATTTAAAAAGCTGGTCTACGTAGCCTAAGCCTTCTTGTCGTTAAATCTGGAGACCCGGTTCAAATCCGGGTAGGGCATTCATATGACTGTTATATTACAGGTTTAATTGAATGACGGATGAACTATGCGGATGAAATACATGTACGTATATGATATAATTCGAGGTGCAATGTTAGAATTTATCTCTAATATCATGTAATAACAAGGGGTGTTTGTAAAACATGTATGTCCCTATGGCAGCAAAATAGTGAGAAATGGTAAAGGTTATAATGACATTGACCTCAAAATCGTTAGGTATTATCTACCTTTGACCTACCTACCCAACAACAATAGGGGTCATCCACTGTTGCTGGCCATCCCCCGTGTAATATTTTAAGATCCTGAAGCAAAGAGTTCCTAGTTTATTGAAAGGAACCATTTGGTCTACCGACCGACCTACATGCGCAAAGCAATAAACTCCCTCATCAACATGGGGGGGGGGGGGGTACACACAAAAACTGGTAAGAAATATGAATAATTAAATCTGTAGCGAACGCTTTTAACATTGATACATGTAGTTTATATTGTATATGGTGCTACAAATGTTATTACGACTTACACTCTACTATTAAAGACCGTGAGAAACCATTCCAACATCAGAAAAATCTCTTTTTAAATAGGATAGCAAGTAAAATGCCATATATAGTCCAACATGCAAAATTCAATGTCCACTTTTTAATAATGAGTAAGCTTAGTCCCTTTTTAATCGAGCAATCTCGTTTCCGATTTAAATAAGACCAAATAAGCCAAGCAAGCAATTTCCCTCTTAAATCCTGAATACAAACTCCCTATTTAACCAAACAAGCAAAGGCCCTGATAGATTGATCAAGCAAATGTACTGTTTAATTGAACACGCAAAGTCTCTAGTTGATTGATGAAGCAAATTTACAATTTATTTAGATTTGAATACATAAAAAAGAACGAATAAAATTGACTAAGTACATGAACTGAAGCACCACTTACTTCTATTATTCGATTACCACATTGTATATTATACTAATCCATGTAGATAACTTCCACAACCATGCATGTTAAGATGCATGTCTCAAATGAGTGATATGAAAGTAAGCGATAGTAAGCCTTACAATTGTTTATACTGAAAAACAAAAGAAGCATACAATTTTATTCACTATTTAGTTTATAATTGAAAATTTACAGCTGTGTGTTTCTTTCACAAGTAGTTAGTGTTGGTTTCAAAAAATAAAGTGAGATTCGTTTGAATATGTCGGTTTTGTTATCAATTATTATTTTTAAAGGAATTTTTTATGTAACGAATTAAACTGAAACTAGTCCATTAGGATCGATTATCGTCGTTAATAAATCGTCCATAAAAAGACACAGATTGAGTACAAAAGCACTTTAAATACATGTATTGATAGCATGTACTGTAACCATTGTTATACTTTTCCTTAGGAAATGAAAACCCTCCCATCAATTTACCATTATATATCTAGTCCTATCCCTTCACTTCACATCAATGCTAATTGTGATTACTATAATACTACTAATATCATTCGTGCCCCACGTGGCTCCGTGGGTAGCGAGCTTGCCGCATAATCCGACGACCTGGGTTCAAATCCGGATTGAGTCACTCGCCTGCCTGCCATATTTCAGCAAAATGCTATGCTAGGCACGTATAGTCAATGACTGTATATCCGGACTATCGCCATAACGCTTGTGTGGGACATACACTTGTAACGTACTTTCGTTTTATAAGGCTTACCCAAAATCTTGATTATTTGACAGAATATGCAACGTTTTCAGAAAAGATGTTGATGTTTCGTATGATGGATGTTGCGTGTCTTTTGTCGACCAGTGTTGTTCAAGTAGTAACGAATAGAGGAATCAATGATCTGCATGATCGTAACGCAATAGACTAGCTATCAAATCAGTCAATTGCAGAGAGTTATTTTACAGTACAACACTTAGATTTACTATTCCTGTTGAGCATTAGGATTTATTTTGACATTTGAAGTTAGGTTTTATGGCTGTTAAGATTATTGTTTTCAGATTCATTACAATAACATTTACCAAACTTGAAAAAATTATTCAATTTTTTGTTCATTTGTGTATTTTGTATTGTGCATATGCTTGTATTTTGTGTGTGCATGTTTCTGTTGTGCTCGGCTATTTATGTTGAGTGTCGCCTCCACTGTCAAATGTTTCATTATCATTACAAGTTTGCTTTGGCTTGTCCGTAGGTGATCTGTCACTATTATTAATTCTTACTCCGGTTATGTTAAATTGACTGACGAGGCCGTAGTCAATGCAGCGTATGTTGTTTTGTAGATTTTCAGGTTCATTTGATATAGTCTTGTCTATTAAATTGTTTGTAAAATTCCTGTGACTTGCACACTGGTTTATTTCATGTATAATTGCCCGTATCAAATTGTTTCTTTTTCTGAGTCAATACATGTTTGTTGTGAATGGTTTGCTTTTTTTGCTTTAGTCATGTTATACAAGCTAGTGTTGTGTGTAAACCAAATCTCGCTATTTAAAGAAACTTTGCCAACTTGAACACACATGACATCAACGTGGTCTTTACATTATCTTTGATCACATTTACTAACTATTAGTATCGAAACAACTTGCACGAAAGCGTCTGTACTACTGGTCATATACATGTAGTCTTACTTAAGGAAATATTTCACAACCAGGAAAACTATTTGTCTGTACGTGATAGTAAATGTACATGTACATACGTATACATGTTTAGATTGGGAGGGACCTCAAGTTGGCCTCAATCCGTTTGTCAAGCATTCGCCATGTACATCTTTCAGCCTGTGGAATTATGTCATAAACTCGCTCAGTATGAATTTAAACTTGTTGCTGGTTCTTTAAGGGCTCTTTCAAAATTAAATTAAATCATAGCAAGGGACCATCAAGTCAGTTCGAGTGTTCGACCCTCGTACTGTTTGAGTCATCTATGTTTTTTTCTATATGAATAAAGAAGGGATTTTGACGGGACCGTAGAACGAGTTCGAGGCATCTGGGGTGTTCGAGGCAAGTACTGTATGAGGCACCAAAGTTCGACTGTATTTATCTTTCAACCTGGATATGGTAACCGAGGGCACGCAAAATAAGGAGTTCAACCAGGGAGTTCCTTTCAACGTGTGTGTACTAAATCATGTTAACAAATAAAGTAAGTACATGCCCAAATTCATGATTGAAACTTATCCCACCATTAGCACATTATGTGTGCTTTCAGAATAGGCTATTCGGTTGTCGTTTTTATTAAATTAAAATCATGTGTATGTAAAATATATACAACACATATCCTATAGTTCGCTATCTATTCTCAATTAACCTTTTACATAACAAACACTATCAGTAAGCCTACTAATTGCTTAATTCACTTAGATACACGATGTATTGCATATGGTATCGTACCGAATTACTTAAAAACAAGATGACTTTTTCTATTGGTGAATGTGATAATACAAATACAGTAAAACTTTGTTAAGATGAGTATCGTTATTACGAGCACCAGGTTTATTTCTAAGCAAATTTCAAAGTCCCTGTGAATTTGCTGAATATATGTTGTATACTTATATCACACCGCTATGTCGAGCTCCCGGTTTATTTCAATCATTTGTCTGGTCATGGTTAGTCCTCGAGATAACGAGGTTTTATTGTACATCCATGTATTATAGTAACTTCCTCCTTACAGTAATAATGTTTTATTGATTAGTTTCGCATCGAATTTAGGGGATACCCAATTTGTTAGAGTCATGATTTACTTTCTGGGCGCTTTTACTTCCCGATTGAGCTATAAGTAGAAGCCTCCGAGACGGTGTAATCAAACAGTAACTCTCATATACTTTAGTACCCAGCTGGTGAAAAGTGTCATGCAACCAGACTTCATAATTACTAGGACAACATTGTGACCAAGGCTGGTATTCACAACATATCTAGGTGGAAATCTTAAATATTTTAAATAAGAATTTTGAGCTGTGCATATTTCCCATACATTGAAGATTAGCCCATGTTTTCTAAGTGATTATTATAGCGTTTTAAACGATGCAAAAATCAATACTCCCGATTGCCATGTTTCCCTGATATACTTAAGGATATTTTATGCCCTTAAGAAATTTCTTTAAATTTTCTACTAAGATGCTTCATGATTTCCAGCCTTGGTCACAATATATAGCAATATAATAATATATAGACCAGGTTTCCGTGTGCAAATCAGATTTGCCTTGCTCGTTTGTCGGACTGACATGTTTCTGAGGTCTTATAATTGCGACTAAATTGCTGAGTATTAATTTTCCTGATATTAATCACTAAGCCATACTTTCATGTTAGTTGTCACCATTCATCAAATGTTTAAGGAAACTATTCAAATGGAAAGTTCATTAGGAGCACTCGTGATAATCAAGGAAAATATTATAATGACACTTAGCTGTTTTTCCTTGAAGTGTTTGAGGAGCTTTTACGTATGTAAGTGTGCAATTTGGTGGATTAATTATATTTCACATTGTGGCTTTATATTTGAATCACAAAGGTCAAAGACATTTCACATGCCCATTATACCAATAAAACTGTTAATCACATTTCGAAATAATTGTAAATATTATATTTATCACACTTTTAATGAAGTACTGCTCATTTTGAAGGGGGATGGGGGTATGATTATATTAGAAGATATTTACAAGTGTGTGAAGATTATAGTCGCCAATGAAATAGTGGTCAGAGAGGTGAGTGAGTGATTAACATAATATGAAACTGCATGTATACCAGGCGCGTAGCTAGCCCTCTTGGCATGTGGATTCAGGATTTGGGGTATGCTCACCTGGAAAGTTTTGAAAACCAAGGTGTAATCTGGTGCGTGTTAGGCATTCTCGAGGTGCCATACTTAGTTGTAAAAACGTCGATTTTAGGATAATGAATTTGCAAATAAATGCTTAAACTCAACATGAAACTTCTATTTAATAAAGCTAAATCATAACCAAACGAATGCTCGAGAGCCCTTTAAATATTTTTACAAACTATTCAGAAATGCTCATAGAAGTCTAGTTGCCGCCAAGCATTATGCTAGCGAGCTGTATGATTATATTGTCAATCAATGTCCATATGTTTGTAGCTATACTACTAGTATCCAAAATTGCCAGCCCAGACAAACTAACGGTTGTTATAGTAGATCGTTTATAATGCCTTTGTCCTTCTCATAGTACTAACACTTACAACTCTAGCGTTAAGAACAGTACCCGTTTCTAGTATTCCAAGATGGAGTCGGTGGGAGAAAATGTCGCAGTGTTGTTAATGGTGAGCTGATTTCGGCTTTGAATGCTGCACGTTATGCAATATAGTCATTTAACCGCAAATGCCAAACCTTCTCCCCACACGGTTGTGACCCCAGTACGCCTGGAGCGAGGAGAATTTAGCTGCTTTAACTCGATGGTTTGCTTCTGTGAACGTTTATTCAGTGGTCTAGCATTCCGGAACATGAATCCAACAGAAACCATGCAAAGACACGATGAAATCAAACCGCACGATACTTAACCAATGGCGCAGACATTGAAGTCTGCTCACTCTAGATATATTTAATGGGATATATGGTGATGAATGACGTGTTTAAAGTCTGCAAGACTAGCCCATCTACTTGTCTCACATAGACTCTGCATGCAGAATCAGAAATCAGTACGTGAATACTTATCGCATTATTACTTATTGAAAAAGCATCGTTTCGCATCTGTTCCCGAATGACGTTTTGCACATTACTGAGTTTCTGTGATGCACATTGGGTTGAAGTTGGGTAAAGTTCTAACGAGTACTAAACGAGTACTTCTCTGCATGCATACACGAAGTAATGAATCAAAATATGGCCTTTGCAGTCAGAGAACATGACTTGTGAAACTAGCTGCTAATATGAGCTCCATCGTAACCCTTGTCACGGATCTTAGTAATATCAAGCTAAACATAGCACTGCCTTGAGCTTCATCAGTATTTGAATCTGCTTGTTAACAACGAATTTACGCGACTATACTGGGACGAGTTTTTTATTGTCAAAGAACATGCATATAAATGGTACCAGTACAGCTAAAACTATTACAATACGAATGCAATGGAAATTTAGAATACTTGAATGAGGAATAAGTGATTAAAGTGAATTGTGTATTGACTTTGCCAGAAAAAGTTTTTTGTCAGAATTATTTGGATTTAGCCGCGTACTCGCGTACAGGTAGCTACGCGCCTGTATACAGTCTTGCAACCACAATGGTAAGTAAAAGTGAGTTTAACTTCCATGTACTTTAAAACAACTTAAGCCGATCACTACACTACAGTCACACCTTTATTATAATAACACGACCATTTGGACCTATGGTTGAAATGTAGGGTTAAAGCATGCCTTTTCGTGCTATAACACCTACAGAGTCCCTAGGGATCTGCTTATGATTTGTCGAAAAAGATGTGTAAACGCTATTAAATCATAAACAGCATAAAAGCAGCAAAATAATGACATTTGGTAGGATAAGCAAAAAGGCACTTAAAATAATATACTTAGAGATACTACACCAGCAATTAAATAGCAATTAGATAAACAAAACATTGTTAAAGATGTGAGCACTAATCACTTATCTCTACTTATCCTTCTACGTACTACAGACAAAGAAACAGATTAATAATTTTTCTACCGGTTCTCACATTGATAAGTGTGTTCTTACACACCAAACAAAACTAGAACTGTCGCCTACTCGGCAGACTAATGTATCACCTGCCAACAAAGGGCCATGATTCTGACAAAAATCATCGCAGCGAAAATTCTTATCTCCACACACATAAACATGTTTTTGAAGGAAATCAAGCAAACACTTCAGGAGGAATTTCGTCCACAGGAATCCGTCTACGGACAGACAGACCGGATGGACAAGCTGTAAACAGTATAACCAAATTACAGTAGTCGTTGTGCAGGGGTAACTACTATCACCTATACACACCAAGTGGCCATTCGTTTGCTAGGATGGACGAAACGAGGGTCGAACGAACAGGACAATCACTATCATTGTGCCTTCTACATCAGAAGATGCCAAGTATTAAAGATATAAACATTCTAAGTGATGGACAGTCATTTCATACAAATTAAGAAAACTTACAATTTATATGATTTGCATATGAAATACCATACATTAAAATTTTGTATTTGTCTCTTTTAAAAAGTTACGCACTGGAAGCAGCGCCGCGGAAAGCCCTTAGAAATTCATGGGGAGATTTGAAAATGATTGCCTGGTGCTGGTGTACCCTCGTAGATGGAGACGAGTAGTGAAGGCCCTATACTCACACCTTGGCGATGAGGACTAAGTAAGTTACATAACTAAGCCTAACATAATCACAATACCTTCCTGTTATATATTTCTTAAAGCAACTGCAAATCCATCTGTTAGATTCTCAAATGTACGCATTTTTCTTTCGTGGGTTAATTTGTAAACTAGAGCCATACATCTGTATTCATTCAAATGCCTTATAACTCCCATACACATATAAGATGCCGAAACTGCCGAAATAACCTTTACTTGCTTTATTCTACTGCAATATGGCAGGCATATATATGTGCCTCCATCCGGATATGAACCCGGGTCACATGGTTAGACGGCAAGCGTACTAACCACTGAGTTTCGAAGACATCTAACTCGGAACTTAATTGGTGTTAACAATAATGTCAAAGCAATATTGAGCATCAATTACTTTTCTACATTAATTACACACTTGAATTGTTTGTACAACATTTAATAGATAGAGAGAGAGAGAGAGAGCTTTCATAGTTGAATATTGGCCGACTATTATTGGTACACAGTGAGACACTGGAGACTGCTAGACAATGTAGAGTGAGTGAAGTACACTGAAAAAACATGGTGATAAATATAATTCAAACGCTTAAAAGATTGCAAAGGGAGATAAGTAAAGTCCACAAAAAAGAGAAGGTTAAAGAGTGGTCTCCCACTAGGCATCTAAAACATAGGATTTATAAATCTAACGCGATATTCTGCAATGTCAATATAAACAGAAATCACTGACCATTACATCGATTTAGGGAGAGCAGAAGTTTATTTTACCTGCTCATTTTTATTCACCAAGTAAATTAAAATTACGCTACACATTGAAAAGATAATCCCTTTTCCAATATCCATAATTATGTTGTTTTACCTGATTTAACTGTTTACTTTAGGTGACACAGGTCCCAATACCGCGTTAGAGTTATACAGCTTCAACTTTTAAAAGTACAAGTTCAACTGTACAGAAAGAACTCAACTAAAATCCTTATAAAATAATATGACAACGGCAATCATATAGCTACCTCAAAAACACAAATTTTCAAACCTTTTTGCTCGTTTAAGTTAATTAAACATTTAAGTCACATGGCGGACACACCATGTGACTTTTTGGTTAAGTTGACAAGTAAATATATATGTCAACAAAAAGTTAAAAACAATTATAACTATCTTATTCTTTGACTAATTTTAACGTGACATGTTCGACGCGCTAGCTCTGGATGAGAACTATCTAATTTTGAAAAACAGATCATAGTGTATGTCAGCAACTGACACATTTGCAGAAACATATTAAGTTGCAGAAAAGGTAGTGCTTTTGAGTGTCTAACAGGTCTCGTCAAAATCTGTCTCACCCGAAAGGTTGTTAGTGAAGTGAGTGAGTAGGTATAGGAACCATCAGTAATTGTTTTTAAGCTTATGTCCCACTTAGCATTTTTGCATCGGCGGAGTACTATTTAATAAATTACCACCAGATGACTTCCGGAAAAGGGTCCTCGTGGTTTAGGGGAGGCTTCAGTGAAGTTATTAGAAACATGTAAAGTCCTGTTCCCAATGCCTCTCGAATAGCATTTATTTCAATCGGGAGTATACTTGTACATACTTGTTCAATTGTTCTGCTCTAGGAATGGCACGTTCACTTAAAAACTGTCAAACATGAGTGTTTTAAAAATCGGACGAGAACGTTTTCGGACTAAAGTAATTAACATCGATGTAACACTCAAATGCAATCACTGAGAGAGATCAAGCTAAAGAGAGAAACTGCAACACCCGTTTAATTGAATTTGCCCATTGACATGATTCATAGGCAGAACCTGGAAATGCAAAACTGACCGTAGAACATAATAATATATTATTATATATGGTTTTAAGTGGAACGGCGATTAAATTTTGTATAATGTTCTACTAGTATTTGCACTAGGTAGATTTTCAATGCGATATGTTTGAAACAACAAATATGTATGATATTTGGTAGCTTTCCTTAGAACTACGTACATTAAATATATTCCAATTTGTATTAGAATTAGTGAAGAAACAAAATAGTTATATAGACCCCTTGAAACTTCAAACTTGATTTTCTCGAAAGCAAGAAAAGAACACATGGAACGCTATGTTTCTGTGGCGACGATTGATTGGAGCTATGTTTTAAAAAGCTACTAATGGAGCTTTGCATATTACTAAAAATGATGAGTCTATTTCTGAAATGGGGTTTAATTTTGCTGCATGATGACAGTGGCTTTTTGGTAGGTTTATAACATCTACTAAATCTGCATAGGCTGACGTGTCAGAGGATTTACCGCCATTTCCACCAAGTGCCGTATCAGTCTCGTTTTCCCTCATGGTACTTGTGGTATTCGCCCGGTCAGCAAAGACCGATGATTCAGATATTCCAATAGGTTTAGTCACTCGATTACTGGTTAGTACCATTCGCATGTGGTACAGCATTTATAACCACGGCATAAGCCGAACTCTCTGACATTCTATCTATCCCAGTATCTACCGCATGAGGAATAACAGTATCTACCGCAGGTTGAAAAACATCCACAACCGCAACATACGACGAGTTCTCTGACATCCTATCGAGTCCAGTATTCGTAGCATTTGTCGTAGCATTTGTCGTAGCATTTGTCGTAGCATTTGTCGTAGCGTTTGTGACAAATGCATAGGCTGATGAAGTCGTGCTGTTGTGATCTTGTTCAACGACACTTTCGCTTATTTCATTCTTCACGCGACCACGTACTATGTCTTGATTATACCCCTGATTGGCAACAGTTACTGGTCTTTCATATCCAACATTGTCAAACTCTAGTCCCTCCGTTCTAGTTTCAATAACGGTGTGATCTGTACCCATATTTTGAACTCCAGAGCTCAAGATTGGTTCCTCGTACGCATTGTTATCGGTAACATGGTGTAACGGTGTATATGCATTAGTTGGTCCCCTAATTAGATCAGTATATTCTGACAGGGGTTGTGTGTTTGAGATTCTAGGTTGTCCATTATCATTCTCAGTTTGAATGCTATGAGCGGAATTGGTGTAACTTTCAACTTGTCCTATTTCATCATACGTTTCTTCAGATTCTTCAGTTCCTTCAATTGTATCATCACTCTTCGACCTTTAACGAAAGAAAACGTACACGCTGGACAGAAAACTTGTAAGAACCAACATACAAAAGCCCGGTAGTACATATCATTTTATGAGCCACGTGTAGTTTAGGATTGAATATTATTGGTTGAGTTAACTCTCGCTGGCTTAGAATGTGAAGGTCGTAACTACAAAATCGATATATTGAGAAAACAAGACAAAACTGTCTGTAATTTACTCTTTATCTATGGGAAAACAAGTTTTTAAAACTTCAGTTTGGTCAACATAACACAATTTCAGCTTTTCCTGAAAATAGGCTCATAAGAAGCGCCTTGTAAAGCAGATTTCAAACATGTATAAGTCTTGTAATTTGTAGTTACGACCTTCTCATTCTAAGCCATCGATATGTTGCGCATAAATTATATAATACTATTGTAGTATATTATTACTATATATAGTATAGTAAAGATGTATAAATAAATAGATGTGTATTCTCTGGATTCGGGCCTGTCATGACCACGTCTCGTAAGATTTGTCACATCATTCATCAGCTTGAGGCGCTAAACCATTCGAGTCCTATGGAACGTACAAGCAGTATACATGTACGAACATTTTCAAACCTTTCTTCATTGACTGCTATTAACATGGGATGCCGTATTTAATTCATTTCTAAATAATGATATGTGCGTGTGATCACAATCAAAACAAGGCATGTCGATGTTGTTCAATTCAGTGACTGTGCAACATACTACTTATCGAATAATTCCAATAATACTAGTACAATGAAATCAATACCTTTTGCACTTCCGAAATGCTACTATTGTAAAACACGCAGCGAATAACACTACAACGATTGCTGAAGCAACTGCCACAATTGTGAAGACAGGGGTACCTGATTCTTTATCTGAAAGAAACAAACACCATGTACCCATCGAGGGTTGACCGAAAGACTGTAGCTCTAAGCATAAAAGTGATACTCTCGTGACGATGGGTACAACCAGGAATGTCATACAGAGAGCGATTAATATAGATTCTAAAATGCATCGCAATCGACTTACATGCATTACTGGTAGAACGAGTCTAATCTAAACAACAAAACTGGAAATGTACCGAGCAAATAGTGTTTGTTAATCTGATAGAACCAACTTTGACTAGTCAAACAATCTCGACTTAGTGAGTAGCTCAGTTTTGAGGAGATGAAAGTCAGAAATTATTTAAAAAATCTCCTAGCAGACAGCCCCTCGTCTAGAACTTTGACCAATTACACTTTGTGCGTATCTTGCAGTGCTTCTCAACACCAAATTATAAATACTCTCTACTAATGACACAATTAAGTCGGTGGCAAATGTAGGAAAGATACTGTTTATGCAGGAGCAACAACAGAGCCTCTGTTCATCGAATACGTACCCGTGTCCTCAACGGAAGTAGTAGTTGTAACCGGCACTCGTGTTGGTTGGGTTGTTGAGAACACGCCAGATGATGTGTTGATTATAGTTGTGACTTTGCTAGTTATTGCATGGGTGACACTCCCTCCGTCTGAGGTGGACACTGGTATCAATGCAGTGGACGTTAATGTGCACCAGCGGGGTTCGTCATCACAAGTTTCATCGCAATTGACGCCATAAAATCCTTCTGAACAGCCAAATGTACATACACCATTGCTCTGTAAGCAAGTGTCATTCTGACATTTTACACATTCCTGGTCACATCGATTGCCATAATATCCGGTAGTACAGTTTACACATAAACCGGTTTTGAAGCAGGACTTGTTTTGGCAATTGGCTGGACATGGTTCGTCGCATATTCTACCATGCCAACCGTCCACACACTTGTCACAAGTGCCGGCTTCCTTGTTGCAAGCACCTTGGCAGTTTGGTCCACATGAAACATTGCAAAGCGTCCCCCAAATTCCATCAACACAACCGTAGCATTCGCCAGTATTCTGTTCGCAAGACGTTTTGCAATATTCAGAGCATTTATCGGCACAGTGTTTCCCATGATAACCAGCTTTGCATGAGAAACACTGGCCACTGTGGCTGCATGGGCCTAAACAGTTCTCCGGGCATTTGGTTGAACAATCTGAACTGTAAAAACCGTTTAAGCAAGAGAAACAATCCCCACTCTTAAAGTCGCATGCACCATTGCAATTTCCAGGGCATGCGTTAACACAGTTATGACCGTAAAACCCAAGATTGCAGTCGATGCAGTGTCCATTAGGGGCAACACATTTATTTCCTTTGCAATTTTCTGGACATGATTTTTCGCAACTCCCACCATAACTTCCAAGGTCACAATCATTACAAGTACCATAAAATTGATCACATCGGTTGGAGCATGGTTCAATACATTTAACGTTACAATGGCGGCCATAGTATCCGACTTCACATTCTAAACAATCGCCAGTTACTCTGTTGCATCCACCAACGCAGTTAAGTGGGCAATTTTCTGTACACCAGCTGCCATATGTGGACGTTTTACACGCGATGCAATTGCCATTATCCATGTCGCAGACAGACACGCAACCAGTAGAGCAATTTTCCAGACACCATGACGCATATCGTCCTGCTATACAAGAGTCACAGTTGCCAGAGTATCTAAAATAAGCACAAAGTAGGGGTACTTCTTTTTTGGTAGTAAATACCAGAACTACTGTTTGGCAACTCGTCTAAAGACTAAAGGGTAATCATTAAAACTAGAGAAAATATGGCGTTACGGGAACATGGAAAGGTACGTTTACTATCAATTACTGCGACAAATGATGAACTGTTCCGATTCTACCGGTTTGTAATTACAGATAGCCATAAGTAACTGACATATAAACAGTGTAAAATGAAGTTAAATTAGTGAAAACACAGATTGTTGTGGGGTACGTACTTACAGAAAGATGTTACTTCATCCATAAATGATTTGTTTTATATATAATATGAAAAGGCAGCACTCAACTTAATCAGCCGAACACAGAAAGCAGCACTAACTATTATAACTATTTTTTTTGTAATGAATACCTATCACACTGGTTTTGGCACAATCCGCTACAATCATTTTCGCAGTGTCGTCCGTACTTGTTGTCCACACAGTTGATACATGCACGGGTAAACATATCACACCCATCTCTACACGAACTTCCACACTGAGCAAGCGCACAAATATCTGTAATAAACATACGTAGGCACTACAACGTTATCAATTAATATGCCCCTAATATAAAAGACAGCAAGTGCTATCACATTCGACCAACATTTTACTACATAAATTGTCGTCTTTTATGAGTTGTCGGGGTATTATGAATAAAAAAATATACATAGGCCCGACTGTAAAACTGATATCACAGTTATGTTCGCCGAAACACTCGCTTACTGGACGTTTATGAACTCCTTTTGACTCCCTTTCATCTCTAATGGGACATAAGGCAAGTCTACTCTATTTCCAACTGTCTTAAGTAATAAACCCATTGGACTCAGTCCTAGGAATATCCTATGTCCATCAGTTCTGGTGTTACTAATCTTCTCCACGTTGTTATTGGTTTGCCTCTTTTTGTTTTCCAGTTTGTATCCCGTGCAAAGTGGTATTTGGGCATGCATGTTTAACGCCATTTTCTTTGCATCTACGTACTAACTATATACTAACTATCTAACGCTTTTTAAGTCCAATATTCCTGATATTTCTTTTTGCCAGTAGTTATTTGCTGCTGATTAGCCAACCTATTTGATCTTTATATTAATTTAGATCACCGCCAACATTCCGAACTATAGAGAAGAATTAACTAACTTTTCTTTGCTGTCGGTTATATTTTGTTTATTCTTAGTTGATATTCAGATTGGATGAAGTTGGTCAAATTCTGTTCTTGCTCCTTGCATTGGCGTGGCTGACCTGGCTTAAACAGGGGTCTTTTTTGTATGTGGACTTTGGATAAGGCAACCAGGACATCAAGTCCAGATCTTCTAAGTGTCTGAACATGATCCGCAATATAATATGCAGAGTGTCACCAAAGCACAGGATCCTTGGTTAAAAATTAGTTATTATTTCTTTTTGATTGATATATTATTGTCGACGGGGAGAACACAGTTAAAACACTGGCATCGCTAAAGGGATGATCCAGTTTTATACACGCGAACATATATCCTGGTTTTCAACTTTCGCCGCTGGTTAGATGTAAGAAGTGTGTTCTGCTATATCATAAATGCTGACATGCAACACGACTCTAATATAATTTATACATGTACAGGTATATATGTACTGTTTATTTGGACGAAACTTCACATTTTGCTTCTTCCTATATTCTTAACTTTTTTGGTAATTGTCCTCAGCATGTACTAATACACAGGCACACGGTTTCGTCGTTTTAATATACGTATATGAAACAAATAAGTCCGGACTCTCCTATACTCTTTTATTTACCACGGAAGAGGGAGTTTAGTTATATATTTTTAATAACGTGTACGTATCGGCATTTTGCATTCTTCTTTTTATCCAATGTTTACACATTTCGTCTTGGATTTGATGTCCCTTTTTAACGCTTGAATCATGTGGTACAGTATATAAACATTATGAGTCACGTATATGCGCATGACAATTTTGTAAAACAGCTTACCTGTATACAGCATGATGAAAACCAGAAAAATAACTTTATTACTTCTGAAGTCCATTTCCTTTTTTCTTTTTCGTCAATTGTATATTTTTTGTTTCATACCGTGAAATCACACATTTGCTTACATAATTTGTATTTAAAACACTTGTTATGACCAGGTATAGGACATAACTTCCTCTTCGGTGTAACATGTATACGTTGTTTTTATATATCTACTTAAACATGTATTTAGGTATTTATACATTCCTCTCTTGAATTAAACAGGAACATAATTACTAGTATTGTTTGCTAACATCTTTATATTGGATACACGTACATGGTATTACCTCAGTTGACGTTTTGTAACATTACATTACATTACGGAGCTGTAACTATAAGTGTTGGATATAAAGGCATGTGACGGTGGAGTGTTGTATGCGAGTGATATATTGGCCTTTTACAGATCTGGAATAATCTCGTCTGTTTGTCGGTTGTTAACAAGTGAATTCATTCAATCATTCAAGCGTTTCAATACTAAATGTAGTTACGTTTGATTCAATAGACATCAAATCCTTCGTACAACTCCCATAGATACTCGTCATACAGGCCTTACAATGCTGGTGTTACAGAGGTGAGTATTTGTGGCAATTTCGGCCATGCAGGTTTCAAAACCAAAATTCATTAATGGCCCTTCATTAGTCTAATGAATTCTCGAGCATTGGCAATATAGGCAATGGTTTCAAAAACAAACTTCAAGCACGACTTTTCATTAGTCAAATGAATTCTCGGGCATTGGCAATGGTTTCATTGGCAATGGTTTCAAAAACAAACTTCAACCACGACCTTTCATTGGTCTAATTAATGCTTGAGCGAGATATGCAATCCAATTTTTATTAAAATTAAAAATAATCAAACACAATCATATTTGAAATACTATTTAATTTCTGAAAGTCTTCATATACATGTTTTATTGTATCTGTGAAGTCATTCATTTTCTTGGAACGTCATTTTGATGTAAGGGTAAAATGGCCAGTTCTTTGGGATGAAAATTCGTTGATTTTGTATTTAGCAAACATTGCAAAATGTTATAGATTGTGCTTTCCAAAACATATCATTGCATGTGTATACGGATGTCATATTACCAAATTATATAATATTTTGTATAAACTACAAGAAATCAAACAAAACTATCGGTATAAAGGCTTTTGAGATACTAGTACATACAATTCAGATAAGGTAAACTGTAATGGGTTCGGACAACAGGTTGTCAAATGAACGATACTTATTCTCTTTACATAATGTGAAGGCAAGCATGTCAACTAAAGACCTGCTTTAGATTTGAATTTCATACACGTATCCACTGTACATCACCTGATCATTGAGCCACAAGACGACAGTTGACATGTCCCTATTGTAAGCAATCAGAGAAAACATTGTCATTTTGGCGTTTGGTCCTCCCAGGTACATATTCATACATATCGCTGGCTTAGAATAAGAAGGTCGTATTACTACTACTTACAACCTTATTTATAAGACTGATAAATATTTGAAATCTGCATCATAATGCGCTTCTTATGAGCCTATTTTAACGAAAATCGGAACTTGTCATGTTGACAAAACGGTTGTTTAAACAGCTTGATTTACCATAAGTAAAGAGTAATTTTCGAACAGTTCTTTCTTGTTTTCTCAAATTATTGATTTTGCAGTTACGACCTTCTCATTCTAAGCCATCGACAAGTCGTCTTCTCGTGTGCTTCTCATGCATGTATATGTGTCTCGTTATGTATTAATGTTCATTTTTGTGGCATATATACCCATGCTCGTATTGTTATTATATGCTCTTCAGTAATGGAGGAAATAAAATAAAATTTTAAATATACACTCGCACATAACATAAATAGTCAATATGACATAATAGTAGTATGATACATAAACACACAATGCAATCTCTACAGAGCAATATTTTGTTCAAGAAATATCTAATAACAAAATATAGATACACGTACATATTTTGCAGTAAAATAAACACCTATTGTTGAAGCAGATAAACGACCTACCGAAAATAAATAAATAAATAAATAGATAAATAAATAATTACAATAACAATATAACACCTAGTAGTCAAAATTACCACCCAAATATAGTATAATTCAAATACCCTTTGTTTCAATAATATTGCTCTAATTAAATTGAACTTTACAAACGTTAGGTGTAATCATAATCTAACATAGTTTATTTTAAGCAAATAACATCAATTTACAAACAATATACTAGCAGCTCGCCGTCGTTGTACATACTGTCCAGTCTGGAAAATAAGTCTAGTCCGGACAATAACAGAATGGGACATGGGTTGAGTTCACTCGTACGATGTAAACAAATCATAAAGGCATATCCTGGCAAAATACTATTTTTCAATGGTTGAAACTTAAATACATAAAATATAATGGCACTATCACATTATTCTACCTTCTCAGTACTGGTCTCGTACATACTATATACAGGTATAAATATAATTTAATTCAAGACGATATTAGCGAGGAACTTTTTAAAAACATATACTAGTATTAAAGATTTGGAATATAAAGCGGCTTTAGATTTGTATTATATTATAAAGGTATGTACTCTGGAGGCTGAGCTGCGATCTGTCAGGCTATCGTGGGGCGAAACAAAGCAAAAAGCACAAAACAGAGACGACTGGCGAACAGTAGTGACGGTCCTATGCCCACCCATGGGCGAAGAGGAATAAGCATGAAGGTATGTTAGTAAAGAGGGTACATGTATTATCATCGAAATGGGAACTCTATTTAATTATCAATTCATATGTGAAATGTGTTATAGTTGATAAAACAATGTTATTGTCGGCGAGATATTCGTACACATACATTTTAGATACAGTTAGTCCTTTGATTTCATCATCTTTGCACCAATAAACAATCCGCCAACTATCCAGTTCATGATCCAGGCAACAATGATCAAGGCAAACGCTGCTCCAAAGTCGTAGCTTTCGTAGTTGTCAACCTTCACTAGACCAGCATAAACAGCAAACGATATCATATGCATCAAACCTGTAGATAAAGATAATATCACTTTGTTATGCGTATTCGTACACATGTACGTATGTGATCAAATTAAACTAGAAATTTGTCCATGGGATACGGGTACCCCCGTTATAGCTCATGGCATTGCTAATGGGGAAGGCGAGGATGTTATTTATAGATAGATAGCTTTTATTCAAAAACAGGCTATTCACAAATATATATACAATTATAAACATAACATGTTATTGGTGGTTGTATGTACACAAATAATATATATCAACTGCGATAAACAATTGCATCGAGTAATTGAGGAACTTAACAAATTATTAGTATAAACTATGGATATAAGCATCGGTATCTAAAAAGGAAAAACAATATTACAAAAAAAATCCAGAAAAAATAACAGTGTTAAGGGGGGGAAATCAGTATCATAAGACATACATTTGAGACCTTATTTCAAAACTTTTGTAGACAAACAATGATAAGTTTTATATAATGGGGTAATAAGTAAAAGTAACAAAGGGCCATAATTCTGATAAAACCTAATGCAACGAATGCTCCACCCTTAACGGCTATACATACATTGGAGTTGTTCATCTGTGAGAGTTTGAAGCAATTCAACCCGGCGATTTATGGGATATCAGCTCACAATAATAGCGTTACGTACGAACATAACAGACGGGCGTACGGACACGTACAGACAGGCAGACTGACAGACATGATATGTATGCCCCGCTTATAAACAAGTACAGGCACAACGAAGAGAAACTGCATGCACTTGCCAGAAGGACACGTTGGCTTACTAGACGATACTAGGTATTGTATTGTCTTAATTTGGCCCTTTGTTCCCCTCACAAAAAGCAACAATAATTGCATGTTCTTTTAAATCGGTCCCTTATGTCTAATATCTATAGACTGCCTTTACAAAACCATGTATGCATACGAGCCGTTCTCCAGGAAACCCTGCTATTTTGACATATATGTAATTACTGTATGAAACAAAGTTTTGAAAAAGCTGCAAAATAAGAAAGAAAAAATACACATCCATTGATTCTATTTTTAGGAAATATTCATATAGAACTATATCTTAGCTTCACAATTTCCCATGAAGAATGCCAAGTCACATATTTTGTTGCTATGTTGACTAGTTTCGGAAAAGTAATCTTATTGAGAAAAACGAGCAGTAAAATAGTAATAGTCTATCAATGAACACAGGCACACGGTGTCATCGATTTAATAAACTTGCATGAAAAAAGAATGTAGATTTCTAGATCTAGTAAATTCTAAAAGGTAGCTCAGCAGTCATAATCTCAACGCAATCCTAATATCGATTTTACCGGTACCCCGACTGCGCGCTTCAATACGCTTACGCTTGGAACCGTTCTCGATTTTTAAAAATATTGTTCAAAGTAAACAGTTCTCGGTTTAAATATTATTCAAAATATTTGGTTCCCAGCGCGTTTGAATACAAATTATTTTGATGCATATTTTAAAAAATAAAACAAAATTCTAAAACGTGATCCTATTTTGAATAGTTTATGTCAAGAATAAATTACTTATCGAATGGTGTAAAATGAAGTATTTATTACAGTAACGTCGAAATACGTTTGATTGACTTTTGCAACGTCACATAAAAAACTCTGGATATGGACTTTATAAAAAAATTGCTGTCAACTTAAAATATATACATAATTTCATTTGCGTTTTGCTTCATTAACCTAATTTTTTAAACTACGAAAAAAGAATAATATTTTTGTCCAAATAGCAGGGTTTTCTTGAGACTGGCCCATATGTAAAATCTTCTTGTAAGCTGCAGACAAATCCAGACCACTACAGATATTTATGTCATCATGTAAAATTTCTTGAAAAAAAAGATGTCAGTTATTCTACACTATTATTTTATCATAGCATAATACGTGTATGTACAACAAAAACAATATAATTCAATGCACCTGACATTGCCAAAACAATGTTTAAGTAGGAGTAAAACATTAGGCCTAAGGTACACAGGTTTCGATGGGTTGGGCTATGTTAGTTAATACGATGCGAGTTAATACTAATGAGCTTTTAAAATTGACTGACAACACCTTTCACCCAATGAGGTGTAGGTTTACTATTTAATGACATTGTGTCGTATTGTCGCACAGTTTCAAAAAATCGGTTCATATTACCCCTTTTTAGTTTGTGTTTTAACAATGACGATCAATTTTCATCACTATGCAACTCAAAACAAATAATGTCGTTTTTTTAGTACATTAAGAACATTCGGTTTATGCATACTTATTATGTTTTAATGTACCCTTTAACCCCAAAGCATTGACACCACCGTATTATGCATTATTGATATCATTTCTAACATTCCATTGTGCTTTTTTATTTCTAAAACGGTCTGGATCTACTTTAAGTACAATACATACATACAAACAGTATTGGTCGCTTAGACACACTGGTCTAATTGATCGCCGGAACACAATGACGATGACACTTTTTCATTTGGAACTCATAAAACGGTCACTGCGCATATCATGCTCACCCTTTATTCTCCACATAAGGAACTGGCACCACTTCAATTATTTTGAAATCTTGAATACGCTTGTCATTTTTGAAGTCCTACAGGTCCAGCCGCGAACAAAAGTCTCCTAAAATGATATGAGGAAACCGGACACGGAAGCGGCACTTAACTTAACCAGCCGATCACAGAAAACAGTAACAAAGTCATATAACACAAATACACGGGACAATGCCCATACAAACCCTTACAAAAAAGGAAATGGCAAAGTCCCCAAGTCCCCTAAAAAAGAGCTGGAAAGCCTAGTTTCACAACTACATGCATAAAGTGGCGACAATAAGTGACCAAATGAGGCGTTGCTGCGACTTGACCACGTTATCAAATACCATGTCAAAAACCGCGACATCCAGCGACACGACAATGCCTCCAACGACCAGATCACAAAACATGACAGACTGCATCCACCAGTGACCAAACAACAATCCTCCAAATTTTGACCCAGGGACCTAGTTGTATACCTCGAAAGACCATTAAGTCCACGTCAAAACGGTAACCGATAGTGACCATATTAATCAATCTATAAAACAAACATAAAATTTAAACCAACAAATGGTGACTTCTACATATAGTAACCTAACCAGGTATTTCCATAAAAAAATGCGAACGATTTAGATCAGAAACAAATAATTAATACGAAATGAAAAGAAAGTTATCTCTCACATTGACCCCTTAGAAAATGACGATTATTGATAAATTATGACTTTCAGTTCAATATATTAGATCGACAAATTCCACTATGAACGGTTTTGGAACAACATTCTTATTTTAATTCAATTGCTTCATTAAGAAAATACGAAACTAAGGGCAGAAACAACATCCCACAGAAAGGACACTTGGAAACAAAAAGGCAACGACAATGCCCAACGTAGTAAAAAGGGTGTCACAGAAAATGCTCAAAGCTGTAGGACAAAAAAGCTTATACAATGAACCATGCCTAACATAACACAATCCTGACATCCCACAGTTTGCCACCTCAGTCCGCCCTTACAGATGATAGCCTGTGTCTTACTGAATAGTCACATTGCCACGTCAGTCGTCATATACTATAAGAAAAGGATATTTTCTACTTTTATTATTTTTTTATAAATTTTCGAATGACCTAATTATCGTCGGTTAAAACACTGCCATTAGTGTTTGTGATCAGCCGAAAGAATCAGAAGCACATGGTCATTGGATTTCCCCTGTCTGAATGACAAACAATCTCCGATTCCAGGGGATGACCCACGTTAGATAGATACATACATTTTATTCCAATTATGTGTCACATGACATATAAATCAATATAGTAAATGTATCAACTGAAACATAGGGTGAAACAAATAAAGCAAGCTTCATTCTGAATGCTGAATGACAATGTACTTGTAGTAATCTTACCTGATGCGAAAGCAATCCCAGCAGCGACGAAATGAAGAAATTCCATATCCTTCTTGACAAACAACACCACAATTGCCGCCACTATGACAAAAGGTGAAAGAACTATCCCAATAATTGCAAATGCTCTAGTTGCATGCATGCCACTCTTTTGAGAATCCGTAACTGTAAAATAAACAAGTTAAGCATGAAATATATTTACATGTAGAACAGTGTCGACGCCTACCCAATAAGTTCTGCAATAATAGTTGCGTTTCGAGCCAGTTAAATAAGATTTTACATCACGAGTTGCGTCTCGTGCCATTCAAATAAGTTTTTACAACAAGAGTTGCGTCTCGAGCCATTAAAATAAGATTCTACAACAAGAGTTGCGTCTCGAGCCATTCAAATAAGATTTTACAACAAGAGTTGCGTCTTGAGCCATTCATATAAGATTTTACAACAAGATTTGCGTCTCGACCCAGTCAAATAAGATTTTACAACAAAAGTAGCGCCTCGACCCAGTCAAATAAGATTGTACAACAAAAGTTGCGCCTCGACCCAGTCAAATAAGATTGTACAACAAAAGTTGCGCCTCGAGCCATTCAAAAAAGATTTTACACCAAGAGTTGCGTCTCGGGTCATTCAAATAAGATTTTACATCAAGAGTTGCGTCTCGGACCATTCAAATAAGATTTTACAACAAGAGTTGCGTCTCGGACCATTCAAATAAGAGTTTACATCAATAGTTGCGTCTTGGACCATTCAAATAAGATTTTACTACCAGAATTGCTCCTCGGACCATTCAAATAAGATTTTACATCAACAGTTGCGTCTCGGACCATTCAAATAAGATTTTACAACAAGAATTGCTCCTCGGACCAGTCAAAAAATATTTTACAACCAGAATTGCTCCTCGAGCCAGTCAAATAAGATTTTACATCAAGAGATGCGCGTCGAGCCATTCAAATAAAATTTTACATCAAGAATTGCGCCTCGAGCCATTCAAATAAGATTTTACATCAAGAGTTGCGCCTCGAGCCATTCAAATAAGATTCTACATCAATAGTTGCGTCTCGGACCATTCAAATAAGATTTTACAACCAGAATTGCTCCTCGGACCAGACATATAAGATTTTACATCAATAGTTGCGTCTCGGACCATTTAAATAAGATTTTACAGCAAGAATTGCTCCTCGGACCAGTCAAAAATATTTTACAACCAGAATTGCTCCTCGAACCAGTCAAATAAGATTTTACATCAAGAGTTGCGCCTCAAGTCAGTCAAATAAGATTTTACAACAAGAGTTGTGCCTCGAGCCAGTCAAATAAGATTTTACATCAAGAATTGCGCCTCGATCCATTCAAATAAGATTTTACATCAAAAGTTGCGCATCGAGCCATTCAAATAAGATTTTACATCAAGAGTTGCGCCCCGAGCCATTCAAATAAGATTTTACATCAAGAGATGCGCCTCGAGCCATTCAAATAAGATTTTACATCAAGAGTTGCGTCTCGACCCAATCAACTAAGATATTTTACATCAAGAGATGCGCCTCGAGCCATTCAAATAATAGTTTACATCAAGAGTTGCGTCTTGGGTCATTCAAATAAGATTTTACAACAAGAGTTGCGCCTCGAGCTATTCAAATAAGATTTTACAACAAGAGTTGCGTCTCGAGCCATTTAAATAAGATTTTACAACAAGAGTTGCGTCTCGGGTCATTCAAATAAGATTTTACAACAAGAGATGCGCCTCGAGCCATTCAAATAAGATTTTACAACAAGAGTTGCGTCTCGGGCCATTCAAATAAATTTACATCAAGATATGCGCCTCGAGCCATTCAAATAAGATTTTACATCAAGAGATGCGTCTCGACCCAGTTAAATAAGATTTTACAACACGAGATGCGCCTCGAGCCATTTAAATAAGATTTTACAACAAGAGTTGCGTCTCGGGTCATTCAAATAAGATTTAACAACAAGAGTTGCGTCTCGAGCCATTCAAATAAGATTTTACAACAAGAGTTGCGTCTCGGGTCATTCAAATAAGATTTTACAACAAGAGATGCGCCTCGAGATTCAAATAAGATTTTACAACAAGAGTTGCGTCTCGGGCCATTCAAATAAATTTACATCAAGAGATGCGCGTCGAGCCATTCAAATAAGATTTTACATCAAGAGATGCGTCTCGACCCAGTTAAATAAGATTTTACAACACGAGATTCGCCTCGAGCCATTTAAATAAGATTTTACAACAAGAGTTGTGTCTCGGGTCATTCAAATAAGATTTTACAACAAGAGATGCGCCTCGAGCCATTCAAATAAGATTTTACATCAAGAGATGCGTCTCGACCCAGTCAAACAAGAGATGCGCCTCGAGCCATTCAAATAAGATTTTACATCAATAGTTGTGACTAATTTGATGTATTTGTAAAGAGGGGCTCCATCTTGACACAAGAGCTGCCGTCGATTTAGCTATAATATTCCTAATTGAGTAAGTTTAATAAAAACAAATATGAGTAAAATGTTCTTTCAGACGAAATAACAGCCTTATAAAGCTTATAGTAGCAGGTTTAGGCTACAAATACAGGTATGTCAACTTTGGCTAGTTTAGTGGTATTTTATAATGTTCATAAAATGTGCCAATATAATAATAGCTATCTGTGATAAAAATGTCTGCAATCGACCAACTAACACGAGTAAGGTTATCCAAAATACCACTGCAAGAAACTATCTTATATCTTGGTTAAATTGAACAGTCATAGCTTCATTTTTATGAAACACCAATTGTAAGTAAGTATTTGTGTCAACTATGGACTAACGCAATTCTAAAATTGCTTAGGAAATCCTAAATTGCTTATTAAATAAAAAAAGTTCGGGGTACTATAATGAAGATTACTTACAAACATTATCAAATTCAAGATCGTCGCATATTTCAACACCAAGTGTTTCGGCACAAAGCTTCCAAAGTCCAATTCTTCCTTTAATGCCACTTTGTTCAACGGTTGCCCACTCATGGATGGCGACGGCCACACAGGACAGAACCAAAGATACGCCGCATACCGCTATTCCAACAACGCCAAGAATATTTATACCCATGCTTTTAGTGTGCGAAGTTATTTTACTCAATATTTATTACTAGTATATAATATTTACTATTTTAATGAGAAAGACAATCTTAACTTAGTCTGAATGATGACTACTGCAAGCTTTGGTAAGACTGAGCTTTTCTTGAGGGAGAAGTATGCTTTATATATATATTACAAGTATCCAGGGACACTGGGCAACAAACACATTTGGTTATTGTGTTGCAATATCATGGCATGGTGTTGTTATGTGATATGGGTTCACATATTTATTGTTTTGACTACACTCATTACGAATTGAAATGAAAGTTGTCCGCAAATAGAGCCTATAACATAATGAGATAACCCAGCCCAAGGCATTCTTTATAGAACAATGCAAAACATAGTTGGTGAACTATTTGCAAAGTACGCGGGTACCAAAGTATATTAAATTAGGCCAAATAATGATTTGTGTGTATGTGTGTTTCTGGTGTCCGTTGCCTAAGCAAAGCGCTACCGAGCGCCTCTAATCAGTGACCTCCAGTTCAATTTAACACAGAAAGAACGGATTACCGCGGCACTTTCATTGGCTTCGGCAAAAATATCTTAAGTTACAAATTGAATACAACTTAAAGATAAAATATATTTTATCCTTACCAGAGGAATATTTGTGAACTTAAGAGCAAGCTTAAGATAAATCTTAAGATGTATATTGAATACGGCCCCAGGTAACATTCTTTATGGAGAAAATGTTTGGGTCGGCAGCATAGGAGGTCATATTTTTGTGGTAAAGGAAATTGCACAAGGGAATTGACTGGAAGGTGACAGGCAAACAAAAAGTAACAACAACAAAATTGTACTATATTTGGACCAAATCTTTTCTTGTCAAAACATTTCTGAGCATGGTCAGGAAGATTACCCGTTAAATTTTGAATAAATTCCGGGTTTACAAAAATTACAAGCAAAATCGCATGCCATGAAACCGGTTGCGAAAACATCGTGCCAAATTTCAACACATCGGGACTAAACATGCAGATTGTCTGCATACAATAGTATTGTAGCGGTTTCGGTTTAATCGTTTCACATGCTTAGAGATGGATGTCTAATAAGCAAATTAGAAACTCTGTGTATTGTCATTTAAGAAAAGGTGGTATATATCAGGTCAATAAATCACCCTTGATGGGTGGGCATGCTTTTCCATTGACCGGGTTTGTTGACCAAGAGGCGGTGCACGCTCCACCAACACATTTAGTTTAAAGTTACCCATTTTCGAGGGCTGTATTCAGCGGTTCAGCCGCTCCACCACCTTTTGTCATTTTGACTTCTGTTTGATTCTATATAGCTGGCTTATAATGGGAAGGTCGAAAGTACAAAATCGATACTCGTATTTTGAGAAAACAAGAAATTACTGTCAGAAATTTACTCTTTATGTAAAGACAATGCAAATTACAACTTCATTTTGGTCAGCATGACAAGTTGACTCTAACGGTGATAAGTTGGATCCAATATTATATTATAAAACTTGGTCAGAATGTTGTTCATAATAGTCTCTGTCTATATATAAGAAGATAACTTTAATTTGCTTAATTTAGCTTAATTTTAAAAATACCATGAACGTAAGCTGTAAAATTGGACATTTAATAAAGGGATTTAACACAAGTGTATCGTCGGACAGTTCTTGCAGTGTGTCTTGAATAGTGAGGTGTGCGAAGCTAGTAATTGAATGATACGATTACAGAGTTATGATATAATTGACGAGTCTTCGAGTCTCTCAGTTAATACGTTATCGTCCCTGTGCAAGCACACACATGTATATATCATACAGTTAGTCCTTTGATTTCAACATCTTTGCACCAATAAACAATCCGCCAACTATCCAGTTCATTATCCAGGCTACAATGATCAAGGCAAACGCTGCTCCAAAGTCGTAATTCTCATATTCACCCGTTTTCACTTGACCAGCATAAACAGCAAACGATATCATGTGCATCAGCCCTGTAGATAAAGAAATAAACACGTTTTGGTGGATATGTATGTTGTTAAAGTAAATATGGGGACATGGTATTAAAAAGATTGAGGAAATCGGAAAAGAAAGGCAGCACTCCGCTTAACCAGCCAGTATATGGTATAAACCGCGGTAGCAGTTGTTAAATAAGGCGACCTATGCAAAAGCCGAAATTACCAGTGCGTCTAAAATCCTAGATCGTACGTCGTATAAACTATCGTATTAATAGCCCAAGCGAGCACTCTGGTTACATAACCATTGAAAACGTTAACCATTTTTTAGGGTAATTTAGGAAAGGTTTTCTTTGTGATTTGTCCAATACGTATAAAATTTCATGTATAATATTGTTGCACAATACTGAACTGGGGGTATAAATGTATAATTATTATCATGTCATTATAATTGTGTTATTGTGCTGTCGCTGAGTTACTCACAATCGACAAAAAACATAAATTCACCTTTTTTAATATGCTTTTTATTTGATACCCAAATATTATGCATTGACCATGGTTATCCAGTTTTTTTCCGTTATTAAACTCATTTAGATCTAAAGGTAAAGAATTACTTTTTAGTACACAAGGTGTAATTTGGTACTCGACACCAAACCCTGTAACCCGAGTATTTCAGATATTGGTATTATAGCAGATATACCATTGTGTTAATTCTCTTTTCGGTCTGCTTTACTTACCATTATCAAAGCATTTATCGTCCTTGGTCTATAGTAGGCCTATATAGAATCCCCGACCGACCGGATTGATAATGGTTATATTATACATGTAAAATATTCACAGTATTTTTCCTTAACATACGACATAACGTTTGATATATAACAGTACACTTAAACGAATTTCTAATTGGCCACCCTAAAATATATTATATCATCAGATAAATTATATCAATAAATCTAAGGCTGTGTTATTTGTTCATCGCACGCACTTATTTATCTATTTCTGGAAAGAAATGGCGTATTCATATACAAAATCATCCATGCGTAACGGTTGGTGCGAAATTGCTTTTTTTGCACGTTGGCCTCGTGTACAGCTTGTAATAGTATCGTATTTGGTATAAATTTGTTTCCTGTAGATCGGCTTTTCTTTAAACACTATAATTTGTGAAAATGAGCCATGTTGAACGCACTCATGACGTCAGATGCATACATACATTGAACGAATTTCTGATTGGCCACGTGTTTTTATAAATTAGTTTTAAAAAAATGCTTTTAGAAGAATATAAATAATCGAAAACCCGAAACTATCCAATTTTATTGATAGAAAATATGTTTCTTGCAGTAATTCGAGCTAAACCCCACGTTATTATAAATATCGCTTTTTACAAAAAGACGTTTTGACGTACATGTCTGGAATTTGGTGCTGGTACTCGTCATTCTAACGGCAGCAGCGCGTCCCGAATTACTTATTCACGTCAATATTAACACCTTTCATTAAGTCAATCGACAGAGAATACGTTTTGACTGATTTCAAATATCAAACATGTCGAGCACGTGAACCACGTGCACGTAAGCCATTTTGCATTAGCTGTTCCGCATGGATGATTTTATGCATGCATGCGTAATTTATTTCGTGAAATCGATAGATAAGTGCATGGAATGAAAATATCCACAATTTTAGAAATATTGACTGAATATATCGCATAATATGATATTTCATTTGGTGGCCAATTAGAAATTCGTTTAAGTGTATTTGTTTGAGCACTGTGTCCTATCCTAGCTTGTTCCCTCCTTGATAAAAGCATACACTCAACCGCTTTAAATAGCGGTTTAAGTGATGAAAACGTCAATCTATGGTTATTTATTTATGGATTAATAATCTTCAGTTTATACACAACGAGTCGTGTGATTTTCATGCCATTATTAAGAAAGTGAAAGTCACAATTTCAAAAGCAATTATAAGTGCCCGCTACATTGATTCATCTGCGTGGTTTCTCCTCCTAAAGAGTAACATAAATTACGTAATAGGATAGAATTATGTTCGGCATGATGTTTCTAACCATCCAAACAAAGCTTAACTTGAATTATAAATGTTATGTGGCCTTGGTTGTCTGACTAATACCATACGGCCGAGTGTGGTCCAGATATGCGCATCAGACTGTTAGGATATTTCCAATTGTGCTTATGTGGAACCTCAAATCAACACTATGAAAAAGCTTGAAGACTAAGAGTTGGGACATTCGGCTCTAAACGGAAGAAAATTCGTTAAAAGGAGTACTAAAATTGTTTTCCTTTTTATTGACAATTATGAAAAGAATAGTTATGAAAATGCAAAAATGTACTTTTGGCTTGTTTATTGACACCCGACATTCTTTTGACAGTGTGTGCAGCCATGCGGAACCAATTACAGAGGCACAACCTGTGTCATGTTTCCTCATGGCTCGGGCTCAATATCTTTAGCTTGTGTCATCCAGGTCGGTCTTTGGCAGTGTCATTCGCTAGAAATCGATTTTCTAACCCCACGATCGTTGTGTGGAGGCAGCGGAACCGCCATGCTAAGTCACCGATGATCTTTTCATTTGGAAGCGAAGGCACACTCATCTGAACAAATATTCGAGATATTCGCAGCATAAAGATACCATTAGCAAATACTGTTTCTGTTGTTTTTTCAATGAGTAAACCAACAGTGTACAGTTTAAAGCCAATATTTACCAAATAGGTCCGCGCGATCGAACTGCACGTGCATAACATGCAAAATTAACAAAAGTTCTTTGGGCGCGGTATTCCGAATGGAAACAAACCCGTTTTCTTTAATTAGGTCAAGCTTATGAACTAAACCAACACAGTAAGCTATTAATTTTAGCAAAAAATGTTTTTTGACAAATTTTGATTATTTTCAATAGTGGTGCGTTTTTTAAGCGGTTGACAGTAGTTACAACCCAGTATCTCATAATTTCTACGGGACATTGTAAAGTTTCCCATACATAAATACCCACGGGGCAATGAAATCGAATACCCAAGGACTACCGACCTTGGCATAACAAACCAAGGGGTTAAGTTTTGAAGCCAACATGCATTTGAGTACACGAATTAGTGACGGAATTATTTCCATCAGACCGACGATTACGAATTCATACGAAATATATGGCGTAACATTCAATGTGCTGCTTAAAGCCCATTTACCTTTGGTAGATTGGAGTATGCAAACGCATATGAATAGAATATAAAATAATACTTTCATTTGAAAATATGCAAACGCATATGAATAGAATATAAAATAATACTTTCATTTTAAAATATGCAAATACGAATGAATAGAATGTAAGATAATACTTTCATTTTAAAATATGCAAATACAAATGAATAGAATACAAAATAATACTTTCATTTTAAAATATGCAAATACATATGAATAGAATAGAAAATAATCCTTTCATTTTAAATGACCATGAGCCATTTCTAGCATACACTGACATTTAAATACACACATGAACTCGATTTTGTATTGGAATCAAAGAGAAATACAATGCAATCGTGACCATTGTGATAAGTAATGAGAAAAAATATTAATAACAATACAGTTAATTAGACAGTAGCGGATTACTAATGGCAATATTCCATGTTGTTCTTCGGAAATATAGTGAAACCCCATGAAGCCGGTGTATCCACGGTACCGGTGTATGTAATTTCTCATGAAATTGTAGATTCTTTTTCTCGTGACATTGCCTGCAGGATTGTTTACAATAACTGACGAGTAAATTAAATAAATAAATACGAAATGGAACAATTTCTGAATGAAATCACAACAAAAACTTGCACCATGCCTTCACTACGAGTAAATCCTTATTTAATCGGCAATGTTTGACATGCATGTATTCAATGCTCGCTTGTTTATTTATCAAACATAATTTTGACAGCTATGACGTCAATCATTGATAAAAAGGGTCGTGTGCAACTTTTGGCGGGAAAAAATCAGCTTGTCAACAAACTGGACCATTTACTTGGAAAAGTTATTGTTGCACCGGATAGATGGGGTTACTTCCCTTTCCTGAAAATTTACATGGTGTTTGTTTACATGTATTTTTTCCGATTCCAAAGGTCATTTGATGTGATTTTGCAGTTTTATTAAAGATTAAAGGTCATTTTAGCAGTTTCCAACAAAATATGTGTCGAGGAGTTAGTGATTTATATTTATTTTGTCAATCTCGTTTGATACACCGGCTGCATGAGGTTCAAGGCTACTTTTTTTTTCAAGAAATATTTTGGACAATAAGAAAGCCAAATCCCTCTGCTTCTAAAATCACACCATTTTGTTAAATAATTATACCGTGGGAGTAACGGTGAAGTCACTCCACTGGTCAGCAGCCGATCACTTTGGTATATAGCGGACTGTTTTGGGACAAAAATAACACGCTCTGTGGCACTCGTGAAATATTTCTTTCTTGTCTGAGTAAGTCTCTTTGAATTGGCAATTTAGAAAATTTGAAATATGTTCTTGATAAAAAAATGTTGCCGACGATTTTGAGTTGTGTATATCGGACAACATTGATTGACAAAATACGATTTTGTCCACAAATCAGTGAACTACAGAAGTCATATATTGGCATATCTCTGGTGGAAGCAAATGATTAAGCCCAAAACAAATAGATTTCTTTCCATCGAGTAGTCTAAAACCTTTAGTGATCCCCTCTACCCCATGATCCGCTAATGTCTAATCAACTACACTATGGCAATCAATGAATGTGTAGTATAACCTGATGCGAAAGCAATACCAGCTGCGGCGAAAAAGAGAAATTCCTTATCCTTCATGACAAACAATACCAAAATTGCCGCCACTATGACACCAGGTGAAAGAACGATCCCAAGTATTGCAAATGCTCTAGTTGCATGCATGCCACTCTTTTGAGAGTCCGAAACTGTAAAATAAACAACCGAACATTATATTTGTTTGTTGTACAATGTACATTAAGGTGTAATACCAGAACAAAGCATATAAATCTTATAGTCTCACATATATACATAAATATAAACATTTCATGAACAAATTTAGAAAAAAATCGAGATAAATAGACGCATCGCTGGCTTAGAATGAAAAGATCGTAAGTAGAAAAAACGATATTTTGAGAAAACACGAAAGAACTGTCAGAAAACTAGTCTTTACTGATAGAAAAAAACTGTTGGGACTACAGTTGGGTCAACATGACACGTTCTGATTTTCATGATCATAGGCCCGTAAGAAGCGCCACGTAATGCAGAATTCAAATATTATTATACTACTTACGACCCCAGTGATATAACATGACCAGCCAGTCCAAAAGATTAGTGTCAGCCTGTCAGGCGAGTGATTATGACGGAAGGTAATGAAATAATTTAATCTGCTTCAAACATAAAATAGTCTTGTAATACGTAATTTGCCTTATGTTCTGTGTGAAAAAGTATGAAATGTGCATGTTCGTGCTCGTTTCGCTTGCAAAATAACTGATCCTGTTTAAACATGTACGTGTAACAATTCGCTGGCTTAGAATGAGAAGGTCGTAAGAACAAAAACCCAATTTAGAGAAAACAATAAAAAAAACTCTCCAAAAATTACTATTTACCTATGGTAAAACAAGTTGTTTCAACTTCATCTTGGTCAACATGACAAGTTCAAGGAAACGATGCATCTTGTTATGTTGATGAGTTTAAAAACGAATCAGTCTCAGTATAAAAAAGGGCCGTAAATAAGTAGTACTTACCGACTTTCTCATTTTAAGCCAGCGAACTTATAAATTAGATAACTTACACGCTGTATCCAGGGTAATCTTTTGACATAGTTCAATACCAGACACCTTGGCACATACCGTCCAAAGTCCAATACGTGCTTCAACACCACTAACTTCAGTGGTCGCCCATTCATGAATAGTGACAGAAACACATGCCAGACCCAAAGATATACCACAAACTGCTATTCCGACGACTCCAATAATATTTAGACCCATGTTTTAAGTATGCTAGAACAGTTTCTACTAAATTAAATGACTTTTTTAATGAATTCAACGAGAAATCTTGTAATCGATAATAGAAACCTTGTGTTTGCAATCTTCGATAAGACTGAACTCAGTGTAATCTTATGAAGATAGTGGATAATTGATATAATTACGAAATATACGTATGTAGGTAATCTACGTATATAATCACAATTAATAACCGTATCGAAGGACACGGGGTACCGGCATAGGTAACTGAATCTTTGATAAAGAGCAAAACGAAAATAACTTTTGTTCAAGATTAAAATATAGGTTTTTTTCTCTTTATATAAAGGTATATTTGAATTAAGAATTTCGATGCATCGAAGAAGGATATCGCTAAAATATAAAAAAAATGACACAAAACCGTGTTAAAGGGGCATGCCCTGGAAATGAAGCGTCTCGAATAGCAATTGGTATTATTTTAATGCCTAAATCAATTAATGAAAGCCTGTAAAATATTTACAAAATATCCCCGGCTAGTTTACCCAAAATACACATTTCAAGATACCAAACCTGCCGATTTCAGCCTCAGAAATAATGTGTCATTTTCACAACTCGACCCTTTCGGTGTCAAAACCGAAAACATCGCGGAAAAAATGTCAACAAACTGAAATGGTAAGTATTGCTCATGCTATGTTCACTTGCAAGGCAGCGCACATGCTCAGTTAAACTCTCAGCGAATTGGAAATGTCGTTGTCGTCAATAAATTGACATAAAAGGCTGACCACCTTTTATTCAAACCGACTTACAGATACCACCGTGCGCGTTATAGGGCCGTTTTTTTAACGCACATTTTTCTTTGACTTTTCGGTAATAATTGGTTTTACCAGTGACAAACGCATTTTTGTGTATGAAAAAACGACACAGCAGTTCCTGTGCATGCCCCTTCAAAACTATTTCCATGCAAACTATCATTCAATTTGATGAACTAGTATAAATGTTATGTCAAGAAATGTAAATGCTGTGTATAAGCAATCATTGTGGTGCATTCAAAACAATCAGCATTGACGGTCTTAGCCACGTTTTAAAATATACATCATCGAAAATTAAAAATCAAAGTCGAAACAATACATGCATTCATTGCATGATGTCACTTTTGTTAACCCAAAGCTTATTTATTATATAGAGGATATTTGTATTTTACGATGTATGATCGTTAGATAATTCATCGAGTGATCAGCTGACGTAATATTTTCACGAGTGGCGTGAAGTTTAACAGAACTGCTGGTTTAACAACTTTAAAAACCTATGTCACTTGAATGGTACTTAATATATTTCTGGTGTGTTATTCAATATGAAAGGAAAACCAATCAGATTATTCCATATAAGACTATTGACAGGCGATTTAATTGGTTATCCTTATAATTCGATAATAAATAAAATCAATCAATACATACCGACACAGGAGTTAAAAGAACCAGGGATGCTTCTGGAAAGGGGGCATTTTTGTAGCATGCATAATTCCCCAAACAATAAAACAATTTACCTTTACTGGAGGCCTCGCAGATATCAGGGTCGCCCATTGACAATGATAGATGAAGCATGCAAAAACCTGAGAATTAGATTCGTTAATGTCTATGACTTAATCAGTTTACAGTATCACAATACTTATATGTTCACTATGTTCAGTAAAGTTATCAAATATGTACAATTGATGCCTTTTTTCGTTTGGAAGTGCAACCGCGCATTTCTAAAAGTGAATACTTGAGATCAAATGCTTTGATTTGGGAGACAATTACATAAACTTGCCAAATAATGCCGGTCTTTGCAATTTCTTCTGAGTCTGTGGATAAACTATCTTGTTTGGACGTCTTTGTCTGAAGTATTGTATTTTAAATCTTTACAACTTGTGCGAGAACTGTTTTGGAAATCACCAATGCAAATAAATGTATATAGCATTTAGACATATATTAAACACATAATTTATAAATGCTATAAAAATAAGTTAGGAATGGCATATCATGATGAAGCTTGTTATGCTGGTAGCTTTTTTGAAGACAATAAGTGTGATTGAAAGCGGCTGATTTGATCAAGGTCATCTCTAGTCTAACCTATCTTTGTTATTGAGCAAAAAACAATTGATATATTCTAAGTTTTCTCAGACAATCTCGGCTTAGTGAGTACCTCACTCGCGTCTGCGATGGAGATAAAAGTTAGAAAATTAAAAAATCTCCTAGCAGACTGCCCCACGTCTAATTCTAAGTTATAATGTATTGTGTGTAGTGACCCAGCCAAGCAATGAAGGATTGAAGGCTAAAAAGACACAGGGATTATATATAGAGAAGATCCTGAAAGATATGAGGACATGAGAGCACAGATATGTATTTAGAACATATCTGTGATGAGAGTCAGCACTCAACCAGCAGTAACAATACAGCATCGCAAATTCACGGAGCAATGCCCACATATAACCCAACGCCCAATTCCCCGTTGTAAAAGAGCACGATGTGGCTAAGCCAACATTAAGGGAAATAACGCTTGCGGATATCGCACCAAATTTCTCTCAGTAGTTATTTACCTTTACGAATTTTATATGAAAGGGAGCTAACTGCTGTGGTATTAATATTATTACTCCCCATTGTAACTCTTTAATTGGAGTCAATAAAATAGTATGACCTCTGACCTATGCATAGGTAAATAGTTTACAGGTGCTTGGTAGCGGAGTCAATTAACGATTAAAAATGTCAAAAACAAGGAGAAAGTGTGTATTGACTGTATAATTTGGATGGTTATTTCGGTGAATCAATGAGCACGGATTAAAATGGTGATATAATGAACGCTGTCGCAATTTTATTATGCAGAAGAAAAATAGTAAATTAGAAAGTTTTCTGTTCAGAAAGCTCCCCGAACATCGTTATGAACGCATTCGGGGATACGAATCATGTGTGGTTGTTTCTGAGAAAGAAAACAAGGCATTTAAGTATGTTGTTCTCGGGGATGAATGGATATATTTGACAGAAAATCCACCTAAAACTGTAACTGAATCGGTGCCTTTAGGAGACGTCATATCGGTTGAGTTGGTTAGTATAGATTCGACATTGTTTTGTTTGTTATTGTTATTGACACACAAGCGTGTGACCACATGTGCTACTTATTATCAGCTACTTGTCACGCATGATTGGTTGGCATATATCATACGATATGATATCATTTTAATTTTATAAATCTTTTCTATAGTATCAATGTTAATGGGTTTAGGTAATGTAAGAAGAAGTACATGCATGCCCGTATTACTAATTCTTAATTTCTAATATGATTATCAAATATGTCAAGTTGTCAACCCTCTATACTAAGACCGCACATGTCTACAGAAAAATGGTCTTTATTAACAGGTGGTCGCTCTAAACAGGTTCGTTATAATTGAATTATGAATATGGTATTATATGCGATCTATACAAGGGTGGTCTTTGTAGACAGTTATAGATATAATGGTCTTTGTTCACAGGTGGTCTTTAACTCAGGGTTGACAATATATCAAGGACATGCTAGTGCTAATATTAATAGTACTCATGACTAAACCATAAATAGCAATTCATAGTGCTATGAATGTTCATATTAAAAGCATTATTTAATTAAGGGTATATATATAATGTTAAAAGTTGTACACATGTACATCCTTCCAGTTTTGGCCAAAATACAACATTAAAACACTTATACTTAATCAATCTCTGGTCAACTCTGTCTAAATAACAGGCTTTAGTAATTATATACAGTAGAACCCCACCTTACGACCACCCCGAAATTACGACCACCCCGCTAATACGGGCATTTTTTGAAAGAACGGATTTTTTCCTTCTTTGTCTAATGGTCGTTAGTCCCGAAATTACGACCACCCCGCTATTCCGTAATGCGACCACTTTTTGCCAACCAAATGGTCAATTTGTGCAGATTTGAACCCCGAAATTACGACCAGTTGTAATCACACCTCTGAAAACACCTTCCATTGTTTACATAATCGCCGCCGAGACAAACTGTCAACACCTCTGTATATTACCCAAAAAATGACATCCTTGTATTATCACCACCTTTGTCAGTACATTAGGGCAATACTCATCCAAAAAGGGGATAATTAAAGTCTATAAGATGTTGTGATAATATTTTAATTGCCATAATACAGAACTTTTAATTGTTTATTTGTACATGTCGGCCATTGGCAAGGGCTAATTATTTACGACTCCTCCGAGATTAAAATGAAACAAAATGATGGGTGAAGAAAATGAATGAAACTTTTTATTCAGCGTGCTTGAGTGTTAATTCTTGGTGATTTGATAATCAAATTGTTTAATATGTTCACCTGAAGTAAGCTACAAGAATAAAAGTCATTTAGCCATTGTAGAAGAAGTGTGCATCAAATCAAGTTGAGTAGTAATCGGATAGCACTAATTTCGAATATTATTCATATTGACTCTTTTTGTCTCTTTTAGTATAACATGTTGATTTCAATTAGCATCCATCCAAGTGATATTAGTGAAATTATTTATTCACACATGTCATGGTTTATCATATAGTTTATATCTTTATTATTTCAAGTTTTAAACATCAAAATATTAAGAAAACAAAAGACTTAAAACAACAAACTTATACTTTATTACCAAGATGAATATTATGATTTACAGACAGAAATATCCAACTGATAAATACTCTGAGTGGTCTATCCCGCTAATGAGACCACCCCGCTATTGAGACCACTTTTAAAAAGAACGGACAGTGGTCTTATTAGCGGGGTTCTACTGTAATAGAAACAGTGTTTCAGCAACTTACTGCATGCAGATACTCAGGCATTGAGTTATTTTGATTATGCACCAGTCTGAGTCAATGCCATGCTTGCCCATGGAGGGGTGAGGGGGCGGCAGAGATACAGCTAGAGGTCTCTTTTTGACTGATGGGAATTTGACAACCTCATAGACGTCAAGTCCCAGGTTCCTACAAATGTTATACAGCCAAACTTCAATAGAAATGCACCCATGATAACAAGAGAAATTATATATGGTATTTCTTGACAGGTGAGGTGGTCTCTTAACAGGATGACATGAATTACCCAATACCATGATTTATACATATACCGTATTCCCCGAATAAACGCTCCTAGAGTAGTAAAAGCTTCTCCCCCCCCTTGGGAGAAAAAATATTTTGTTTGCTTTGTTTTAATGTCGTATAATAATTACTGATTTTTTATGATGGTTTATCAAAATTTTGTTATTGCTTTGTTACGAAATTTAACCATTTAATTTTTTTTTAATTAAGACACCCTAATTAAAGCCCCCTTTTTCAACATGCATGCCCCCCAATGGGCGTTTGGGCATTTGTTTGGGGGTATATGGACTTTGGTATACAAAATGAATGTATTTAAAAATGCTTAGACGTCTGATCATGGAAAATAAAATTGGTGGTCTTTACAGACAGGTGGTAACCATGTCGTGATAGTGGTATGAACAGATGGTCTCTAACACAGGTTTTAATCAGTGAGTCACTGTTGTATTATAAATGTCTTGTGAGTGCGGGCGCTAAAAATGCTTGTCATGAGACCAAGGTACAGCTAATTAAGTTCCTGAGGACGCAAATTCATGCATCTTTGCGATTGTTCTACAGTTGTACTTGGACCATGATACATTATTATACACTTATTCTGCAATTTTTCCCTGGGTCTGACAAGCAATTTCCTCCCGCAAAGATTAAGGTTCTAAAAAGATTTTAGCCCTCAGACATATTTATCTCACCACGTCTTATTAATTGACCAAAATTTCCTTAATCACTGACTATTTTCAAAATTTAGAATAAAAGAAGATTACCAGAATTCATGCAGTACTCACTTACTATGAATGAGCAGAAAAGTTTATACAAACTGATTTTATGACTGCTTTTGTTGCTCAAACTTTGATTCGATATTGTAACATGCGAACAAGCACCTTTGTATATTGTATAATAACACTTATATAACCCGGACACACTGTGCCTAAGCGTCAAAATTTCAAATAAATTGACACTCAATTTATCACTCTAGTATGTTCATATAAACTTTTATCAATTCAAGTTAAAATTGATTTACTGTAAAGTCTTTAAATTGCGATGGGACGAAATTTCGTTGTTTTGGTAAAAAAGTCAAGTTAAGCAAGATCCTATTTCTGGGCGCCGCAGATTGATGTTGGCTGCCACACCTACAGGAGAGAAATAGTGTCCCCAGGGAGACACAAGTGTAGGTTTCCATGGGTAACCCAATGACCAGGGGAGTTAAAATGTCAAAGGGTGCTTGAGCGCCTTAACAGCTGAAAAGAGCCCTAGAAAATTGGTAACTTAATGTGTGGATTTTGCATTTCAGGTAATTTTAAATACGAGGGTCAAAATTATTGTTTGTGACGATTTGATTTCGTAGTTGAAGGTGAACCATGAAATCCATGAAATTTAATCCCCCACAAAAATTAATGAGTTTACAGCATTTGTAATATGACTGGTTAATATGAGGAAGCAAACGACTCCAATTGAAAAATTGGTAAATTCCAATTATAGACTTAGCAATTGAACCTCAGTTGCTTAAATTTGAATCAATGAATAAAAATTATGGTCTTTATGATAGAAAATAAAAGTTTATGTAGAAAATTCTAAAAAAGTTAATCTTTGAATTTGAAGGTTTAAATTAAATAAAAAGTTCTTCTACATGTATCATGATAAAATTAGTGTTTTTTTCCAGAACCCTTTTGGGGCATGACGTTTTCTGAGAAAAGAGCACTTTTTTTGCGTGCAGCCTTCTAAAAAGAGCACTTTGTTGCGCCTGGCCTTCTGAGTTAAACAACCACCTAGTTCCTGACAATTCAGCACCAGTTCTTTCTTGAAAGTTGGGAACCTTGCAATGTTGAGTTCCTGCTAAAAATGTCTATCTGGATCACTGACAGTGAAAAGGGAAAGGTGCATCTTTGTAAAACAGGCTTTTAGGGGAAAGGTGTGGGAGGGGGTGTTCCCGCATTTAGTATAGGAAGTGTTTTACCTAAGGGAGATTCATTCTGTTTCATAACCTGCTACACATTACACTTACAGCCCTGTCCAAAAGGCATAAATATGCGTCTCATACCACATGGTAACTTACTGTCCACCCTGATAATTACACGTAAGTCACTTCCAATACCTCATTTCTGATGATATACAGCACTTGCCATTGCCATCAGGGCGGTAAATTATTACACTTTCCACGAGTGTTTCAAATTATGATCTACCTTTATATAATATGAAACCTGTAAGTGTAATACTTGTGTGTCAAAATGACTCATGACTCTCAATTTCAAGAGTCATCAAAATATGGCAAGAAATGTTGTATTATAAGTATTATTATAGTAAATTTGGCTCTTCAGGTGAAGTCTTCACAAGTCAAAATTAATAATTTTATCAAATTTAAGAGTCTAAATGCAGGTTCAAGAGACACATGAAAACCCTGATAAGTTATGTAATAAGTATTACTCAACTTTTAATTTACCCGGATACAAATGTAAGGAAAAAAATCATTGTACAAAAGTATGGAGTTTAGTAATCTCCGGTGATTTTAAGTAAAGAATTGATTCGTCTCTTCAAAAGGCCCTCTGTCAATATCTAGTTCAGTATACACACCGTAATCAATAAATTTTAAAGCTACCTGTAGGACACTTGAATTTTGTGGCCACAAGTGGGAAATTCTGATTACTACATCGAACCATGATGGTTAATGTTTGCTTGTTTTGTAGCGTGAGATTTTGTGTTTTGTTGTTGCTATGATCGAGCCAATGAATAATTTACAACTGATTTAACGTCCTGGAACATGTGTGTTAGAACAAAGCTGATGAGATGTTATTATCGATAACATATATTATCTCTATGAGTAACTTTTATCTGCAAAAAAATTATTGTGACTTTGAACATATTTGAGGCTCCCCACTATAAAAAATATGTAAGTGACCAATACTGTTGATTCAATATTAAGTAATACTAATGAGGGAACTATCCCATTTGAAAGAATAGCGGGACTAATAATATACAGTCAACTCAGTTACATCCCGTTAAACCTAGATAAGCATAGCTTTCCTGAAGGACAAGCCAATGTTTATAAACAATGTTACATTATCATTTAACTTTGAACAGACTGTGATTTGTTGATTTGGTATGTCATCAAAAAAAAATTAATTCTGTTTTATTTCTGATCTAGGTATTTTAAGACAGAATTTAAAGGCTTTGTGAAGTCAAGTTGATATATCAATTTATTAATATGTTAAACTTGCCAAGTACAGCTATTTTAAACATGTTGCTTTGAACTACATGCATTTTAATACCCAGGGTTTCGCATAAAGGAAAGTCTATCTCAATTATGTATATGTGAAACTGAAAAATTGTGGTATTTTTTAGCAGTTTAAGTCAAAATTTAGACGCCTTTAATTTTTTGGTCACAGGTGGATTTTAACACAGGGTTGCTTGTACTTTGTAATTTTCTTAATAATAATGTTATTGAAAATTTATACAAAATGTAGTTAATATTTCTAGTTTAATTGATTTTCAAACCGTTATTAGAAAAACTAGGTTACACCCATTCAACAGTTCAAATGTTTCATATTAATATAAAATTATACGGGTCACTAGTATTGAAATATGGAAGTTTCATTTCAGGTAATACTTTATTGAAGTGTAAGAAAGTGGTCTACATACTGTAAAATCATTATAATACATGAGGGGGATTTAATTTAGTGGATTTCATTGGTGATTTCAACCACCTCAACCACAAAATTAAATCTGACAAATGTTAATCATTTCTATTGTATATGACCAAGTGGATTTATAAGATGTCCTTGAAATTTTATGTCCCCACGAAATGGTCTTAATTTTCACCCAAACCATTAAATTTTGTCCATTTGAAATTAAATGATTTTACAGGATTGTGTAATTATACACCATAATATGAAAACATTAATCCTTTGCTTTGGTAAAGAAAATAGTTAAAAATTAAGTATCATGTTTTTATAAAAAGATATTAACAAAATATCCATTTTTTGTGCCATTTTAAAGAAGACTTTAGTATAGAAACAGCCATTGCATCTGCCATGACAAAACAAATTCCATTGATTTTAATTGCTCAACATTATAATGTCATTGAATTAAAAAAAACAACATATAAACAACTACATCTGGTTATCCATTGCTACCAAGTGCTTTCATTCAGTTATACCTCCCATTCATTTGATTAAAGACAGCATGTATTACCTCCCGTGGATAGCGCTACGGAGCGCTTTGCTTTATTAAGGCCGTAAACGTCCAGAAATCCTAAAACAAAAACTAAGAAATTATGCAATAATTTTATTTGGAAAATTATTGCTTCTAAGACAACCTTGGTCTTTGAGACAATATCATGAACGTTTTGTGAATATGGGTCCAGATTTTGTCGGTTTTGAAATAAAATCAATTATACTGACTGACTGATTTCGAAAAGTTGATTTAAGAATTTAAACTAAATATTTAATTAAAGGATTTATAAATGCATTGCTTTAATCATTTGATAATTGCTTTGCTAGTCCATGTAATAGTCAGACATAAAAGCTATTCCATTGAATTTTACTATTAGTTACGAGGGTCTATAATTTTTTACTGCTTCAGAATGTAATCAACTTGGTGTCAAAAGTTGAGAAAATTTTGATTGATTTTTGGATTAGTGTAATAATTTCCGTGGACAATATGTCACTGAAGTATTGATTTTATTGTAAGAATGCATGACATTATACTTACTCAGATCAGTACAGTTTACTGTAATTGAATACCTGCATGGTACCCTAGTTCTCAATGACTTTTGACTGTTATTAACTAAGTGTGTAGATATTGACTTGAACCTAACGTTTATGTGCATGAATATAATTTTATGATAACTTAAACCTTTCTTTGTTTGATAAACAGTTTTATATCTATTTCCGTGAACAAATTGAGCAATATCTGGCCTTTAGATTGCACATAAAGTGTCTTTGTTATGCTTACAAAAATAAAAAAGGTGTTATTAACATTATATACTAAAACAAAATATTAAATGTTAATTTATGATAGTACATGTAGAAGGTCAAAGGATCATGTTAAACTCTGTATACTATGTTTATTTATCTATGTCTTGTTTGCTTAGAGAACTGCTCATTCAAAGAGTCACACATTGAATATATTCTATTTACAAATGTACAATATAAAAAGATTGGCTTAATGTTATCTCAACAGTTAAGCCCTTTTTTCAATTGAATCAAATTCATTCAAAAAGGTTAAGATTAATTTTGGACATCAGATTAAAAGTTGGTAAAATAAATGTTTCAAGATATTTTTGCTGATTGGTTTTCCCTTACTGTACGGACTACAGACAAACCTATTTTAAAAGGCCAGTCACAAGGATATATATTTATCAATTTTAGTTGCTAAATGATAATACTGCAGTTGGATGTTTCCTGCAGGTGTATTAAAAAATACAAGCATATTTGGAAAGATGTTATATGAGATGCTTAGAGGACACTAGATTGCATGCTTTACTCAACTGATACAAGTTTGGTTGCTTTAAATAAGATATTTAAGTAGACAGTCATATGAATACAAGTTCATGACTTTAACTTGACTTAGTCCTCCTCATTCTGGCTGGGTATATGCTCCTTCATATCCATGCAGGTTGATAAGGGTTTTATCGTGAACACTGACCTTTGGGTCAGTTCATTTCTTGTAAGGTGGGAAATTCAGAAATGAGCTTCTACTAAAAAGTGATTCAGAGGCCCTTAGATCCATAATATTCAAGAGTCTTTAAGAGCCACACAAAAACTGTGCCACTCTAGGTGACTTGTAACTAATATTTGATGCTTACGTTAGATCTTCTTTACTTCAGGTGAATGACTTTCCCGACTTCTTGCTTGGAGATGATAAGAAAAACAGTCAACATCTTGCAATAACCTACTGGACTACGGAACCAGCCAAACGACGATCTTTTCGTAAGAAAAAATCTCCTCGTGGGTCTCAGTCTGATCTCCATGGCGATCGATCCAATGCCTCGACGCCACTCAGCATGGCATCATCACATGACATCTGGTCTGAGGATCATGGGTACGCAAGTTTGTCCAGTTTGCAGTACCCTAACAGACCTGACAGTCGTGGATCGGTGTCGTCAGCAAGGGAGGTCAGAAAATCAAGTATATCGAAAAAGAAGAAAAAAGGTGCCAAAACTTTGCATACAATTCAGAGTGAGAGTGAAGACATGATTTTAAAGTCATTGAAAGAAGAATTAGAGGAGGATATTCTTGAAGATATTGAAAACCAAAGTGAGTTTGGTGAATCAGTCTCAAGGTCAAATGGTTTACAAAGCTCAAAGACTTCTCGTTCTATAAAATCGTCGCGCTCAAATAACCTAACTGCAAGGTCTAATCGACCTCTTCCCGAATCTCCCATGCCTAATGATAAAGCTTTTCAACGAACTGCTATCCATGACAAAAGTGTAAGTTCTATGGTAGACACTAATGGTTTACCGGGAAAGAAAGGAATGCCGCCGGATTCAGAGAATGGTGATGACTCTGAGTCTAGCACTGGATGCTGTTGTTCTTTCACTTTCGGTAAAACTAAAGTTTCGCCATTTTGTGGAGGAAATAAATCGTCCTCGCCAGAACATCATCAAAGACAAATATTAAGTGCTTCTACTAATAAAACTGGGAAACAGACTATGTCCGATGTACAAATAGAAGTAACCTCCGTCCACAATGAAGTAGGTGTAATGAACGGGAACCGTCACAGGTCATCGTCAATTCATTCATCAGTAACAACATTACGAGGGAATTTAGATCGAGGCGGTACCCCAGTGCAAGATGATATTGAGCGGAGAAGGTAAATAGATATTCTAAGTTATAACTTGTTAGTTTGCAGGGCCAATGGTACATGGTGAATTAGGAGCTCTGGTTGGTAACTTAGAAATACTGATTCAGTCAGTGAAATTAGCTTTTGATTATCACTTGACTGTTCGGGCGTGTAATCCTTTGTAAAGTAACTACTTCTATGAAAGAAGTTACTCGCCCTAACAGAAAATCAGCCAAATTATAATCACCAGTGCCTTTGGGCGAGTACTAATTTTGATGACTGCTGATGTGAAAACTAGGATCACTGATTGGTAACCTAGGAGCACCGGGAAGACTGGTCGGTGAGCCAGGATGTTGCCTTACTAATTCACTGGAAAGCACCTTGCTTGGAGACATCTTGATTTCACAAGGCGCTATGTAGTGGACTATGTGTAAAATTCATATGCTACTGGCAAGCCCTCGCTGCTATAGCAGACCATTACCAAAGTGCTTAGAAATTACAAGCTGTCAATGAGCAATACACTAGTTGGTAGGGTATTATGCATAGACATAGAAAAGCACTTTAAGGTTACGCTTTTTGGTTACAGTTTAGTTGATAACCTAGCAACATGCTACAACAGTTGGCTACTAACCAAACTCAGTTCAATGATATTATAAAACATGTGACGTATGCTGTTAACTTTATGCCATATGGAAATCAGTTCTATCAGATATTTCTGCTGTGGTTACTATGGTTATTGAAGATGTTTATCAATTAGAACCTCTCAATATGCTTTACAATCGACATTACACCAGTTGTCAATCAGTGCCCTTTAAATCAATTTTAACGGTAAATTATAATCACATGGTATTAATTTGAAGACCTTCCACAAGCAACCTTTGACATACTATCAGGTGGAGTGAACTCTGCTCTGGCGTAATTATGGCAATTAGAAACATGGTTATAAGAGTTCATAAAAAACTCCATGTACAAAAATGCACACGTAACATGCTGTTAGTAAATTTTGTTTTAACTGTGTTGGAATGAAACTTGAGCAATGTCACTCAATCTGACTCATGCCATATTTTTCCGAGGCCTATATGCAGGAGATTGGTGATGGAAATGCAGGAGATTTCAACAAATGAAGGAGATTTTTGTTGCTCAAATTTTAAACTTAAATAAATGAAGTTAATATGGAGTTTTCACCTATTTTACTTGTAGGACATTACCATGCATGCATCATAAAGCTATCTAAATTAATATTTGTTATCATTTTCATCATGCAAAAAAAGTCAAGGTTCCAGTATGGCAAGAAATGCAGGAGATTTGATCAATTTGACGAAAACCATGCAGGAGAAGAGTCTCAAATGCAGGAGACACCTGCATGATGCAAGAGATCTGGCATGTATGGACTCAGGTCAGAGTTACATGTATAAAGACCATCATGGCATATTGTTTTGTTCATCCGTTGAGTAATTAAACACTAATCAGTAATATTGTTTCTTTCAGTGTGTTGAGTATAGCCTCCATGTCAGACTTTGGGGGCTCAGTGAATCGTCTTTCATTGCTAGGGGTTGAAGGGATCTCTGAGAAACGTAGAGCTGTGCTCAACTTATATTTACTCAGTAACGTATCACCTATGTTAATGCTAATTCGGAGTGCCTGGAGCAATTGTTTACTGGTGAGTGACATTTCATGTCTTATACCATATAGCTGGTTATTTCTGTGGGTGGAAATTTCTGCCATTCTGTCCAAGATCAATGCAGAATTAAATCAAGACATCCATAGGAAATGCTCATGCAGAAAATTGTCGCTACTATATATTAATTATAACCAAAGGGTTAACATGTTTATTGTATTGTTTATTTAAGTTTACTGAGTGTTACAAAGGTATTTATAATTTAAGCGAGTATTGTTTGTACACATATAATGATAATTATGTCATAGTGTGATCAACAGTTTGGGCTGTAATAATTAATTACAATTTACATGGATCTGAATGCCAATGAAACTGGTGTATGTCTATTCTAAACATTTAGCAAACCGCTGAAATTTGCTCTTGTCATTTTGTGAATCAGCAGAAATAAACACACACATTTTTGGAGAAAAAACGCGAAATAACCAGCTATGCAGTACTTACATCATTTAATTTCTATTGGACAATATCTGTGGTAAATCCACGGAATTTGATCCCCCGTCATGAAAATTAATGATTTTACAGTACATTTCCATACAAAATTTCCCCATGAAATAAAAATATTTTCCAACTTGCTGTATAATTGTTCCCTCGTTGGACATGCTATCTGAGAACCGCAATAGAGCCATGATATTTAATGTTGTTTGATCAGTGAAATTGATGATTTTTTACCTGAGTTGAGTATTGATTCAGTGGATAAGAGTTATGACAATGTGGGTAATATTTCACAGCTGATCAAATATATGCTTACCTTGTTCTTGTCAAGGCACTTTTACTGCTTGAGATAGTTAAATAACAATTTAAAGTAGTCTTCCTATTAAATGCTCCTTGTTTAAGAAATACCTTGTTCAGTAATATCCTTTGTGTTGAACACACTTTGTTTAAGTAATACCATAGTCTTCTTATATGCACTTGTTTCAAGAATTTAAGCCAACATTGTTACGTTTTTGGCGACTTTTCGCGTCAAAAAGCTGGTGATGTCATGCATTTGTTATCACATGTGTTTGAGAAGATTGTTCTGACATTTGTTATCTCATGGAATGTATCATGGTAAATTAAATTGAATTGTTGTTCTTACTAGAAACTACTCTCATATTTTCAGTCCTCAACCTTAATGCTCAACCCAGAGACAATTGAAACACCAAAAGGAAGTGTACTACGTGCAGCTCAAAGGTATAAACAATAAATCTAACAGAACCAGCAGTTTTTTGTATATATTAAAACATAGAGGAATTACCAAGATGTGCTTGAACTATTCTTAAAACACAGATAAAGCGAACAACTTCCGAGGAAGAAAATGGTACAGCGGTCATCATGTATCAAAGTGTTGTCAGGATCTAGGTTGTGTGTGGGCGTTATCAATATTCAAAGAAAAATAACTTATTACATATTAGAGAGATCAACTGTTTTAGGAGATTTAATTTCATACTCTGTTTCATCGGCAAACGTTACAAAAATTGATCTGCTAGGAACATTAAAAATTTTAAAGTGCATAATCATGATTTTCTCAACTTTCAGGGGAAAACAAGAACAACTGTTTCAGGAGCTGAAACGTGACATTATGAAGCCAGATAATGATATGGAAGATCTATTTTACCTGTTGAATGAGCTCAAACTTGCCACTGAAAAAACATTCTCACTTAAACGATTATTTTGGAAGGTGAGTTGGTATTATCTGCATTTGTCACCAAAATGGCTTTTGGCTACATTCATGTAAAACTTGTATATCAATTAGCACAGTGCACTTGTGATTAACACTATCCATCAAACTCTCTTACATAATATTATGTTGACAGTAATTGACTATCAGTCTGTGATCCAACTGTCCCAATTAGCAGTCTTCTTGCTAACAGAATTGCCTGCAGCTTGGTGGCAATTTATTGTGAGTTTCAGTTTCATCTATTTGTCCTCCACTAAAGAAACTGGCTAGTTACAACAATGTCAATTTCCTTCAATTACTGGCATATAGAAGTTAAGGATATTGGCCTAGGCATTTTAAATTAATGCAGTGACTGTATTAGGTTAAATTGATGTGTAGTGCAGCTTTCTGGAATGGGGTCCAGTGGTGTGGATCATGCCACCAAACCTGCATGATAATAAACATCCCCAATTATGTTGAATGATGTATATGATGACACCCAATTTGGCATATATTTATTGCAATGACTCAAATTGTAGTGCACTAGAACCATACAACTTTACCTTGCACAGTTTTGAATGACTTTCACATGGGCATGTGACACATACAGAGCTTTTAATACACATAACTCTTGTTCTTCTATTTGTAGAGTTCCGATCTGTTCCATTTTTGTGTGAAAAAGCTGCAATATTATTTACCTAAGTCTCAGGCTGGCCTGGATAAGGACAAGAGAGCAGATGAATTTGAGTAAGTAATAAAAATGCTATTGGGCAGTGGTCTTAATAAGTTTTAACCTAGCTGGTCGAAATGCTTAACCAACAGGCCTGATCAGGTCCTTAGTGCAACTATTTTCTTAAAATTGTGTATAAATTTCACATTTTCAGCCGGCCCAAAATGGGTTTTAAGCAGTCAATTTTTCCTGTCTGGTCTGCTGTTATTGAGAACCCTGATTGATTGGGAATCAATTTTTAAAATATTTGCAGTTGTAAAAGAATAATACAGAAATTAAATTTGAATGCAAGTTTAAGATTTCCGTAAATGTGGTCATAAAACAGTATCCATTTGATTAAATTACAGTAACTGTTGACATGATCTTGATCTACTATTGTTTTGTAGATTTGTGGCACTACTTATAGAGATTTTGTGTATGATGTTTCATGAGTCAGAAATCATACAGGAAAGGACATCAGCATTAAAATCTGAAAGGTATATGATCCGATGATTCAATTTGTAAAACCATGTCTGTGTCGTTTTCCATCAAGACATTTGCTGCAAGCAGTATTCCCATGTATGCACTTACATAATGATTTCCTTAAAATATAGCTTTTCTGACAAACCAATGTTTTCACTAACATAAGTATTATTATGACCTTAAAGTATACCTTTTCCAATAAACCTTACTTATTATCTTAATGGATATCGATTTTGTATTTTATATGACTGTAAAGATTACCTGGTATACTGTCTTGCAAGTTTGTTTCTTTACACTGTCCTATGTGTAGGATTAGATAATACCAATAGAAGTATTAATGATAGATTAATTTTGTCATTTTTGAATGATAAACTAACGATGGGATGATATCCGTAATATAAGATTAGTGCATGTTTTAGTGCATGTTAGAACACCTATGTTAAACAACATGATCTTGTACTGTAAAAGTGAAATGTTCAGAAAATCTAAAAAAAAAATTGAGTAATTTTTCATAATTGAATAGAATGGACTTGAACATTTTTTATTTAAACCCTTTTACTGAATATTTTTTTGGGACAATAATTGCACATTTAGCTTTTCGCCTATTTGCTATAAAGATTCATTTACTTACTGCTAACTCATTAATATTCAAGGGGGATTTAATTCCATGGATTTCGTGAATAATCTCAACCTCAAAATTAAATCCCCAAGAATATCAAAATTTTCTATGGTATATTATTTAGTGGATACGATATCCTTGAATTACATCCCACGAAATTGTCTTTTCACCCAAACCATGAAATTTTGTCTCATTGTAATTAAATGATTTTACAGTACTGAATTTACATGTTTATTTCTCGATTATAGGGGGCGCTCTGTGGTTGCCTTGTTGATGGTCCTGACATGTAATCCAGAAATGCCGAAGAAAATGATGCCAGAAGAGAAAGAGGTAGGGGTAACTTTGAGGGTGACTGCTTCAATATTTAATTTTTTGTCCATTTGTTGCAACAAGGTTGTATCTTACTTTATACAATATTGACAGATACAACCATGTTGGGCCACAGGAAAGTTTTAAAGCGGGAGGTCAATTGATAGAATCCTGGTTAGATAAAAAACCCTTTATGTAAACCCGAACATTTCTTTTAAAGCCTGTGGTAGGTTGTAAGTGTTGGATGTCTGCATAAAATGTAATGCAAATGCAGTTAATGGAATTAACTTCAAACAATGTCCTTCTTTTGAGGTGATGTAAGGCTGAAATAAGATAAAAAAAGAAGTCGTTGAAGTAAATTGACTTTAAATATACCCCATGTGTATTCAGGTTACCATAAATTTGCTTCATTTTAAGCATATACTGTCAAAGCATTAATTTTCATGAGGTTTTGATTTTTTGTGGATGACCTCTACCTTGAAATTAAATCTCCAACAAATTTTTATGATTCTGTTGTGTCTGACTAAGTGGATAATATATCCTTGAAATTATGTCCCCATGAAATGATCTTTTACCAAAACCACAAAATTTCTTCCTATCGTAATTAAATGATTTTACAGTACTTGAATATTCTAACATGTCTGTATTCTTATTAAAAAGCTCATTACTTTAATTTCCAGATTAAAATTAGACAAAAAAGAAAAATAATATTTCAAAACCAACATTGTTCATCCTTGTACCTGAATAACACATAAAATTTTTATTTGACCAAATGAAACAAATGTCAAACAATGCTTGAAGTGGAATGAGTTAAAGTTTCAAGTGGAAAGTTTATGTTTTAGAAGGTTTAATGCCCTTTATGAATATAAACATCCTCCATGATATGAAGTAGCCATTCATTGCTGTACCAAGACTTTTTGTGTTTTGGTGATGAAGGCATTTTAAGCCAAAATTTCAATTAATTTGATGGCTTTTGAAGTATTGGCCTAGGTGCTGGTAAGTGCTGTTCAAAGTAATTCATGTGCAGTTTTGTTTAATGTTAGGTGATAAAATGTAAATACATTAAAACCTTTCAACAAAGACTGCTTGACTGTTCCCATGGGGGTATTTAAAGACAGGCTTAGTTATGCTGTTTATAAAAGACTACAGTTTGAGTTAAGGGCTTTTTCCTTCTATAGCAAGGGCTGTTTTCCGTGGGGGATTAAATTTCATTGATTTTGTGTTTCATCTTCAACCACAAAATCAAATTCCATCGAACAATGATTTTGACCCTTGTATTTATTACCTGAAATACGAATCCACAAATTAACATCCCATCGAAATTGTCTTTTTAAACGAAATTTTGTCCCATCAAAATTAAATGATTTTACAGTACTAAATGTGATCAGGTCGATCTGGGTATGGTTCCTTGGTACAGTATTTTATACTGACTACCATGAGATAAGACTTTAGAAAATTGGCTTTGTGTTCATGTATTTCAAGTACTAGTCATTATTTTTATATGCCGAGCAAAGCCTTTAATTGCCAGTCAGCTTTCTGCTGGATTAGGAGGCAAGCACACTAACCATTGAGCTAGGGAGGCACATTGAGTGCCATGGTTTGAGTATTAAGATTTCTCTATGTTATTTAATCTTATGTTCAAATTGACACTTAGTCTCTTACTTATCCTAACTTATCTTTTATTTGTAGAAACTTCTCCATGATTTTACAAAGACAGCTTTAGCAACAGTGTTTGAGTTGTTCCTGATGGCTAAACAGGTAATATAGCTTGGCATATATACCTTTGTTTTCTTATGATATGACATTACACAAACTTGCTAGTTTGCCTCTTAGTCTTCAATCAAATCATGTATACAATATGGCTGCCTAAAACTGGTGACTGATTAATATACATGTGTATTTACTAGTAACACAAAATTGAACCGAAATCGTTATCAATTATCCAGTTGAATTGAACACATATAATTGACTTAAAGTGGTAAATAGTCCAAAATATTTTCACATTGTATGCATTAAGGCTTATGGTAATTTCTACTGTGATCAAGTTGGATATAGAAAATACAAAAAAATATTTCAAGGCAACTTATTTTCAAATGATCACAATTTTCTGGGACAACCCACATAATTATAAAAACCTCTTTCCCACCAAACAAAAAAGGATTTTTTTTAACATGCTTAGAATTATATTTTTGATTTAAGTTATGCTGGTGAAGCATAAAATATTCTAAAATACTGGCATGTGCATTTGTTTTTTTAAATGAAGAAACTACGGCAATTGTTTTGCTTAAATCAATAGGCTTGGTTTAATATTGCCATAACTCTGGTCCATTTGGTGTATTGTATATTTGTATGCCTTGTATTTCAGCTTGGATACATGAAAATTTCTATAAATGTGACTATAATTGAATGTACTTTTAATGTTGTTCCGAGCATGATATAATGCACCCCATCTTTAATGAGGGGGTATATTGCTTTGTACATGTTGGTAGGTCTGTTTGTTTACTAGTAGGGCTATTGGTTAATAGATCAAATGGTTTCTGTGTAATAACCCAAGAACGCTTTACCCTAGGATCTTCAAACTTTACATAGAGAATCAGACCAGCATCAGTACATGCATGACCCCTATTGATTTTGAGGTTTGTAGTTCAAAGGTCAAAATCACTGTGATTTTACTGTTTCCGACTATTTGGGATGCCATGAGGGCATACATGTTTTACAAACATCTTTAGTTTTGTTTTCGTATGAAATGTGGTAAGGAATATATTGCACATTTCTTTTGGAAAAAAATCACCATTGCCTTGTGTAGTCAGTGCTTGAATATAAAGTTGAGTTTGGTTATTTTAACGTCCGCATGGAATATGCATGTATAATATGGCATATTTAAAATGTGACTCCAATATTATATAATTATATAGTATTGAGAATTTTCAATATTTTATAAGATTGACTGAAGGTGTATTTGTTTAATTGAGGTAGCCATTTAGTATGATTTACACAACCGTGGCAGTATATCAAAACTATTGTTGCTGTGTGTACAAAATTAAATCGTTATCGAAGTGCTTCTTAATATTAGTTTTTAACTGGTACTTTTGTTCTTTGAAATACAAGTAGAAAACTTTTAATTATTGATAATAAATGTATGTGCCATATGAATTATTTTCTTCACATGCCTAGTGTACTGTAGATCTATTATAGTCCTTTCACTTGATTAGTCCTATTAGTTAAAATATTATTGTTTTTATCAAAGCACTTGTAAAAGTCTTAAACATATATTGAAATTATTTACTTATAATAATCTCCTCCACCCCTCCCTTGGTATTGGCCGCCAACAGCAGTCCTCCAGAGTGCTCTATCCTGGGCTGTTCATTCCATCTGTGGCCTGGTGAGTCCCATCTTTACTATATGTCACCCTCCAGGTCTCGGCGCCTTATTTGCGTTTGTCTTGAGGGTACCCTCTCAGAGACTGTCTGGTGATTTTTGATTACGAAATTAAAATTTCTTATCAATAATTATTTGATACCTGCAACAAAGATACTGAAGGATTTATACTTGTGTTTAAGTTTCTAAGAATTTCGGAAGTGCTTTAATAAAGCAGTATCCTGGACATCCAGGAGTTTAGTGCCATTAAGAGCATGATATAATTCGATGGCTTAGAATGAGAAGGTCGTAACCACAAAATCGATATATTGAGAACACAAGAGAAAACTGTCTGTAATTTACTCTTTACTTATGGAAAAACAAGTTTTTAAAACTTCATTTTGGTCAACATGAAAATTTCCGATTTTCCTGAAAAAAGGCTCATAAGAAGGGCCTTGTGAAGCAGATTTCAAACATGTATGAGTCTTATAAGGTCGTAAGTAGTAGTTACGACCTTCTCATTCTAAGCCAGTGAATTATGTTATGAAGTTACTATGTCACAATGATTGTATTGTATCACTAACACTTGCATGTCTGCTACAGGACGGTAGAATCTGGATGCATTATGCGAGATATCTTGAACTATTTCAGCGTGTGAGTTAGCAACCTGCATCATATCATAATTTTATTTTTACTTTTAAAATTTGTAGTTTAGTTGTACACTGTAAATTTATGCTGTCTGTTGGCTAAAATTGTGGCCAATCCATAATTAGAGAATTGTTGAGGGTAGGTTTTCTAAACCTTCCTTCAAAGATTTGCGACCATGATCGGTCTTAAATTTATTTTTAAAATAATGTCACTGTTTGGTTTTTAAGTACTTGTTAAAACAAGAGGGCTAAAAAAAGTTAAAAGTTAAATCATTACAAATGTTCTGATAATAATTCGTGTGATCTAGATCGCTACCAACATTCTTCAAATACTCCTAGTGTCAAAACAGTTATGTGTCTCTATATATTTAAAAAAGCTTTGAAATTCTTTACTGGATAAATAGATATTCTGGGCCCGTATTCATATATCTCCTAAGGGGAAAATAATCCTTAGGTTGATAGTTTTACCTAGTAAGGTTTTATAGGAATTCCCTTAGTTTTATATGATTTTATCTTAGATATATGAAACAAAACATCCTTATTATATATAAGTATTATTCAGCTATCTAAGATGAAATCATATAAAACTTAGGGAATTCCTATAAAACCTTAGGTAAATCTATCAACCTAAGGAATATTTCCCCTTAGGAGCTTTATGAATACAGGCCCAGTCTGGAGGTCCTCTTATGTTAATTCAAATACATATGTGTATTTTAATTTGTCTATTTTCATTACTGCACATACAATGTACATGTTTACATTTTTCAATTCACTTTTAGCACACAATTTTTGCAGGAAGATCTCAAGGTTCTTAATTCAAGATTTACCTAAATAATTGTAAGACCTAATTTTCCTACCGAATCTAGAATTTTTATGTTAACTTTCAGCACAAAGTTCTTGGCCAGTTTTTAAGTTCTCAGGCATTACAAAGATTATTATAACAATAACTTTGTTTAATACTACTGAAATGTTTTAAAAAATGTTTTAATCTCAATTGAAAGCAAGAAAGCCCAATCTTAGCTGTGATATGTTTATTAAACTGGTGATAAAAGTTGCTTTTTCAAAGTTTAGTTTCAGTGAGACTGAGGTTACAACAGTTACTGTTTCAAATCTTTATGATTTTAATTGTTTTGTTTACAGGCAAACTGGGGATTTATTGAAGGCAACTTTTACAACATTAACTGGATGGTATCTACATTGGAGGAGATCAAAGATACAGTAAGTATTCTCAGATCAATCAAGACCAGGGGTGGTATTCACAAAGCATCTTATAAATGAGTGAATTTAAAATATGTTTACTTGAGTTAAAAAATCGAACTGCACATATTTTGGAAGAAACTTTAAGAATAGCCCAGAGTTTCTTGGTGATAATTGTAGGGCTTTACATATACTTCAAAACAATGCAAAAGGGAGATAATCACAATTTTCCTGTTTAGCTGAATATACACTTAAGGAAATTGTAAGATTATAAACAGTGGAGAACATTTTCCGTGCTCCAACTCATACTCCATACTATAATTGGAGCATGTTCTTAAAGTTACAAAAACTGCTGTAGCTTCTTTATTACTTAAATTAATGGAAAAATATTATATGGGGGTTCATTTTGCTAGGGTCTTCATACTTTGCATGGAGGCCAGCAACAGTCGATTATCCATATTGATATTAAGGTCAAAGGTCAAGGTCACTGTACCTTTACCATTTCCTACTATTGAGCTGCCATGTGGTATAGTTACATGTTTTACAAACATCTCTTGTTATTTTATATCAATAAATCAATCTCATAAATTAGATCCTAACATTCACTCCATTCCTTTACGCTGATATATCTGACAACATAAGAGGTCACGTTCAAATGACCTCTAGTGCATGTTGTATTATGGCTATTCACATTTTATCCTATATTCACAGGAGAAATTCGTTACTCGACTCGTTCAGATGGTTCTTTCAATGATCTCGCCGTCGTCTGCGGAGAAACTCTCCCCAAATGAGGCTGTATTATTGTATCAGGAGTTCTTCGTACTAGAGACGTTTCTGCAATACAGTCCGAGAATTAAGACGTTCATATGTAACACATACACAGAGGAGTTTAAGTAAGATTTGAAATTTGTTTTCAATTTTAGCTCGACTTTACGAAGAAAAAAGGTTGAGCTATTTTGGTGACGTGCTCGTCAGCGTCTGCGTGTGCATTGGTTAAGTTGATTGTCTGAGTCATTTTCTCAAAGACTATCAAAGGTTTCCACTAGAAACTTGGCATAGTTATTCACCATCACGAGAGGAGTACATACTGACCAGGCTGATAACTCGGTGACCCATATTGATTTGAGTTATCTGCCCATATTACTATAAAAAATAAAATTTGAAATTCGAAGTTGAGCATCCAGCACTCGTAGGCGGTGCTCTTGCTCCATTTTTAAATGTTTATATTGAGGTTGTTTCTAAAAAAGTTTCTCTGGTACTTTTATATATTTAATGTAAATGGTTCTATCAGCCTGTTTGCCTTTCTGGTTATTCATGGTTAAAGTCTAATTGATAGAATGCCTAAACTCGAATTTTCACAGCGATTCAAATAGGACTTGACACTTATGTTCTTTCATGGCTTTGGATATTGTCATGCCTCTTCCATACTGTAGCTTCAATGGTACTCTTGAAGAAGTTATCAAAAATTGAAACTAAAGACACATGTTTATCTAGATTTCCCCACTTTCCATCCCAAAGTAAATCAAAGCACTGGTAGCGCTAGGTAAACAGGGTTTTAAGGCTTCCAATATGTAGGATAAAAAGAATTAAAAATATTCTAGAGCATACCCTTAATAATTTGTACACAAAGTATTTCAACCATAAAGGAGAACTTTTCTATTACATAGTATAGCGTAACACATTTTACACCTACATGAAAAAAATAATCCTTCACATACTGGTAAAATTGACAAAATATATATGTACAGAAGGTCATTCAATTAAGAAGCGTGAACTAGATCAAGGAAAGTAACCACACTCTGTATATAATATTATGCTGTACGAGTTATTTCCCTTTGTGCTATAAATAGAACATGGAACATGTTCGTGCTATAAATAGAACATGGACTAGCGAAAAGGCACAGTGTAGTAATATTTACAATTATAAGCATAATCTTTTTGAATAACTGCAAAAAAAAATTTTCATCGTAATACAGACATAGTTATTTTTGGTTTTATTTTGCGTTCCCATCTGCAGAGAAATGTGCAATGAAGCAATGAAGCATTATCGCGGAACTATTTCTTTGTATGTAAGCTTATTTTGTGTGTGTGCTAAAAATCAAGTTGCGCAAGTCAAAAGTGCCGTCTTTCTGCTCAAAACAGCGGTCTACCTACCCTGTTTAAAAATGGATGATTTTTTAGGAATCTTTTGCACCAGCCTTAAAGGCCTATATTAACCCTTCTTTATTTCTGAACCAGAACTTTATACAGAGAACAGCATGATGTCAGCAGGAGATCACTGTCATAGTTTATCTCGGGTCATAAAACACAGTCATTGGTCAAAGTAATTAATAAAGGGGTCCACAAATAAAGAAGGGGTTATACAGGCCTTTAACTATGAATGTTGTTATGTTTCAGATACTTTGTGCAGCCTCCAGTGATCATGAGAAAGTTACCACAGACCTACCCTGTCTATCATATCCTGCTCTCACAGATTGAAGACGTCGTAAAACGAGTTCTACCACAACCCAAAAAGACAAAAGAACGATAATTAGAATATACTCGCAAATTAGTTACTTAAGTAATCGGCATAGTTATTAAGTTTGTAAACTTTGATGAAAGGGCCTTTCTTTTTATTGTACTTTCAATTTTTTTACTCCTTTAGAAATACATTTACTGAAAGAGCCCTTATTTAGGGACATCGAATTTCATTAATTTGTGGATTCAAACTTTTAAATGAAGTTTGTTCCCCAGTCGAATCCGTCCATGAAAATCGATAATATTATTTTAAGAAAAAATACTGAATATTCATTTCATAATTATGACGTAGGCCTAGTCATAATTGTAGGGAAATACTGAATATTTAAACCATATTCATACTTTTTAGTAAGTAAAAGACTTATATATAAATTACGTCCTTTTGGCGCAACTAGGCTGTGTTTCACCACATAGAATATAGTAAGATACAACTTCGTTGCACCAAAGGTACATACTGTCCATAGGTTATGTTTATTTTGATACTCTTACATTTGAATTGTATAAGATTATGAAGTGAAAATATAATATTAAATGTGCGGGAGCTATTCTTAAAGCATTATTTTATGCATGATTGTGTTCTATGTAATAATAGGGACCAATGTTATACTTGCTTTAAGATGTAAAAATGTGCTACTTTATATAATGTATGGTCTACTATGATCTTTTTATGTGTCTATGTTTAGAACATCTTGTAAACCTGTGATGCCCACTTGTTAAAAGAGTGTTTATGTGAAGAAATTTATTAAAAATTTTATGCATAATAATATTTAGAAGTTGATACAAGACATAGCCGGGCTGGAAGGTGATTTTCGGCACGGAAAATTAATAATAACCACATGGTTACGAATCAATAGATATCTATTGTTTTAGGGCACACCTCCGTCCACCTAAGGTAGCTTTTGTGTGTGTGCGGACCCTTGGCATTTCTATTTGTTACTATTTGTCTTGTCTCAAGGAATATCCGTCCAAACTTGGCATTACAGTATGTTTTATTCTGTCTCAATTATTGAAGTGCTTTTGTACTCCAAATGTATTTAAGTCATGTCTGTATTGGCATTTTTTGCCAAATAGTCAGTTATAATTATTTTTATTGGTTTAACTGTATTCAATTTTACATCAGTTGAAATAGATTTCGTTCTGGAGAATGCTAAGCAATGATCCTTTTCTGTAACAGCCTTATTCTGTTGTTTGTGATTGTGAATCAGCATGTTAAATAAAAGGTATATTGTTGTTTTGGTGTATTCAAATGTATAAATTATACACTAAAATTGTCCAATGTAAACTCTAGATTTTTTGCTAGTGAAATCTAGCTAGTGTTTTGAAAACCCCATCCAGCAATTTTGGGCATTACATCATAAGCTTGTGAATGTCATCTGTTTTACAATATAACATACTTTTACAGGCATTTAATTAAAGGTTAGATTATTCTGTATATGATTTTTAAGGGAAGTTACTCTATTATTTATTATTATTATACCATATTTATATAGCCCTTTTTTCATGTATACACACGTTCAAAAGTGCTGTACAGTCCCGACTAATACATGTTTAAAACAATATACAATGTACATAAAATATACAAAAACATTTTTATCAACGCTATTTAGTCTCCCATCAGTATCATATTGCCGAAACGAAATGCAACATAAAACTTAGGAGACATGGTATATAGAAATACTTTGCTACAATAAGATAGTGGTGTACAACGATTTGATTATCTGTAGGGGTATTAACTGAATGTAAACCTCAACTAGGACAAGGATAACGTCAAGTACCATTACCACATGTCCTTAACCCTTAAAGGAATAGTGATACTTCCTTTAAAAGGGGGATGACTCACAGATGACATAAAGTTACTATCATCATATGAGTTACAAAGGTCGAAGAAATAACATACTTTCTTCAAGACCTTACCATAAAGGTCGAAGAAATAACATACTTTCTTCTAGACCTTACCATAAAGGTCGAAGAAATAACATACTTTCTTCTAGACCTTACCACACTTAGAAACGGGGCTCTACTTAACCCAGTAGACGGGCGTCTTCTTAACCATGAACTTCAGCATGAATAAGCTATAGTAAAATAATGCGTTTTCAGGGCTTTCTTGAAGGACGGGAGTGTTTTACTGTCTCTGAGTGCTGTTGGCAGTGCATTCCAGAGTTTCGGTGCAGCAGCTGTGAAACATCTGTCACCGTAGGTCACAGTCCTCGTCCTTGGCACAACTAGAAGAACAGAATCATTTCGAGACCTTAGCTGTCTTTGTGGAGTATATACTTCCAACATACTTCTGATGTAGCCAGGCGATTTTCCATGTAGTGCTTTGAAAACATGAGTCAAAACCTTGTACTCTACTCTGTACTGTACAGGCAGCCAGTGAAGATCCTTTAGTACAGGAGTGATGTGATTGTAACGCGGTGTCCGTGTGATGAGGCGGGCAGCTGTATTTTGAATAATTTGTAGTTTATTCAGAATGATTTTCGGGGTGCCACATAATAATGAATTGCAGTAATCTAGTCTCGATGTTACTAAAGAATTAATCAGGGATTTTGTTGCATCAACAGTCAAATATTGTCTGATTTGACCTATTTGTCGGATCTGCATGAAACACGACCTTGAAACAGAGTTTACATGCTTATCCATGTCCAAATGTGAATCCAACATTGCACCAAGGTTTCTCACCATCGATGATGGTTTGATTACAGCGTCGCCAACTGTCACTGTGAGATTCTCGGCTGTGCTGGCATTCCGTTTTGGTACAAACAGGATTACCTCTGTTTTGTCAGCATTTAGTTTCAGCAAATTAGCTTTCATCCAGTGCAAGATATCCTTCAGACAAGCTTCAATTCGTTGCAGAGTTTCATCCCGCGAGACACAATCTTTTGGTTTGAACGCCATATATAATTGTGAGTCATCAGCATAGAAATGATGTTGCAATTGATGTTTTCTACAGATTGCACCGACTGGTTTTGTGTACATGATGTAGTTCTTTGGACCAAGCACAGATCCCTGTGGTACGCTGTAGTTCATAAGTACAGGTTTTGAAAGCTCTCCATCTATACAGACAGTCTGGTAGCGGTCACACAAATAGGATTTCATCCACTCTAATGGCTTGCCTGTTATACCGAAATGATTTTTAAGTCTGCCTAGTAGAGTGTTGTGATCAATGGTGTCAAATGCTGCAGACAAATCCAGCATTACAAGGACCGTAGCTTTATTCTGATCTAGAGAGCAAAGGATGTCATTTTGCACACGAAGAAGAGCCGTTTCAGTAGAGTGAAATTTTCTGTATGCTGACTGACGTTCTTCGTGGAGACCATGTAGTGCTAAATGCTCTTCCAATTGAGCATCGACTACCTTCTCAAGAACTTTGGAAATGAAGGGTAAGTTTGACACAGGTCTATAATTTTTCAGTACATTTTGATCAAGGCCTGGCTTCTTTATCAGTGGTCTTATTCTGGAGCTTTTAAAAGCATTGGGTACATAAGCACTTTTGAGTGATGCATTGAATATTCTTGTTCTATGTGTTAATTGTAAGGGAAGAATTTATATATGTTACTTTTAGGGACATAATTTGATATGTTACTTAAAGGGAGATCATTTGAAAGGGAAGTAATTCTCTAATATGTTACTTCAAGGGGAGTTACTCTTGTTATTTTAATGGTTTATGTGTGATTTGTTCATACATTTTACAGTTATATTTATTCTTTCAAACTGCATACATTTTATTAACTTTATACATATATATTTATATTGCTCTTTTGCAATAGCATGAGATTATTGAATATAGAATGTGATATGTTTGCATGACACGTTAATACATGTGGTATGTAATAGTGAAATTGACTTTATAAATTATTTACGTTTTACCTTTAATATACCCTTTACTCCATTGATGCGCCTATTTTCATCCTTATCCCATGTCACTCCCCAGTGAATTTTCTCATTAAAATGTTACTGGTATATAGAAATAGTACTGGTATATATGGCTTAGAACCAGAAGGTTGTAACTAACTCTTACGACCTTATAAGACTCATACATATTTGAAATCTGCTTCACAAGGCGCTTCTTATGAGCCTATTTTCATGAAAATTTGAAATTGTCATGTTGACCAAAATGAAGTTTTAAAAATGTGTTTTCCCATAGGTAAAGAGTAAATTACAGACAGTTCTCTCTTGTTTTCTCAGTCAGTTCAAGGTTACGTGTTTGTAATGGCTGGCGTTTGGATAGTGTGACTTAGTATGGAGTACAAAAGTTATTACAAAGGTTTGGCATTTAAACCTTTGTAACATAGTCATTGATGCTGAAGCAGTAACTGTTACAAGTTATTTACTTTACTTCTAAACCTGTGGTTTAACAATGTACATTTTGTGTTAGTGTTGCTGTCATTGTATGTATGATATTATCATGAACTGTATTTATGAACTGTGTGCGAGAAATTGTCTCAGTAATTTATTCATACAAATTATTAAAAAACAAGTCAAGGATATTAAATTTCATACAAATTTGTTCAATATGATATTCAAAATTGAACGTCATGAATATTTTTTACAAATGATTACAATATAATTTATGATCTTCTAAATCAAAAGTCATGAATAATCATACAAAACATTATGTCTGTAAAATCAAAGGTCATAAATATTCATCGAAAATTCCTTAATATTCATACAATTCAGTAAAATATCATTTTAAAATCCAAGCTCATGGAAAGTAAAACATGCTCAGAAAGTCCATGTTCCATAAGCCAATTTTGTTGGCCATTTAATTGACTAAATGAATTACAGCAATACTTAGTTCAACTTGTCAAAGATAGTTAATCAATGAAAATACTAATTGATTTTTGATGAGAAATAATAATTAATACTGAACTCATAATATTTTACGATATTTTTTATGTAAGGTTGTATGACTTATATAGAGGATCTTACATGAGTGACTTTTCATATTGAATTTATTAAACGAGTTGGATAAATTTAATATGGAAAGACACGAATGTAAGATTCTTTTTATCACATAAACAAAATAAGCCATTTAAATGTAGAATACTAAATATATAGAATATTGAGGTGAGTAATGCGGGTAAGAATAAATGAGCATCTAAACATAGTGCAACACAGTGACTGTATATTCTCAATTACATTTAATTCTATGTTGAAAACGAAAATAAGCCGAGACAGGTATATTTCAAGAACGGTAATAACGTCACGGACCTTTTTAGTAGGCCCTATCCAGTCTTGAAATTAGTTAGGTAAGGGGAACATACTCGTACTAAAAACGGGAAACGTCACGTACATTGTGAAGTCATGTTTATGTTTTGACGTCATTACTTCGAATATCCGGGATAAGATGGATGAATTTTGAAGAGATGCGATTTTGAAACTCAAAATGCATTAAAATTGTGCAGGAAGTGTTAGCCTATGCTTTGTTCAATAAATAAATGTAGGTTTGTGTTTATGTATTATATTTGAATTGAAATGCCTTTGTAAATTCTCGTTGATTTTCTGATTCGCCTTGTCCATCGACCTGACCTCTACCGTTGACGAAAAAATCGCGGTCGGCCATGTTTGTTTATTTTTTTGACAGCGCGTATGAATACATAAAAATAGTGATTAATCCCCCTCATTTGCATAGTTATGATTAATTATTCAGTAGTGTAATATCGTTTTTAGCTCGACTATTCGAAGAATATGAGAGCTGTTACAGTCACTTGTTCGTCGGCGTCGGCGTCGGCGTCGGCGTCGGCGTTGCATATGGTTAAAGTTTTGCATGCAAAACTTTAACCTTGGTTATATTTCAATAACCAGTGCATATATTGGATTGAAACTTTGCACTGGCTTTCCCTGTCATGTAATCAACCATGTTAGATAACTCTTGCATGAATTTAATGCAAATTATGGCCCTTTTTTACTTAGAAAATTTGGTTAAAGTTTTGCATGCAAGTTACTAATAAGGCCATATCTCAAATAGTATCTGTGCTATGGCATTGAAACTAACAACACTTACTAACCATCATTAAGGCAATGGTACCGGTCATAGGTAATAGCTCTATTATGATTATTATTTGAGTTATGCCCCTTTTTAACATAGAATTTTCTTGGTTAAAGTTTTGCATGCAAGTTTCATTCAGACCACATCTCAGCTACTATCCATGATACTGCATTGAAACTTACAACACTTGTTTACCATCATCAGTCAATGGTATCAGTCAAGGGCAATAACTCTATTATTTTTTTATTTCAGTTATGCCCCTTTTTAACATAGGAGTTTATTGGTTCAAGTTTTACATGCAAGTTCTATTCACGCCACATCTTAGTTACTATTTATGATATTGCATTGAAACTTATAACACTTGTTTATCATCATTAGTCAATGGTACTGGTCAATTGTAATAACTCCATTTTTAGTTTAATTCGAGTTATGCCCCTTTTAACTTAGACTTTCCTTGGTTAAAGTTTTGCATGCAAGTTACATTCAAACCATATCTCACCTACTATCAATGATATTGCATTGAAAAGTTTAACTTTTTGACATAAGGAGCAAAACGGTCTCCTGTTTCCCCGCTCATACAAACCTGAGATACGAGGTTTTGACTATCCAGCGAGGATATCAAACTTGTGTTGTTTGGCATGGTATTGTATTCAATACTAAAAATAATTACTAAACTACTTTAAACTCATCACTGATTTATTACATGACTGTATCCTCCACATTATTATTTTAATTTGTCACCATTGTTTTAAAATTGACTCCTTTAACAAATCATTTCTTACTCATATGATTATTTTGTAGAAACTTTGTTATGTCAGTGGATGTATACAATTCCCTTTAAACATACACATTTCTTGAATAGAGTACAGTGCCGCTTGAAGTCTTAAAATTATTTTCACTGACAAATATTTGTTAATAGTCCAGTGTTGAGATAATTGCCATGCCTCAACAACCATTGTACATTAGCTTTTGTAATATCATATAGGTGAACACAAGATACAAATAACACACGGCTATAGATAATGCTTTATTAGATGTTGCATGTGCCTTAGCCAAGACTAGAGTGAGGCTTATCATATATGAATACAGTATACTATGAATAGGCATAGCATCTATTAATAGAACTACATGTATACAATCATGCTGATACTACATCTCCCTTTCAAGAGGTTAACTGTTCATTTCCTTTATTGGTTCATCTAAGTTTACTTATGAACTACTTACAATTAGTATTATTACTAACACAGATATGATCTCCAGGGAGAATAATGTTAACTGTTATAAAGTCAGTCTGTCAGGTGGTCTACTTATTCGACCAGATCGTGTGGCATAATAATCCTGTTGAGTTCCCACATCTTGTTGTTGGTTTGTTCTGTCCATGGTTTCCTGTTCACTGGTTCCCAAAGAATTTTCACTAATTGGTGTATGGAGGCCATCCTTAGTGGTCGAGCAATTATTTGTAGTACTTGTTGTACTTTGATCTTGCATAACCGGTGACCTAGGTATTGATCTTAAGAATCTCGAGTTTCTTCTCAGAATATTGTTATCGGTTTCTATATGAAAAGACCGCGGATTTTTATCCTTCGATTCTACAGTACCCCATTTCTTTTGATCTTTTATCCATACTCTATCCCCCTCTTGAAGCTTCGGAAGCTCCCTAGCGCGGTGACGCTTATTATAATTTTGAGTTTGCTTTTCCTTTTGCTCATTTTCCGTAAGCGCAACTTTTTCCATATTTGGCCATTTAGGCTTTAAATTTTCTGGAAATATAGGTACAGTATTTTGTAACTTCCTTCCAAAGAGGAGTTCTGAAGGAGAAAATCCATTATGTAGCGGTGTTGATCTGTATGCTAACAGCGCTAAATAAGGATCATCTGCCTTTTTAAGCATTTGCTTAATTGTTCGGACCGCTCTTTCTGCAGCTCCGTTAGCTTGACTGTAACGTGGACTACTCATAATGTGAGTGAATCCATATTTCGCCGCGAAGTCTCGAAACGTAGACGAATTATATTGACTTCCGCCATCGGAATGAACATACTCTGGAATTCCATGGCGCGCGAATATAGACTTCATTTGCGTTATAACCGCACTTGAACTTAAACTATTTAGTTTGGCTATCTCGATGAATCGCGAAAAGTAGTCAACAATTAATAAGTATGTTTGGCCTTTAAGCTCAAACAAATCTGAAGCAACACGTTGCCAAGGCCGACTGGGAAATTCCATAGATCTCATAGGTTCTGCTTGATCAGATAAATGTTCTATACACTTAGGACAGGATTTAACCACTGATTCTAATTGTTTTGATAACCCTGGCCACCAAACAGTTGCTTTTGATTTCTCACGGCATTTTGCAATGCCTTGGTGAGTTTCATGAATTTTCTCCAAGATTTCGTTTTGAAGACGTTCTGGGATGATTAACCTTGAACATTTAAGCAAGAGATTCTCAACTTCCGTTATTTCTCCCCTGTACTGCCAGAATGACTGCAGTTTCTCGGGAAGGGCCGATTTCTCTGGCCATTTATTTGCACAATATAACAGAAGGTTCCTACAAATTTCATCATCAGCATATGCTGATTTAATTTGTTCCAGCCGGTTATTCGAAACTGGAAGACCTTTCATAACCATATTTACAAATGCACTACCCTCTATTAGGGAGTCAAGATCTTCTTGAGATGGGCCACTTACTGGTGCTCTAGACAAGCAGTCAGAAATAATTAAATCTTTACCAGCAGTATGAGAAATTGTGTAATCAAATCTCATTAGCCTGATACGAAATCTTTGCATTCTTGGAGGCAATTCAGACAAATCCTTAGTCCCAAATAAGGGAACCAAAGGTTTATGGTCTGTTTCCATTTGGAATTTCATACCAATCAAGAAGTTTGCAAATTTCTCACAAATCCATGTTAATGCTAACCCCTCTTTCTCTATTTGAGCGTATCTTCGCTCAGTTACGGAAAGTGACCTTGATGCATAAGCTACTGGCTTCCATAACTGACCATGTTTTTGCCTAATTATTCCGCCCAACCCAAATGATGAACTATCTGCTGATACATGCGTTTCTAACTCTGGGTCGTACTGGGCTAAAACGTTTGGTGAACTGAGTTCAGTTTTAATACGTTTAAAGGCAGATTTCTGAGGAAATTCCCATACCCACTCACTTTTAGCCTTCAGTAATTCTCTGATAGGTTGTGAGTATTCTGCTAAATTTGGTGAGAATTTACCTAGCTGATTTACTAGACCTAAGAATCTGCGTACATCTGGTACATTTTGTGGTTCTGGCATTTCCAGTATAGCCTGAACCTTGCGGGGATCGGCTTCAATTGTCCCCTGACCAACTACGTGACCTAAAAATGTGACTGATTTCTTACTAAAATCACATTCGGACTTGTTTAATGTTATGCCTGCCTTTTGCAGTATGTCTAACACTTTAAACAGTCTTGAATCATGCTCACTTTTAGTGGCACCTGAGATGAGGCAATCGTCCATCTGACATATTACCCCTATAGTAGGTTCTAGCAGTTGTGACATTTTCTTTTGTAAGTACTCTGGCGCTGAATTAATACCCATTGGGACCCTGTTAAAGCAATACCTCCCATATGGAGTAATGAAAGTACATAGTGGACGTGATTCTTCAGCAAGTGGAATTTGCCAAAAGCTCGCTGATAAATCAATTTTGCTGAACCAGCGACCACCAGACAGTTTCGCCAATGACTCATCTACTGATGGTAGATGATGTCTTTCCCTTTTTACAGCCTTGTTAAGGCGGGATAAATCTACGCAAATTCGGATGTCTTCGCCATTTGATTTAGGCGCGACAACCATACCAGCGCACCATTCAGTTGGCTCATCTATTGGAGATATGACCCCAATTTGCTCCATTCTTTGCAATTCGGCCTTAACTTTTTTCATTAAAGGCATTGGAACTCTGCGTGGTACAGAAAGTGAATAAGGTGTGGCATTAGGGTCTAAAACAATTGTGTATTCCCAATCAGTCTTGCCAAGCCCTTCAAATAATTTACTAAATTTAGAGTGGATATTTGCGGGTGACGCGTCAATAGAATTAATTTTTACCTTATCTATTAATTCGAGCGCTTCTATCGCCGGACGACCAAGGAGAGCCTCTCTTAATTGCTTTACAACATACACCTCCTGAATACAGATTTTTGATTCTGATTCAATTTCACATTGGAATTTTCCAAGAACAGATAATTTCACATTCCCTGCTCCGAATAATGACTTGCGGCTTCTCTTTAAATGAATATTTCCAAGCCGCTTGTAGTGGTCCTCGGAAATACAAGTGACATCAGCCCCTGTATCGATTTTGAATGTAATTGGTGTATGCTCAACAGACAACTTCACCGTCCATGGTCTACATCCGTTGCCATTTACAGATTCTAAGAATGAATCCGATTCTTCAGAGCGTGTTGCTTTGTCATCTCTCTGATTACTAAAGTTGATTTCTTGAACTTTTGTCCTGCAACATTTAGCAAAATGACCAGTTAACGAACATTTTGCACATTTAGCCTGGTCTGCTGGACATTGGCTACGTTGATGTCCAGGTTTCGAACCGCATCTGCGGCACTCACTCAACTGTTTACCGGCGGTATTTTTCGTCGAGGGTTAACCGTTAACCTCTTGTTGAGCTTTGACTGACTCCGTTTGTCTGGCTTGTGTCATTGCCTTCTCGAGTGTCAACTCCGAGTCCAACTGTAACTTCTCCGAAAGTCTGTGGTTCCTTAATCCCACAACAATTCTATCGCGAATCAGTTCGTCCCTTAAGCCTCCAAATTCACAGTTTTTTGCAATTGAATGCAATGCAGTCATAAATGTTTCAACGCTTTCCTCAGCCAATTGGCTTCGGGAATTGAATTTAGCGCGCTCATAAATAACATTACGCTTTGGAACGAAATACTTTTTCAGTTGAGCTGTGACACTGTCCCACTTTTTTAAATCATCTGCTGAGAGATTGAATGAGGCGACAATACTGTCTGCTTCTTCACCCATACAGTAGAGTAACGTGTTCACTTGCGTCTCTTCCTCCTTTTCAGATAATTGAGATGCTGAACGAAAGCGTAAGAATCTCGTGAACCATTTGTCCCACTCCTCTGGATGTGTAAAGTCAAATGTTTCCGGATGCTTAAAATTAAAACTTGCCATCTTTTGACTGAATAACGTTTTATTATTATTTAAAATCCAACGTTAGTTCACTAGCTTTAATTCCAGTTTACCGCTGCCACCATGTAATATCATATAGGTGAACACAAGATACAAATAACACACGGCTATAGATAATGCTTTATTAGATGTTGCATGTGCCTTAGCCAAGACTAGAGTGAGGCTTATCATATATGAATACAGTATACTATGAATAGGCATAGCATCTATTAATAGAACTACATGTATACAATCATGCTGATACTACAGCTTTCATTGCCATGTAGTCAACTAAGTAGCGTAACTCACGTTTCAATATAATACAAATTTTAAATGGCCTGTTTTGAACTTATATTTTTTCTGACAAATGGCTGCGAATAGTCGAGCGCGCTGTCTAGTGACAGCTCTTGTTATGTAATGGGGTTTATGTGATAATGTATTTTATTAAATTATTGTTTATTTTTGATACCTGGACATGGCAATCTTATTTGCGATAGCTTATAACTTGCCAAAGAAAATTATACATTTATATATTATATACTATTAATTAGTATTGCAACTTTGGTCTCCTAGTCTTTGTATTACACAGATCTTCTATATTATTTATATTGTAATGCTTTTTTATGCACTTGATTTTATGTGGTTTGTATTCTGAACAAAAATACATTCAATTTGGTCATTTATTATAATTTTATTTAACAGGGTTTGTCCTGAGGGCTGTTTTGATCATTTTGTATATGATTATGAAACTTTATTATGTTAATTCTGTTGGTCACTTAATCACACATAAAGAGCATTAATATTTTATAATACTAATTATAACATTCTTATTCTACACAAGTGTAGTATAACATTATCAAAAATGGGTGTTTTTCAAATAGAATGATGTATATTGTGTGAAAAGTGTCAAATGTTGTCTTAATATTACATATAAAGAGTCTTATGTAAAATGTAAAGGGAGCACACTCCTCTTGAATATGTTTTATATCATATTTGTTATGAGTTATGGTTGTATTTTTCAGTAAAGTACCACTATAGCAATCTACTTATTTCCGTCCATGTTAATCTCAGAGTAGTAATGATATACATGCACTCCCAATACACTCAGATTGCATTAACTAGGTGTTTATGATGGTAAATCTTTAAAACCATTCGAAACTCGTTTTGTTTGTCATTAAAAATCTAGCCTCAATGTGTAGCTATAAGTTTTTTAAAAAGGTTTTACCATGGCAATCAGTACATGGAAGTTTTATGCCTGACGGTTTATTTGTGCTGAGACAAGAGTTTCGGCAGAGTTTCCTCCCTTGATTGAAAAGTTTGTTTTCATACAATTTTCACAATTTTGTAGTTTTTGAAAATTTACATTTGCATTGGTCTTGTCTTTAATGTTGTAGTTCAGATTTAGATAATTTCTGTTATTTTAAAAGTTTGTGTAGTTTTCATTTACATGTCTTTTATATGTTGTTGAACTCTTGTTTTGAAATATATTAATTTTATTGACTAAATATTTTCTTTATAATTTGAAAGTCAGGGTGTATGATCTATTGTACATTGTAGAGATATTTTATTAGACCGTTTGCTATTTTACGTGGATAGAAATATGTTTGTGGTATAGGCTATACATGTGTGCTTCTTTCTTAAGACTTTTAAAGGATATTATGTTTATATGTGCAAATAGAAATAAAAATATGAATTGAAAATGCATCTGGCATATAAATGAATTTGTTTTGTTTTATGTCTGGCATCTACTAACGCCGACTTTACTTGGAACATTTCTATATAGGTAAAGAACCACTAAATGCCTCCGCGGACCAAATGGTGATACACTCAAGTAGTCCTTAAAAAAACTTTGGTTTGCCTGTAAATGGAGATATTTCTTGACAAATGTGGAGTTGAATGATGAAATTGAGTTTAAATGGTTGGTAAATATGCATGTGGTGTAGTAAAACTGTAATATTTGTATTATTCCACTATTTTGTTCTTGATACCAAAGTGAAAGTAGACTAGGGTAAAACCCAGAACTCATAAATCCGGACATGCGTAAAAACGGATAGACCGTGTTTGAAGGACAAAAACTTTCTTAGAAGATACATGACCCCCCTTTTTTATTTCATTATTTTGAAGCTTAAATGCCCCTCTTTACAATGATATATGTGGTCCAGGTGGCCATAGACTAAAAAAAGTTGAAAATTGGGGCCTACTATGGCCAATTTACATTGAGCTATAGAGCAAATCTATTTGGTGGTTTCTAACCTAAAGAAGGGCAAAATTCTATTAAATTCATGTTTTCATTTTTTTGCATTCAAATGTATGGAAATGCATCCCAGATAGGGTTTTGACCACTTTTATCTGTTTAAATTGTCTAAAAAAGTGAAAATTTGGATTTTTATCATGAAAATCTAGAAAATTTCAGATTTTTTTCTTCTAAAATTTACATTTTTATGCCAAAATTGACCTTATTTTAGTGTCAGACAGGTGTAATTGTGATTAAATATGAAGAATAGACACATTATTAGGCATCTAAAGCATAATTAGTTTTCAGTGAAACAGTTTTCACAAATACAACCCAATTTAAAATCACTATTCATAATATTTTGCAGGTGCTGGCCAAATTTCTCCTTAAAGGCGCATATCCGTGTTTTTCATTTTTTCTAGAATTCATGCACAATTTGTCTAGAATTGATTGTTGTGTGCTGCATATACATAGTAGTATTGAAAAAAGTGCAAAAATCACTTTAATAAGTAAAACTAGGCTGTCTTAAGGTAAAGAACCACTAAATGCCTCCGCGGACCAAATGGTGATACACTCAAGTAGTCCTTAAAAAAACTTTGGTTTGCCTGTAAATGGAGATATTTCTTGACAAATGTGGAGTTGAATGATGAAATTGAGTTTAAATGGTTGGTAAATATGCATGTGGTGTAGTAAAACTGTAATATTTGTATTATTCCACTATTTTGTTCTTGATACCAAAGTGAAAGTAGACTAGGGTAAAACCCAGAACTCATAAATCCGGACATGCGTAAAAACGGATAGACCGTGTTTGAAGGACAAAAACTTTCTTAGAAGATACATGACCCCCCTTTTTTATTGCATTATTTTGAAGCTTAAATGCCCCTCTTTACAATGATATATGTGGTCCAGGTGGCCATAGACTAAAAAAAGTTGAAAATTGGGGCCTACTATGGCCAATTTACATTGAGCTATAGAGCAAATCTATTTGGTGGTTTCTAACCTATAACAACACCCTTTAGGTGCCTATACATTGCAACGTCTACATCACAATACCCATTAGAAGACTGTACACTGCAAAAGCTACATAGTAACATCCTTAAACGACCTTACTATGCAAATCCTACATAACAACACTCATTTAATATGAGACTGTACACCACAACTTCTACATTTCAAGACATACCTGCAAAGTTAGTTATATCTAAAATAGGAGTGTTAAAGCGAAACTTATCACAGGATGCACTTAAATGTGATTTAAAGGGGATTAAGATGCATACACAAGGAATGTATTACTTCTAGTGGTTATAAATATGGGACAGAATATTATAAAATGAACCAAATGTACTTTTGTGCAATGTAGATGAACTTGGAAAACAGAAATTTATCAACGAAAAGAAGAGTAACTCCACTTTAATAGGAGTACTTGAAAGGAATGTTTTGGAGACTGTACGCTGCAATTTCTCCGTAGCAACAAGCTTAAGGCGACTTTACAATGCATATTTTATATAGCAATACAATGTAAGGTAATACAGTACTACCTAAAGGTATTGTAATGAAACTTCTACTTAACAGTACACCTTGTGAGGTAGTACAATGTAAGTTCTACGCGGCAGCATCATTTGGAAGACTGTTAAGCATATCCTTTTGGGGTTTACAGTGCAACTTCTATGTAGCAAAACTCTTTGGGTAATGTACGTTGCAACTACCATTTATCAACACCCTTTGGGAGTCTGTGCATGGTAACTTCTACATAGACACACAACTTGATATACTATATAGTAATAGAGATTGTGCATTGCAACTTTCATCAGAGCAATACCCTTTGTCTAATCACATATGACCTACTGCAGTGCAACTTCTACGTACAATGTATATAACCCTTTGAAAATGCAAACCGCCCCTTTACATAGTGCAGGATAACGCCACTTGGCAGACTGTGTATTGCAAGTTCTAAACAACCACACCTTGTTTGTGCAATCCTTCCGTAGCTCCCGTTTTGATGACCACTTGATTGTTATTACACCCGAATTCCTCGCAATAATATTTGAGAAAAAAACCCAGAAATGAAATAGTCCAATTAGTACGCTATCGCAAGTTGTATTTAGTCCCAACGTCCTCTATTATCGATTTTCTACATGGCCATTTCATATATGAGGTTTGAAAACTGTCGTTCAGTGCCTTACCCGACCTTAAGAAACTTATGATTATGATGGAGTTATTTCCCTTTGACCATTATAATTAATTTTATGTCTCGCCGTCGATGAAAACCATGATTGGATGGATTGATCATCCGGGCTTGCAAACTGAACAGAATAGTAGAATTTGTACCAACACAAAGAGACCCACAGAACATGATTATTCCAAAAGCCTGTTAGGACTCCAGTAGATGCTGTAAAACAATACTATTACAATTTAAACACACATGTGCCAGATTTAAATGTATAAAGATGCTAGCATTAAAACTTGAACAGATACCAAGATGCATGTATTTAGAAACATATTAATGTAGGCCTACAGCAATTGAAAAAAAGTTCTGGAAAACCATGTTAAACATTCATGCTAAATATTTACACAGAAGCACCTTTCTTTCCCGAAGGATATTGTGGCATGCATTTGTAGAGATTCTTATCAATTCCTTGTTGGGGAGCGGAGGCCTAGAGGTAGGGCCCGCGCTTCGGGATCGAAATGTCCCGGGTTCGACCCCCCTCTGGACCACTGGTTAATTTCTCTGAGCAAGACCCACAGCTCCACTCCACCATGGTGTAAAATGGTACCTGTGAGGACAGTGTCTATTCCTGGGCGCCGCAGATCGATGTTGGCTGCCACACCACAGGAGAGAAAAAGTCTCCCCATGGAGGCACGAGTGTAGGTTTCCAAATGTAGCCCAATGACCAGGGAAAGTTGAAAACTTTTTTGTTGGAGAAAATATTTCTATGGTTTTCATTGACAGTCCAAGTTGTGAACCCATTTACAATTCCACTAGACATTTGCATCAAATCTATGTGCTTACTTTTTACCTTTTCTACAAATATTTTATGCGCTGATATTTCACTATATGAAGACAGTGTTTTGGGATGGCAACTTTATTCTCTCTCTTTACTGTAGAAGTTGGTCTGATCTGTTTGAAAATAAATTCAATTGACAATTTAAGGACATTGCTACCTTTTGGATTTTTCTGTACAAGGTACAATGTATATAAAACATGTTAGTTTTTGAAGATCAGATTAATGCCAATCATTTAGAAAATTCCCAACAGTTTTGCTCGGCTAGTTTTTAAGATATTTTTAGATTTAGGGGACAACATCTAATAACTTCGATGTTTAACCTTCTGCTCAACTGAAAAGGTAGCAATGTCCTTAAGTTCTACAATGAAACGTGAAAAAAAATTCCCTTCTTTGTCTAATTCAAACACTTATAACATAAATGATTCAATTTATTTTTAACATTGTCCTTTTTTGACAATTCGCCCGCGCCCACTGATAATTCATGCCTCCAGTTAATTCCCAAGACAATAGCGAAATTACATTAAACTTTAGCATTACATAGTTCACTAATTCAATTCAAGATAGTGTGTCGTCAAATTTTAAGATGTTTGAAGCAGTATATCTATTTCACCCTAGAGACAGATCTATAACGTAGGCAGGCTACATGGAGGTATACTTGTATATCATGTGAACGGATTCGGAGTAATGTTGCAAGTACTACATGTATAGTAAATCTTGTGAAATGTCAATGAAATGTTCATAAAATATCTAAAAAGTGCATACTGGGTTAGTCGAACAGGTGCAAGAATGATATATTTTAATATATTTTGACGATGTTAACGTTTGCGAAGAAAATGTGAAACCAAGCATCATTGAAAACAAATCTTCAAACTAGTTTCCTTTGTTTCAATATAACATAGCTTGATAGTCTTTTGAGCTAAATACAGAAATGTATTTCAGAATTTTGGGTTAACCGTTAACCGTCTATTTATTTCTATCAAACTGGCATTAATTTATTTTCAATACAAATATTGCTGTTAACATAAGTGGAGAAACTTTTATGGTCTAGCCTAAGTTGGCCTACCAGGATCTTTATTTTGAAGACCATTCAAATTGATCTTAATTAGGCATACATTAAGTCATTATCCAGTCATCTACGACTGCTACAGAGGAGAGCGATTCAACATCATCTTATGAGTGAGACATTGATTCACAGTGTTTTGGAATGCATTTGTATTGTTTTGGGAGATGTGGTCGAAAGTAAGTACATGCAAATTGATTTCCGAGTACAACCATATGACAGAGATGTCTATGTACCGGGTAATGGGTCTGTGATTAACGTCACACTGTCTCACTGAGATAAGGCCATACCAACTCGTATTTTCGTTTAGCGTCCGCCCTAAGTTCGAAAACCTATCTAGCTATCCTGAGACAAAAAACAAAACACTCCAAAACACAAGTCATAATGAATTCTATCATCACCATTATACATGTAGGCATATGTCTAATAAATATAGCTATCGAGCATTGTCAATCATAAAAACTTACTGAAATAACTTAAAACATGTTTGTGTAGAAGCTTGTACTGCTGTGTATAGGTTGGGGTAAAAATGGTGAATTAGTATGATGGGTATGAAAGCAACATCTCAATGGATTTTGAAGATATGGTCTGGTGACAATTTGGAAAAAAAATCAAGGGGGTATGCCATGAAAGGCAACAAGAGGTGTTATATACCAAAATGTTTTGGAAGGTCTGCTGCTTCAAAAAAGGCGGGAGCCTTTCATGGGACGATATAGCATTTTTCGTAATCCAAGATGGCGTCCAAGATGGCCGCCATAATTTATGAATACACATGATAGTATATTATGTAATGTGATTTTTTATTTATGTATTAACTGACAGGTTTTAGCCTGGATATTATTCATTTGGTGATGTACATTAACTGGACATACTGAACTGACCACTAAACGGTCAAGGTCAATGCCATTTCAAGGTCAAATCATGAAAAATAGCTGAAAAATAGATATTTCCTCTCTAACTTTCTTGTATTAGCAAATGTTTTGTATTCAAGTGGGCATTAATTGTTATGAAATAGTTTGTAAACATATATTCTTTAATTATCAGTTCAGTTTTCAATTCAAAATACTAAATCTGACATTATTATGCATGTACACGTTGACTGAGGTGTTGTTAGATAACTGCGTCCGTAATTTAAAATTCTAAGTTTTCTAATAAAAAGTTGTCATTCTAATGGTACATATATAAATAAGTGTTTGTATCAACATTGCTTGTATCTAATTTATAATTTACTTTAAATGAACTTGAATCCGACCACAAGGTCCGACCACAAGGTCAAGGTCATTTCAAGGTCAAATAATGAAAAATAGCATGAAAATGAATATTTCCTCTCTAACTTTCTTGTTTTAGCAAATGTTTTGTATTCAAATTGTCTTTAAATGTGATATTATTGTTTGTTAATATATATTCTTTAATTATTAGTTCAGGTTATAATTCAAAATATTAAATCTGACATTATTATGCATGTACACGTTGACTGAGAAGGTATTCTTAAGTAACTGCATCCATATTTTAAAATTCTGAGGTTTCTTATATAAAGTTGTCATTCTAATGGTACACATATAAATAATGTTTGTGTCAACATTGCTCCTGTCTACTCTATATTTGTTTCTAAATGAACTTGAATCCGACCACAAGGTCAAGGTCACTTCAAGGTCAAATTATGAAAATTAGCGAGAAAATTTATATTTTTTTCTAATTGCCTTGTTTTAGCAAATGTTTTGTATTCAAGTTGCTATTTAAAGCGATAAAATACCTTATAAGTAAATATTCTGTAATAATTAGTTCAATTTGTGATTCAAAATATAAAAAACTGACATTATTATACAATGACACGTTAGCCGAGATGACATTTTTAGATAAAAGCTTCCATATTTAAAATCCTAAGTTTCAAATACATTTGTATGGTTCTAGTAGCATTATTGATTTGATTATTGATTTGAAAAAGCATTACTGTAGCGATGTCATAAAATGTACTCTAAATGAACTTGTAACCAACCACTCAAGGACAAAGTCAATGCCATTTCAAGGTCAAACTACAACCTTTGAAGTACTTGAATATTTGATATTTTGTTGCAATAAAATGAGGTATGTTGTAGATCTACATTGCATTTTTGTAAATGAGATAGCAGGTATATTTAGTGTAATTCATTTCATCAGAAGACACATATTTTAATAGAAATTGAAAATCAAATTTTGTGACAGAAAATTATTTGGTGGAACATATTTTACGCAATTTATACACAAATATACTTAATGTACAAACAAGTATCGAAGGATAACTTATTTATCAGCCTGGACGAACAGTGTGTGATGTTGAGCGGCCAAATTAATGTCAGTTTTACTATGTCAACAGCACATCTATAACATTTAAATAAAATTCTTTGGATGGGTTACAAACTAGGGTCCGAATATATCATACTGACCCATTTCGGCACAGATCTGTAATTATCAAAAAGTTGTATTTCAATTTGTAAGTGTGGAAATATACTCGAAACAACACATACTGGTAGTTTGTTTCTTTTAAAATTATGAAGTATTTTGTCAGTGTATTTTGTTGCAGATTACGATAGGCTAAGTGTACATACCATTTCATTAGCAGTTTGAGTAATAGAAAATTATGATTAATATTAATTTCACAAATCAGCAAATTCAATGGAAATTTCAATATGGCAATCAAACATTATTGTTTTATCTTGAGAAGTGCAAGTATGCTTCAAAAATATTTTCAAATTATTTATTTTATTATACATATTGTAAAAAAGCAATAGTAACAAAACTGCATAGAGCAATATCCCCTAACCCTTGGGGGACAAACACAAACACATCATCCTTTCCCAAAAGGGGATTCTATACACTAAAAGATACATGTATAGGCATCCCAGACCCTACTTACCAGTTCCTACTACCAATAATTTAGCCATCATAGGCTGTAAGGTGTACTTACATCAACTAAATACAGTCGTACCAATCCCTACATGGTATTAATCACGACGGATAACAGCAAAACCAGGTTGCATGCCCGAATCACCACCGAGTACACCTATTTCAGGATCTAAGTGTTCTCAAACCACAGCATAGTGAACTCAGGCCCTATATTAACTTAACAATGGCGCGTCCAAACAGTTCGTACAAAACAGAGTACTTAAAATTGTCCATTAAAACCACTACTATAGGGCTTTAAATGCCACCAGCAATATCTGCAGACCTATGGGATACTAAAAACGAGAGTACAGCCGTCATATGCCGTACATGTATGCGGTAGTCCCATCATTAATATGATTGGATTTCACATTTATAGTATTGAATTTCTCCCAATGGTTTCTCAAAATATCCGAATATAGCCATACAGCCGTATCAGGTCATAGGTGTTACTTGCCAGTACCAATCAATGTCATATCTGCCCAAAATTGGCTGTTAAAACCCCTGAGTATGGCATATAAGACCGTAAGGGTTACTCTGTACCACTAAATACAGTCATATTGGGTCCAGAGGGGGAACTGTTCCAACTGAAGTGGTGCTCACAACCACTGAGTTCAGCCATATTAGATCATACAAGGTACTCACCACTACTGAATTCAGCGAAACAAGGTGGTTTGGGGAAACTATGGTTCAAAAGTACAGCCATTCAAGGCTCAACACCACCATCAGATACAGTCATACTATACTCATACCATTGAGTATAATCATATTAGTACATATGCCTGGCCCGATGTGGTACTTGCCACCACCTGTAATAGCCATATAATGTCCAAATGAGTACATGCACCAACTGACTACAGCCATTCCAGATCATATAAGGTACTCAATGCCACCAATTACAGCCACACCAGAATTTAGGGACAGTCATTATGGGCTCTATTGAGTAATCACCCCCACTTAGTGAGATGTTAAGCTGGAATGGTAGTTTCATCCTCTAAATGCAGTCCTACCAGACCCTAACTGATACAATCCATTACCAAGTACAACCATCCTAGGCCCTATTAAGTGCTCACAACTTTTGTGTACAGCCACACTATGCCATAGATATACTCACATACACTGGGGTAAGTCATCCAATGTCCTGTCTGTTACTTAACAATGTAAAGTCTAGCCATCACATGCCATATATAGATTTCAACTCCACACCTTTCAGCAATTCCAGAACCTTGTCGGTACCAACCATAAGCCATTACAGCCAAATACAGCCATAGCAAAATTAGGTACCTACCACTACTAGTTACCAAGCACAAAGGGATACTCAACCACCATAGGGTACAGCTGTGTAAGGCCCAATAGATACTTACCTGTAGTCTCATCATGTCCGAGTAAAGTCACATCAGGCCCTTACTGGGTCTCATGGATATATGCAATACTTGTCAACCCTGCATGCGATAGTACCTCACACATAATCATGTCAAAATATATATATGACACACCAATTCATACCCTGGTGTCAATGGATAACATTAGGAATGGGGGTATTGAGAGTTTTAAATATAAGTTGAAAACTTGTTTCACAATCGACCTTAATAAATGAATATAACCTTGATCTGTGGTTTCATAAAGTTGACTGGAACAGCCATTCGTAGCTACTAGTTAACTAGTCTCTATTTGACAGAAGTGTCCTAGTTGCTACGTGTACAACAAACGAACAAGTTTCTTTATAAGATGTGTTACACACACAAGCATCACTGACAGATATAGAAATATTAGCCAAGGGTTTAAAACCAATGTCGAAAGCAGACATGGAAGGCCGCACTCAACTTAACCAGCCGAGTACAGAAACATTAAACAGTACTTCCAGGAAATAATGTTCTGTCCCGATATTGTTTATATATTTTGTGTTTCCCTTAAATATAGACTTCTTCTAATGAAATAAATTACATTAAGAGTACCTGCTACCACATCTATAGTAAAACGATAGATGTAGATCTACAACATTTTGCATATATGTATAATTTGCCACTAAATATCAAATCTTCACTCTTCAGGTACGTTTGTAATTTGACATTGAAATGACATTGACCTTGAGTGGTCCTTTTCAAGTCAGTTTAGAATACATGTAAAAGTTTATAGGAATAACATTTAAACAAACATTTAATAATATCATTACAATGAAAAATTTATATTTGGAAACTTGGAATTTTAAAAATGGAAACATTTATCTAGAAATGTCATCTCGGCCAGCGTGTCAATGCATAATAATGTCAGTTTTGAATCACAAATTGAACTTATTATTACAGAATATTTGCTTACCAAATATTTCGTCGCATTATATACCAACTTGAATACAAAACATCTGCTAAAACAAGAAAAGAAGAATGAAATATCCAATTTTTCATAATTTGACCTTGAAGTGACCTTGACCTTGTGGTCGGATTCAAGTTCATTTAGAGAATATTGTAGAGTAGATACCAGCAAGGTTGATACAAACACTTATTTATTCATGTACCATTAGAATGACAACATTATATAAGAAAACTTTGACTTTTAAATTATGGATGCAGTTACCTAAGAATACCTTCTCAGTTAATGTGTACATGCATAATAATGCCAGATTTAATATTTTGAATTATAACCTGAACTAATAATTAAAGAATATATCTTTACAAACTATAATATCACATTTAATGCCAATTTGAATACAAAACATTTGCTAAAACAAGAAAGTTAGAGAGGAAATATCCATTTTCATGCTATTTTTCATAATTTGACCTTGAAATGACCTTGACCTTGTGGTCGGATTCAAGTTCATTTAAAGTAAATTATAAATAAGATACAAGCAATGTTGATACAAACACTTATTTTTGTATGTTACATTAGAATGACAACTTTTTATTAGAAAACTTAGAATTTTAAATTACGGATGCAATTACCTAAGAATACCTTCTCAGTCAACGTGTACATGCATAATATTGTCAGATTTCATATTTTGAATTAACAACTGAACGGATAATTAAAGAATATATGTTTACAAACTATTTTATCACATTTAATGCCTACTTGAATACAAAACATTTGCTAAAACAAGAAAGTTAGAGAGGAAATATCTATTTTTCAGCTATTTTTCATGATTTGACCTTAAAAATGGCATTGACCTTGACCTTTTAGTGGTCAGTTCAGTATGTCCAGTTAATGTACATCATCAAATGAATAATAACCAGGTTAAAACCTGTCAGTTTATACATTAATAAAAAAATCACATTACATAATATACTATCATGTGTATTCATAAATTATGGCGGCCATCTTGGACGCCATCTTGGATTACGAAAAATGCTATATCGTCCCATGAAAGGCTCCCGCCTTTTTTGAAGCAGCAGACCTTCCCGAACATTTTGGTATATAACACCTCTTGTTGCCTTTCATGGTTAGGTAAAGTTGAAAATAGAGCACTTTTATCCTAATAGTCACCAGACCAATATAAGAGGTTGCATTTTTTCCCCACGAAGCTCTAACCTATCCGTCCTCGGACGCTAAACGAAGAAACTATTTGGTATGGCCTAAATGTGTTTGCGTTCTGTCTCGACCAATCTGGTTATATAGACGAACTTATCCGCACTCCCTGATCTGAACAAAAGTGCTTTGTTTCCGATTGCATGTCCCCAATACGGCTTGGTAAATGCAAACGAAATACATGTAGCTGCCAAATATCTTTTTATACAGGTAATGTGTGGATATTGTGTCGTGTACCGTATGTATACATAATTAAATTATGTTTTGCGTGATGCTTTTTATGTTTTCTGTGCTCGGCTGGTTAAGTTCAGTGCTGACATCCTTGTCCGATTTTCCTATCTTTATAAGGTACGTTACAAATTTTCGCGCAAATGGGAATACAGGAAACAAACGTATTTTTGTCCTTACCCGTATCTTCACGTGACGGAACACATTTATTCAGAGAAATTCAGTTTCCCGAACCAGAAGAAATCCCGAAGCTAATAACGCCGCATATTCAGTACTATTCTTGATAAAATGGGGGAAACTATTAATGATCATTAGTTGATGGATTCGCTGAAGAACGTGCCGTTTTTGTCGGTATTTTTTCAAATAGAGTTGCGAGGCCAAAGTCTCTTTATTGACTGTGTATATTGTTAATGCTTCGTTAAATGTCAATCGTTTGAAATATTACGTGGTTTCCTATAAAGTGAGGTACAAAACTACAGATCAATGACGTCGTAACTACGATCGGACGAAAATAGAAGAATTGATATGCTGACTGAATATTCTTATATAACAAAGAAATCAGTTCTTGTTAATTTTAACAATATCTAAGTGTGATACACAGTCTATGTACACTTTGGTTTTACATTTCGTTGTTTAAGACAATGTTCGCTAAAAGCCAAATATATTGTTATAATTACAGCCTTTTCATACTCACATTGGCGTTCGAAACAAAAATAAAAACCGGGTGTCATGGACTCTTTGAAAACTTTCTGATGATAGTTAGACAGCGGTCTAAAATCTCCACATCTGTGTCCCAATTCATCAATTTTGATATATTGTTTACTTGATCGGTATTCGCTTGCATTACGATTATTCAAAATATCCGATACCTTGAATCGTTTAATGATATCAAATGACACAAAACACCTGCTAAGAGACAACCGCCAATAAGTCCGAAAGAAAGACAATATTTTGTTGATAACGGAGGGGACATACATTGTTGCTTTGTTCGGCAGTATTTCATTTATATGGAGACAACCCAGTCGTATTATCCTGATATTTGACCGACCAATCTAAGAAACATTTACTTATTAAGTTAAGTTGTCAATGAAAAAATGGACGATGTGTTATTAAAGTGTATAGAGCTATATCGGAAGATATTTTTTTCTAAAGTTTCAGAAACTGAAAAACAATTATGCTTTCATATCCATTAGATCATGTTTCGCTTCAGTTTTAACAGAAACTCTGTCTTCGATTTATTGGACATGCAAACTGTCCATTTTCATACGAAAGTATTCTAGAACACCCTATGAAACTATAAAAATCGTCTATTTTTCGACGATTGAATCAAAGTACACGGAACCCATCCAAAGTTTTAATTTGCAATTAAGGTAGTCTAGTATCATACTAAAAACGATGCAAGTAATTATTTTGACATTGAATGACTGTTAGAATATAGCTATATACACTTTAACTAAATAACTTTTATAGGCATCTTTACACTGACACGAACTCACCAACCCAATCCTGGGCAACCATGTGTCTCAAAATCCTAAAAAAATCCCAAATAACTACCCAGTGTTTCAATAAGCGACTGCTCATATACCTCGCCGAATTGCTTATTGGTCACTATATAATATTACGCGATATATTCGACCAATTAGTCTAAAGCTGTGTGGTTTGCCATTTAACGCACCAATCTATAGAATGTAAGAACAGAAATCACGCATTCATGTGCAAAATCATCCATACTGAGTAACAATTTGGGACTCCATTTAAGTGAACATGTATTGGAACAGGAATAAGTTAATCATTTAAAACATCGGTTCAGAAATTATAGCCTTTCCATTTTTCACTTCCCCTGTGACGCACACGTGTCAGATAGTATTCGACATACAATCCCATGTTCCCTGTCTTGGGTGCTAATTAAACGACACGTCCAATTTACTTTTCATGATCTTCAACTAAAAACTTAAGCAAAACTAACGCTTTGTTCATTACTAGAGCTTAAACAGTAAATTGCTCACTGTGCGGGCAATATATACATGTACTTGACAGAGTAATATGCATATGTTTCCGTTTATAGAATACAAATTAGTTATCTGCGTTGGAGATAATTAGAAAAAAAACTATTTAGAAAGTGTTAACAGTATTGTCATTAATTATTTCTTAGAATTTTATGAGTGCCCGCATGCATTTGTTTTCTTTAAATGTTTTGGTAAACAACATGCTTCTATGGATGTTTTGTTTATCCAAGCCATTATAACAAACTCGAGAACACCAGTAACACCATCAGCAACACCACAAGCAACATTGGACCACACCAGCTTCATGCAATATTAACATTTAATTACAAATTTTGTAAAAAAAACCCCAAAACTTTTGACGAGTTATATTGGCATTTGTTGTGTGCATGGTATGGATGGTGCAATTACCTTTAAACAAAGGATGTGATCCATACACCAATCTTTTCTTCAGGTGGAATCCTCTTTCATCAGATGTTTCGGCGCTGTCCACAACATCTTCCGGAGCACAGGTCCGTGACAAGTGCCCTACGTCATCTATATAATATATATGTATCATTAACAGATTAAGCGATCTTGGAAATTTTTCACGGACCTGTGTTCAGGAGGGTTTCCGGCCGGGGTGATCAAATCTCTACCTGACTATTTGTTTTAGCAAAACGTCATAAACCGAGCGTAGAAGAAATCTAATTCTTTGATGATCCATTCTCCACATATCACGACAAGACACACTCATTGACTAGACCCCTTTCCATTTCCATACTATTTTAGTCAATGTTTATTGTAAGATTTTGGCTTGCATGTATTTGGTCATATGTGACTACGAACGTTTTTGAACACATCTCGTACATTATCAGCCACTAAAACATCAACAGTGAAATTAGTAACTTCTACATAATTATACACCTACACGTACATCAAAAGCAATATCAACAGGGGTCCTGAAAATTCCGGAATAATGCGGATTTCCGGATTTGTTGCATTAGAAAGAGAAAGCTTTTCTGCACAACATAAAACGGTCTTTGATGAAAACATTCAAAGAATTGTCAACGTTATAGTCATTTGAAGTTCCATAAGCTGAATTTTAACAATATAACAATGTTTGAACAATATATAAGGTGTAAGGATAGGTGCTAATGTCGCCCAAAACAACCTTCCGATACGTTTTTAGGATAGAGCATTAAGGCTCAGTAGGACCTCTGCTTAAAACAATTTTATTGAAATTTCTACACATTATCTATAACAGGACCATCAACATGGACACCAACATCATAAATATCTACAGTAATGTCTACAGCTACAACACCGACATTTCATTAAGCAACATTGTCTTATTGGAATATTAACTATACAACCCTCAGAAAATTACAGAAAGGATACGTACCACATACTACAAAAACAACATCTCTCTGCAATGATTTCTATAATAATAATATGAAAAATACGTATTAGTTGTAACCATAAAAGAGAATAATCAAATAACAAAAAAAGCTGTTTAACACTAAACATGCTAACTTTTTAATAGAAACAAAACTCACATCCAAGATTACGCAACGATAAAACATAAACATTATACAAAATCAGATCAGTAAAAAAAAGTTATAATTAAAATAAAAACCTATTCAATTTCAACGAATCCAATAAATCCTAAATGACATTATTTAGCAAGAAATCTGCCATTCTACGAAAATTAAGATTTTAATCAAAGGTGAATCTGCTGACAATTATTTCTAGGATAAATTAAACCCCAGATATAATATTATAATGCTATAATTGCATATGGTGACAAGTATTTCCCTAAAATGTCAAGGATAAATCGAAATCACTAAATACAATAAACATTACATCTTATTGTTCAGGATATTGTTCCTTGGTAGATTCAAGTGGACCGGAGTCTGAATTAGAATATTTTTACAGTGTATTTCCAACTTCTGGACCATCTTGGGTAAACAATTTTGACAGATTTACAAAAACACAACCCAAATGTGCATCTTTTTTTCAAAATTTACAACATACAAGTTTGCATGTAAATAATACTGATAAGGAAAGAACCAAATAAAATAAAACAAAACGGTTTTCATTGACTAGAACACAAAACTATGGTGTTGTGCATATCTAGATTTCGTTGGACCAGTGTCAGGATATTGATATCTTCTTGGTAGATGTTGGACTTGTTTTGGTCATTGTCAGGTTAATGTGGCTGTCTATGTCCATGTTTACGATAGTCTTAGTTTAATTTCTTATGATGCGCTGATATGCGTATTGTGTCATTAAAAGCTAAAACTTTTCCACTAAATAACTAAAGTATCTTTTAATACTCAATGGGAAACGTGAAAAACGCTATTCTAATCACAATTTACGTTTAAGAAGTATTTTTTAAATAGTCACGCAGTCATGCTAAAACTTGGTAACCCCTTAGCACTTACCATGCCTCACGAGAGCCTAGATAACACCCCTGTATAAAACACACTATGAAGGGCTTCGCGAGAATCGACTGCTAGAGAGAACTACTGGTTTAATTTATTGGACGCTCGTCGTTTGTTAGATACATAACTAGTATTTAAAGAAGTACATACTTTGGTAATTGCAACTCAATACATGATATATGTTTGTTTAGATTGAATATAGCGTTCATTGAGGGAATACGATACGTTTTCAAATACTGAGTACTTCTTCTGTGTCTATTGGGGTCTGGCGTTATGAACAGTATGCTATATTTATTAGTAGTCCAACTGATAATGCCATATTTGTGCTTAGAAGTCAGAACAGCATGCAATCGCCATTATACAATGTATTCACATTAAGCGGCGTTATAGTCTAACGCAACTTGCAGTAGATATTTACAGTGTATTTGACACGTGAAAGACAGGACAGCTGTTTCTGATATTTGTTACATTCATTTGGCATGACTTTGACCTTCCCAGTCTCACGTTTCCTTTTCTTACGTAAGTGATTGAACTTTAGCTAAAAGAAGATTTTATGAAACCCAAAACCGGTGGATAGCAACATGTGCGGAAGAATCATATGTAGTCCCTTAGGATCACTTAAATCAGTAATCACGCTGTACATAGGTCTAAGTGTTAATGCTAGAAGTTAGGAAAGCCACAAAAGTGACACTCATTGATATATAGGCCTCATTTGGTGTGAAATACCATTAGAGGTAGACATGTATATTGATAGCATAATGGTCCAAAGAGCCAAAAAGTCACTGATTTCAAGCCCATATTGAATATTGCATCTATATTATAAATACGTTAGCCTCGTAAAACCGACTACTTACTTAATAACTTGGCTGACTTGCTTGCTGTTTTGCTTGTTTGCTTACTTGCTAGTCGTTTCATCATTCATTATTTGTTTATTGTTTCCTTTAGCTAGAATCGGAGAAGATATCTGTCATTGTTTTAAAAGGTTGCACATTGTTTTAATTTGATTTACATGTGACAAATTCATTGACGTAAAACGACAAACGATAGTGATTGTTCCACTGAAAAGGTACCAATAAACAGCTCAGTACTTGATAGGACATCGTGATTTATAAATTAGCAACTAAGGCATATGCGTCTGGTGCTCTACAAACAATCCCAACTAAAACGTAGCAGATATTAGCACATTTGGAAAGTTTAAAGTTTTCCATGAGCTCCATAGAATGTCGGTCATGTGTTTGATATATTCTGGATAAAGATCACTGTGCCGAGTTGTTGACCGATAGCATATGTTCACACAGGTTGGTAACAAGCACAAAGCTTGTCCACCTGGTGGTCGCATATTTACACCAGCACAGCAGAAAATTTACTGGTACGCTACAATCCTTTGCATATGATTGCCAATGTTTGAAACATGGTTAAACTGTTATTGCTATCTTCATCAATTGTTCATTCGTCGTATCTAAGTAGGAGCAGAAACGTACATTTCCCTTGTTGCTAATGCTGGGCGTCAAGCTACTTGCTCCGTTTTAATTACGTCTTTGAGTGTTATGGTTTGAAGAGCACCATTTATTTGGAGTTAACATCGCTCAAGTTTTTCAGACAAACTGACTGACAGTCTTGGAAAGCACAGAAGAAGCTCGATATTTTATCACCATTCGTAGAACACTATTAGTCGAATACTTGACTAAAGGAGAAAACTAATTATTGTTAGACTAATTATTTATGAGAAACAAGCACATTTAATTAGTTTGGAGGGTTTTAAGCATTTCTTGGTCAACTGTGCATATTAATTCTGACGGCCTAGCAAATTAAAGACAACAATGAAATATGTTTCTAGAATGCTCTTTGCTCGGGTCGGAAATGGAGCCTTGAGGTCACGAGCGTTATCAACTCAGCCATTATGTCATCCGAAACTAAACAAAATGAAATGCGTCCTCTATGATTCCACAATCACTTTTATCAAATAGCAGGCTCTTATTTCTACAATATATTCCGACACCTATAGTCCTGTGTCTTTCTTGGACAGCGATGGTATGGTTTCGATATAAGGGAGCACACCTACTAAATGTGTAATATAATAGTTCCAGTATTGTGCAGTGGGGCCTTGGGGAACTTGGTCGAGTATTGGCTGCGTTTCATTCGGCAATAACCGCTGTTATATAATTGCTTTCTGAAAATGGGTCATCCTGTATTTTATCGGCGGGGACTTGGAGTTTTAATTGTTTCTTCGGCTTAGGTGTGGGCATTGCTCAGTGTAGTTGCTAGGAAAATGTAATATTATACCCACTCAATTCCTACCTTGCCCATTAATTTAACTAGGTCAAGTCGTAGTTGTGCCTCATTAGGTCGCATAACGTAAGGGCACGGTCCTTAGTGTGTTAAACTAGGTCACGCCCCAGGGTTGTTGTGCCTCATGTGGTCGCCGTTTTGCATGGGTTTGTGTAGGCATTGCTCAGAGTAGTTGTGTTAGTGGTTAGGTAGGTTAGTGCTTCCTTCCCAGTCGGATTTTCTCATACCATTTTTGCTCCCAAATGTATCTCTGAGAAGGAGTATCTCTGGTTCAAGAGGTAGTTAGTTTTTGTATAGGTTATTATCTACGTGATGCATTTAATATAAATTTACTAGTATCAATATAATATATATAGAAACCTCCCCTATTTCGTCCAGGAGAACAGAATTTACTTATTGCATCCATATGCCTGAAATACTAATACTATGTGGGTGTGGTTATACATAAAAAAAAATGAGTACAGTCGATTATATATTTGTTCTACATGGGATAATTACACATCTGTTAAATAAAAACAAAAAACTTAATGCAGCGTTTGTTGATTTCACAAAAGCTTTTGATTACGTTGTACGTGAAAATATGTGGTATAAATTGTTAAAAATTGGACTAAGGGGTAAAATTATTGATATTATAAAATCAATGTATGTTAGTGTGAAATCTAAGATAAATATGATAACGATATAAGCAAGGATGAGTTTAATTGTTTTTTAGGTGTAAGGCAAAGGGAATCTTCATCCCCGTTTTTATTTTCGATGTACTTGAATGATATTGAAGAATATTTCATGTTAAATGGACACGAAGGAGTTGATATCGGAGTTTTAAAAATGTTCTTTTTATTATACGCAGATGACATAGTTATTTTTTCTGAAACGGAACAAGGGTTACAACATGGATTAGATGTGTTAAACGATTATTGTATCAGGTGGAAATTAACAGTCAATATCAGTAAAACAAAAATTATGATTTTTAAGAAGGGAGGACAAAATAAAAAGAATCTAAGATTTATGATTGATGGTAAACACGTTGAAATTGTCAACAAGTTTACATATTTAGGAATAGTATTTACAGTAGGGGGCTCGTTTTCAAGTACTTATGACACATTAACAGGACAGGCACAAAAGGCGTTATATAGACTAAAGGCAAATCTGGTAAAATTCCCTTGTATGAATATAAGTCACTGTTTGGACCTTTTTGATAAGCTTATTGTTCCTATTTTAAATTACGGTAGCGAAATATGGGGTTTTAATGATTGTATGAAGATTGAAAGGGTTCATCTTTACTATTGTAAACACTTGCTTAAAGTAAAATCACAAACCCAAAACAATTTTGTGTATGGGGAACTAGGAAGAACAACCTTAATTACCAAACGTCTTGAAAAAGTAGTTAAATACTGGCTAAAATAATACAGTGTGATAATAATAAATATGTTAAATTAGTATATAAAATGATGTTAAACGATTTAGAGGTTTATCCAGAGAGCAATAATTGGGCCAAATCAGTACAACATATTTTAGAAAGACTAGGTTTAATGATGTGTGGTTGTTTCAAGGGGTGGGAGACGAAGACATGTTTATAATTGCTTTAAGGCAAAAATTGAAAGATATTTTTATTCAAAATTGGAAATCTGAACTCCAAAATTCTACCAGAGCAAAATGTTATGTGCTGTTAGCTGATTTTAGATTACAACCTTACCTTGATATGATACATGTTCAAAAATTCAGAAAATCTTTTACCCAATTAGGAGTATCTTCACATAGGTTAGAAATAGAAGCGGGGCGATGGCACACGCCTAATAAAATACCTTCCCAAGGTAGAAAATGTCAAGAATGTAATGTCATTGAAAATTAATTTCACTTCCTGTTTGAATGCCCTTTATACTATGATATACGAAAACAGCATATAAAACAGTATTACAGAAGAAATTACAATATACCTAAATTTATTGAATTATTAACATCAGAAAATAAAAATGTTGTCAAAAACCTTTCAATGTTCATTTATAAGTCTTTTGAATTAAGAAATAGGAGATACTTATTATGAGTAGCATTATCTTCTCCTCACTTAAGGCATATAAATTTGTAATAATTTGAGAATTTAATTGTTCAATATTTGAATCGCATATATAAGATTTTTGAAGAATTCTGTGCACTATGTAATGACAAAAATATACATAATTATGCCTGTGACATGTGTATGCATGTGTGTTTGCGTGCGTGTGTGTGTGCGTGTGTGAATGTGTGCGTGTGCTTGTCTGAATGCATGAAGTGTGCGTGAATGATAGTATGCTAGTATAATTTTGTAATTGTATTTGTATATGTACTGTATTGAGTGTAAACTCATGGGCATAACGCCTAACGTTTCTCGAAATAAACCATGTATTTCAGGTACATCCAAACTTAAACAATAGACAATTCAAAAAATCTATATAATGAAACATGCTGACCGAGTGCGTTCCATCAGATCAATGATTTCATTATTAATGTAAAACAATATTCTAATAATCATACAAGTTTGACACGTGGAGACAATGACAATGTGTTGATTGCATAAAGATCTCCAAACACTTAGAACACATTATCTAAGCAATAACTTACCCATGATTCAGGTTATTAAGGAATTAGTGCGCCTTTAGCACTTTGCAGATTACATAATAGGAACAAAAACATTGATAATATACAAAGTATTTGAATTGTTCAATTTGTCTTTATAGACGTAGAAGACACAATCAGAAGCGATCTGCATCGTGGCGTACAGACACACCCCTTCAAAAAGCTGTATGGAGATGCTAATGATCTGAGGGGAACCACAAAGTACATTGCACACACTGGCGTGCTATTGTATGACGAACGGTTGATTTGAGGTGAGGTCTTTATAAAACGTAGTAATATGTTTGACTGTATATACAACATACTTTCCCAGTCGTACAGTTTTCAATTACTTTTGTGTATTACTATATGCCATTAACGAGCAGCAAATACTACCACATGAGTCTACGCAAGGAGACGACATGCCAAGAATTTTATAAATACGTTCAACACACATGTGTGGCAATGTGCAAGTCTTAAGCGGGATAGGAATGAAAATTCATGCTAAATGCTATGCTAATTAGTGGACAAACCTAGAATCAAAATAAGGTCATACAACGTAGCAATAGTGTTAACAAGCGCTTAATTTGATGACGTTCAACTATACATTTACAATTATGACAATAGATCGCATCAGTCTGTAACCTGCTGCTCTTCAAAAGGATGGTGGCAATACATTTAAATAGAAGCAAGTTCATGGAAAATATGCTCACGTAGCTTGCGTTGTAAGAGATACGTCTCTGTTGGCTTGTCATGACGTGATTTGATGTATTGGCGAACACATAGACGCACCCCTCTAGGTTAAGAATGGTAATGAACGACATACTTTGAGACTGTTGTTTTTGGAAACTTAACTATAAAATATAATTTGTGCCACTGTGCATTTAGTTCATCTTTCCAGCATTCAAATTTCCTCTAAAACTTACAGTCTACAAAATTTGGTCCCGATGGCATAGCCTTTGATTTATTGCACTTTTAATAAAGTTTTGATGATATTATAGAGACCTAGAGTGGATTTTCATAGGATCCAATTAGAGCAGGGATTGTCTGAGAGTGTCTACTTTTAGAGTCACATACACGTGTTGTAAGGTCGTGATGTCTGTCATTGGGGTCACCACTAATAGATTACTAAGAGTAATTAATATTTTACGCAGTAAACATGAGTTTCAATGCAATTAAGAGATAACTTATTGACGACGCTGGTATTAAAGGAAGCTACTAGTATTCAATTATATTATTGAACTTACGACGTATTAGATGGAATAATAAAGATCCGATTTAGCATTGGCAAATTTGCTTACTATGGTAATTGTCATAGTATTGGTATATAATGATATGATTAACGACATGTGCTATATTATGTATATATTCACAACAACATGTTGCGCTGTTGTGGCTGATGATGGCATACCAATTGAATTAGCCTCGATATAGTTATATCAAATATGCAGAAACGTGTTTACAAATCTAATAAAATGGCCGTATTGGTTTACTACCATTATACAAAACTTTCATTCCGAAATCAGCTGTGTTTGCCATGTGTAAGAGGTCTTACAATTATAACCGGTATAACCGCGCATTTGCATGATTTCAAATTCATCCGTGGCGACTATTTAAATAAATCAATTTCTTTAAGTAACTTATCAACCAGGACTAATAAAGGATTAGGTGATGACAAAGTTTTGGGATCAACTTTCACTTTAAAGATACTTACTCCGAATGAAAAGACAGAACCCTCCTATGTTTGAGTTTTAGTATATTTTCATTGTTTTCTTACTTTTTGTTGCCATTGACCTTATACGGGGTTATCCATCGGATTAGTAATATTGCTTACCGTATAACCTTCATTTGGACAGTTCTCGAATGCACATAATAAACATAATAACGTACAATGAAAACATGTTTTCATGTCTAATCTACACACAGGCCTCGCAAGACAAAACACATAAATTTACTCAGAAATCTAGATAGAGTGAAATGTTCTTGGCAAGACGAAACGCTTCCCCGAAACCAATAAAAATCGTGTAATTTGTACAATTTGAAGTAAATTGTCGATTCTTTTAATGATCATTAGTTGATGAATTCGCCGAGGAACGTGTCATTTTGTGTGGTGGCATCAAATAGATTTGCTAGACCAGAGTCTCTTTCATACTATGAATTACATCGTAATATTTTATAGAATGTGTAATATACTATATACATGTAGTATAACCATTGTCAGGCTATATATCTATCATCTACTGTGTTGTCATTACGTAAATAAGCAGTGGGTATTTCATATATCACGATAAGTATACGATCAGCAGAATTCGGAGATTCATTTCTCAAATAACAATGGGTTTTCCCTGATAAATATACACACGAGTACAATATGTCGTCAGCCTCTTGTCGGTATGTATTTTTTGCTGTGTTATTAAGGTAGAATTCGTTGTAGACACAAAAGAAATAGCATGGCTTGAAATTGCGTATCTGTAATTTGTGCGATTGCTCTCTTTCCAAGAGCAAATTCTGAATTCTCTAATCTATTTCAGTTACTAGATGAAGTTCAGTGCTGAATGCTACTCACTGTCAATCAAATGATTGCTTCCAGTGTTTTCCACCAAACGCACTGGAAGTCAACGCTAACAGCCTTTCTAACGATAGTTTAAACAGCGATGATTTCCCGTGTAAGTATATGAAATTTACATAAGTTACTTGCAAAAACACAGAAATGCGTTTGGGATCATGACAACTTTTGCACCATGCACTATCTGACAGGATTAAGTAAGGAACCATCATCCTATGACTTCTAAAATTAACAAAACATAATTTCACGAAATTGGTTACCCCATCGTTTTGTACTATCAAATCATACAACAGTGTTTAACAAATAATTAAAATATCAAACATATATGGAATATACCAATTAAATCTACATAATCGTTTTTTGAAAGGTATAATCTACACAATTGGCACAATGTTCTAAAGAATTCTACATGTGCATTTGGAATAAGCTTGGATCATGTTATAAAAATTAGGATTAAACTAATAAACAATAAAGAATTTATCAAATTTATGAAGCACCCATATTGTTTTCTATGGCTTTCTAATTGCAAGATTGTTGAACTTTTCTTCCGGGAACGTTTTCAATTATGTTTCTCACTTGATGAAAAAAATGAAACCGCTTAATAAATTAATATCTACTCTCGACATCAAAGAAAGGTAATTGTAGACAATTCATTGTAAATTTTCTCAATGCTAATGCCGCCTTGTAACACTGCAAAAGGTAAAGTTGTGAGTAAATCAACAAAGACTTACTCCTTACCGCGGTACGAGAGTCTACGCAATCGTGTACGAGGTTGGTCTAACCGAGGTTTTATAGATATAATCATGTTATATCTATTATGGGCGGTATTTATGAGGTATGTAATACACTAGGATTTCACTTACTAACAACATAATTGATTTACGTGCGTAACTTTATACATTAAATAGATATTGATATTAAGAAGTCATACCTTGCACTCCGTTAGAAAAAGTTCAATGCTTAACGTATCCTTTTGATGCACTAATTTACATTTGAGCCGCGATCTGAGAAAAGGGCCCTTAATGAAAAATTTTCGATTTTCATTTTTTTGCATTTTCCGAAGAATCTATCTTTCCTGTGTACAAGAAAGAAAGATTTTTGTCAATTTTTCAAATATTGACAATTTTATGACCTTTTAAAGGAACCAATGACATGGACATTTTTGGCAAAAAACGGGTATCTCAACATGGACATATTTTGATACTGTTTGGTCTTTAAGTGGCATTTTCACACTGCTGTTAATCTGCTCGGATTGAATTTATCATTTGAATAATGATACTTATTTGTGAGGAGTAACATTTGTGTGTAAAAATAAATATGCCTTTATCTTATTTTTTGTTGCCATAGCAACCATTTATTCAATTACTAAAATATGCAAAATTATCTGGTTTACTAATAATGATCAGAAAAATATTACAACTGCAATATATGGGCTTTGTATTAAATAAATGCAGTCTGCGTTTATAGCAGAACAATAAAACTAAATACAGAAGTTACTTTATTTCATGGTATGTATGTAAAATAAATCCTCAACAGGTTTTCAAACGGGGCATATCGGTTTTCCCACCGTCGGTCAGTCAGTTCGTAAGTCAGTTAGTTCGTCAAAAATCTGGATCCTGACATAACTAAAACATCGTTCAAGTTTTGTTTAGCAAATTTGATCTGTGGATAAGGGGCAATAAAGGGAATTATGCACATCTATTTTCTATTGTGTCTGAAATTGTGGTTGCTATGGAGACCGAAATGGTGAAAATATGTACAAAAAGACTTGATCCTAAAATTGCTCATACAGTTTCCATGCTAGGTTTATGAAACCTGGTATGTAGGTAAGTGACAATTAGAAGAGTATGAATATCCAAATATAATTTCATTTTAACAAAAAATTGGGTTGCTATGGATACCAAAATAGTGAAAATATGTAAATAATTACTAGATCCTAAAATTACTCATACAGTTTACATGCTAGGTTTATGAAACCTGGTATGTAGGTAGGTGACAATAAGAAGAGTATGAATATCCAAATATAATTTCACTTTAACAACAAATGTGGTTGCTATGGAAACCGCAATAGTGAAAAGACTTCAAAATCTGGAATCCTGTCATAACTCAAAGAATTTCCAATCAACGTGCATGAAATTTTGTAATATATCATGGATTCAAACATGTAGGCCTCTGTCTTGCTGGCAATATTAAGTGGCGTGTTTATGTTCAACTTAATGTTCTTCATTGTCTGGTTTTCTCAAAAAGTTTTACTTATATAAACCAATTCTGGCATATGATGATATATGATGGCAAATTGAATCCGAAATTATTGATATTTATTTCATAACATCATTAATGGCAACGTGGTTCCAAAAATATATTATGTTAGGATTTACATCAAAATACTGACTTTTCAATACTACATTTCTACGAAATGAATATAATTGATGTTTTTTACATGTTATTCAAAAATGTACTATAAGAGACTGCTAACCCATTGCATTGCTATTAATCACCCATAATAATTAATGTTTTTTTGGTCTGTCGATTCCAAAATTCCTCATATATTGTTTATATCTGACTTCGTGTAACACCCAAAGGTCTTACTGTCTTGATTGTCTGTCACTAAAGTTTGGACGCTGTAAATGCCAATCAATATGTGCATATATCAGGCTTTATATCGAAATTGAATTAATAGCACCCTTGTAGTTAGCAGATTCCAATAAACAGGTTTTTCGTTTACATTTTTTTGTATTTTATCCCGAAATATGGCATTTCACACACTTTACTCACTTTATACAGAAATGTTTTGATGTATTAAGCAAATTGTTCTCACCAACCCAACACAGTAAGCTATCATTAAATGTCATGATTAATAATGATGTGGTCTTCTGATTAGAAATTAAACTTAACTTACGTTTATATTTTTAAATGTTTTACCCCAAAAATTTCACATAATGAACAACTTTTTAGAGCAGATTATTAATGCTTGTGTGGAATGACAACATGTGTCTATTCGCATTGTTTAATTTTCAAATAGCACAGTTTGTGGTGTTATGATTAAACAGATTCCAGAAATCATCAATTAAGTTTATATTTTGTAACATTTTATCCCAAAACATTGTATCTTTAACAAAAGCTTTAAGTAATCAATTTCTTACTAATTATTATACTACAAGTTATTACAAAATATAATTATTAATAAAATATGATTATGAATAACATTGTGATCAATTGATTCCAAAAATCCTCACTTTTGGTAATATTTTGGACTTTTTAACCCCAAAAGTAGCTCAAGACGCGTATCACTTTGAAACTAGATTATAAATATCTTAAGCGGAAAGTCATCATGTTTATTACTAAATGATGTGATTAATGGCATTGTAGTAAACCAATTCCAAAAATCACCATTTTAGTTTATAATTTGTATGATTTTACCCCAAAATATTATATAGTGATCCAAATGGATAATGTATTATTTGAAACATTATACTTTAACTTACTACAAACCAATTGTAGTTGTTTTAGATATAATACGATTATAAATGTCAATGTGGTCAATTGATTCCATAAATCCTCACTTTTGTTAATATTTTGGACTGTTTTATCCCAAAAGTAGCTCAAGACGCGTATCACTTTGAAACTAGATTATAAATATCTTAAGCAGAAAGTCAACATGTGCCTATCTTAGTGGTTTATTACTAAATGATGTGATTAATGGCATTGTAGTAAACCGATTCCAAAAATCACCATTTTAGTTTATAATTTGTATGATTTTACCCCAAAATGTCATAAAATGATCCAAATGGATAATGTATTATTTGATACATTATACTTAAACTTACTACAAACCAATTGTAGGTTTTTTAGATATAATACGATTATAAATGTCAATGTGGTCAATTGATTCCAAAAATTCTCACTTTTGTTTAATTTTGCAATGTTTTTGCCCAAAAATGTCTGAAAATGGACAACATTTAAGACATCAGATAAGCAATATCTTATGCAGACAGACAACAGGTGTCGAGCATATACTGTTTTATAATCATATAACATAATAATAAATGGCATTGTGGTAAACCGATTCCAAAAATCACCATTTGTGTTTATATTTTGAAGGATTTTACCCCAAAATATCGTATCTTGATCAATAACTGATACTTTCATATGCTGTATAAAACTAAAAGATACTACACTCATATTGCAGTGGTCTTTAATAAAATACGACTATAAATGACCATATAGTCTGCCGATTCCAAAAATCCTCACTTTTGTTTGTAATTTGTCATGTTTTAACCCAAAAAATATAGGCGTCATGTGTTACTATAGTACTTCATATTAAGTATGTTACAAGGCAACAAGTATGTGACAGGATACAACATAAAACATTTTTGCAATCGGACCACCTCGGCCATATGACTAATCGTAAATAAGTATTTTTCTAGCGACGTCAGGAAGCGATAAATGCCGTACGGACGTTCCGATTGACATTTTTGTGCATTTTTTGCCTCGTTTTGAAATTCGCAGAAAATGATGTCGTAACTTTAAACTCAATTTTCTCAATTTGATGTCAATGTCATTAAGGGCCCTTTTCTCAGATCGCGGCTCATTTATATATAATATCATGTTATTTGGAATAATGTTTCATGTTCAATCATACGGCCATCAGTGGCCAAATAAATTAACCAGTTAACTACATTAAGAAGAGGAAATAACAGCAATACCTCACAAAGAAATATTTTAGTTACCGGAAGTTTTGATGCTGTATTACGGGACTGGGTTAACTAAATTTGGTCATAATTTTTTCAGCATGTGGTTCCTGATTTTTTAAGACATCATGGTATTTTTACGATTCCATATAATGATATTCAGTGAACGGTGTGGTTTTCCTTATTTGTAGCATTGTGCATACAACGCATACCGTTTCCGATGGCTTTCTCGTTAATAATCAACACATTGGTCATAAAGCTAGATAATAGCACGGAGAAACCTTTCATACCAGCCGTCGTGTAAATAATTATTCTGCATACGACACAATGAGCATAGATGAACAATGTTACAGCGATTGCCATTGGTCATAAACGGTTAGATAATAGTATGAAGGAACCAATCATACAAGTCATCGTGTCAATAATTACCCACGTATATAAGACAATGAGCGGAAATGAACATTGTTTCAGCGATTGGTATTGGTAATTTATCACATGATCTCCTTGTGGCAATCTTAGATCCGACAGTTTCGTACAAGGCTGAGAGATTTATGGATTAGTTAGCTCTGGTATTTTATTGTACCAATTGTACATCTGATTGATTGTAACAGACTCCAAGCATCCCAGTAGTATACAGTAAAACGCAATTTAGGCTTAGATTGACGACCGATGGTCATTCGTTTTTCTCAGTGGTGTTAATCTTTAAGCAATGATTCATTAGCCTTATGGTCGCCAATGTGATCAAAAAGAAATATAAGACTGAATCATTTATGAATGAACACAATTTTGGCGGCCCCTTTGGTTGTTGGCACATTGCGCTGCAACACCACAACTCTCAACAAACCCGAGGGTCATTCCTGATTGTTACCATGTGTCTTTAACTTAGAAAAATCAGGCATTAGGTATACATGAAATGTGAATGGTAGGGCGTTAATGTATTATAAGATGGCAAACATTACTATCTATAAGGAATATTTACACAGCTCTGCAATACGAGGTTGTTTATGAAGTAAGCTTGAATGACATTGGATGCACTTTTAAACTGTTCAAGTCACTTGTATCATTTGTCGCTGTCGGTACCAAGACAGAAGCACCTCAATCAATATGTAAGTATTTTCCGCTTTATATTAAAAATAGAAAATTACAAATTAAACATATTTGGCCAGTACTGTGCATTTTCAAACATATTTTGCCTAGTACTGGTTCGTACCTTTAAAATTTCACGTGCACGTGCACTGCATCTGTAATTGGTTCTCCTTGTGTTTTTTTGCAGTCCATTTGTTATACACCTGTCACCTGGTTCCTGCTGCGGCTTAGTTTGACTGTCTGATGCTCAGACTTTAGGGGTAGGATGTGGTGTTTTGCAGATGCTAGTTTATTTGCATTGTATATGTCTTTTGTTATAAAGTCGTCTTCTTGTACTAGTTTTGTTTGTTGGAAAGTCAGTGCCTTTTGGAGTTACGTTAGACAGTATCTGTGCATTATCTTTTTCATGTGTCCTTTTGTATCTTCCATTCACTGATATTTCTGTTGGGTGTTGCATCGGATCCTAGTTTTGTAGTTTTGGTAAAAACAATTTCGTATTAAAAATAAATATATAGCATCCGAACATCATGTGAATTGCGTGTCGGTGTTTTCAGTCTATATTGAATAAACCACAATCGTCACGGATTACGTACTGTGTATAGCAACATGTGCAGAAGAATCACATGTAGTCCCCTAGGATCAGTAAAAGCCAGTTATCACGCTGTATATACGTGTCAATGCTAGAATTTGAGAAAGTGACACTTGTGACTCTCATTTTGACATGTAGGCATCGTTTGATGTGAAATACCATATGCTGAACTATAGACTGATAGTATATAGTTGTCAGACTTGGTCCAACAATTTGATTATGAAGAGACAAAAGTCACTTTTTCGATGTCCTTATTGAATATTGCATTTATATTGTAAAAATGCCAACCTCGTAAAAAGACTACTTACTTGGTGATTTGGCTGGCTGGATGGCTTGCTGTCTTGCTTGTTTGTTTGCTTGCTAACAGTTTAATCATTACGATCAAATTGATCACCAACAAATACACTGTACGCTAAAATATGTAATCAATTTGTTTTTACTAGTGAGGAAGAAGTGTGACGAAAAATAGCAAAAAGTATATCAGTGACAATCGGTATCTTTTCAATGTAAACCACGATTTTTAGTTCTTGCATGTCCTTTGTTCTGAATATGGAGAAATAGCTGTTTTTTTTAAAAAAATGATGCACCATTTGATTTAGTTGTGACAAAAGGGTAGAGCAGCGCAGCCCACGAAGGATAAAAACGATGTTTTATTTTGAATGACCTTATGATGCCTAATAAACGTTTATAGCCTACAAAGTATAAAAATCAAGTACTTCAAAATATGTAACAATCAGGGACGACTCCATGCCTTCGTGGCTCGCTCAACCCCTTTGTTGACGTAAAACGACAAAAAAAGTAATTGTTCCACCAAGAAGATATCAGTTAACAGCTCTCTACATTGTTTTAAAAGGCTGCACGTTTTTTAAATTTGATTTACATGTGACAAATTCGTTGACGTAAAACGACAAACGATAGTTATTGTTCTACAGAAAAGGCACCAATAAACAGCTCAATACTGAAAAGGACATCGTGTTATACAAATTAACAGCTATGGCAAATAGGCCTCTGGCGCTCAACAAACAATCAAACAGTACCCAGCAGATATTACCCTATTTTGGCAATTTTAAAGTTTTCCATTAATTCTCTAGTATGTCGGCCATACATTTGGGATAAATATGCAAGTATAGGATATTGTTGACCCATGCTTACGATAGCAAATGCTCACACAGAATGGCAACATTAATGCTGAGTGCCAAACTACAGGTACCGTTTTAATTACGTCTTTAAATGTCATGGTTTGAATGCCTACCAATTGTTTGGAGTTAATATCGTTTTAGTTTCTTTTCAGACACACTGACTGGAAGTCTTGGGAAGCACAGAACGAGCTCGATATTTCATCACCATTCGTTCAACATTATAAATCGAGTTATGTAATTGACTAGAAGAGAAACCTAATTATTTTTAGACTATTTGTTTATGAAAAGTAAGCACGCTTAATTAATTTGGAGGGGTTTAAGCAGTTTTTGGTCAAATTGTGCATACCACTCTTGACGGCCTAAGCAAATGAAACGTGACAATGCATACGTTTTTAGAATTCTGCTCGTGTCGGGATGAAAAAATGTACAAGAAAATCAGACAGGGAAGGTAGCACCCAACCTAACAAGCCGAACAGAGCTATCAGAAACACCACAACACAACTACACCGAGCAATGCCCATAACATAAGCCAAAGAAACAATTAAAAGTCCAAGTCCCTGCTATAAAATGCAGAATGACCCAATAAAATCCATGCCAAACGGCGATCAAAAGAGGCACAACCAACCCGTGACCTAGTTTAAAACACCAAGGACGGTGACCTAACTTTTATGCGACCTAAAGAGGCACAACTTCAATTTGACTTAGTTAAAAATATTGGGCAAGGTAGGAATGGGGCTGGAAATGACATTACATATGCCATCGAGGCCACCAAACAATGTAATGTAATAACTTGCTCTCCAAGGAAAAGGGGCAAACCGCACCAATAAAAGAGGGTAATATTATAGCCTAATAATACTCTTGCTACCCGAAATAAAACAAAATGAGATTTGTCCTCTTTTGTCCAACAAACACTACATTTCCTAACATGCTCTATTTTACAATGTATTCCGACAGCGGTAGTCGCGCGTCAAAAATGAAAAGTGATGAATTTTGGTTCGATCCTTGTGAGTACGCATACCAAATGTGTGAATATAAATATAATGTTACTAGTATTGCTCTCGTGTGTATTGCTCTGTGAAGGAGTCTAGTTCAAGGAGTGGTTAACAAAATGTTTTGGTGAACATCTACTTTGTGCATGTTTTGTATCGAACATTCTCCTGTTCACTTCCATGGGAACAATTTTCTCTTATAGTAACAATATGACTGAAATACTAAACAGTGTGTGGGTGCCGTTTTACATCTAAAATTAAACACTACACAATTCAAACTTTACCATCTTAAGAAACATGCGGGCAAAGTGCGTTTCTATCATATCAAAGATTTTATCATTACTTTAAAAACAACATTCTAATTCTGATAGAAGAATGACACGTGACGCAATTGTGTTGATTACATAACGATTCCCAATCACTTAGAACACATTATCAAAGCTATAACTTACATTTGATGCAGGTTATTAAGAAACTAGTGCACCTTTAGCATTTTGCAAATTGCGAAATATGATCAAGAACATTGATAAATTAAAAGTAATCTAATTGTTCAATTTGTCTTTATAGACATAGAAGACACACTCATGAGCAATTTGCAACGTAGCCTACAGACACAACTCTTCAAGAGAAGCTTTATGAAGATGCTGATGATCTGGAGAAGATCACAAAGTTCATTGCAGACACTGGGTGATAGTGTAGGACAAACGATTGCTGTGAGGTGAGTTCAAAACTGCGTGTTAACAGTCACTGGCGATTTTATCAAACACGTGTGCTCCGAAATACAATCTGATAATGTAATAATTTTAAAAATGTTAAAAGAAATGACAAATGTAAAAAATCTCTGTATAACTGTATGTATAATTTAAGAGGTAAATATTTGCAAACAGATTACACTGGCCGAAATGCTTGAGGCGTGTCTCTATGAACAAGTGTACAAAGAGGTTTATCAATGTGATTAACTAGTACGTCATAGCAAGAAGCGCGTTTCGTCTTTATGTATATATATGCATGTCAACAGACTTGGTGTGATTTTATTACATATAAACCATCGTTAGGGTTGTTGCGTGTTTGTGTGCACATATGGATGCCATCAGGTTCCATGTGTTTGTGTAGTTATGACATGATTTAAACATGTTATGTTGCACAGATGAGTAATCGGTGGACTACAGAAATCCAAATTTTGCATCGTACTATATTGTATTTTTATGTTTTGTCAAAGGGGTCACAACCTAGGGCGAACTCGTATTGGATAAGCAATAACAGATACATGTTTTGAATTGATAGCGGGCATTATTTGTTAATTGGTTCGAACGGCATAAGTTATGAGACAGCTGTTCTTGGAAACAGAAATATAAAAAATATATAATTTGTGTCAATGTTCATTTATTATTCAATCTTTCTAGCACTCAAATTTACTCTGAAATTTACAATCCACGAAATTAGGTCCCGACGGCATAGCCTTTGATTTATTGCACTTTTAATAAAGTTTTGATCATATTATCGTTACTTAGGGTGGATTTTCATAGGATACGATTAGAGCAGGGATTGTCTGAGAGTGTCTACTTTTAGATTCATGATGCCTGTCAATGGGGTCACCACTAATAAATTACTAAGAATATCCTTTCAACGTCATTAATATTTTACACAGTAAACATGAGTTTCGATGCAATTTAGAGATAACTTATTGACCACGCTGGTACTAAAGAAACCTATTTTATTATAGTATTGACCTTACGATAGCATTGTGTTACGTATTAGATGGAATAGTATATATCACTAATCTGATTTAGCATACAGTCAACGAAATCAGGTCTCGACGGCATATTCGTTGTACCACAAGTCACGAAATAGTATTATAGCGAATATTTATCATTTTTGTATGCGATTAAGTGCACTTTTAAAAACGTTTTGATGACATTATAGATAATTGTGGTGGATTTTCATAGGATCCGATTACAGCGATCGTTTAGAGTAGGGATTGTCCGAGGGTTTCTACTTTTAGTACTACTCACGGGTGCTGTAAGGTCACGATTCCTGTCCTTAGGGTCACCACTAATAGGTTACTAAGAATATTCTTTCAACATAAATATTGTACGCAGTAAACAATAGTAGGGTCAAGGTAATTGAGAGATGACTGATCACCATAATCTGCACATATACGTGTAGTTTAAATCAGTGTTGCTTATTGACAAATAATCCTGGTACAATACACACAAAGAAGTGTAAATATTAAGGTGTTCGATTAAATCAAAAGGGGTGTCCGTTAACAAAATACCCAGTATATCAGAAAATTATATCTATATAGACATTTCCCACTATGGATGCTTTTCAGAAGTACTTAATAAATAAATTAATTAATTGCTGCTTATTGGAGATTTTCCTAACTTAGAATTACCCAGACCCCCGGAATAATGCTAATCGGAGCTTCCAACAATGGAGAAAATTCAGGGGTACCCGGAATGATTACGATGGTGGTTATGGTATTAAAGGAAACTATACAATTATAAACTTGACCTTACGATAGCATTATGTATAAGAGGGAATATATAGCTCGCTAATCCGATTCGGCATTGACATATTTGCTTACTATGGTAATTGTCATAGTATCGGTATATAATGATATGATTAACAACATGTGCTACATTATGTATATATTTACAACAATATTATGTGCGGCTGTGGCTGATTGTGGCATACCAATTGAATTAACCTCGATATAGTTGTATCAAATATGCAGAAACGTGTTTACAAATCTAATTAAATTACCGTATCGGCTTACTACGATTCACTGGCATCGAATGAGACAGTCTTAAGTATTAACTACGACCTTATAAGACTGTTTCATATTTAAAATCAGCTCCACAAGGCGGTTTTTATGAGCTTATTTTCATGATAATCAGAACCTGTCATGTTGACCAAACTGATGTTGAAACAGCTTGTTTTACCATAAGTAAGATATAATTTTCGGACAGTTATTGCCTGTTTTCTCAAAATATTGATTTTGTATTTACAACCTTCTCATTCTAAGCCAGCGAATGCATTCCAAAATCATGCATACACACAATTAACATAATAATATACAACGAAAACATGTTTTCGGGCTAACCTACACTGAGGCTTCACGTGACGGAACACATTAATGTAATTAGAAACTAGATTAAGTGAAATATTCCTTCCAAGAAGAAACGCTTCTGAATCCAAAAGAATCAATGAAACTAATAAGTATCGTGTAATTAGTACACACCGTGATAAAATGGCGTTTTGTTTAATGATCATTAGTTGATGAATTTGACAAGGAATGTGACGTTTTGTGCGGTGAAATCAAATAGATTGGCGAGGCCAGAGTCTCTTGTGCACTGGAAATAATCTTAATCTTTTATAGACTGTGTAATATACTATATACTATTACCATTGTCAGATCGCAGGGCTATCATCTACTGTATTGTCAGCACGTAAATAAACAGTGTGTACTTCATCTATCATGATAAATATACGGTCAGCCAAATTCGGAGATTCATTTCTTCAACACCGATATGTTATCATGATAAATATACACACGAGTACAATATGTGTTCAACCTTTTGTCAGTAGATATTTTCGCTACTTTTATTCAGGTACAATACGTTGAAGACATTGGTTGACATGATATTGTGTCCCTTCAATTTGTGCGATTGCTCTTTTTCCAAGAGCAAATTCAGAATTATATCATCTTTTTCTGTCACAAGATGTGGTTGAGTGGTGAATGATACTGAGTGCCTATCCGAAGATTGTTGGTTTGATCCAACATTCATCCGGATAACAACATAATTGCGTCTTGTGTTTTCCACCAAACACACTGAAGTTTACTAACAGTCTTTCTGACAATTTGCTGGCAATAATGAGCATGTCGAATGTACAAAATCGATATTTTGAGAAAACAACAAAAACAGTCTGAAAACTATTATCTATGGAATAAAACAACTTTAGGACTTCAGTTTGGTCAACATGACACGTTCCGATTTTCATAGACTCATATTATGCGCCTTGTAATGCAGATTTTAAATACTTACGACCTAAGCAAGCAAAATCTTTAAATACAAATGAAGCCCCGTGTAAGTATATGATGTTTACATAATGCACGTGGAAAGAAACCAGATATGATTTTAGGGATCATGACAACTTTTGCACCATGAACTATCGGATTTGATTAGACAAATGTTTAATTAAGTAAGGGACCATCATTCTATGTCTTCTAAAATAAACAAAACAGAATTACTTGAAATCGGAATTATCATCGTTTGGTATTACAAAATCACATATGAAATATCAACTATATACGGAATATGCCAATAACATCTACATGTATATAAACGCTGTTTTTGAGGCATAATTTACATAATTGGCACAAGTCCTGTCGAAACCATAAAGGTCCACGTTATTCACTTCATTTAAAAATGAACTAGGTTCATTAAATATTTAAGATTTATGTAAATCGACATTAAGACAATGTTATCAAATGTTCGAGGCATTCAGATTAGTTTTCCAATTGCTTTCTAATTGCAAGTGTTGAACTTATCTCCCAGGAATTTTTTCAATTGTGTTCTGACTTGATGAAATAAATGAAATCGCTTAATAAAGTTTAACATCTATTCTAGACAATTGTAGAAATTTTGTTGCAAATGTTCTCAAAGCCAATGGCGCCTTGTAAAACTTCAAAAGGTAAAGTTGGTAAGTAAATCAACAAAGGATTACTCCTAACCGCGGTATGAGAGTCTATGCAATCGTACACCAAGTTCTGTCTAACCGAGGCTTTATAACTAATCATCTTATATCTATTAGTGGCAATATTTATGATGTACACTGGGATTACAATTATCAACAATATAACTGATTAACGTGCGTAACCTTACACATTAAATTATTATATAGATATTGATATAAACAAGCCATTCCTTGCACACCGTCAGTAAGACTAAATTTAGAGTTCAGAGTTTAACATATCTTTTGAAGAACTAATTTATAGTAACATATAACATCATGTATTTGGTACGATGTTTCATTTTCAATCATACGAACATCAGTAGCCATGCAAATTAACAAATTAATGGCATTCAGAAGAGGAGATATCAGCATATTTTTATGAACTGCATTTATATGCTGTGTACTGAGTGTCTTCTTACAGAACTAAAGTAATATTTGATCAAATGTTTTGCGGTTTATTGATATACAAGATTCATAATTAAACAATAAATGTTTCAATATGCATGTACATTTGTAATATTTTCGTACGTTATAATATGCATGTATGTCTTAACCATCAAAAAGTAAATATTTTTAGAAAAACACATGCCATTTTTAATGCATTAGCATTTACTCGTTGCATGAAAAGGGGCACATGGTGGTTAAATGATTTAATAATAACATTGAGTAAACGGTGCGTTTTCCTTATTTGTAGCATCGTGCATACACTGCATATCATTGCCGAAGGCTTTTTCAACACATTGTCATAAATTGCTAGATATTAGCATGAAGAAACCAATCATACCAGTCGTCGTGTAAATAATCACCCAGGTATGAAAGACAATGAGCTCAAATGAACATTGTTTCAGCGATTGGTATTGCAAATTTATCACATGATCTCCTTGTGTCAATCTCAGATCCGACAGTTTTGTATAAGGCTGAGAGATTTACGGATTAATTATCGCTGGAGTATTTTATTGTACCATTAGTACATCTGATTGCAACAGACTCCATGCATCCCAGTAGTAGACATTTAAACGCAATTTAGGCTTAAATTGACGACCGATGGTCATTCGTTTTTCTCAGTGGTGTTAATCTTTAAGCAATGATTCATTAGCCTTATGGTCGCCAATGTGATCAAAAAGAAATATAAGACTGAATCATTTATGAATGAATACGATTTTGGTGGCCCCTTTGGTTGTTGGCACATTGCGTTGCTACACCACAACTCTCAACAAACCCGAGGGTCATTACTGTTTGTTACCATGTGTCTTTAACTTAGAAAAATCAGGCATTAGGTATACATGAACTGTGAATGGTAGGGCGTTAATGTATTATAAGATGGCAAACATTACTATCTATTAGGAATATTTACACAGCTCTGCAATACGAGGTTGTTTATGAAGTAATCTTGAATGACATTGGATGCACTTTTAAACTGTTTAAGCCACTAGTAACATATGTCGCTGTCGGTACCAAGACAGAAGCACCGTAATCAATATGTAAGTATTTTCCACTTTATATTAAAAATAGAAAATTACGAAACATATTTGGCTGTGTCTTGTTAAACTTAATTTGCTTTGTACACGTAATTAATGTTTCGTACTTTTAAAATTGCATGTGTACTTGCACTGCATCTGTAGTTGGTTCCCCTTATCGTTTTGCCTTCCATTTGCTATACTCTTGTCACCTGGTTCCTGCTGTGGTTTAGTTCGACTGACTGATGCTCAGACTTTAAGGGTAGGATGTGGTGTTTTGAAGATGCTAGTTTATTAGCATTGTCTATGTCTTTTGTTATAAAGTTTTGTAGTTTTGGTAAAAACAATTTCGTATTAAAAATAAATATATAGCATCCGAACACCATGTGAATTGCGTGTCGGTGTTTTCAGACGTAGATATTGTTTCTATATTGAATAATAAACCACAATCGTCACGGATTACGTACTGTGTATAGCAACATGTGCAGAAGAATCACATTTAGTCCCCTAGGATCAGTAAAAGCCAGTTATCACGCTGTACATACGTGTCAATGCTAGAAGTTGAGAAAGCGACACAAGTGACACACATATTGACATGTAGGCATCGTTTGATGTGAAATACCATTATATGCAGACCTATAGATTGATAGCATATAGTTGTCCAACATTTTGATTATGAAGAGACAAAAGTCACTAATTCGATGTCCATATGGAATATTGCATTTATATCGTAAAACTGCCAACCTTGTTGAAAGACTACATTTTTGTACTTACTTGGTGATTTGGCTCCATGGATGGCTTGCTGTCTTGCTTGTTTGTTTGCTTGCTAACTGTTTAGTCATTATGATCAAATTAGTCACCAACTAATACACTGTACGCTAAAATATGTAATCAATTTGTTTTTACCAGTGATGAAGTAGTGTATCAGTGACAATCGGTCTTTTTAATGTAAACCACGATTTTTTAAGTCTTTTAGTTCTTGCATGTCCTTTGTTCTGCATTTGGAGAAAATAGCTGTTTTTTTTAAAAACATGTTGCACCATTTGATTAAGTTGTGACAAATGGGTAAAGCAGCGCTGCCCACAAAGGATAAAATAGATTTTTTATTTTGAATGACATTAGGATGCCTAATAAACGTTTATAAACTAAAAAGTATACAAATCAAGTTCTTAAAAATATGTAAAAAGCAGGGCCGACTTCATGCCTTTGTGGCTCGCTCCACCCCTTTGTTGACGTAAAACGACAAAAATAGTAATTGTTTACCAAGAAGATATCAGTTAACAGCTCTCTACATTGTTCTAAAAGGTTGCACAGTTTTAAAATTTGATTTTCATGTGACAAATTCGTTGACGTAAAACGACAAACGATAGTAATTGTTCCACTGAAAAGGTACCAATAAACAGCTCACTACTTGAAAGGACATCGTGTTATACAAATTAGCAGCTATGGCATATAGGCCTCTGGCGCTCAACAAACAATCAAACAGTACCCAGCAGATTTCCTTTTTGACTATTGCTCAGCGCCAAACTACAGGTACCGTTTAAATAACGTCTTTGAATGTCATGGTTTGAATACCTACCAATTGTTTAGAGTTAATATCGTTTTAGTTTCTTTTCAGACACACTGACTGGAAGTCTTGGGAAGCACAGAACGAGCTCGATATTTCATTACCATTCGTTCAACATTATTAATCGAGTTATGTAATTGACTAAAAGAGAAACCTAATTATTTTTAGACTATTTGTTTATGAAAAGTAAGCACGCTTAATTAATTTGGAGGGGTTTAAGCAGTTTTTGGTCAAATTGTGCATATCACTCTTGACGGCCTAAGCAAATGAAACGTGACAATGCATACGTTTTTAGAATTCTGCTCGGGTCGGAATGAAAAAATGTACAAGAAAATCAGACAGGGAAGGTAGCACCCAACCTAACAAGCCGAACAGAGCTATCAGAAACACCACAACACAACTACACCGAGCAATGCCCATCACATAAGCCAAAGAAACAATTAAAAGTCCAAGTCCCTGCTATAAAATGCAGAATGACCCAAATTCACAAAGGAATTATAGAATAGCGGTAATTTCATGAGACCGAATGAAACGCAGCCAAGACCCGATCAAGTTCCCCCGAGGCTCCGCTGCATGGCGACCCAATCACACAAACTCATGCACAACTCCGACTTGACCTAGTTTAAAATATTGGGCAAGGTAGGAATGGGGCTGGAAAGACATTACATATGCCATCGAGGCCACCAAACAATGTAATTTAATAACTTGCTCTCCGAGGAAAAGGGGCAAACCGCACCAAAAAGAGAGGGTAATATTATAGCCTATTAATACACCTGTTACTATATATAGTAACATTTTTGCGTTGACAAAATCGGCATTATCGGTCCGCCGGGGATATTATCAACAAACGCCGAGGATATTATCGATCACGTGATCGATAATCGCCCTGCGATCGAGCGCACGCGCGAAGTGACGTTATTTACGCGGGTTTTACGTTACAAAAACGTAGACGCTCCAACTTGAAAAACGTTTTTTTTAGAAATATGCATCAAAACCAACACCAAATTGTAGCAAATGATCTAACTAAGAAAATGAACCCCCGTTTCATATGTTTCAATTCAGTAATAAAGAAGTTACAGCATTTTTTGTAACTAAAAAAATGCTCCTATCGGAGTATGCAGTAGATCTATAAGATGGAGCATGTAGTAGATCTATGTACTCCAATGTTTATAATCATACGGTCAGTTGACATTAAGTGCTTTCATAGCTTTCCTTCCCCGGAACAAGTGTATTAAACAGTTCAATACCTGGGCGCGCTGTGTCATTGAGTGATAATATCCCCGGCTCTTGATAATGGCACTCGGGCTAAAGCCCTCGAGCCATTATCGACGCGCCGGGGATATTATCACTCAATGCCACAGCGCGCCCAGTTATTAATCTCTAAATAATATATCTAGCTACCCGAAATAAAACAAAATGAGATGTGTCGTCTTTTGTCCAACAAACACTACATTTTCTAGCATGCTCTATTTTACAATGTATTCCGACAGCGGTAGTCGCGCGTCAAACATGAAAAGTGATAATTTTTGGTTCTATCCTTGTGAGCACGCATACCAAATGTGTGAATATAAATATAATGTAACTAGTATTGCTCTCGTGTGTATTGTTCTGTGAAGGAGTCTAGTTGAAGGAGTGGTTAGCAAAATGTTTTGGGTGAACATCTACATTGTGCATGTTAAAGTACTTATATCTACATGTTGTGTATAGAAAATTCTCCTGTTCACTTCCATGGGAACAATTTTCTCCTATAGTAACAATATGCCTGAAATACTAAACAGTGTGTGGATGCCGTTTTACATCCAAAATTAAACACTACACAATTCAAATCTTACCATCTTATGAAACATGCGGGCAAAGTGCGTTTCTATCATATCAAAGATTTCTTAAAAAACAACATTCTAATTCTGATAGAAGAATGACACGTGACGCCAATGTGTTGATTGCATAACGATTCCCAAACACTTAGAACACATTATCAAAGCTATAACTTACACATGATGCAAGTTATAAAGGAATTAGTGCACCTTTAGCATTTTGCAAATTGCATAATATGATCAAGTACATTGATAAATAACAAGTAATTTAATTGTGCAATTTGTCTCTATAGACATAGAAGACACAACCAGGAGCGATCGGCATCGTGGCCTACAAATACAACTCTTCAAGAGAAGCTCTATGGCGATGCTGATGATCTGAGGAAAACCACAAAGTATATTGCAGACACTGAGTGATAGTGTAGGACGAACGATTGATGTAAGGTGATTCTGTGGGTTAACAGTCACTGGCCACGTGAGCTCCGAAATACTGTACAATCTGATAATGCAATAATTAAATGTTAGAAGAAATGACAAACGTAAAAAAGCATGTCAACAGGCTTGATGTGATTTCATGTACAAATAAACCATCGTTAGGATTGTTGCTCGTTTGTTGGCACATATGTATAACAAAAGGTTCCATGTGTTTGTGTAGTTAAGACATGATTTGAACATGTTATGTTGCAAAGACGAGTAGCTGGTGGTATGCCAGCGACAAATACACTGGACCACAGAAGTCCCAATTCTGCATCAGACTATATTGTATATTCATGTATTGTCAAAGGGGTCACAGCATAGAACGAACTCACATTGGATAAGTAATAAGAGAGATAGGTTTTGAATTGATAACGGGCATTATTTGTGACAAATGGCTTAAAAGCAAAAACAAATATGATAATGTACGAGTAATATGGAAACTCAAATGTTACTTAATGTCTTAACTGGGCAGCAAAAAGGCTAAACGAGGCGACATGCCCAGAACTTTATTAATACATTTAACACACCTGTGTGGCAATGTGCGTGTCTTGAATGGGATAGAAATGCAGATTCACTCTTTATTTGTCAGACGTGGTTCAATATATTAGCGTACACATATCCGCACTCCCTTACTTGTTAATTGGTACGAACGGCATAAGTTATGAGACAGTTGTTCTTCGAAACTGACATATAAAATATATACAATTTGTGTCAATGTTTATTTATTATTTTATCTTTCTAGCACTCAAATTTACTCTGTAAAACATACAGTCAACGAAATCAGGTCCCGCCGGCATATCCGTTGTACCACAAGTCACGAAATAGTATTATAACGAATATTTATCGTTTTTGTATGCGATTTAATGCACTTTTAATAACGTTTTGATGACATTAGAGATAATTATTGCGGATTTTCATAGGATCTGATAGAGCAGGGATTGTCTGAGTGTTTCTACTTCTAGTGCCGCACATAGGTGCTGTAAGGTCACGATTCCTGTTCTTAGGGTCACCACTAATAGGCTACTAAGAATATTCTTTCAACATAAATATTGTACGCAGTAAACAATTGTAGGGTGACGGTAATTGAGAGTTGACTGATCTCCATAAACTGCACATATACGTGTAGTTTGTTGAAATCAGTGTTGCTTATTGACAAATAATCCTGGTACAATACACACAAAGAAGTGTAAATATTGAGGTGTTCGATTAAATCAAAAGGGGTGTCCGATAACTAAATACCCAGAACAGTCGTTTCGGGTAATTCTGCGCATCGGGTAATTCTGCGCACCTTAACTTTCTATTTCTTACAGATTTTGCTGGGTTGCTTTCCTTCGGTCCTCTAGTGTTTTTGAAGATGTGTGTTGTTTATGTAAAGTTTTATAATCAAATCAACGAAATCGGACAAGTATTTCTACGAAAAATTGACCAAAATGAGTGTCAACGGCGATTTTTGTTAATTTGGCATACCACGTGACACATAAATTGAATAAACGCACTTTTGTAATGGATGATGACTTTTCCTTTTTTGTCAATATTGTCTTAATGACTTATTTTTTCGATACTGTGATAAATTTCTTGTGAAACAAATCTTTAAAACATACTATACAAAAAAAACAATTCCACCTGCGCAGAATTGGCCGAAAAAAATTACCTCATGAAAACCGGAAGTCATCTTGTTTTGTGACGACATTTGACCTAGTTTAGCGCAGGTACGATGTTTTGAATTGTTAACATTTGTCAATGAAGGTTCAGTCTATCTAAACAGCATCATAATTTATTCTAAAAATAAAATAATCTCAAATGTAAAAAGCCAATAACCGTTAGGTGCGCAGAATTACCCGACAGCACTGTATATCAGTAAATTATATATAATATAGACATTTCCCACTATGGATGCTTTTCAGAAACTTAGAATTTCCCAGATCCCCGGAATAATGCTAATCGGAGCTTCCCACAATGGAAAAAATTCAGGAGTACCCGGAATGATTACGATGGTGGTTATGGTATTAAAGGAAACTATTCAATTATAAACTTGACGTTATGATAGCATTATGTATAAGAGGGAATATGTAGATCACTAATCCGATTTTGCATTGACATATTTGCTTACTATGGTAGTTGTCATAGTATCGGTATATAATGATATGATTAACGACATGCGCTACATTATGTATATATTTACAACCTTATTATGCGCGGCTGTGGCTGAGTGAGGCATACCAATTGAATTAACCTCGATATAGTTGTATCAAATATGCATAACGTGTCTACAAATCTAATAAATGACCGTATTGGGTTAATACGATTCACTGCCATAGAAAGTCTTAACTAAGACCTTATAAGACTGTTTCATATTTAACATCGGCACTGCAAGGCGCTTCTTAAGAGCTTATTTTCATGAAAATCAGAACTTGTCATGTTGACCAAACTGATGTTGAAACAGCTTGTTTTACCATAATTAAAAAATAATTTTCGGACAGTTATTGCTTGTTTTCTTTTTTTTACTTACGACCTTCTTATTCTAAGCCAGCGAATGCATTCCAAAAATCATGCATACACACAATTAACATAATAATATACAACGAAAACATGTTTTCGGGTCTAACTTCAGACAGGCCGCATATGACGGAACACCTTACTGTACTCAGAAATCTAGATTAAGTGAAATGTTCCTTCCAATAAGAAACAATTCCAAATCCACAAGAAACCATGAAACCAATAAGCATCGTGTAATTAGTACACTCCGTGATAAAATGGCGTTTTGTTTAATGACCATTAGTTGATGAATTTGACGAGGAACGTGACATTTTATGTGGTGGCATCAAATAGATTTGCGGACCAGGGTCTCATGAACACTGCGGAAATAAGCTATGTCTTTTATAGACATCGTAACTATATAATATTACCATTATCAGCTTGCAGAGGTGTATTATCTACTTTATTTTCGTTGCGTTAATAAGCATGGTGTATTTCATTTATTGTGATAAATATACGGTCAGCAGAATACAGAGATTCATTTCTCAAACAACTATAGGTTACCACTGATAAATATACACACGAGTACAATGTGTTGTCAACCTCTTGTCAACAGGTATTGTCGCTTCTGCTCTTGAGGTCGAATTCGATTTAGACATTGAATGACGTCCATGCAATGTGTGCGATAAAAGAGACATTCGTTGGGATCATGACAGCGTTTGTACTATACACTACCTGACTGGATTAAGTAAGTAACCATCATCATATGACTTCTAAAACAAATAAACAGTATATATTACACGAAATTTAAAACCCCATCGCTTTGTATTACTATACATTATCATACAACACCGTTTAACAAAAAATAAAATATCAACTAAACATGTATATGGAATATACCAATAACATTTACATAAAGTGTTTTGTAAAGTATAATCTACACAATTGACTTAATGTTCCGTAGAATTCATAGAGATCTACGTTGTGTCGGTGCATTGGAAATGCACTTGGATCATGTAATAGAAAAAGGATTAAACTAATAGACAATAAAGAATTTGTTATTAAATTTTCGAGGCATCCATATTATTTTTTTCTAATTGCTTTCTAATTGCAAGAGAATTGAAATTTTCTTCCAGGAATGTTTTCAATTGTGTTTCTCACTTGATCAAATAAATGAAATCGCTTCAACAATTAGTTTCTGTTCTAGACATCAAAGAAAGGTAACTTCAGAAATGTCGTTGCAATATTTCTCAAAGCCAAATGGCCTTGCAAAAGTGCAAAAGGTACAGTTATATCTATTATTCACGATATTAATGATGTATGCAATACACTAGGATTACACATATTAACAATATAATAGATTTACGTGCGTGACCCTATACATTAAAATATTATAAATATATATTAAGAAGCCATTCCTTGCACTCCGTCAGCAAAAGTTCAAAGTTGAACATATCTTTTTGATGCACTTATTTACAGTAATACATAATATCATTTATTTGGTATAATAATAATAATAATAATAGTAGTATCTTGCATTAATTGGTCGTATGTATGTATTATTATCAGCAACGACCCTTCTACTCGAAGATGAATTGAATATAAACAGAGGAACAAATTAGATTTCGAATTAAAGTATTTGCCATTTAATTTGATCCATAGATGCGAATCGTCATGTTTAAGAATACATGTATTTTGGACGACTAATTCATATTTAACGTATATTACTATTTCTGGAATTTCCAATAATTTTATCAGACCTATTTAATGCTAATTATTCAAATCCACTGACATCAAAATCAAAATAATCATCCCCTAAGTTTCCGTCAAACACACAATGTCATTTTCTTGGAACAGTTTAGTTATTTCGGGACTCTGTAGCTTATTAGTTCTTTTATTTTATATTCCTGCTATATTAAACAGCACGAACCTCACTGTAAGTTCATTGATTGTCGCGATACTGCTATCCGCTACTACTATGAATTCACCTCATATCATTATCCATGGCTGTCTCTTTAACAATCAACACATTGGCCATAAACGGCGAGATAATAGCATGAAGAAACCAATAATACCCGATATCGTGTAAATAATTGTGAGCTTAAATGAAATTGTTTCAGCGATTGGTATTGGTAATTTATCACATGATCTCCTTGTGGCAATCTTAGATCCGACAGTTTCGAACAAGGATGAGAGATTTATGGATTAGTTATCTCAGTAGGATTTTATTGTGTCATGTCTACATCTGATTGCAACAAATTCCAAGCATTCCCGTGGTTGACATTAAAACGCCATTTCGACTTCACTTGACGACCGATGATCATTCGTTTTACTCATTGGTGTTAATCTCCAAGCAATGATATATTGTCCTTATGACCGCCAATGTGATCACAGAGAAATATAAGACTGAAGTATTAATGAATGAATACGATTTTGGTGGCATCTTTGGTTGAAAGCGCCTTGCCCTACAACATTGCAAAAACATGGGTCATAACTCATTGTTTCATTGAAGTGTGCCATGAATTTGGGAATACTTTGAACTTAATAAAACAGGCATTAGGTATGAATTTTGAACAGTTTTATTTACAACAAAATGGGAACATTATTATAGGATAGATTTAAAATGTACACTGTCTGTCTTTTTAAGGTTGTTTATGGTGCACTGTAAAACTATTAAATACTCTAGGAACAGTTGTAACTGTCCGTACAAAGGCGAAAGCACCTAGGTCAACATGTACAACACGTAAGTTTTTTTCCACATTACAATAAGAAGGTAGAAAACTACATAAGAAATTTGTGTCTATTTTGACATTAAGTTTATTATGTAGGTGTCGTTTGCAATTTCGCTGCCAAGTACTGCTTCGTATCTTCGAATTTGCATTTGCTCTACATCTATAGTTGACTGTCCTTGCGGTGTTTGCCATCCATTTGTTATACTGTTCTCATCTAATTTCTGCTGAGCTTTAGTTTGACCGACTGATGTGGTTGATGTTCGGAGTAGGATGTCGTGTTTTTGCTGTAGCTAGTTTGTTGCATTGTTTATGCCTTTTTGTTATAAAATCGTGTTCCTGTGCTAGTTACTGTGCATTTTCCATGCCTTTTGTTATAAAGTCTAGCTCTAGTGTTACGTTGTTTTGCATTGTTTATGCCTTTTTGTTATAAAGTCGTATTCTGGTGCTACGTTTTGTAACGGTAAACATTATCTGTGTATTGTTGTTTTCTTTAATGTGAGTCCTTTTGTATCTTTCATGATCTAATAATTCTGTTGTGTGTTGTCTCTGTTATTAAATTAATATCGTAGTACATGTATTGCTAAAAGAAATTTTGTATTAAATTAAGTGTATACAACATTTCCTGACATGTGAATAGGGTGTCGGCGTTCTCAGACTTCCATAGCGTTTCTGTAGTGCATAAATCACATTTTTCAACATATTGCATAGTTTAAATGTCTTGTCTAAAGTATGGGCATAAATTAATTGCGTCTATAATAATAACGTCATTTTATTAACTAATATGAACAAATTGAAACATCCGACGTTCGTGACTGTCTTGAAAGCAGACATGGTAAATATTCTTTATTACTATAATTATAAACCTACAACTTTGGGAAAGATATTAACTTTGATTGACATAATGACGCGTGTTAAACCATAAGATAAATAACTTCTTTAAAATTATTGCAGCTAAGATAGTAGTATTAGAACATGATGATAAGTATTATGATCAATGTCTAGCAAACTGAAATTTCATACTTTGAATGAAGTAGTATAAACACATTGTATTGACTCTTACAATTACTATAATAAAATAATTACTAATGTAGAAATAAAAGACGCATCTTTCCGGAGATATAAATTGTTCAACTTAAATAAAACGAGTTCTGGAAATTTATTGAGCCAGACTTTGGCAAGTTCAATAATATTTTTCGAACGAGTAGATATGCAATAATTAAGTGTTTCCTTATTTGTAACGACCTTGGTATCTTTTAAATATTTGAATGCAGAAAAGTGAATGCATGGGTGCAATTATGCATCATTTAAGGTACAAAACGACACTGTACTCATTTGCCTAAATAATAGCCTGTTTTTTTTATTCATATTTGCAAAGGAACTGCTTTCAATAGTATCATAAAAATGTTAATCATATATCAAAATACTACGAGCAATACAATGACCAGACGAAATGCTGTCGCCAAATAATGACCATCCATTGTTGCATTTTCAGAAGAAATTACTGCAACGAAAGTGGCAGTAATTTCTTAACATACAGACTAGAGATATTCCAGAATACAGACGTTTAATGGAGCTCTGACGTTACAAATGTAATCTAGTTATCGTTATTTTGTGAGTCAAATGAAAGCCTTTGCTGTATGTTTGAATTCGTCGCCTTACAATCTTTATATTTTATTTCATTTGATCTGATGGAAACCATTAGACATGTTTATCACATGAGCATTTGATATGAACAACATTCATGGCGATATTGAAGTGTTTATGCTACCATCGTGTGTCTATCATTAGGATAGTCAGTATTAGTTTCATTCGTTACAATAATTCATTTTGCATAAAACTAATAACACAGATAAGCCATTCTTCATTAATAACGATCATATAGGCAACCCTTTTTGGGTTGTTTAATTGTTGTTTGCACTTTTTTCAATGCTACTATATATATGCAGCACAAAACAATCAATTCTAGACAAATTGGGCATGAAATCCAGAAAAAATTACAAACCCGCATATGCGTCTTTAAGGAGAAATTTGGTCAGCGCCTGTCAAATGGTATGAATAGTGACATGAAATGGGGTTGTATTTGTGCTAAAATGGTATTCTGAACCCTAATTTTGCTTTAGATGCCTAATAATATATCTATTCTTCATATTTAATCACAATTTTCCATGTCTGATACTAAAATAAGGGCAACATTCACATAAAAATGTCAATTTAAGAAAAAATAAATCTGAACTTTTCTGGATTTTTCATGATAAAAATCTAAATTTTCACTTTTTTAGACATTTTACAGAGATAAAAATGGTTAAAACCCCATCTTGAGTGCATTTCCATTCATTTAAATGCAAAAAAATGAAAACATGATTTTTAAGGAATTTTGCATGTCTTTAGGTCACAAACCACCAAATAGAGTTGTTCTTTAACTCAATGTAAAGTGACCTTGGTCAGCCAAAAAAAATGTCAACTTTTTGTCCATGGGGCCCTCTCAAAATCTTTTAATCAATAGAAATAGCATCCAGCTTGAAGAAAATGAAAAAAAAGTAGGGGGTCATGTATCATATAAGAAAAATTTGGTTCGTCAAACGCGGTGAACAGATTTTCTCACATGTACGGATTTACTCACTGTCCGTTAGCCCCAACCTTACTTTCACTTTCATATTTAAGCCAGAATACAAAATATTTCTCAATAAAACCATTTCACTACATCACATACATGCATACAAAGCATTTAACACCAATTTCATGATTCTGATGCTGATTTGTCAAGACATACCCCCATTTCCAGTCGCTTTAAAGTTTTTAAACGGACTATTTGACTGTATCTGAATTTGGCCCGCGTAGGCATTTAGTGGTTATTTACCTTAAGGCAACCCTTTTTGGGTTGTTTAATTGTTGTTTGCACTTTTTTCAATGCTACTATATATATGCAGCACAAAACAATCAATTCTAGACAAATTGGGCATGAAATCCAGAAAAAATTACAAACCCGCATATGCGTCTTTAAGGAGAAATTTGGTCAGCGCCTGTCAAATGGTATGAATAGTGACATGAAATGGGGTTGTATTTGTGCTAAAATGGTATTCTGAACCCTAATTTTGCTTTAGATGCCTAATAATATATCTATTCTTCATATTTAATCACAATTTTCCATGTCTGATACTAAAATAAGGGCAACATTCACATAAAAATGTCAATTTAAGAAAAAATAAATCTGAACTTTTCTGGATTTTTCATGATAAAAATCTAAATTTTCACTTTTTTAGACATTTTACACAGATAAAAATGGTTAAAATCCCATCTTGAGTGCATTTCCATTCATTTAAATGCAAAAAAATGAAAACATGATTTTGAAGGAATTTTGCATGTCTTTAAGGCAACCCTTTTTGGGTTGTTTAATTGTTGTTTGCACTTTTTTCAATGCTACTATATATATGCAGCACAAAACAATCAATTCTAGACAAATTGGGCATGAAATCCAGAAAAAATTACAAACCCGCATATGCGTCTTTAAGGAGAAATTTGGTCAGCGCCTGTCAAATGGTATGAATAGTGACATGAAATGGGGTTGTATTTGTGCTAAAATGGTATTCTGAACCCTAATTTTGCTTTAGATGCCTAATAATATATCTATTCTTCATATTTAATCACAATTTTCCATGTCTGATACTAAAATAAGGGCAACATTCACATAAAAATGTCAATTTAAGAAAAAATAAATCTGAACTTTTCTGGATTTTTCATGATAAAAATCTAAATTTTCACTTTTTTAGACATTTTACACAGATAAAAATGGTTAAAACCCCATCTTGAGTGCATTTCCATTCATTTAAATGCAAAAAAATGAAAACATGATTTTGAAGGAATTTTGCATGTCGGCAACCCTTTTTGGGTTGTTTAATTGTTGTTTGCACTTTTTTCAATGCTACTATATATATGCAGCACAAAACAATCAATTCTAGACAAATTGGGCATGAAATCCAGAAAAAATTACAAACCCGCATATGCGTCTTTAAGGAGAAATTTGGTCAGCGCCTGTCAAATGGTATGAATAGTGACATGAAATGGGGTTGTATTTGTGCTAAAATGGTATTCTGAACCCTAATTTTGCTTTAGATGCCTAATAATATATCTATTCTTCATATTTAATCACAATTTTCCATGTCTGATACTAAAATAAGGGCAACATTCACATAAAAATGTCAATTTAAGAAAAAATAAATCTGAACTTTTCTGGATTTTTCATGATAAAAATCTAAATTTTCACTTTTTTAGACATTTTACACAGATAAAAATGGTTAAAACCCCATCTTGAGTGCATTTCCATTCATTTAAATGCAGAAAAATGAAAACATGATTTTGAAGGAATTTTGCATGTCTTAAGGCAACCCTTTTTGGGTTGTTTAATTGTTGTTTGCACTTTTTTCAATGCTACTATATATATGCAGCACAAAACAATCAATTCTAGACAAATTGGGCATGAAATCCAGAAAAAATTACAAACCCGCATATGCGTCTTTAAGGAGAAATTTGGTCAGCGCCTGTCAAATGGTATGAATAGTGACATGAAATGGGGTTGTATTTGTGCTAAAATGGTATTCTGAACCCTAATTTTGCTTTAGATGCCTAATAATATATCTATTCTTCATATTTAATCACAATTTTCCATGTCTGATACTAAAATAAGGGCAACATTCACATAAAAATGTCAATTTAAGAAAAAATAAATCTGAACTTTTCTGGATTTTTCATGATAAATGGTAAAAACCCCATCTTGAGTGCATTTCCATTCATTTAAATGCAAAAAAATGAAAACATGATTTTGAAGGAATTTTGCATGTCTTTAAGGCAACCCTTTTTGGGTTGTTTAATTGTTGTTTGCACTTTTTTCAATGCTACTATATATATGCAGCACAAAACAATCAATTCTAGACAAATTGGGCATGAAATCCAGAAAAAATTACAAACCCGCATATGCGTCTTTAAGGAGAAATTTGGTCAGCGCCTGTCAAATGGTATGAATAGTGACATGAAATGGGGTTGTATTTGTGCTAAAATGGTATTCTGAACCCTAATTTTGCTTTAGATGCCTAATTATATATCTATTCTTCATATTTAATCACAATTTTCCATGTCTGATACTAAAATAAGGGCAACATTCACATAAAAATGTCAATTTAAGAAAAAATAAATCTGAACTTTTCTGGATTTTTCATGAAAAAAATCTAAATTTTCACTTTTTTAGACATTTTACACAGATAAAAATGGTTAAAACCCCATCTTGAGTGCATTTCCATTCATTTAAATGCAAAAAAATGAAAACATGATTTTGAAGGAATTTTGCATGTCTTTAGGCAACCCTTTTTGGGTTGTTTAATTGTTGTTTGCACTTTTTTCAATGCTACTATATATATGCAGCACAAAACAATCAATTCTAGACAAATTGGGCATGAAATCCAGAAAAAATTACAAACCCGCATATGCGTCTTTAAGGAGAAATTTGGTCAGCGCCTGTCAAATGGTATGAATAGTGACATGAAATGGGGTTGTATTTGTGCTAAAATGGTATTCTGAACCCTAATTTTGCTTTAGATGCCTAATAATATATCTATTCTTCATATTTAATCACAATTTTCCATGTCTGATACTAAAATAAGGGCAACATTCACATAAAAATGTCAATTTAAGAAAAAATAAATCTGAACTTTTCTGGATTTTTCATGATAAAAATCTAAATTTTCACTTTTTTAGACATTTTACACAGATAAAAATGGTTAAAACCCCATCTTGAGTGCATTTCCATTCATTTAAATGCAAAAAATGAAAACATGATTTTGAAGGAATTTTGCATGTCTTAAGGCAACCCTTTTTGGGTTGTTTAATTGTTGTTTGCACTTTTTTCAATGCTACTATATATATGCAGCACAAAACAATCAATTCTAGACAAATTGGGCATGAAATCCAGAAAAAATTACAAACCCGCATATGCGTCTTTAAGGAGAAATTTGGTCAGCGCCTGTCAAATGGTATGAATAGTGACATGAAATGGGGTTGTATTTGTGCTAAAATGGTATTCTGAACCCTAATTTTGCTTTAGATGCCTAATAATATATCTATTCTTCATATTTAATCACAATTTTCCATGTCTGATACTAAAATAAGGGCAACATTCACATAAAAATGTCAATTTAAGAAAAAATAAATCTGAACTTTTCTGGATTTTTCATGATAAAAATCTAAATTTTCACTTTTTTAGACATTTTACACAGATAAAAATGGTTAAAACCCCATCTTGAGTGCATTTCCATTCATTTAAATGCAAAAAAATGAAAACATGATTTTGAAGGAATTTTGCATGTCTTTAAGGCAACCCTTTTTGGGTTGTTTAATTGTTGTTTGCACTTTTTTCAATGCTACTATATATATGCAGCACAAAACAATCAATTCTAGACAAATTGGGCATGAAATCCAGAAAAAATTACAAACCCGCATATGCGTCTTTAAGGAGAAATTTGGTCAGCGCCTGTCAAATGGTATGAATAGTGACATGAAATGGGGTTGTATTTGTGCTAAAATGGTATTCTGAACCCTAATTTTGCTTTAGATGCCTAATTATATATCTATTCTTCATATTTAATCACAATTTTCCATGTCTGATACTAAAATAAGGGCAACATTCACATAAAAATGTCAATTTAAGAAAAAATAAATCTGAACTTTTCTGGATTTTTCATGATAAAAATCTAAATTTTCACTTTTTTAGACATTTTACACAGATAAAAATGGTTAAAACCCCATCTTGAGTGCATTTCCATTCATTTAAATGCAAAAAAATGAAAACATGATTTTGAAGGAATTTTGCATGTCTTTTTAAGGCAACCCTTTTTGGGTTGTTTAATTGTTGTTTGCACTTTTTTCAATGCTACTATATATATGCAGCACAAAACAATCAATTCTAGACAAATTGGGCATGAAATCCAGAAAAAATTACAAACCCGCATATGCGTCTTTAAGGAGAAATTTGGTCAGCGCCTGTCAAATGGTATGAATAGTGACATGAAATGGGGTTGTATTTGTGCTAAAATGGTATTCTGAACCCTAATTTTGCTTAAGATGCCTAATAATATATCTATTCTTCATATTTAATCACAATTTTCCATGTCTGATACTAAAATAAGGGCAACATTCACATAAAAATGTCAATTTAAGAAAAAATAAATCTGAACTTTTCTGGATTTTTCATGATAAAAATCTAAATTTTCACTTTTTTAGACATTTTACACAGATAAAAATGGTTAAAACCCCATCTTGAGTGCATTTCCATTCATTCAAATGCAAAAAAATGAAAACATGATTTTGAAGGAATTTTGCATGTCTTTAAGGCAACCCTTTTTGGGTTGTTTAATTGTTGTTTGCACTTTTTTCAATGCTACTATATATATGCAGCACAAAACAATCAATTCTAGACAAATTGGGCATGAAATCCAGAAAAAATTACAAACCCGCATATGCGTCTTTAAGGAGAAATTTGGTCAGCGCCTGTCAAATGGTATGAATAGTGACATGAAATGGGGTTGTATCTGTGCTAAAATGGTATTCTGAACCCTAATTTTGCTTTAGATGCCTAATAATATATCTATTCTTCATATTTAATCACAATTTTCCATGTCTGATACTAAAATAAGGGCAACATTCACATAAAAATGTCAATTTAAGAAAAAATAAATCTGAACTTTTCTGGATTTTTCATGATAAAAATCTAAATTTTCACTTTTTTAGACATTTTACACAGATAAAAATGGTTAAAACCCCATCTTGAGTGCATTTCCATTCATTTAAATGCAAAAAAATGAAAACATGATTTTGAAGGAATTTTGCATGTCTTTAGGTCACAAACCACCAAATAGAGTTGTTCTTTAACTCAATGTAAAGTGACCTTGGTCAGCCAAAAAAAATGTCAACTTTTTGTCCATGGGGCCCTCTCAAAATCTTTTAATCAATAGAAATAGCATCCAGCTTGAAGAAAATGAAAAAAAAGTAGGGGGTCATGTATCATATAAGAAAAATTTGGTTCGTCAAACGCGGTGAACAGATTTTCTCACATGTACGGATTTACTCACTGTCCGTTAGCCCCAACCTTACTTTCACTTTCATATTTAAGCCAGAATACAAAATATTTCTCAATAAAACCATTTCACTACATCACATACATGCATACAAAGCATTTAACACCAATTTCATGATTCTGATGCTGATTTGTCAAGACATACCCCCATTTCCAGTCGCTTTAAAGTTTTTAAACGGACTATTTGACTGTATCTGAATTTGGCCCGCGTAGGCATTTAGTGGTTATTTACCTTAAGGCAACCCTTTTTGGGTGGTTTAATTGTTGTTTGCACTTTTTTCAATGCTACTATATATATGCAGCACAAAACAATCAATTCTAGACAAATTGGGCATGAAATCCAGAAAAAATTACAAACCCGCATATGCGTCTTTAAGGAGAAATTTGGTCAGCGCCTGTCAAATGGTATGAATAGTGACATGAAATGGGGTTGTATTTGTGCTAAAATGGTATTCTGAACCCTAATTTTGCTTTAGATGCCTAATAATATATCTATTCTTCATATTTAATCACAATTTTCCATGTCTGATACTAAAATAAGGGCAACATTCACATAAAAATGTCAATTTAAGAAAAAATAAATCTGAACTTTTCTGGATTTTTCATGATAAAAATCTAAATTTTCACTTTTTTAGACATTTTACACAGATAAAAATGGTTAAAACCCCATCTTGAGTGCATTTCCATTCATTTAAATGCAAAAAAATGAAAACATGATTTTGAAGGAATTTTGCATGTCTTAAGGCAACCCTTTTTGGGTTGTTTAATTGTTGTTTGCACTTTTTTCAATGCTACTATATATATGCAGCACAAAACAATCAATTCTAGACAAATTGGGCATGAAATCCAGAAAAAATTACAAACCCGCATATGCGTCTTTAAGGAGAAATTTGGTCAGCGCCTGTCAAATGGTATGAATAGTGACATGAAATGGGGTTGTATTTGTGCTAAAATGGTATTCTGAACCCTAATTTTGCTTTAGATGCCTAATAATATATCTATTCTTCATATTTAATCACAATTTTCCATGTCTGGTACTAAAATAAGGGCAACATTCACATAAAAATGTCAATTTAAGAAAAAATAAATCTGAACTTTTCTGGATTTTTCATGATAAAAATCTAAATTTTCACTTTTTTAGACATTTTACACAGATAGAAATGGTTAAAACCCCATCTTGAGTGCATTTCCATTCATTTAAATGCAAAAAAATGAAAACATGATTTTGAAGGAATTTTGCATGTCTTTAGGTCACAAACCACCAAATAGAGTTGTTCTTTAACTCAATGTAAAGTGACCTTGGTCAGCCAAAAAAAATGTCAACTTTTTGTCCATGGGGCCCTCTCAAAATCTTTTAATCAATAGAAATAGCATCCAGCTTGAAGAAAATGAAAAAAAAGTAGGGGGTCATGTATCATATAAGAAAAATTTGGTTCGTCAAACGCGGTGAACAGATTTTCTCACATGTACGGATTTACTCACTGTCCGTTAGCCCCAACCTTACTTTCACTTTCATATTTAAGCCAGAATACAAAATATTTCTCAATGAAACCATTTCACTACATCACATACATGCATACAAAGCATTTAACACCAATTTCATGATTCTGATGCTGATTTGTCAAGACATACCCCCATTTCCAGTCGCTTTAAAGTTTTTAAACGGACTATTTGACTGTATCTGAATTTGGCCCGCGTAGGCATTTAGTGGTTATTTACCTTAAGGCAACCCTTTTTGGGTTGTTTAATTGTTGTTTGCACTTTTTTCAATGCTACTATATATATGCAGCACAAAACAATCAATTCTAGACAAATTGGGCATGAAATCCAGAAAAAATTACAAACCCGCATATGCGTCTTTAAGGAGAAATTTGGTCAGCGCCTGTCAAATGGTATGAATAGTGACATGAAATGGGGTTGTATTTGTGCTAAAATGGTATTCTGAACCCTAATTTTGCTTTAGATGCCTAATAATATATCTATTCTTCATATTTAATCACAATTTTCCATGTCTGATACTAAAATAAGGGCAACATTCACATAAAAATGTCAATTTAAGAAAAAATAAATCTGAACTTTTCTGGATTTTTCATGATAAAAATCTAAATTTTCACTTTTTTAGACATTTTACACAGATAAAAATGGTTAAAACCCCATCTTGAGTGCATTTCCATTCATTTAATGGTAAAAAAATGAAAACATGATTTTGAAGGAATTTTGCATGTCTTAAGGCAACCCTTTTTGGGTTGTTTAATTGTTGTTTGCACTTTTTTCAATGCTACTATATATATGCAGCACAAAACAATCAATTCTAGACAAATTGGGCATGAAATCCAGAAAAAATTACAAACCCGCATATGCGTCTTTAAGGAGAAATTTGGTCAGCGCCTGTCAAATGGTATGAATAGTGACATGAAATGGGGTTGTATTTGTGCTAAAATGGTATTCTGAACCCTAATTTTGCTTTAGATGCCTAATAATATATCTATTCTTCATATTTAATCACAATTTTCCATGTCTGATACTAAAATAAGGGCAACATTCACATAAAAATGTCAATTTAAGAAAAAATAAATCTGAACTTTTCTGGATTTTTCATGATAAAAATCTAAATTTTCACTTTTTTAGACATTTTACACAGATAAAAATGGTTAAAACCCAATCTTGAGTGCATTTCCATTCATTTAAATGCAAAAAAATGAAAACATGATTTTGAAGGAATTTTGCATGTCTTTAGGTCACAAACCACCAAATAGAGTTGTTCTTTAACTCAATGTAAAGTGACCTTGGTCAGCCAAAAAAAATGTCAACTTTTTGTCCATGGGGCCCTCTCAAAATCTTTTAATCAATAGAAATAGCATCCAGCTTGAAGAAAATGAAAAAAAAGTAGGGGGTCATGTATCATATAAGAAAAATTTGGTTCGTCAAACGCGGTGAACAGATTTTCTCACATGTACGGATTTACTCACTGTCCGTTAGCCCCAACCTTACTTTCACTTTCATATTTAAGCCAGAATACAAAATATTTCTCAATAAAACCATTTCACTACATCACATACATGCATACAAAGCATTTAACACCAATTTCATGATTCTGATGCTGATTTGTCAAGACATACCCCCATTTCCAGTCGCTTTAAAGTTTTTAAACGGACTATTTGACTGTATCTGAATTTGGCCCGCGTAGGCATTTAGTGGTTATTTACCTTAAGGCAACCCTTTTTGGGTTGTTTAATTGTTGTTTGCACTTTTTTCAATGCTACTATATATATGCAGCACAAAACAATCAATTCTAGACAAATTGGGCATGAAATCCAGAAAAAATTACAAACCCGCATATGCGTCTTTAAGGAGAAATTTGGTCAGCGCCTGTCAAATGGTATGAATAGTGACATGAAATGGGGTTGTATTTGTGCTAAAATGGTATTCTGAACCCTAATTTTGCTTTAGATGCCTAATAATATATCTATTCTTCATATTTAATCACAATTTTCCATGTCTGATACTAAAATAAGGGCAACATTCACATAAAAATGTCAATTTAAGAAAAAATAAATCTGAACTTTTCTGGATTTTTCATGATAAAAATCTAAATTTTCACTTTTTTAGACATTTTACACAGATAAAAATGGTTAAAACCCCATCTTGAGTGCATTTCCATTCATTTGATGGTAAAAAAATGAAAACATGATTTTGAAGGAATTTTGCATGTCTTAAGGCAACCCTTTTTGGGTTGTTTAATTGTTGTTTGCACTTTTTTCAATGCTACTATATATATGCAGCACAAAACAATCAATTCTAGACAAATTGGGCATGAAATCCAGAAAAAATTACAAACCCGCATATGCGTCTTTAAGGAGAAATTTGGTCAGCGCCTGTCAAATGGTATGAATAGTGACATGAAATGGGGTTGTATTTGTGCTAAAATGGTATTCTGAACCCTAATTTTGCTTTAGATGCCTAATAATATATCTATTCTTCATATTTAATCACAATTTTCCATGTCTGATACTAAAATAAGGGCAACATTCACATAAAAATGTCAATTTAAGAAAAAATAAATCTGAACTTTTCTGGATTTTTCATGATAAAAATCTAAATTTTCACTTTTTTAGACATTTTACACAGATAAAAATGGTTAAAACCCCATCTTGAGTGCATTTCCATTCATTTAAATGCAAAAAAATGAAAACATGATTTTGAAGGAATTTTGCATGTCTTAAGGCAACCCTTTTTGGGTTGTTTAATTGTTGTTTGCACTTTTTTCAATGCTACTATATATATGCAGCACAAAACAATCAATTCTAGACAAATTGGGCATGAAATCCAGAAAAAATTACAAACCCGCATATGCGTCTTTAAGGAGAAATTTGGTCAGCGCCTGTCAAATGGTATGAATAGTGACATGAAATGGGGTTGTATTTGTGCTAAAATGGTATTCTGAACCCTAATTTTGCTTTAGATGCCTAATAATATATCTATTCTTCATATTTAATCACAATTTTCCATGTCTGATACTAAAATAAGGGCAACATTCACATAAAAATGTCAATTTAAGAAAAAATAAATCTGAACTTTTCTGGATTTTTCATGATAAAAATTTAAATTTTCACTTTTTTAGACATTTTACACAGATAAAAATGGTTAAAACCCCATCTTGAGTGCATTTCCATTCATTTAAATGCAAAAAAATGAAAACATGATTTTGAAGGAATTTTGCATGTCTTTAGGCAACCCTTTTTGGGTTGTTTAATTGTTGTTTGCACTTTTTTCAATGCTACTATATATATGCAGCACAAAACAATCAATTCTAGACAAATTGGGCATGAAATCCAGAAAAAATTACAAACCCGCATATGCGTCTTTAAGGAGAAATTTGGTCAGCGCCTGTCAAATGGTATGAATAGTGACATGAAATGGGGTTGTATTTGTGCTAAAATGGTATTCTGAACCCTAATTTTGCTTTAGATGCCTAATAATATATCTATTCTTCATATTTAATCACAATTTTCCATGTCTGATACTAAAATAAGGGCAACATTCACATAAAAATGTCAATTTAAGAAAAAATAAATCTGAACTTTTCTGGATTTTTCATGATAAAAATCTAAATTTTCACTTTTTTAGACATTTTACACAGATAAAAATGGTTAAAACCCCATCTTGAGTGCATTTCCATTCATTTAAATGCAAAAAAATGAAAACATGATTTTGAAGGAATTTTGCATGTCTTAAGGCAACCCTTTTTGGGTTGTTTAATTGTTGTTTGCACTTTTTTCAATGCTACTATATATATGCAGCACAAAACAATCAATTCTAGACAAATTGGGCATGAAATCCAGAAAAAATTACAAACCCGCATATGCGTCTTTAAGGAGAAATTTGGTCAGCGCCTGTCAAATGGTATGAATAGTGACATGAAATGGGGTTGTATTTGTGCTAAAATGGTATTCTGAACCCTAATTTTGCTTTAGATGCCTAATAATATATCTATTCTTCATATTTAATCACAATTTTCCATGTCTGATACTAAAATAAGGGCAACATTCACATAAAAATGTCAATTTAAGAAAAAATAAATTTGAACTTTTCTGGATTTTTCATGATAAAAATCTAAATTTTCACTTTTTTAGACATTTTACACAGATAAAAATGGTTAAAACCCTATTTTGAGTGCATTTCCATTCATTTAAATGCAAAAAAATTAAAACATGATTTTGAAGGAATTTTGCATGTCTTTTGGTCACAAACCACCAAATAGAGTTGTTCTTTAACTCAATGTAAAGTGACCTTGGTCAGCCAAAAAAAATGTCAACTTTTTGTCCATGGGGCCCTCTCAAAATCTTTTAATCAATAGAAATAGCATCCAGCTTGAAGAAAATGAAAAAAAAGTAGGGGGTCATGTATCATATAAGAAAAATTTGGTTCGTCAAACGCGGTGAACAGATTTTCTCACATGTACGGATTTACTCACTGTCCGTTAGCCCCAACCTTACTTTCACTTTCATATTTAAGCCAGAATACAAAATATTTCTCAATAAAACCATTTCACTACATCACATACATGCATACAAAGCATTTAACACCAATTTCATGATTCTGATGCTGATTTGTCAAGACATACCCCCATTTCCAGTCGCTTTAAAGTTTTTAAACGGACTATTTGACTGTATCTGAATTTGGCCCGCGTAGGCATTTAGTGGTTATTTACCTTAAGGCAACCCTTTTTGGGTTGTTTAATTGTTGTTTGCACTTTTTTCAATGCTACTATATATATGCAGCACAAAACAATCAATTCTAGACAAATTGGGCATGAAATCCAGAAAAAATTACAAACCCGCATATGCGTCTTTAAGGAGAAATTTGGTCAGCGCCTGTCAAATGGTATGAATAGTGACATGAAATGGGGTTGTATTTGTGCTAAAATGGTATTCTGAACCCTAATTTTGCTTTAGATGCCTAATAATATATCTATTCTTCATATTTAATCACAATTTTCCATGTCTGATACTAAAATAAGGGCAACATTCACATAAAAATGTCAATTTAAGAAAAAATAAATCTGAACTTTTCTGGATTTTTCATGATAAAAATCTAAATTTTCACTTTTTTAGACATTTTACACAGATAAAAATGGTTAAAACCCCATCTTGAGTGCATTTCCATTCATTTAAATGCAAAAAAATGAAAACATGATTTTGAAGGAATTTTGCATGTCTTAAGGCAACCCTTTTTGGGTTGTTTAATTGTTGTTTGCACTTTTTTCAATGCTACTATATATATGCAGCACAAAACAATCAATTCTAGACAAATTGGGCATGAAATCCAGAAAAAATTACAAACCCGCATATGCGTCTTTAAGGAGAAATTTGGTCAGCGCCTGTCAAATGGTATGAATAGTGACATGAAATGGGGTTGTATTTGTGCTAAAATGGTATTCTGAACCCTAATTTTGCTTTAGATGCCTAATAATATATCTATTCTTCATATTTAATCACAATTTTCCATGTCTGATACTAAAATAAGGGCAACATTCACATAAAAATGTCAATTTAAGAAAAAATAAATCTGAACTTTTCTGGATTTTTCATGATAAAAATCTAAATTTTCACTTTTTTAGACATTTTACACAGATAAAAATGGTTAAAACCCCATCTTGAGTGCATTTCCATTCATTTAAATGCAAAAAAATGAAAACATGATTTTGAAGGAATTTTGCATGTCTTTAGGTCACAAACCACCAAATAGAGTTGTTCTTTAACTCAATGTAAAGTGACCTTGGTCAGCCAAAAAAAATGTCAACTTTTTGTCCATGGGGCCCTCTCAAAATCTTTTAATCAATAGAAATAGCATCCAGCTTGAAGAAAATGAAAAAAAAGTAGGGGGTCATGTATCATATAAGAAAAATTTGGTTCGTCAAACGCGGTGAACAGATTTTCTCACATGTACGGATTTACTCACTGTCCGTTAGCCCCAACCTTACTTTCACTTTCATATTTAAGCCAGAATACAAAATATTTCTCAATAAAACCATTTCACTACATCACATACATGCATACAAAGCATTTAACACCAATTTCATGATTCTGATGCTGATTTGTCAAGACAGACCCCCATTTCCAGTCGCTTTAAAGTTTTTAAACGGACTATTTGACTGTATCTGAATTTGGCCCGCGTAGGCATTTAGTGGTTATTTACCTTAAGGCAACCCTTTTTGGGTTGTTTAATTGTTGTTTGCACTTTTTTCAATGCTACTATATATATGCAGCACAAAACAATCAATTCTAGACAAATTGGGCATGAAATCCAGAAAAAATTACAAACCCGCATATGCGTCTTTAAGGAGAAATTTGGTCAGCGCCTGTCAAATGGTATGAATAGTGACATGAAATGGGGTTGTATTTGTGCTAAAATGGTATTCTGAACCCTAATTTTGCTTTAGATGCCTAATAATATATCTATTCTTCATATTTAATCACAATTTTCCATGTCTGATACTAAAATAAGGGCAACATTCACATAAAAATGTCAATTTAAGAAAAAATAAATCTGAACTTTTCTGGATTTTTCATGATAAAAATCTAAATTTTCACTTTTTTAGACATTTTACACAGATAAAAATGGTTAAAACCCCATCTTGAGTGCATTTCCATTCATTTAAATGCAAAAAAATGAAAACATGATTTTGAAGGAATTTTGCATGTCTTAAGGCAACCCTTTTTGGGTTGTTTAATTGTTGTTTGCACTTTTTTCAATGCTACTATATATATGCAGCACAAAACAATCAATTCTAGACAAATTGGGCATGAAATCCAGAAAAAATTACAAACCCGCATATGCGTCTTTAAGGAGAAATTTGGTCAGCGCCTGTCAAATGGTATGAATAGTGACATGAAATGGGGTTGTATTTGTGCTAAAATGGTATTCTGAACCCTAATTTTGCTTTAGATGCCTAATAATATATCTATTCTTCATATTTAATCACAATTTTCCATGTCTGATACTAAAATAAGGGCAACATTCACATAAAAATGTCAATTTAAGAAAAAATAAATCTGAACTTTTCTGGATTTTTCATGATAAAAATCTAAATTTTCACTTTTTTAGACATTTTACACAGATAAAAATGGTTAAAACCCCATCTTGAGTGCATTTCCATTCATTTAAATGCAAAAAAATGAAAACATGATTTTGAAGGAATTTTGCATGTCTTAAGGCAACCCTTTTTGGGTTGTTTAATTGTTGTTTGCACTTTTTTCAATGCTACTATATATATGCAGCACAAAACAATCAATTCTAGACAAATTGGGCATGAAATCCAGAAAAAATTACAAACCCGCATATGCGTCTTTAAGGAGAAATTTGGTCAGCGCCTGTCAAATGGTATGAATAGTGACATGAAATGGGGTTGTATTTGTGCTAAAATGGTATTCTGAACCCTAATTTTGCTTTAGATGCCTAATAATATATCTATTCTTCATATTTAATCACAATTTTCCATGTCTGATACTAAAATAAGGGCAACATTCACATAAAAATGTCAATTTAAGAAAAAATAAATCTGAACTTTTCTGGATTTTTCATGATAAAAATCTAAATTTTCACTTTTTTAGACATTTTACACAGATAAAAATGGTTAAAACCCCATCTTGAGTGCATTTCCATTCATTTAAATGCAAAAAAATGAAAACATGATTTTGAAGGAATTTTGCATGTCTTTAGGTCACAAACCACCAAATAGAGTTGTTCTTTAACTCAATGTAAAGTGACCTTGGTCAGCCAAAAAAAATGTCAACTTTTTGTCCATGGGGCCCTCTCAAAATCTTTTAATCAATAGAAATAGCATCCAGCTTGAAGAAAATGAAAAAAAAGTAGGGGGTCATGTATCATATAAGAAAAATTTGGTTCGTCAAACGCGGTGAACAGATTTTCTCACATGTACGGATTTACTCACTGTCCGTTAGCCCCAACCTTACTTTCACTTTCATATTTAAGCCAGAATACAAAATATTTCTCAATAAAACCATTTCACTACATCACATACATGCATACAAAGCATTTAACACCAATTTCATGATTCTGATGCTGATTTGTCAAGACATACCCCCATTTCCAGTCGCTTTAAAGTTTTTAAATGGACTATTTGACTGTATCTGAATTTGGCCCGCGTAGGCATTTAGTGGTTATTTACCTTAAGGCAACCCTTTTTGGGTTGTTTAATTGTTGTTTGCACTTTTTTCAATGCTACTATATATATGCAGCACAAAACAATCAATTCTAGACAAATTGGGCATGAAATCCAGAAAAAATTACAAACCCGCATATGCGTCTTTAAGGAGAAATTTGGTCAGCGCCTGTCAAATGGTATGAATAGTGACATGAAATGGGGTTGTATTTGTGCTAAAATGGTATTCTGAACCCTAATTTTGCTTTAGATGCCTAATAATATATCTATTCTTCATATTTAATCACAATTTTCCATGTCTGATACTAAAATAAGGGCAACATTCACATAAAAATGTCAATTTAAGAAAAAATAAATCTGAACTTTTCTGGATTTTTATGATAAAAATCTAAATTTTCACTTTTTTAGACATTTTACACAGATAAAAATGGTTAAAACCCCATCTTGAGTGCATTTCCATTCATTTAAATGCAAAAAAATGAAAACATGATTTTGAAGGAATTTTGCATGTCTTAAGGCAACCCTTTTTGGGTTGTTTAATTGTTGTTTGCACTTTTTTCAATGCTACTATATATATGCAGCACAAAACAATCAATTCTAGACAAATTGGGCATGAAATCCAGAAAAAATTACAAACCCGCATATGCGTCTTTAAGGAGAAATTTGGTCAGCGCCTGTCAAATGGTATGAATAGTGACATGAAATGGGGTTGTATTTGTGCTAAAATGGTATTCTGAACCCTAATTTTGCTTTAGATGCCTAATAATATATCTATTCTTCATATTTAATCACAATTTTCCATGTCTGATACTAAAATAAGGGCAACATTCACATAAAAATGTCAATTTAAGAAAAAATAAATCTGAACTTTTCTGGATTTTTCATGATAAAAATCTAAATTTTCACTTTTTTAGACATTTTACACAGATAAAAATGGTTAAAACCCCATCTTGAGTGCATTTCCATTCATTTAAATGCAAAAAAATGAAAACATGATTTTGAAGGAATTTTGCATGTCTTTAGGTCACAAACCACCAAATAGAGTTGTTCTTTAACTCAATGTAAAGTGACCTTGGTCAGCCAAAAAAAATGTCAACTTTTTGTCCATGGGGCCCTCTCAAAATCTTTTAATCAATAGAAATAGCATCCAGCTTGAAGAAAATGAAAAAAAAGTAGGGGGTCATGTATCATATAAGAAAAATTTGGTTCGTCAAACGCGGTGAACAGATTTTCTCACATGTACGGATTTACTCACTGTCCGTTAGCCCCAACCTTACTATCACTTTCATATTTAAGCCAGAATACAAAATATTTCTCAATAAAACCATTTCACTACATCACATACATGCATACAAAGCATTTAACACCAATTTCATGATTCTGATGCTGATTTGTCAAGACATACCCCCATTTCCAGTCGCTTTAAAGTTTTTAAACGGACTATTTGACTGTATCTGAATTTGGCCCGCGTAGGCATTTAGTGGTTATTTACCTTAAGGCAACCCTTTTTGGGTTGTTTAATTGTTGTTTGCACTTTTTTCAATGCTACTATATATATGCAGCACAAAACAATCAATTCTAGACAAATTGGGCATGAAATCCAGAAAAAATTACAAACCCGCATATGCGTCTTTAAGGAGAAATTTGGTCAGCGCCTGTCAAATGGTATGAATAGTGACATGAAATGGGGTAGTATTTGTGCTAAAATGGTATTCTGAACCCTAATTTTGCTTTAGATGCCTAATAATATATCTATTCTTCATATTTAATCACAATTTTCCATGTCTGATACTAAAATAAGGGCAACATTCACATAAAAATGTCAATTTAAGAAAAAATAAATCTGAACTTTTCTGGATTTTTCATGATAAAAATCTAAATTTTCACTTTTTTAGACATTTTACACAGATAAAAATGGTTAAAACCCCATCTTGAGTGCATTTCCATTCATTTAAATGCAAAAAAATGAAAACATGATTTTGAAGGAATTTTGCATGTCTTAAGGCAACCCTTTTTGGGTTGTTTAATTGTTGTTTGCACTTTTTTCAATGCTACTATATATATGCAGCACAAAACAATCAATTCTAGACAAATTGGGCATGAAATCCAGAAAAAATTACAAACCCGCATATGCGTCTTTAAGGAGAAATTTGGTCAGCGCCTGTCAAATGGTATGAATAGTGACATGAAATGGGGTTGTATTTGTGCTAAAATGGTATTCTGAACCCTAATTTTGCTTTAGATGCCTAATAATATATCTATTCTTCATATTTAATCACAATTTTCCATGTCTGATACTAAAATAAGGGCAACATTCACATAAAAATGTCAATTTAAGAAAAAATAAATCTGAACTTTTCTGGATTTTTCATGATAAAAATCTAAATTTTCACTTTTTTAGACATTTTACACAGATAAAAATGGTTAAAACCCCATCTTGAGTGCATTTCCATTCATTTAAATGCAAAAAAATGAAAACATGATTTTGAAGGAATTTTGCATGTCTTAAGGCAACCCTTTTTGGGTTGTTTAATTGTTGTTTGCACTTTTTTCAATGCTACTATATATATGCAGCACAAAACAATCAATTCTAGACAAATTGGGCATGAAATCCAGAAAAAATTACAAACCCGCATATGCGTCTTTAAGGAGAAATTTGGTCAGCGCCTGTCAAATGGTATGAATAGTGACATGAAATGGGGTTGTATTTGTGCTAAAATGGTATTCTGAACCCTAATTTTGCTTTAGATGCCTAATAATATATCTATTCTTCATATTTAATCACAATTTTCCATGTCTGATACTAAAATAAGGGCAACATTCACATAAAAATGTCAATTTAAGAAAAAATAAATCTGAACTTTTCTGGATTTTTCATGATAAAAATCTAAATTTTCACTTTTTTAGACATTTTACACAGATAAAAATGGTTAAAACCCCATCTTGAGTGCATTTCCATTCATTTAAATGCAAAAAAATGAAAACATGATTTTGAAGGAATTTTGCATGTCTTAAGGCAACCCTTTTTGGGTTGTTTAATTGTTGTTTGCACTTTTTTCAATGCTACTATATATATGCAGCACAAAACAATCAATTCTAGACAAATTGGGCATGAAATCCAGAAAAAATTACAAACCCGCATATGCGTCTTTAAGGAGAAATTTGGTCAGCGCCTGTCAAATGGTATGAATAGTGACATGAAATGGGGTTGTATTTGTGCTAAAATGGTATTCTGAACCCTAATTTTGCTTTAGATGCCTAATAATATATCTATTCTTCATATTTAATCACAATTTTCCATGTCTGATACTAAAATAAGGGCAACATTCACATAAAAATGTCAATTTAAGAAAAAAAAAATCTGAACTTTTCTGGATTTTTCATGATAAAAATCTAAATTTTCACTTTTTTAGACATTTTACACAGATAAAAATGGTTAAAACCCCATCTTGAGTGCATTTCCATTCATTTAAATGCAAAAAAATGAAAACATGATTTTGAAGGAATTTTGCATGTCTTAAGGCAACCTCTTTTGGGTTGTTTAATTGTTGTTTGCACTTTTTTCAATGCTACTATATATATGCAGCACAAAACAATCAATTCTAGACAAATTGGGCATGAAATCCAGAAAAAATTACAAACCCGCATATGCGTCTTTAAGGAGAAATTTGGTCAGCGCCTGTCAAATGGTATGAATAGTGACATGAAATGGGGTTGTATTTGTGCTAAAATGGTATTCTGAACCCTAATTTTGCTTTAGATGCCTAATAATATATCTATTCTTCATATTTAATCACAATTTTCCATGTCTGATACTAAAATAAGGGCAACATTCACATAAAAATGTCAATTTAAGAAAAAATAAATCTGAACTTTTCTGGATTTTTCATGATAAAAATCTAAATTTTCACTTTTTTAGACATTTTACACAGATAAAAATGGTTAAAACCCCATCTTGAGTGCATTTCCATTCATTTAAATGCAAAAAAATGAAAACATGATTTTGAAGGAATTTTGCATGTCTTAAGGCAACCCTTTTTGGGTTGTTTAATTGTTGTTTGCACTTTTTTCAATGCTACTATATATATGCAGCACAAAACAATCAATTCTAGACAAATTGGGCATGAAATCCAGAAAAAATTACAAACCCGCATATGCGTCTTTAAGGAGAAATTTGGTCAGCGCCTGTCAAATGGTATGAATAGTGACATGAAATGGGGTTGTATTTGTGCTAAAATGGTATTCTGAACCCTAATTTTGCTTTAGATGCCTAATAATATATCTATTCTTCATATTTAATCACAATTTTCCATGTCTGATACTAAAATAAGGGCAACATTCACATAAAAATGTCAATTTAAGAAAAAAAAAATCTGAAGTTTTCTGGATTTTTCATGATAAAAATCTAAATTTTCACTTTTTTAGACATTTTACACAGATAAAAATGGTTAAAACCCCATCTTGAGTGCATTTCCATTCATTTAAATGCAAAAAAATGAAAACATGATTTTGAAGGAATTTTGCATGTCTTAAGGCAACCCTTTTTGGGTTGTTTAATTGTTGTTTGCACTTTTTTCAATGCTACTATATATATGCAGCACAAAACAATCAATTCTAGACAAATTGGGCATGAAATCCAGAAAAAATTACAAACCCGCATATGCGTCTTTAAGGAGAAATTTGGTCAGCGCCTGTCAAATGGTATGAATAGTGACATGAAATGGGGTTGTATTTGTGCTAAAATGGTATTCTGAACCCTAATTTTGCTTTAGATGCCTAATAATATATCTATTCTTCATATTTAATCACAATTTTCCATGTCTGATACTAAAATAAGGGCAACATTCACATAAAAATGTCAATTTAAGAAAAAATAAATCTGAACTTTTCTGGATTTTTCATGATAAAAATCTAAATTTTCACTTTTTTAGACATTTTACACAGATAAAAATGGTTAAAACCCCATCTTGAGTGCATTTCCATTCATTTAAATGCAAAAAAATGAAAACATGATTTTGAAGGAATTTTGCATGTCTTAAGGCAACCCTTTTTGGGTTGTTTAATTGTTGTTTGCACTTTTTTCAATGCTACTATATATATGCAGCACAAAACAATCAATTCTAGACAAATTGGGCATGAAATCCAGAAAAAATTACAAACCCGCATATGCGTCTTTAAGGAGAAATTTGGTCAGCGCCTGTCAAATGGTATGAATAGTGACATGAAATGGGGTTGTATTTGTGCTAAAATGGTATTCTGAACCCTAATTTTGCTTTAGATGCCTAATAATATATCTATTCTTCATATTTAATCACAATTTTCCATGTCTGATACTAAAATAAGGGCAACATTCACATAAAAATGTCAATTTAAGAAAAAATAAATCTGAACTTTTCTGGATTTTTCATGATAAAAATCTAAATTTTCACTTTTTTAGACATTTTACACAGATAAAAATGGTTAAAACCCCATCTTGAGTGCATTTCCATTCATTTAAATGCAAAAAAATGAAAACATGATTTTGAAGGAATTTTGCATGTCTTAAGGCAACCCTTTTTGGGTTGTTTAATTGTTGTTTGCACTTTTTTCAATGCTACTATATATATGCAGCACAAAACAATCAATTCTAGACAAATTGGGCATGAAATCCAGAAAAAATTACAAACCCGCATATGCGTCTTTAAGGAGAAATTTGGTCAGCGCCTGTCAAATGGTATGAATAGTGACATGAAATGGGGTTGTATTTGTGCTAAAATGGTATTCTGAACCCTAATTTTGCTTTAGATGCCTAATAATATATCTATTCTTCATATTTAATCACAATTTTCCATGTCTGATACTAAAATAAGGGCAACATTCACATAAAAATGTCAATTTAAGAAAAAATAAATCTGAACTTTTCTGGATTTTTCATGATAAAAATCTAAATTTTCACTTTTTTAGACATTTTACACAGATAAAAATGGTTAAAACCCCATCTTGAGTGCATTTCCATTCATTTAAATGCAAAAAAATGAAAACATGATTTTGAAGGAATTTTGCATGTCTTAAGGCAACCCTTTTTGGGTTGTTTAATTGTTGTTTGCACTTTTTTCAATGCTACTATATATATGCAGCACAAAACAATCAATTCTAGACAAATTGGGCATGAAATCCAGAAAAAATTACAAACCCGCATATGCGTCTTTAAGGAGAAATTTGGTCAGCGCCTGTCAAATGGTATGAATAGTGACATGAAATGGGGTTGTATTTGTGCTAAAATGGTATTCTGAACCCTAATTTTGCTTTAGATGCCTAATAATATATCTATTCTTCATATTTAATCACAATTTTCCATGTCTGATACTAAAATAAGGGCAACATTCACATAAAAATGTCAATTTAAGAAAAAAAAAATCTGAACTTTTCTGGATTTTTCATGATAAAAATCTAAATTTTCACTTTTTTAGACATTTAACACAGATAAAAATGGTTAAAACCCCATCTTGAGTGCATTTCCATTCATTTAAATGCAAAAAAATGAAAGCATGATTTTGAAGGAATTTTGCATGTCTTAAGGCAACCCTTTTTGGGTTGTTTAATTGTTGTTTGCACTTTTTTCAATGCTACTATATATATGCAGCACAAAACAATCAATTCTAGACAAATTGGGCATGAAATCCAGAAAAAATTACAAACCCGCATATGCGTCTTTAAGGAGAAATTTGGTCAGCGCCTGTCAAATGGTATGAATAGTGACATGAAATGGGGTTGTATTTGTGCTAAAATGGTATTCTGAACCCTAATTTTGCTTTAGATGCCTAATAATATATCTATTCTTCATATTTAATCACAATTTTCCATGTCTGATACTAAAATAAGGGCAACATTCACATAAAAATGTCAATTTAAGAAAAAAAAAATCTGAACTTTTCTGGATTTTTCATGATAAAAATCTAAATTTTCACTTTTTTAGACATTTTACACAGATAAAAATGGTTAAAACCCCATCTTGAGTGCATTTCCATTCATTTAAATGCAAAAAAATGAAAACATGATTTTGAAGGAATTTTGCATGTCTTAAGGCAACCCTTTTTGGGTTGTTTAATTGTTGTTTGCACTTTTTTCAATGCTACTATATATATGCAGCACAAAACAATCAATTCTAGACAAATTGGGCATGAAATCCAGAAAATATTACAAACCCGCATATGCGTCTTTAAGGAGAAATTTGGTCAGCGCCTGTCAAATGGTATGAATAGTGACATGAAATGGGGTTGTATTTGTGCTAAAATGGTATTCTGAACCCTAATTTTGCTTTAGATGCCTAATAATATATCTATTCTTCATATTTAATCACAATTTTCCATGTCTGATACTAAAATAAGGGCAACATTCACATAAAAATGTCAATTTAAGAAAAAATAAATCTGAACTTTTCTGGATTTTTCATGATAAAAATCTAAATTTTCACTTTTTTAGACATTTTACACAGATAAAAATGGTTAAAACCCCATCTTGAGTGCATTTCCATTCATTCAAATGCAAAAAAATGAAAACATGATTTTGAAGGAATTTTGCATGTCTTAAGGCAACCCTTTTTGGGTTGTTTAATTGTTGTTTGCACTTTTTTCAATGCTACTATATATATGCAGCACAAAACAATCAATTCTAGACAAATTGGGCATGAAATCCAGAAAAAATTACAAACCCGCATATGCGTCTTTAAGGAGAAATTTGGTCAGCGCCTGTCAAATGGTATGAATAGTGACATGAAATGGGGTTGTATTTGTGCTAAAATGGTATTCTGAACCCTAATTTTGCTTTAGATGCCTAATAATATATCTATTCTTCATATTTAATCACAATTTTCCATGTCTGATACTAAAATAAGGGCAACATTCACATAAAAATGTCAATTTAAGAAAAAAAAAATCTGAAGTTTTCTGGATTTTTCATGATAAAAATCTAAATTTTCACTTTTTTAGACATTTTACACAGATAAAAATGGTTAAAACCCCATCTTGAGTGCATTTCCATTCATTTAAATGCAAAAAAATGAAAACATGATTTTGAAGGAATTTTGCATGTCTTAAGGCAACCCTTTTTGGGTTGTTTAATTGTTGTTTGCACTTTTTTCAATGCTACTATATATATGCAGCACAAAACAATCAATTCTAGACAAATTGGGCATGAAATCCAGAAAAAATTACAAACCCGCATATGCGTCTTTAAGGAGAAATTTGGTCAGCGCCTGTCAAATGGTATGAATAGTGACATGAAATGGGGTTGTATTTGTGCTAAAATGGTATTCTGAACCCTAATTTTGCTTTAGATGCCTAATAATATATCTATTCTTCATATTTAATCACAATTTTCCATGTCTGATACTAAAATAAGGGCAACATTCACATAAAAATGTCAATTTAAGAAAAAATAAATCTGAACTTTTCTGGATTTTTCATGATAAAAATCTAAATTTTCACTTTTTTAGACATTTTACACAGATAAAAATGGTTAAAACCCCATCTTGAGTGCATTTCCATTCATTTAAATGCAAAAAAATGAAAACATGATTTTGAAGGAATTTTGCATGTCTTAAGGCAACCCTTTTTGGGTTGTTTAATTGTTGTTTGCACTTTTTTCAATGCTACTATATATATGCAGCACAAAACAATCAATTCTAGACAAATTGGGCATGAAATCCAGAAAAAATTACAAACCCGCATATGCGTCTTTAAGGAGAAATTTGGTCAGCGCCTGTCAAATGGTATGAATAGTGACATGAAATGGGGTTGTATTTGTGCTAAAATGGTATTCTGAACCCTAATTTTGCTTTAGATGCCTAATAATATATCTATTCTTCATATTTAATCACAATTTTCCATGTCTGATACTAAAATAAGGGCAACATTCACATAAAAATGTCAATTTAAGAAAAAATAAATCTGAACTTTTCTGGATTTTTCATGATAAAAATCTAAATTTTCACTTTTTTAGACATTTTACACAGATAAAAATGGTTAAAACCCCATCTTGAGTGCATTTCCATTCATTTAAATGCAAAAAAATGAAAACATGATTTTGAAGGAATTTTGCATGTCTTAAGGCAACCCTTTTTGGGTTGTTTAATTGTTGTTTGCACTTTTTTCAATGCTACTATATATATGCAGCACAAAACAATCAATTCTAGACAAATTGGGCATGAAATCCAGAAAAAATTACAAACCCGCATATGCGTCTTTAAGGAGAAATTTGGTCAGCGCCTGTCAAATGGTATGAATAGTGACATGAAATGGGGTTGTATTTGTGCTAAAATGGTATTCTGAACCCTAATTTTGCTTAAGATGCCTAATAATATATCTATTCTTCATATTTAATCACAATTTTCCATGTCTGATACTAAAATAAGGGCAACATTCACATAAAAATGTCAATTTAAGAAAAAATAAATCTGAACTTTTCTGGATTTTTCATGATAAAAATCTAAATTTTCACTTTTTTAGACATTTTACACAGATAAAAATGGTTAAAACCCCATCTTGAGTGCATTTCCATTCATTTAAATGCAAAAAAATGAAAACATGATTTTGAAGGAATTTTGCATGTCTTAAGGCAACCCTTTTTGGGTTGTTTAATTGTTGTTTGCACTTTTTTCAATGCTACTATATATATGCAGCACAAAACAATCAATTCTAGACAAATTGGGCATGAAATCCAGAAAAAATTACAAACCCGCATATGCGTCTTTAAGGAGAAATTTGGTCAGCGCCTGTCAAATGGTATGAATAGTGACATGAAATGGGGTTGTATTTGTGCTAAAATGGTATTCTGAACCCTAATTTTGCTTTAGATGCCTAATAATATATCTATTCTTCATATTTAATCACAATTTTCCATGTCTGATACTAAAATAAGGGCAACATTCACATAAAAATGTCAATTTAAGAAAAAATAAATCTGAACTTTTCTGGATTTTTCATGATAAAAATCTAAATTTTCACTTTTTTAGACATTTTACACAGATAAAAATGGTTAAAACCCCATCTTGAGTGCATTTCCATTCATTTAAATGCAAAAAAATGAAAACATGATTTTGAAGGAATTTTGCATGTCTTAAGGCAACCCTTTTTGGGTTGTTTTATTGTTGTTTGCACTTTTTTCAATGCTACTATATATATGCAGCACAAAACAATCAATTCTAGACAAATTGGGCATGAAATCCAGAAAAAATTACAAACCCGCATATGCGTCTTTAAGGAGAAATTTGGTCAGCGCCTGTCAAATGGTATGAATAGTGACATGAAATGGGGTTGTATTTGTGCTAAAATGGTATTCTGAACCCTAATTTTGCTTTAGATGCCTAATAATATATCTATTCTTCATATTTAATCACAATTTTCCATGTCTGATACTAAAATAAGGGCAACATTCACATAAAAATGTCAATTTAAGAAAAAATAAATCTGAACTTTTCTGGATTTTTCATGATAAAAATCTAAATTTTCACTTTTTTAGACATTTTACACAGATAAAAATGGTTAAAACCCCATCTTGAGTGCATTTCCATTCATTTAAATGCAAAAAAATGAAAACATGATTTTGAAGGAATTTTGCATGTCTTAAGGCAACCCTTTTTGGGTTGTTTAATTGTTGTTTGCACTTTTTTCAATGCTACTATATATATGCAGCACAAAACAATCAATTCTAGACAAATTGGGCATGAAATCCAGAAAAAATTACAAACCCGCATATGCGTCTTTAAGGAGAAATTTGGTCAGCGCCTGTCAAATGGTATGAATAGTGACATGAAATGGGGTTGTATTTGTGCTAAAATGGTATTCTGAACCCTAATTTTGCTTTAGATGCCTAATAATATATCTATTCTTCATATTTAATCACAATTTTCCATGTCTGATACTAAAATAAGGGCAACATTCACATAAAAATGTCAATTTAAGAAAAAATAAATCTGAACTTTTCTGGATTTTTCATGATAAAAATCTAAATTTTCACTTTTTTAGACATTTTACACAGATAAAAATGGTTAAAACCCCATCTTGAGTGCATTTCCATTCATTTAAATGCAAAAAAATGAAAACATGATTTTGAAGGAATTTTGCATGTCTTAAGGCAACCCTTTTTGGGTTGTTTAATTGTTGTTTGCACTTTTTTCAATGCTACTATATATATGCAGCACAAAACAATCAATTCTAGACAAATTGGGCATGAAATCCAGAAAAAATTACAAACCCGCATATGCGTCTTTAAGGAGAAATTTGGTCAGCGCCTGTCAAATGGTATGAATAGTGACATGAAATGGGGTTGTATTTGTGCTAAAATGGTATTCTGAACCCTAATTTTGCTTTAGATGCCTAATAATATATCTATTCTTCATATTTAATCACAATTTTCCATGTCTGATACTAAAATAAGGGCAACATTCACATAAAAATGTCAATTTAAGAAAAAATAAATCTGAACTTTTCTGGATTTTTCATGATAAAAATCTAAATTTTCACTTTTTTAGACATTTTACACAGATAAAAATGGTTAAAACCCCATCTTGAGTGCATTTCCATTCATTTAAATGCAAAAAAATGAAAACATGATTTTGAAGGAATTTTGCATGTCTTAAGGCAACCCTTTTTGGGTTGTTTAATTGTTGTTTGCACTTTTTTCAATGCTACTATATATATGCAGCACAAAACAATCAATTCTAGACAAATTGGGCATGAAATCCAGAAAAAATTACAAACCCGCATATGCGTCTTTAAGGAGAAATTTGGTCAGCGCCTGTCAAATGGTATGAATAGTGACATGAAATGGGGTTGTATTTGTGCTAAAATGGTATTCTGAACCCTAATTTTGCTTTAGATGCCTAATAATATATCTATTCTTCATATTTAATCACAATTTTCCATGTCTGATACTAAAATAAGGGCAACATTCACATAAAAATGTCAATTTAAGAAAAAAAAAATCTGAACTTTTCTGGATTTTTCATGATAAAAATCTAAATTTTCACTTTTTTAGACATTTTACACAGATAAAAATGGTTAAAACCCCATCTTGAGTGCATTTCCATTCATTTAAATGCAAAAAAATGAAAACATGATTTTGAAGGAATTTTGCATGTCTTAAGGCAACCCTTTTTGGGTTGTTTAATTGTTGTTTGCACTTTTTTCAATGCTACTATATATATGCAGCACAAAACAATCAATTCTAGACAAATTGGGCATGAAATCCAGAAAAAATTACAAACCCGCATATGCGTCTTTAAGGAGAAATTTGGTCAGCGCCTGTCAAATGGTATGAATAGTGACATGAAATGGGGTTGTATTTGTGCTAAAATGGTATTCTGAACCCTGATTTTGCTTTAGATGCCTAATAATATATCTATTCTTCATATTTAATCACAATTTTCCATGTCTGATACTAAAATAAGGGCAACATTCACATAAAAATGTCAATTTAAGAAAAAATAAATCTGAACTTTTCTGGATTTTTCATGATAAAAATCTAAATTTTCACTTTTTTAGACATTTTACACAGATAAAAATGGTTAAAACCCCATCTTGAGTGCATTTCCATTCATTTAAATGCAAAAAAATGAAAACATGATTTTGAAGGAATTTTGCATGTCTTAAGGCAACCCTTTTTGGGTTGTTTAATTGTTGTTTGCACTTTTTTCAATGCTACTATATATATGCAGCACAAAACAATCAATTCTAGACAAATTGGGCATGAAATCCAGAAAGTATTACAAACCCGCATATGCGTCTTTAAGGAGAAATTTGGTCAGCGCCTGTCAAATGGTATGAATAGTGACATGAAATGGGGTTGTATTTGTGCTAAAATGGTATTCTGAACCCTAATTTTGCTTTAGATGCCTAATAATATATCTATTCTTCATATTTAATCACAATTTTCCATGTCTGATACTAAAATAAGGGCAACATTCACATAAAAATGTCAATTTAAGAAAAAATAAATCTGAACTTTTCTGGATTTTTCATGATAAAAATCTAAATTTTCACTTTTTTAGACATTTTACACAGATAAAAATGGTTAAAACCCCATCTTGAGTGCATTTCCATTCATTCAAATGCAAAAAAATGAAAACATGATTTTGAAGGAATTTTGCATGTCTTAAGGCAACCCTTTTTGGGTTGTTTAATTGTTGTTTGCACTTTTTTCAATGCTACTATATATATGCAGCACAAAAGAATCAATTCTAGACAAATTGGGCATGAAATCCAGAAAAAATTACAAACCCGCATATGCGTCTTTAAGGAGAAATTTGGTCAGCGCCTGTCAAATGGTATGAATAGTGACATGAAATGGGGTTGTATTTGTGCTAAAATGGTATTCTGAACCCTAATTTTGCTTTAGATGCCTAATAATATATCTATTCTTCATATTTAATCACAATTTTCCATGTCTGATACTAAAATAAGGGCAACATTCACATAAAAATGTCAATTTAAGAAAAAAAAAATCAGAAGTTTTCTGGATTTTTCATGATAAAAATCTAAATTTTCACTTTTTTAGACATTTTACACAGATAAAAATGGTTAAAACCCCATCTTGAGTGCATTTCCATTCATTTAAATGCAAAAAAATGAAAACATGATTTTGAAGGAATTTTGCATGTCTTAAGGCAACCCTTTTTGGGTTGTTTAATTGTTGTTTGCACTTTTTTCAATGCTACTATATATATGCAGCACAAAACAATCAATTCTAGACAAATTGGGCATGAAATCCAGAAAAAATTACAAACCCGCATATGCGTCTTTAAGGAGAAATTTGGTCAGCGCCTGTCAAATGGTATGAATAGTGACATGAAATGGGGTTGTATTTGTGCTAAAATGGTATTCTGAACCCTAATTTTGCTTTAGATGCCTAATAATATATCTATTCTTCATATTTAATCACAATTTTCCATGTCTGATACTAAAATAAGGGCAACATTCACATAAAAATGTCAATTTAAGAAAAAATAAATCTGAACTTTTCTGGATTTTTCATGATAAAAATCTAAATTTTCACTTTTTTAGACATTTTACACAGATAAAAATGGTTAAAACCCCATCTTGAGTGCATTTCCATTCATTCAAATGCAAAAAAATGAAAACATGATTTTGAAGGAATTTTGCATGTCTTAAGGCAACCCTTTTTGGGTTGTTTAATTGTTGTTTGCACTTTTTTCAATGCTACTATATATATGCAGCACAAAACAATCAATTCTAGACAAATTGGGCATGAAATCCAGAAAAAATTACAAACCCGCATATGCGTCTTTAAGGAGAAATTTGGTCAGCGCCTGTCAAATGGTATGAATAGTGACATGAAATGGGGTTGTATTTGTGCTAAAATGGTATTCTGAACCCTAATTTTGCTTTAGATGCCTAATAATATATCTATTCTTCATATTTAATCACAATTTTCCATGTCTGATACTAAAATAAGGGCAACATTCACATAAAAATGTCAATTTAAGAAAAAAAAAATCTGAAGTTTTCTGGATTTTTCATGATAAAAATCTAAATTTTCACTTTTTTAGACATTTTACACAGATAAAAATGGTTAAAACCCCATCTTGAGTGCATTTCCATTCATTTAAATGCAAAAAAATGAAAACATGATTTTGAAGGAATTTTGCATGTCTTAAGGCAACCCTTTTTGGGTTGTTTAATTGTTGTTTGCACTTTTTTCAATGCTACTATATATATGCAGCACAAAACAATCAATTCTAGACAAATTGGGCATGAAATCCAGAAAAAATTACAAACCCGCATATGCGTCTTTAAGGAGAAATTTGGTCAGCGCCTGTCAAATGGTATGAATAGTGACATGAAATGGGGTTGTATTTGTGCTAAAATGGTATTCTGAACCCTAATTTTGCTTTAGATGCCTAATAATATATCTATTCTTCATATTTAATCACAATTTTCCATGTCTGATACTAAAATAAGGGCAACATTCACATAAAAATGTCAATTTAAGAAAAAATAAATCTGAACTTTTCTGGATTTTTCATGATAAAAATCTAAATTTTCACTTTTTTAGACATTTTACACAGATAAAAATGGTTAAAACCCCATCTTGAGTGCATTTCCATTCATTTAAATGCAAAAAAATGAAAACATGATTTTGAAGGAATTTTGCATGTCTTAAGGCAACCCTTTTTGGGTTGTTTAATTGTTGTTTGCACTTTTTTCAATGCTACTATATATATGCAGCACAAAACAATCAATTCTAGACAAATTGGGCATGAAATCCAGAAAAAATTACAAACCCGCATATGCGTCTTTAAGGAGAAATTTGGTCAGCGCCTGTCAAATGGTATGAATAGTGACATGAAATGGGGTTGTATTTGTGCTAAAATGGTATTCTGAACCCTAATTTTGCTTTAGATGCCTAATAATATATCTATTCTTCATATTTAATCACAATTTTCCATGTCTGATACTAAAATAAGGGCAACATTCACATAAAAATGTCAATTTAAGAAAAAATAAATCTGAACTTTTCTGGATTTTTCATGATAAAAATCTAAATTTTCACTTTTTTAGACATTTTACACAGATAAAAATGGTTAAAACCCCATCTTGAGTGCATTTCCATTCATTTAAATGCAAAAAAATGAAAACATGATTTTGAAGGAATTTTGCATGTCTTAAGGCAACCCTTTTTGGGTTGTTTAATTGTTGTTTGCACTTTTTTCAATGCTACTATATATATGCAGCACAAAACAATCAATTCTAGACAAATTGGGCATGAAATCCAGAAAAAATTACAAACCCGCATATGCGTCTTTAAGGAGAAATTTGGTCAGCGCCTGTCAAATGGTATGAATAGTGACATGAAATGGGGTTGTATTTGTGCTAAAATGGTATTCTGAACCCTAATTTTGCTTTAGATGCCTAATAATATATCTATTCTTCATATTTAATCACAATTTTCCATGTCTGATACTAAAATAAGGGCAACATTCACATAAAAATGTCAATTTAAGAAAAAATAAATCTGAACTTTTCTGGATTTTTCATGATAAAAATCTAAATTTTCACTTTTTTAGACATTTTACACAGATAAAAATGGTTAAAACCCCATCTTGAGTGCATTTCCATTCATTTAAATGCAAAAAAATGAAAACATGATTTTGAAGGAATTTTGCATGTCTTAAGGCAACCCTTTTTGGGTTGTTTTATTGTTGTTTGCACTTTTTTCAATGCTACTATATATATGCAGCACAAAACAATCAATTCTAGACAAATTGGGCATGAAATCCAGAAAAAATTACAAACCCGCATATGCGTCTTTAAGGAGAAATTTGGTCAGCGCCTGTCAAATGGTATGAATAGTGACATGAAATGGGGTTGTATTTGTGCTAAAATGGTATTCTGAACCCTAATTTTGCTTTAGATGCCTAATAATATATCTATTCTTCATATTTAATCACAATTTTCCATGTCTGATACTAAAATAAGGGCAACATTCATATAAAAATGTCAATTTAAGAAAAAATAAATCTGAACTTTTCTGGATTTTTCATGATAAAAATCTAAATTTTCACTTTTTTAGACATTTTACACAGATAAAAATGGTTAAAACCCCATCTTGAGTGCATTTCCATTCATTTAAATGCAAAAAAATGAAAACATGATTTTGAAGGAATTTTGCATGTCTTAAGGCAACCCTTTTTGGGTTGTTTAATTGTTGTTTGCACTTTTTTCAATGCTACTATATATATGCAGCACAAAACAATCAATTCTAGACAAATTGGGCATGAAATCCAGAAAAAATTACAAACCCGCATATGCGTCTTTAAGGAGAAATTTGGTCAGCGCCTGTCAAATGGTATGAATAGTGACATGAAATGGGGTTGTATTTGTGCTAAAATGGTATTCTGAACCATAATTTTGCTTTAGATGCCTAATAATATATCTATTCTTCATATTTAATCACAATTTTCCATGTCTGATACTAAAATAAGGGCAACATTCACATAAAAATGTCAATTTAAGAAAAAATAAATCTGAACTTTTCTGGATTTTTCATGATAAAAATCTAAATTTTCACTTTTTTAGACATTTTACACAGATAAAAATGGTTAAAACCCCATCTTGAGTGCATTTCCATTCATTTAAATGCAAAAAAATGAAAACATGATTTTGAAGGAATTTTGCATGTCTTAAGGCAACCCTTTTTGGGTTGTTTAATTGTTGTTTGCACTTTTTTCAATGCTACTATATATATGCAGCACAAAACAATCAATTCTAGACAAATTGGGCATGAAATCCAGAAAAAATTACAAACCCGCATATGCGTCTTTAAGGAGAAATTTGGTCAGCGCCTGTCAAATGGTATGAATAGTGACATGAAATGGGGTTGTATTTGTGCTAAAATGGTATTCTGAACCCTAATTTTGCTTTAGATGCCTAATAATATATCTATTCTTCATATTTAATCACAATTTTCCATGTCTGATACTAAAATAAGGGCAACATTCACATAAAAATGTCAATTTAAGAAAAAATAAATCTGAACTTTTCTGGATTTTTCATGATAAAAATCTAAATTTTCACTTTTTTAGACATTTTACACAGATAAAAATGGTTAAAACCCCATCTTGAGTGCATTTCCATTCATTTAAATGCAAAAAAATGAAAACATGATTTTGAAGGAATTTTGCATGTCTTAAGGCAACCCTTTTTGGGTTGTTTAATTGTTGTTTGCACTTTTTTCAATGCTACTATATATATGCAGCACAAAACAATCAATTCTAGACAAATTGGGCATGAAATCCAGAAAAAATTACAAACCCGCATATGCGTCTTTAAGGAGAAATTTGGTCAGCGCCTGTCAAATGGTATGAAAAGTGACATGAAATGGGGTTGTATTTGTGCTAAAATGGTATTCTGAACCCCAATTTTGCTTTAGATGCCTAATAATATATCTATTCTTCATATTTAATCACAATTTTCCATGTCTGATACTAAAATAAGGGCAACATTCACATAAAAATGTCAATTTAAGAAAAAATAAATCTGAACTTTTCTGGATTTTTCATGATAAAAATCTAAATTTTCACTTTTTTAGACATTTTACACAGATAAAAATGGTTAAAACCCCATCTTGAGTGCATTTCCATTCATTTAAATGCAAAAAAATGAAAACATGATTTTGAAGGAATTTTGCATGTCTTAAGGCAACCCTTTTTGGGTTGTTTTATTGTTGTTTGCACTTTTTTCAATGCTACTATATATATGCAGCACAAAACAATCAATTCTAGACAAATTGGGCATGAAATCCAGAAAAAATTACAAACCCGCATATGCGTCTTTAAGGAGAAATTTGGTCAGCGCCTGTCAAATGGTATGAATAGTGACATGAAATGGGGTTGTATTTGTGCTAAAATGGTATTCTGAACCCTAATTTTGCTTTAGATGCCTAATAATATATCTATTCTTCATATTTAATCACAATTTTCCATGTCTGATACTAAAATAAGGGCAACATTCACATAAAAATGTCAATTTAAGAAAAAATAAATCTGAACTTTTCTGGATTTTTCATGATAAAAATCTAAATTTTCACTTTTTTAGACATTTTACACAGATAAAAATGGTTAAAACCCCATCTTGAGTGCATTTCCATTCATTTAAATGCAAAAAAATGAAAACATGATTTTGAAGGAATTTTGCATGTCTTAAGGCAACCCTTTTTGGGTTGTTTAATTGTTGTTTGCACTTTTTTCAATGCTACTATATATATGCAGCACAAAACAATCAATTCTAGACAAATTGGGCATGAAATCCAGAAAAAATTACAAACCCGCATATGCGTCTTTAAGGAGAAATTTGGTCAGCGCCTGTCAAATGGTATGAATAGTGACATGAAATGGGGTTGTATTTGTGCTAAAATGGTATTCTGAACCCTAATTTTGCTTTAGATGCCTAATAATATATCTATTCTTCATATTTAATCACAATTTTCCATGTCTGATACTAAAATAAGGGCAACATTCACATAAAAATGTCAATTTAAGAAAAAATAAATCTGAACTTTTCTGGATTTTTCATGATAAAAATCTAAATTTTCACTTTTTTAGACATTTTACACAGATAAAAATGGTTAAAACCCCATCTTGAGTGCATTTCCATTCATTTAAATGCAAAAAAATGAAAACATGATTTTGAAGGAATTTTGCATGTCTTAAGGCAACCCTTTTTGGGTTGTTTAATTGTTGTTTGCACTTTTTTCAATGCTACTATATATATGCAGCACAAAACAATCAATTCTAGACAAATTGGGCATGAAATCCAGAAAAAATTACAAACCCGCATATGCGTCTTTAAGGAGAAATTTGGTCAGCGCCTGTCAAATGGTATGAATAGTGACATGAAATGGGGTTGTATTTGTGCTAAAATGGTATTCTGAACCCTAATTTTGCTTTAGATGCCTAATAATATATCTATTCTTCATATTTAATCACAATTTTCCATGTCTGATACTAAAATAAGGGCAACATTCACATAAAAATGTCAATTTAAGAAAAAATAAATCTGAACTTTTCTGGATTTTTCATGATAAAAATCTAAATTTTCACTTTTTTAGACATTTTACACAGATAAAAATGGTTAAAACCCCATCTTGAGTGCATTTCCATTCATTTAAATGCAAAAAAATGAAAACATGATTTTGAAGGAATTTTGCATGTCTTAAGGCAACCCTTTTTGGGTTGTTTAATTGTTGTTTGCACTTTTTTCAATGCTACTATATATATGCAGCACAAAACAATCAATTCTAGACAAATTGGGCATGAAATCCAGAAAAAATTACAAACCCGCATATGCGTCTTTAAGGAGAAATTTGGTCAGCGCCTGTCAAATGGTATGAATAGTGACATGAAATGGGGTTGTATTTGTGCTAAAATGGTATTCTGAACCCTAATTTTGCTTTAGATGCCTAATAATATATCTATTCTTCATATTTAATCACAATTTTCCATGTCTGATACTAAAATAAGGGCAACATTCACATAAAAATGTCAATTTAAGAAAAAATAAATCTGAACTTTTCTGGATTTTTCATGATAAAAATCTAAATTTTCACTTTTTTAGACATTTTACACAGATAAAAATGGTTAAAACCCCATCTTGAGTGCATTTCCATTCATTTAAATGCAAAAAAATGAAAACATGATTTTGAAGGAATTTTGCATGTCTTAAGGCAACCCTTTTTGGGTTGTTTAATTGTTGTTTGCACTTTTTTCAATGCTACTATATATATGCAGCACAAAACAATCAATTCTAGACAAATTGGGCATGAAATCCAGAAAAAATTACAAACCCGCATATGCGTCTTTAAGGAGAAATTTGGTCAGCGCCTGTCAAATGGTATGAATAGTGACATGAAATGGGGTTGTATTTGTGCTAAAATGGTATTCTGAACCCTAATTTTGCTTTAGATGCCTAATAATATATCTATTCTTCATATTTAATCACAATTTTCCATGTCTGATACTAAAATAAGGGCAACATTCACATAAAAATGTCAATTTAAGAAAAAAAAAATCTGAACTTTTCTGGATTTTTCATGATAAAAATCTAAATTTTCACTTTTTTAGACATTTTACACAGATAAAAATGGTTAAAACCCCATCTTGAGTGCATTTCCATTCATTTAAATGCAAAAAAATGAAAACATGATTTTGAAGGAATTTTGCATGTCTTAAGGCAACCCTTTTTGGGTTGTTTAATTGTTGTTTGCACTTTTTTCAATGCTACTATATATATGCAGCACAAAACAATCAATTCTAGACAAATTGGGCATGAAATCCAGAAAAAATTACAAACCCGCATATGCGTCTTTAAGGAGAAATTTGGTCAGCGCCTGTCAAATGGTATGAATAGTGACATGAAATGGGGTTGTATTTGTGCTAAAATGGTATTCTGAACCCTAATTTTGCTTTAGATGCCTAATAATATATCTATTCTTCATATTTAATCACAATTTTCCATGTCTGATACTAAAATAAGGGCAACATTCACATAAAAATGTCAATTTAAGAAAAAATAAATCTGAACTTTTCTGGATTTTTCATGATAAAAATCTAAATTTTCACTTTTTTAGACATTTTACACAGATAAAAATGGTTAAAACCCCATCTTGAGTGCATTTCCATTCATTTAAATGCAAAAAAATGAAAACATGATTTTGAAGGAATTTTGCATGTCTTAAGGCAACCCTTTTTGGGTTGTTTAATTGTTGTTTGCACTTTTTTCAATGCTACTATATATATGCAGCACAAAACAATCAATTCTAGACAAATTGGGCATGAAATCCAGAAAAAATTACAAACCCGCATATGCGTCTTTAAGGAGAAATTTGGTCAGCGCCTGTCAAATGGTATGAATAGTGACATGAAATGGGGTTGTATTTGTGCTAAAATGGTATTCTGAACCCTAATTTTGCTTTAGATGCCTAATAATATATCTATTCTTCATATTTAATCACAATTTTCCATGTCTGATACTAAAATAAGGGCAACATTCACATAAAAATGTCAATTTAAGAAAAAATAAATCTGAACTTTTCTGGATTTTTCATGATAAAAATCTAAATTTTCACTTTTTTAGACATTTTACACAGATAAAAATGGTTAAAACCCCATCTTGAGTGCATTTCCATTCATTTAAATGCAAAAAAATGAAAACATGATTTTGAAGGAATTTTGCATGTCTTAAGGCAACCCTTTTTGGGTTGTTTAATTGTTGTTTGCACTTTTTTCAATGCTACTATATATATGCAGCACAAAACAATCAATTCTAGACAAATTGGGCATGAAATCCAGAAAAAATTACAAACCCGCATATGCGTCTTTAAGGAGAAATTTGGTCAGCGCCTGTCAAATGGTATGAATAGTGACATGAAATGGGGTTGTATTTGTGCTAAAATGGTATTCTGAACCCTAATTTTGCTTTAGATGCCTAATAATATATCTATTCTTCATATTTAATCACAATTTTCCATGTCTGATACTATAATAAGGGCAACATTCACATAAAAATGTCAATTTAAGAAAAAATAAATCTGAACTTTTCTGGATTTTTCATGATAAAAATCTAAATTTTCACTTTTTTAGACATTTTACACAGATAAAAATGGTTAAAACCCCATCTTGAGTGCATTTCCATTCATTTAAATGCAAAAAAATGAAAACATGATTTTGAAGGAATTTTGCATGTCTTAAGGCAACCCTTTTTGGGTTGTTTAATTGTTGTTTGCACTTTTTTCAATGCTACTATATATATGCAGCACAAAACAATCAATTCTAGACAAATTGGGCATGAAATCCAGAAAAAATTACAAACCCGCATATGCGTCTTTAAGGAGAAATTTGGTCAGCGCCTGTCAAATGGTATGAATAGTGACATGAAATGGGGTTGTATTTGTGCTAAAATGGTATTCTGAACCCTAATTTTGCTTTAGATGCCTAATAATATATCTATTCTTCATATTTAATCACAATTTTCCATGTCTGATACTAAAATAAGGGCAACATTCACATAAAAATGTCAATTTAAGAAAAAATAAATCTGAACTTTTCTGGATTTTTCATGATAAAAATCTAAATTTTCACTTTTTTAGACATTTTACACAGATAAAAATGGTTAAAACCCCATCTTGAGTGCATTTCCATTCATTTAAATGCAAAAAAATGAAAACATGATTTTGAAGGAATTTTGCATGTCTTAAGGCAACCCTTTTTGGGTTGTTTAATTGTTGTTTGCACTTTTTTCAATGCTACTATATATATGCAGCACAAAACAATCAATTCTAGACAAATTGGGCATGAAATCCAGAAAAAATTACAAACCCGCATATGCGTCTTTAAGGAGAAATTTGGTCAGCGCCTGTCAAATGGTATGAATAGTGACATGAAATGGGGTTGTATTTGTGCTAAAATGGTATTCTGAACCCTAATTTTGCTTTAGATGCCTAATAATATATCTATTCTTCATATTTAATCACAATTTTCCATGTCTGATACTAAAATAAGGGCAACATTCACATAAAAATGTCAATTTAAGAAAAAATAAATCTGAACTTTTCTGGATTTTTCATGATAAAAATCTAAATTTTCACTTTTTTAGACATTTTACACAGATAAAAATGGTTAAAACCCCATCTTGAGTGCATTTCCATTCATTTAAATGCAAAAAAATGAAAACATGATTTTGAAGGAATTTTGCATGTCTTAAGGCAACCCTTTTTGGGTTGTTTAATTGTTGTTTGCACTTTTTTCAATGCTACTATATATATGCAGCACAAAACAATCAATTCTAGACAAATTGGGCATGAAATCCAGAAAAAATTACAAACCCGCATATGCGTCTTTAAGGAGAAATTTGGTCAGCGCCTGTCAAATGGTATGAATAGTGACATGAAATGGGGTTGTATTTGTGCTAAAATGGTATTCTGAACCCTAATTTTGCTTTAGATGCCTAATAATATATCTATTCTTCATATTTAATCACAATTTTCCATGTCTGATACTAAAATAAGGGCAACATTCACATAAAAATGTCAATTTAAGAAAAAATAAATCTGAACTTTTCTGGATTTTTCATGATAAAAATCTAAATTTTCACTTTTTTAGACATTTTACACAGATAAAAATGGTTAAAACCCCATCTTGAGTGCATTTCCATTCATTTAAATGCAAAAAAATGAAAACATGATTTTGAAGGAATTTTGCATGTCTTAAGGCAACCCTTTTTGGGTTGTTTAATTGTTGTTTGCACTTTTTTCAATGCTACTATATATATGCAGCACAAAACAATCAATTCTAGACAAATTGGGCATGAAATCCAGAAAAAATTACAAACCCGCATATGCGTCTTTAAGGAGAAATTTGGTCAGCGCCTGTCAAATGGTATGAATAGTGACATGAAATGGGGTTGTATTTGTGCTAAAATGGTATTCTGAACCCTAATTTTGCTTTAGATGCCTAATAATATATCTATTCTTCATATTTAATCACAATTTTCCATGTCTGATACTAAAATAAGGGCAACATTCACATAAAAATGTCAATTTAAGAAAAAATAAATCTGAACTTTTCTGGATTTTTCATGATAAAAATCTAAATTTTCACTTTTTTAGACATTTTACACAGATAAAAATGGTTAAAACCCCATCTTGAGTGCATTTCCATTCATTTAAATGCAAAAAAATGAAAACATGATTTTGAAGGAATTTTGCATGTCTTAAGGCAACCCTTTTTGGGTTGTTTAATTGTTGTTTGCACTTTTTTCAATGCTACTATATATATGCAGCACAAAACAATCAATTCTAGACAAATTGGGCATGAAATCCAGAAAAAATTACAAACCCGCATATGCGTCTTTAAGGAGAAATTTGGTCAGCGCCTGTCAAATGGTATGAATAGTGACATGAAATGGGGTTGTATTTGTGCTAAAATGGTATTCTGAACCCTAATTTTGCTTTAGATGCCTAATAATATATCTATTCTTCATATTTAATCACAATTTTCCATGTCTGATACTAAAATAAGGGCAACATTCACATAAAAATGTCAATTTAAGAAAAAATAAATCTGAACTTTTCTGGATTTTTCATGATAAAAATCTAAATTTTCACTTTTTTAGACATTTTACACAGATAAAAATGGTTAAAACCCCATCTTGAGTGCATTTCCATTCATTTAAATGCAAAAAAATGAAAACATGATTTTGAAGGAATTTTGCATGTCTTAAGGCAACCCTTTTTGGGTTGTTTAATTGTTGTTTGCACTTTTTTCAATGCTACTATATATATGCAGCACAAAACAATCAATTCTAGACAAATTGGGCATGAAATCCAGAAAAAATTACAAACCCGCATATGCGTCTTTAAGGAGAAATTTGGTCAGCGCCTGTCAAATGGTATGAATAGTGACATGAAATGGGGTTGTATTTGTGCTAAAATGGTATTCTGAACCCTAATTTTGCTTTAGATGCCTAATAATATATCTATTCTTCATATTTAATCACAATTTTCCATGTCTGATACTAAAATAAGGGCAACATTCACATAAAAATGTCAATTTAAGAAAAAATAAATCTGAACTTTTCTGGATTTTTCATGATAAAAATCTAAATTTTCACTTTTTTAGACATTTTACACAGATAAAAATGGTTAAAACCCCATCTTGAGTGCATTTCCATTCATTTAAATGCAAAAAAATGAAAACATGATTTTGAAGGAATTTTGCATGTCTTAAGGCAACCCTTTTTGGGTTGTTTAATTGTTGTTTGCACTTTTTTCAATGCTACTATATATATGCAGCACAAAACAATCAATTCTAGACAAATTGGGCATGAAATCCAGAAAAAATTACAAACCCGCATATGCGTCTTTAAGGAGAAATTTGGTCAGCGCCTGTCAAATGGTATGAATAGTGACATGAAATGGGGTTGTATTTGTGCTAAAATGGTATTCTGAACCCTAATTTTGCTTTAGATGCCTAATAATATATCTATTCTTCATATTTAATCACAATTTTCCATGTCTGATACTAAAATAAGGGCAACATTCACATAAAAATGTCAATTTAAGAAAAAATAAATCTGAACTTTTCTGGATTTTTCATGATAAAAATCTAAATTTTCACTTTTTTAGACATTTTACACAGATAAAAATGGTTAAAACCCCATCTTGAGTGCATTTCCATTCATTTAAATGCAAAAAAATGAAAACATGATTTTGAAGGAATTTTGCATGTCTTAAGGCAACCCTTTTTGGGTTGTTTAATTGTTGTTTGCACTTTTTTCAATGCTACTATATATATGCAGCACAAAACAATCAATTCTAGACAAATTGGGCATGAAATCCAGAAAAAATTACAAACCCGCATATGCGTCTTTAAGGAGAAATTTGGTCAGCGCCTGTCAAATGGTATGAATAGTGACATGAAATGGGGTTGTATTTGTGCTAAAATGGTATTCTGAACCCTAATTTTGCTTTAGATGCCTAATAATATATCTATTCTTCATATTTAATCACAATTTTCCATGTCTGATACTAAAATAAGGGCAACATTCACATAAAAATGTCAATTTAAGAAAAAATAAATCTGAACTTTTCTGGATTTTTCATGATAAAAATCTAAATTTTCACTTTTTTAGACATTTTACACAGATAAAAATGGTTAAAACCCCATCTTGAGTGCATTTCCATTCATTTAAATGCAAAAAAATGAAAACATGATTTTGAAGGAATTTTGCATGTCTTAAGGCAACCCTTTTTGGGTTGTTTAATTGTTGTTTGCACTTTTTTCAATGCTACTATATATATGCAGCACAAAACAATCAATTCTAGACAAATTGGGCATGAAATCCAGAAAAAATTACAAACCCGCATATGCGTCTTTAAGGAGAAATTTGGTCAGCGCCTGTCAAATGGTATGAATAGTGACATGAAATGGGGTTGTATTTGTGCTAAAATGGTATTCTGAACCCTAATTTTGCTTTAGATGCCTAATAATATATCTATTCTTCATATTTAATCACAATTTTCCATGTCTGATACTAAAATAAGGGCAACATTCACATAAAAATGTCAATTTAAGAAAAAATAAATCTGAACTTTTCTGGATTTTTCATGATAAAAATCTAAATTTTCACTTTTTTAGACATTTTACACAGATAAAAATGGTTAAAACCCCATCTTGAGTGCATTTCCATTCATTTAAATGCAAAAAAATGAAAACATGATTTTGAAGGAATTTTGCATGTCTTAAGGCAACCCTTTTTGGGTTGTTTAATTGTTGTTTGCACTTTTTTCAATGCTACTATATATATGCAGCACAAAACAATCAATTCTAGACAAATTGGGCATGAAATCCAGAAAAAATTACAAACCCGCATATGCGTCTTTAAGGAGAAATTTGGTCAGCGCCTGTCAAATGGTATGAATAGTGACATGAAATGGGGTTGTATTTGTGCTAAAATGGTATTCTGAACCCTAATTTTGCTTTAGATGCCTAATAATATATCTATTCTTCATATTTAATCACAATTTTCCATGTCTGATACTAAAATAAGGGCAACATTCACATAAAAATGTCAATTTAAGAAAAAATAAATCTGAACTTTTCTGGATTTTTCATGATAAAAATCTAAATTTTCACTTTTTTAGACATTTTACACAGATAAAAATGGTTAAAACCCCATCTTGAGTGCATTTCCATTCATTTAAATGCAAAAAAATGAAAACATGATTTTGAAGGAATTTTGCATGTCTTAAGGCAACCCTTTTTTGGTTGTTTAATTGTTGTTTGCACTTTTTTCAATGCTACTATATATATGCAGCACAAAACAATCAATTCTAGACAAATTGGGCATGAAATCCAGAAAAAATTACAAACCCGCATATGCGTCTTTAAGGAGAAATTTGGTCAGCGCCTGTCAAATGGTATGAATAGTGACATGAAATGGGGTTGTATTTGTGCTAAAATGGTATTCTGAACCCTAATTTTGCTTTAGATGCCTAATAATATATCTATTCTTCATATTTAATCACAATTTTCCATGTCTGATACTAAAATAAGGGCAACATTCACATAAAAATGTCAATTTAAGAAAAAATAAATCTGAACTTTTCTGGATTTTTCATGATAAAAATCTAAATTTTCACTTTTTTAGACATTTTACACAGATAAAAATGGTTAAAACCCCATCTTGAGTGCATTTCCATTCATTTAAATGCAAAAAAATGAAAACATGATTTTGAAGGAATTTTGCATGTCTTAAGGCAACCCTTTTTGGGTTGTTTAATTGTTGTTTGCACTTTTTTCAATGCTACTATATATATGCAGCACAAAACAATCAATTCTAGACAAATTGGGCATGAAATCCAGAAAAAATTACAAACCCGCATATGCGTCTTTAAGGAGAAATTTGGTCAGCGCCTGTCAAATGGTATGAATAGTGACATGAAATGGGGTTGTATTTGTGCTAAAATGGTATTCTGAACCCTAATTTTGCTTTAGATGCCTAATAATATATCTATTCTTCATATTTAATCACAATTTTCCATGTCTGATACTAAAATAAGGGCAACATTCACATAAAAATGTCAATTTAAGAAAAAATAAATCTGAACTTTTCTGGATTTTTCATGATAAAAATCTAAATTTTCACTTTTTTAGACATTTTACACAGATAAAAATGGTTAAAACCCCATCTTGAGTGCATTTCCATTCATTTAAATGCAAAAAAATGAAAACATGATTTTGAAGGAATTTTGCATGTCTTAAGGCAACCCTTTTTGGGTTGTTTAATTGTTGTTTGCACTTTTTTCAATGCTACTATATATATGCAGCACAAAACAATCAATTCTAGACAAATTGGGCATGAAATCCAGAAAAAATTACAAACCCGCATATGCGTCTTTAAGGAGAAATTTGGTCAGCGCCTGTCAAATGGTATGAATAGTGACATGAAATGGGGTTGTATTTGTGCTAAAATGGTATTCTGAACCCTAATTTTGCTTTAGATGCCTAATAATATATCTATTCTTCATATTTAATCACAATTTTCCATGTCTGATACTAAAATAAGGGCAACATTCACATAAAAATGTCAATTTAAGAAAAAATAAATCTGAACTTTTCTGGATTTTTCATGATAAAAATCTAAATTTTCACTTTTTTAGACATTTTACACAGATAAAAATGGTTAAAACCCCATCTTGAGTGCATTTCCATTCATTTAAATGCAAAAAAATGAAAACATGATTTTGAAGGAATTTTGCATGTCTTAAGGCAACCCTTTTTGGGTTGTTTAATTGTTGTTTGCACTTTTTTCAATGCTACTATATATATGCAGCACAAAACAATCAATTCTAGACAAATTGGGCATGAAATCCAGAAAAAATTACAAACCCGCATATGCGTCTTTAAGGAGAAATTTGGTCAGCGCCTGTCAAATGGTATGAATAGTGACATGAAATGGGGTTGTATTTGTGCTAAAATGGTATTCTGAACCCTAATTTTGCTTTAGATGCCTAATAATATATCTATTCTTCATATTTAATCACAATTTTCCATGTCTGATACTAAAATAAGGGCAACATTCACATAAAAATGTCAATTTAAGAAAAAATAAATCTGAACTTTTCTGGATTTTTCATGATAAAAATCTAAATTTTCACTTTTTTAGACATTTTACACAGATAAAAATGGTTAAAACCCCATCTTGAGTGCATTTCCATTCATTTAAATGCAAAAAAATGAAAACATGATTTTGAAGGAATTTTGCATGTCTTAAGGCAACCCTTTTTGGGTTGTTTAATTGTTGTTTGCACTTTTTTCAATGCTACTATATATATGCAGCACAAAACAATCAATTCTAGACAAATTGGGCATGAAATCCAGAAAAAATTACAAACACGCATATGCGTCTTTAAGGAGAAATTTGGTCAGCGCCTGTCAAATGGTATGAATAGTGACATGAAATGGGGTTGTATTTGTGCTAAAATGGTATTCTGAACCCTAATTTTGCTTTAGATGCCTAATAATATATCTATTCTTCATATTTAATCACAATTTTCCATGTCTGATACTAAAATAAGGGCAACATTCACATAAAAATGTCAATTTAAGAAAAAATAAATCTGAACTTTTCTGGATTTTTCATGATAAAAATCTAAATTTTCACTTTTTTAGACATTTTACACAGATAAAAATGGTTAAAACCCCATCTTGAGTGGATTTCCATTCATTTAAATGCAAAAAAATGAAAACATGATTTTGAAGGAATTTTGCATGTCTTAAGGCAACCCTTTTTGGGTTGTTTAATTGTTGTTTGCACTTTTTTCAATGCTACTATATATATGCAGCACAAAACAATCAATTCTAGACAAATTGGGCATGAAATCCAGAAAAAATTACAAACACGCATATGCGTCTTTAAGGAGAAATTTGGTCAGCGCCTGTCAAATGGTATGAATAGTGACATGAAATGGGGTTGTATTTGTGCTAAAATGGTATTCTGAACCCTAATTTTGCTTTAGATGCCTAATAATATATCTATTCTTCATATTTAATCACAATTTTCCATGTCTGATACTAAAATAAGGGCAACATTCACATAAAAATGTCAATTTAAGAAAAAATAAATCTGAACTTTTCTGGATTTTTCATGATAAAAATCTAAATTTTCACTTTTTTAGACATTTTACACAGATAAAAATGGTTAAAACCCCATCTTGAGTGCATTTCCATTCATTTAAATGCAAAAAAATGAAAACATGATTTTGAAGGAATTTTGCATGTCTTAAGGCAACCCTTTTTGGGTTGTTTAATTGTTGTTTGCACTTTTTTCAATGCTACTATATATATGCAGCACAAAACAATCAATTCTAGACAAATTGGGCATGAAATCCAGAAAAAATTACAAACCCGCATATGCGTCTTTAAGGAGAAATTTGGTCAGCGCCTGTCAAATGGTATGAATAGTGACATGAAATGGGGTTGTATTTGTGCTAAAATGGTATTCTGAACCCTAATTTTGCTTTAGATGCCTAATAATATATCTATTCTTCATATTTAATCACAATTTTCCATGTCTGATACTAAAATAAGGGCAACATTCACATAAAAATGTCAATTTAAGAAAAAATAAATCTGAACTTTTCTGGATTTTTCATGATAAAAATCTAAATTTTCACTTTTTTAGACATTTTACACAGATAAAAATGGTTAAAACCCCATCTTGAGTGCATTTCCATTCATTTAAATGCAAAAAAATGAAAACATGATTTTGAAGGAATTTTGCATGTCTTAAGGCAACCCTTTTTGGGTTGTTTAATTGTTGTTTGCACTTTTTTCAATGCTACTATATATATGCAGCACAAAACAATCAATTCTAGACAAATTGGGCATGAAATCCAGAAAAAATTACAAACACGCATATGCGTCTTTAAGGAGAAATTTGGTCAGCGCCTGTCAAATGGTATGAATAGTGACATGAAATGGGGTTGTATTTGTGCTAAAATGGTATTCTGAACCCTAATTTTGCTTTAGATGCCTAATAATATATCTATTCTTCATATTTAATCACAATTTTCCATGTCTGATACTAAAATAAGGGCAACATTCACATAAAAATGTCAATTTAAGAAAAAATAAATCTGAACTTTTCTGGATTTTTCATGATAAAAATCTAAATTTTCACTTTTTTAGACATTTTACACAGATAAAAATGGTTAAAACCCCATCTTGAGTGCATTTCCATTCATTTAAATGCAAAAAAATGAAAACATGATTTTGAAGGAATTTTGCATGTCTTAAGGCAACCCTTTTTGGGTTGTTTAATTGTTGTTTGCACTTTTTTCAATGCTACTATATATATGCAGCACAAAACAATCAATTCTAGACAAATTGGGCATGAAATCCAGAAAAAATTACAAACCCGCATATGCGTCTTTAAGGAGAAATTTGGTCAGCGCCTGTCAAATGGTATGAATAGTGACATGAAATGGGGTTGTATTTGTGCTAAAATGGTATTCTGAACCCTAATTTTGCTTTAGATGCCTAATAATATATCTATTCTTCATATTTAATCACAATTTTCCATGTCTGATACTAAAATAAGGGCAAGATTCACATAAAAATGTCAATTTAAGAAAAAATAAATCTGAACTTTTCTGGATTTTTCATGATAAAAATCTAAATTTTCACTTTTTTAGACATTTTACACAGATAAAAATGGTTAAAACCCCATCTTGAGTGCATTTCCATTCATTTAAATGCAAAAAAATGAAAACATGATTTTGAAGGAATTTTGCATGTCTTAAGGCAACCCTTTTTGGGTTGTTTAATTGTTGTTTGCACTTTTTTCAATGCTACTATATATATGCAGCACAAAACAATCAATTCTAGACAAATTGGGCATGAAATCCAGAAAAAATTACAAACCCACATATGCGTCTTTAAGGAGAAATTTGGTCAGCGCCTGTCAAATGGTATGAATAGTGACATGAAATGGGGTTGTATTTGTGCTAAAATGGTATTCTGAACCCTAATTTTGCTTTAGATGCCTAATAATATATCTATTCTTCATATTTAATCACAATTTTCCATGTCTGATACTAAAATAAGGGCAACATTCACATAAAAATGTCAATTTAAGAAAAAATAAATCTGAACTTTTCTGGATTTTTCATGATAAAAATCTAAATTTTCACTTTTTTAGACATTTTACACAGATAAAAATGGTTAAAACCCCATCTTGAGTGCATTTCCATTCATTTAAATGCAAAAAAATGAAAACATGATTTTGAAGGAATTTTGCATGTCTTTAGGTCACAAACCACCAAATAGAGTTGTTCTTTAACTCAATGTAAAGTGACCTTGGTCAGCCAAAAAAAATGTCAACTTTTTGTCCATGGGGCCCTCTCAAAATCTTTTAATCAATAGAAATAGCATCCAGCTTAAAGAAAATGAAAAAAAAGTAGGGGGTCATGTATCATATAAGAAAAATTTGGTTCGTCAAACGCGGTGAACAGATTTTCTCACATGTACGGATTTACTCACTGTCCGTTAGCCCCAGCCTTACTTTCACTTTCATATTTAAGCCAGAATACAAAATATTTCTCAATAAAACCATTTCACTACATCACATACATGCATACAAAGCATTTAACACCAATTTCATGATTCTGATGCTGATTTGTCAAGACATACCCCCATTTCCAGTCGCTTTAAAGTTTTTAAACGGACTATTTGACTGTATCTGAATTTGGCCCGCGTAGGCATTTAGTGGTTATTTACCTATAAGGGCTCTTCAAATAAGAGTGCATACAGAAAAAAGATATGAGGAAATCGGACAGGGAAGACAGCACTCAACTTAACCAGCCGAGGACATATAAGAGTACCACCAAAACATAACACAATTACATGTACACAGAGCAGTTCCCTTGCAAAACCTAACGAAAAAAATGAAAAGACCCCGCTGTAAAAGAACAGAATGACCTAGTTTCACAAAGAAATACCAAAACATCTGAGTCCCAAGTGACCGAATGAGACGTAACCATAACCCGACCTAGTTCCCCTAGTCTCCGCTGCCAAACAGATGGATGACCTAGTGTCACACATGCATGCCAAAACGGTGACCCCAAGTGATCAAATGAGGTGATACCGCGACTTGACCTATTTATTTACCACACAACATGCCCAAAAAACCGCGAAATCCAGCGACATGACAATGCCCCTATCAACCAGATCATAAACACATGACTAGTTCCTTTCAAAATGTTACCTAGTGACCTAGTTATAGTTCTCGGAAATGCTGACCTCAAAGTGATATCAGTTTCTCATCAAGCATACTTGTCAATCTGCTACACCCTCTTGTACTAAATGTTGATACCAATAAATATACCCGTGGCTAAAAATGCCGCCAAAATACATATTGACCTCTCCAATACCAAATCCTAGTCTATTTTGCTTATCAATGTCTTTTGAAATGCCCTGACCCGTGTCAATGCGATTAAGATATTCTGTTGTTTCGGATCTGTACACACATATACTAGCATCCGCATATATTATACATGTATATGTGGTGTAAAGAAAGGCGCAATGGTCAAAGAAGTAACTATTTGAAAAAAATACGATTTGATTCTATTAGGTCCCTCCTATGTGTGCTCTTAAATCTTAGAATCTAGAATCATTGGAAATCGCCTTGTACGTGTCACATAATTTGATAGAAGCAATATATTTCGTTGAAAAATCCAATACCTCAATATTAATATAGATATCAACGCATTAACATTTGTATTGAAAGTTCATACATGCGTTTAAATTATAAGTTATATCTTAATAAAATTCCATCTCACAAATCAATTCCAAAGATTCTCTTTAGTTGTTCTTAAAATTATTCTTGGTTTTATTTTTCTCAATATGGCATTAGACTTTATCACACGATCCCTATGAGATATGGTATCGAATTATGGTTTGACGTATTCATTAAAGGAACATGTAACATAACTTGTTTCAAGTCTCGAGGGTTAACATCCGATGTTATTAAATTTAGTAAAATAACCATGCTTCTTTGAAATATTTCTTCAAATTGTATATGTTTTTACTTGTTACACTGCATACGACTCGTGTAATTGGTTTGTTATTCCCAGGGTGGACGAAAAGAAGAACTTATGTGTTACTAAAGTTTCTCTCGAAAATGATCCTGTATACATGTGTGTCAATTTTACAGCATTTGCTAACACTTAGTAAGAGGTGTTCTTGAGAAAAGCCCCGAAACTAATCATTAACAAGATTAAGATTACCTTTTGCTCAAAATTATGTTATTGTACATGATAATTATGGTTATTATATGACATAGATACTTTAGAGTTCGAATACAATCTTTATACTGTGAATTACGGAGACTATACTGTAACTTGCTCTTTAAAGAAATGAATAAAACAATTTCTTCTGTAAAGACAAGCACCAGGATACAGACATTTGTTATCATGATTGCCGAACACAACCCTCTCGACAGAGTGTCCGATTCAGTTCCGGGCATCCAAAGTGGAGAAAGACCAGAAATGAAGTGGCCAGTTTAAGATTAGAACCATTTGTGCTAAATATTCAAACGAGATTAAAAAACACATGCAAATAGTAAGAATACATTTCTAGTCCAGACAAATAAAAAAGGCCGAAAGTTATCTTTGTCCATGACATTGATTATAGTCATGTGTCTTTCACATGTAGGGTTGTTGTCTGGTGCTTGTTGGTGAGAATGTGAGTTTTGCTTGAAAGCTAATTACAACAAAAACTGGTTAGACATTGTCTGATGCAAAGGTTTAACGCGTATAACTGACAGTCGATTAAAAACGTATCAACTTCGACACGGATCTCAACAAAACCTCCTTATTGACCTCATCAGAATAGTATAGACGATCTTTCCGAGGACATTGTCTTATTTTCTTTTATAATATGCCGTCTACGCTTATATGAAAAAACACTTTTGTATCTTTTTAAAATCATTATTGTTTAGTACAGGTATAAGTCATAATTATGCTGAGGAAATGTTACGTTTGTGTTGAAATATTATTTTGACTTTTCGGTACTTTGTAATTAGGCTGTGGATCGATATAAACTACAAACAAAAACCCACCAAGTCCAGAACTTTTCATGTGATCACAATAATTATATCGTTTCTATTTCCGTTTCCATAATAGGCGCCGTCAAGTCTTGATGTAACAATCGCTCGTTTACAACCGAGGGCTAAATTTGGAGACACGCAGCTAAAAAAGAAAACAAATGTCTAGAACACTTAATTTATTATTTTGTTTGGAATAAGATACTTTTATTGTCCTTGACATTTGGTACGCATGAGTTGTGGGCATCCCACATATACCTTACAACGCTTTTAGAACATTTATTAGTGAATTCACAGCTGCTGTTGCCATTATGGTGACAGTAACGCGGCGGCAAATCAAACCTACTGTCCAGTGTAATTGATGAATGTTCTGACAGGAAATACAATCCTGATGTCTGTCACAGTCAGTGCATAACTTTCATAGGTCGTTGCGTTTGTGTTCCGCATTGTCAACTTTTGTTACAGTCTTTGTTTCAGAATTACTCGAATTGAGGTTGGCTTAAAGTGAATAGATATTGACTAACAAGACAGATACATAACACATATGTATATTATGTACGGAGTTATTCGCTATGGTTATCGAAAGGGAATACAATAGGAAGACAATGAATAATATTAATATTTCCTTTACTTACATTGAATAAAGATCACGTGTGCGTTTCATAAAGGTACATTAGACGTTCTATATTTGTTTAATTGAAGTTTAGTCAAACCATTCATTGGTGTGATAGAGTTTAGCATCGGTGTCATAACCATTTCTTCTATATATACTTCGATGATATGTTATACTTAATAATAGTTAATACATAACACGTTAAAATTCTATTTTTCCCGAACTCATGTCACCTTATTTCTTATCATTTTTGTACTCATTAGTGGCAATACTGTCTAAGGTTGCTAGATTTCCGGATTTTTTTTGTTAGAATGTAATGTAGAGTACATTTTAGCCAGATTCTGTAACTTCTTGTCTTCTTGTGTTACATCACCATACCATATATAGTAATTCATGTCCTACCATAACTCCCTGCGAATAATAAAACATAAACTCAAAAGAGGGATAACTTATTGTAACATGTAGTATTTCTTGGTTTGATGAATACTAACTATGAATCACGAAAATGCGTATAATTTAAAGCGTCCTTGAAGATGAATTTCATTTATTGATAGGATTGTCAGTTAAATATTTTCAGTTCAATAAAAGCATGCATCCATGTAGCAGTAGCAGCATAATGGCGGGAAATAGGTTGTTTTCGGAAACATACAACTGCATTCAGGATTATCCAATCATTTATGAATATCAGGGTAACAAGGATGTTGTCATGATGTTTAGCAGACAAAATTACAAACTTATTATAGAGAATAATGTATGTTCAAACAATAAACACGTTATTCCAAAGCAACAAACAAAATACAAACATGTATATTCTAAGAAGAAAATACTGATGCAATATAACGAAATTATCACGCAGTCTTACAATACGGCCGCCACGTGATATGACGTCGGTTTTATTCGCATACACATAGAAAATGTGTACATAATAGTTTCATGTCAACAATCCTTATTTCTCTCAGTCATAATCAGTAACTGTTATTACAATAGTTATGTGGTTTTTCCCAGACAGTGTAACTATGATAATTTATTTTCATATCATATTATTCACGTCTATGCCCCGAATCGAAAACAAAATGAGGAAATCGGACAGGGACGGTTGCACTCAACTAAACCAGCCGAGCACAGAAAACAGTAACATCACAACACAACTACGTAGAGCATAATAAGTACTGTTGCTAATTTCATATATTGACTGATATTCTGTTCATATATAGAGGGAAAAGCATTTTGAAAAAGTAAACTTGGGGTACAAAAGTAATTAAGAGGTTACTGACTATGGCAAAATGAACTCTACATTTAACAAGAACCCATGAATATCCAGCAACCATATTAGACAATGCCACTAATGAGTATAAGATAAAACGTTGATTCGGAAAATATAGCTATTAAGAGTTATTACAAGAGGTGACCCACTTATATTTGAACAGTGCTGAATGTCCGATATCTTCCATCTAACACGAAATAAATGTGATATATCCTTTTTGAATACACGAATATTATGTTGTAAAATTGTTGTAATGTATTTGTGGGATGTTCCCAACTCATGTGTACTAAATGTCGATGAACATACCCCATATTGTTCGAATTCAAATAAGAAAATTGCATTGCACTTCATCACGATCGACTTGCAATATCAAACTGTATGGGTATCGATGTATTACCTTATAACAAACTATTTGTCTGAATGTTTCGTTTTACATTGTTTTGTGAGCAGCATTAAGAACATTATTCTTCATAATTTGGATTAAGCCTTTGAACTAAATCAGCGCACATGCCTAACCAGTCTTCCTTGAGTTAGCTAGCGACAAAACTAAAATGTTCTTCCACACACAACTGAAACCTTCTCCAAAGACTGAAGCCAGGGTTACGGAAAAGGAAAATTTAAAATTATGTTAATACAGGTACATAAACCTTCTGTAACTGAATGTAAATATCTGCTAAAATGCAGACTTTTAACTTTAATATGATATACATTTGCCTTTTAATACGAAGCTTTAAAGTTTGGTTGTATTATTTCGTATAAAAAAATCTTTAAATCTATTGATTCTCATATTTCCGTCATTGAACGAGTTAAATGAGCAACAGTACAATGTAGCAAGAGCGGTGGCATTGTGGAGAGAGCAGTGGCCTTTATATGGCGACTAAGATTTGTAGTATGATCTAATTCATTTACTGAATGTACAAGCTGCTTAACATAACTCGCATGACTGGTTTGCCAAAATAGTTTTGTCTATTTATAACTCTTTAAGACTTTAGGCACCTCCTTTCCGATTTTCTCATTTTTGGGATGCGGAGCTTCGGAAATCTTAATATTTAAGAAAAGGCCCAATTCAGAAAGTGTAATTACAAAATAAAGAAAGTTGAATTCTGCTTTCCGTGTCCGATTTTCACATATCTCTTTGATATGCGTTTTTCTGCATTATGATAAAAATAAAGGAGTAGTTTACACTAATGGTTTAATTTCCATACTTACTAGCATGAAGAGTTTTGCTTACTTCAAATATACTACATCATATAATAACCATAACGATTTGCTCACAGGTGGCAGTATCAGTGTTTGGTCCGCAAACGTTTAAAAAAATTAAATAAAAAATATTTAAAAAATCCGTCACTGAGCTAATATACTATCAAGGTATAAAGCGTACTATATGTCTATATGCCAAAGATGGTGGAACATCGCATCTCGTTGTTTCAGCATAAAATACGGGCGCTGAAGGAAAATCGCTACACAAGTCATTCAAATAAACTATAAGATATTAATTCTTACCGAAATCTCGTTCAATTGTATCTTATAACTGCGAAACGACAAAACAGTGTGCCTTTCGTTATTTAACTTCGCTCGTTGTTATTTTATTTACGCGCTGGAAACCCGCTCCACTCACAGTATCGTAATTATTATAATGAAGCAAGTCTATTTTTAGACGCGATGTTCCACAATCTTTGGACATAGACTTAAAGTACGCTTTATACCTTGATAGTGTAGTAGCCCAGTGACAGAATTTGTTTCACTTTTTTTAAACGTTTGTTAGCAAACACTCACCGGGTCTTTTCGAGAACGTATTTTGTCTAACATTTTCATTTGCATTGAGACTAACTAACCAAATACAAAATGTAACATAACCATTTTTGACATAACCAACACATTATTGAAGTTAAACAGTGCAAAAGTACATAGATAAACTAATCTGGAATAAAAATGTCTAACGAAACATATTTATTTCTACTAACTTAATAACTTTCATATTTTTTTCAGGCTTGACAGGTTCTTCCATATTATGTAACGTGACTGATTATTGAAAGCCAGTTCGCATGTCTTATCCAGTTTTTAATTGTATATCTTGAATATTAGATACTCTACTTAATCTTGTCTGCGTAGATACGACACTAACGCTTTGGCTATTTTACTATTCTTTTTACACATGTGATATACCTCATATTGTTTCCTTCAGATCACTTGAATGTAATATGTTGATTGTAAGACAATAAATTCAAGATAACAGCAAAGGCTTTCACCTGCTAAACAAACTAACAGTAATTAGATTGACTTCACAGACCGATTAAGCGTCTGTATTCTGTTGTTGCACTAGACTGTACATTAAGAAATTACTGTCATTTTCGTTGCAGTAAATGCTTCTGGAAATTTTAAAATGGGCGGTCATCATTAGGAGGCTGCAGATCGTCTTGTTTGAGTAATATTTTGTTGCGTATTATTACTAGTACATAAATGCCTAATTATACTACTAAAAGTAGTTCCTTGTCCTGGAACATTTGAATTGAAAGCATGCATCGTAGTGTAGTAATCATATAAATACCAGTAGTAAACAGAAACTTAAGAACAACCATAACGATCTTATTATTTGAACAATTGTCACGAGATATGTTCGACGCTCAAGCCAAAAGTGGGAACTACCTACGCAACTGAATATGTTTCAACAGAATGTCCCAATTTTCGCCCAAAACCGGATCAACAGCTATACATGCAGTTGAGTTGGTTTCGAACATAAACTGTGACCTATTTCACAAAGCTAGTAAGTTGATAGGGTACTGCTAATTCTCGGCTTTAGCGTCGAACAAACCTAGTGAAAATATGTCAAGGAATAAGATCAATTTAAGTGTGCACATAAATTACTTGCATATATAATAATAACTTCGTGACTGCCACGAACGCAGACACGTTGAATATTTCCTGTTTATATAAAGTCTACAAATTTGGGATATAAACGAATTTTGATTGACATGGTGACGCGTGTTAAATCTTGTTATTGCACTGACGTCTTTCACATTTGTTCACAGTCTGAACAACTAGGTTTACTGGCCGTCATTTACAAGACTGAAATTTTGACTAAATTTCACAGTATGTCATTCATTGTGGAGTAAGCATACTTGCTTCCTTGTAGTGCAAGTTGCATTCATTTTATATGTGGATATGTATAGTTCGGTCCATGTTTAACTCTTGTATAGGTGTCTAGGACGTTCAGTCGATTCTGTTTGGTTTTGGATCGTCCGTGTAACAATATTCATAACATCGAATTAATCAACATTTGAAATGTAGATTTCTACTGAAATATTATGACAGAATCAATGAGATATGTTGTTTTAATTTGTGAAGCATACATACATACACCAATGGATGCAGATGTAATTAATAAAGCACGCGTATGTTTGGAACAGTACGCACCAGCAACACCACCACCATAGGAAGATAAAGCAGAATTGATTCAGAAATGCAGGTTCTACAAAATTTCAAGAACATTTATGCGTCTAATTCACTTTTCTAAATGTTTATTGAAACAATTAGTCAAATCTGATCCCTTATGTTTAAACGACACAAAGCAATGACAACACTTGGTTTAAGGGAATTTCAATATCAAATGACCATGATGCCTTTTTAATATTTGATAGAAGATAAGATAATGCATACGGGTAATGTTGCATCCTTTAAAGTAAAGCATAAAACTGCATTGTAGTAGTAATTAAATTGTTGTCCAAATTATCGCATGTTTCGTATATAAATCTGCAAAGGAACTACTTTCAATAGTACCATTAAGATTTTTGTCTGATATCACAATACCACGAGCTGTACAAAGACCAGACGAAATGCTGTCGACAAAAAAATGACCACCTTTTGTTAAAATTCCTGAATATTTACTACAACGAAAGAGACAGTTATTTCTTAAAATACAGACTTAAGCTATTCCAGAATGCAGACCTTAAGTGGATATGTGATGTTAATCTAACTACCGTTATTTCCTTATTGCATTTGATCTGGTGGAAACCATTAGATATGTTTATCACATGAGTATTGGATAGGAACAACATTCATCACGATATGAAAGGGTTTCTCCTAACAAGATTTAGTGTATCAGCTAGTGTCTATCTTAAGAATTGTCAGTGTGTTAAAATTATTCAAAGTACCATCAAATGAAAGCTAGTTACATAGAAAATATATTCTTTACTGATAAGGCTTATACATGTACTATAGCTGTTCAAATATAAACACATACATGGCTATATCTACCCCTGCACTCAATATTGATATCAATAAATATACCCTTGGCTGACACTACAGCCAAATAATATATTTGCCTCTCTATTACCGATGCCTAGTCTATTTTAGTATTCAATTTCTTCTCCTAGAGCACCCTTACTCGTCTTAAAGCGATGAAGAGGTTCAGTTGTTTCGGATCTGTTCCTGCCAAAGAAAGGCAAAATAATGAAGAGAAGTGCACCTTCTTGAGCAACATGCGATTTGCTTCTAGTATGTGTGCTCTTAAATTATTCGATTTCGCCTTGTGTGTGCAACATAATTTGATAGAAGCAATACTTTCTCGGCGAACAAAACCAAAACCTAACTATTAAGATAGATATAAACCATCATGATTTGTATTGAATGTTCTAACATGAATATAAAAACATAAGTTGTATCTTAATAAAATTCCAACATACAAATGTCAAATCTGTAGAATTATCTCACGATCCCAAGAGGAATGGTATCGAGTTATGATCGTACGTATTTATTAAAAGCACATTTAACTTGACTCGTTTCCAGTCTCGAGGGTTAAACATCCGATGTTACTACATTAATGAAAATAACCTTTCTTCTATTGGAAGCTTTTCTTCAAATTGTATCTATTTTCACTTACTACACTGTTGTTATCATAAGACCCATACGATTGGTTTGTTAGTCTCAGGGCGACCCAAAAGAAGAAAATAGTGTTAATAAAGTTTCTCGAAAATAGCCCTGTATTCATGTCTGTGAATTATAAAGAATTTGATGAAGGGTAGTGAAAGATGTAATTGAAAAAGACATGAACCCAATCATTAACAAGGTTTAAATTCCTTGCGGGTCCGAATTATGTTACCAATACATTGTTGTTATTATATGATATAGAATATTTACAGTTAGTAGACAATCTTTGTACTGTGAATTACGGAGAGTATACTGAAACTTAATCTATAAAGAAATAAACGAAACATTTTTTTCTGTAAAGATAAGCACAAGGATTCAGACATTTTTGTTATCATGATTGCCAAATCCAACCCTCTCGACAGAGTGTCCGAATCAGTTCCGGGCTTTCAAAGAGGATAAAGATCAGAAATGAAGTGACCAGTGTTAACCCATAAGCTTCTGTGTAAGATAAGCACCATGATTCAATCATTTTTTTTATCATGTGTGCCACTTAAACTAATCCTCTCGATATACATTGTATAAGATATAGTGAGTATAAATGATCAGATTTAACCTTTCAAATGTGTTAAAGCTTAGGCATGTTATGCGTTTCATCAAAGGACCAATACACGTCCATAAAATTTGCCTCATGGTAAGTCCGATGCACCCGCCTGATTTCACGCAGTGAACTTGTGCTAAATCATAAGGAAACGAAAAAACTATATACCAAGAATCCATTTCAAGTTCAGACTAATCAAAAAGGCCGAACTTTGTCTTTGTCATTGGTTACACTGATGTGTCTTTCACATGTGGAGATGTTGTCTGGTGCTGTGGGTGAGAATGTGAGTTTTACATGAAAGCTAATTACATGTACAGTAAAAACTGGTTAAACACTGTCTGCCGCAAAAGTTGTACGCGTATAACCGACAGTCGATTAAGAAACCTATCAACTTTGACACGGATCTCAACAAAACCTCATTATTGACCTCAGAATCGTATAGAATTTTTTACGGGGATATTGTCTTATCTGCCCCTATAATATGCTGATGTAAAACTTTTGTATATTTTTACAATCATGCTTGTTCAGTACATGTATTACATGAAGTAATGATAGAGCTGAGTTATTGTCATGTTTGTGTTGACAATATCATTTCGGTAATTTGTAATTTGACTTTGAATCGATTTAAACTAGCAACTTCTGAGTAAGACAAACACAAATCCACCCAGTCCAGAATTTATCATGTGACCGCAATGGTTATATCGTTTTCTATTTTCGTTTCCATAATAGGCACTGTCAAGTATTGATGTAACAATCGCTCATTCACAACCGAGGGATAAATTGGGAGACATGGAGCTAAAACAGAAAACAAATGTCTAGAACATTTATTTTAGTATTTTGTTTGAAAGAAGATACTTTTATTGTCCTCGACATTTGGTACGCGTGAGTTGTGGACATACCGCATATACCTTACAACACTTTTAGAACATTTATTATTAAATTCACAGCTGCTGCTGCCATTATGGTGACAGTAACGCGGTGGCAAATCAAACCTACTGTCATTGATGAATGTTCTGACCGGAAATACAATAATGGTGTCTGTCGCAATCAGTGCATAACTTTCATAGATTGTTGCGTTTGTGTTCCGCATTGTCAACTATTGTTACATTCTATGTTTAAGAATTACTCGACATCTGCAACCAGCACAAATCCGTTAGACTCTACATGTATGGTCTAAAATGAGTCAAAAGTTGTTGAATGCTACGGACAACTATGTCCTTGGGATAACGTTTGATGTACGAATTGTGTGTTGACACTGTGAAATTAATGTAATAACGGCAAGGGTGGGTCTGTTTTTGTTGTAATCGAGTGGACGTACCAACGAACATTTTTAGAAAAGTGGCATGATTTTGTGCCATTTTTGTGTATTTCTGACTCATTTTAGACCCTAGAGTAAAACCGGATTTGTGATAAATCATCCTTCTATCGAACTGCAAAAGGTTTTGCACGATATCTTTGCTAAAGTGTGTGTACTGCGTTGAAATGACAGACCACTAACACACAGTCGTTGTGTCCCTTTACATTACATACTGATACTATAAGGATATTGTGAACAAAAATAAATATGCGTCAATCCACTGTGTTGGACGGCCGTTTTATTCGCCTACACAAAGCAAAAAAACAATGTTCGTAATAAATATACCATTTACGCTATACTTTATACGTTTGTTGTTTGTACATAATCGTTTCATTTCACCAATCCTTATTTCTTTCTATCATAACCAGTAACTGTTATTTCAATAGCTATGTGGTTTTCGGTCCAGACATTATAACTATGAGTAATTTATTTCCGTGTCATATTATTACGCGTTGAATGTGTAATTGAATTTTTTTTGATATGATTATTCGCCTACATATTTCTACGTCACGAATTAAAGTCATGTTGATCATTTCATATATTGGCTAATATTCTGTTCATATATGTAGAAACGTATAGGTACAATGTGTCGATTTGACACTTAATCGACAGTAGACCCTCTGCATTACAGAGTGATATCTTTACAACAGTTTCTCTCCCTCCTATTTACTTCTTCTCCTAGTCTTCCTTCATTTCTTTCCCTTAACTGATCTTCTTCCTTTTCTGGGAGTCATTCGATCCGGTCGTTTTTTTCTACGTATGTGATTATTTTATTATTTTGTTATTTTAAAAAAGGAGCGGGATTTATATAGGTTTTTCAAACTTGTTTCCCAATCCTTTATAACTTGTAATTGATTGCCACATGTTGTAAAAAGTTGTTGAATATATACTGTGTAAACTAAAAGGTGTAGTAAAAAGTCAATTTGATGTAACAAAAGTAAGCAATAAGTCAATTACTATGGACTATGTACTTTACATTTAACACACATTCCGGGAAACCAAACAACCTTAGACAGTAACACTACTAATGAGTTTGATAAGATATGTAACGTGAAATAAGTTCGGAAAAAGTAGTTATTAAGAGTTATTTATAAGTTAAGAAAACATCGCACCAAAGTATACATAGAAGGAGTGGTAATGGTACTAATAAATGTTTTTACTTAACTTCAATAAAAAAATAAAAAAACATCTGGTTTGACTTTATGAAACGCATACGTGATATTTACTCAACGTAAGTAACGGAAAATATCAATATTAATCACAGGTATGAGCAAATCAGACAGGGAATGTACATTTGTAGCACTCAACCTAACCAGCCGATCACAGAAATCAGAAACACCACAACACAACTACCCTGAGCAATGCCCACACATAAGCGAAAGAAACAATCAAAAATCTAAGTAAGTCAATGATTATCCTGTTTCAACCAACCCCTAGCCATTTTTCAGAACTTTTGCGTTTCTCAATGTTTTGTGACAGGCGATAAGGACATCATTACTGGTATTTTATTTTGTTTACACATTTGAACAAAATAATCGAACATGCTTACCTGTTTTCCTTGAGTTACCTTTCGACAAAACTAAAATCTTCTTCCATAAGCAACTGAAAACTTCTCCAAATATTACAAGCCAGGATAACGGAAAAAATTTGAGATCTTGTTAATAAAGTTCATAAACCTCCTTAAACTGAAAGTAAATTTCTGTTCAAATACAGGCTTTTAACTTTGATATGATACCTTAAGCATTTTAATACTTGACTTTAAATTTGAATTGTATTATGCTCGTATGAAATAATCGTTAAATCAATTGATTCTCATAGGACGAGCTGAATGCACTACAATGCAATGTATCAAGAGCACTGCAGTCGCCTTTATACGGTGTCTAAGATTTGTAGTACGAAGCTATTCATTAGCTGAATGTGCAAGCTACTTAATAAATATAGTAATTAAAATTAAACATTACCCCAATTTTCCCTACGAGCCTCTGAAATAAAACATACATGTATTTACATAATTTATACAACAACAACAGTCACATAAAAAATGGCAAATGAAATAAAAAAAGCTAAACAGTTCAACCATATTAAGGAGTATACACTGCAAACTGCAAACGTTCTAAAATGGGCCATGCTGCTCTACGTTGTGACCCACAAACCAACAACATAACATATTGTCGACAGAGCAATGCAGCAAGTACATAGATAAACTAATATTGGAATAACAATGTCTTAAGAAATATGTTTATTTCTACTAACTTAATAACTAACTTTACCATCGGGACTCAAAACAGTGATACTTGCGATGATTACGTGGGGTCATAATTCGATATCATTCCTCATTGGGATCATAGAATAATATCATACTGAGAAAAATGTAAACTAGAATTATTTCAAGAAAATGAAAAACATAATTGAAATTTATATGCCATGTGTAAGTAGAAATTTATTTCTGATATTACTTATAGTCTTGTTAGAACATTCATTACCAAACACTGCTTATTTCATATAAGGGTGTTATTTTACTTTATTCACCAAAACATATTGCTTCTTTTAAAGTAGGTGACACATGCAAGGCGAAATTCAATGATTTAAGACATCATATACTGGCAAATTGTATGTTGCCAATGTCATTTTATTTACTCAGGCGACCATTGTGCAAGTCTTTACGCCAACGATATGCAGTTGTTAGCATCCGCGGGAACTAATCTGAATACAAAACGGAATATTAAGTTCACCGAATAAAGAAGTGTGCCAGCGTTATTGGAGACAACATTTATTAGTATCATAGACTTGGTATTTGTGTTATGATATTTATTTCGCGGCTTTTTTATCTGCGCAAATGTCGCTGGCTTAAAATGAGAAGTTCGTTATAATACGACTGATGAATATTTGAAATCAGCATCACAAGGCGCTTCATATGAGCCTATTTTCGACACTAGCGCTTTGTCTGTTTGCTATTCCTTTTTACACATGTTAAATACATCATATTGCGCTTTTCAGATCAAGTGAACGCAATATGTTGATTGTAAGGCGATTTATTCACGCTGGCAGCAAAGGCTTTCACCTGTTACACAAAACAACGGTAATTAAATTGACTTCACGGACCCATTAAGCGTGTTTTTGCAGTAGACTGTACATTAAGACAGTACTGTCATTTTCGTTGCAGTAAACGCTCCTGGAAATATAGCAATGTGTGGTCATCATTAGGAGGCTGTAGATCGTCTCGTTTGAGTAATCTTTTGTGGCGTATTAGTACAAGATAATGCATTAATGATACAATTAAACTAGTTCCTTGTACATTTGAATCCAAAAACGTACATTGTATTTTAGGAATTATATAAATACCAGTTATATCCCACCACCTTAAAATAAATGTATTCATTCATCTGTAATCAACGATTAAAGAGACATTTCGTTCATTCCCTAAGCGTACGAATCCATCTCTCGTCTCGCTTGTCTCGTAAGTGAAAATGTTTATCAATCTGAAAGTATTTAAAATTTAAATATATCCTTTAAACAGCAAATTTCATTTCATGTAGGAACAGGCGACTTGTTTCACTAAACATTAAGAAAAGTGAAAAAGACAAACAGATACACTTAGCAAAATTTCTAATTGGTCACTGTTTAAACTCATATATTTTTGTACATAACAATTGAGAAATATGTTAAGTGTACGTAACTAATTCGGCCTTAAGTTCTTAATCAAATTCAGTTCGTGTTTTACATAGCCTCGTAACCTGTTCTGAGTTATGGTCCATTGTGTGTGAAACAGTGTTTTTATGTTTTTTGCAAAACCTGCAAAAATGTGATAAACTGTAAAAATATAAACCAATTTGTGATCGCCAAAACAGAAAAACAACCAGTTTTGCTAAAATAATAGGGCGTTAAAAAAAGATATACAGCTTTGAAGTTGAAAATTCTGAAATTACTTCCCTTTGAATTGATAATAGAACACATTAAATCCTCAAAATAATGATACACACGAGTGATAGATAAGTCAAATTTTGTACATTATTTCTTTCATTTATTATCTTCTTTGTGCTTCAATTATGGCAAGTTATCAGTGCGTTTCAACTTTATAGGCGACATTGATTTCCTATGGCTAATTACATTGAAACTGTCAGAAATCAAGAAAAATCTTAAAAGTTTATGTTTTTCATTTCATTCCACCGCCCCAACCATACAACCTATTGGAGTATAACTTTGCCATTTAAATTAAGTACTACCTACTCGTCCATATGAGATGATGGTTATTATGCTTAAAGATAGAGTTATTCATAAATGCACTTATCCATATTTTATGTGATTTCTGTTTCTGAGGGGTGTTGTTTTTATCTTAATAATTGAGAGTGAGAATATCAGAATCTGCATCAAATATTCATGTTTGTGTTGTTTACACATTTCTTATACATTTATTATTGACAGAATTATATTTTGAATAATTATTGACTGAAATTTAGGCAATTTGTTAGGTGACCAATTAGAAATTTTGTTCAGTGTATGAGTAAATCGGACATGGAAGGCAGCACTCAACTTAATCAGCCGAGCAAAGAAAACAGTAACAACGCAACACAACTACGTTGTACTCACACAAACTATTAACAGCCAAAAGGCAGGATGTTCCAGATTCACAAAAAAAATAACGAAATACGAAATAAATTTCATCGCATTGCGGAGAAACCTATACAGCTTACCAAACTCAATTCTGCTTGCATCATAGGATTTATATTAATTATTTCATTGTCTATTTTTACACCCGTGCCAACAAACATCAGATCTTTTTTCTATTCACACTACATGTACGCATTCCTCTCTGGCTCTTATCGGACAATAACATTATTTTATTAAGGTATGGTTAACTACATGTGATGATTTTACTGTTCTCCCGGACAGTTTACAACAAATAACTGCACTTGTCGATAATTGTAGGAATGGATTCATATAAGGGATATAGAATTTCAGTAAGTGTAACTTTACAGGGATGGTGAGTTGTTATTGATGTAATGTTTATTTACCGATTTGTATGTGTTTGTTCAGGTCCAAAACGCAACAAAACACTTGATTAATGTCGACGGAATGCACTAATAGTTTAAATGCATGAATTCCAAATGATAATGAAACAAAATTTAGTTGTGTCGTGTGAGTCAGTGCAACGTGCATACTGAATTTTTTAGTTAAGGTTTGTCAGTCTTCATCTTCGAGGTGATATTGAAATGCCGTTGTCCAAATGCCTCTCTTTTGTCTAGAAAAACGTCGAGCTGTTATGTATGACATTAGCTAACACGCGCCATTATGTTAATCACAGCCAACCAAATAAACTAAGAGATATTTAACATGTCTGCGCATGTGACAGTCACGAACGTCGGATAAATAAATCATATGTTCGTTTAAGTTCGAAATTAAGATAGCATTATAATTGACACGCAGTGAGTTTAGTCCAACACTTCAGACAAGACATTTAAATCAAACACCGTTTTGGCTATTATGTCCGTTATTAAACTGTGGAACGTAGACATGATACACGAGGAGGTCGGCATGTTGTTCACATGACAAGAAGAGTTGTTCTAGGACTCAAAATTGACTGTACTCTAGAATCGAATTAGGGACCCATAGTTGGTTTGCAAGGGCACTTACCACTTGGTCATTGTCGGAATATGCATATGCCATGGCTTTAAAATTCACTTTTTTGTAAATGCCAGATACGCTTGGTTTATATGATGCCATGCTATTGCATGACATGAACAATCACAGAGGCGGAAATTTTATTGGTATATATCCAATATCGTCCGTGCTTCAGGTACTTACGTTATGTGATCAATTTTGCGATCATCAGAACAATGTGCAATTGCCTGGAGATTAACATGATAGAGTAAAACTGATAACCATCGGTCATTAAGTTAAGCCTAAATTGCGTTTTAATGCCAACTACTGGGGCGTTTGGAGTCTGTTGCAATCAGATGTAGACATGACATAATAAAAACACCCCAAAGATAAATAATCCGAAAATCTCACACCAGAAAAATAGAATCTATTGGATTTAGAATTTGAGTGGCTGTGGTAAATTAACAACTCCAATTACGTATGCAATCACTGACATGTAGTTTTATCATTGTTCCCTGTAGTTAGAATTATTCCGAATCTTTGCTTGTTTTAATTCATTTTGGCTCCTTTGCTTCTCTTGACGAGCATGGTTTTCGTTGATGATATTCTGTTTGATGATAGAATTGATTCTATTTGTAAAGTTAATATCGGTTGATATCGGTGTTATTGGTATTTATATTTAGCATTTATATGTATATTCTATTAGCGATTATAATTTTTATTGTTAATGTATGGACTGTGCAGCCATGCATTTGTAATTGTACCGATCTGTGTTTCAGGACTCACCATGTGTGTCATTATTTCTGCAACTTATGTTGTTTTATTATTTGTTTATTGCAGGACAGGATTATATATTTCTACAAGTCCACTAATGAAAGGTCAATCATGTGGATTGATTTGTTACATCAGTACCATTGTACATTTTAAAAACATCAAAACCGGACAGTTGTTTTTTAAGATTGGTCCAAACGTCGGGGTCCCTCATCATAACACCCACAAGTATACTATGATAATTATGACATATTCATGTACATGATGACGGTAATGGTATATTTTCTCATGCTTTCATCAATCCGTGAAACATGTGAACAAAAGAGAAGAATGTCTGCTTTATGTACGATTCTACAATGAACCATTTGTAGTTTACTACTAGCGTAATTATGTTATCATCTTCTGGTGTTAAAGCAGCAATTTTCCATAGATGAAAGTCATGCGAATTAAACGACATACTGGCCATGTTGTCAAGTGATTGCCAGTTGAATAGAGGTGTTGGAGCAAAAGCCTGCAGACAAAACCGACTAACACTGGCGATCACACATCACTAGGATACCACCACAGGCTCCACAACAATACAGAAACAGTGTAAGCTACATGTCCTTTTGCAAGAAACGAATCAGCCGTATGCTGGACGTTTAAGTTGCAAATGGGTTCATAAAAAAATGGACACCTGTTAACAAAATGGCATTATGAGCAAAAATACAAAAACATATTTTGGTGGCAAAGGATACATCTTCTAAAGACCATTTTGATATGATAATTACACGTATTGCTCCGCATGACTGATATTCATTGTACATACATAGTTTATCCAGGAGCTGTATCTACAAATGTACAAGATGAGATCTGATACCATATTTATCACAACATTCCTCTATATATGTATCTTGTAAATGTATAAATATGTATAAAATTGGATGAGTTTTTTTTAAAGATAGTGCATGATTATATGTGGGTAGTAATATTCTTTAAATAGTATCTGCCACCTGTTGACAATTTAAATAAAATTGCTGTTCCAACCTCAAAAGATGTTTAACGGTAATTTGCGTCGATCAGAAATAACTCCAAGCCAAACATTTTGTCACAAATCGCTATATATGTAGTCGGAAAACCAAATGAACAGCAATGAAAAATACTCCTTAAAGTTATGAAAATCAGTACATGATGTATTATATAAATATTTATTATTCTTGATATGGTGTACGTCGATGGTAGATTGTAAGTTGATAGCTAGCTTTTTGATATTTTGTTTTCAAGTTGCACCTTCAGTATAAGTAGACAATCGGCATATTATCTTACAGTTAGACTAACCGTCTCGTGCCTCTCCTGAAGCGATGAAGCGCAGACAAGGGAGCTTTATTGGTGCAATGAAGAAAGATACGAGGAAATCTAACAGGGAAGGCAGCACCAAACATAACCAGCCGAACACAGAAAACAGTAACAGCACAACACAACTACAAGGAGCAATGTAGACCCATAACCCAATTATAATAATTAAAAGTCCATGTCACCGTTGTAAAAAATACAGGATGACCTAGTTTCGCAAAGAAATAACCACAAAAACTGTGATCCTAAGTGACCAAAAAATGAAAGGCAACTATGACTCGACCTAGTTCCCCAAGTCCCCGCTGCAAACGAGTAGGGTGACCTAGTTTCACAAATATTATGCCAAAACGGTGACTCAAAACGACCAACGTTTCCTGACATCGATATTTCTATCTAAAATATGTACAATATTAATTGAACGGCATTAAAAGCTGGACTGAATTAATTGTCCGTACTTTTAAAATGCCGTAACATTCCCTACCCGAAACGGACGTTCAATATAATTTGCTGGCTTAGAATGAGAATTATAAGACTGATACATATTTAATATTGAAAATCACCATCCCAAGGCGCATCTTATATGTAACTTGTCCTAAATGAAGTGGAAAGAGCTTGTTTTAACATATTAGGTAAAGAGTAATTTTTAGACTGTTTGTCTTGCTTTTTCGAAATATTGATTTTGTACTTACGACCTTCTCATTCTAAGCTAGATAATTCAGTACATTAGACGAAGTTAATGTTCTGCCGCTTTCCTACAAACACGCGCATAAGGACAGTTATTTCAAATTCCCTGCTTTGATTTAATTCAGAAATATATCATAATATAAATGCAATATGAATAATTATCAAATGGAATTTGAACCTAATTATATATAATTAATTTCTTTATTTATGTACAAATCTTCAGTGCATAGAGAAATAATAATACCCTTTAAATTGAGAGTGGCAAAACGTATTGTTTCGTAAGACATTAAATATTTTAAAGTGATAAACTACGACGGTAATTATATCTTATATAATGTTGGATATTATAAATGATTAGTACTAAAAGGAAGAACATTTTAATCTAGATTTTTAATTATAAACGATTGGCACAGCAGGCTAAGGAAGTCCTTTTAAATCATTGACATATTAACTCTGTTTTAACAAACATAGAACGCCATATACTCGTACGGCATTTTAATTGCCCGATAAACATTTGCGCCATAACATGACACCGTGTCGTCTGTTAGATATTTTTAATGATTAAATATTATAATGGTTCCGCCACATATAGGCGTTTTCATTTTCTCAAAGTGTCGATTATATTTAAAATGATATTAATACTAATTATTTGAAAATGTTGAGTAGGCCTTGGTGTTTTAGTGGTAAAGTTCTTGTCATAAATATCATACTATTTGTAAGAGAAATGAACAGGTTCAACTGAACATTCAAACTGAAATGCCAAACATGAAGGTTAGACCGTACCACACTTATAATATCACAGGTGTTCTTATCGTTTCAAGTATTTATTATCGTGTTTAATGGATACACTAATTAGAAAAGTCGGTGAGATTTCATTGTTTGCATGCACCGCATTATTACGCAATTTTCTAGTGCCACCTGAAGACAAAATTAAATTGTTGTGTCAGCAAACACGCATAATATTGTGCATTTGTCGAACGTATACGTTTCTCAATAAAAAAACAACCTTATGGCCAGATGATTTTAACTTATTAAGACGTACTGTGCTAAGTGGGTAGACTCGAGCTACTACAGTGTAATATCACATGACTTTCCTTGTATCCAGTTTAGTATAGCGAGTACGTATTATTTTATACGTAACGCTATACTTACATTGGTGTGTTTTTCCAATAAAACTGTGCGTACTTTGCGCTTTTAGTAGCGTATGCTATAAAGAATCTATCACTCGTTGTCAATTGATCAATTTATATTAAACTCGTTCATGAAAGCTTCGCTTAATAAAATCTACAAAACTCGTTTAATGTTAAGTAATATAAATTGACAGCTCGAATATATCCTCTATATGTCTACTTCAATAATTGTTCATTAGCTTTCACTTTCAATTGGGAATAAAATACCAAAACATTGTCAAATTTTACCATACCGATTCCGTCTGATTCCCGTACATTTTTATGTACGACACTTGCGATAAACTCAATCAATCTACTTGTAACAGATCGATGGCTTAGAATGCACGGTCGTAAGTACATATTGTGTAAAAACCAGATCAAACTGTCAAACATTTTGCACGTTTTCTTTTCTAGAAACTTGGTCACCAGAATATCACAAATACCAGCTGGTTATGTCAAAGTGTCATCCCCCAGATAGGTTGGAAAAGATAATGCAGACAATTGCAACATGTGCCCGTTTCTATTAATAAAAGTCTTGGTTTATCTCTCGCCACGTGCACAGACTGAATCTAACAATATCCAAGGACACTCCTATACTAGAATACAAATACTATTTATTTCTAAATTTAGTGAACAGAAGCTAACAAACAATGCAAACTTAGCTAAAATACAAAATCAAGTCTTATTGAAATGTCATGACATTAGAAGGTAGGATGATTTACAGGTCAGATGTTAGAACCTACTAGCAAATTCCCCTCTACATAATTACTAGGACATGTGGCACTATATTAAACTATTCATGAAGCAAGTGTTTTGTAATTCCTCCCGCGTTTCCCGTGCTTGTTAAATAGCTTGTTTGTTAAATAGTCAATTGGTACAGCTCGCAAACGTTTCACTATTTCCCTGGTTTAGGGCTGGACAATTTGTGATTTTTATGTTCTGCAGAGGGGAGAGCATGTATTTTACCCGGGGTTTGAAAAAAAACATTGTAAAAATCCTCGCCCTCGCCAGTGTTTAGGTCGTGATTTTATTTGACTTGTGCGTAAAGCAGACAGTTCACAACATATGTGTTCGAAGATTTTAAAATACTAGTATTTGCATTCCAATTTATTTCTGATAGCGTATCAAATTATAGTTCATATCTTTTGCTGGTCATGAGATATTGTTTTAAGTGAGCTTTTATCGTCAGAGAACATTTCTTGAGAAAATATCTAGTAAGTAACTTTATGAAAACGGACACAGGTCACCCAGCTGTGACACTTTCGACTTTATTATACGCTACAATTTCTGATTTTAAATGATCACACTTATGTTCGCTTTTATTCTGCCAATCACAGTCAGCTGCTGTATTTATAAGATTGAGCATGAGCGTTTGTTGGTACCTATTAAGATAACATATTTACACAATGAGAGACAATTGAATGACACTATACTTTCCTTCAGAAACGTAAAATAATATTATATTACCCTTTCATATGTAAATGATAAATGATTTTTTCACGAAACAGCTAAATGCGCACAGCATGCAAAACAATAGTGCATGCATGACACAAGAGACTAAAGGATAATAAAAAGTATCTAATTTAACGGTAGTCAGACACATACGCACAGATCCAGTGAAAGGAAATGCACTTATGCAATTCCAACCATTGTTTGTTAATGGCGACATTAGGTACATTTTTCTCAGACAGTCACATGGTAGTCTCAATTAGACAGAATATCATACAGGAATGGTATTTACAAGTACGATCTTGCACTTCTGAAAGCAACTGACAACAATTCCATTCTGTCGAACATAACCACTTGTACAAAGGAGATATGTTGGAGTTGGGGAACTAACTCGGGTCTTGGCTTTGTTTCATTCGGTCACTTTGATCGATTTATATTATTTCTATGTGAAACTAGGTCACCCGCTCTGTGAGAACATTGCTCCCTCTGGTTGTGTTATGTTGTGTTGTAGATGTTTCCTGTGCTCGACAGGTTAAGTTGAGTGCTGCATTTCCTGTCCAATTTCATCATATTTTTGTCACATGCATATTCACTAGATATTATATCCTATGGTTATAAGATAGGACTTTGTGTAACAACATGACCAATGTAGTATATAACCACGACCGAATGATGTTGATCCATTGAGCAAGTCAGAATAGCGTTTTGTTTGTATAATATAAGCAATGGCAAATACAAATGTTCACGGACAATTTTCTGTAACTTACTTCTACTAGTCTGAAGTATTTCGACAATAATTATCATCCAAGAAGGTGAGCACTCTACTAGAACTGTTTTGTGACTTCTGAATTTCCTTTAAACGTAATATCCGGACTCATATATTTCTCGGATAGTATTGTCAACATTCCTGTCGCCTTATTCTTAATGTTGTAGACGATTTGATAGAATTATGTTTAGGTAACTGGTACTTACTATGAAAAGTTCATTTACTTACGGTGCAAGTTGTTAAGAAATACATTGTGTTTCACTTCTTCAAAATTTAGTACTTCGGAAAAAGTTATACCGGTTTTGACACTTTGGAAATCAGCCAACAGTTGTAAAAGATTAGTTTCACAGCATAATGTAACAATTACCGCCTCGCATTATATTATTGAAAACATGTAGTAATGGTCAACACAATGTTCGTGCACTTATGCGAACTTCATCACTTATTGCAAATGTTGAACCTCTTAACACCCACGGTTTACATTGATTAAACTCATCTGTTGTCGACAAATTAAATGTATTTAGAAATATAAATTTGGAAAATTTGGCATGTCAATATATCAAAGCTTCCAAAAGCAGACACACGCATATAATTATGAATAAAACAACTGAGTTTTTACATCATTAGCACGAGCACGGTATATTTTAGACTGTTAAGCAAATACGTTACCTGGCCCATTTTCGTTCTGAATTCTGATTACAAGTCACATTCTTGTATGAAAACCAACACAATCTAAATGTAGCATATATCATCGCATGCGTTTGCGCCACCGAAAAGACAAAAATGTCAAAATGAATCGTCAATTGATCTACATTTCTTGTTGGGTTCTCGGATACAATGTTGTGAAAATATCCATTATAATATGAACACAGCATAATATTCGAAATGGGAAATGCGCAACTATAGCAGTAACTGTCCTTAAACTGATTGCATTCCGTACTATGGTTAACTTTGCGTATCTTGTTTTCCGTATCGCCTCAAGAAATGTCAATGAAATTCTACAGTAGAATACCAGTATTTTTCATTAGGAGTAAATTTAGCAGTCGGAGGCGTATATTCTATTTTTGAACATTTCCTACATTCTTAGAAGTATTATGCGTTACTTATGAAGCGTGTAGATACGTATTCTACCTTACCATATATCAACACAGTACAAGTGCTCCGTAGCAATTCCCAAATGTAATTAGAAAATCGTTAAGGAACGATTTTGCATCAGTATAGGTGTTAGATATTGATCCCAAAGCGCAACTGATTTTCAAAGTATTCCTATAGTTAGCCGTTAACTATGCAAGTCAAAAGGACTTGTTGCTTGTATATAGTCTGTTCGATAGAAATGGTAAATATAGTACTTTTTTCGGGCCCCGTAAGGGTAATCCCGTTTATTTCATATAAATATATAATATTATATTTATATATACATTCATAATTTATGGTTTACAGAATATTGATGTTTAGACAAGGCATAAAGGTGAACAATAAGGAGAGAGTTTGCAGTGTTGAGTAAACTGGGTAGCATTTGTCACATAAATAAGATTTAATTTGTGATCAAAGGTGAATAGTTTTTCCAATCATTGTCAAACTTCGATACTTTGTTGGTTTTTTTTGGCGATATATAATGCTGTGTTAAGGAGTAAGTTGACCTGATTCTTTAATATATTAACTGAAAGGGGGATGTTCAATATTTTGCAGCGGTATAGATTATATTTGGCTAATGTAATTATATATGTTGTGGCTTTATCGCTTTTATCGTTCCCTAATAGTAAGTCTAATGTCGTCCAATTAGTACTGTAAATATAGTAATGGTATATGGACAATAAGCAAATGCAAATGCTCAATGAATATTTTTCTGTAGCTTGCTCCTACTTGTCTTGAGTCTTGAAAGAAAATATCCAACATACTCCGAAAATAGTTATCAGCCGAGAAGTTTAAGATTCTATCAGTACTGTTTCGTGACTTCCGGATTTTCTGTAAACATAATATCCGGATTCACATATTTCTCATATAGTCTTTTCAACATTTCTGTCGCCTATTTCCTAATGTTGTAGACGGTTTTAAAGAACAAGTATTAGCTAACTGACACTTACTATAAAGTGTTCATTTACGATGAAAATTGTAAAGAAAGACAGTATGTTTCACTTCTCCCAAATTAAATTTCCCGGTTTTGACACTAAGGAAATCAGGCAACATTTGTTAAAGAATAGTTTCACATCATAATGTAACAATTTCCACCTTGCGTCAGATAATTGACACACTTTTAAACATCTTAACACCCTCTGTTGACATTTAGAAAAATACTTTTTTGTAAAAAAAAGTAAAATATTTTCTTAAAAACCATAACAGATCAAGACTTTTGCGCAGTTTTGAATCATTATGTACATAAAATACACTTATACCATCCAGAAAACATGAGTTAAACTTTAATCTGTGACAAATATGCGTGCGTAATATCAATTGTTAGCGTTTTCCTGATATGTTTAATTTTGAGATTAACATTATACCACAGGCTTTTAATGACTGTAAGCATAAAAACTATATCTCAACATAGAGCTTTATGCTATTGGACTAAGATGTTATTTTGTCAAACTCATAGCAAGCCGTATAATATATGATGTGACCTAGTTCACACGGAATGGGTAAAAGACCTAAAGGTCAGTGGCAGGTGCATAGACAGGCAGTACATAGCTTTTTTGGACCCCAGAAACTCCTCAAACTTTATACCAGTATGTGTGTATTAAATGTATTATACTACTTTCATGGAATTTTAACAATTTCACACAAGTGCTTCACACAGAGTATACCAAAATCACGAAATTACAAGCCGAACATCTAAGTAATTTCTACTTAGGAGTTAATGTAGAATTCGTGGACGTGTATTTCTTACATTCTTAGAAGTAGTTTGCGTTATTTATGAAGCGTGTAGATACGTATTCTACCTTACCATATATCAACACAGTACAAGTGCTCCGTAGCAATTCCCAAATGTAATTAGAAAATCGTTAAGGAACGATTTAGCATCTGTAGGTGATAGATGTTGATCCCAAAGCGCGACTGATTTCCGTTATATGGCAGGTTTCCTAGTTGTTGGAATAGAAAATGAGACAATGTTACGGCGTGTCGTAAATAAACGTCGTATACCTGTCATTGTGTTATTTATTTACATCTTGACCAGTGGGTATTTATGTTCTTTCCACTATCCCATGATTAGTTTCACTTTTTGTCATCCGGTTTTTGAACTGTAATTAGCTCAGATGTTGAAAATAACAGTTCTTAGAAGTGTGTATTGTCTATTGTAGTTATGTTATGTTTGTGCGATATTTCATGCCCATATGGTACAAAAATCATTTCAAGTGTGTATTGTTTGTGGTATATATTGTACATTGTATATAATAGATTATGTTTTAATAGTTTACTTGCTTTAATAAAAGCCCCTTTTCAACATATGCATTGTGTCTGTTATAATTTTGTTCTACTAACTACTTTACTACTTTACACAGGGAAATCATTTGAGAGCCATAAATTGCATACAGTTCCATATAAGTACATTTTTGTAAATGGAATACGGACAATATCATCCAATTACTTTACCATTGTGTTATTGGATTGACTCGGAAACTAGAATCAATCGGAGAAAATTTGCAATGCATATCACTTTTAAATTACACGTATACGGCCAAATCGCAATATATATACAATGTAGGTAAATATTCGGAATGAAAAACCATAGAGATCGGGCAATTTTAAAGTATTTAACAGGGTCAAATAACACCATGCCGATCCCGAGCATTTTGATATACTAGTATGTCACTGTTGTTGGGCAAGTACTAGTGGTCGCTAAATACAATACCCAAACATTATTGGCTGGCGAAAAATAGGTCACAAGAAATGACGTTACTTATAACATAGCCTGTTTTTATGCCGTTACAGAAGACAACACCATATACCAGATACGTTGTTGTTTAAAACAGTGTGTTATTCAATAAAAAGCGTATAATGTATAAAACATCAAATTGAAATTGAATATAATTTAATATCTAAGAATGATTTCTGCATCTGCTTGCTTTTCAACCATGTGCACATATCCCTTATTATGTGTTCGAGTCCGTTTAAGTTTCTAGGAATATGGTCATCAGACAATCACACATAACAGCTGATCATGTCAACCTGCCCTCCCCCGCAGAAACCTGCTTCTGACAGATTAGTCGGGAAAGTTCTTGTAGACAATGATGAAAATGCAACATGTCCCTGGTTCTATTACTATTGATTTTGGGAAATCAATCGCCTAATATGGACAACAAACTACACATGCCATGTACACACTAAACATTAATATTCAATGACGATCCTATGCAACTACCAGCATTGGAATATTGTCTAAATTAACAAATAAGACGCCAACAAATCAATGGAAAAGAGGCTAAACACAAAAATCAAGGTTTATTTTTATCATTCGGTTGTTTTACAAATGAACCACAGGCCTTTATGAATGTAAGCATAAAACCTATATCTCAATATAAATGTTTGTGCTATTGGAATAAGATAATCTTTTGTTAAAACGATAGCTAGAGGTATCATATACGACGTGACCTAGTTAACACAGAATGTGTTAAGACTTAAAGGTTAGTGGCATATGAATAGGCAGGAAGAACATAGCTTTTTGCACCGAAGACACTCCTCTAAATTTATACCAGTATATGTCTATTAAATGCATTATACTTTGACGAAATTTAAACAATTCAACACATCTGCTTCAAACAGCGTAAGTTCAAGTCATGAAACAACGCGCCGAACATCTAAATGATTTCTAATTAGGAGTTTATTCAGCAGTCGGGGCGTATATTCTATTCCTGAACTGTTTCCTACATTCTTAGAAGTATTTTGCGTTATTTATGAAGCGTGTATTCTTCCTCACCGTATATCTACACAGTACAAGTGTTTCGCAAGCATCTTAGCCAATTCCCGAATGTTATTAGAGACTCGTTAAGGAACGATTTAGCATCTGCAGATAATAGAAGTTGGTCCAAAAGGCGCGACTGATTTCCGTTATATGGCAGGTTTCCTAGTTGTTGAAATAGAACATGAGACAATGTTAAGACGTGTCGTAAATATACGTCGTATACCTGTCATTGTGTTATACATTTACATCTTGTGATTTAAAGCTAGAACACTATTTTATACAATGAACGTTATATCATTATGTCCATTTTTATCATATATGTAAATATATTGCTATATTGCTAAAATTTCTGACTATTATAAAATGACAATGCTTGATTTAAAATTATGTTTTTGTCACTCACATGTATCAAATGTAGAATGTGTGTATTTTAGGCCGGTGGCCTTGTATAACAATAAATTTCAGCAAATCTTTAAGATAATTAAAAATATCGACACCTAGATACATAGCTTGGAAATTGAAGCTGGGCGATGGGACACACCTGATCAAGTACCTTTCTGAGATAAAACATGTCAAGTATAACCTTATTGAAAATGAATTTTACTTCCTATTTGAATGCATTTTATACCATGATTTACGAAAAAGGAATCTTAATATCTTAATCTTAATAATCTTCTTTTTGGGCTAAATCCTAATTATATTTTTGTGTCCTTTTATGTTTGTAGAAATATGGTCATCAGACAATCACACATTTATATATTTATGTACCAACTGATCATGTCAACATGCCAACTTGTAATACCCCGCAGAAACCTGCTTCTGACAGATTGGTCGGAAAAGCTCATGCAGACAATGATAACAATGCAACATGTCCCTGGTTCTATTAATATTGATTCTGGTCAATCAATTGCCAAATATGGACAACAAACTGCACATGCCACGTACACACTGAATCTTAATATTCAATGATTATCTTATGTAACTGCGCGCATTGAGCTATTTCCTAAATTAACAAAAAGACCCAAACAAAATAATGGCGAAAAAAGCTGAAAAACAAAATCAAGGTTTATTGACATGATGTAATGATTGCATGAGAAGGTGGGTAATCTGTAGGTCAGTTAGGGAAACTACCAATTATTCCCCTTCCTACATCCTGACTAGGAAGTATGTCACTATATTTGATTATTTAATTTTAATTCATTAAGCAAAGCGATACTTTCTGTAATTCGTCCCGCTCGTTCTGTACATAGCGGATACATCAATTGGACCTTCTAACTGACTACACAGCACCAATAATCTAAATGGCGGAAAGGCATTGACGTTGTTCCAATAAAATACATGCATTAACGAATACGTATGTTTGTAGCGCGACTGTACCATTTTTTAAAACTTATTTGGTTTGAACTGTTTATCTCCTGCAATACACCGGTCAATCGAAACCACAGCCAGAACCCGTTTTGTTACATCTTCGATTTTTGAGTGCAAGTATTGTTTCTAGCTAGGATTTTACCTGGGGTTTGAAGAAACAAGTTTTAGCCCCGTGGTATGGGCCGATGTTTTAATTGAATTGCGCATAAAGCAAACATCACAGAACAGTAACTTTAAAACCACTGGCCGTAGATTTTGAAATACTTGTCTTCTCAATACATGTTTGTAGCGTATCTGACTTTTCCAAACATTTTCTTACTTTGAGACTTTTTTAATTTCTGAAGTGAGTTATTTTTGTGAAAGAACATGTATTAAGATACTATCTAAGACACTTTGTGAATCCGGACCAGGGACACCCAGCTGTGACATCTCCGACTTTATAAAACCAAGTTTACTTCCGTATAACTTCCAGCTGATTTGTAACCTTTTTATCCTTTAACAACTGTAAAATCATATAAATTTGTGAGGTACAAAATGCCCTGAATTGTTATTCTGAAAAATTTCGCGAAATAAAATGCTGCAATTTCTTAATAGTCCATGTCCCAGGTCTTGAAAATTGAAGATCCATTACCAAAGAGGTGAACAGATCCAACAATGATTTTCGGTTAGCTTGATATCTAAGCTGTCCGAAATCAGTTGATGGACTTGCGGGACATTTTGCCAAATGACCTTTTGGCGGCCATCTTTAAAGATGGCCGCCGTTATTTAAAGCAATGAGAGGGTTTAGGAAAACTGCAATTATTCCTCACTCACAAGGGCTATCGGCTTGTAATATGTCTTAAAATGTTTGCAATGGAACCCTGCATGTGGTAATATATAAATATAAATATTATAATATGGTAATTAATTAATAATTATTGATTTTTTAAGGAAAAAATGATATTTTTCGATTTTTGTCGCTATTTTTTCTCTTTCAAATCGGATCTGAGTGTGTATTTGACTATTTGTTGATTATTATATGCCGAGGTTGATTCTAGGCATCCATAATAAACATTACATTGACAGATTTTTATTTGAAAATCCTTCATTAGCCAGGAATATTGGATAACTGAACGTTGATTAATAGTCAAGTCTATAAATGGGATATTTAGTTATACCCGGCATTGGATTGTGTAGTAAATATTTTTGGGAATTTGTTGTAATTGAAGAATATGAATAATGCCCAGCTGGCATCATTGAGCATTTTGTGAAAATCAAAATGGCGTCCAAGATGGCCGCCAAAATTCAGAAAAACTATCAGAGGTGCCAGAAATAAGGATTAAATCGCCTTTTTGCAGATTGGTTATAGTTAATGTTTTAAACATAATTATATATTTATATTCAATATTATTGATTGAGTTAGTGAATGTAAAAAGGCATCCGTGATGGCTGGAATCAATATGGTGGCTAAAATGACAAGCTGTTAGGAAAATGTTTTATCCCAATTTAAGTTGAAGTGGTGTAAAATAAATTGTTGAACTGTAATATGTAATAAATGCTTCAAGAAATATTTCAGTTTTAAGTATTTAACCATTAGCTGATTCAAAATGGCGGACAAAATGGCTTCCAAAACCAATTACATATTGTGTTAGTGGTCCAAAGAAGTTACAAATTGATACTTTTGTGATCATCAGCAGTGTAAGTTTTCCAAACATAATTACAACTTATATACACTGTATAAAATATAACATTATATATTTGCTGATCGACTTATCCCGTTTAAATCAATGAAGGCTGAAATCATTATTTCGACAAAATGGCCGCCGCATACAAGTATGTCAAACTGAAAAATTGCATTTAAACATGTATCGTAATGGAATGTGTTAATGTGAATACTGCTACATTTGTATAGGTTAAAAATATAGATATACTGTAACATTAGAACACTTTACGTGCAGTATATTTGATATGACTTCTAAGATGGTTGCCAACCATGTATGTTCAAATGGGAGTGGTATTCAGTACTGATCTTATCTAATTGGAGAATAAGGATAGCCACATAGTCGCATCGCCTGTAACTGACCAAGTGTTTACTATGGTGTTATCTGGTTGGCTGTCCTTATCCTTAAGTCAAGTACGATCAATAGCGTGTACCACCGGTACTGATTGTTCAATGTATGTTGGGTTGGTAACGTGGTATATGTATAAGGCATTCTTCATGCATAGTAATACACGTTTTATTTTCACATTGCCGTCAAAGAATAGTAGTAGCTCATCTGCTAATACATCAAACTCGACGCATACACCGAATTCAAAGTAGCACCATCAATATGCAACGGAAGCGTTCCGCTCACCATTACACTAATCTACCGATTACCCACCGCCATCAGCAACCCAGCTTTTATGAAGTCAACCACAATCAACCTGCCTACCCAACATCAACAAAATGGCTAACAGGCTCATCGATTTACCAGATATCGACTTGGAAACTGGCATGATTACAGACAACACCTACCATCACCATACTTGCTCGTATTTGTAGACAATTTATTTCATTTATTTCTCATACCACTGATATTGACACATTATGAATGTTATTTCAGAGAATATGCCATCGTACCATATCAAATTATAACCCCATATACCATCCCAGGTATTTCCAACCATTGTTAGTAGTCGGAAAAGTCAAACGTCTATGATGAAGAAGTGGGCATTCCTCACAACTTCAGTATAGACAAACTGGATAACAACAGCCAAGCTCTCGAAAAGGTCCAGAACTAAGCATTGCGCATAATGACTGATGCTTCGAAGTCTACACCGATTGAATTCAAGGCAATGTTCACTGGTATCCAACGAAGGCAAGCCAAAGACATGCTTGAAGAGGAGAAGTTCAGATCAATATCGAACCACCCAATGGCTACAAGATTAGCTGGATTTACCAAACATCGGATCAAGCGAAGCAGCTTTGTACACGAAACCAAGAAGTTAGACAACTAATTTGCACCTGCTTTGACCATAGCATGCATACCTCTAGTCAGGGATGATATAGTCAACCCATTAGCAAATGATTTGTCCGCAGTTACTGTGAAGTCACTAAACTGGAGCCAGGCGTGTTCGAAGGAGCCTGACACTAGCCATGATAAGCCAAGAATACCCTCCTGAGATATGGACCCATGTCTATACTGATGGCTCAGCCACCAAAGCTATCAAAGATGGAGTTGCTGGAATCTTCATCTAATATACACTAGGCAACAAAGAGAGACATCACAGAGCCACATGGAAGCACTGCAGCAAATACAGAGCGTAGACCGAAGCTCACAACAAAACACCAGAACTAGCCAAAATACTACATAATCTTAGTACTCACTGCAAACTAAACCAACAGTGGATTCCTACCCACTGTGGAATGCCTGGAAATGAAACAACAAATGAATTGGCAAAGCTGGGAGCCCAGTCAGCACAACCACCAGTACATGTGAGATATAAAGAGAAAGTTACCATTATCAAGAACTTCGCAAGACCAAGGATGTGAAAAGGAATATATCTGGTCACGGTCCGCATAAAGGTTAGAAACCACCAAATAGATTTGCTCTATAGCTCAATGTAAACTGGCCATAGTAGGCCCCTATTTTCAACTTTTTTTAGTCTATGGCCACCTGGATCACATATATCATTGTAAAGAGGGGCATTTAAGCTTCAAAATAATGCAATAAAAAAGGGGGGTCATGTATCTTCTAAGAAAGTTTTCGTCCTTCAAACACGGTCTATCCGTTTTTACGCATGTCCGGATTTATGAGTTTTGGGTTTTACCCTAGTCTACTTTCACTTTGGTATCAAGAACAAAATAGTGGAATAATACAAATATTACAGTTTTACTACATCACATGCATATTTACCAACCATTTAAACTCAATTTCATCATTCAACTCCACATGTGTCAAGAAATATTTCCATTTACAGGCAAACCAAAGTTTTTTTAAGGACTACTTGAGTGTATCATCACTTGGTCCGCGGAGGCATTTAGTGGTTCTTTACCTAAAGCAACGATTCCACACAAGTTTTTGGAATACTATTCTCCCTTGAGACTAGAGCGTCACACCCACGGGAGACCAAATTATAGTGACCTAGCAACTACTGGTCCACCTCAATCAAGTTTGCGTGAAGTGAAGTGGTCGAGCTCACACCGTTACTTCAAAGCCAGATCATGGCCCTTCTTGACACGTTTTAGATACTAGCTGACTAACAACATGGTTCAGAAAGATATTCAATGAGAGCCAGCTGCACTCCATAACCATCTACAACTGTTACCTAGAGGGTGGAGATCAGATTGGCCCGCCCTTCGGGACTTCAACAAAGCCTTCGGTCTAAGGAGAGGCAAGCCAGCAAACTGAATTATTACAAATCAGTGGAACCTGCTGGGCAGGAATAGTACTAGCATTATTCTTGCAATCAGAACCAAATAAGTACTGGTCCGAGAACAGTCCACCAACACAGCACCAGTCACACTAGGCGTACCTCAGGGATCAGTCAATGGACCACTTTTTTCTGTTGTATATCTACCACCTTCTAATTCATGCAACATCTACTCACCATCTGCTTGCCGACAACAACCTCTTGAGCTGGGTAATAACTAAAGAAAATGCTTAAGCCTAACAAGATGACATAAACAGACTACAGCAATGAATGGGAGGGTCCATGGTTGATGTCATTTAATCCTTACAAGTTTCTGGTCCCCCGCATCACTATGAAGAGAACTCGTGTTAAGACTCCTTTTTTCATCCAAAACAGCATGACACGTTACAAGTTGTGGCAGAGATAAGTACATCGGGGTATACATAGATGAATATCATTGAGTACCAATGTTGCTACCATTGTGAGGAAAGCCAATAACAGCATCGCCTCCTTCTGGACAAACTTGACAAACTATCGAAACAGATTAGGGTATGATGTTACCAGACACTTGAATACGCAAAATTGGCAAAGGATCAACCAGGGCAAATATTTGTCATCTGGAGGCAGTTCAGCATATTGGACGCAATTTGTCAAACGGTACTTTAGCACAACAAGCAACATCAGACAGCTCATTGGTGACTTTGGTTGGAAACTGTAGAAATAGATCCATGAGCATTTTCGACAGCGATTATGCCTTCTCGGTGGGTCTTATTTATAGTGAATACTCATGATTATTCATTTTTTAAAAAATAACTCGCCGCTCACGCGATCTTGTAATTAAATATCACTGGTACGATACTGCCAAAGAGAAGGACCATATATACAATACAGAAAGAAGAAGAATCTACAATTTATTCCCCACTTATGCAATGTTAAGTGGCCATCTTTGCTGCCATTTTGAAGTCAAACCATAATGCATGTCTGACAAATAAAATGTTCAATACAAATAAAAACTATTTGAACACACTATACGATTTTAATAAAGTATGCTTATTCAGCAATTATGATGGCCATTACAGCCGGTAGTTGATTTCTAAGTACATTTGTATGCTATCTTAAATAATTTCACACACTTAATAATGCTATGATTGAATAGATACTATGTTTAACATCTACACAACTGCCAATTAGCAACAATAGTCATTTATGTCACTATTCTCTTGCACCACCGACATATTTCCTGATTTTGGCGGCCATCTTGGACGCCATTTTGAATAAGACAACATATCAATTGAGTCGAATCAAACTTCTATTTGAATGTTAGTTAACTAGTTTAATTCCGATATCAACAAAATCATTTAAATAAATGTTTTAATATAATATATCAATATGTCAATTATTGCGGCCGTTGTAACCGCCATTTTGATTTCAGCGACATGGATGCCATCCCACAATATTTTAATCGACGAATAACGATAGGTTTACTATAAATACATGTGTTTAAAACAGTTTAACTACAACCAATCGGCGAAAAAGAAATTTGTAACTAATTTCTGGCATCTCTGATTGTTTTTTCTGATTTTGGCGGCCATTTTTGACGCCATTTTGATTTTCACAAAATGCTCAATGATGACAGCTGGTCATCATTTAGATTCTTCAATTGCAACATATTCCCTAACAGAAAACCAAAAAATATTTACAATACAATCACATGTTGGGTCTAACCTTAATATCCCATTTATAGACAGGACTATTATTAAACTTTTAGGTATCCAATATTCCAGGCTCATGAAGGATTTTTAAATGAAAATCTGTCAATGTAGTGTTTATTATGGACGCCTAGAATCAACCGCTGCATATAACAATCAACAAATGGTCAAATACACACTCAGATCCGATTTGAAAGAGAACAATTAACGACAAAAATAAAAAAATATCATAATTTCCTTAAAAAATCAATAATTATTAATTAATAACCATATTATATTATTTATATATATATAGTACTACATGCGCAGTTCAATTGCGAACAGTTTAAGACAAATCACAAGCCGATAGCACATGTGAGTGGGGAATAATCGAAGTTTTCCTAAACCCTCTCATTGCTTTAAACAACGGCGGCCATCTTTAAAGATGGCCGCCAAAAGGTCATTTGGCAAAATGTCCTGCAAGTCCATCAACTGATTTCGGACAGCTTAGATATCAAGCTAACCGAAAACCATTGTTGGATCTGTTCACCAATTTGGTAATGGATTTCGGTCTGTCACATGGACTATAACTTCATAATATCATTTTTGTTTCTAGAATGTTGTTTTAATAAACTCAAACGTATGTATAGAGCATATTTACGTGAAACCATCAAACTCAATAATACGTGAAATGCAACAAAATAAAACCACGCGAAAATGACTCGATAGAACCAAATTTATGCTGTTTTAATTCTGCAAATCGATGTCACTAATTTATAAGAATGATCATGGGCGTTTGCATGTACCAATTAAGATATATATATTTTCATCAAGAGAGTTAAATTAATTCAACGATGCTTCACAGTAATTCAGTCATCATAATGTTTTATATTTTACTTCCAGACATAAATAGACATGCATGACAAATGATCCCTTCACGCATCTGCAACACGCGCACATCATGCACAATAATAGTGCGAAAAGGACACAAGGGACATATACAAAACTGCAACTATTTTATTACGCGTAGATTGTTAGCGCTAAGCCCAGACGATTTGCAAATTGAAATCAACAATTGAAATCATTTGCATTATTAAATCTTTACAATGATGTTCTCAGTTTTTTTGACAGCAGCTAAGACTGGGTTGGGTTGAGTGCTACCTTCTCTGTCGTATTTTCTCATACCTTTTTTGAGCATTTCTCTTTCAGGTTAGTTGATTTGCGGGTATTGTGCCGTGTTTGTATATTTATGTTATGGGTTGTTTTTTATGTTTCCCATGTCCAAGTTTCTCATATCTAGTTTACGGTTTTATGGAGTTTCGAACAGCCAGACTAACGGTATTACATTTTATTTCACAGGATTGAATTATGTATTGACCAATTCGAACTTGCTCTTCTGAAAGCAACTGATGACAACTCAATCCAGTCGAACATAACGATGTGTCCCATGGAGATACACTAGAAATAATTATATCCTCAATTGGTAGTCTTGGGACGTCGTCCGACGAAGTATCAAACCAGAACCGAATTCTCTTGATCCACAGCGCAAGACAGAATGGAGTTTCGATTGTATCATATAGACAGTTCGATTAAAATGGTAAATATAGTAATGTAATGGGGACAATAAGCAATGACAAATACAAATGTTTTCCGAACATTATAATCTTGACAGTTTACTTGCCCCCACCTGTCTGTAGTTTTGGAAGAAAATGTTCAAAGTATTCCGAAAATAATTATCATACGAGAAGTAGAGGATTTTACCAGAACTGTTTCGTGACTTCCAAATTTGTTTAAACGTAATATCCGGATTCTCATATTTCTCGGATAGTATTGTCAACATTCCTGTCGCCTAATTCCTAATGTTGTTGACAGTTTTATAGAATTATGCTTAGCTAACTGGCACTTACCATAAAGATTTCATTTACGGTGCAAGTTGTTAAGAAAGACATTGTGCTTCACTTCTCCCAAATTCAATACTCGGGAAAATGTGATACCGGTTTTGACACTTAGGAAATCAGGCAACCGTTGTAAATGACTAGTTTCAAAGCAAAATATGACAATTTCCGCCCCGCATCCGATTGTTGACACCCTGTTCGCTGCAAGAAATTCATAAATGTAGCAGTTTAAAGTTCAACATGTTGCAATGTATTGTCCTTTTGTAAAACATAGCACCGAAGGCACATATTGAACTTCTTAACACCCACGGTTGTGATTTATAAAATAAATCTATTGGTTGAAAACGTTATATATTATCTTAAAAAGATAAAACATCCTTATAATGTCAAGATTGTGCGCAGTTTTGAAGCAGTATGTACACCATCAAGAAAACGTGGGTTAATTTTCAAATTGCGACGAATATGCGTGCGTAATATCAATTGTTAGCGTTTTCCTGATATGTTACTGTACATTCCGAGATTAACATTTTACCACAGGCCTTTAATGAGTGTAAGCATAAAACCTATGTCTCAGCATCACGTTTTGTGCTGTTGGGCTAAGATGTTCTTTCGTTCTAAAGATAGGAAGACGTATTATATATGACGTGACCTAGTTAACAAACGACAGATTAATACCTTAGGGTCAGTGTAGTTGCAAAGGCAGTCCGTACGTAGTTTTTTTTAACCCAATACATTCCTCTAATTTGACAACTGTATGGGCCTAATACATTATAGTTTCAGGACAGTTTAACATTTTACATGCGTGCTTCACACAGCGTAAACCCAAATCACGAAATAACGCGTCATCGCGATCGCGTCACAATACAAACTGCTCATAACACTTGAACTGATTATATTCGATAAGGTCAAATCAGAAATACAAACTGATTTTATACGATAATGGATTAAAATTTCCTAGCCATGAACCTTCCTTATTTCGTGATATTTGTTGTTGTTGAAGTTTCCGTTTTCATGTTAAATATGAGCATTCTCTGTTCCACGTGTCCAGTTAATTAATCATAAAGCATAATTCCTGCATTCCGTGTCAATGAAGGGTGTGTTAACCAAGTAAATGATATCATTCCAATCAAACATCGAGACAAAGGAATAGTTTGTGTGTTAATCTATCTAATATCTAATATTGTGTAACTAGTCAAATAAAACGGATGTAAGCTTAAATATCATTGCCTATCGTGGGTTCGTGTGAACTAATGTGAATGGAAATTACTAGACTACAAATCGATGTTTCTCATCAATAATAAACTATTAATCGGCCAGAAGATCTTTGTATCTTGCATTATATATCATGTGTGCACAGACGAAGTATTAGTATTGAATAAGAATGTTAATTGCAACATGTTTGCATAGCAAGTTCATCAGTCCTCTGGGGTCAGTTGTTTCTATCTCCTTTCTCTCGCAACCTCTTGGCTAATGATACTTTATCACACAACCTGCGGTCTGTGAGTGACATACAGCCACGCCGAAAATACACGTTACATAAATAGTTAACTTAAAATATGTAAATACATGTCTTGAACCGGCCCATGACATCAGGACGATACAAACATCGTCATGACGTCGCACGCAATGTACCGCTAAATTTGAATGTAAAACACTATGCAGCGTACATTATCATTTTTGAACAAAATGAGTTATACTTATTTATATAATAAATGTCGATTTGTAACAAGTATATAAACGCATATTTGACATCTTGATATCTTATCATTGTCGTTTTCTATCTCAACTAGAAACAATTTCTTCCCATTTGCCCCAAATATAATGCTTAAAGTGGTATATATGGTCGTGCTTCACCATATAAGATACAAGAGCCCTTATATCACATTGAAACTTACCTAATGGAGAAATAATACAGATTAGTTTACAATTGATAGACAGGTTAATTTATGTCATTCTACACTTTCTGATTATCTCGTTAATTTGTCGCAAGGTTTCAAATCGATTGATAAAATATGAGGCTTGTATTACGACGTGATCCTGATTATATGTATTTTAGAGAAATAATTGTTTATTTTAACATTTCAAGCGTAAGCTGTCTCAATCGATTGCATGATGAAGTACCAGATGCGTGTTATTATATTCCGTAGATTATATTAGTATAATTGTAATTTATCATGCAGCAGAGTTATTGCTTATTTATGTTTTGCTCTCTCTAAAATCTACATGTACTCGCATCCTTGCAATGGACTCTTCTATTTAATAACTTAGTACATGTAGCATGCTTATTTAAACCTTGCCTACGACAGTTTTCATTTCAGGGTTCTTATGAACAATTATTTTTAAATGTTTTTTTTTATAATTCTTGAAAGGTGTATCTGTATGAACGCGTTTAGCATCTCATTACAAAGCCTGTACTTATTTATCTTTAATTATTTTAAATGATTTAAAATTCAACTTTAAAAAATAATATACAAAAATGTCAAATTTGCAAAGAAGCTCTGAAGAATTGGCCAATACTCCTGCCTTAGAAGTGGAAGGTTGGAGGTTTGAATTCGATAACTTTCTTAAGCGGTTTGGCCGGTTGATGCGTGACCAATTAGTTAATACTTACTCAGTGATTCTGAAAAATGTGCGTTGCATTATATAATTTAATATAGATTTACATAAATAATGTACTCTCTGTGAGCATTATCAGACTTGTTGTGTCAATATAAGTTAACATCATAAGTGGAAATAATTTATGTGACCAGACGCTGTTGGCAAATAATGGTGATTATTTTGATATAATATTTGGATACTATTCATCTATAAATCATATTAACATGTTTATAATGCCTAGATTAAATATAAATAAATAATGATAGAAACATAAGAGAACGAAACACTGGTGGTGACTCCATAAATCATACTTCATTTTCCGTAGTTCACACGCAATTATAGCCATGATATGACTGAGAACCAACTTCCAGTCAATTATTCATCAGACTGATGCAGACTGATATTTCACGTAATGCTTCGTTGAACTAACAAAATGTGTTATTTGCGTTACTGATGTCTTGATACCATGGTGATGATGTTGTTGTTATTGTTGTTTCTACTACGGGGATGCCACCATGAAGAACCTGTTCCCGGTGATATCTGGAACTTATTTGATTATATTGAGAGTGCATGTAACTACCGGAGATAATCAATGACAAATGAGGCTCTAAGTAATACACTCAGTATTCAATCAAAATGTATAAAACAGTCAAGTCACATTTTGCTCTCATTCGACTAAACCAGTCATGAAACTGTCATGATACCATACACAGACATATTTTAAATTCAATTTAAAATACACCCAGGGGATTAACCCATTCATAAACTCTCCATTATTTCTCAGGAATGGAGAGTTGTCTTAACAATAACTCTCCATTATTTCGTATACACATTACATTAAATGTGTATACGAAATATTGGAGAGTTATTGTTAAGAAAACTCTCATTGCCTGAGTAACATAACACACATATGTAGTGTTAACAAAAAATGGATCTAGTTAATTTTTATTAAATGTGTTAACAGGTAATGGAGAATTATTGTAAATAATGTATAATTATACACCAAATCCCAACATTTCCCCGGCTGTGCGGGAGAAGCTGGAGGGTAAAACACCGCAGCCATACGCGGGGGTTTAGACCGTGGATGCAACTGACTGGTGCATTACAAAATGTATGTGTTCACAAAAAGGGCAATACAATTTGCAGGAAAAACGGCACTCAACTGAAAGAGCCGAAAACAAAAGACAGATAAAAATGCTCAAACCACAACGAAACTAGAAAATGAAATCAACCCGCTGTTACTAAATAGCTTTTAACATTAATATAATTTTGGCTATTAAGGTGGTATGCGCGCAATAAATAAAGAAATCAAGATGATGCTAGTGTGATATGATATTAAATACTATTAATAATTTGCAATTGCACTTTCGCGTGAGCATGACCATTCAATAAGTTCCAATTACAGCTTTTATACATTCATAAGGGCCAACGTTATCACGAATCATGACACCCGTCTTAAGCTTGATACTGAAAATGTAATAATCGACATTGGCCTACATTGAAATGTCCATAAACATTGCAACTTATGTTTTGAGATGATCAGATGAAAACTGTTTGAATATAATAGTACGTACAAAGCTAATTTCTAGTTGTTTTTGGTCATACACACAGGGTACAGCATCAAGAGTAGTAATAAATATATAAGGGTTCAATGTGTGGATTTTGGCTGCAGATATCAGCGGTTAGTCAAGTTTTCAATTTTTGTCATTTAACCTTTTTATGGGCATATTTGCATCTGAAACCTTCTTATAAGAACACCGAAGTATCATGCAATTAAAAAAAGCAGTTTTTGTACCCGAAATGTTCTTATTTTGACTAATTTCAAAACATGTTTGAAGTAGTGGATGGTGTAATGTTTTTTGCAAAAACCACATATAACGTAGTTTGAGCCTTGAAATACCTGTCATATCATTTATTTAACATTATTATAACATTTAAAAGGTTTTTTTTATGCAACCGCTGTTAACTTTAGCAACTTTGTAAGCCATTTTCTTTTGAAATATCAGTCCGATTTTGACAAAACTTTTCAGAATGGTCATTTAGAGTATTGCCCTCACTGCAACAATATATTTTTATTGAAATTTGAATATTTGTGCACTTACCAACTCGTTAAACATCATGGTCAATATTAAATATAACCTTTGTATACATGTATACATATTACTACATAAGGGAAACGCGTACTCTTGATACTGAGCCCTGTGGTCATACAAGGCTTATAATCCAGGAAGACATGTGTCGATTGGACTGCTGCGTTTGAATTAAAGAACAGGCAAAGTTTGTATTAATTTTGGAGTGTAAGAAAAAAAGTTAAGTTTCCAATTTACGAGGGCTGTTTTCAGCTATTCAGCCGCTAAATCACTCTTTGACATTAACTTCCCCTGATATTGGACTACCCAGGGACACACTCGAGTCTCACGGAGAGACTTTTTCTCTTTTGCGGGCGTTGCAGCCAAAATCGAACTGCGGCGCCTAGGAATAGACACTGCCCTCACAAAGTACGTAGAAGTTATTGGCAGGACCTCACAATCAAGCTGGCAGGACTGATTATTCGCTACAACAACAACAACCAATCAAAATGCAGAACATTAACACGTGACTCATGTGTACTAGTAGTCGGATATAATATGTATGTGCAGGTAATATATTTCTTTATTTATCTATTTTTTTAGAACAATAAAGCGTGGCAGAGCAGCGTCCATCTACTTGAACATGAGTAGAATGTTTTCGTACATTGCAAGTGTGGTTTTGAAGCAGTTTCAACATAATAGAATGTTTTTTCTTAAAACGAAAGTGAAAGTACAATTCTCTGGTCTTGTCTTTGCTGTACCGTTTTTCCGTGCATGTCTGTCTGTGAAGCCTTATTGCATTCTTAATATTGTGTTTGTGTGTAATTGCGGGCAGCTAACTCAGCCAGGTATAAAGCCAGTACGGCAGACGTGTGAATTATGAATAGGAAACATTATTGTTGTTGCCATAGGAATTTTAATGTGTCCGTGTATTATACAATTAAACCTGCGCAATTGACCATTACGGACCATTATCATGTTATTTAATGTAATAGGTCGCGGAACTCTTTGAGTTCCGCCTTTATCCCCAATATGCTATATAGTTGTTGAACTGCAGTAGATCTATTCTATAATCATAATGCACAAGTAGCTTTGATAGCCTCTGTCCACAATATAAATTGCACTGCACTTTAATATTTAATGGTCTTGGTTCCCTACCGGTCCTGCCTTTATCCAATGTATTTATTTGCACTGCATTATGATAAAATGACATTAACCAGCACCCTGAGGTCCTGCTTTATCCAACTTGGTTTTATACTGTAGAATGATAGAATGGCATCGATACCCTGAGGTCCTGCGTTTATCCAACTATATTTGGTACTGTAATGTGATCGAATGGCGTTGGTACCCTGAGGTCATGCCTTTATCCAACTATATTAATAATTTGGTACTGTAATGTGATAGAATGGCATTGATACACTGAGGTCATGCCTTTATCCAACTATATTTGGTACAGTAATGTGATAGAATGCCGTTGGTACCCTGAGGTCGTGCCTTTATCCACCAATATTTAATAATGCAGAATGATAGAATGGCATTGGTTCCCTGAGGTCCTGCCAATATCCAACTATATTTTATACTGTAGACTGGTAGAATGACATTGGTACCCTGAGGTCCTGCCAATAGCCATCAATATTTTGTAGTGTAGAATGGTAGAATGACATTGGTACCCTGAGGTTCTGCCAATATCCAACAATATTTTGTACTGTAGACAGATACAATGACATTGGTACCCTGAGGTCCTGCCAATATCCAACTATATTTTATACTGCAGAACGATAGGATGACATTGGTACCCTGAGGTCCTGCCAATATCCATCAATATTTTGTACTGTAATGTGGTAGAATGGCATTGGTACCCTGAGGTCCTGCCAATATCCAACAAAAGTTTGTACAGTAGACTGATAGTATGGCGTTGGTACCCTGAGGTCCTGCCAATATCCAACAAAAGTTTGTACAGTAGACTGATAGTATGGCGTTGGTACCCTGAGGTCCTGCCAATATCCAACAAAAGTTTGTACAGTAGACTGATAGTATGGCGTTGGTACCCTGAGGTCCTGCCAATATCCAACTATATTTTGTACTGTAATGCGGTAGAATGACATTGGTACCCTGAGGTCCTGCCAATATCCAACTATGTTTATACTGTAATGTGTCAGAATGACATTGGTACCCTGAGGTCCTGCCAATATCCAACAATATTTTGTACTGTAATGTGGTAGAATGACGTTGGTACCCTGAGGTCCTGCCAATATCCATCAATATTTTGTACTGTAATGTGGTAGAATGACATTGGTACCCTGAGGTCCTGCCAATATCCAACTATATTTATACTGTATAAAGATAGAATGGCGTTGGTACCCTGAGGTCCTGCCAATATCCAACTATATTTTGTACTGTAATGTGGTAGAATGACGTTGGTACCCTGAGGTCCTGCCAATATCCATCATTATTTTGTACTGTAATGTGGTAGAATGACGTTGGTACCCTGAGGTCCTGCCAATATCCATCAATATTTTGTACTGTAATGTGGTAGAATGACATTGGTACCCTGAGGTCCTGCCAATATCCAACTATATTTATACTGAATAACGATAGAATGGGCTTGGTACCCTGAGGTCCTGCCAATATCCAACTATATTTTGTACTATAATGTGGTAGAATGACATTGGTACCCTAAGGTCCTGCCAATATCCAACTATATTTTATACTGTATAACGATAGAATGGCGTTGGTACCCTGAGGTCCTGCCAATATCCAACTATATTTTGTACTGTAGACTGATAGAATAACATTGGTACCCTGAGGTCCTGCCAATAGCCAACTATATTATATATCATAGAATGTTAGAATGACGTTGGTACCCTGAGGTCCTGCCAATAGCCAACTATATTTTATACTGTAGACTGATAGAATGGCGTTGGTACCCTGAGGTCCTGCCAATATCCAACTATATTTAGTACTGTATACTGGTAGAATGACATTGGCACCATGAGGTCCTGCCAATATCCAACTATATTTTGCACTGTAGACTGGTAGAATGGTGTTGGTACCCTGAGGTCCTGCCAATATCCAACAATATTTTGTACGGTAATGTGGTAGAATGACATTGGTACCCTGAGGTCCTGCCAATATCCAACTATATTTTATTCTGTAGACTGATAGAATGGCGTTGGTACCCTGAGGTCCTGCCAATAGCCAACTATATTTTGTACTATAATATGGAAGAAAGACATTGGTACCCTGAGGTCCTGCCAATATCCAACTATATTTTATACTGTATAACGATAGAATGGCGTTGGTACCCTGAAGTCCTGCCAATATCCAACTATATTTTATACTATATAACGATAGAATGGCGTTGGTACCCTGAGGTCCTGCCAATATCCAACTATATTTTATACTGTATAACGATAAAATGGCGTTGGTACCCTGAGGTCCTGCCAATAGCCAACTATATTTTATACTGTAGACTGATAGAATGGCGTTGGTACCCTGAGGTCCTGCCAATATCAAACTATATTTAGTACTGTAGACTGATAGAATGGCGTTGGTACCCTGAGGTCCTGCCAATATTACTGTACAGTATTTAGTACTGTATGCTGGTAGAATGACATTGGCACCATGTGGTCCTGCCAATATCCAACTATATTTTGCACTGTAGACTGGTAGAATGGTGTTGGTACCCTGAGGTCCTGCCAATATCCAACAATATTTTGTACTGTAATGTGGTAGAATGGCGTTGGTACCCTGAGGTCCTGCCGATAGCCAACTATATTTTGTACTATAATATGGAAGAAAGACATTGGTACCCTGAGGTCCTGCCAATATCCAACTATATTTTATACTGTATAACGATAGAATGGCGTTGGTACCCTGAGGTCCTGCCAATATCCAACTATATTTTACACTATATAACGATAGAATGGCGTTGGTACCCTGAGGTCCTGCCAATATCCAACTATATTTTATACTGTATAACGATAGAATGGCGTTGGAACCCTGAGGTCCTGCCAATATCCAACTATATTTTGTACTGTAGACTGATAGAATGACATTGGTACCCTGAGGTCCTGCCAATAGCCAACTATATTTTTTACTTTAGAATGTTAGAATGACGTTGGTACCCTGAGGTCCTGCCAATAGCCAACTATAATTTGTACTGTAGACTGATAGGATGACATTGGTACCCTGAGGTCCTACCAATAGCCAACTATATTTTATACTGTAGAATGTTAGGATGACGTTGGCACCCTGAGGTCCTGCCAATATCCAACTATATTTTATACTGTAGACTGCTAGAAGACATTGGTACCCTGAGGTCCTGCCAATATCAAACTATATTTTGCACTATAGACTGATAGAATGACATTGGTACCCTGAGGTCCTGCCAATATCCAACTATATTTTGCACTGTAGACTGGTAGAATGACATTGGTACCCTGAGGTCCTGCCAATAGCCAACTATATTTTGTACTGTACAATGATAGAATGACATTGGTACCCTGAGGTCCTGCCAATATCCAACTGTATTTTATACTGTAGACTGATAGAATGGCGTTGGTACCCTGAAGTCCTGCCAATAGCCCACTGTCTTTTGCACTATAATGTGGTAGAATGACATTGGTACCATGAGGTCCTGCCAATATCCAACTTTATTTTTTACTGTAGAATGGTAGAGTAACATTGGTACCCTGAGGTCCTGCCAATATCAAACTATATTTTGCACTGTAGACTGGTAGAATGGTGTTGGTACCATGAGGTCCTGCCAATGTCCAACTATATTTTATACTGTAGACTGATAGAATGGCGTTGGTACCCTGAGGTCCTGCCGATATCCAACTATATTGTATACTGTAGACTGATAGATTGACATTGGTTCCCTGAAGGGCCTGCCAATATCCAACCATATTTTGTACTGTAGACTGGTAGAATGACATTGGTACCCTGAGGTCCTGCCAATATCCAACTATATTTTGCACTGTAGAATGATAGAATGGCTTTGATTCCCTGAGGTCCTGCCTATATCCAACTTAATTTTGTACTGTAGAATGGTAGAGTAACATTGGTACCCTGAGGTCCTGCCAATATTCAACTATATTTTGCACTGTAGACTGGTAGAATGACATTGGTACCCTGAGGTCCTGCCAATATCCAACTATATTTTATTCTGTAGACTGATACAATGGCGTTGGTACCCTGAGGTCCTGCCAATAGCCAACTTTATTTTGTACTATAATATGGAAGAAAGACATTGGTACCCTGAGGTCCTGCCAATATCCAACTATATTTTATACTGTATAACGATAGAATGACGTTGGTACCCTGAGGTCCTGCCAATATCCAACTATATTTTATACTGTATAACGATATAATGGCGTTGGTACCCTGAGGTCCTGCTAATATCCAACTATATTTTATACTGTATAACGATAGAATGGCGTTGGTACCCTGAGGTCCTGCCAATATCCAACTATATTTTGTACTGTAGACTGATAGAATGACATTGGTACCCTGAGGTCCTGCCAATAGCCAACAATATTTTTTACTGTAGAAAAGTAGAATGACATTGGTACCCTGAGGTCCTGCCAATAGCCAACTATATTTTGTACTGTAGACTGATAGAATGACATTGGTACCCTGAGGTCCTACCAATAGCCAACCATATTTTATACTGTAGAATGTTAGAATGACGTTGGTACCCTGAGGTCCTGCCAATATCCAACTATATTTTATATTGTAGACTGCTAGAAGACATTGGTACCCTGAGGTCCTGCCAATATCAAACTATATTTTGCACTTTAGACTGATAGAAAGACATTGGTACCCTGAGGTCCTGCCAATATCCAACTATATTTTGCTCTGTAGACTATAGAATGACATTGGTACCTTGAGGTCCTGCCAATATTCAACTATATTTTGCACTGTAGACTGGTAGAATGACATTGGTACCCTGAGGTACTGCCAATAGCCAACTGTATTTTGTACTGTAGAATGATAGAATGACATTGGTATCCTGAGGTCCTGCCAATATCCAACTGTATTTTATACTGTAGACTGATAGAATGGCGTCTGTACCCTGAAGTCCTGCCAATAGCCCACTGTGTTTTGTACTATAATGCGGTAGAATGACATTGGTACCCTGAGGTCCTGCCAATATACAACTTTATTTTGTACTGTAGAATGGTAGAGTTACATTGGTACCCTGAGGTCCTGCCAATATCCAACTATATTTTATACTGTAGACTGGTAGAATGACATTGGTACCCTGAGGTCCTGCCAATAGCCATCAATATTTTGTAGTGTAGAATGGTAGAATGACATTGGTACCCTGAGGTTCTGCCAATATCCAACAATATTTTGTACTGTAGACAGATACAATGACATTGGTACCCTGAGGTCCTGCCAATATCCAACTATATTTTATACTGCAGAACGATAGGATGACATTGGTACCCTGAGGTCCTGCCAATATCCATCAATATTTTGTACTGTAATGTGGTAGAATGGCATTGGTACCCTGAGGTCCTGCCAATATCCAACAAAAGTTTGTACAGTAGACTGATAGTATGGCGTTGGTACCCTGAGGTCCTGCCAATATCCAACAAAAGTTTGTACAGTAGACTGATAGTATGGCGTTGGTACCCTGAGGTCCTGCCAATATCCAACAAAAGTTTGTACAGTAGACTGATAGTATGGCGTTGGTACCCTGAGGTCCTGCCAATATCCAACTATATTTTGTACTGTAATGCGGTAGAATGACATTGGTACCCTGAGGTCCTGCCAATATCCAACTATGTTTATACTGTAATGTGTCAGAATGACATTGGTACCCTGAGGTCCTGCAAATATCCAACAATATTTTGTACTGTAATGTGGTAGAATGACGTTGGTACCCTGAGGTCCTGCCAATATCCATCAATATTTTGTACTGTAATGTGGTAGAATGACATTGGTACCCTGAGGTCCTGCCAATATCCAACTATATTTATACTGTATAAAGATAGAATGGCGTTGGTACCCTGAGGTCCTGCCAATATCCAACTATATTTTGTACTGTAATGTGGTAGAATGACGTTGGTACCCTGAGGTCCTGCCAATATCCATCATTATTTTGTACTGTAATGTGGTAGAATGACGTTGGTACCCTGAGGTCCTGCCAATATCCATCAATATTTTGTACTGTAATGTGGTAGAATGACATTGGTACCCTGAGGTCCTGCCAATATCCAACTATATTTATACTGAATAACGATAGAATGGGCTTGGTACCCTGAGGTCCTGCCAATATCCAACTATATTTTGTACTATAATGTGGTAGAATGACATTGGTACCCTAAGGTCCTGCCAATATCCAACTATATTTTATACTGTATAACGATAGAATGGCGTTGGTACCCTGAGGTCCTGCCAATATCCAACTATATTTTGTACTGTAGACTGATAGAATAACATTGGTACCCTGAGGTCCTGCCAATAGCCAACTATATTATATATCATAGAATGTTAGAATGACGTTGGTACCCTGAGGTCCTGCCAATAGCCAACTATATTTTATACTGTAGACTGATAGAATGGCGTTGGTACCCTGAGGTCCTGCCAATATCCAACTATATTTAGTACTGTATACTGGTAGAATGACATTGGCACCATGAGGTCCTGCCAATATCCAACTATATTTTGCACTGTAGACTGGTAGAATGGTGTTGGTACCCTGAGGTCCTGCCAATATCCAACAATATTTTGTACGGTAATGTGGTAGAATGACATTGGTACCCTGAGGTCCTGCCAATATCCAACTATATTTTATTCTGTAGACTGATAGAATGGCGTTGGTACCCTGAGGTCCTGCCAATAGCCAACTATATTTTGTACTATAATATGGAAGAAAGACATTGGTACCCTGAGGTCCTGCCAATATCCAACTATATTTTATACTGTATAACGATAGAATGGCGTTGGTACCCTGAAGTCCTGCCAATATCCAACTATATTTTATACTATATAACGATAGAATGGCGTTGGTACCCTGAGGTCCTGCCAATATCCAACTATATTTTATACTGTATAACGATAAAATGGCGTTGGTACCCTGAGGTCCTGCCAATAGCCAACTATATTTTATACTGTAGACTGATAGAATGGCGTTGGTACCCTGAGGTCCTGCCAATATCAAACTATATTTAGTACTGTAGACTGATAGAATGGCGTTGGTACCCTGAGGTCCTGCCAATATTACTGTACAGTATTTAGTACTGTATACTGGTAGAATGACATTGGCACCATGTGGTCCTGCCAATATCCAACTATATTTTGCACTGTAGACTGGTAGAATGGTGTTGGTACCCTGAGGTCCTGCCAATATCCAACAATATTTTGTACTGTAATGTGGTAGAATGGCGTTGGTACCCTGAGGTCCTGCCGATAGCCAACTATATTTTGTACTATAATATGGAAGAAAGACATTGGTACCCTGAGGTCCTGCCAATATCCAACTATATTTTATACTGTATAACGATAGAATGGCGTTGGTACCCTGAGGTCCTGCCAATATCCAACTATATTTTACACTATATAACGATAGAATGGCGTTGGTACCCTGAGGTCCTGCCAATATCCAACTATATTTTATACTGTATAACGATAGAATGGCGTTGGAACCCTGAGGTCCTGCCAATATCCAACTATATTTTGTACTGTAGACTGATAGAATGACATTGGTACCCTGAGGTCCTGCCAATAGCCAACTATATTTTTTACTTTAGAATGTTAGAATGACGTTGGTACCCTGAGGTCCTGCCAATAGCCAACTATAATTTGTACTGTAGACTGATAGGATGACATTGGTACCCTGAGGTCCTACCAATAGCCAACTATATTTTATACTGTAGAATGTTAGGATGACGTTGGCACCCTGAGGTCCTGCCAATATCCAACTATATTTTATACTGTAGACTGCTAGAAGACATTGGTACCCTGAGGTCCTGCCAATATCAAACTATATTTTGCACTATAGACTGATAGAATGACATTGGTACCCTGAGGTCCTGCCAATATCCAACTATATTTTGCACTGTAGACTGGTAGAATGACATTGGTACCCTGAGGTCCTGCCAATAGCCAACTATATTTTGTACTGTACAATGATAGAATGACATTGGTACCCTGAGGTCCTGCCAATATCCAACTGTATTTTATACTGTAGACTGATAGAATGGCGTTGGTACCCTGAAGTCCTGCCAATAGCCCACTGTCTTTTGCACTATAATGTGGTAGAATGACATTGGTACCATGAGGTCCTGCCAATATCCAACTTTATTTTTTACTGTAGAATGGTAGAGTAACATTGGTACCCTGAGGTCCTGCCAATATCAAACTATATTTTGCACTGTAGACTGGTAGAATGGTGTTGGTACCATGAGGTCCTGCCAATGTCCAACTATATTTTATACTGTAGACTGATAGAATGGCGTTGGTACCCTGAGGTCCTGCCGATATCCAACTATATTGTATACTGTAGACTGATAGATTGACATTGGTTCCCTGAAGGGCCTGCCAATATCCAACCATATTTTGTACTGTAGACTGGTAGAATGACATTGGTACCCTGAGGTCCTGCCAATATCCAACTATATTTTGCACTGTAGAATGATAGAATGGCTTTGATTCCCTGAGGTCCTGCCTATATCCAACTTAATTTTGTACTGTAGAATGGTAGAGTAACATTGGTACCCTGAGGTCCTGCCAATATTCAACTATATTTTGCACTGTAGACTGGTAGAATGACATTGGTACCCTGAGGTCCTGCCAATATCCAACTATATTTTATTCTGTAGACTGATACAATGGCGTTGGTACCCTGAGGTCCTGCCAATAGCCAACTTTATTTTGTACTATAATATGGAAGAAAGACATTGGTACCCTGAGGTCCTGCCAATATCCAACTATATTTTATACTGTATAACGATAGAATGACGTTGGTACCCTGAGGTCCTGCCAATATCCAACTATATTTTATACTGTATAACGATATAATGGCGTTGGTACCCTGAGGTCCTGCTAATATCCAACTATATTTTATACTGTATAACGATAGAATGGCGTTGGTACCCTGAGGTCCTGCCAATATCCAACTATATTTTGTACTGTAGACTGATAGAATGACATTGGTACCCTGAGGTCCTGCCAATAGCCAACAATATTTTTTACTGTAGAAAAGTAGAATGACATTGGTACCCTGAGGTCCTGCCAATAGCCAACTATATTTTGTACTGTAGACTGATAGAATGACATTGGTACCCTGAGGTCCTACCAATAGCCAACCATATTTTATACTGTAGAATGTTAGAATGACGTTGGTACCCTGAGGTCCTGCCAATATCCAACTATATTTTATATTGTAGACTGCTAGAAGACATTGGTACCCTGAGGTCCTGCCAATATCAAACTATATTTTGCACTATAGACTGATAGAAAGACATTGGTACCCTGAGGTCCTGCCAATATCCAACTATATTTTGCTCTGTAGACTATAGAATGACATTGGTACCTTGAGGTCCTGCCAATATTCAACTATATTTTGCACTGTAGACTGGTAGAATGACATTGGTACCCTGAGGTACTGCCAATAGCCAACTGTATTTTGTACTGTAGAATGATAGAATGACATTGGTATCCTGAGGTCCTGCCAATATCCAACTGTATTTTATACTGTAGACTGATAGAATGGCGTCTGTACCCTGAAGTCCTGCCAATAGCCCACTGTGTTTTGTACTATAATGCGGTAGAATGACATTGGTACCCTGAGGTCCTGCCAATATACAACTTTATTTTGTACTGTAGAATGGTAGAGTTACATTGGTACCCTGAGGTCCTGCCAATATCCAACTATATTTTATACTGTAGACTGATAGAATGGCGTTGGTACCCTGAGGTCCTGCCGATATCCAACTATATTGTATACTGTAGACTGATAGATTGACATTGGTTCCCTGAAGGGCCTGCTAATATCCAACTATATTTTGTACTGTAGACTGGTATAATGACATTAGTACACTGAGGTCCTGCCAATATCCAACTATATTTTGCACTGTAGAATGATAGAATGGCTTTGATTCCCTGAGGTCCTGCCTATATCCAACTTTATTTTGTACTGTAGAATGGTAGAGTAACATTGGTACCCTGAGGTCCTGCCAATATTCAACTATATTTTGCACTGTAGACTGGTAGAATGGTGTTGGTACCCTGAGGTCCTGCCAATATCCAACAATATTAAATACTGTAGAATAGTAGAATGGCATTGGTACCCTGAGGTCCTGCCAATATCCAACGATATTTTGAACTGTAGAATGATATAATGGCATTGGTACCCTGAGGTCCTGCTAATATCCAACAATATTTTGTACTGTAGAATGATAGAATGGCATTGGTACCCTGAAATCCTGCCAATATCCAACAATATTTTGTACTGAAGAATGATAAAATGGCATTGGTACCCTGAGGTCCTGCCAATATCCAACAATATTAAATACTGTAGAATAGTAGAATGGCATTGGTACCCTGAAGTCCTGCCAATATCCAACAATACTAAATACTGTAGAATGACATTGGTACCCTGAGGTCCTGCCGATATCTAACAATATTACATACTGTAGAATAATAGAATGGCATTGGTATCCTGAGGTCCTGCCAATATCCAACAATATTTTGTACTGTAGAATGATATAATGGCATTGGTACCATGAAATCCTGCCAATGTCCAACAATATTTTGTACTGTAGAATGATAGAATGACATTGGTACCCTGAGGTCCTGCTAATATCCAACAATATTAAATACTGTAGAATAGTAGAATGGCATTAGTACCCTGAAGTCCTGCCAATATCCAACTATACTAAATACTGTAGAATGGTAGAATGACATTGGTACCCTGAGGTCCTGCCAATATCCAACAATATTAAATACTGTAGAAATTAAAATAGTAGAATGGCATTGGTACCCCGAGGTCCTGGCAATATCCAACAATATTTTGTACTGTAGAATGATATAATGGCATTTGTACCCTGAAGTCCTGCCAATATCCAACAATATTTTGGACTGTAGAATGATAGAATGGCATTGGTACCCTGAGGTCCTGCCAATATCCAACGCTATTTTGTACTGTAGAATAATAGAATGGCATTGGTACCCTGAGGTCCTGCCAATATCCAACAATATTAAATACTGTACAAAAGTAGAATGGCATTGGTACCCTGAGGTCTTGCCAATATCCAACTATATTTTGTACTGTAGAATAATAGAATGGCATTGGTACCCTGAGGTCCTGCCAATATCCAACAATATTTTGTACTGTAGAATGATAGAATGGTATTGGTTCCCTGAGGTCCTGCCAATATCCAACAATTTTTTGGACTGTAGACTGATAGAATGGCATTGGTACCCTGAGGTCCAGCCAATATCCAACTATATTTTTGTACTGTAGAATGATATAATGGCATTGGTACCCTTTGTTCTTGTCTTTATCCAACTATATTTTATACTGTAATGTGATAGAATGGCATTGGTACCCTTAGGTTCTGCCTTTATCCAACTATATTTTATACTGTAATGTGATAGAATGGCATTGATACTGTTCGGTCATGTCCTTATCCTGCTGTATTGTGTACTGTAGATTGATAAAATGGCGTTGGTAATCTGGGGTCCTGCCTTTATTTAACTACATATCGTTTATAGTGTCAACTCATTACGGACTGAACCAAATACTTCATGACTGAATAGAACATTTTTGTCAACTCTTTACTGTTATAACGAAACACTTGTTGAATGAATTAACCACGCACTGACTGAATGAATTCCGCATAGACTGACTGAAACACTTGTTGAATGGATGTAACACGTGTTGAATGAGTGAACCACTCACTAACTAATCATTCACTGCCTGACTGAAACACTTACTTAATGAATGAATCACTTGCTGACCAAATGAATAACTCACTGACTGAATGGAAAACTCACAGACTGAATGAATCATGCACAGACAGAATGAACCAATCACAGACTGAATGTAACCATCACAGACCGAATGAAACACTCTCAGACTGAATGAAACACTCACAGACTGAATGAACCACACGTGCTGTCCAAATGAACTACACACATACTGAATGAAACACTCACATACTGAATGAATCACTTGCTGAATAAATATTACACTTGTTGAATGAATAAACCACTCGCTGACTTATTGAAACACTCACAGACTGAATTTAACAATCACATACTGAATGAATCACTTGTTGAAGGAATGAACCACTCACTGACTGAATGAACCTCTAACTTACTAAATGAGACACTAACAGACAGCATGAAACACTTGTTGACCAAATGAATCACTCACATACTGAATGGATCACTCACATACTGAATGTAACACTCAAAGACTGAATAAATCACTCACTAAATGAATGGAACAGTTGCTTACCAAATGAATCACTCACCAACTGAATGAATCTCTCACTGACTGAATGGAAGACTCACAATCACTATTGAAACACTCACAGACTAAATGAAACACACATAGACTGAATGAATCACTCACTAAATGAATGAAATACTCGTGCTGACCAAATGAACTGCTCACCGATTAAATGAAACACTCAAATGCTTAATGTTTTACACACAGTCTGCATGCATCACTCACTAAATGAATGAATTATTTTTTGACTGAATGAAACACTTGCTCACTCATTACTGACTGACTAAAACACTTGCTGACCGAATGAAAAACTAGCTGACGGAGAATGAAACACTTGCTGACACGTTACTGACTGAATCAAACATTTGCTGACCAAATGAAACACTAACTGACTGAATTAAACTCTTGCTGACTGAATCAAAGACTTGCTGGATGTATGAACCACATGCTGACTTATAACTGTTTGGATAAGACACTTGCTGACAGAATGAAATGCATTTGACCCATTTCTGACTGCATGAAAAACTTACTGACGGAATGAAACACTTCCTGACACATTACTGATTGAATGAAACATTTGCTGACTGAATGAAACACTTGCTGACTAATTTCTGACTTACTGAAAACTGACTGACTGACTGAATGAAACCCTTGCTGACTTATTAATGACTGAATGAAACACTTGCTGACTCATTTCTGACTGATTGACAAACTAACTGACTGAATCCAACACTTCCTGATTCATAACTGATTGAATGAAATACTTGCTGACTGAATAAAACAATTGCTGACCCAATACTTACGAAATTAAACACTTGCTAACTGAATGGAAAAAATGCTGACTGTATGAAATACTTGCTGAATCAATATTGACTGTATGAAAGACTTGCTGATTGTATGAAACAATTGCTGACTGAATCAAACACTTGCTGACTGAATTAAACATTTGCTGACTCATTACTGACTGTATTAAATACATGTTAACTTCATGAAATACTTTTTACTTCATGATAAACTTGTTGACTGAATAAAACACTTTCTGACCAATAACTGACTGAATGAAACACTTGCTGATTCATTACTGACTGAATTGAACACTTACTGACTGTTTGAAACACTTGCTGACTCCTTACTGACTGAATGAAACACTTGCTGACTGTATGAAACACTTGCTGAGTCATTACTGACTGAATGTAATACTTGCTGACTGAATGAAACACTTGCTGACCAAAAAACAGACTGAATGTAACACATCCTGACTGAATCAAGCACTTGCTGACAGAATCAAACATTTGCTGACTCATTACTGAGTGTATTAAATACATGATGACTTCATGAAATACTTGTTGACTGAATGAAATACTTGTTGACTGAATAAAACACTTTCTGACCAATAACTGACTGAATGAAACGCTTGCTGATTCATTACTGACTGAATTTAACACTTACTGACTGTTTGAAACACTTGCTGACTTCTTACTGACTGAATGAAGCACTTGCTGACTGTATGAAACACTTGCTGAGTCATAACTGACTTAATTAAACACTTGTTGACTGTATAAAACACTTGTTGACTGTATGAAACACTTGTTGCCAGTATGAAATACTTGCTGACTTATTACTGACTTAATTAAACACTTGCTGACTGAATGTTACACTTGCTGACTGAATGAAACACTTGTTGGATGATTGAAACACTTCCTGACTGAATGAAACACGTGCTGACTGTATGAAACACTTGTTGACTGTATGAAACATTTGCTTACTCATTACTGACTGAATGTAATACTTGCAAACTGAATGAAACACTTGCTGACCCAATACTGACGAAATTAAACACTTGCTAACTGAAAGGAAAAAATGCTGACTGTATGAAATACTTGCTGAATCATTATTGACTGTATGAAAGACTTGCTGATTGTATGAAACAATTGCTGACTGAATCAAAAACTTGCTGACTGAATTAAACATTTGCTGACTCATTACTGACTGTATTAAATACATGATGACTTTATGAAAAATTTGTTGACTGAATGAAATACTTGTTGACTGTATGAAACAATATTTGCTTACTCATTACTGACTGAATGTAATACTTGCTAACTGAATAAAACAATTGCTGACCCAATACTGACGAAATTAAACACTTGCTAACTGAATGGAAAAATGCTGACTGTATGAAATACTTGCTGAGTCATAACTGACTGAATGTAATACTTGCTGACTGAATGAAACACTTGCTGACCAAATACAGATGAATGTAACACATCCTGACTGAATCAAGCACTTGCTGATAGAATCAAACATTTGCTGACTCATTACTGAGTGTATTTAATACATGATGACTTCATGAAATACTTGTTGACTTCATGAAATACTTGTTGACTGAATAAAACACTTTCTGACCCAAAACTGACTGAATGAAACACTTGCTGATTCATCACTGACTGAATTAAACACTTACTGACTGTTTGAAACACTTACTGACTCCTTAATGACTGAATGAAGCACTCGACGACTGTATGAAACACTTGCTGAGTCCTTACTGACTTAATTAAACACTTGTTGACTGTATGAAACACTTGTTGCCAGTATGAAATACTTGCTGACTTATTACTGACTTAATTAAACACTTGCTGACTGAATGTTACACTTGCTGACTGAATGAAACACTTGTTGGATGATTGAAACACTTCTTGCCTGCATGAAACACGTGCTGACTGTTTGAAACACTTGTTGACTGTATGAAACATTTGCTTACTCATTACTGACTGAATGTAACACTTGCTTACTGAATGAAACACTTGCTGACTCAATACTGACGAAATTAAACACTTGTTAACTGTATGGAAACATTGCTGACTGTATAAAATACTTGCTGAATCATTATTGAATGTATGAAAGACTTGCTGATTGTATGAAACAATTGCGGACTGAATCAAACACTTGCTGACCGAATTAAACATTTGCGGACTCATTACTGACTGTATTAAATACATGTTGACTTCATGAAATACTTGTTGACTTCATGATATACTTGTTGACTGAATAAAACACTTTCTGACCAATAACTGACTGAATGAAACACTTGCTGATTCAATTATGACTGAATTAAACACTTACTGACTGTTTGAAACATTTGCTGACTCCTTACTGTCTGAATGTAATACTTGCTGACTGAATGAAACACTTGCTGACCCAATACAGACTGAATGTAATACATCCTGACTGAATAAAAAACTTGCTGACTGAATAAAACACTTGTTGACTGAATGCAACACGTGTTGACTGAATTAAACACTTGTTGACTGTATGAAACACTTGTTGACTCATAACTGACTGAATGTAACAATTGCTGACTGAATGAAACAGTTACTGACCCAATACAGACTGAATGAAACACTTGCTGACTGAATGAGACACTTGAAGACTCATTACTGACTATATCAAACGATTTCTAACTGTATCAAACACTTGCTGACTGTATGAAACAATTGCTGACTGAATCAAACATTTGCTGACTCATAACTGACAGTTAAAACACATGTTGACTGAATGAAATACTTGTTGACTAAATGAAATACTCGTTGACTGAATGAAACACTTGCTGACTCATTACTGACTCATTGAAACACGTGTTGACGGAATGAAACACTTGCTGACTGATCAAATATTTTTTGACTCAATGCTGACTGTATTAAGCATATGTTGACTTCATGTAATACTTGTTGACTGATTGAAGCACTTTCTGACCGATTACTGACTGAATTAAACATTTCTGACCAATAACTGACTGAATGAAACACTTGCCGACTCATTACTGTCTCAATGGAACGTTTGTTGACTGCATGAAACACGTGTTTACTTCATTAAATACTTGTTGACTGAATGAAACACTTGTTGCCTCATTTATGACAGAATGAAACACTTTCTGACTGAATGAAACACTTGCTGACAGAATGAAACACTTGCTGACCCAATACAGACTGAATGAAACACTTGCTGATTGAATGAAACACTTGCTGACTGAATGACAAAATTGCTGACTGATTGAACCACGTTTGGCTGAATGAAATACTTGCTGACTCATTACTGCCTGAATCAAACACTTGCTGACTGTACAAAACATGTGCTGACTAAATGAAATACTTGTTGACAGAATGAAACAAGTCTTGACTCATTTATGACAGAATGAAACACTTGCTGGCTGAATGAAACACTTGCTGACTGAAGGAAATAGTTGTTTATTCAATGAGACACTTGCTGACTCATTAATGACTGTATGAAACACTTGCTGACTATGTGAAACACTTGCTGACTAATTACTGGCAGAATTAAACACTTGCTGACTGTTTTAAACACTTGCTGACTAATAACTGACTGAATCAAACACTTATTGACTGTATGAAACACTTGCTAACTAATTTCTGATTGAATATAACACTTGCTGACTTCATTAAACACTTGTTGGCTGAATGAAACACTTACTGACCCATTTTGATTGTATTAAACACGTGTCGACTGAATAAAACAACTGTGGATTGAATGTAACACTTTCTGACTAAATCAAATACTTGCTGACTGAATCAAGCACTTGCTGACTCAATGCTGATTGAATTTAACACTTGCTAACTCATTATGGACATAATTAAACACTCACTGACTTATTACTGACTGCATTCAACACTTGTTGATTGAATGAAACAATTGGTGTTTAAATGAAACACTTGTTGACTAATTCAAACACTTGCTGACTGATTCAAACACATGCTGACTGATTTAAACTCTTGCTGATTCATTGCTGACTTAATTAAACACTTGTTGACTGAATACAACACTTGTTGACAAAACGAAATACTCATTAATGACTAAATTAAACACTTCCTGACTGTATTAAACAATCGGTGACTGAATGAAACACTTGGTGACTCATAACTGACTGATTGAAAAACTTGCTGACTGATTGAAACACTTGTTGCCTGTATGAAACTCTTGCTGACTCATTACTAACTGAATAAAACACTTGCTGTCTGTATGAAACATTTGGGAACTGCATGAAACACTTGCTGACTCATAACTGACTGATTAAAAAACTTTCTGACTGACTGAAGCACGTGTTGACTGAATGTAACACACACTGACTCAATGGAGAATACATTGATGAAACACAAACTGACTCAATGAAACACACACTGACTAAATGAAACATACACTGACTAAATGAAACACTTCTGACTTAATGAAACATACACTGACTCAATGAAATATACACTGACTCAATGAAACATACACTGACTCTTTGAAACGTTCACTGACTCAATGAAACATTCACTGTCTCTATGAAACATACACTGACTCTATGAAACATACACTGACTCTATGAAACATACACTGTCTCTATGAAACATACACTGTCTCTATGAAACATACACTGACTCTATGAAACATACACTGTCTCTATGAAACATACACTGACTCTATGAAACATACACTATCTCTATGAAACATACACTGACTCAATGAAACATACACTGACTCTATGAAACATACACTGTCTCTATGAAACATACACTGACTCAATGAAACATACACTGACTCAATGAAACATACACTGACTCTATGAAACATACACTGACTCAATGAAACATACACTGACTCTATGAAACATACACTGACTCAATGAAACATACACTGACTCAATGAAACATACACCGACTCAATGAAACATACACTGACTCATTGAAACATACACTGACTCTATGAAACATACACTGACTATATGAAACACACTGACTCTATGAAACATACACTGTCTCTATGAAACATACACTGACTCAATTAAACATACAATGACTCTATAAAACATACACTGACTGAATGAGACATACACTGACTCTATGCAACACACACTGACTCTGTGAAACATACACTGACTCAATGAGACATACACTGGCTCAATGAGACATACACTGACTCTATGAAACATACACTGACTCAATGAAACGTAAACTGACTCTATGCAACACACACTGACTCAATGAAACATACACTGACTCAATGAAACGTACACTGACTCAATGACTTAATTAACTGACCAACGGTTAACACGTTCAACATCTCTGAAATACTTTAAGGGACCAATACGCAGCCTCCTTATTAAGGTGCCATTTGGTTTAATCGTTTACTGGAGCATATCGTGTGTGCTTTTTCGGTGTGATAAAACTGATTTCGTTTAAAGGGAAGACTGTCCATTCAATACAACATCATTGTCATTAAAATCATATGACGAATTTAAGATTTTTAAAGTTTTAGTATTGTTGTTATATTTATTTTACATAGTATACATTGACACAATGGAGCATACACTGACTCCTTCAGCTCTCAATTAAACACACTTTCTTTACTTACTCAATGAAACACACATTTACTCAATGAAGCACTCTATTGATTAAATGAAACACATTGACTCGGTGGAACACACATTGACTCCTTACTCAGTAGAGTGAATCAAGCATACGCTGTTTCCCTACTGGCAGCATGAAATTCTGACTAAAAGGAACACACATTTGGCTGAAGAAACATGCACTGAGTCAATTCTGGCAAAATAAAACACATACTAGCTGAATGAAGCATGCACTGATGTTTTACTCATTGATTGAAACTCTCACTGAATGATTAAAACTCTCAGTGAATGAATGAAAAGGATGCCTAACTGAAGGACTCCATGTGAAATTAAATGTGAAGGGAATGTTAAATATTTACTGAGTCAAACTAATGTAGTGTAGAAGTCTTTCTCCTTATCTGTACTTTCCAATGTTTATTGATCTCTGTTAATGCATATATTGATACATTTTTATTGTTATAATAAATTTATTGCGAAATTCCCGGTACCGATAGCTGCAGTACATGGTATAATATCATTGACTCAGTAATAATTCTTACAATTTAACTGTTTTTCAGACAAAGTTATGCCAATGAGTGGAATAAGGATTATCACTATGGATTTCATAAAAGTCTTTAGTACAAAGAAATTCCAGATCAGCGTTCGATCCAGAGAGGAGATTTAAATAGTCTTTAACGGTGACTATACAAATGACAATGGGCCAGTGACAGAAAAAAAGAAGAAACAAATTTCACAGCAAAAACAAAACGAAACGGGCAGAATTAGAAGAAATTGTTTGATAATCCTAACAGAGTTCTGAATAACAGCAGGCTGCATGCCAATTTGACCACTTACAACCCGTTTGGCCGGCTGGAAATGTGAAATTTATATACATTTTGAAGAAAATAGTTGCAGTAAGGACCTTATCAGGCCTGTTGGTTAAGCATTTCGTTTGCTATTTTAAAATTTAATCCTGTTGTGCTTTGTTATAACAGAACAGAAACACAATTCTTCAATGGGACACAGAAATCATGAAGTTATAGCCGATTTTTAGCTATAACAGACTTCCTTATGAGGGAGCGGTAGAACATTGAAATAAAGAAGGACGAAGTCGGGGATTAGTTCATTCGCTTTCAAGCAAGTTCCATTGTATGTGACAAATTTAGTTTGCCAATAACTATTGAAATGGCTAGAAATGCGCTATTTGGTTTATCAAATTTCTCAATAGCTAATTGGAGATATTGGCTTGAAATGCATGATAAAAATTAATTTACCTTCCTGTAATTTAACCGTACTAACTTTGACACCATTTACCAATTGCAACAAAACAAGTGTCGAAGACCAATTCCTACTACACACAGACACAGTATTTAGTCAAAAGATGTAGGTTTTTTCTGGCACTAGTTTGAAAATTGAACTCAATAGCCGTATTTTGTCTGTGGCATCATTTTGTCGTAATTGTCGACGTTGTTACAATGTTTGTACCTCTGATGTTTTCTGTCGTGTACAGATTCTTTAAAAGTGTTGATTACATTTCACAAATGTCTAAACTGATTGTACACTGTATATACATGATGTGTCTCATGAGCATGGGTATGCTCGTTGGCTATAAATTGGCTATTCACTAGCGATTTAGATAGACAAATAGAAAGAAGTAAAATACATTCTGTTATTTGCCTTTGTTTAGCAAATTCATTTCTGAACTCTGCTGCAAATCTTATGTTTTGAATGGTTCATGCAAGTGGAGCCAGAGTCGCATGGTGTTAGATGAATAGCACGAAAAATTTGGTTCAAAATTATTTCTAGGAAATATCACTGCGGTGTGATGCCAACAGGTTGGATGGTGTACATTTGCAGAGTTTTGTGGTGCAATATGTTAGATCAAGCGTTTGATCGATACATGTACTTTACTGCTCATTAATTGAAATTTACGTGTAGCATATCGCTGGCTTAGAATAAAAAGGTATTACTTATATGCCTGATGCATATTTAAAATCAGCATCACAATGTGCTTCTTATGACCCTATTTCATGAAAATCGGAACTTCTCATGTTGACCAAGCTGAAACTGAAGCAGCTTGTTTAACCATAAGTAAAGAGTAATTTCCCAACAGCCTTTCCTTGTGTTCTCAACATGTAGATTTTTTGCTCGCAAACGTCTAATTATAAGTCAGCGATATATGAATGAGACACTTGGGATTGCATGCATAGTTGATGAGTCTGGGTTACTGTTAGTGACCACAGCGTATAAAACAAATCACTGTATGACTTATCGGAATCCTATAAAATTCATCTTGTATCATTTATTGCTATTGAAAGTGCATGTAAAATCTAAATACCTAAATTCCAATTACAATCTGATCTATGTACTCATTATTGCAGTACTCTATACTTCAACGTGTACTCATCATTGCAATCGCCAGACATCGGCTTATTTATACACAGTCGTAACAGCTAACTTGAAAACCTTGGTTTGGCTGAATTTCTATGTGTTGTTATAACATTTTTGTAATTCTATAAATAAACCTGTACTTATATATATGTTGTCTTGTCTTTTAAATACATGTAGTTGTACCTGTATGTTAACTATATGGCACTCTTCGACCATAGATCTCAGTATAGTCGGTATGCCAAGTACCAAAAAGTGGCCTAACCCAAAAATTTAGTACGCACAAAATGTTTTTGCATAAAATGGTTATTTAACATGTCCTTTCATAGAAACCAAATGATGCAACCTTGTCATCATTGAGCATTTTGATATATTCAAGATGGCCGCCAAGATGGCCGCCAAAAATCTAAAATGTTCATATTCATACAATCGTCTATGTTTTCAATAGTATAAAACGTGTATGTTTAGTAATTTACTGTTAAATTAGGAGTTTACATATATTTGGACAAAATATTAAATTAAAATATTCAAAATGGCCGACAAAATGGCCGCTAAATCAGAGAAAAGTTATATTTTTATTGTTTTTATCACTTTTATCACGCAAATATTCAACAATTATCGTTACATAATTAATAGTTACATAACATATCATCCAAAATAAGCTGTTAGTCATTATTAAGGTGGATGTTAACATATTTACCCCCCCCCCTACCTTTGAGGAGGGAGTATACTATTATTGTTATGTACTTAGTATATGTTGGTGATCTTCATCGATTCATCAGTCGGTAGGCTTAAAGGTTTTTGTTCAATAAAGCTTGACATAAGGACCCATAATATGTAAGCAAAGATGGGTCAGCAGACGACCCCTTTTGATGTTGGGGTAATTTTGTCAAAGGTCAGGATAGCAGTGACCTATTACATACATGAATAGACCAAATGACTGACGATTAATAAACACAGTTTAAACCAAAGATCGGAAAACAGGAACCAAACTAGTGTATATTTTTTGTTCAGTCCATTTTGTAGATCGACCTTCACTGTTGAAAACCTGGCTGGAAATTAGACATGCAAGTTGCACAAGCATATAATATTGTACTCTTTAAGAATAAACAAGTTGTTTTTTGTAGGTGAGATTTTATTTATTCATCATTTTCTGAACCACAGGACCTAAGGGTACCAATTCCATTCTACCACATTGCAATACAAAATTCATGGATATTGGCAGGACCTCAGGGTACCAATGTCATTCTACCACATTACAGTACAAAATATAGTTGGCTATTGGTAGGACCTCAGGGTACCAACGCCATTCTATCAGTCTACAGTACAAAATGGTGTTGGATATTGGCAGGACCTCAGGGTACCAATGACATTCTACCATTCTACAGTATTTAATATAGTTGGCTATTGGCAGGACCACAGGGTACCAATGTCATTCTACCACATTACAGTACAAAATATGGTTGGTTATTGGCAGGACTTCAGGGTACCAACGCCATTCTATCAGTGTACAGTACAAAATATAGTAGGATATTGGCAGGACCTCAGGGTACCAATGTCATTCTACTACATTACAGTACAAAATATTGTTGGATATTGACAAGACCTCAGGGTACCAATGCCATTCTACCATTGTACAGTATTTAATACAGTTGGATATTGGCAGGACCTCAGGGTACCAATGTTATTCTACCATTCTACAGTATTTAATATAGTTGGATATTGGCCGGACCTCAGGGTACCAATGTCATTCTACCATTCTACAATACAAAATATTGATGCTATTAGCAAGACCTCGGGGTACCAATGTCATTCTACCAGTCTACAGTACAAAATATAGTTGGCTATTGGCAGGACCTCAGGGTACCAATGTCATCCTATCAGTATACAGTACAAAATATAGTTGGCTATTGGCAGGACCTCAGGGTACCAACGCCATTCTATAAGTCTACAGTATAAAATATAGTTGGATATTGGCAGGATCTCAGGGTACCAATGTCATTCTATCAGTCTACAGTACAAAATATAGTTGGATATTGGCAGGACCTCTGGGTATCAATGCCATTCTACCACATTACAGTACAAAATATTCATGCATATTGGCAGGACCTCAGGGTACCAATGTCATTCTATCATTCTACAAAACAAAATGTAGTTGGCTATTGGCAGGACCTCAGGGTACCAATGTCATTCTACCATTCTACAGTATAAAATATAGTTGGATATTGGTAGGATCTCAGGGTACCAATTTCTTTCTACCGCATTACAGTACAAAATATTTTAGATATTGGCAGGACTTCAGGGTACCAAAGCCATTCTGCCACATTACAGTACAAAATATTGTTGGATATTGGCAGGACCTCAGGGTACCAATGTCATTGTATCTATCTACAGTACAAAATACTGTTGGATATTGGCAGGACCTCAGGGTCCCAATGCCATTCTATCGTTCTACAGTATAAAATAAAGTTGGACATTGGCAGGACCTCAGGGTACCAATGTCATTCTATCGTTCTACAGTATAAAATATTGTTGAATATTGACAGGACCTCAGGGTACCAATATCATTCTACCATATTACAGTACAAAATATTGTTGGATATTGGCAGAACCTCAGGGTACCAATGCCATTCTACCACATTACAGTACAAAATATTGTTTGATATTGGCTGGACCTCAGGGTACCAATGTCATTCTATCATTCTACAGTACAAAATATAGTAGGATATTGGCAGGACCGCAGGGTACCAATGTCATTCTACCACATTACAGTACAAAATATAGTTGGATATTGGCAGGACCTCAGGGTACCTATATCATTCTACCACATTACAGTACAAAATATTGTTGGATATTGGCAGGACCTCAGGGTACCAATGTCATTCTATCAGTCTACAGTGCAAAATATAGTTGGATATTTGCAGGACCTCAGGGTACCAATGTCATTCTATCAGTCCACAGTACAAAATATAGTTGGATATTTGCAGGACCTCAGGGTACCAAGGTCATTCCATCAGTCTACAATACAAAATAAAGTTGGATATTGGCAGGACCTCAGGGTACCAATGTCATTCTATCATTCTACAATACAAAATAAAGTTGGATATTGGCAGGACCTCAGGGTACCAATGTCATTCTATCATTCTACAATACAAAATAAAGTTGGATATTGGCAGGACCTCAGGGTACCAATGTCATTCTATCAGACTACAGTACCAAATATAGTTGGATATTGGCAGGACCTCAGGGTACCAACGTCATTCTATCATTCTACAATACAAAATAAAGTTGGATATTGGCAGGACCTCAGGGTACCAATGTCATTCTATCATTCTACAATACAAAATAAAGTTGGATATTGGCAGGACCTCAGGGTACCAATGTCATTCTATCAGACTACAGTACAAAATATAGTTGGATATTGGCAGGACCTCAGGGTACCAACGTCATTCTATCATTCTACAATACAAAATAAAGTTGGATATTGGCAGGACCTCAGGGTACCAATGTCATTCTATCATTCTACAATACAAAATAAAGTTGGATATTGGCAGGACCTCAGGGTACCAATGTCATTCTATCAGACTACAGTACAAAATATAGTTGGATATTGGCAGGACCTCAGGGTACCAACGTCATTCTATCATTCTACAATACAAAATAAAGTTGGATATTGGCAGGACCTCATGGTACCAACGTCATTCTATCAGACTACAGTATCAAATATAGTTGGATATTGGCAGGACCTCAGGGTACCAATGTCATTCTACCAGTCTACAGTGCAAAATATAGTTGGATATTGGCAGGACCTCAGGGTACCAACGTCATTCTATCAGTCTACAGTACAAAATATAGTTGGATATTGGCAGGACCTCAGGGTACCAATGTCATTCTATCAGTCTACAGTACCAAATATAGTTGGATATTGGCAGGACCTCAGGGTACCAATGTCATTCTATCAGTCTACAGTACCAAATATAGTTGGATATTGGCAGGACCTCAAGGTACCAATGTCATTCTATCAGTCTACAGTACCAAATATAGTTGGCTATTGGCAGGACCTCAGGGTACCAATGTCATTCTATCAGTCTACAGTATGAAATAAAGTTGGATATTGGCAGGACCTCATGGTACCAACGTTATTCTATCAGTCTACAGTATGAAATAAAGTTGGATATTGGCAGGACCTCAGGGTACCAATGTCATTCTATCAGTCTACAGTATGGAAATAAAGTTGGATATTGGCAGGACCTCAGGGAACGAACGTCATTCTACCAGTCTACAGTGAAAAATATAGTTGGATATTGGCAGGACCTCAGGGTACCAATGTCATTCTATCAGTCTACAATATGAAATAAAGTTGGATATTGGCAGGACCTCAGGGTACCAACGTCATTCTATCAGTCTACAATACAAAATATAGTTGGATATTGGCAGGACCTCAGGGTACCAACGTCATTCTATCAGTCTACAGTACCAAATATAGTTGGATATTGGCAGGACCTCAGGGTACCAACGTCATTCTATCAGTCTACAATACAAAATAAAGTTGGATATTGGCAGGACCTCAGGGTACCAATGTCATTCTATCAGTCTACAGTACAAAATATAGTTGGATATCGGCAGGACCTCAGGGTACCAACGTCATTCTATCAGTATACAGTACAAAATATAGTTGGATATTGGCAGGACCTCAGGGTACCAATGTCATTCTATCATTCTACAATACAAAATAAAGTTGGATATTGGCAGGACCTCAGGGTACCAATGTCATTCTATCAGACTACAGTACAAAATATAGTTGGATATTGGCAGGACCTCAGGGTACCAACGTCATTCTATCATTCTACAATACAAAATAAAGTTGGATATTGGCAGGACCTCATGGTACCAACGTCATTCTATCAGACTACAGTATCAAATATAGTTGGATATTGGCAGGACCTCAGGGTACCAATGTCATTCTACCAGTCTACAGTGCAAAATATAGTTGGATATTGGCAGGACCTCAGGGTACCAACGTCATTCTATCAGTCTACAGTACAAAATATAGTTGGATATTGGCAGGACCTCAGGGTACCAATGTCATTCTATCAGTCTACAGTACCAAATATAGTTGGATATTGGCAGGACCTCAGGGTACCAATGTCATTCTATCAGTCTACAGTACCAAATATAGTTGGATATTGGCAGGACCTCAAGGTACCAATGTCATTCTATCAGTCTACAGTACCAAATATAGTTGGCTATTGGCAGGACCTCAGGGTACCAATGTCATTCTATCAGTCTACAGTATGAAATAAAGTTGGATATTGGCAGGACCTCATGGTACCAACGTTATTCTATCAGTCTACAGTATGAAATAAAGTTGGATATTGGCAGGACCTCAGGGTACCAATGTCATTCTATCAGTCTACAGTATGGAAATAAAGTTGGATATTGGCAGGACCTCAGGGAACGAACGTCATTCTACCAGTCTACAGTGAAAAATATAGTTGGATATTGGCAGGACCTCAGGGTACCAATGTCATTCTATCAGTCTACAATATGAAATAAAGTTGGATATTGGCAGGACCTCAGGGTACCAACGTCATTCTATCAGTCTACAATACAAAATATAGTTGGATATTGGCAGGACCTCAGGGTACCAACGTCATTCTATCAGTCTACAGTACCAAATATAGTTGGATATTGGCAGGACCTCAGGGTACCAACGTCATTCTATCAGTCTACAATACAAAATAAAGTTGGATATTGGCAGGACCTCAGGGTACCAATGTCATTCTATCAGTCTACAGTACAAAATATAGTTGGATATCGGCAGGACCTCAGGGTACCAACGTCATTCTATCAGTATACAGTACAAAATATAGTTGGATATTGGCAGGACCTCAGGGTACCAATGTCATTCTATCAGTCTACAGTACAAAATATAGTTGGATATTGGCAGGACCTCAGGGTACCAATGTCATTCTATCAGTCTACAGTACAAAATATAGTTGGATATTGGCAGGACCTCAGGGTACCAATGTCATTCTATCAGTCTACAGTACAAAATATAGTTGGATATTGGCAGGACCTCAGGGTACCAATGTCATTCTATCAGTCTACAGTACAAAATATAGTTGGATATTGGCAGGACCTCAGGGTACCAACGTCATTCCATCGTTATACAGTACAAAATATAGTTGGATATTGGCAGGACCTCAGGGTACCAATGTCATTCTATCAGTCTACAGTATGAAATAAAGTTGGATATTGGCAGGACCTCATGGTACCAACGTTATTCTATCAGTCTACAGTATGAAATAAAGTTGGATATTGGCAGGACCTCAGGGTACCAATGTCATTCTATCAGTCTACAGTATGGAAATAAAGTTGGATATTGGCAGGACCTCAGGGAACGAACGTCATTCTACCAGTCTACAGTGAAAAATATAGTTGGATATTGGCAGGACCTCAGGGTACCAATGTCATTCTATCAGTCTACAGTATGAAATAAAGTTGGATATTGGCAGGACCTCAGGGTACCAACGTCATTCTATCAGTCTACAATACAAAATATAGTTGGATATTGGCAGGACCTCAGGGTACCAACGTCATTCTATCAGTCTACAGTACCAAATATAGTTGGATATTGGCAGGACCTCAGGGTACCAACGTCATTCTATCAGTCTACAATACAAAATAAAGTTGGATATTGGCAGGACCTCAGGGTACCAATGTCATTCTATCAGTCTACAGTACAAAATATAGTTGGATATCGGCAGGACCTCAGGGTACCAACGTCATTCTATCAGTCTACAGTACAAAATATAGTTGGATATTGGCAGGACCTCAGGGTACCAATGTCATTCTATCAGTCTACAGTACAAAATATAGTTGGATATTGGCAGGACCTCAGGGTACCAATGTCATTCTATCAGTCTACAGTACAAAATATAGTTGGATATTGGCAGGACCTCAGGGTACCAATGTCATTCTATCAGTCTACAGTACAAAATATAGTTGGATATTGGCAGGACCTCAGGGTACCAATGTCATTCTATCAGTCTACAGTACAAAATATAGTTGGATATTGGCAGGACCTCAGGGTACCAACGTCATTCCATCGTTATACAGTACAAAATATAGTTGGATATTGGCAGGACCTCAGGGTACCAACGTCATTCTACCAGTCTACAGTGCAAAATATAGTTGGATATTGGCAGGACCTCAGGGTACCAAAGTCATTCTATCAGTCCACGATACAAAATATAGTTGGATATTGGCAGGACCTCAGGGTACCAATGCCATTCTATCAGTCTACAGTATAAAATATAGTTGGATATTGGCAGGACCTCAGGGTACCAACGTCATTCTATCAGTCTACAGTACCAAATATAGTTGGATATTGGCAGGACCTCCGGGTACCAACGTCATTCTATCAGTCTACAGTACAAAATATAGTTGGATATCGGCAGGACCTCAGGGTACCAACGTCATTCTATCAGTCTACAGTACAAAATATAGTTGGATATTGGCAGGACCTCAGGGTACCAATGTCATTCTATCAGTCTACAGTACCAAATATAGTTGGATATTGGCAGGACCTCAGGGTACCAACGTCATTCTATCAGTCTACAGTACAAAATATAGTTGGATATTGGCAGGACCTCAGGGTACCAACGTCATTCTATCTGTCTACAGTACCAAATATAGTTGGATATTGGCAGGACCTCAGGGTACCAACATCATTCTATCAGTATACAGTACAAAATATAGTTGGATATTGGCAGGACCTCAGGGTACCAAAGTCATTCTATCAGTCCACGATACAAAATAAAGTTGGATATTGGCAGGACCTCAGGGTACCAATGTCGTTCTATCAGTCTATAGTATAAAATATAGTTGGATATTGGCAGGACCTCAGGGTACCAACGTCATTCTATCAGTCTACAGTACCAAATATAGTTGGATATTGGCAGGACCTCAGGGTACCAACGTCATTCTATCAGTCTACAGTGCAAAATATAGTTGGATATTGGCAGGACCTCAGGGTACCAACGTCATTCTATCAGTCTACAGTACAAAATATAGTTGGATATTGGCAGGACCTCAGGGTACCAATGTCATTCTATCAGTCTACAGTACCAAATATAGTTGGATATTGGCAGGACCTCAGGGTACCAACGTCATTCTATCAGTCTACAGTACAAAATATAGTTGGATATTGGCAGGACCTCAGGGTACCAACGTCATTCTATCAGTCTACAGTACCAAATATAGTTGGATATTGGCAGGACCTCAGGGTACCAACATCATTCTATCAGTCTACAGTATGAAATAAAGTTGGATATTGGCAGGACCTCAGGGTACCAACGTCATTCTATCAGTCTACAGTGCAAAATATAGTTGGATATTGGCAGGACCTCAGGGTACCAACGTCATTCTATCAGTCTACAGTACAAAATATAGTTGGATATTGGCAGGACCTCAGGGTACCAATGTCATTCTATCAGTCTACAGTACCAAATATAGTTGGATATTGGCAGGACCTCAGGGTACCAACGTCATTCTATCAGTCTACAGTACAAAATATAGTTGGATATTGGCAGGACCTCAGGGTACCAACGTCATTCTATCAGTCTACAGTACAAAATATAGTTGGATATTGGCAGGACCTCAGGGTTCCAATGTCATTCTATCAGTCTTCAGTGCAAAATATAGTTGGATATTGGCAGGACCTCAGGGTACCAACGCCATTCTATCAGTCTACAGTGCAAAATATAGTTGGATATTGGCAGGACCTCAGGGTACCAATGTCACTCTATCAGTCTACAGTACAAAATATAGTTGGATATTGGCAGGACCTCAGGGTACCAACGCCATTCTATCAGTCTACAGTACAAAATATAGTTGGATATTGGCAGGACCTCTGGGTACCAATGTCATTCTATCAGTCTACAGTATAAAATATAGTCGGATATTGGCAGGACCTCAGGGTACCAATGTCATTCTATCAGTGTGCAGTACAAAATATTGTTGGTTAAACGCTGGACCTCATGGCACTGATGCTATCCTATCATAGTGAAGATCTAGATACAATCTTATAGATTAATATAACGTATTTATCCATACTCGTTGAAATGATCAGTCCTGCCTTTAACCATTAAATAATAGGTTAATGGCAGGACTGAATGATTAGTCCTGCCTTCAAACCGATGACTTTTCGGATTTTGGCAGGACTAAATATCAGTCCTGCCAATAAACGATTTTATAAGATCGGTCCTGCCAATAACTCTCACAAGTATACATATCAATTTTTGAGTACATTAATTAATACTGTGCAAATACAGAGCTAGGCTTAAAAACAACATGTTAAAAACATTGTAGTTATGTCCATCAAGTTGCATATCAATTATAAATATCCATGTATAGTTTATGCACGAAAATATATCCTCTGACTGAAACAAAGTCTTAATAATGTCCATCGTGTTATAACATCAAGTGACACTGGGTAAATGACCATTGATTGATTGTGTAACACATAACTCACAACATGTGTTTGTATGGACTACACACCATTTTAAAGTAATGGAGAGTTATTGTATTAGTTCACTGGTTTCATGAAAACAGCATGATCTTCTCGCTCAGTCATGTTCATATTTTTAATCTGCTATTTATAAGAGGTACGTCAGGGGAGACTTTATTTGGAAACATGCATTTTCTTTCAATTTTGACATTTACAGCGTCTTTTCAGAAAATCAAATTTACATTTGACATTATTGGTGTATTTTAAGTCAGAGAAAGTCCGCGTATCTGTCCATTCCTGAGAAATAATGAAAACTCGGCCCCTTCGGGGCCTCGTCTCCATTATTTCTCAGGAATGGACAGTTACTTGGACTTTCTCCTTAACGTAAGTCAAAATGTAACTACAGTTGTAAATAATTTAATACTGTTATGCTCATATCTTTATTCTATTAGATTGTTTGTAAATACTGCTTTACCATCGGGATGTGGGCGTGCTCAACAAAAAACAGATAAATATTAGTTTGTAAATATGAATGTGAACACACGTTCAATATTACATAAGTATAATTCATATATGCTGTATGGTTTAATTTCGTTTAGAATATCGATTTACTGTCGATGTGTGGGTGTGCTTAATAATAACAACAACATGTACATGAATTCTTATTTATTGTACAATCGTTTCATTCAACATGTTTAATGTAAACCGTCTATTAATTTACGATCAATCTGCACCATGGTGACAAAATGAAAGCCTGCACCAACATATCGCCCTATAAACGGACGCGTTCCTGTCATCCCAAATTGTGTGATTACAAGGCTCAGCTGTTCCATGATGACATCTTATTTGTTCCAATGTTAACGTAGCACATGGTTATATAATCAAAAATGAACATTAAAGAGGACAATTGAATGACTTGCCTTCCATTTAATGATGTGGGCTTTCATGGCGAACACTATGCCGAAGAAACGTTCATATGCGATGAGGATGAGCGAGAATACGCTGGCAACAAATGCAGTAACTAAAATAGAAGAAAAGGCAAGTCGATCAGAAAGTCAGGCAGTATATGTCAGTACTTTATTATTGTCTAGAATAACAACCAGTCATCGGTTGGTATTTGTTTGTGTTAGTTATTGTGTATGTCTACCTTTTATATACCTGCGTATACATTTATATACACTTATTCCATGTCAGCAATTACCAACACACTTATTCTATGTTAGCAATTAGCAGCACACATGTAACTTAAAGTCATGACATATTATATAACAAGGTGTAATTAAAACAAATGTTGGTTAAATTATTAACAAATAAGTCCGCCGTAATCTCGTAGCCACTTGTCGGCTGTACTGCAGTATACATGTAAACGTAATCTGAGCGAATATCATATTTTAAGGTTTATTTTCATTATGTTTGAGATAATAAGAAAATAATTGGAGGCCGAATTTAGACGTTCATACGTCGAAATGTCTGTGCATAACTATATCTTTGGGGTTTATAGAACTATATATAGTATAATATAATTAATATTTCTTAAAATACCAGGAATTTCTTTCGAAAAATATGAAGTAAATTTATAAATCTATAACCGTATTTGCGTACGATACTTATGGTATGCAATTTTCTATTTACCGTATTTAAAGAAAATCCTAACAAAAATAGAATTCATGTTAATAAACTTAATCAATAATCTACAGGTTCGCTAAATGTACGTATAAGTCAATCATTTAAATTGCTACAATAACCCCTTTTCAATTTTCCTTTCATTACTTATTCCACAAGGGATTTGTGTTATGATAGATGGCAGTCATTATGTTTTCGATGATGTAGCCATAACAATTAACAAGGAAGTAACTGACTCTGAAAAAAGTTTTTGTGTAATTATACAAAGACCCCGGAAAACCCAACAATCAACAAAAAGTGGTGTTGTAGACCTATAGACATCTATATATAGAAAAGCAGGCAATGACACAGAACCAGTACCAGTAAAAGTTTAGACTGCAAAACATATTTATTTGGGGCCGGCCAGTTAAGTCTTTTATAAAACTAATAAAGCAACTGAGCAGAGACGAGTGTATTAATTTGATCAAACATCATATTGATGATATATAGGTCAATGTCTTCTTAGTGAGTTTAGTCAGAACTCAGTGAGTTTAATCAGTACTCACAGTATTTACACCAATGTGAATAAACACCTATATCATGTCAATGACTCTGAAGTATAACTTATTCAGCACTCTTGAAAAAGTTAATATTGGCATTAAGGAAATCTGAAACAGTAATTGTAAAAGTATAGCTTTACATCATGGTGTATCACTTTCCGCATAACACCCGAGTATTGACACAATCTACGTAGCAACAAAAACGTGTAGATATATTACAGTTCTTTGTTCAATAAAAAGTCCTTGCACGTGTGCGAAATATAGCACACGAAATATAGAGCCTCTTAACACCCACGGCTAACATTCCTAATACTTTTAATGGAAAAGGTATCATATTTTCTAACGTAAGTTATCATTAAAACGCAAGACTTTTGCGCAGTTATGAAGCATTATAAAAATTAAGAAGCATTAAACATGGAATAGTCTTCAAATTCCGGAGAATATGCGGTCGCATTATCAACTTTTAAGTCGTAAAAATAATGTTCCATTGAGCTATCACATGAAATTCACCCCTGGTATCTCATTTGAACTTTACATTTATAATGTACAATAAAAACGTATGTCGAAATCCATTAACAGAAATTGAAAGTATCATTAACGGATCAGAGTTTAGAGTTGGTGTTATTTTGCTAGAGAGTAAATTTAACTCAGCACTAATTATTGTACCATTGGGCTTAGTTGTTCTTTGGTAATAAAGATATCTTACTGTACTTAAATAATTCATACTAAAAAGAGTGATAGCGTTGTAGCATAATTATTATTTTGTCAACCTTAGACATTACCTAACGCAACAGGCACCACCTTCGATAATAATTATATATGAGCCGCTCTCCAGGAAAACCGGGCTTATTGACATAACAATAGTAATTATGTTATAACATTTAGAAATAGGTCTAAAATGAGAAAAAGTCATGTTCACCGACTTAATCGTAAGTAGTTGGATAACATAGTACTATCTTAAAGATTTATAATTTCTGATAAATTATGATAAAATTACTTACGTCGTTGCTATGGTGACCAATTTCAATAAACTACCCGAATTGAGAAAAACAAGCGGTTAGTGGTTAAAAATAGCAGCTACTTTTCACTTTAAGCAAACATTCACAATTTTATCGTGTTGTCTTAAAATCAGAATATCAATCTAGAATGCGACAAAAATTTGAAAGTTTACGTCAATAATTCATCAAATACCGGGTTTATGAAATGATTGTTAACGTTACGTCAAATAACGTTCGAATGACGTGTGCGACGTCACTCAAAAAGTTAGCGGGTGTGGTTAGTTTCAAAAGTCTATAACTTCGTTAATATATTTGATAATGAGTTCAAATTTTCAGAAATTGTTCATAAGAGTCTCGTCCTTCTAACGACTAATTTCCATGATTTTTTAAATTTTGTCAATAAGCCTGGTTTTCCTGGAGAACGGCTCATATGTTTTGAGTATACAATATCGGAATCACTACATGCTTCTATACATTACAATTACTCAGATTCTATTGTACTAAAATCATTACAATACATTAGAATCACAGTATTGCATTCACATTAATGTGTGTTGTTTTGTCCTTCCCTGGTTTGAATTAAGTTTCTAATGAAACACTTCTGGTTATCATATTCCAAAAACAAAATAATTAAACGATGTTTTTATGAACCTTTTCATTACTCTATCTAACTGCTTGGACAAAGTAAGGTCATGTGTGTCATTTTGCTAACGTTGTGACACTTATTGCAAAAATCTACTATTTCCTCGACATCATTTGAATTAGAATTCAATAATTACAACAAAATGTCGAATTTTCAGACAAAACATACATACTCAATTCTGACACAATTTTAGTTCTGTTTTCTGATGGTCAAGACACCGGCCTGTTAAGTGAGGTTCGAACCCAACAAGCTTCCGTTATGATTTGGTTGGTTGGTGTGCGGTCAGCTAGTTAAACGATTGATAACCTATCATTTGCCTAACAAGCATGCAAGCGACAGAAAAAACGGCGAACTTGCTTTGAAAATGGGTAAATTGAAAGTCAATTAGACTGACAAGGTACAATATTGGTGATGTTATATACCTGATTCTAGATTTACATAAATAATTAACTTTCTTGTGAGTACTAGTAGGCATGGCGTGTCGATAATAGTTTACACCATCAATGAAAAAAGTAGTTATGGAACCAAACAGTGTTGGCAAATAAAAGTGATTTTTATATAATGCTTTATTTTATTGATAGATTGAATTAACATGTTTATAATTATGCCTAGATGATATATAAGTAAATAATGATAGTTAGATAAAAAGTACGACACACTGGTGGTGGCTTCATAATTCATATTTCATGCTCCGTAGTTGAGACGCAATTATAGTAGCGTGACTCATCAATATCAACATACTACTCGTGTGCTTATACCAACGCGATCATAGAATCGCCAATGAATTAAGGCTACCCGTTACATGTAGTGACAAATATACGAAAAAATGCATATTGTAGTTTTGAATTTCACTTCAACATAGGTTACGAAAACATCAACTTTGTGTAGAAAATAAAAATAAAACATTTGTTACAAATCATGAAATGCATTCAAAAACAAATGTTTCAAATAATTTTTTGATCGACTGCATTAGACTATGAATCTTTATACAATGTATTCAACATTTGCAACTTTTTGTTATTTGAAGTAATTGGATTTAGATAGAAGAAACGTAAAATATCAATCAGTGATTATTATTTAGTTAAAGCCAAATGTTTAGACATGAAACTATTTGCTGTTAAATGTTACTAAACATTTTCTAGAAATACGAATTTATCAAAACATTATTGAAATGCCTTGATGTCTATAGGTATGTTACGGCAGTATTAATTGAAATTCAAGAACAAAAAGCACTCAGATTCTGAAAGACAAAAATGACATAACGTGAACAAATAAATCCCAATAGGCTTTGAGATAGTTCAACTATAAAATTATCCGCAGAAACGAATATTGGTTTTCAAATGAAATCCGGAAAAATACTCTGAATCGACATATTTGCCACGGACATGTCATTTCACAGTACAATTCATGTACCATTAGACTAGCGGTTAGTTATGCTGCTTTGATTTCTTTGTTGGTTATCTACGCCTGTCTAGTTCCTCCTAACTTCAAACCAAAATTTGCGTTTATGTTGTTTAAAGATGACACAAACTAAAGTAGATTTGAATCATATGCAATATAGCGTTGGGTCGACCAAAACAGTTTCAAAAGTCTTCAGTTGAAGAATGGTGAACACGAGAAGTGCAATAACATAGCACGGTTTTTTGTTCAAAATCACCGAACGACGATAAGTTGTATATAAAATTTATGCAATTACAATAAAGCCATATTATTTTGAATAAGTCTTATAACTGTCCATGTTAGTTAGTGAATCTGTGTACGTTAAATGTATTATAGTTTAAAGCTATCGAAATCTGAGAAAAGGCAGATACACGTCTAATTCCTATGGGTGAAATTTACGCTAATCTGATCCCCAAAAGGGCAAATGTACGATGATATGTGACTGTTTTGTTGGTGTAAATATTTCAGGAAATATTGCAGCTGTTGGGTTATACGTTTGTTGTCTACTGATTGTGTTCGCCGAGGGAGCTCAGGAAAGCATAGCCTTTAACGCACTATATACAAAGACAATACCAACTGTGTTCCGTGATTGATTTTATCGCTATGCTAACATGGCAGATTATTTACGAAGTACATTGTAATCACTTTAAATGTATTGAACGCCAAGTCATCAACGAAATTTTACATATTTCAAAAGTTTAAGACATGTTTTATAAAATGAAATGTTGAATTATCATTAAATATTCGTCGATATATGTTAGGTTATGTCACCTGGTTGACTTAAGGGAGAATGGTCTTAGGATCATTTATATTTTGAAAAATCTAGCTGGTGGTTCAACTATTCATCGTTTTAGTCCGAGAGCCCATCGACTTTTATTGCAACGAAGGAGGCCAAAAGAAGTTTGCACGTATTTTGAAAGACTAATGCATATCCTATCAGAAAACCCATTTCTTAAGTGTCAAAGCCGTGACTACCTAAGTTTTTCGTGCTATTGTTTACCATGAGGTCAATGAAAAATATTGACATTTGCTGAGGGGGGTAGGGTTGTGCTAATGGCAACAGAACAGACAAAAATAGACGTAAATGTGAAAAGTTTTGCGCAAAAGGTAGAATATATATTGGGGCATATGATAAAACTTAAAAATCAAAGAATCGCACGGGCAGATAGGAACTAAATAGGGGTCAAAGGTCAATTAACTTTTAAAATCCATCATATTAATGAAATATTGTCCGTACAGTTTTTATGTAAAATTCCGTGATTCTTGAAATTTGATAATTTGCACGTAATTTTAATCCTTTAGGCATACTTTATTCATAAAAATAAATATTTGGTTCAAAAATTAGTCTAATTGCTCGATATATTGATTTTTTATCATACTGGTAGCATCATAAAATGGCTACTTTGTCGAGGGCATGGTTACGCTTATAGCTACCATTCATTTACATATCAGTTTAGACAGATAATCTTTGCTCAATGGGTACATACATGACATGCCGTCTTGATGGTGCAATGTTCAACGTAAAGAGGTCAAGGTCAATTATGATATTAAGGTCAAAGGTCAAATACGTAAAAACTCCAAAAAATGTCTTTTAATGTGCAATAATTTAATCATTTTATTTTACTTTTCAATGCAAGAAGGAATGCTTTTGTTATCACTTGGTGATCAACATCTATATACAACAAAAATATGGTTAGTAATTTATAATGCCCATCCCCATCTTTGAAGAGGAGGTATATTGCTTTGCACATGGCGGTCTGTCTGTCGGTCGATCGGTAGACCAAATGGTTTTCGTTCAATAACTTAAGAATGCTTTGTCCTAGGATCTTCAAACTTTTTATGGCGGTTACCCAGCAACAGTAGATGGCTCCTAATGCTTTTAATATCAGTAGGTCAAAGGTCAAGGTCACAGTGACCTTTCAGTTTGTCGACCAGAGGGCTGTCATGAGGTAAAAAACGTGCAAATTCTCAACAGTGTCTCTTTAGGAATGAGTATATTTATCAGTTTTGTTCTTTTTAAAGGCACAGCATGTATTTTTATTATCATATACATGTACTTAACTCTATAATACGAATAAACATATTTTATTCAATATTATCGTGAATATTAGTTTTTGTTTTCACTGCTCTGCAAAGAGCCTTCGGTACTCATTCATAATATAACTAAGCAATACATTTGTATACATATCAATGTTTATGTACTGATCATATTTATCTTAAAATATATTTTTGAATTAACCTATATTTTTCATTAAGGTCAACCGGTCAAAGGTCAATGTCACTGTGACCTTTACTATTTCCGGTTATTGGTCTGTCATGGGAGCATACATGTTTTCCAAATCATCTTGTTGAAAACGAATAAATGAAAACATCCTTAAAATCCTCTGATGTGAGGGTATGTGTGCATGTTAACATTAAGTATTCATACATTTTCGTTGTTTAATACAAATAATGTACATTTATCCAGTAGATCTTTCAGTGGCCCAATGCATTTGTATGTCAGTAAAAAGAAGTGTCACCGACTAACCTACCCCAACAAAAACTTTCATAAGTTATAACCCATTGGCTACTGGCCGCTATGAGGTAAAACAATATCAGTATTGTCCATTTTGGTTTTTACGACATCATTTTAAAACAAAATTCTATAAAAAGTGAAACAACACTACTAATAACCATGCCATACTTAACTTAGGTCACGAGGCACATTAATTCCGAAAGTCATTAGACACATAATAAGCACTAGCCACCTGCACCCCTGGTCGTATTTGGTATTAACCACTCACATGTTCATATATTCCTAGCCTCTATATGTACCCACTACTTAAAGTTATTCCTGTTCCAATTCAGTACACACTATAACACCATATATGATATTAATTACTTAGTGTTTTCCACATATTCTATCGTGCTTGCTTCAACCGGACACAGCTACCCGGCACAGCCATTTCTTGTCTTATTGACTACTCACCATTATTTGCAAAATTCTTATGATGTGATACAACAACCAGCAGCATGTTATTTCGATCTATTGGCTATATACGTACATGTATAGTCTTCTGCACCTTGTAAAGTCATTCTTGGATTGACTGGGCACTTTTGGGACATCCATTCTTACACGTAGTCCTAGTTGGTTAATACTCACGACCCCCTTTCTGGTCCTATAGGACATTAAGCACTTACAATATATGGACATTTCTGGTCATTTTGGGTACATTACCACTACTTACTAATCCATTCCTAGTCCTGGTGAGTACCCATAACCACCCGATATATGCGTTACTGATTTTTGTTGGTACTCAAAACTACTTTGGGCACCCTTTCCTGGTCTTGTTGAGTGCAATTAACCACAAGGTCCATTTACTATTTGTCCATTTTAGTATTAAAACCACCTTGTTCAGACATTCCTGATCGTATTGGGTACTCTTAAGGAATAGGTCCATACAGTCCCAGTCCTAGGCGGTACTTACAACCATCATGAACTGACATTAGTGGTTTGATTGAGTTCTCACTTCAACCATGTACCTTCCTTCCACACAATTTTGGGGATTTAAACCTTAGGAGTTTTTATGACCAGTAGGTACATCCAGTCCTAGTCCTAGTTGGGACTCGAAGCACCAGGTATATGCATTCGTTATTCTAGTTGTTATCCAAAACCTCCATGCACAGACAGTAGTAGTCTGTTTGGGAATATACAACTACTAGTTGCAATCATTTGTTGTCCTATGGGGTACTCAGAACCGCCATGTATAGACAGAATTGGTCTTATTAGGTACTCATAACGAAATGGGTACATATATCCCAAGTCCTAGTGGGATCCCACAGCTAACATGTTATGTATTTCTGGTGTTATATGATACTTGAATCCACCATGTTCAAACGTTACTGGTTGTATTATGTACTCAATACCACTTGGTGTGGTCATTTGATTACCTAATCGGTCCTCACTTTCACAATGTACATACATTCCTTGTCTTATTAGGTACTCACAACACCAAGTGTACAATGTAGCCCTTTCTGTCCTAGTGGATCCTGAATACCACTGTGTACAGTCAGTCTTTATCTAATAAGATATTATGTAAACTACTAGGTACATACGTTCCCAGTCCCAGTGGGTATTTACCATCACCATGTTTATGCAATCCGGATCATACTTGGTACTCACAACCACCATTTACAGGCATTAGTGGTCTGAAACAGTACTCCCAGTCACTATACAGTAATTGCTTGTTTTTGAGGTGCTCATTGTCACCATACAAGTATGTACATGTATATATTCCTGGTCGTATTGGGTACTCATAACGACCAAATTCCATCAGCATATACACATATTGCTGGTCAAAATTAGCACTCTCGTCCACTAGATAAATACGTAACTGGTACCATTCATTACGGACAACTACCAGAAACATATATTTCTTGTCCTAATCATTATAACAAGAAGAGATATCACTGAACTTTATTGGCATCTAAAGCACTAAATACTAACATTTCCAGTGCTTACGACCACCTTGTTATTATATTCCTAGTCTTATTAGGTACACGTCACCATTAGGTACATCAAACCTAGTGCAAATGGGTTCCCACAATCACAATTTATATTGGTCCCTAGCTGTAAATGGTTCCCATAGTAATAGGTGTATCTGCTTGTAGATTAACTTCATGAACTTGAATTCCTGGTATTGGTAAATACTCACAACTATTAGGTCATACATTCGTTATCATAAGGGCTATTCTTTTGTTATTATGTATTACACTCTGTGTGGTCACAACAACATGTTGCATATCGGTCCTATTGGATACTCACAGCCGTCATTTACAGCAATTTTCCAGTACATGCCCCATCTAAAACCTTTACAGGTACTCATAACCGACAGGTACAACCATATCTGATTCTATCAAGTTCTCGAAAATATTGATGGATTTTTATGTCTTGTCTAGGTCCGAAATTCTAAATACCACATCATGAATGTTTCCATAGGTCAACGGTTTGCTGTCACCAGCATATGTTACTAAACAGATTCGCACGGTTTGTCAAACGATACCCCTAGAGACAGGCATGTCTGAATTTACTGGTACTGGGCCCGAAATTAATAAGATGCAGTAGGACTTTGTATGTTAAAAGAGTGAATCATTTTAAAGAATAAAACCCTGTTATTATGTCATACCTTAAGAAATAATAAAGAATTATTCAAAGAATTATTGACTAATATACTAGTACTATATGCAAACATATATACTTCAGCATATACCGACTAGATATTTGTAATGAGTATAGAGTAATATATTATTTTTCTATAGAGTCTTACTTTTAAATCTTATGTTTGACATTGGCCTTTAAAAGAACCCTTTTTGTTTTCCTCTATTCGTTTTTAACAAGATATGTTGTAAAACAAGTATGCTCCCATGACAGATCAATAACCGGAAATGATAAATGTCACAGTGACCTTGACCGTTGACATACTGACCTCAATCAAAGGCAAGGTTAATTCGAAATATATTTAAGATAAACATGTTGTATGATCAGTACACAAACATTGATATGTGTACAAATGTATTGCTTAGTAATATCATGTATGAGTACCGCAGGCTCTTTGCAGAGTCTTCAAACGCAGTAATACGCACGATTCTATTGAATAAAATATGTTTATTCGTATTATAGAGTTAAGTACATGTATATGATAATAAAAATTCATGCTGTGCCTTTAAAAAGAACAAAACTGATAAATATACTCAGTCCTAAAGAGACACTTTTGAGAATTTGCACGTTTTTTACTTCATGACAGCCCTCTGGTCGGCAAACTGAAAGGTCACTGTGACCTTGACCTTTGACCTACTGACATTAAAACGTTAGGAGCCATCTACTGTTGCTGGGTAACCGCCATAAAAAGTTTGAAGATCCTAGGACAAAGCATTCTTAAGTTATTGAACGAAAACCATTTGGTCTACCGATCGACCGACAGACAGACCGCCATGTGCAAAGCAATATACCTCCTCTTCAAAGATGGGATGGGCATTATAAATTACTAACCATATTTTTGTTGTACATAGAAGTTGATCACCAAGTGATAACAAAAACATTCCTTTTTGCATTGAAAAGTAAAATAAAATGATTAAATTATTGCACATTTAAAGACATTTTTTGGAGTTTTTACGTATTTGACCTTTGACCTTAATATCATATTTGACCTTGTTCTCTTTACGTTGAACATTGCACCATCAAGAGGGCATGTCATGTATGTACCCATTGAGCAAAAATTATCTGTCTAATGTGATATGTAAATGAATGGTAGCTATAAGCGTAACCATGCCCTCGACAAAGTAGCCATTTTATGATGCTACCAGTATGATAAAAAAATCGATATATCGAGCAATTAGACTTATTTTTGAACCAAATATTTATTTTTATGAATAAAGTATGCCTAAAGGATTAAAATTATGTGCAAATTATCAAATTTCAAGAATCACGGAATTTTACATAAAAACTGTACGGACAATATTTCATTAATATGATGGATTTTAAAAGTTAATTGACCTTTGACCCCTATTTAGTTCCTATCTGCCCGTGCGATTCTTTGATTTTTAAGTTTTATCATATGCCCCAATATATATTCTACCTCTTGCGCAAAAATTTTCACATTTAAGTCTATTTGTGTCTGTTCTGTTGCCATAAGCACAACCCTACCCCCCCTCAGCAAATGTCAATATTTTTCATTGACCTCATGGTAAACAATAGCACGAAAAACTTAGGTAGTCACGGCTTTGACACTTAAGAAATGGGTTTTTGATAGAATATGCATTAGTGTTTCAAAATACGTGCAAACTTCTTTTGGCCTCCTTCGTTGCAATAAAAGTCGATGGGCTCTCGGACTAATAGGACATTGAAATATTTTGCCTCCGGTAGCTATTTGCAATGGAATAAAATCCGATTAAGGAGGCACCGGGAACAGTTTTTCGTCATGGTCCAGCGGAATATCCTTGGGAGGCATTTCGTGTGCAATAAAAATAATATAATAGTATGTCATCTGACTATTTTGTTAATCCAAGAACGAAATACGTGAAAAAAAACATGACCGGGCTGTTGATTCTCAGTAGAATCTAATAGCATGGCTAGAATTGTATGTGAACCACAAGGCATTAAGTATCGATACGTCTTAACATACATATGTTACATGTACCAATATGTATTTTGTATTTAATGTCCGCCCAGTTATGTCGGTTAAGAACATTGACAATAAGTTGGCTTTATTTAATGGTTTTATGGCATTTTACAAATAAAGACCATTTTCAAGTCAACACTTTGTATTCTTCTGTTTCTTAGACATGCACATCTAGAGATGTTTGGCCTTGTTGATTTCAACACCGTATTGTTCAGCAAGAAGCAACTGATTGTAAGTCAGCGACAACAAACATTGGATCACAGAATTCACCTTTAACACCTGAAACATAATATATCCAGTATATCAGAACATTTTATATGCATAAACATTTCCTTAAACGGGTGTTATTCATCAATGCATTAAATTGTTTCCTCCTGATGGAATGTACATAATTACAGTGTTCCAAGAAATTATTGAGAATCAAACTTAGCACAATTGCACATATTTGAATGGGGTAAATATGTTTATTTTGTACATTTATAAATAGTAACCTTAGCTTATTCGTAAAACATTGAATACAAATAAAACTTATATATTAATTAAAAGCATAAACAATTTGGGAAATCTTATTATTTGCCAAAAAACAGCATTTTGTGAAAAAATATACCTATTTTGGGGTCATATTGCAAATATTGCCTCACTTTTTTGTAACTTAATGCATTAACTTTATGAGAATAAAAACAGCAACAAAACAGTGCTTAGTGCTTGACAATTCGTTTTAAAACTTTCCTTAGTGTTTTTTCAAACGCAATCCCTATATTGGGTGGCGGTAAATTGCTGCACCCTAGGTACAATTTGCAGTTCCAGTTAGATTAGAACATACATATTCTCGTTGTATTTGTATTTCTTTTGTCAATACATTGCTTCCAGTGTCAATTATGAACTCTCGCTTAATAGTTTCATATTAAATAAAGGGCCTGCATTAGGCATTGTAGGCAAAACAAGCTAATTTTACGACTCGTGGCTTAAAATTCCTGTTGCCATGACAACCCTTACATTACCTGTTTTAAAATCATCGGTTATTCATACAATGGACTTGGATATCTAACTTATACCAATTAATAGTTGTTTGTTTTTTCATATAAAATATTTACACCAATTTGGAAACGGTAAACACCTACTAAAACATTCTCAAAAATTTCTGGGGACATATATAATAATATTCGGGGTGATGATAATTGGAGATTCCCCATAATTAGAAGTATTAAAAAGAATGAACGATGCCGATCGGAGCTTTCCAAAAATGGGAAATATTCAGAAATACCCGGAAAGATACCAAGCGTTTTCATATACCAAACATTGACGATGTTACAGGAAACTATTCAATTATAAAATTGACCTTCCGATAGCCTGTGTTATGTATTAGATGGAATATATAGATCACTAATCCGATTTGGCATTGACAAATTTACTTGCTATGGTAATTGTCATTTTATTGGTATATAATGATATGATTAACGACATGTGCTACATTATGTATGTATTGAAAACAACATTATGCGCGGCTGTGACTGATTGTGGCATACCAAATGAATTAGCCTCGATATAGTTGTATCAAATATGCAGAAACCTGTTTACAAATCTAATAAAATGGCCGTATTAGTTTACTACAATTATACAAAACTTTCATTCCAAAATCAGTCATGTTTACCATGTGTATGAGATCGTCGTTTCGTTGATTGTTTTCATCCTACCTTACGCCATTATAACCGGTAAAACACCTTATGTGCATTATTTCAAATTGGGCAGAAAAACTAGCTTGACTAGACTTAAGTTAGCGCCAAAACGCAGTCACGAAGTATAACCCTAACAATAACAAGAAGAGCAAATGCGTTGGGAAACTGCTAGATATCCCGAAATGCGTTATAAGATTATCTGACATACTAATACCTATAATCAGGGCTTAACTTGTAAGTATTTGTACAAAGATGTCCCTAAAATTGACATTGGAAAGTATACATTATCAACTTGTACATGTAGCATTATCCACTTTCGTATAATATCAGTTAATTGTTTGGTACAAATTATGTGTCTTCATAAAAACATTGCAATTAAATCTTTAGTGCAAATTTGGTTGATGTCTTGGTTTAACTTATAGAATATGCACACTTACTATGATTTTAAGTTAAAAGTTTTAGATTAAATTTTATGTTGAAATGAAAACCATGAATTACTGTTATGGGGGAAATGTTTCTGTAATCGTCCTGTGTATATATCAGCAATGTGGTATAGCAACGAATTAAATTATTGATACTTTAGCCTCACACCTACAGCATTGCACAGCGAGATAAAGTTCACTTGTTGCATTTTAAGATGGAAATTGAATGTTTATTTTATAACCAAGATCTCAGTTGAGTTTTAGCAATTGAACTCATATATCTAAATATAATAATTAAAATCACACTTTCTCCATTCATATATATGATCTCGTTCATACATGTACATTCCTATTTTCATTGTCTGTATACAGGCATACTTTAACTATTGTGGATTGAACTTTAATTCATTACTCAAACCTCTGGAATTCTCAAGAGTATGTTAACAATGACTAAAGTTTAGCAACAAAACAAAATTGTCTTATTGTCAATGAATAATTAGTATGTTCTATGATACTTGGTGCACATGCGTACTCCGGAGCATTTTTCTTAAACAAATTTAATTCCTTTTTGATCGCCTTCACTCACACATCCGTTAAATAGTTCCATTACATTGCAAATACATCAGCAAAGGTATTTCTATGCTGTGTTATTACTTTACTATTTTGGCAATATAATACTAAGTACTATTTAAACATATACTAAGGATGCAAGTACCGTCACGTTTGTTATTCTTTGAAAAAAATATATAATAATATATCATTGTTATGCCCATATGCAACACATTTTATCAAGGATTCAGGTAAACAAAATGATCGAATGAATAATCAAAGCGTTATCATAAATAAACTGAATTATATGCCAAAACACTGGATCTTTAATATTGCATAACATCAAAGCGTACATCTTAGGAACTACAACAACCCGAGTTATTTGCGTAAAGACCGGAGTTATAAACTGACCAAACATCAAATGTATATCTTAGTTCATTATACTGCTTTTCATGTCATAAGACTGGAGTAATAAAATGACCAAGCATCAAACGTATATCTTATACGTGTATTTACTCGCAGTTGTACCTCTCATGACTCTAGCAGTGTTATCTAAAGCATATAATTATACGAGAGATGACCCACTTATATTTGAACAGTATTGTTTATCGAATAGTTCGATGCTTATAATACATAATCAAAATATTTCTATATCATTGTGCAAACTAACGTGTTAAGAAACACATACAACCATTGATTATTACTCTTTACTTAGTTTGCACTCAAATCTACTATTTTGTAGGGGGTATGGTTTTTTGCTTTTTTAAGACCGAATAATCCGATCGATGCTGTTTGCTTTTCTCGCCTGTAATAAACGCTGCAATATTCCCTAGAGTAAAGGGTTTGTGGGTATATGTTTATATGTCATTAGCTTTTACTAATATTGCGTAATATACTTCAAATGATTGTTCTTAAGGTACAGAATGGTGTTTTTGTGGAGGGAGTTCAAGTTCCGTGTTGACAAAACACCATGCTCCACATATGGTCTCCAGGAAAGATGTTTCAAAATATTTTGACCAAATATGGTTTGGAACCTAATTTACACAGCAATTTACATTCACCTTTGATTTTTTAGGAATAAATATGTGTTCCATTAAGGCAGTATAGCAAGCAATAGCATACGTTATGCAAACGTTCGGGAACATGTGAAGTTTAACGAATGTCAACTTATGGGTAGCCTCATCAACATTTATCCTATAGTAGGCTGTCCGTGTAGGGTATACTTCTCAATGATAAAGTTTTGCTTCTACAGAGATGACAAAGTTGTGGCATTTACGGTTCCATAGAAGCATGCGCAGCGTTAAAGACATTTTGTCTCCCTTGTATTGTTTTTGTGGAATTGAGCAGGTAACTGCCGATTTCACCCCGAGTTCGCCATATATAATTCTCTAAATGAACATATCGAAAGTTCCAATGGATACTCCTAACGTCGCTGAAGTCACTATTTTGTTTTTTGGATTTGCCTTATCAAATAACCAAAGTTTAAGATTTTGGCAGATGTCAGCACTTCTTGTCATGTTTTAATATTCTGCGTAATTTCGTTACAAAGAACAACAAAGCGCAAAACATCCTTCCTGTGACAAAAAGTGCATCTTGTCTTCACAGAAATGGAATATGCATGTTCAACCAACACCTTTTAAGGGCTTTTATGGCAGTTGCTGTCCTTCAAAAAATAAAACACCACACCCTCTACAAAAGTGTTGTTGTTTGTGCATTCTATATTTCAAACAAACAAACCAGTTAGTGTAAATGTTACCTAACACATATGTTTACACAGTACAAAAGAGATATTTGATTTATACTATATTTCCATGAAAATATTTAATGTTCAATACTGTTCAAATATAAGTGGGGCACCTCTCGTAATATCCAAAATATGTTACTTTTTAAAAAGTTTACATGTATGTCAATGATGGAACTTCTGTTTTAATGACAAACTTACAATTACGCCCTTTTATGTTCTGAGGATGTTTACAATGCCCAACAAGAAAACCCAAACATGATATCTACGGTAGCCACTATGCATCCTTAACATTGAACACGTGAATAAAATGGCGTGAGCATTTACTTTCCGTTCGGTAATTCAAAGAAAATCAAATTATTTGTCCAATTCGCAGGTTTTGTAAGTAAGTAAGTAAGTAAGTAAGTTAATAAATAACGACTTTATTTAAAGTAGATAACATATTTGGTAATATACCAATTTTTAATATGGTCTAGGTTTTTCTAGAGACTGGCTCATATACATTTACCCACTTGTACATCCAACATACGTGTAGGTATAATAATGAATATTGGAAGCTGGTCAAATCGAGTACAATTTTATACATTTTTCATTTCCATACCACATGGCGTGTCTAGTTTTATGTAACCTATCGTCGTAAATAGTGCTTATCATGGGTACGTAATTTGCTAGATATGAAATAAGTGTAAATAACTATGTGATTTACAATTTGTTCTCTGACATTAATGTAACGAAATGTCTAGAAATATTGATAAATATGCCAATATCAATAAAAAGCATAACAAACAAACAAATCTGGCAGCTTTGTTAAACGTAGGATATACGATGTATAACGTCGCACTAAATAATAGACTTTATGTTGTATGAATGTGGAATTTCAATGGTATGGGATGATAAACGACTTTTTGAGAACATCACCGATGTTCCTTTTTGACCAACTAGGATGTTTTGTTGATCTGCAAAAAAACAGAGAAATTCCTCCAATGTTCAAACATATTTTTGTATTCGTTCGCTGATGGTCAAGGGGTTCTTACAATGGAATCATAATGGTTTTGATGAGCTTATTTCATTAGTTATCAGAACAGGACTAAAAACAACGCAATAAAGTTTAGTATTCATTCTTTAGTTTATCTGCTTGTTAAGTTAAGATTAAGCTTTGGAAATAGTTTCAGTGATTTGACTGTTTCTGAAATACATTCCTGTTACATTTGAATCAAAACTAACAATTTTTAATTAATTAATTAAGTAGCCGCGTTTCAGTCATCAACGTTACCATTTCAACAACATGATCTTGCAGTTGTAATGCGTGTTCATGTATAAGGTCATAAAATACTATCACTCATGGAGGTCACGTGCTTCCCACCGGTGTGAATTATTGAACATTCTTAAATGTAAAATTTAATCAAAGAAATGATGATTATTATAATAATGATACATCGGTATCATTTATATATAAATACAAATATACTAGTACACATATAATGTGTTAATAAAATGTCGATTGCTTAAATACAAACTTATTCATTTAGTTAGAACTATAATCCAAATATCGTGATTGATTTGCTATAAAACAGGGGTATTATTAATTCACATGCATAGATTGTAGTCAGTGTCACACAAACGACACCGACTGGAAAGAAACGGAACGGAACCGACGTTCAAGTTATGGTCGAATTAATCACGATTTGGCCTGGTAGTGTATTTCAGCGGATGCAGATACTTTTGTCTGTAATAGTTGTCTATAAATCGGCTTGTAAAACAATATGATTAATATCAGATGTTGAAGACAATGCATACTATATTATCTAGCTTTGGTGTATTTTGGCGGCTGTAAGTCTGTATGTGTTCCTTAACGCCATTTGAAAAAAACAACATTATATGTTGTTGGGTCGCTCGTATTTATTGATGTCCACATGCGCGGACTAGCCTGTTATTTAGCATAGCAAGGACTTCGGAATTGGTTTGTACATCGCCAGCATTACACACGGACCGTGTTTGTTTACAAAATAGGAATTGCATCCTAAACCAGTTTGTCAAAACTTGTTCATAGTTTTGTATCATTGTCAAAACTTGTTCATAGTTTTTTAAAATTGGTTTTGAATTCGATGTTGTACCTTTTCATTTAGCATTTTAGTTTTGTTGGAATAGGTGCGCCCAAACGAACGTTGATTTCTGTACAAATGAGTATTACGACCCAATTGATTCTACCCCAGCTATTTAATTCAGCAAAAACATCTTATTTATCAACCGAAGTCGTATGTTCATTCGGTCAAACCAAATTCAGAAACCAAAGCACTCATATATTCCTTTACATTCACCCGTATGTCACCCAAAAACATATAAATTCGCTCTGAAAAGATATTCGAAACGGCCAATATTATTCAAACTTTAGACGTTGAACACATCTTGTTATAATCGGCAGACTATATAAAAGCATACACTCGTAAGAAAGAAAGCATGCTCGTTATTTAGAAATTATTTTTTGCACAGACATAACAAAGTGATATTTATTTGTTCAAAACAATTTACAGGAAGTCATGAAATGTACGGATATAGATGGTTTGTAAATAAACCCGCTCTCATCAATATAAAGTTACATTCAAATATCAAAGCTTAAATCAATTCGAATCGCCGCATTTCAAAGAACGATATATTATAGGATGGAAAATTACCTCGTACATATACGATAAGTGGCTATTATTACGTACATTTATATTACAGTGTGTGTATGCTTATAGTATATGACAATAAAATGGATAATAGAAGATCGTACAGGGAAAACAATACGTTTACTTTTAAAACCTCTTTTATCAAAGAAGTAAAGTAGTAAGTGTTTGTTCGTTTTGATGCTTAGGCTATGTTTCACTATATGTTAATTGGATACGTTGTTTGGATAATCGATTTTTTGTGGTTCTGTCATTGTTCAATTTAAGTTGTTCAAGTTAGTTTTATTGGGCTCTTGGCATAGTTTTCCATCCAAAAAACACACAAGTCTAAAATAATAAAATAAGATGCGTGATGAACCCTTAATTGTTGTGATGACCGGAATTGTGTGGACAGAAATCTAATAAACACTTCGTAAAAAACGTGACAAAATGCTATGTAACAAACCGTCAAATATTACATGATACTATAAATAGTCCGAGAGCCCATCGACTTTTATTGCAACGAAGGAGGCCAAAAGAAGTTTGCACATATTTTGAAAGACTAATGCATATCCTATCAGAAAACCTATTTCTTAAGTGTCAAAGCCGTGACTACCTAAGTTTTTCGTGCTATTGTTTACCATGAGGTCAATGAAAAATATTGACATTTGCTGAAGGGGGTAGGGTTGTGCTTATGGCAACAGAACAGACAAAAATAGACTTAAATGTAAAAAGTTTTGCGCAAAAGGTAGAATATATATTGGGGCATATGATAAAACTTAAAAATCAAAGAATCGCACGGGCAGATAGGAACTAAATAGGGTTCAAAGGTCAATTAACTTTTAAAATCCATCATATTAATGAAATATTGTCCGTACAGTTTTTATGTAAAATTCCGTGATTCTTGAAATTTGATAATTTGCACGTAATTTTAATCCTTTAGGCATACTTTATTCATAAAAATAAATATTTGGTTCAAAAATTAGTCTAATTGCTCGATATATCGATTTTTTATCATACTGGTAGCATCATAAAATGGCTACTTTGTCGAGGGCATGGTAACGCTTATAGCTACCATTCATTTATATATCACTTTAGACAGATAATCTTTGCTCAATCGGTACATACATGACATGCCCTCTTGATGGTGCAATGTTCAACGTAAAGAGGTCAAGGTCAAATATGATATTAAGGTCAAAGGTCAAATACGTAAAAACTCCAAAAAATGTCTTTAAATGTGCAATAATTTAATCATTTTATTTTACTTTTCAATGCAAAAAGGAATGTTTTTGTTATCACTTGGTGATCAACTTCTATATACAACAAAAATATGGTTAGTAATTTATAATGCCCATCCCCATCTTTGAAGAGGAGGTATATTGCTTTGCACATGGCGGTCTGTCTGTCGGTCGATCGGTAGACCAAATAGTTTTCGTTCAATAACTTAAGAATGCTTTGTCCTAGGATCTTCAAACATTTTATGGAGGTTACCCAGCAACAGTAGATGGCTCCTAATGCTTTTAATGTCAGTAGGTTAAAGGTCAAGGTCACAGTGACCTTTCAGTTTGCCGACCAGAGGGCTGTCATGAAGTAAAAAACGTGCAAATTCTCAAAAGTGTCTCTTTAGGAATGAGTATATTTATCAGTTTTGTTCTTTTTAAAGGCACAGCATGTATTTTTATTATCATTAACATGTACTTAACTCTATAATACGAATAAACATATTTTATTCAATAGAATCGTGCGTATTACTGCGTTTGAAGACTCTGCAAAGAGCCTGCGGTACTCATACATGATATTACTAAGCAATACATTTGTACACATATCAATGTTTGTGTACTGATCATACAACATGTTTATCTTAAATATATTTCGAATTAACCTTGCCTTTGATTGAGGTCAGTATGTCAACGGTCAAGGTCACTGTGACATTTACCATTTCCGGTTATTGATCTGTCATGGGAGCATACTTGTTTTACAACATATCTTGTTAAAAACGAATAGAGGAAAACAAAAAGGTTTCTTTTAAAGGCCAATGTCAAACATAAGATTTAAAAGTAAGACTCTATAGAAAAATAATATATTACTGTATACTCATTACAAATATCTAGTCGGTATATGCTGAAGTATATATGCTTGCATATAGTACAAGTATATTAGTCAATAATTCTTTGAATAATTCTTTATTATTTCTTAAGGTATGACATAATAACAGGGTTTATTCTTTAAAATGATACACTCTTTTAACATACAAAGTCCTACTGCATCTTATTAATTTCGGGCCAAGTACCAGTAAATTCAGACATGCCTGTCTCTAGGGGTATCGTTTGACAAACCGTGCGAATCTGTTTAGTAACATATGCTGGTGACAGCAAACCGTTGACCTATGGAAACATTCATGATGTGGTATTTGGAATTTCGGAGCCAGACAAGACATAAAAATCCATCAATATTTGCGAGAACTTGATAGAATCAGAATGGTTGTACCTGTCGGTTATGAGTAGCTGTAAAGGTTTTAGATGGGGCATGTACTGGAAAATTGCTGTAAATGACGGCTGTGAGTATCCAATAGGACCGATATGCAACATGTTGTTGTGACCACACAGAGTGTAATACATAATAACAAAAGAATAGCCCTTACGATAACGAATGTATGACCTAATAGTTGTGAGTATTTACCAATACCAGGAATTCAAGTTCATGAAGTTAATCTACAAGCAGATACACCTATTACTATGGGAACCATTTACAGCTAGGAACCAATATAAATTGTGATTGTGGGAACCCATTTGCACTAGGTTTGATGTACCTAATGGTGACGTGTACCTAATAAGACTAGGAATATAATAACAAGGTGGTCGTAAGCACTGGAAATGTTAGTATTTAGTGCTTTAGATGCCAATAAAGTTCAGTGATATCTCTTCTTGTTATAATCATTAGGACGAGAAATATATGTTTCTGATAGTTGTCCGTAATGAATGGTACCAGTTATGTATTTATCTAGTGGACGAGAGTGCTAATTTTGACTAGCAATATGTGTATATGCTGATGGAATGTCTGGATTTTGTCGTTATGAGTATCCAATACGACCAGGAATATATACATGTACATACTTGTATGGTGGCAGTGAGCACCTAAAAAACAAGCAATTACTGTATAGTGACTGGGAGTACTGTTACAGACCACTAATGCCTTTAAATGGTGGTTGTGAGTACCAAGTATGATCCGGATTGCATAAACATGGTGATGGTAAATGCCCACTGGGACTGGGAACGTATGTACCTAGTAGTTTACATAATATCTTATTAGATAAGGACTGACTGTACACGGTGGTATTGAGGACCCACTAGGACAGAAAGGGCTACATTGTACACTTGGAGTTGTGAGTACCTAATAAGACAAGGAATGTATGTACATTGTGAAAGTGAGGACCGATTAGGTAATCAAATGACCACACCAAGTGGTATTGAGTACATAATACAACCACTAACGTTTGAACATGGTGGATTCAAGTATCATATACCACCAGAAATACATAACATGTTAGCTGTTGGATCCCATTAGGACTAGGAATGTATGTACCCATTCCGTTATGAGTACCTAATAAGACCAATGCTGTCTATACATGGCGGTTCTGAGTACCCCATAGGACAACAAATGATTGCAACTAGTAGTTGTATATTCCCAAACAGACTACTACTGTCTGTGCATGGAGGTTTTGAATAACAACTATAATAACGAATGCATATACCTGGTGCTTCGAGTCCCAACTAGGACTAGGACTGGATGTACCTACTGGTAATAAAAACTCCTAAGGTTTTGAATCCCAAAAATTGTGTGGAAGGAAGGTACATGGTTGAAGTGAGAACTCAATCAAACCACTAATGTCAGTTCATGATGGTCGTAAGTACCACCTAGGACTGGGACTGTATGTACCTATTCCTTAAGAGTACCCAATACGATCAGGAATGTCTGAACAAGGTGGTTTTAATACTAAAATGGACAAATAGTATATGGACCTTGTGGTTATATGCACTCAACAAGACCAGGAAAGGGTGCACAAAGTAGTTTTGAGTACCAACAAAAATCAGTAACGCATATATCGGGTGGTTATGGGTACTCACCAGGACTAGGAATGGATTAGTAAGTAGTGGCAATGTACCCAAAATGACCAGAAATGTCCATATATTGTAAGTGCTTAATGTCCTATAGGACCAGAAAGGGGGTCGTGAGTATTAACCAACTTGGACTACGTGTAAGATTGGATGTCCCAAAAGTGCCCAGGCAATCCAAGAATGACTTTACAAGGTGCAGAAGACTATACATGTACGTATATAGCCAATAGATCGAAATAACATGCTGCTGGTTGTTGTATCACATCATAAGAATTTTGCAAATAATGGTGAGTAGTCAATAAGACAAGAAATGGCTGTGCCGGGTAGTTGTGTCCGGTTGAAGCAAGCAGGATAGAATATGTGGAAAACACTAAGTAATTAATATTATATATGGTGTAATAGTGTGTACTGAATTAGAACAGGAATAACTTTAAGTAGTGGGTACATATAGAGGCTAGGAATATATGAACATGTGAGTGGTTAATACCAACTACGACCAGGGGTGCAGGTGGCTAGTGCTTATTATGTGTCTAATGACTTTCGGAATTAATGTGCCTCGTGACCTAAGTTAAGTATGGCACGGTTATTAGCAGTGTTGTTTCACTTTTTATAGAATTTTGTTTCAAAATGATGTCGTAAAAACCAAAATGGACAATACTGATATTGTTTTACCTCATAGCGGCCAGTAGCCAATGGGTTATAACTTATGAAAGTTTTTGTTGGGGTAGGTTAGTCGGTGACACTTCTTTGTACTGACATACAAATGCATTGGGCCACTGAAAGATCTACTAGATAAATGTACATTATTTGTATTAAACAACGAAAATGTATGAATACTTAATGTTAACATGCACACATACCCTCACATCAGAGGATTTTAAGGATGTTTTCATTTATTCGTTTTCAACAAAATGATTTGGAAAACATGTATGCTCCCATGACAGACCAATAACCGGAAATAGTAAAGGTCACAGTGACCTTGACCTTTGACCGGTTGACCTTAATGAAAAATCTAGGTTAATTCAAATATATATTTTAAGATAAAAATGATCAGTACATATACATTGATATGTATACAAATGTATTGCTTAGTTATATTATGAATGAGTACCGAAGGCTCTTTGCAGAGCAGTGAAAACAAAAACTAATATTCACGATTCTATTGAATAAAATATGTTTATTCGTATAATAGAGTTAAGTACATGTATATGATAATAAAAATACATGCTGCGCCTTTAAAAAGAACACAACTGATAAATATACTCATTCCTAAAGAGACACTTTTGAGAATTTGCACGTTTTTTACCTAATGACAGCCCTCTGGTCGGCAAACTGAAAGGTCACTGTGACCTTGACCTTTGACCTACTGACATTAAAAGCATTAAGAGCCATCTACTGTTGCTGGGTAACCTCCATAAAAAGTTTGAAGATCCTAGGACAAAGCATTCTTAAGTTATTAAACGAAAACCATTTGGTCTACCGATCGACCGACAGACAGACCGCCATGTGCAAAGCAATATACCTCCTCTTCAAAGATGGGGATGGGCATTATAAATTACTAACCATATTTTTGTTGTATATAGAAGTTGATCACCAAGTGATAACAAAAACATTCCTTTTTGCATTGAAAAGTAAAATAAAATGATTAAATTATTGCACATTTAAAGACATTTTTTGGAGTTTTTACGTATTTGACCTTTGACCTTAATATCATATTTGACCTTGACCTCTTTACGTTGAACATTGCACCATCAAGAGGGCATGTCATGTTTGTACCCATTGAGCAAAGATTATCTGTCTAAAGTGATATATAAATGAATGGTAGCTATAAGCGTAACCATACCCTCGACAAAGTAGCCATCTTATGATGCTACCAGTATGATAAAAAAATCGATATATCGAGCAATTAGACTAATTTTTGAACCAAATATTTATTTTTATGAATAAAGTATGCATAAAGGATTAAAATTACGTGCAAATTATCAAATTTCAAGAATCACGGAATTTTACATAAAAACTGTACGGACAATATTTCATTAATATGATGGATTTTAAAAGTTAATTGACCTTTGAACCCTATTTAGTTCCTATCTGCCCGTGCGATTCTTTGATTTTTAAGTTTTATCATATGCCCCAATATATATTCTACCTTTTGCGCAAAACTTTTTACATTTAAGTCTATTTTTGTCTGTTCTGTTGCCATAAGCACAACCCTACCCCCTTCAGCAAATGTCAATATTTTTCATTGACCTCATGGTAAACAATAGCACGAAAAACTTAGGTAGTCACGGCTTTGACACTTAAGAAATGGGTTTTCTGATAGAATATGCATTAGTCTTTCAAAATACGTGCAAACTTCTTTTGGCCTCCTTCGTTGCAATAAAAGTCGACGGGCTCTCGGACTAATACATGTAGTCATAAGATAAGCAGTTTTTCTTTACACATTTAGAATAGTGAATAAAACTGATGCGCCGTTTTTCTCAGAAACATCTTCAACTTCACCAACTGTGATACCTGTCTCATCTTTCTTGCAGTGTCGCTAATGCGTTTTGTTCTGCGGTATACGCATGCTTAATTAAATCTAAATCCCAGTGGATACTGCATGCTTCGGACGTTTAAAGAAGATATCTTATTTGATTCCGTCTGATAAATGTTCTGTATGCATCTATATAGGACCTTTATTCTATATTTTTTAGATGTTGATTAATAGAGTGCAGATTATCAAAGACTCTGTCACTCTGTCAATCAATGGCCATGAACGACAGAATATAGATTACTTCTGCGTCTGTGGCGTTGCACTGTGTGTATAGTAGGCACGACAATCTGAAATAATTGATATTGCCAGTATTTTACGTTAGAATATTACCTTTATTTCTAGGATTGTTTATGCATGTCCATATATCAGTATGAAGCGATTGCCCAATCGTCCATTTATTAACCACTCTCATTTAAGGGATTCTACAGGCAGCTGGCGTATGTACATCTGTCCAATACGTCGTTGATTTAATCGTTTGTTACGTTGTTATTCATCAATAATTCAGTCTTATGTATGAAGATCAGTAATCACATAAAAACTGACCTTACAGCGGTTCTACATGACATGACCGCATCCAGTGTCACAGCAATATGTAACCACCCATGTATGCGATACAAAAAGCAAGTCATATGGGGTAAAACAGTCCTGTGGCAATATAATCGTGTGGGTTAGTAATGTTTTTTGGTTGGTTTGACCTTCCTATATTAGGCGATCCTACTAACTTGACCTACATGCAGCTAATCTAAGACTGGTCATATGCAGATGGATGTTTGAATTATGTCACTAAATTCTAGTCACATGTATTGATGTCTCACTGCGTCGTTCGTCCTACACTATCATACATGTGTCTGCGATGACTTTTGCTGTCTTCCGCAGATCATCGGTGTCTCCATTGAGTTTCTCTTGAGAAGTTGTGTCCGAGGGTCAGGTTGCAGTTCTCTCCTGGTTGTGTCTTCTGCATCTTTGTAGGACATGCTCGCCATTTTGGTCGTCTTCTTATTAATGTTTTAACATGATTTTAAGTATTGCAATACAACACGTGCAATGTTAATTTCTTCATAAATGTAGGGTATTCATTTCATGTACAAACGCTCATAAGTCCGACATTGCCTATGGAGGAGCTGAATCGATATAATTAAATCAACGAAAACTGCTGGGTAAACTATTCACTATTTGGAGTACTGTGTTTTCTTTTGAACACAAACGATATTTCATTGTCAGAGAGGTACAGTCATACCAAAACACTATGTAGTCCTCTGAGGCTCATGCAGGACAATTTACGTTTAAGATGTGAGTGACTTTATGTGACGATCATGCAATTTACCGAGATTGTTTACAAAACAAAACTGCACTTCAAATTAGAACGTTAGAATCCCATTCAAATGATTGCTGCAATGCATCAGTTAATACACTTAGATACACATAAGAGATGCAGTATTTCAATGAGCGTTCATCACGCTTTAATTGTGAAAAACTATTATTGATACATAACGAATACGCTCGTATATATATATGATCAATGTTGACGCATACTAGTATTCGCATATAAGCGTAAGTGTCAAATTAAATGTCTTCCCATATAAGAGAATTGCTTCGCAACGGGTTTGTTGAGTGTCGCATTGTTGTAGGATACTGTGTTTTCAACTGAAGTGGCCATCGAGCTATGATATTAGCAGCGAATATTGCGTACATGAGATTTCAGCTACGGCTTTCAAGAGACAAAGTACCAATGTCTGGAGATTAACATGACTCAGTAAAAATGATAATCACCGGCCGTCATGTTAAGCTAAATTGCGTTATAATGACAACCACTGGGATGTTCGGAGTACAGTGTATGTTGCAATCAGATGTAGTCATGACACAATAAAATACTACAGATATAACTAATCCGTAAATCTTACACCCGAATACGAATATATTGAATATATTGCCTGAAGGAGATTATGTAATAAATTAGCAATGTGAATTGCTTGAGCTGCATATTGTCTCGTATACCGGGTCTATATTAACATGTGCACGATAACGAATATTATTCGCTTCTTTCTGCTATTACAGGTATATAGTCGTTTACGACCAAATGTGAAATATTTCTGAAATACAAATGATTTATGAACTGTACCATTTTTGTAATCAATCGTTAAAAAGCATCAGGTACGAGGGGTGTTCGAAAAATAATGCAATTTCATGCATTTCTGTGTAGTTTCGGGACTTTTGGGTGTCAAACTTGGCATGTGTTCCCTAGTAACTATAGTGTTTCATTGGGTCAAATTTGGTTTACTTCCATTGATTGGTTTTCTAAAATTGTAAGTTTAAAATGTACCTACTAATGTACACTAAGCTTAAAACCGTTTGAAAAATGTATGGGAAAACCGACTGAAAGTATGCCTTTTATAAAAGAAAGGACTTAGATAAAATGACAAATTTATACACGTTGGTCTTTTTAAGATTAAGAGACATCGTGGGATGTTTTTAGTAAAGTTTTATGCGTTTAACATGTTTCAAAGCAGACCAACAGCAACAAAAGTATTCAGTTAAAAACAAAAACAAGCAAACAAAATGTTGATAAAAAGAAGGATATTGGTCTCAAAGCAGTAATATTGACCATCGAACAGTAAACTGATCGCACATGCTCGACTTCATCCCAATTTCATATCATTTGGAAGAAAATTCCCAACGTTAACAACATTTGTACCCCCATGGATACCATTCTCACTACGTGGTGTCTAAATCGTCATCTTAATTCAAATGACTAAACATGTTTAATTTATACCATAAACACTTTCAAAATACGTTTTACGTAGCTTAACAGGTGGGGAAACACAGCCTCTCTATTATTCACGAAGACGGAAACAGAAATATTATGTATTTGATAGCTGTAATTCTAAGAAGCCCGTATTTGTAAATTACACTTGTTTAGTGACGAAGGTGTTGCATTGATGTTGTCATCCGACCAAGGTCCTACTATTCACATACCCGAATTAATCAGTAAATTTGTAACGTGTAGGTTGTAAAGATAGTTATGCAGGAAAAATCTAAGAAAAATTTCACATATCTTCGATTTGTTAATGAAACTGAGCATTATGTCCCTTTCACGTGAAAATGCCTCTTTGCACAGGCATCTACTGAAGAGTGGTTTTTGAGCGAAGCACAGATACATATGCTCGATTATCAACTTCATTTTACAGATCTACTCCCATGCAAATAGTTTTAAGTTCCTAGTCCTAATTCGCATTCTGTATGGCGAAGGTACGTTTCCAGGAAGCATATGTTGGCAAACATATTGCAGTTCATGAAAAAAGTACCTGTTGCTGACGCTGAAACATGATTTTAATCTTGAATTTAATAATAAAATTAGTAACCATCTTGAAGCGGAGATTTAAATGAAGATTGTCTGTGAGATTCATTGCAATCGGTTCAGTCAACAAAAAGTTAAAGAGCAATTTGCATTACTTTTCGAACACCCCTCGTACATCTTACCATACAGGGAAGACATGCAAATAAATAGAAATGCATACTTTTTTTGTTGTTACATGACTCGACCTTTGAAAAGGAATGTACGCATTTCGTTTGACTTTATGCAAATATTTCTGCAGAAATTGTCTCTAGATGAGATATCATACTATGGTTATCAAACCATTTCTCAATACATCTTCCCATGTTTGTTTACGTATAAAATAAGATGAGTTATTTTAAATATAATGCTTGATTATGTGTGGGTAGTATAATTCTTTAACTTGTATTTTCCACCTGTCGCCAATTTAAACGAAATTGCTTTCCCTGTATCAATGATATATAAGGGTAATTAATGTCAATCAAAAATAAATCGTAGGGAAACATGTTGTCACGAAATGCTAAAATTATAGCCGGAAAAGCTTGCACAACGTAACAAAAATACTCCTTACCACTTTTAACATCAGTATGTTTATAGACGTACAATCCTTGAAAATAGTGTACGTAAATAGCTCAATGACGAAAAAAGCTAACTTTGAGACACTTTTGTTGCACCTTCAGTGTAAAGGAACAGCTCAATCGGCATATAAGCCTACAGTTAGACCAACCGGCTCGTGTGTATCCTGATCCTCTGACGCCAGTAGACGATCGAGCTAAACTGGTGATGTGAAGTTCCGTGACGGGGGACCATAGTATGAATTACAAGCGGACCATAATTATACTTATAATCAGTACGGTCTTAATGGAACGGTCTTTTAAGCAGGAGTGCGTTGTGTTTTAAAATACCGTAACATTCCGTTCTTTCTATGTAATTCAGTAAATAAGACTTACCCACAGCCCTGACATGTAATTGTTGAATGAGATGTTTAGGTTTTCTGAGCTCTAATTTTTGAGTTGCAGGCTGCCTTCTCTGACCGATTTTGTTATTATACCTCTTATATACTCCCTTACCACCCGTTACTTGGACAGTGTAGTGGATTGGACACTGAGCCTTAATTGCTATTGTAGCTACAAAAAGTGACCAACATTTTTGAACCATAGACCAATATGCAATAATACACGCTTTATGGATATCCGCGTGGATCCAAGAAAAGTTTGAAACTGTTAAATATATTAACAAGGATTTTCCTTAGATCATGTCATGTATATCATACTACTTTTAAGAGCAAAGAACAAGTTCGAATGTATATTTAAAAATGAAATGTAAACCATGAAGGTTATATTATACCACACATACAATCTCATACGTGTTCTTATTTTTAAGTTGATATGTGCACTAATTTGTGATATTTCATTGTTTGCATACGCGGTATCATTATTAAATTTCTAGTGCCACCTGTAGACAAATTAAATTGTTGTGTCAACAAACGTGCATAATATTGCGTAATTGACGATCTCATACTTTTTTCAATCAGAACCAATTTCATTGTCTGATGATTTCAACTGATAAAGAAATTATGTGCTAATTGAATTGATATGAACTATTAGTATCTGGTGACCACGTATGAGTATAATTTTTCGGAGACTTTGTATATAATGTCAAGTTTTCTGTGTGTCGTGTACGGCGAAAATGTCTAGGTTAAGTCTTGTTGCTACTGTAACACGAAAGGAAAATATTAGACAATTTCAATTGCATCAGTTGCATAACTTGCATAACTTGCCTAATTGTTAATTGTCAAATATATGATAAAAATATGTGATGATGTAATATAAAACAAACTAAAAATACTATTTATATAGTATATAAAACATGTTCTGCGAATGATTTTCTTCTCTTTGTATTAAGTTCCTGAAGATAAGCACTTTGAAATCGCCATAGCAACCAAACTGAACTATAAAGCCAAAGATAATACATTTTGAAAGGATGAAAGATCAATATTTACATTTAGTGAAAAAGCAAAATTCGAAACAAAGTCGTTATTCGCATAATACTGTACAAGCAATGTATGTATACATTGGGAATAAGATACCTATGGTTGATTCAAAGATCTCTGTCACAACTGCGTAAACAAACATTCACCCCGGTCGATTATAAAACTGTTTCGGGATTAAATCATACAATCAATAATACACTGAAATGATTAAAACGCTAATGGTCGTTGTGGTAATACTTGCTGCAATTAGCTATTCAGAAATGGAACATTATGGCGGTTTTGACAGACATCTTTGAATCGACAATAAATGCTCGGACCATTTATAATGATAACATACAACTAACACAATGCATTCCGTCTAATCCCCTAAACATTTGACAATAACTTAGTAAATTGAATATGTTTGGTACATACATGTACATGTTCATTGCGAAGGTGAAAGTAAAATCTTGAAACGGTATAGAAGAACAATGAGTTCACTAGAAATGAGGCTTGATATGACAGCCCCCAGAACGTGTTATTAAAATAACCTGTCTTATTCAATTACAGAAGGGACACAAATTTTAAACCAGAAAAGTGGTCATTTAAAGCAGTTATTCCATGAAAGTGTTGAGATTTAATTCTTAGGGATACTTTAAAATAAATTTCTTCGTCCGCTTTATTTGTAGTTTTTTTTCGAGCCAATCCCACTGTTATCACGTTTTGTTCGTGTCCATTTCTGTTTCCTGAAATATGAACAACATACAATCACAAATAACGGCTGGTCATTGCAACTTGTCATCCCCCACAGAAACATGCTTCTAACAGATATGTTATTGTCATCTAGACGATTGCAACATGTCCCTGGTTCTATTAATAGAACTTTTGGTAAATCAATCGACGAATCTTTATATTCAATTACAACCCTATGTCAGAATGCGCATTGATATTTTTCTTAATTCAGAGAATAGAAGCTAACAAAACAATAGCCCAAATACCAAATTAATGTTTATTGACATGACGTAAAATAAGAAGGTAGGATGATATGCAGTTCAGTAGGAGAAACTACTAGGCATTCAATGTCACCCCTACATGACCATGCCTCTGACAGGTTAAACAAGTGTTTACAGACGACTGCAACATGTCCCTATTTCTATAATTACAAATCGTGTTTGATAATTCACCAAATATGGACAACAAATTGTACATGCCACGTACACCTGCTGAATATAAAAATTCAATTACAATCTTTAACCAGAATGTACATTGAACTCTAAATAAACAGAACGTACGCAAATGAAACAAATGCAACACTATCTAAAATACCAAATCCAGGTTTAATGAAATGACCTGACATACGAGTAGGTTGATCGACAGGTCATTTGTTGGAGAAACTACTAGTACCAGGAATCCCCTTCCTACTTCCTACTAGGAATTGTTGTACTATGTTTAAGTATATAATGTTAGTTCATTAACTAACTCGTTGTGTAATTCCTCCCGCGTCATCCGTGCTTGTTATATACCGAGTACGTCAAATGAAATTACTCATGACATCTACGGACATTTTTACTGTGCACACAACAACAATAAGTATTAGTAAGATGGCGGAGTAGTCATTTACGTCGATCAAAATAATAACGAATACGGTCGTTAAGTCCTATGGAAACAGTAATGTTTAACATGTTTCTTTTGAATGGTTCATCCTCGTTGTAGCATTATACCACAGCAACTATTTGCAGCTGTAACACATCGGACATTTTAATAACGACAGTAATATGAACTAAGGCATTGCCTATAATGGGTATTTAATAAATATTAGATAACCGCTAGGCTATATTTGTAGATATATGATACTTATAGACCACGGGCCACAGTTGCTACGCATTATCCAAGGGAGTTAACAAATGCATGCAATCATTGTGAATTGTAATGTTTATACAGCACACAAGTCAATCAATCAAATTGTCATAATTTGATTCCAATTCAATAAAATCAAAGACGTACCTTGTACTATAAGATGGTTTATTTATATTCCGAATATAGATAATTTACAGCCTCCCATGTTTGTCTTTCGTCCTTATCCGCTTGGAAAATCGAAGCTATTACATAAGCGACAACGTATGGACCCTCCTAGTACACAAGTTTGTCCACCACAAATAATTAATGCACCATTCAGTAGCATCCACAGTTCCCTTCGACCATCGGGATCCATGGCAGATAGCCAGGGAGACAGCCATGTTTTTACCATCCAGCTTCCCCCGCAAGGCAGGGGAAATTTAGGATTTTTTCAGCGAAAACCAATAGCCTAGAGACAATATTTACCGGTAGAAGTCAGGGAAAATGCGGGAGATTTTACCATCAGCTTCCCCTACAGGCCGTAGAAAGGCTGTTGATTTTGACAACTCAAAATCCCGGAGCGCCCCTTCACCCGTGGCTTGGGTGCTGTGGATGAAACTAACTGGTACATAAGTCTTATACACACTGACAGTAACAAAATAATCTCGTAAACATTGCTTTGACATCGTTCAAGCATCTGGTATGATCTGAGTGTTGATATCATTGTAAAACTATGTAAAAATGTCTATTAAAGACCAATTTCCTCGGAGATCGAGTACTGTCATGATAAATCGGCTATTTAAATGAAAATTTCACCTTTATTTTTGATGATTCTTAAAACATCTTCCATGTGGAATGGGTGCTTGAAAATCTCGCAAACGCTTGCAATCAATTGGCTAGTGACACGTAAAGCGGAGTATCTACAGTAGCGTATTTCTTACTTCCCTATGTTTTTTTTAAATCTTTTTTTTTATTTATTCCACATTTTTTAAAAATTATATTTAATCGAAAGAGAACGATAGGCTCAACCGTTTACAGCTTACTATTTGTTTTATATTCCAAGGACTATTCACCTCGGAAAACTGCCTGAAATTTTTGACCGGAAATAACTTTTTTCGAAAGCATTAGTACCGGCAGAAACTCAACGAAGATATGCACGCGCCTGTTACCGGTCTGGGTATTTTCAATAGCCCCGCTGCGCGTATTACCGTATTACTAAACGTAAGTAATTTGTAAGTCATATTTTGGCATTTGCAAGTTGTACAATCAAACTATTAATAACGAAAAATGTTCGCGCATTTAACATTCTGAATTAAGCAGCACCTTTGAACGTGTGTATACATGCAAATGGGCTATATAAATATGATATAATAATAATATGCTCACAAAGTAAATATTTTTTGTGGTTGAACGATTATTGTAATCATTGAATAATTTAGTTAAAGGCATATTTGTGCGAAATTCAAACTCAATAATACGATTGAAGTTCCAATTAGATCAACGCGAAATTGTCTGAATCTCAAGTATCATATTTATGTTGCTTATGTTTCTGTAAATCGCTGTCAGCAATTCATAACATCGAACATGAACGTCTGTACGAGCCAATTAAGATAAACACATTTCCACCAAGAGAGTCATTTCAATTACACAGTGCATCATTTCTGAATCGATGATTAATTATATTTACATTATACGTTCAGACATACGAGGGGTGTACCAGAATTACGTAGACTTTTGTCATAACTTTTTTATTTAGGCATGTATCATCACATAATTTGCCGTAGAGAAACTTCAAACCTTTTCATAAGAGAAACTGTAATAATATTTTCTAACAGAATGTTAGAAATCCATTTAATACGTCTCCATAGTAACCAATAGTTGGATAGGCGGGGCAGCGAATTTTAAAAACATTTTTGGCATTATTCAACTGCTTATACCTCATAGATATCAAGTCTAATTTTAACGCGACTTCGTGACATGCAAGCGCAATATACTTGGAACGCACGCCGTAAATTTCGACTTTATAAAGGTTAACGTTGTTTATTTATGGTACAAAACAAGAAACATCTGCTGCGCGTCACCAGTGAAAATATGACGTTAACGAAATACGCTGTAAATCGCATCATCACGAAGTTTATTGTGAACCTCGGGAAGACGCGGGAACAAATGCTTTAAATGTTGGAACTTACTAACTCTAAATCCCCTGTATCGGTTACCTGATTTTCAAACGACACAAGCGCATCAATCGTGGTCGAGACCAAATAAAACGACATGGACCGACGGCGAAACCTAACGGCGAATGCGACGTCACCAAGCGTTTTCTAGGACCACATGGACCTGTATCGACGTTCTATTATTAGGGTTATATGCGACATTACTGGTAATATATTGAACCTTTATCACATTTAAGGTAGTAAATAAACATCCGTAAGTTTTGTGTACGGTTGTGTACATCTTTATAGGTACAATGTACACATTTATGAGCTTCACTTATCCTGGAAGTTCAGCCGACGTCGTGACGTTCCGTTGACGTGCCCCGCATACCGTACCCATATCTTTCCCCGGAAGCTGCAGAATTTGATCCAAGTAAGATACGGCTTCGAAACGCCACGTACTTACGCAGTAAATATTATTTGCACTTCACCCAAAATTATTGGTTTGTATGATGAATGGTATGGAAGGTATGGCAAAAGTCTACGTAATTCTGGTACAACCCTCGTACATGATACATGATGCTTTCACAAAACTGCTTAACACGCATTGCACGCAAACTATTCGTGCAAATATGACACAAGAGACAACATATTAATAGTGATCATTAAATTACACGGTAGAAGGCACATTCCAAGCGTTTAGTTCCATGATAATTAAATGCTGATATCAAAGATATAGGCAGAATTTATATTACATTATATTGAGCGTGCAACGAAATTTTATTATTAACCAGTATTAACTTGTTTTTCAGCGAACAATTAACAACATATCAACCTGGTCGAATATACCACGTGATCCTATTGATACTCGATAGAAGTCCCATCCTCGGATGATAATGATGGCACCTCGTGATGACATGTCCCCCGTGAGACTTAATCATATTGAAGTGGTTTTGTTCTAATGTTTAGACGGGGATGTTTTGGTTTTAAATTGACCATTCGATTTAAAATAATCGCAAATCAGGAATAATATGTGGACAATTCACAATACCAAATATTTCAGATGCGCACGGAATCTTGATTTCTTGGCAATGTTCATTGATATATTTCTTTGAGAGAAAACTGTCCAACATATTAACACAATAAATTATTAGTCAAGAAGTTGAGGATTTCACAAACCTGTTTCCGTAACTTCTGGAATTTCTATAATATTTTCAGATTTACTTGTTTACCCTCCTGTCGTGTAATTCCAAATGTTGTTGGCAGTTTTACAAAATTATGTTTAGCTTACTGACACTTACCTTAAATGTTTTTACAGTGCTTGCTGTTAAGACATAACAATATGCTTCAACTCTTCTTCCAAATTCAATACTCCGGAATCAAGTGATATTAATATAAAGGAAATCAGTCAACAGCTGAGTATAGGTTTACAGCATAAAGTAACAATTTACACATACCATTCGAATATTGACACATTGTTCGATAGAAATGTAACCGTTCTAAGTTCAACAAAAATTTCATGGAATTTTGAGAAATATTACTCGACTAAAAGTAAATATTAAATCTCTTGACATCCACGGCTGACATTCAAAAAGCAACTTAGAGGAAAACTTATTATTTTGTCGACATTATCAAAAATCCAAGTCCCCGCCGAAATAATGCAGGATGACCCAATTTGACAAAGAAATTATAAAATAGCGGTTATTGCATGAGATCGAATGGAACACAGCCAAGACTCAATCAAGTTCTCCAAGGCCCCGCTGTTCGGCGACAAAAGCACGAACGCATGCCAAAATTGCGACCAAATGAGGCACAACATCCCCGGGCGTGACCTAGTTTAAAACACTAAGGCCAGTGACCTAACATAATGTGACCTAAAGAGGCACAACTACGACTTGACCTTGTTTAAAATAATGGACAAGGTTGGAATGGGGTGGGAAATAACATTACATAATTCTAGCAACTACACTGAGCAATGCCCACACAAAAGCCGAAGAAAGAATTAAAAATCCCAAAGTCCCCGCCGAAAAAATGCAGGGTGACCCTGTTTCACAAAGAAATTATATAATAGTGGTTATTGCATGAGACCGAATGAAACGCATCCAATACTCGACCAAGTCCCCAAGGCCCCGCTTGCACGGCGACTCAACCGCACAAACCCGTGCCAAAGCGGCGAACAAATGAAGCACAACCACCCCCTGACCTAGTTAAAACACCACGGACAGTGACCTAACGTTAATACAATTTAAAGAGGCACAACAGAGACTTGACCTAGTTTCCAATAATGGGAAAGGTTATTCTTTGGTTATAAAGATAGCTAACAGTATAACTAGAATATTTGGCGTGACACAAGTAAGCGAATGATAGATTAAATCCCGAAGAATGCATATAATAGTATGTGGAAGCATTTGCTAGCGCCGTAGTATAAATAATGTCACCTTTGGAGCTATCTACAATTAAACGTTATTGGAAATTTTTCTTTTCATTCTATGGTGCGCAAGTCTACATCACTATTTAAAAGTACGTACGTGAACACTACTACACATTATGGTGATCAGTTAATCATCGACCAACTAACTGTCCGTATCGATTGAGCAAATTATTATCGATCAATTCGAATCTTAAATAAAAACCAATTTTTTACGATAATCGATAATGATTTACCTCCGCTGTTGTATGTGCTGATTCACGAGTTTCTTGCTGAATTTGCTGTTTTATTTAGTATCATGTTGCTTCGTTAATTTATTATAACAAAAAAACAGCATTCCGTGTCCTTGAAGGGCATGTTAACCAAGGAGCTAATGTTTTCTCTGTTAACACTCGAGACAAAGGGAAAGTGTGTGTGATAAACAATCAAGATTTTGTACAGATTATTTGTTGTGCCACTAGTCAAAGAAACCTCATGTAAGATTAAATATTATAGTACATCGTGGGATTCTTTTACCTAATGCGATTGCAGTTTATTTGAACAACAAATCGATGTGTTTCATCCATAATAAACGTTTAATCTGCCAAAAGATCTATGCATGTTGCATTATATATAAACCATGCACAGACGAAAGAGTAAATCATCATGCAATAGGCTACTAGTATTTGGAATATTGTTTACATTAATGAATGAGGAAGTGCTAATGGAAATTAGGTTTGGGTAATGAAACTACCGGCTTGTTTGCGAAAATTCGTGGGTCTACCTAGAGGCCAATCATGCCCAAACATTCTATTCCTTTTACTCTAAAATGAAGCCTTGATGCAGTTCATGTAGCCTTTATCCATCGTAATATCTACAATAGTCCCTACGTCACATTGATTGTTAATGCGACTTATAACCTAATGAGTAGGTGGTACGGTGGTCGAGCGGATAGCCTGCTTGACTGCTGATCGAGAGGTCCCGGGTTCGATCCTCGGCCGGGGCACTTGATCATAACTAGAGATGAACTGGTTAACAACCCAGAGGTAGTCTCGCGTGTATCGGTGCTATACACCGGGCACGTTAAAGAACCAAGGTGTCTCTTCGGAAAGAGCTAGGGCATCTCGCCCGGATACCTTGTATCACACCACTATCTCTTCCACCTGCTGTCCCTTCAGCAAAAACACAGGACCCCATTGGAAATAAGTGCTTGTACTTTCATGGGTTATCCTTGACCGAGAGGTTTAAATAATTACATACATACAATGAAAATATAATACCGCTTGCAAAAAAATTGATAAACATTGCTACGATTTCAAGCTTTCTGATGATAACTACGACTTGTCGCAAGTTTTCAATCAATTTCATTTTAGCATGCATTTGGGCAAAATCTAAATATTTGGAACCACGATTTTCATTAATCTCGTCTTCAGTGTTTTTATTTTTAATTAAAAGGACAGGTGTGTCAATAGGAGGAAGTTTAGATTCCTGTAGTAAAAATGTAGTAATTCTCCGAGCAAATTTGAATAATTTGAAATTCAATTACAGTTTGTTTTGTATTACAAAAAGTGTCAAAGTTGCAAACACAGCTTTGCTTAATACGGCTGCATACTCCTGTGGTAGGTGATCAAGACACCCACCTGATGGTTGAAGATTTGAAGTTGAAATGGTCATTTATGATTTTGCCGGTTGTCGAGTCGTCAGTCGGTTATTGAGTTGTATATTCCCATTTCCCATTACACAATCATTTGGTTTATCATAATACCAGGCAATAAAAGAAGCGCATACAGTTAACATATATAAATAGTTAGTGCTCACTGTGCGAAAATTGTAACGCACTAAATACGAATTAGTATCCTACGTATTTTCGCTAATGAATATTGTCAATAATAATTTAACAGTAATGCTATAATGTAACCGATTGCTTTCAAGCGCATGCATTTTCCCCGTGTTTTCTCATCTATTACCCTATACCAAAGGAAAACACCGCTTACACGTCCATGTTTGACGACAATTGCAAACTTAATTTAAGCCTCACTTCGTTACTAATAAATACTTTCTTAGTGATTCAGATCTCAGCATAAACGATTACGCAAGAAGAAACACTAGTTTGAACAAATATAAATAAACAATACCATAAACCCGAAACCTCGGCATTCCCGATACCGTGCCATATCAGTTAAAGTGAACCATAGCCGGCGTAAAGCAAACACACAATCACAAGGACCACCACGCGACAAAACAACAACCTTAAAAAGAAATTACGTATTGAAAAAATATGATGATTTACAAGTGCTTTTACATCCTACCATTGGTATAATATGGTATCCGTGGATATTCAGTCTTAACTTTTGTTTTGCTTTACATGTGTTCTTTACGCCAACTTGTCTTGCCTCATTGTTACTGCGGTCTCGGTTATTAGGTAATGTGTTATCTGCCTACCTACATTAATTTCGCTGGTTAAATGATTTTTAAAAATAATGTTTCTCATCCCTGCACGATTTTCTATTATCATTTTCATTGTCACAGACAGTAGGCATATAAACAATATTCAATATACTTTAGATGTATGTTATTATAGCCGTCAATCGTATATGTACGAGGCAATTATTCCATCCTATAATATATCGTTCTTTGAAATGCAGTGATTCGAATTTCTTTAATCTTTGAAATCTGAATGTAACTTTATATTGATGGGAGCGGGTTTAATTGCAAACCGTCTATGTCCGTACATTCAAGACTTCCGGTTAATATGTTTGTACAATTAACTACCATTTTGCAGCGTCTGGGCCGACGCTAATGTCTAAATAACGAGTATGTTTTCTTCGTTGAAGCTGCGTTTTTAGTCGAGTGCAACAATGTCGGATATTTGATACTGAATATGTTTATGGTCACAACACAGTCATAAACCAAATGTCTGTAATGTAAATTAATTGGGTTGTGGTGTTCATACAGACAAATCTGACTCTTGGACCAAACAATACCATAAACCATTTAAAATCCGGGAACGAACGCCAGTTAAAATCTTAGTTCAAAACTAATTTTGCCAATAGAAAGTTTTAACAAATTGATCTAGGATTTAATAAATATATGTTTATAACCGCGGTGTGTATGTACTACTGAACTTGCACAATCCTATTCCAAGATATGTGCTAGAATTAAGTTCACATGTATTATGCTGCACGATTCCGTTCATATACAGTGGCGACACGCATGTGAAGCAATATTGTATAAGACCGTCGAATCTTCATCCACCGTAATAACACCTTTGCTACAAAATTCAAATTGAAGAAAACATTTGAAACTTATACAGACCGACATTTGTCAAAATACATCAATCCCTGGAGTCAGATAATCTAGTATGCAGTATCTTGAATATCGATATCGAATTCATATTGTTTTACATCACGATTATTAGACAATTATTACAGAGAAAACTATTATTAAGTGTCTGCCTTCATAAACTAAAACTTCCAGGCCCAATCGTGATTAATTGGAATACAAATTAAACATTCGTTCCGTTCCGTTCCGTTTCATTCTATGCCGCTTATGTTAGGGACTTATTGTAATTCATTCGTGTAAATGAATCATGCCCCTTGGTAATAGCAAATCACTCTTGATAACATACATTCTTGGTCATATTTTCTAACTAGATAAATCCTTTTGTTTTCTAGTAATCGACCTTCATTTAAGACACACGTCAACGTTTGTGTATGTTTGTATTGTAAAACAATCGATGCATATGCATGTCTCCTAATGTCTTTGATTTTGTAAAAATAAATTTTAAAATAATATATGCCCGTGGAATCACATGCCCTCTGTGATTGATAATATCCGATGACGTCTGCAAGCTTATGTTTTCCAAATTGCAAATTTTATGACCGGAACATGGTAAATAAATTGATTGAAAAATCAATTCAGTTATGATGAGAAATTAGATTGCTCTTTAATAGTATGGTGTGTGTTGAACGCCATGTTGGAACAATACATTTGTATGCGAAATAAAGTGTAACAACCAACATGTAGGAATGACAATTAAAATTGAATTGTCAATGAACGTTTTGTCATAGTGAATTATCGCTGCTTTTCAAACATTCATTACATAAATGGTTTAATTGTTTTGTTACCGTGCCTCAATTTTAACAGTAACTGTTCGCGCTAGCGCATTTATCTCCATTTCACTCCCAAGATTGTTACATCGCATTAACTTTCAGCTTTACATACTAATTCAATCATTTTAATTCAATACATTTTGTCATCAAAATGTTCCACGCAGTATCTCTATTTCACCCTATGGATAGATAACATAGACATACTACATGTTGATATACTTGTTTATTATGTATATATAATTCTATTTTGCGAACTGATTCAGAGTTATATTGCAAGTACAATAGTAGATCTTGAGCAATGTCAGTGAAAAACGGATAAAATATCTGAATAGCACGAGCTGGGATACTGTGATAAGTGTGAATTAAACGTATTTGATTAAACTATATTTCTCAAGCCATTTTCTGTTGTTTTAAAATAATAATAACAATTTTAATATTGATACACTGTTCACAATCTATTCGATATTTTCAAATCGGCATTTATTGCAAATACACAATTTGGCCTAATTATCAGTCGAATAAGGTATGTCGCGTCATTTACAGAGATACATACAGTTAGGTTTTCCCTTTGGCTTACCAGAATATTTATTTTCTTGACCATGCAACTCTTTTTTAAGCATAACAGTTAATTACAGCTAATACTATGAAGAAATACTAGTAATTATGTACGAATGTCAACGTGAACGAATCAAAGTCAGCCACCAAAAGTGAGAGAAATTGGTTTACACATTTTTAAGGTACATTTGCAGAGTATATGGACAAATAATATATACAAATGTATCGTTCAATGTACGTAAATTGTGAGTAGTTAGAAAGACCATCACAAATAACCACGTGACAAGGCTGTCTAGATAATGGGACTTTGATTTACGCCAGACTGTCTTCCTGAGATAAATGTGTTGGCGTTATATATTCTGACAAATCTTATAAGACCTAAACAGTATTGTTTGGTTCCGAAAGTATTCCAAAATCAAGTGGATAAGTAGATGCAGACTTCCTAGCTGCTAAATATATTCTTTGCAAGTAAGAAAGAGACAAATTGCCATATAAGAGTATAAAACGACGAAAGTAGGGGTGGTCAAGGCTATGAAAATGTTTAAGGGTCGTTGTATTTTTAGCCTAAGTCTCAACTAACATTTTTAGCCTCGGTGATGTACTCCCGATTGACATAAACACAGAAAGAAATGCTCAGTTGGACCTTTGCTTGAGGGTTAGTGGGTAACACAAGAAACAAAAAGTGTTCAAACCTACACCGAGACATAGGCTTAACGTGATGGGATATATTTACTTATATTATTATTACCTGTGTCAGGTTGCAGAGCCATAATCTAGGGCAATTATCATTACGTAAATAATCATAGTGTAATTCATTCACGACACATTCAAGTAGTCTCGATAAATATATAATCAGCGGAATAAGGATATTCATTTCTCAAACAACGATAGGATACTACTGATTAATATATACTTCGGCACAATATGTTGTCAACCGTTTATCAGAAGATATTTTCGCTGTGGTTATTTAAGTATACTTCAGTATTGAGATTGAATTGTGCGACTAAAATGTAACCAATCGTACATGATGTTCTATGATCAACTTCTATATACCTCCGTAGCTTAGTGGTTAGTGCGGACGGACGGTCGGATGGACGTACTGCAACAATGTTACCATCCCCCATATAAATGAGCGTTGAGCAATATCAAGGATACTTAGTCTTGTCTGTGAAGAAACTGTATTACGTTTTCCATCCTTTACTTAGGTGATAAACCTCTCAACGGGATCAAGTAAATAAAGTATTATGATTGAAAGGAGACGTATTCAAGCATACAGCAAATACTTTCATCTGTCACTGAAAATAACATTAACTAGATTAACTTCTGTGATCCATTAAACGTCTACACTCCGATATCCATATACGAGAGGTGTTTAACTTATTTATGAACAAAACATGAACACCGATTTTGTAATATTGAATAAAAACAATTGAAATATCTCTTTTAAACCATGTGAGAAAATGTTATAAGTTGAAATTATGATCGTTATACATTGTATATTTCATTTGGTTAAAGCTTAAAACAACAAGTTAGTAGATGATGTTGTTTTTCCTATTTTTAAGGCAAAATTGCCCTTTTATAAGCATTAAGAAAGTGTAAGCATTTTTTTATTTTGCATTTTTAATAAGAACATTAGTAATATTAGTCGTTAGAAGTGTTATTAAAGTTCAGTTTCAAGTAATAATGAAATTGTACCAAAATTTGAAAATTGCCCAACATTGACAAAACCTACACTATAACGTTAACTTGGATTTATTATATCTATGCTGAATCCATTAAAATAGTAAAATTGAATAGTTCCACATATGGGAGTGTCCATAGAAACTTTTAGTGAAATTATTTCGAAAAAGTTGAATGCATAGTTCTGGGAAAATACGAAATTCCTACGCTGAAAATCAAGAAAAACATGCCTCGCAGCCAACAGTCTTGGAACCTAGAAACGCGTAATAAACAACATTATGTGGAAAATTTGTTTCATTATGGCGAAGCAATGCTGAATCTTAGAGAACGTAATGATAAATTAGGGTATGCTATTTTACAAAAGGTCACAATGATAGGTAAAAGTTCATGAGTGTCCGGCTTTGTGTGATGGCGGCCGTTTACGTGGAAAGACATTGGGTTTGTTATTATGAGAATACGCACGACAAAATCAATATCAAATTGGCGAAATTGAAGGCTGTTGTCAATGTACAAACAGTAACAAATCAGGGTTTCAACAAAACAGTGTTACGTATCGTTCCTAATGACTGTTCCAAAAACATAGTGTTCCATCCAGATTCAGCTTCAAGTCACCATATGCATCGCCAAATAAAAAACTTAAGAATCTAACTTTGATATATATTATAACCAAATAGTGGATATCGTAGTCTTCTCGTGCTTTAACACTATAATTTTCTATCTGGTTGGTACTAAAACAACGATTAAAGAAGGAAAACGAAAGCGTAATTATTACCAGTTTTGGACCTTCAAAACGCAAATAATAACACCCTCTACTCCAATGCAGAGTATCATTTAACCGTAACGTATTGACAATTGACAATTATTAAATATACTTTTTGATACACTACTTTACACAATATAAACGTTTTTGTTCAATTTCATTGTTAGAGTAACAAAATATCGATGTTCATTTTCTGTTCATAAATAAGTTGAACACCTCTCGTAGACTGTACATTAAGACTGTACATTAAGACTGTACATTAAGACTGTACATTAAGACTGTACATTAAGACTGTACATTAAGAAATTATTGTCATTTTAGTTGCAGTTAATTCTTCTGAAAAATACCAATTTACCACGTGATCGTTAATCAAGAGAAGTGGTTGATCAAACTGCGGTACAATTTAAATCTCACCTTTAAGAAGTTATGTTAATGTCATAGTCATAAGATAAGCTTCTTTACTTTAAGAGTCTTGAAGAGTTGTTTTTGTGGGCCACGTTGCAGTTCGCTGCTGTTTGTGTCTTCTGCATCTTTGGAGGACACGCTCGCCATTTTGTTCATCTTCCTAACATGTTTTTAACATGATTTTAAGTATTGCAATATAACACGTGCAATGTTAATTTCTTCATTAATGTAGGGTATTCATTTCATGCACATATGTACATTTGTTATGGTATTAATTTCAAACGCATACAAGTTCGACATTGCCTATGGAGGAGCTGAATCGATATAAATAATTCCATATAATCTGCTGGGTAAAGTATCCACAATTTGGAGGACTGTGTTCCCTTTGGAACACAAAACAACAACGTCTATAACGCTGTGGAAAAGTTAGAGCAATTCATTTGATGCACGATATATTAGTTTCGTTTGAAATATTTCATTGTCAGAGAGGTACAGTCATACCAACACACTATGTAGTCCTCTGAGGCTCGTACAGGACAATTTACGTTTAAGAAGTCAGTGACTTTTATGTGATGATCATGAAATTTGCCGAGATTGTTTACAAAACAATCCTGCACTTCAAATTAGAAAGTTAGAAACCCATTCAAATGATGGCGGCAATGCATCAGTTAATACATGTTAAATACACATAAGTGATGCAGCATTTCAATAAGCGTTCATTACGCTTTAATTGTGATGAACTGTTATTGATACATAAAGAATACGCTAGTATATATATTTGATCAATGTTAACGCAGACTAGTATTCGCATATAAGCGTAGGTTCCACATTAAATGTCTTCCCATATTGAAGAAATGCTTCGCAACGGGTTTGTTGAGTGTCGAATTGTTTTAGGATACTGTGTTTTCAACTGAAAAGACCACCGAGCTATGATATTAGCAGCGAATATTGCGTACACGTGATTACAGTAACGGCTTTCAGGAGACAAAGTACCAATGCCTGGAGATTAACATGACTCAGTAAAACTAATAATCACTTGTCGTCATGTTAAGCTAAATTGCGTTTTAATGTCAACCACTGGGAAGTTTGGAGTAAAGTGTATGTTGCAATCGGATGTAAACATGACACAATAAAATACTACAGATATAACTAATCCCTAAATCTGACACCCGAATATGAATCTATCGAATCTATTGTCGGATGGAGATTATGTGATAAATTAGCAATGGGAATTGGTTGAGCTGCTTATTGTCTCTTATACCGGGCCTTTATTACCACATTGTGCTATTACATGTATATAGTCGTTTATGACCAAAAGTGAAATATTTCTGAAGTACAAATGATTTATATACAATACCATTTTTGTAATCATCTGTTAAAAAGCATCAGGTACATTTTTTCTATACAGGAAAGACATGCAAAGAAATAGAAATGCATACTGTTTCTGTTGTTACGTGACTCGACCTTTGAAAAGGGATGTACGTATTTCATTTAACTTTATGCAAATATTTCTGCAGAAACTGTCTCTAATAAATGGAGACACGATACTAAGGTTATCAAAGTATTCCTCCATATATCTTCATCATGTTAGTTTACGTATAAAATAAGATAATTTATTTCAAATATAGTGCTTGATTATGTGTGGGTAGTAAAACTTTTTCATTTGTATTTTCCTCCTGACGCCAATTTAAACGAAATTGCGTTTCCAGTATCAATGATATGTAAGGATAATTTGTGTCAATCAGAAATAACTCGGAGGGAAACAGGTTGTCACAAAATGCTAAAAGTATAGCCGGAAAACCTTGCACAACGAACACAAAAATAATCCTACTACTTTTATCATCAGTTTGTTTATAGATGTACAATCCTTGAGAATAGTGTACGTAAATAGCTCAATGACGAATAATAGCTAACTTTGTAAACAGCTGAGCTCAATGACGAAAAATATTAACTTTGAGATATTTTAGTTGCACCTTCGGTATAGGTCACAAACCACCAAATAGAGTTGTTCTTTAACTCAATGTAAAGTGACCTAGGTCAGCCAAAAAAAAAATTCAACTTTTTGTCCATGGGGCCCTCTCAAAATCTTTTAATCAATAGAAATAGCATCCAGCTTGAAGAAAATGAAAAAAAATCAGGGGACCATGTATCATATAAGAAAAATTTGGTTCGTCAAACGCGGTGAACAGATTTTCTCACATGTACGGATTTACTCACTGTCCGTTAGCCCCAACCTTACTTTCACTTTCATATTTAAGCCAGAATACAAAATATTTCTGAATAAAACCATTTCACTACATCACATACATGCATACAAAGCATTTAATACCAATTTCATGATTCTGATGCTGATTTGTCAAGACATATCCCCATTTTCAGCCGCTTTAAAGTTTTTTAACGGACTATTTGACTGTATCTGAATTTGGTCCGCGTAGGCATTTAGTGGTTATTTACCTATAAAGAAACAGCGCAATCTTCATATTAGCCTACAGTTAGACCAACCGTCTCGTGTCTGTCCTGCTCCACTGACGCCTGTAGACGATGGAGCTAAACTGGTGATGTGAAGTTCTGTGACTGGGGACCATAGTATGACTTACAAGCGGACCATAATTATACTTATAATCAGTACGGTCTTAATAGAACGATCTTTTAAGCAGGAGTGCATTGTGTTTTAAAATACCGTAACATTCCGTACTTAAGTTCTAGGTAATTCAGTAAATAAGACTTACCCACAGCCTGACATTTAATTGTTGAATGAAATGTTTAGGTTCTCAAAGCTCTACTGTTTGAGTTTCAGGATGCCTTCTCTGACCGATTTTGTTATTATATTCTCTCTTACCACCCGTTACTTGGACAGTGTAGTGGATTGGACACTGAGCCTTAAATTGCTCTTGTAGCTAAAAAAGTGACCAACATTTTTGTACCACAGACCAATATGCAATAATATACGCTTTATGGATATCTGCGTGGATCAAAGAAAAGTTTGAAACTGTTAGATATAAGTAAGTAAGTAAGTAAGTAAAGTATTTATTAAAGTGACATGTGCAATATTACAAATATATACAAGATATTATATCACAAGATTACAGCACCCGGCCCAATGGGCCTACAAGTCACTGACAATTAAACATAATTACATATTTATACAAGAAATGGTATGAATGCAACATAAATGATGTAAATTATAAATATAAATACGTTATGAATTAACACTTTACAAATTTGATATACATATAACGTTACATGACGTTTAAATATGCAATATAGTATATACAGGAACCAAATTCATTGGATTTAATAAGTTATGCATTTTTACTAATAATATTAAATCAGTGGTAATTATTATTATTTGTATACATTCGTACATGTATAATCATGGAATGTGAAGACAAATTATGCATCACAATGATAACAAATGTGTATTGATCAGAAAGGTAGTATTAAACATGCTTATCGGTTATACATATAATGTTGTCTTTTCATATATGCTCTCACAAGATATATTAACAAGGGTTGTCCCTTGATTTTGTTATGAATACCATACTACTTTTAAGAGCAAAGAACAAGTTCGAATGTACATTTAAAAATGAAATGTAAACCATGAAGGTCATATTATACCACACGTACAATCTCATATGTGTTCTAATGTTTAAGTTGATAGATGCACTAATTAGAAACATTTGTGATATTTCATTGTTTGCATACGCGGTATCATTATTCTATTTCTAGTGCCACCTGAAGACAAATTAAATTGTTGTGTCAACAAACATGCAACATATTGCGTAATTGACGGACTCATACTTTTTCAACCAGAATCAATTTCATTGTCTGATGATTTCAACTAATTAAGAAATTATAAACTAATTGGATTGACATAAACTATTGGTATCTGGTTTCCATGTATGAATATAATTTCGGGGAGACTTTGTATATAATGTAAAGTTTTCTGTGTGTCATGTACGACGAAAATGTCTAGGTTAAGTTTTGTTGCTACTGTAACACGAAAGGAAAATATGAGACAATTTCAATTGCATAACTTGCCTAATTGTTAATTGTCAACTTTATGATAAAAATATGTGACGATGTTATATAAAACAAACTAAAAATTACCATTTATATAGTATATAAAACATGTTCTGCGAATGATTATCTTCTCTTAGTATTAATTTCCTGAATATTGCCACTTTGAAATCGCCATAGCAACCTCACTAATAGTTATATAGCCAAAGATAATACATTTTGAAAGGATGAAAGATAAATATTTACTTTTAGTGAAAAAGCAAAATTCGCAAAAAGGTCCTTATCACTTTCAATTATGCCCAATTCGCAAAATATTGTATAAGCCACGATGTATTAATTGGGAATAAGATACCTAAAAGCTCGGAGAATTTTTAATGATAACTTACAGCATGCATTCCGTCATATCCCATGCATTCTTTACCCTAAACATTAGTATCGGGCGATAACTTAATAAATTAAATATATTTGGTACATACATGTACTTGTCCATTGCGAAGGTGAAAGTAAAATATTGAAACGGTATAGAAGAACAAAGAGTTCACCAGAAATGAGGCTTGATATGACAGTACCCAGAACGTGTTATTTAAAATATCCTGTCTTATTCAATTACAGAATGGACACGAAGTTTACAACAGGCAAGTGGTCATTTAAAACACCTATTCCATAAAAGTGTTAATATTTAAAACAGCATGTTGAGATTTAATTCTTATGGATACTCTAAAACAATTTCATCGTCCGCTTTATTTGTGTCTTTCCGAGCCAATCCTACTGTTATCACGTTTTGTTCGTATCCATTTCTGTTTCCTGAAATATGAACAGCATACAATCACAAATAACGGCTGGTCGTTGCAACTTGTCATCCACACAGCAACATGCTTCTAACAGATGTGTTATTGTCATCTAGACAATTGCAACATGTCCCTTGTTTTATTAATATAAATTCTGGTAAATCAATCGACGAATCTTAATATACAATTACAATCCTATGTCAGACTGCACATTGATATTTTTCTTAATTCAGAGAATAGAAACTAACAAAACAATAGCCCAAATACCAAATTAAGGTTTATTGACATGACGTAAAATGAGAAGGCAGGATGATCTGCAGTTCCGTAGGAGAAACTACTAGGCATTCAATGTAATCCCCCACATGACATGCATCTGACAGGTTAAACAAGTGTTTACAGTGGATTGCAACATGTCCCTGTTTCTATATTTACAAATCGTGTTTGATAATTCGCCAAATATGGACAACAAATTGTATATGCCGCATACACATGCTGAATATAAAAAATTCAATTACAATCTTTAACCAGAATGTACATTTAACTCTAAATAAACAGAACATACACATATGAAACAAATGCAACACTATCTAAAATATCAAATTCAGGTTTAATGTCCTGACCTGACATACGAGTAGGTTGATCGTCAGGTCATTTCTTGGAGAAACTACCAGGAATTCCCTTCCTACTTCCTACTAGGAATTGTTGTACTATGTTTAAGTATATAATGTTAGTCCATTAACTAACTCGTTGTGTAATTCATCCCGCGTCACCCGTGCTTGTCATATAGCGAACTCTACGTCATTTGGAATATCTCATGACACCAATGGACATTCTTACTGTGAACACAACATCAATAAGTCATATGGCGGAGAAATCAATTACGTCGATCAAAATGATAACGAATACGGTCGTTTAGTGCAATGGAAACAGTTATGTTTAGCTTGTTTCTTTTGAATGTTTCATCCTCGTTGTAGCAAACATACCACAACATCTTTTCGCAAAGTATAGAAAGTATTGTACTTGCTTTCCAATCATTCATAGCGTGTGGCGTACCAAATGACTCTCATTTTTACATTTTGCCGACTTTGAGATACATGTACACCATTTATATGTAAGTGAGCTAATTTTTTGTAAGACAATTTCTTAAGAAAATATCTAATGTAGACGCAGGTCACCAATCTGTGACACATCCGACATGTTAATAACAACGATAGTATTACTAAAAGTAAGTTATTTGTAAGCCATATTCTGGCATTTGCAAGTTGTAAAATCAAATTATTTATAACGAAAAATGTTCGCGCATTAAACATTCTGAATTTAGCAGCACTTTTAAACGTAAGTTACTAATAAGTAATTTCTTAGTGTAATTTCTTAGTGATTCAGATCTCAGCATAAACGCTTACGCAAGAAGAAACACAAGGTTAAACAAATGTAAATAAACAATACCACAAACATGAAACCTCGGCATTCCCGACAGCGTGCCATGTCAGTTAAAGTGAACCATAGCCTTTGTATAGCACACACACAATCACAAGGACCACCACGCGCAAAAACAACAACCTTTAAAAGAAATTACTTATTGAAAAAATATGATGATTTAGAAGTGCTTTTACATCCTACCATTGGTATAATATGCTATCCGTGGATATTCAGTCTGAACTTTTGTTTTGCTTTCCATGTTTTATTTACGCCAACTTGTCTTGCCACATTGTTACTGCGGTATTGGTTATAAGGTAATGTGTTGTCAATGTGTTATTTACCTACATACATTAACTTCTATGGTAAAAGGCCTTTTAAAAATAATGTTTCCCATCCCTGCACGATTTTCTATTATCCTTTTCATTGTCATAGACAGTAAGCATGTAAACAATATGCAATATACTTTAGATGTAAGTAATAATAGCCATCAATCGTATGTACGAGGTAATTGTTACATCCTATGATATTTCGTTTCTTTAAATTGATTGTGATTCGAATTTCTTTAAGCTTTGATTTCTGAATGTAACTTTACATTGATGGGAGCGGGTTTATTTGCAAAACGTCTACATCCGTACATTTCTTGACTTCCTGTTAATATGTTTGTCCAATTAACTACCATTTTGCAACGTCTGTGCAGACAATAATTTCTAAATAACGAGTATGTTTTCTTTCGTTCAATTTCGTTTTTAGTTGAGTGCAACTACGTCGGATATCGGATACTGAATATGTTTGTGGTCTGTAACGGAATTGATTGGGTTGTGGCGTTCATTTAGACAAACCTGACTCCTGGACCAAACAATACCAATAAACCCATGTAAAATACAGGTACAGGAACGCCAGTTCAAATCTTATTTCAAAACTAACTTTGCCAATAGAAAGTTTTTGCAAACTGATATAGGATGTAATATATTTTGTAATAAACGCGGTTAATATGTACTACTGACCTTAAACAAACCTATTCCAAGATATGTGCTAGAAACAAGTTCTTATGTATTATGCCGTACGATTCCGTACATATCATACAGTGGCGACGCACAGATTAAGTAATATTTTATAAGACTGAAAAAAACTTTGCTACGAAGTTCAAATTGATGTAAAAATCTGAAACTCTTACAGACCTACATTCGTCAAAATACACCAATCCACGCAGTCAGATAATCTAGTATGTATTGTCTAGAACATCTGATAGAATTCATATTGTTTTACATCACGATTATTAGACAATTATTACACACATAACTATTATTAAGTGTCTGCCTCCACTGAGATAAACTACCAGGCAAAGTCGTGATAAATTGGAATACAATTTGAACGTTCGTTCCATTCCGTTTCATTCTATGCCGCTTAGGCTGTGGAACTTATTGTAATTCATTCGTGTGAATTAATCATGCCCCTTGGTAATAGCAAATCACTCTCGGTAACATACAGTATTGGTAATATTTTCTAACTAGATAAATCCTTTTGTATTCTAGTAATCGACCTTCAATTATTACACACTTCGACGTTTGTGTGTGTTTTTATTGTCACACAATAGATGCATATGCATGTCTCCTAATGTTTTTGATTTTGTAAAAAATAAATTTTAAAATAGTTTATGCCAGTGGAATCACATGACCTCTATGATTGATAATAACCGATGACGTCTGCGAGCTTATGTTTTCCAAATTGCAAATTTTATGACCAGAACATGGCCAATAAATTGATTGAATAATCAATTAAGTCATGAGGAAAAATTAGATTGCCCTTTAAAAGTATGGGGTTCGTTGAACACCATCTAGGAACACTACATTTATATGCAAACTAAAATGTTACAACCAACATGTTGGAATGACAATTAAAATTGAATTGTCAATGGAGATTTTGTTATAGTGAATCATAGCTTCTATTCAAACATTCATTACATAAATGGTTTTTTACTGTGACTTCATAATGTTGCATAACGCCATGGCCATGGAGATCAATTATTTGAACGATTGATTAAGTGTTTTCAATCGATTCGATTTGATCTAATCTGCATTGGTTTTAAATTTCACATTTAACCTTTAACCTAAGTTGAATGTCTGGGTGCATTTCACAAATTATCGTAGAGAAAAGTTTTCCATTTGACTTACCAGAATCTTTATTTTCTTGATCATGCAAATCTATTTTAAGTATACTATATGACTAACTTAAAAAAGTATTACAAGTAATCATGAACGAACGTTACCGTTTATACTTCAAAATCATATTAAAATACACCCAGGGGATTAACCCATTCATTAACTCTCCATTAATTTTCAGGAATGGAGAGTTGTCTTAACAATAACTCTCCATTATTTTGTATACACATTTAAGAAAACTCTCCATGCCTGAAAAACATAACACACATGTGTAGTGTCAACAACAAAATGGTGAGTTAGTTTTATTAAATGTGTAAACAGGTAATGGAGAATTATTGTAAATAATGTCTTTATTATGCACCAGTCAGTTGCATTCATTGCCCGCCTTCCCCAGGATGGGCCAGGAAATTTACTTTTGGGTTTTAAAATAACCGCCCTTCCACGGCCCATGCGGTGTGGGGCAGCTGACAATTAAATATTGTCCCAATGGTATTGGTTTGGTGAAATCCCGACATTTCCCCGGCAGTGCTGGGGAAGCTGGAAGGTAAACAACTGCAGCCATACCCGGGCGTTTGGGGCCATGGTTGCAACTGACCGGTGCATGACAAAATGTATGTGTTCACAAAAAGGGCAATAAAAAGTGCAGGAAAGGCAGCACTCAACTGGAAGAGCCGAACACAGAAAAAAGAAAACAAAACACAGAAAAAAATGCTCAAACCACAACGAAACTAAAAAAAGGAAATCAACCCGATGTTACTAAATAGCTATTGTAAATCGGGGCCCCGTCTCCATTATTTCTCAGGAATGGACAGCTACTTGGACTTTCTCCTTAACGTAAAAAAGGAAAAGTCATATGCAAAATTACATCGGATCACAATTCTAAACCAAATCTCATAGGGATTGCGGAATAATGTATACTATGAAATGGAGAAACCTATAACAAAGAATAATATCAGGAAAGTGAAACAAATCACTGAAACTTAAACGTAATGTGTATTCTTGAGTGTTATGAAGATGTTATTTATACCTTTAAATTCCTATAAGTATTATCAATATCTAGATTAATAAGTTCAAATATGCGATTTATTTAATTTTGTTCATCGAGAAAGTATTGCTTCTACCAAATAAAGTGATGGGTTCTACCATAATAGTACATATCAAATGATACAAAAGACACGGCTGGAAAATCATTTGTTTCTGTCATTTATACATTGAGCTTGTTAATATGCGAAAGAAAAACCGTTCAACCCACCATTTTGTGAGAAGTTCAACACATGAGATGTTTCATTATGTGGCATATGGTATAGGTAACAAAGGGTCATGACTTTTGTAAAAATGCACACATTGAACAATTCCAACCTTTACATTTATACACTGCATTTGCTAATCTGTAAAGTATGAAGTAATTGCTCCAAAAGGTTTATGAGGAGTGTAACTAACAAGGTTTGTGCTACATACGTAGTACTACCCGTAGACGTACGTACGGACAGTCGGGTAGGCGGGTGGACAGCACCAATGTTATTTATAAACGAGTGAGGAACAAAATAAATGATACTTGATCTTGTATGTGAAGAAACTGTATCAGGTTTCCTATCCTTTATTCGCGTGATAGACATCTCATAGCTTCCACTAGATCAATCAAATAACGTATGATGATTAAAAAGCGACCTATTCAAGCATATAACAAAAACGAACTTACACCTCTTACAGAAAATAACATTAACGAGATTAACTTCTCAGATCCATCAAAGGTCTGTGTTCCGATATCGCTCTAGACTGTACATTAAGACATACATTAAGACATTTCGTTGCAGTTAAAAATTATTATTTGGCAATGTTCAGCAGTTCGTATTGTCTTCGTAAACATTTGTGACGTATTAGTGCAACTAAAAAAATGTTACTATTTAAAATTGACATTAAGGGTAGACATACCGGCGTGACATTTGGGCTAAGACTTCAGTAAAAATATGTAAACAAAATTAAACACAACCATAATTATCTATTATTTGATCGATTTTCCCGAGATCCTGTTCGACGCTTAAGCCACGAATAGGCACTACCCAAACATGTTTCAAAAGAATGTCGAAGTTTTCCTCCGAAACCGGCACAATTGCTTCACATACAGTTGAGTCGGTTTCATGCATACTATGTTGCCTAATCATAAAGCTATTAAGTTGGGTTGGTAGTGCTCATTTTCGGCTTGATCTTCGAACATACCTCATGAAATTCGTTTAAGAATAAAATACTTATAAGTTTTTTTTATTTTTTGTTAACATGCTTTTACTTGTAAACGTAGTCAAAAAGCCACGTGTTATGCCTACTCTGACACTTGTCCCTTGCATATATAAATAGGAAAACATACATCCTAATGAAACACGAATTTAGTAGTAGTTATTTACGTTTGTCCATACGCCGCCACCTTATACCATGTATTCTCTTATTGGTATACAATCCATTTTCAAAAAAGAATAAAAAACATTTTTTCCCTCTCCGTTTGCGTACGGATATAACTATCATCTCGTTAAGAGATGCGGTTTATCAATCCGCGGAACTATGTTACCCCATCCATTAGGCAGTTACGTTCAGGTCATAGTCACAAGATAGGAATTGTCTCATTAAACATTAAGAACATCGAATACGACTGATGCGTCCGCATTGCTCAGAAACATTTTCAACTTCACCAACTCTGATATCTGTTTCATCTGTCTTACATTGTTGCTGATGCGTTCTGTTCTGTGGTAGACGTGTGCTTAATTAAATCTAAATCCCATTGGTGGCTGCATGCTTCAGACATTTAAAGAAGATATTTTATTTGATTCCATATGATAAATTTTCAGAATGCATCTATATAGGGCCTATATTCTATATAGTTTAGATGCTGATGATAATCAAAGACTCTGCCACTCTGTCAAGCAATGGCCATGAACTAAAGAATATAAATTACTTCTGCGTCTGTGGTATTGCACTGTGTGTCTGGCACGACAGCCTTAAATATTGATATTGCCAGTATTTTATAATAGAATATTACCTTTATTTCTAGGATTGTTGATGCATGTCCATATATCAGTATGGAGCGAGCGCCCAATCGTACATTTATTAGCCACACTCGTTTAAGGGATGTCTAGAGGCAGCTGGCGTATGTACAAATGTCTAATACGGTCGTTGATTAAATCGTTTGTTAAGTTGTTATTCATCAATAATTCAGTCTTATATATGACGGTCAGTATTCACATAACAACTGATCTGACAACCATGACATGACCGTATTCAGTGTCACAGAGGAATAAAACCGCACACGTGTACGATAAACAAAACACTATAGTCGTGTGTGTTAGAAAAGTTTTTGGGTCAAACCAACCCCATCCTGGAATTTCGACGATACAAATCAATTAATTATGCACTTTCCTATAATAAACGAGTCTTCTTAATTGACCTACACGTAGCTAATCCAAGACTGGCCATATACAAATGGATGTTTGAAGTATGTCACTAAAAAGCAGTCATATTTATTGATGTCTCACTGCGTCGTTCATCCTACACTATCACCCCAGTGTCTGCGATGATTTTTGTGGTCTTCCGCAGATCATCGGCGTCTTCATAGAGATTCTCTTGAAGAGTTTTGTCTGTGGGCCATGTTGCAGCTCGCTCCTGGTTGTGTCTTCTGCATCTTCGGAGGACATGCTCGCCAATTTGTTCGTCTTCCTATTGATGTTTTTAACAAGATTTTAAGTATTGAAATACAAAACGTGCAATGTTAATTTCTTTATTATTGTAGGGTACTCATTTCATGTACATACTCGTATGTACATTTGTTATGGTATTAATTTCACACGCACACAAGTCCAACATTGCCTATGGAGGAGCCGAATCGAAATAAATAATTCCATGAAAACTGCTGGGTAAACTATCCACTATTTGAAGGACTGTTTTCCCTTTTGAACACAAACCAACAACGTCCTTAACGCTGTGAAAAACGTATAGCAATTCATTTGATGCACGATACATTAGTTTTGTTTGAAGTATTTCATTGTCAGAGAAGTACAGTCATACCAATACACTATGTAGTCCTCTGAGGCTCGTGCAGGACAATTTACGTTTTAGGTGTGAGTGACTTGATGTGATGATCATGCAATTTGCCGAGATTGTTTACAAAACAAAACTGCACTTCAAATTAGAAAGTTAGAAACCCATTCAAATGATTGCTGCAATGGACCAGTTACTAAACTTTAATACACATAAGGGATGCAATATTTCAATAAGCGTTCATTGTGAAGAACTGTTATTGATACATAAATAATACGCTCGTATATATATAATCAATGTTGATACATACTAGTATGTGCATAAAATGGTAGGTGCCAAATTAAATGTCTTCTCATACTTTTATGGAAGAAGTGCTTCGCAACGGGTTTGTTGAGTGTCGAATTTTTTTAGGTTACTGTGTTTTCAACTGAAAAGGCCATCGAGCTATGATATTAGCAGCGAATATTGCGTACACGTGATTACAGTAACGGCTTTCAGGAGACAAAGTTCCAATGCCTGGAGATTAACATGACTCAGTAAAACTAATAATCACCGGTCGTCATGTTAAGCCTACATTGCGTTTTAATGTCTCCCACTGGGAAGTTTGGAGTAAAGTGTATGTTGCAATCGGATGTAAACGTGACACTATAAAATACTACAGATATAACTAATACGTAAATCTGACACCCGAATATGAATCTATTGAATCTAATGTCTGAAGGAGATTATGTGATAAATTAGCAATGGGAATTGGTTGAGCTGCTTATTGTCTCTTATACCGGGCCTTATTAACACTTTGTGCTATTACATGTATATAGTCGTTTATGACCAAAAGTGAAATATTTCTGAAGTACAAATGATTTATATACAATACCATTTTTGTAATCATCTGTTAAAAAGCATCAGGTACATTTTTTCTATACAGGAAAGACATGCAAATCAATAGAAATGCATACTGTTTTTGTTGTTACGTGACTTGACCTTTGAAAAGGGATGTACGTATTTCATTTAACTTTATGCAAATCTTTCTGCAGAAACTGTCTCTAATAAATGAGACACGATACTAAGGTTATCAAAGTACTCCTCTATATATCTTCCCCATTTTAGTCTACGTTTAGAATAAGATAATTTATTTCAAATATAGTGCTTGATTATGTGTGGGTAGTAAACTTTTCATTTGTATTTTCCACAGTTAGACCAACCGTCTCGTATCTGTCCTGCTCCACTGACGCCAGTAGACGATGGAACTAAACTGGAGATGTGAAGCTCCGTTATGTGACGGGGGACCATAATTTTTTTATGACTTACAAGCGGACCATAGTTATACCTATAATCCGTACGGTCTTAATAGATCGGTCTTTTAAGCAGGAGTGCATTGTGTTTTAAAATACCGTAACATTCCGTACTGAAGACGGACGTTCTAGGTAATTGAGTTAATAAGACTTACCCACAGCCTGACATGTAATTGTTTAATGAGATGTTTAGGTTTTCTGAGCTCTAATGTTTGAGCTGCAGGCTGCTTTCTCTGACCGATTTTGTTATTATGCCTCTTATATTCTCCCTTACCACCCGTTACTTTGCAGTGTAGTGGATAGGACACTGAGACTTAAATTGCTATTATAGCTAAATAAAGTGACCAACATGTTTGTACAACAGACCAATATGCAATAAATACACACTTATGGATATCCGCGTGGATCCAAGAAAAGTTTGAAACTGTTAGATATATTAACAAGGGTTGTCCCTAGATTTTGTCATGAATATCATACTACTTTTAAGAGCACTGAACAAGTTCGACTGCACTTTTAAAAATGAAATGTCAACCATGAAGGTCATTTTATACCACAAATACAATCTCACATGTGTTCTTATTGCTTAAAGTATTTCATATCGTGTTTGATAGATACACTAATTAGAACCATAATGAATGTGATATTGTATTACTTGCGTAATCATTACTCAATTTCTAGTGCCAGCTGAATACAATTAAATTGTTGTGTCAACAAACATGCAACATATTGCGTTATTGACGAACTCATACTTTTTTCAATCAGAAACAATTTCATTGTCTGATGATTTAACTGATTAAGAAAATATGTACTAATTGGATTGGCATTAACTATTAGTATCTGGTGTCCATGTATGAGTAGAATTGCTCCGAGGCTTTGTATATAATGTCATGTTTTCTGTGTGGCATGTACGACGTAAATTTCTAGGTTAAGTCATGTTTTTACTGTTACACGAACGAACCGAAACATATGAGAAAAAAGTACTTTTAGTGAAAAGCAAAATTCGAAAAAAATGTCCTTATCACTTTCAATTATGCACACTTCGCATAATACTGTACAAGCAATGTATGTATACAATGGGAATAAGATACCTAAATGCTCGGAGCGGCTCTTGATGATAACATACAAATTACACAATGCATTCCGTCTAATCCCGTGAATTCTTTACCCTAAACATTTGGCAATAACTTAGTAAATTGAATATATTTGGTATATACATGTTCTTTGCAAAGGTGAAACCGTTTAGAAGAACAATGAGTTCACCAGAAATGAGGCTTGATATGACAGCCCCCAGAACGTGTTATTTAAAATATCCTGTCTTATTCAATTACCGAAGGGACACAAATTTTAAGCCAGGCAAGTGGTCATTTAAAGCAGTTATTCCATAAAAGTGTTGATATACGTGAGGTGCCCCACTTATATTTGAACAGTGTTGAACATGACATATTTTCATGAAAATATGGTATAAATCAAATATCTCTTTTGTACTGTGTAAACATATGTGTTCGGTAACATTTACACTAACTGGTTGGTTTGTTTGAAAAATAGAATGAACCAAAAACAACACTTTTGTAGAGGGTATGGTGTTTTGCGTTTTGAAGGTCAGCCACTGCCATAAAAGCCCTTAAATGTTATTGGTTGAGCATGGATATTCCATTTTTGTGAAGAAAATATGCAATTTTTGTCACAGGAAGGATGTTTTGTGCTTTGCTGTTGTTTTTTCATGTAATTACGCAAAATATTAAAAACTGACAAAAAGTCATGATACCTACCAAAATCTTAAACTTTGGTTATTTGATAAGTAAGGCATATACAAAAACCAAAATAGGGACTTCAGCGACGTTAAGAGTACCCATTGGAACTTTCGATTTGTTCATACAGAGAATTATACATGCCGGACTCGGGATAAAATCGGTGTTTACAAGCTCAATACCACAAAAACAACATATGGGGGACAAATGTTTTTAACGCTGTGTATACATCAACGGAACCGTAAATGCCACAACTTTGTCACCTCTGTAGAGGCAATGCTTTATCGTTGAGAAATATACCATGAGCGGACAGCCTACTATATGATAAATGTTGATAAGGCTAACCATAAGTTGGCATTCGTTAAGCTTCACATGTTTCCGAACGTTTGCATAACGTATGCTGTTGTTTGCTATACTGACTTAATGGAACACATATGTTTTACTAAAAAGTCAAAGGTGAATGCACATTGCTGTGTACATTAGGTTCCAAACCATATTTGGTCAAAATGTTTGCAAAACAACTTTCCTCGAGACCATGTGGGGAGCATGGTGTTTTGTCAACACGGAGCGTCAACTCCCTCTACAAAAACACCATTCTGTACCTTAAGAACACACATTTGAAGTATATTACGCAATATTAGTAAAGGCCAAAGTCTAATGAACATATACCCACAAACCCTTTAGTCTATGGAATATTGCTGCGTTTATTACAGGCGGGAAATGCAATCAGCATCGATTGGATTATTCGGTCTTCAAAAAGCCAAATACCATACCCCCTACAAAATTGTAGATTTGGGTGCAAACTAAGAAATAAAGTAATAATCAATAGTTGTATGTGTTTCATAACACGTTATTTTGCACGATGATATAGAAATATTTTGATTATATATAATAAGCATCGAACTATTTTATATTCAATACTGTTCAAATGTAAGTTGGGCACCTCTCGTATAAAACAGCATGTTGAGATTTAATTCTTAGGGATACTTTAAAATAATTTCTTCGTCCGCTTTATTTGTGTCTTTTCGAGCCAATCGCACTGTTTTCACGTTTTGTTCCTGTTAATTTCTGTTTCCTGAAATATGAACAACATACAATCACAAATAACGGCTGGTCATTGCAACTTGTCATCCCCCACAGAAACAGGCTTCTAACAGATATGTTATTGTCATCTAGACGATTGCAACATGTCCCTGGTTCTATTAATAGAATTTCTGGTAAATCAATCGACAAATCTTTATATTCAATTACAATCCTATGTCAGAATGCACATTGATATTTTTCTTAATTCAGAGAATAGAAGCTAACAAAACAATAGCCCAAATACCAAATTAAGGTTTATTGACATGACGTAAAATGAGAAGGTAGGATGACCTGCAGTTCAGTAGGAGAAACTACTAGGCATTCAATGTCATCCCCCACATAACCATGCTTCTGGCAAGTTAAACAAGTGTTTACGGACGATTGCAACATGTCCCTGTTTCTATAATTACAAATCGTATTTGATAATTCGCCAAATATGGACGACAAATTGTACATGCGACATACACATGCTGAATATAAATATTCAATAACAATCCTTAACCAGAATGCACATTGAACTGTTTTCTACATAAACAGAACGTACGCAAATGAAACAAATGCAACACAATCTAAAGTACCAAATCAAGGTTTAATGACATGACCTGACATACGAGTATGTTGATCGACAGGTCATTTCTTGGAGAAACTACCAGGAATTCCCTTCCTACTTCCTATTAGGAATTGTTGTACTATGTTATATAATGTTAATTCATTAACTAACTCGTTGTGTAATTCCTCCCGCGTCATCCGTACTTGTTATATAGCGAATACGTCATTTGAAACAGCTCATGGCATCTACGGATATTCTTACTCTGAACACAACAACAATAAGTAAGATGGCGGAGAAATCAATTACTTCGATCAAAATGTTAACGAATACGGTCGTTTAGTGCTATGGAAACATTTATGCTTAGCATGTTTTCTTTTGAATGTTTCATCCTCGTTGTAGCAAACATACCATGGCATCTATTTGTATTTTTTTAAAGCTAGTAATTGCTTTCCAATCATTCATTTCTTGTAGCTTACCAAATTACTCGTTTTTAAATTGTGTCGACTTTGAGATGCATGTACGTTTCATTTGTAAGTGTACTGTACGACAATTTCTTAAAATAATTAATGCAGACCCACGTGACATAGATGTGACACATTTTTGTGTGGCGATAAGCCTCACAATGGAATAACTATCTTTCAGCCTTTTTCAGCTTTATATATACTACCAAGTTAACGCCTTTATGCCTACACCAATAAATAGGTCTATGATTTGAACAATATTACAAGCATGCTACACAGGTTACACGTATCATTGAACCCGATTAGTTTACATTACCAACATTTATTGATATTAAGACCAACAATTACATCAGACTTTTATTTTTTGAGGATATTTATAGCAAATCATTCCGCATGGACTAAATTCCTACTACCAAAGGCCTGCGAACCGCCAAGGACCGTCAAGAAGGTTGAGAAAGTAATCCCACGGTTTCATGTTTACATATCGGGGCATTCATATGCAAATTGATATACAACGAGCTATTGGTCAGTGACTAGTTTGTATTGTTTATTCAGCAAAAAGATTTCTGGTTGAACACGGATGAACTGAAATGTGTCTATTAAATCACTCCGCCGCTGAACATTTGTAGACGATGACCTAATTATGTTGTTTACAAACATTGATGCTATAAATAGAAACAACATGTTTCACTGGTGGCGGGAAGCTGAATAAGTTCAAGGACAGTACATACAGTCTATTGACGATCGATACACTAACTTGATTAGCTTAGACTGGATCTACTATATTAATAGATCTCTGGTTTAGAACAGTTCTGTCACGCAATATTCAATTAATTACAGTTCCGTCAATTACTATCGGATTTTGACAAAATAAATTTTGTCAATACCATGAGATATTTCAATTTATTAATATCAAATTAAATTTAAATTATAAAATAATATGAATTCACATTGGCGAGTTAAATAGCGAGTCCCTAGATTTTCTATTCGCGAATTTCGCAAATTTTCGGAACTACGTGAGGTTTTAAATCGTCAGTAACAATTTTGTTTTCTAATTTACAAAAACAAATAATACCTCACTGAAAAGAGGAAACTTTCAACTTCAAGAAAATGTGCAACATTTATATCGGTCTCAATGAATAAACACATGACAGCGAGTTAAACGCGCATCGTGCGAACTAATTGTGCTATTCATAGCGGCTATTTTCAACACGTAACGCTATTTAGGATTTGAATTGAGAAAGAATAATTAAGCAACAAACGAGAATTCAGTAAAGTATTTTCGGATTAAAAGAAATTGTCAATACTATGACATATTAAAGATCACTTATACCAATTTAATTTGCGGTTATAAAATAAATGAACTAATGCTGATGAGTTAAACAGCGAGCACTTACATTTTCTATTCAGGAATTGCGCGATTTTTAGCAACAACCTGGGCACTGTTTTACTAACAATGCGTAAATGTCGCGTATATTTACGCATAGATATCTACCTTACCTAAACTCGTAAGTGTGTTTTACTAAACGATCGCAAGTACTCGCATACATTTACGCAAAAAATATTGAAGATTGAACGCAATTCGGGACACAATATAACCAATATAACAAATATAACGGGTACCAGAATGAATAAATATGCGTCAAGATTTGATGATTAATCACGCCTAAAACAACAAGTGACGGTCAAAAACAACAAACGACGGTCTAAAATAACATGCGACGGTCAAAAATCATCAGTGCGTGTTAAAAACTCTTCACTTACGTTCATATTTGCCATTTAGGGTTGCCCAGCCTTGGTGTAGAAATAAGCTAAAACTTACGACAGAATGTGAACTAAAATATCTTTGTAAAACGCATTTACGCAAATATCATCGACGTACGCAATATTTTAGGAAATCTTAGGTTTACGCTAGCGTAAATGCTTTGATAAAACAGTGCCCTGGTGTCGTAAATCACCAATTATATTTTTACTTTCCAAGTAACATAAACAACTAAAAGCTATTTTAAAGACGATACGTTCAGTTTCATTAAGATGTGCGACTTTCATATAGATCTCATTTAATAAACACTCTACGGTGAGTTTAAACGCGCAACATGCGAACTAATATGCCTTTTAAAGCGGTAATATATTTTCACAAGGTTTCGAATTGAAAAGTTAACGGTAATTGGATTTATAGGCCGTTAATTGTTATATACACGTTGGGCAAACCAAATACCTAAATTACAGTTCTTAACCAAAGACCTAAATTACAGGTCTTTGGGCAAACATACTTCAATAATTATAAATAATTAATAAGCTCCTCCCACTTAATGTGCAGTTATAAAGCCCATTAATGCATATCTAATTAGCTCCTCCCACAAGCCACGTTGTGCAATATTATCTATGCATTTTTAATTAGCCCCTCCTTATTATGTAACATTTCATAATCCTAGCTAGATCTATATTTTGACAAGAAATTTGTACATGTAATCAATTATTGAAGCTGCATGAGGCAGGAAATTGACCATACAATCTGGTAAACTTCAAGGGGTTGTATATTGGTAGGTCGTTAGTAACTTGTTTTGGGACAGTTGGGGGTCATGTAACACAGGGATCTATGTTTTTACAAGGGATTGAACACACCATGAGACAGGAAATAGACCGTTAAAACTATCTTTAATTGAATGGGTTGTATATCGGGTTCTTGTTAGTTGATTTGGAGACAGCTGCAGAAGTAAGGAATTTAGGGTCATAAAATTACTGGTATTAAAAAGGGTTTACAACTTTGATACTCAGAATTTAGAAGTTAAAGACCTGGATTTTGGCACTGGGCCAACCAATTTTGGTCATAGTTTTCTCAGCATGTGGTTAATGATTTTTAAGATATCTGGCCATATTGTACCCTATTACATAATATTATGCAACATTGCACAGCATGTTAATTAGTTTACAAGAGGCCCTAGTATTAGATAAGAGACAACAAGAGTTCCCTTAATGACAGGAAGTTATAAAATATCTGTAGGCCTATAGTAAAATTAAATTGATATATAAGTTTTTGTAATATTTTATTGTGAAAAACAACCTGAACCATCAAGATTGACATAATTTTGTTTGTGTTGCTTGAAAACGACTGTCGTGTGATTAGACACAAATGCATGCAAATTAATGCACAACTATAAAAGTGTTTAAAAAATCTGAACATATATAACTTATATACCGGTAGCTGTATGCCTCATGATTAACTTTTCTTAATAATGTATTCAATGAAATGAGTGAATTGATATTATTCATATGATATAAAAATGTTATTTTTGAAGTTGGTTTTGTTTTGATGTTTTGAATTAAAAAAAAAAAATTTATTAACTAGATCTATGAGTATTATGTTATCTTATATTCATAAAAAAGGTATATTCACAGACATACAATCAGAATTGATATTGTGTACCTATTTGGTATAGTTGCTTAGTTTTATTTGTATCTGGTTTGTGTGTGTATTTATTTGAAAAACTCTTAGGGAATACTAATAACTAAAATAGTAAATATTTTGACAAATAGTTTTTACACACTTAAACCAGATGGAAACAAAAATCAAAGAAATATATCTACTTATACAAATTAAACAAACACACAATGTAACACATATTTTCAAGGGTACATATTACAGTAGCACAATATTGATTATCAGTAGCTATATGGGCCTCTGATCCCTTAGACTGACCAGTTACAGTGTTTTATGACCCCAGTTAATCACTGATAGTGATCTCATGCTGGCACAATGCTGGCATCATGCTGATCCCTCTATAAAGTTCTGGACCAGAAGCAAAGAAGGAAAAATGTAGGGCTTTAAATACATTTTTCTTGATATGGATTTAATAAGAAATAATGTATTTGAAAGCTATCAGCTATCCACTGCCCATCACCTGGGATGGGACCATGGTCGCACACTGACTGATGCATAAAAATATGCTAAATACAACATAAAATAGCTATAATAAATATCACCCGCTAATTAGCGCGAGTTCATATTTCGGAACAGAATACGCAATATTTAAATAATAACCAATACATAAATAATCGTCAGATTTTCAAAACATAACTTGTAGTATATTCCAAAATATATATTTGACCTGTTTTAAATACGATTTTATTAACATATCGGACAGAATGCTATAGAATTTACGCTGAGTATGGTCCGAAAGTCTGTTCGTAAGTTTAGTTATGTTACTCCGAAAAACATTTCTGCTCTTGATCCGGCGGGAGTACGGACAACCTTCATTATAATCATATTAGTAGTCAATAGCCCTTACCACTGGACCACTTGTCCACCTAAATTCAATTGATCGACTTTAAATATATATGTATATGGCATCTAAGAGAAGTGCTGTGACATGAAACCATAATTTTATCTGGTTCCGTTCTTGAATTATTTCATTCAACCAAAAAAAAGTCATGATATTACCATTGATATCATTTTCTTATATTTTCCTTCTATTGAAATCTGGTTCTATCTTATTAATTACCTCCCTTTATTTAATTTTCCCAACATATTTCTACCTAGTCCTGTTTCCATAGCAGGGGGGGTGGCCATCTCGTTTGTTGTGTTTTAATTCAAAGTTCATCAGTTGTATGGAGACTACCCAGTCACTCATCTTGACACCGACGCTTGGTGTCTTGAGAGCAGCACAAACATTCGAGTGAGTCTGGGCTTATCAGAACTCTGACACAGCATGTTGGCGCAGCCTTTATTTGAATGGTCAAAATGACATTAGTACGCCACACATCAGTACTTTCAGTGCTTTGATTTACATTGTTACGACCGTATTACTAAACGTAAGTAATTTGTAAGTCGAGCATTTACTATCTGTAAAATCATATTATTTCTTGAGATCAAATATTCGTGATTGTAATCATCTGAAATTGTTCACGGTTATTGTAAAGTAAATAAAGTATGTTATGGTCAATAATACGCGTAAAGTGCTACGTAAAGTGTATGTACCAAGTTGAACATAAATAAACACATTTCCGCAGAGTTGATTTAATTGCACAATGCATCATTTCGGATAAGTCCATTAATAATTATGTTTAACAATATACTTTCAGGCATAAATGATGCTTTCACGAAACTGATTAACGTGCGCTGCATGCAAACTAGTACTGCAAATATGACACACGATATACACTATATAGCGATTCCTTAATAACACGGTAGCAAGGCACATTTCAAGTGTTTAGTTCCATGACACTACATGTTGATCATCAATCTAAACATATTTATTATCAAAATATCTGTTTGAAGGGGACATTACCGGCATTACCATTTTCTCGGTGAATTGCAAAATTATGATTAGGCAGCATAAATATTACATTTTATTAAACAAGTATGAAAATAATAGTATTAACCAGTACTAAACTTGTCATCAGTCTGGTCAAATGTTAACCTGGTTCAACATAACCGCGTGTTCCCATAAAAACTGTTTAACTGTGCAAGTCAGAAGGGAATGTTTGTTTTTTAATTTGCTATTCGATTAAAAATAATAGCAGATCTATACTATTGTAACCTTGGAACAATTCACATTTTTTATTTTCCAGATGTTAAAGAAACTTTGTTTTCTAGACACTGTTCATTGATTTGCTGCCTTTGAGAAGTGCCCCAATTAATCCGACAATAAATTATTAGTCTAATAGTTTAGGATTTTACCAGACCTGTTTCGGAATCTTCCGGATTTTCTATAAACATAATATCCGGATTCACATATTTCTCGGATAGTATTATCAACATTCCTGTCGCCTTATTCCTAATGTTGTTGACAGTTTTATAGAGTTATGTTCAGCTAACTGACATGTAATATAAATGGTTTATGAACAGTGCAAGAAAATTCTTCCAAATTCAATACTGCGGAAAAAGTGATATTGGCATTAAGGAAATGAGACAATAACACCAAGAAACATTTTCCACCTAACGTCCGATTATGAAGAGATATTTGCGGCAACAAAACATCTAGAATTGTAACAGTTTTGAGTTCAATAAAATGTTCGTGTTATATTGTAAATTATAATAGGACTAAAAGCAAATATTGAACCTCTTGATACACACAGCTGACATTCAAAAATCATTTTAGAGGAAACTTATTATTTTCGTGAAATCATGAAATCTTCACAAAACAAAGGTAAGACTATTTATGCTTTAGTTTTTTTCGAAGCCTTTTTAAAGACTCAATTTAGCCATTACGAAAACATGGATTATTCTTCAATTTGCAGGGAGTATGCGTGCACATCTCACATTTTATACGCGTATAAATATCTATATAAAAAAGCTTGTGGATTCTACCACTGGTATGTGTCATCGGGGCATCGGGGCATTCTTCTCTCAACATTAAATGACTCTTAGCATAAAAACGTACATTTGTGTCTTGAAATTCCTTTACAAATCCTAGCATTATCAATAACTGATCAAAGTTAGGAGATCGTGTCATTTTGTCAGTTAGAACTAACTATTTTGCCATAAGTTATTATTTGGTTATAAAGATAGCTAACCGTATTACTAGTACAAAATGTATATATACAGTCACGCTTGTTAGCGAAGGGTAGCTAAAGTCCCGAAGAATGCATATATGACATTATGAGGAGATGTTCTCTTTTCATGTTATGGTACATTATACGCAAGCCTATTTCACTCTTTAAAGCCATGTTCTTGAACTCTACTACACATTATCAATCAAATTGTCAATCCGCAACAATTAACAGTTATAAGTTAAAAAAGTTAAAACGTTAAGTTACCAATTTTCTAGGGCTCTTTTCAGCTGTTAGGCCGCTCAAGCACCCGTTGACATTTAAACTTCCCCAGGTCATTAGGCTACATATGGAAACCTACACTCGGGTCTCCCTGGGGAGACTTTTTGTCTCCTGTGGCGCGCAGGAATAGACACTGCCCTCACAGATACCATTTTACACCATGGTGGAGTGGAGCTGTGGGTCTTGCTCAGAGACATTAACCAGTGGTCCAGAGGGGGGGTCGAACCCGGGACCTCTCAATCCCGAAGTGCGCGCCTTACCTCTAGGTCACCGCTCCCCACTCTAGGCCACCGCTCCCCAGTTATTAAATAGTAAAGTTAATCATGAAATCGTGCTACCTATCACTGTAAATTTACCTGACTATAAATGGATGTGTTACAACCATAATAAAAGTTTAATCTACAAAAGATCTGTATGTTACCTTATATATTAATCGTGCACGGATGAAGTATTGAATCAGCATGCAACAGGCTATTTGCAAAATTGTTTGCATTTACGGATTTAGAAGTACTAGGCGATTAACAAGGATATGAGGAAATCGGACAGGGAAGACAGCACAAATATGAAAACTGGACTGAAATGAATTACGGATCTGAAAAGTTTTCTTACATTCTACAATCTTTATTGATCGTTACCACAAGGGTATGCTCGAACAGACGACATTTGCCTAGTTAATTATGAACGCCATACAAGGGAAATATCGGTACCCTTTACATTTCTTCTTTAATGTGCGGGCATCAATCAAGAATTTGTAATATATCACTTTAATCAGGCAGTCGTGTGTCTTTGACGGCAAGTGTTATTAAATATCAATTACTAATAACCACCTTGCTGGTTTTAGCAAATATTGATCAGACTAGCGCAGGCTAGTAGAATGTAGACGCATGTACTCAAATGGGTCTGCAAACTTGAACTTTAAGTCAAATGTAAAACAAAGCATGCATCAATGTTACCTTTATGACATTTCGAACAGCGGAGTTATGGCTTTTTTTGTTCTGGGTTTTCTCACATCTACTTCTAAATATGCACTTTTTTATCGAATTACCTGTCTTTGGATGTCTTTGCGTGGTATATTGAATAACTAAGATACGTCGCCAATTTTCAATCAACTAAGTAATGATCTAACTGAAAAGAAGCAGCCTCGTTGTTTTTTATGCAGCGTCGATACGGGAATCACCGCGTCCTCTTATCCCATCTCTCTAATTCTGATATAAGAAAGGCTATGCTACAGATTCGATGCTTTTGTGGATACCTTTTTGCGCGTTGATTTGCCCTCGGCAGTTTTTATTAGATGATTCTAACGTAAAAAGTCTTGTTACAAGTTTTGTAAAATAACAATAATTAAATTACGGTTTTCATTTAACTGTTTTGTAATGTTTTTATTTTTACGGATTAAAAGGACAGCTGTGTCAGTATGAGAAAGATAAGATTCCGGTAGTAAAAATGTAATAATTCCCCAAGGAAATTTGAATGATTAAAAATTCCATTATTATAAAAAAGTGTTAACTTTGCAAACAGAGTTTCTTAATACAACTGCTTTTTCAGGCAGTGCCATGTATCTTTACAAAGTAATGACGTCGCGTCACAAGTTGGAGCTATTTACAATTTCGCTTAATTTATTTGCCACTTGGTGCAAATGTAATTCTGTTTGTTGCAATAAATATAATATGTTATATATCAATCGAACGAAGAAAATCAGCACAATCGACCTGAATGTATATGTTTTGAGTTTTATTACAAAATCCCACACTTTCAGGGTTCGAAAGAACCAGAATACGGTGAAATATCACTGTAGAGATGTAACATCCAATCTCGTTGGGCTTGAGAAAAATGTGTGGAGAGCAAAATTTCTATATTTTTTACGCAAAAATGATTCTTAAACGTTAAAAGTTGATGTCATTAACGTAAAAGAAAATGACATCATCATAAAGTCAAATATTTTGATTCTGTGTTGCGGGAACAGTTGTGTAGAGATATCAAAATTACAGGAAAATAAGTTGTTTTTACACTGATAAAGTTGTTCTGCAATATAAATTTTTAATAATTTCTCTTTGAAATTTCCCATAAAAAATACGTTTTTCATATGTTATTGAATACGGTACTCATTTTAGATTTTGAGTCAAGAAATCAAAAATAATTTCAAATTTTCTTTGTCGCCCTAAAATGTCCCACCCTGTGCTTAAAACTAAAAACTGAATTAAACATGAAATTCGATTTGATCGAACGTAAAATTTTCTGTAAAACAATATTCGTCACTGAAATTATAAAATACGTTTTTTCCACGCTGTTGAGTAGTATATTGTTTATCAAAATCGTTAAATATACGATAAAGTTATTAGTATTTTTCAATGTCGACACAAAATGTCCCACCAGCAAAATTACGTACTAAGTAACGTCAAAATATCCTAAGTGTTTATGTTGTAGCTTCGATAATTCAATGCAAAATTGAAATCGAAATTTTAAAGATTGCTTGGAAAATGTTTTTTTTATATACTAGGAAATGTACACAGTACTTTATTCATCAAGGGATTTTTATTTTGAATTCTTTGTTCATTGGGGTTACATCAAGCTAGTCTAAACTGTACAAAGAGCAAAGGGATAAATGCACACATTACATCAATATGGTTAATTACGTACAAGTTATTTTGCCTAAATCTAAGTTCTGTAATTCCGAAGGATGCTGAATATACCCCCTATACACATAGTTACACAACTTATGTGTTTATGGTTGTTGTGCGCCCATGTTTTAGTTATTCTGTCAATTGTACGCCTTATATCCGTCATATTTAACTAAAATAACGGCGTTTTTGACGTTACGCAAAATAGCTCCAACTTGTGACGCGACGTCAATGTCATAGTAATGTCTCGTTTGGTGACTGGGGGTTATCGTTTTGTTATGATTTTTCACTGAATTTCGCAGTTTTATGCATGACATTTGGGATAATCCGGGGACGGTAACTTGGTCAAACCACTACAATGGCTCGTTTGGTCACTGAACTCATTGTCTTGGCATATCGTTAACAAGCCTGGTTATTCAGGGGTTTTTTACAGCAGGGTCTTGGCATTTTGTTTTTTTGTTAGTTTATGAGTGGACAATGTGGCGAGTATTAGTGTCATTTGAAGTTGTTTAGGTTTTTAGCGATCGGCTGTTTAAGGTAAATGCTGCATTCTTTGTTGTTCACAATAACAGATAGACGACCAACTGCATGTACATTTATAAGATTACCGTGAATCCATGTTATTTGAATAATGCATATACATGTCCTTGTTAGTTTGTTAATCTGTGTAAGCATTGTTGTTTGCTGTCGAAATCTGAGAAAATTCCTGTGAGTGAACCTACAACAATCCGATTTCCAGAAGGGCAAATATACGATGTTATGAATTGTTTTGCTCGTGTACATATTTCATGAAGGTTATGGTATATTTAAAATAAGGCAATGAAGCAATACCAATAATGAGATAGAGGTCATCTTTTAATTATGCTTTTAGTTTTACTTTCCCATTTTTCATCGTACAATTAATAAGTTTGTGATTATATACGCATGCCTACAATTTCTTCCCGTGGTAAAGCTCTTAATACGTTAAATAACAACACTATAGTAACAAACAGGGTTTTGGGAATGCAGTATCCGGCTTAAACGCTTGAGCAAGACGAAACCCAATATTGCACAAATGCAAATTATCGGTAACATAAACACGAACTATTGTCATTCTCGTCAGGGTGCCATATCAGTTAAAGTGAACCATGGCCGGAGTAAAGCAAACACACAAGCACAAGGACATCCACGCACCAAAAGAACAACTGTTGAAAAATAATTACAATGTCTTGTTTTCTTTCCTTTACATGTTTTCCTTTACGCCCACTTGACTTGTCACCTTGTCACCTTGTTATTGCGGTCTTCGTTATGAGGTAATATGTTGTCAATGTACTCAGTGTCTGCCTACCTATATTTTATGGTAAAAAAACTTTTAAAAATAATATGTCTCTTCCCTGTACGATTTTCTATTATCCTTTTCATTGTCAAAGACAGTAAGCATGTGCGCAATATACTTTAGATGTATGTAATAATAGAAATCAATCGTGTATGTATGAGGCAATTGTTCCATCCTATAATGTATAGTTATTTGAAATGCAGTAATTCGAATTTATTTAAGCTTTGATATTTGAATGTAACTTTATATGGATGGGAGCGGGTTATATACAAACCGTCTATATCCGTACATTTCATGACTTCCAGTAAATAGTTTGTACACTGAACGATCATTTTGCAGTTTTGTTTCCATTGAAATTGAATTGAATTACAAAAATCACTTACATACTGACATTCGTCAAACTTCATCAATCCACGAAGTCAGATAATTTAGTATGTATTGTCTAGAACAAATGATAGAATTCATATGGGTTTATATCACGATTATCAGACAATTATTACATACATAACTATTCTTCACTGAGATAAACTACCAGGCCAAATCGTGATTAATTGGAATACAAATTAAACGTTCGTTCCGATCCGTTTCATTCTATGCTGCTTATGTTAGGAACTTATTGTAATTCATTCGTGTAAATGAATTATGCCCCTTGGTAATAGCAAATCACTCTTGATAACATACATTCTTGGTCATTTTTTCTAAGTAGATAAATCCTTTTGTTTTCTAGTAATCGACCTTCATTTAAGACACACGTCAACGTTTGTGTTGTAAAACAATCGATGCATATGCATGTCTTCTAATGTCTTTGATTTTGTAAAAATAAATTTGAAAATAATTTATGCCCGTGGAATCACGTGCCCTCTGCGATTGATAATATCTGATGACGTCCGCGAGATTATGTTTCCAAATTGCAAATTTAATGACCGGAACATGGTAAATAAATTGATTGAAAAATCAATTCAGTTATGATGAGAAATAGTATGGTGTGTGTTGAACGCCATGTTGGAACAATATATTTGTAAGCGAAATAAAGTGTTACAACCAAAATTGAATTGTCAATAAATGTATTGTTATAGTGAATTATCGCTTCTATTCAAACATTCATTACATAAATGGTTTAATTTTTTTGTTACCGTGCCTCAATTTTAACAGTAACTGTTCGTGCTAGCGCACTTATCTCCATTTCACTCACAAGATTGTTACATCGCATTAACTATCAGCTTTACATACTAATTAAATCATTTTAATTCAATACATTTTGTCATCAAAATGTGTCACGCAGTATCTCTATTTCACCCTATGGATAGATAACATAGACATACTACATGTTGATATACTTGTTTATTATGTATATATAATTCTATTTTGCGAACTGATTCAGAGTTATATTGCAAGTACAATAGTAGATCTTGAGCAATGTCAGTGAAAAACGGATAAAATATCTGAAGAGCACGAGCTGGGATACTGTGATAAGTGTAAATTAAACGTATTTGATTAAACTATATTCCTCAAGCCATTTTCTGTTGTTTTAAAATAATAATAACAATTTTAATATAATACACTGTTCACAATCTATTCGATATTTTCAAATCGGCATTTATTGCAAATACACAATTTGGCCTAATAATCAGTCGAATAAGGTATGTCGCGTCATTTACAGAGATACATACAGTTAAGTTTTCCCTTTGGCTTACCAGAATATTTATTTTCTTGACCATGCAAATCTTTTTTAAGCATAACAGTTAATTACAGCTAATACTATGAAGAAATACTAGTAATTATGTACGAATGTCACCGTGATCGAATCAAAGTCAGCCACCAAAAGTGAGAGAAATTGTTTTACACATTTTTAAGGTACATTTGTATATGGACAAATAATATATACAAATGTATCGTCCAATGTACGTAAATTGTTAGTAGGTAGAAAGACCATCACAAATAATCACGTGGCAAGGTTGTCTAGATAATGGGACTTTGATTTACGTCAGACTGTCTCCCTGAGATACATGTGTTGGCGTTATATATTCTGACAAATCTTATAAGACCTAAACAGTATTGTTTGGTTCCGAAAGTATTCCAAAATCAAGTGGATAAGTAGATGCAGACTTCCTAGCTGCTAGAAATATATTCTTTGCAAGTAAGAAAGAGACAAATTGCCATATAAAAGTATAAAACGACTAAAGTAGGGGTGGTCAAGGCTATGAAAATGTTTAAGGGTCGTTGTATTTTTAGCCTAAGTCCCAACTAACATTTTTAGCCTCGGTGATGTACTCCCCATTGACATAAATGCAGAAAGAAATGCTCAGTGGGACCTTTGCTTAAGGGTTAGTGGGGAACACTGGAAACAAAAAGTGTTCAGACCTACACCGAGACACAGGCTTAACGTGATGGAATATATTAACTTATATTATTATTACATGTATCAGGTTGCAGAGCCATAACGTAGGGCAATTGTCATAACGTGAACAAGCATAGTGTATTTCATTCACGACACATTCAAGTAATTTAGATACAATGTAAGTATATGGTCAACGGAATAAGGATATATATTTCTCAAACAACGATAGGTTACTACTGATTAATATATACTTCGGCACAATATGTTGTCAACCGTTTATCAGAAGATATTTTCGCTGAGGTTATTAAAGTATACGTCATTATTCAGATTGAATTGTGCGACATAAATGTAACCAAGCGTTGATAAACTTCTATTTACCTCCGTAACTTAGTGGTTAGTGCGGACGGACGGTCGGGTGGACGTACTGCAACAATGTTACCATCCCCCATATAAATGAGTGGTGAGCAAAATCAATGATACTTAGTCTTGTCTGTGAAGAAACTGTAATATGTTTCCCATCCTTTACGTGTGTGATAAACCTCTCATAGATTTAACGGGATCAAGTAAATAAAGTATTATGATTGTAAGGAGACGTATTCAAGCATACAGCAAATACTTTCATCTGTCACTGAAAATAACATTAACTAGATTAACTTCTGTGATCCGTGTAAAGTCTACAGTCCGATATCCATCTAGACTGTACATTAAGACTGCACATTAAGAAAGTATTGTCATTTTGAATGCAGTTAATTCTTCTGAATAATACCAATAGGCCACGTGGTCGTTAATCAAGAGAAGTGGTTGATCAAACTGTGGTACAATTTAAATCTAACCTTTAATGAGTTATGTTAATGTCATAGTCATCAGATAATCATGTTTTAATTAAACAATTAGAATAGTGAATAAGACTGATGCACCGTTTTGCTTAGAAACATCTTCAACTTCACCAACTCTGATATCTGTCTTATCTTTCTTGTAGTGTCGCTGATGCGTTCTGTTCTGTGGTATACGCATGCTTAATTAAATCTAAATCCCAGTGGATACTGCATGCTACAGACGTTTAAAGAAGATTTCTTTTTCGATTCCGTCTGATAAATGTTCTGTATGCATCTATATAGGGCATATAGTCTATATAGTTTAGATGTTGATTAATAGAGTGCAGATAATCAAAGACTCTGCCACTCTGTCAAGCAATGGCAATGAACTACAGAATATAGATTACTTCTGTGTCTGTGGCATTGCACTATGTGTCTGGCATGGCAGCCTTAAATATTGTTATTGCCAGTATTTTATAATAGAATATTACCTTTGTTTCTTGGATTTATGATGCATGTCCATATATCAGTATGGAGCGAGCACCAAATCGTACATTTATTAGTAACACTCGTTTAAGGGATGTCTATAGGCAGCTGGTGCATGTACATATGTCTAATACGGTCGTTGATTAAATCGTTTGTTACGTTGTTATTCATCAATACCTCAGTCTTATATATGACGGTCAGTATTCACATAACAACTGATCTGACAACCATGACATGACCGTATTCAGTGTCACAGAGGAATAAAACCACACACGTATACGATTAACAAAAACACTATAGTCGTGTGTGTTAGAAATGTTTTTTGTAAACGAGCCTTCTAAATTGACCTACACGTAGCTAATCCAAGACTGGCCATATACAAATGGATGTTTGCATTATGTCAATAAATTGTAGTCATATGTATTGATGTCTCACTGCGTCGTTCGTCCTATACTATCATCCCAGTGACTGCGATGAACTAAGTGGTCTTCTGTAGATCTTCGGCGTCTCCATAGAGTTTCTCTTGAAAAGTTGTGTTTGTGGGCCACGTTGCAGTTCTCTCCTGGTTGTGTCTTCTGCATCTTTGTAGGACATGCTCGCCATTTTGGTTGTCTTCTTATTAATGTTTTAACATGATTTTAAGTATTGCAATACAACACGTGCAATGTTAATTTCTTCCTAAATGTAGGGTATTCATTTCATGTACATATGTACATGTGTTATGGTATTAATTTCAAACGCTCATAAGTCCGACCTTGCCTATGGAGGAGCTGAATCGATTTTATTAAATCCATGAAAACTGCTGGGTAAACCATTCACTATTTTTAAAATACACTTAGGGGATTAACCAATTCATAAACTCTCCATTATTTTTCAGGAATGGAGAGTTGTCTTAACAATAACTCTCCATTATTTCGTATACACATTACATTAAATGAGTATACGAAATAATGGAGAGTTATTGTTAAGAAAACTCTCTATGCCTGAAAAACATAATACACATATGTAGTGTTTACAAAAAAATGGAGAGTTATTTTTATAAAATGTGTTAACAGGTAATGGAGAATAATGGTAAATAAGGTATAATTATACACCAGTGAGTTGCCCGCCATCCCACGGAAATGGGTCGGGAAATTTACTTTTGGGTTTTCAAAAACCCCGCCCTTCCACGGCCCATGCGGGGGTATCTTACAATTATACATTGTCCCAGATGTTCAGTGAAAAAAATCCCAACATTTCCACCAGCAGTGCGGGAAACTGGAGGGTAAAACACCGCAGCCATACGCGGGGGTTGGTGCCGTGGATGCAACTGACTGGTGCATTACACAATGTTTGTGTTCATAAAATGCAATACAATTTGCAGGAAAAGCGACACTCAACTGAAAGAGCCGAAAACAGAAAAAAGAAAACAAAAGACAGATAAAAATGCTCAAACCACAACGAAACTAGAAAAAGAAATCAACCCGCTGTTACTAAATAGTTTTTAACATTAATATAATTTCAGCTATTAAGGTGGTACGCGCTCAAGAAATAAAGAAATCAAGATGATGCTAGTGTGATATGATATTAAATACCGTTAATAATTTGCAATTGCACTTTTGGGTGATCATGACTATTCAATAAGTTCCAATTACAGCTTCTATACATTCACAAGGGCCAAATTATCTCTAAATCATGACACCCGTCTTCAGCATGAGACTGAAAGTGAAACTGAAATAATCGACCTTGGCCTACATTGCAATGTCCATAAACATTGCAACTTAGGTTTTGAGATGATCAGATGAAAACTGTTTGAATATAATAGTACGTACAAAGATAAGTTCTAATTGTTTTTGGTCATACAAGGCTCATAATCGAGGAAGACATGTGTGTCGATTGCAGGACTCCTAAATTTGAATTAAGGAACAGGCAAAGTCTGTATGAATGTTGGAGGGTAATTAAAAAGCTAAGTTCCCAATTGACGAGGGCTGTTTTCAGCTGTTTAGCCGCTAAATCATTCTTTGAAATTTACTTCCCCTGATCATTGGGCTACCCAATGAACCATTCGAGTCTCACGGGAAGACTTTTTCTCTTTTGTGGGCGTGGCAGCCAACATCGAACTGCAACGCCTAGGAATAGACGCTGCCCTCACAAGTTTATATATCAATTTTTTAGTATAGCTTTGCTAATTTGACACGAGCCTGACCTTTTGATAAGCATAATTTAACAGTCGATTTATTAACTACGTTTACAACACCGATTGTATGTTTTCATAATCGAGGAGTATCGCGATGATGCTCGAGATATGATAGAAACAAAAATTTGAAATACCGATATCGCACGATTTACTTGCGGAAATTGATATATTCAAAACAAGAACCTTGAAATATATTCTTGCATAAAGGTCAGGTTTAGGTAAAAATAGTCAAGCTATACATTAATTAATACTGTGCAAATACAGAGCTAGGCTTAATACCAACATCTTAAAAACATTGTAGTAATGTCCAACCAGTTGTATATCAATTATTAATATCCATGTATAGTTCATGCACAGAAATATGTCCTCTGACTGAAACAAAGTCTTTGTAATGTCCACCGTGTTATAACATCAAGTGACACTGGGTAAATGACCATTGATTGATCGTGTAACACATAACTCTTAACATGTGTTTGCATGGACTACACACCATTATAAAGTAATGGAGTGTTATTGTATTAGTTCACTGGTTTCATGAAAAAAGCATGATCTTCTCGCTCAGTCATGTCCATATTTTTAATCTTCTATTTATATGAGGTACATCAGGGGAGACTTTTTTGAAAAAAAAGCATTTTCTTTCAATTTTGACATTTACAGCACCTTTTCAGAAAATCAAATTTATATTTGACAGTATTGGTGTATTTTAAGTCAGAGAAAATCCGCGTATCTGTCCATTCCTGAGAAATAATGAATACTCGGCCCCTTCGGGGCCTCGTCTCCATTATTTCTCAGGAATGGACAGTTACTTGGACTTTCTCCTTAACGGAGTACTGTGTTCCCTTTTGAACAAAAACAATATTTTATTGTCAGAGAGGTACAGTCATACCAACACACTATGTAGTCCTCTGAGGCTCATGCAGGACAATTTACGTTTTAGATGTGAGTGACTTTATGTGACGATCATGCAATTTACCGAGATTGTTTACAAAACAAAACTGCACTTCAAATTAGAACGTTAGAATCCCATTCAAATGATTGCTGCAATGTATCAGTTAATACACTTAGATACACATAAGGGATGCAGTATTTCAATAAGCGTTCATTACGCTTTAATTGTGAAGAACTATTATTGATACATAACGAATACGCTCGTATATATATATGATCAATGTTAACGCATACTAGTATTCGCATATAAGCGTAGGTGCCAAATTAAATGTCTTCCCATATAAGAGAATTGTTTCGCAACGGGTTTGTTGAGTGTCGCATTGTTGTAGGATACTGTGTTTTCAACTGAAGAGGACATCAAACTATGATATTAGCAGCGAATACTGCGTACATGTGATTACAATTACGGCTATCAGGAGACAAAGTACCAATGCATGGAGATTAACATGACTCAGTAAAAATGATAATCACCGGTCGTCATGTTAAGCTAAAGTGCGATTTAATGTCAACCACTGGGAATTTTGCAGTAAAGTGTATGTTCCGATCGGATGTAAACATGACATAATAAAATACTACAGATATAACTACTCCCTAAATCTGACACCCGAATACGATAACGAATATCATTCGCCTCTTTGTGTTATTACATGTACTAAGTCGTTTATGACCAAAAGTGAAATATTTCTGAAATACAAATGATTATGTACAATACCATTTTTAATCATCTGTTAAAAAGCATCAGGTACATTTTTTCTATACAGGAAAGACATACAAATAAATAGAAATGCATACTGTTTCAGTTGTTACGTGACTCGACCTTTGAAAAGGGACGACGTATTTCATTTAACTTTATGCAAATATTTCTGCAGACCCTGTCTCTAATAGATAAGATATCATACTAAGGTTATCAAAGTATTCCTCTTTATATACTCCCCAAGTTTGTCTACGTATAAAACAACATGCGTTATTTTAAATATAGAGCTTGTTTATGTGTGGGTAATAAAATTATTTCATTTGTATTTTGCACCTGTCGGCAATTTAAATGAAATTGCTTTTCCAGTATCAATGATATATAAGGGTAATTTGTATCAATCAGAAATAACTCCTAAGGAAACATGTTGTCACAAAATGCTAAAAGTATTGCCGGAAAACCTAGCACAACGACAACAAAAATATTCCTTTACTACCTTTAACATCAGTACGTTTATAGATGTAAAATCCTTGCAAATAGTGAACTGGTCGGTGATCAGTTCCCGATGGCTATCAATATCCGACATTTGATATTTTTTCATATTCAGCGTAGCTCTAAAATAATAATATTTGGTATAATCAAAGAACTACACCAAAGCAACAATTGTGTGTCAGAAAATTTACAATTCACGGAAATAAAAATAAAATATAAAAAAATACACAAAATGAAATGATAATCGTCACCTCTTTCCCTTGGGGATCATCTATTTACGAAAAATATGCATGCACGATAAAACAAACAAGCTCATCTATTAATAACCACGGGCTTGTCAGGCTTGTCAGAGTCTTTGATAAATATGTGTGTAGCTCAACAACAGGTATGGTTTGTACTAGCAATCCATACGAAACTCGTTGAAAGATAAATATTGACAAAAGCGTCATCATTGACGTCATTGTAAATGACGTCAGATATTTTTACTAATTGGAAAACGCACCCACTGTTATGTCTCAATTGTGTCCTCAGTGAGTATCAAAACAAAGAGAGACAACTCTAAGAATTTATGTTTATCCAACGGGAGATAATTAACTTTGAGTTGTGAGGGTCAAAGCGGGGAAAATATTTTTTTAACTGAATTCTGATGTTGCTGAAATTTCAGTGTGTATTAGGTAGATATATTTCGTTTATTCGTGCAAAATTTCATTCATGTATTTTCGTAATTACAGAGAAATGTTTAAAAAACACGATTTTTTTCTATCGCAAACTAGCTATACATTAATTATATTTGGTACATGCATGTACATGTTCATTGCGAAGGTGAAAGTAAAATCTTGAAACGGTATAGATGAACAAAGAGTTCACCAGTAATGAGGCTTGATATGACCCCTGAACGTGTTATTAAAATAATATGTCTTATTCAATTACAGAAGGGACACAAAGTTTACACCAGGCAAGTGGCCATTTAAAACAGTTATTCCATGAAAGTGTTGATAGATAAAACAGCATGTTGAGATTTAATTCTTATGGATACTTTAAAACAATTTCTTCGTCCGCTTTATTTGTGTCTTTTCGAGCCAATCCCACTGTTATCACGTTTTGTTCGTGTCCATTTCTTTTTCCTGAAATATGAACAACATACACTCACAAATAACGGCTGGTCATTGCAACATGTCATCCTCCACAGAAACATGCTTCTAACAGATGTGTTATTGTCATCTAGACAATTGCAAAATGTCCCTGGTTCTTTTAATAGAAATTCTGGTAAATCAATCGACGAATCTTTATATTCATATACAATCCTATGTCAGAATGCACATTGATACTTTTCTTAATTCAGAGAATAGAAACTATCAAAAAATGGACCAATAGCCCAAATACCAAATAAAGGTTTATTGACATGACGTAAAATGAGAAGGTATGATGATCTGCAGTTCAGCAGGAGAAACTACTAGGCATTCAATATCACCCCTCATGAACATGCTTCTAACAGGTCTAAAAAGTGCTAGTAGACGATTGCAACATGTCCCTATTTCTATAAATACAAATCGTGTTTGATAATTCGCCAAATATGGACGACAAATTGTACATGCCACATACACATGCTGAATATAAATATTCAATAACAATCCTTAACCAGAATGCACATTGAACTCTAAATAAACAAAACGTACGCAAATGCAACACTATCTAAAATACCAAATCCAGGTTTAATGACATGACCTGACATACGAGTAGGTTGATCGACAGGTCATTTGTTGGAGAAACTTCCTACTAGGAATTGCTGTACTATATTTAACTATGTAATGTTAGTTCATTAACCAAATCGTTTTGTAATTCCTCCCGTCTTATCCGTGCTTGTTGTGTAGCGAGTACGTCAATTGAAATAGCACATGAAATATACGGACATTCTTACTGTGAACACAGCAACAATACGTTAGATGGCGGAGGAGTCATTTACGTCGATCAAAATGATAACGAATATGGTTGTCTTAGTGCTATAGAAACGTCATGTTTAACTGGTTTCTTTTGAATGTTTCATTCTAGGTGTAGCAAACATACCACAACATCTATTCGCAAATGGTAGAAAGTCTTGTACATTTGTACTTGATTTCCGATTATTCATAGTGTGTGGCGTACCAAATGACTATCGTTTTACATTGTACCAACTTTGAGAGAGATACATGTACACGATTTATATGTAAGTAGGTTATCATTGTGTGAGACTATTTCTTAAGAAAATATATAATGCAGACGCAGGTCACCCAGCTGTGACACATCCGACCTGTTAATAACGACAGCATTACTAAAAGTAAGTTATTTGTAAGTCATATTCTGGCATTTGCAAAATAATCAAATCAAATTATTTATTACGTAAATTATTCGCGCATTTAACATTCTAATATTAACAGTACTTTTGAACGTGTGTATACATGAAAACAGGGCTATATAAATATGGTATAATAATAATATGCTCACAAAATAAACTCATGATTTTGGTTGTACGGTTATTGTACTCATTGAATAATTTTGTTCATGGCATATTTGTGCGAAAATTCAAACTCAATAACACAAGTAAAGTTCCAAATAGATCAACGCGAAATTGTCTGATTCGCAAGTATCATATTTATATTATTAATGTTTCTGTAAATCGCTGTCAGCAGTACATCAGATCGAACATGAACGTCTGTACGTGCCAATTAAGATAAACATATTTCCACCAAGAGAGTTAATTTAATTACAAAAAGCATCATTTTGTTAAAGCCAATTAATTATTAATTATGTTTACATTATACGTTCAGACATAAATGATAAATGATGCTTTCATAAAACTGCTTAACACGCATTGCACCGCAAACTATGCGTGCGAATATGACACAAGAGACAACATATTAATAGCGATTCTTTAATTACACGGTAGTAAGGCACTTTTCAATCGTTTAGTTCCATGATAATTAAATGCTGATATCAAAATATGACACTACCAGTTTTATGGCGATATTACCAGTATAATAAATTTCTTAGTAAAATGTCGAGTTTTTATTAGGTAGAATTGATATTACATTGTATTTAGCTAGCAATGAAACATTATTATTTAACAGTACTAACTTCTTTCAACAAACAATTAACAACATATCAACCTGGTCGAATATACCACGTGGTCCTATCAATACCCGTTAGAAGTTCAATCCTCGGCTGATAAAGATGGCACCTCGTGATGACATGTCGCACGTGAGACTAAATCATGATGAAGTGGTTTTGTTCCAATGTGTATGTCAGACGGGGATGTTTTGATTTTAAATTGACAATTCGAAAGTAATACTATGTGGACTATTCACAATAACAAATGTTTCAGATGCGCACGGAATCTTGTTTTCTTGGCAATGTTCATTGATATACTACTGATTTGAATTATTAGTTCAGAAGTTGAGGATTTCACCAGACCTGTTTCCGTATCTTCAGGATTTTCTATAAACATAATATCCAGTTTCACATATTTCGTATTGTTTTGTCGACATCCATGTTGCCTTAATCCAAATGTTGTGACAGTTTCATAGAATTATGCTTAGCCAACTGACACTCACCTTAATTTTTTATTTACAATGCTTCAATTCTTCCATATCCAATACTCCGGAAGTATTAACATAGAGGAAACCAGTCAACAGCTGTAATAAAGTAACAATTTCCACATACCATCCGAATATTGACATATTGTTCGATAGAAAATTTTAAATGAAATTTTGAAAAATATAACTGGACTTAAAGTATATAAAAAATCTCTTGACATCCACGGCTGACATTCAGTATCAATTTAGAGAGAAACTTATCATTAGGTAGACATCATCAAAATTCCAAGTCCCCGCCGAAATAATGCAGGATGACCCAATTTGACAAAGACAAATATAGAATAGCAGTTATTGCATGAAACCGAATAAAACGCAGCCAAGACTTAATCAAGCTCCGAAGGCCCCGCTGTTCGGCGACAACAGCACAAACGCGTGCCAAAACGGCTACCAAATGAGGCGCAACAACCCCGAGGCGTGACCTAGTTTAAAACAGTAAGGACAGTGACCTTACATTATGCGACCTTAAAAGCTACAACTACGACTTGACCTAGTTTAAATAATGTGCAAAGTAGGAATGGGGTGGGAAATAATATTACATACTTCTAGCAACTACACTGAGCAATGCCCACACATTAGCCGATATGTTAACTAATAGGAACTAATATTCTCTCTGTTAACACTCGAGACAAAGGAAAAGTGTGTGTTATAAAAAATCCAGATTTTGTACAGATTGTTTGTTGTGCCACAAGTCTAAGAAACCTCATGCAAGATTAAATATTAATTTGAAAGTACATCGTGGGATTCTGTTACATAATGCGATTGCAGTTCATTCGAACTACAAATCGATGTGTTTCATCCATAATACACTTTTAATCTACCAAAAGATCTATGTATGTTGCATTATATATTAACCATGCACAGACGAAGTAGTGAATCATCATGCAATAGTCTACTTGTATTTGCAATATTGTTTGCATTAACGAATGATGAAGTACTATGGGAAATTAGATGTGGGTTTTGAAACTACCGGCTTGCTTGCAAAAGGTCGGAGTCTACCTAAAGGTCAACCATGTCCGAGCATTCTATTCGTTTTACTCTAAATATAAGGCTTGATGCAGTGCATCGTAATATCAACAGTAGTCCCTACTTCACATTGATTGTTAATGCGACTTAAAACCTAATGAAAATATAATACCGCTTGGCAAAATGATTGATAAACATTGCTTTGATTTCGAGCTTGCTGATGATAACTACGATCTGTTGAAAGTTTTCGATCAAATTCATTTTAGCGTGCATTAGGGCAAAATCAAAATAATTGGAACTACGATTTTCATTAAACTCGTCTGCAGTGTTTTTATTTTAAATTAAAAGGACAAATGTGTCAATAGGAGAAAGTTAAGATTCCTGTAGTAAAAATGTAGTATTTCTCCAAGCAAATTTGAATTATTTTAAATTCAATTACTGTTTGTTTTGTAATACAAAAAGTGTCAAAGTTGCAAACGCAGCCTTACTTGATACGGCTGCATGCTCCTATGGTAGGTGATCAAGACACCCACCTGATGGCTGAAGATTCGAAGTAGAAAGTGTCATTTATGATCTTGCTGGTTGTCGAGTGGTAAGTCGGTTAATCAGTTGTATATTTCCAATTTCCCATTGTACAATTAATTGGTTTATCATACACCAGGCAATAACAAACTGCCTACAGTAAACAGATATAAATAGTTAGTGCACACTTTGCGACAATTGTAACTCACTAAATACGAATTAGTATCCTACGCATTTTCTCTGATGAACATAAATACCCTTTTATTGTCAAAAATAATTTAACAGTAATGCCATAATGTAAACTATTGCTTTCAATTGCATGCATTTGTCCCGTGTTTTCTCATCTTTCACCCTAAAACCAAATGAAAATACCGCTTACACGTCCATGTTTGACGACAATTGCAAACTTTATTTAAGCCTCATTTCGTTACTAATAAGTACTTTCTTAGTGATACAGAACTCAGCATATACGCTTACGCAAGACGAAACACAAGGTTGAACAAGTCGCCTCCTTGCGTAGACTCCTGTGGCGGTTTTTACTGCCCAGTTATGTCACTTAGTAACAACTGATTTAATATGACTTTCTCACATTTGTTTCGGTTTTGTTTTATGGCATTTTTTCACAATAAATGCCCGTTATCAATTCAAAACCTGTTTCTGTTGTTACTGATTCCATACAAGTTCACCCTTGGTTGCGACCCCCCTGACAATACATAAATAAAATTTTATGCACACATAAAATCATTTATTTCATTGGAAAGTCGTTCATTCCGGACCGATAGGTACGGCTTTACGGATCTTTAGTGCAACCCTGATCCAACCAATCAAAACGCTTCGTAGCCATTGCTTTTGTTATCATTGACGAAGGGAGTCACCTCGTCAATTCAGAGCCTTTTTTTCCCACCACCACCACCAACTCCACCACCTCATATTGTTGGTCTTTTAATTGGGGTTCCGATTAATTTTTATAAACTAAATCAAGGTAGAGGATTTGTAAAAATGTTGTTATTATTTTTGTCATGTGTTATTGTTCATAACATTGCTTTGAAACTTTATCTTTGTTAAGGCGGTTTTTACTGCCCAGTTATGTCACTTAGTAACAACTGATTTAATATGACTTTCTCACATACCATAAACACGAAACCTCGGCACTCCCGACAGCTTACAATATTAGTTAAAGTGAACCATAGCCGGAGTAAACACCCAATCACAAGGACCACCACGCGCAAAAAACAAGAACCTTAAAAAGAAATTACGTATTGAACAAATATGATGATTTACAAGTGCTCTTACATCCAACCATTGGTATAATAATGGTATCCGTGGATATTCAGTCTGAACTTTTGTTTTGCTTTATATGTTCTCTTTACGCCAACTTGTCTTGCCACATTGTTACTGCGGTCTTGGTTATAAGGTAATGTGTTGTCAATGTGTTATCCACCTACCTACATTAACTTTTATAGCAAAAGACCTTTTTAAAACACTGTTTCCCATCCCTGCACGATTTTCTATTATCATTTTCATTGTCATAGACAGTACACATATAAACAATATGCAATATACTTTAGATGTATGAAATAATATCCATCAATCGTATATGTACGAGTTAATTATTACATCCTATGATATTTCATTTCTTTGAAATGATTGTGATTCGAATTTCTTTCTATGTAACTTTATATTGATGGGAACGGGTTTATTTGCAAACCATATATATCCGTACATTCAGACTTCCTTTAAATATGTTATGTACATTTAACGATCATTTCTAAATAACGAGCATGTATTCTTTCGTTTAATTTCGTTCAAACTGCGTTTTTTGGTTCACTGCAACTACGCGTATATACATTGCTGAGTGGAATAAGATAACATTAGAAAAACTTTTGTCATGACGTTTGTTTGTTTTCATTCAAATTGAATTAAATAAACAGAAACTGTTATATACTGCTTTTCGTCTAAATACATCAATCCCCGAAGTAAGATACTCTAGTAGATATTGTCTAGAACAAATGATATAAATCGTATTGTTTTACAAAATGATTTATAGACAATTATTACAGACAAATGTATAGTTAAGTGTCTGCCTCTTCCGAGATAAACTACCAGGCCGAATCTTGATTATTTCGAATATAACATGAATGTTTGCTCCGTTCCGTTGAATTCTAAGCGGCTTAGTTGGTATGGAACTTATTCTGATTCATGCGTGTGAATTAATCATACCCCTGGGCAATAGTAAATCACTCACGATAGCCTACAATATTTGTCATATTTCCTAACTACATAAATCCGTTTGTATTCACGTAATCGACCTTTGTCTGTGTTTGTATTATCACACAAACGATACAGATGTCTCATTATTTTTTTGATTTTGTAAATTGAAGTTTTAAATAATTAACGCCGATGGAATCACATGACCTCTATCATTGATATAACTCGACGACGTCTGCAAAAGAATGTTGTCGAAATCTTAATTGGGAACATGGTAAATAAATTACTTCAGTAGTGGATTGAGTCTCGATGAGAAATTCGATTGGTCTTTAATGATATAGTGAGTGTCTTGTAACCCTTCTCATTTATATGCGAAATAAATGGTAATATTCATCACGTTTGCATGACAATTAAAATTGGATTGTGAAAGGTTTTGTTGTAGTTAGTCATTGCTTTATTTCAAGCATATTTATATTACATACATTATGCACTTGTTTTGTAACCATTCCTCCATTTTTAACAATTCGCGCGTGTTCTCTAGAACTTCTCGCTATTATTTCAATTCCCAACGTCAGCAAAACATTAAAGTTCAGCATTACATACAAATTCAAACATTTTAATTCAAGACATTTTATCATTACTTTCGACGCAGTATCTCCTTTTCACCCTAGAGACGGATAACATAAACATACTACATGTAGATATACTTGTTTATTATGTACATAAAATTCTATTATTCGAACTAATGGAGTAATGTTGCAAAAACAATGGTAGATCTCGTACAATGTAAATGCAACACTAATAAAATATCTAAACAGCGCATACTGGGGTATTTAAAAGGTAAGCTTATGATATGATATTATATATTTTGCAAAGTTAACATTTGCAATGCAAATTGTGATTCCAAACATTTTTGATGAAAATATATTCTTTACATAATTTTTAAATAATTAATGGTCAACTGGAGATCATTGACTGACTGTTTTCCGATTTCATCTGCTTGGCATTGGTTTCAAATACACAAATGTACGCATTTAGCCGTAAACATAAGTTGATTAAAGTCTGGCGTGGAATTCACTAAGGATCTCAGAGATAAGTTTTTCCTTTGGCATCACAGAATCGTGAGTTTCTTGTCCATGCAAATCAATTTCAAGCATACTATATAACTAAGTAGTAATACAGGTGATCATGTATGAATGTTATCATGAACGAATCAAAGTCAACATACGTTAAGAGAAATTAGTTTACAGTATTCTAGAGTGTGTTTGCAGTGTTTAAGAAAAGTAATATATACAAATGTATTGTCGAAGGTAAGTAAATACGACCATTACAACTTACCACGTGACAAAGTAGTCTATATAACAAGACTTTGATTTACGTCAGTCCGCCTCACTGAGATAAACGTGTTGGCGCTATAATATCCTGACACACGGCCTAAATATTATTGTTTGGTTCCGGTTGTATTTCCAAGATTCAAGCGAGTAGGCAGATGCAGATTTCTTAGCTTCTAAACATATGTTTGAAAGGCAAGAAAGACAGAGAAAATTAGTCATGTGAAAGTATAAACGGCGAAAATGGGGATGGTCAAGGCAACAAAATGTTTAAGGGTCGTCACATTTTTGCCTCGGAGATTGACATAAATGAGGCAAAAATGCTCAATGGGACCTAGGCTTTTCGTTTGGTTGGGAACACATGAAACAAAACGTTTTCAGGAATAAATCGAGATACAGACCTAACGTGATGGAATACATTTACTCAGAAACGTAGATGAAGTGAAAAATTCTGTCTAGGAATAACGCTGCCAAAAACAGTAGAATCCCCGTAGCTAATAGCGTCGTGTAATTAGTACAATCCTTGATAAAACGGGGAGTCTATTAATGATCATTAGTTGATGAATTCGCCGAGGAACGTGACATTCTTTGCGTTTTTTCAAATAGGTTTGCGAGGCTATTGTCTCTGGCATAATGTAGAATTAACCTAAGATTTTTATAGACTGAGCTTATTATATTAACGTTACCATTGTCAGGTTGCAGATCCATTACCTAGGGCATTGCCATTACGTAAATAAGCAATCTCGATACATGTATGGTCATCAGTAATCGGAGAACTTGTCAGCAGGTTTTGTGGCTTCCGTTATTGAAGTAGCATTCGTTGAAGACATAAAACATTTGTGATTGAATTTCGATTATTTTGAGAAATTGAAATGTTATCTAGCGTACATAGCGTTTTATAATCAACTTCTATACCACGAGATGGACATGTGATCCAGTGGTCCGAATTGCTTATACGACGGTAGTTATAATAAAATAAAAATAAGTTTATTTTAGTGAATAACATAGTTGGTTCTAGACCAATAATTGTCAATATGGTAGCGCTTCCTACCTTCAACCGAGGTTTCCAAACCAAGATACAAAACTTTACCAACACTATATCCGTTCATACTGTGTCAAGTGTAGGATATCTACATCAAGTAGCTATAGAACATGAGTCGTGTTTAGAATGTGGGACATGTCTGCATCATACACTATTAGTTATGCACAAGTCAATTGTATCCACGCAAGCCCCGGGGATGTGTAGTGGATAGTCGGGGAGAGAGTTGTGATTGTACCTTCCAGCTTCCCCTACACTGTCGGGCGATTGTGTGGACTTTTACTCTCGAAACAGCGGAGAAGTATAGCCATGGATTTCACTGGGCAAAACGTTCAGTACGAAGTCTCTGCAACAACAAAACATCCCCAAATGACAATTTTTTCGGTGTTTTCGAAATATTAAACACTGTAGTAAATAGTAATAACTAATAAGCAACATAATGCACGTATCTGGTTATATTTTGACACAAGAGAATAGTATACCCCAGGGTTTTTACTTTTTACGTGCAGGAGAGAGGGTATCTCACAATCAGAATGCCTCCGCATGGCGGAGGGATGGCGGTGGTTTTTGGCAACCCAAAAGTAAACATTTCCGCCTATGTTTGGGACGTCGATTCAATTGACTGGTGCATTAGGGACACATGTTTATTAATCAGGTATGGTATCACTATCCTTTGACCTTTTCTTCCGGGAATGTTTCAATTTTGTTTCACGCTATATTTATTAAGAACAGCGCTTCAGAAGAGAATAGTATATCCCATTATTTTACTTTTTAACGTGCTGAGAGGGGGTAAATCACCACCAGAATGCCCCCACAGGGCGGCAGGATGGCGTGGGTTTTGGCAACCAAAAAGTAAAAATCCCCGCACATAGTTGTGGCGGTGGATGCAACTGACTGGTGCATTAGAGACACATGTTTATTAATCAAGTATGATATCACTATCCTTTAATTTGGAAATAAACTAAGAATATCACGAAATAGGAAACCTAGTAGTTTTGTAATTCATCGTACAATTCTGTTTCACAAATAATTAAAGAACAATTCTATAGGAAATATACCAATAACATATACATTAAAGTTATTTATGGAAGCTATTGGTGAAGTAGACGCTACAGAAATAGCACAAGTTCAGTAGTATTCATATAGGTCTTCGTTTTAATTAATTAGGATTGAACCTGTTTCATTAAATACGTACATTTATAGGATTAAACGAATAGACAATTAAGACAGTGCTATTTAATTTACGAGGCATCCAGATTAATTCTTGTGCATTGCTTAGTAATTGCATGATTGCTAACCTTTACTTCCGGGAATGTGTGGAATTGTGCTTCATGCTATATATAATAAATAACAGCGCTTCAAAAAATAACATTTCTTTTTGATATCAAAGAAAAGTAATTGTAGAAATTTTAGTGCAATGTTTTCCGAAGCCAATGGAGCCTTGTGAAACTGCAAACGATGATGTTAAAGTTGGAGAGTAAACAAAGAACATACTCTAATATCTATATATTGCGATTTTTATGACCTTTCCTATGCACTAGGATTATTAAAGGTATTTAGGGAATAATTGTTTTACGTGCGAAACCATATACATTATAATAGTATTTATATGTATTGATAATAAGAAGAAGGATTTAGAACATTTGGTTCATTTCCTCCATCAAATGGTCAGACATATAGTTTTGATGAACTAATTTAAAGCAATACGAAAGTGTGTCATTTATTATGCATAATATCTTTTCAAATAATCAAGTTGAAAAGAACTCGAGTTGGTCAAACAGTTTTGACGTAAAAGATGCATTCTGCGCTCGGTAAATGTCATATAAAACGTTATATAGTTATACATATGGCTGGGTAAAATGTCAATCGTCTCATAGATCACGTGGTGACCGATAATGTGTGAGTTACACATCTATCAATGACATCATGACTAGAAGTGGACGTAAATACAATAATTGATATAATTAAGAAAAAATGTTTGCTTATTTGAACAATAAAGTGAGATATACACACTTTTATTTCATCTTTGACAGTTCAAGACAATATCCACTAACCTCAAGATCTAGTTAAGTGTCTACAGTTAGTATCAAATTTCCGCCTTCTATAACATAAGGAGGTAAACGCAACCTTTATCCCACGATCACATTTTCTCCGAAACACATTACGATGATAGAATAAGCATATGTAAGAACTTTTAAATCTTAAACATGATCTGTCATAAGGCTTGTTTTATAAAATACTAGTACCAGTATACGGTTTTCAAATGACCTACCATCGAATTATCTTAAAATTTGTATATAAGTATAGAATCGATAAGACTATCAGTTTACAATACAAAATGTGGTCACCAGACTTCTTTTTGAGGTATTCGCCAAAAGGTACTATTTTTGCATAAATTAGGTGGAACGTAATTTGCATAATGGGAAGAAATCCTTTTTTTGCTGGCACTATGTTTATTTTCATTAATTCAAATTCATATGCGATCATTGTAACTCGATGTTATGTTTGTTCGTACTTAAATCCCTTTTGAATTTTCGCGCATGCACACACGGTAGCTCGAACTTCATTAACTTGCGAAACTTGATGTTTGCGATAAAAAGAGGTCATACGGTACTTTTCATCTACTCTTTGAATAATTTCTGAAGATGGCCTGACAGCGGTCTAAAAACTTCACGTGTATCACAATTATTAATAAATTGTGGTTTTGTATAATAGATCTAGATTCGCTTGCAACTTGATTATTTACAATGTCCGATAACATGAACCGTTTAATCAAATTAATTGACGCAAAAAATCTGATAATAGACAGCCACCAATAAGTCTGACAGAAAGACAATATTTTGTCGATAAAAAGACGACGTACGTTGTTTCTATATTTCGGGGTTGTTAATGTCACATCGACAGTATTTCAATCATATGGAGACTACCTAATCATGTTATCATCACATTTGGCAGACCAACCATTGTACTATCCTCTTACAATGTAATTTGCTAAGGACCGTGTTCTATTAACATAACATCTTTTCTTCATAATTCCATATCTTTGTTATATATTAGATCGATTTCCATAATCATTAAACCAAAGCATGCAATTTGGTATTTTTGAATGAGCAACTGTCCATAATCTATTTTAAAGATGGTAACAAAATACTGTAGTATGCACTATTCTTATTCTACGTCACAATATCAGCCAGACCGAAACATTCATTTGTTATTTCGACACAATCAATGTATTGGACTATTTGCAATTTAGAACATGATAGTCCAGATGCTTAATACTTTACAATACAAACACATTTAATGTACATGTATGTACAAAAAGTACAGTTATGTTTACACATTAATATCAATGCTTCCTTGAATTAACGTTGTTGAACTGTCGAGCTCTAAAGTGCGCCTAAGTAGAAGTTTATTCATTCCAAATGGAGTCAACACAATTGTAAATATTATTTGGATCCAATACAATATTGATTTCAGAGACCAGGTAAGTTAATCGTCTAACAACTTGAAGAAATATATGACTGTTATAACTAATTATATTTAATTATGACGAATATGATCCATCATTAATACATCCGGTATACCATCCGGTTATAGCATTTATATGAAACTATGGGTGTTTATGTGTAATTAATGAATGATTAACTCATTAATGGCCAATTACCATCGAATATATCAAGTAAATCATAGTATTATTATGTATAACCAGAGTACATAAAAAAGCATATGGTTCAATTTATGCCAAGGCAAACCGGTAAGTCATTTTTTCTTAAACTGAATCAACAAAATGAGATACGTTAAGAGACTAAATGAAATTCAAACCAATTAATATAATGCAAATGTGATGTTGTTACAAAAATACATATTGTTATGTCAATTTGAAACACAAATTAATTCTCCCCAACCCTATTTAACAGGAAAACAAACTGGTTCGAGAGACAAGTAGTATTTAAAGTGCACGATGTTTGAAAGTAGGTACATACACGTATGTACTAGTATTTGTAACAACCAGTCACACATGTTTCAACACAGTGGGAATATTGCCTCCTACGATAGCTGTCTTCTTTGATTGTCTGATTCACTGGTCATTGTACATACAAAATGTCTGAGATTGGTATTTTCGTATCTAAAAGCCGTGTCTTTTACAGTAATATGTTCTCAAATGTGACATATTGTGTAAGAGGGAGCCTGTGGGTCACTCCAGGCATTTCCGAGGGATCTCGTTTTGTTCAATTTAGCAACTAGTCTACATGCAACATCTGCTTGACAGAATATGGGGCAGGGGATATATTATTGACCAATTAGGGGGTTCCGCCTGGCCGCTAGCAGTTAAGCTGATTTCTTGAAAACAGTAAATAATACAGAAAATATGTGTATGTGTCAATGTCAGGACCTAACTTGTAAGGCTGAAACCATATTATAAATGTTTGTGGAGTTATGACTCTTTGTGTTTTTCCCTATCCCTCGAAGTGACAAATTCCTTATGTTTCCGTCTAAATCCACACCCTGGAGAAATTACTTAGTGCTTAATGCCCGGATCGGGACACGTAATAACGTAGTAATTCCCGGGTCTTGGTAGCAGTCGTCCGTCTATTCCCCCTTGTATACCCTCCCCGTTCAGGCATAATATTGACTGGTGCATTAGTTTCTATGATTTTTCATAATAATAAACACCTTTTTGTACAAAATTAGTACAGAATGGTATCTTTAAAATACCGACTTAATTTTTGGGACCCATATACGAGAGGTGTTCAACTTATTTATGAACAGAAAATGAACATCAATATTGTGTTACTCTAACAATGAAATTGAATAAAAACTTTTATATTGTATAAAGTAGTGTATCAAGAAGTATATATAATAATTGTAAATTGCCAATACGTTACGGTTAAATCATAATCAACATTAGGGTAGAGGGTATTGTTATTTGCGTTTTGAAGGTCCGAAACTCGCAATAATTACGTTTACATTTTCCTTCTTTAATCGTTGTTTTATTATCAACCAGATGGAAAATTATATTGTTAAAGCATAAGAAGACTTCGACATCCACTGTTTGGTTATAATATATATCGAAGTTATATTCTTTAGTTTTTTTATTTGGCGTTGTATATGGTGTCTTGAAGCTGAATCTGGACGAAAAACTATGTTCTTGGAACAGTCACTAGGGACGATACGTAACACTTTTTTGTTGAAAACCTGATTTGAAACGGTTCGTACATAGACCACAGCCTTCAAGTTCGTCAATTTAATATTAGTTTTGATGTGCGTATTTCCATAACAACAAACCCAATGCCTTTCCATGAAAACGACCGGGAACACACAATGCTGGACAAACATGAACTTCTCCCCATCCCTGTCACTTTTTCTAAAATAGCATACCATAATCTAGCATAACATTCTTTAAGAATCAGCATTGCTTCCACATAATGAAACAATTTTTCCACATAATGTTGTTTATTTTGCATTTCTAGATTCCAAGACTTTTGGCTGCGAGGCATGTTTTTCTTGATTTTCAGCGTAGGAACTTCGCATTTTCCCAGAACTATGCATTAAATTGTTTCGAAATAATGTCACTGATAGTTTCAATGGACACTCCAATCTGTGGTACTATTCCACGTTTTGCTAATGGATTCATCATAAATATCATAAAACCAATTTAACTTTATAGTGTAGGTTTTGGCAATGTTGGGCAATTTTCAATTTTTGGTGCCATTTCACAATTACTGGAAACAGAACCGTAATAACGCGTCTAACGACAAATATTACTGATGTTCTCATTAAAAAACCGAAATAAAAATTTATCAACACTTTCTTGATGCTTATAAAAGGGCCATTTTGCCTTAAAAACAGGAAAAACAACATTATCTACTAAATTGTTGTTTTAAGCTTTAAACAAATGAAATATACAATGTATGATGATCATATGTTCAACTTAAAACATTTATTCGCGTGGTTTAAAAAAGATATTTCAATTATTTTCATTCAATATTGCACAATCGGTGTTCATGTTTTGTTCATAAATAAGTTGAACACCTCTCGTATATGCTCAAAACTAAAGATTTTCAAAAACCCACATCACCCAAATATATCCCCTGCCACATATTCGTAAGAAAACCTGTTAAATATTAATCGAGGAACATCTTCTTCCGGTTAAAGACAATGTGAATTCATGTGTTCTACAGCAATTATCGATAATTTTACTAATCACGAGTTGCAACAATATCTACAAGAAGCCGTACCAAAGACGGCGCATGTATCGGAAAAATCATTTTCGCGTTTGCTATCATTGTGACGAGACTTGTAACACAAGTAGAAATACTGTGCTTATATATAAAGTTATTAATGATAAACACAGCCGAATTCATTATAAATGGATGATTTCTTTTATCAATAACTGAATGCATTATTTGGATAGTGAATAAAATGCATCACAACTAATCATTTGGTAAATTAATTCCTTATTTCAATTCAATGTATTACATAAAATGAATGGATTAAACTGTTTAAGAATCGAACTACGATAACTGAATAGGCATGAGTACTTGGAATTTATCAGGCAAATCATTTCTGTTTTCTGAGACCACCCTGTCTACAGCGGACAACATGATGAACGAAACCCCCTCTAGCGAGCATCTACCGGAAGTAGATATAAACGCAACAAACGGCGACATGTTTGAGGATAATTATGACTACTTTGATTATTCACAACTCTACTACTTTGGCGAAATAAAACATGTTCCTGTTTGGGAAATGACATTTAAAATAATTCTTTATTCCATTATCATTATTTTGGCAATCGTCGGAAATCTACTCATTATAATTGTTGTCGTAAGAAACAAACGAATGCAGACGACTACAAACTATTTCATTGTTAATTTAGCGGCGTCTGACCTATTGGTCACCGGATGTTGTACCTGGGTTCGATTGGTGGATAACCTTACCGAAGGATGGGTACTCGGAACCTTTTTCTGCAAAGTCAACACGTTTGCACAAGGTATGGTTTAATAGTTAAAATTAGTAATATGACGGATACAATAAGCATCCCGTTTGTGTATAGTTCTTGACTTTCATGATCATAAATGTATAGTTGAAACCAAGCATAACATGTCCAGCTACTAATTTTACATAAATAAGTCATATTCCTGGATTTCAATAAATTATAATTATAGATATAATTATACCGAATTACTGTTTGAGCATTAATTAATTACTATCCCTCCTGTCCGGTGCACTTTTATTTTCTCCGAGAACGATAGACGTAAAAGGGATGAGGTATTATTGATGATAATCTGAAATTATTTATGTAAAGTTTTGAGATACCTATTTCGTTTACACAATTATGTTCAATACAGTGATCTTTTGATAATACCATATTTAAAAAAAAGAATGCAAAAAGTAAAAAAAAACGTTTCCAACGACATGAAACTTTAGAGAAACCCGCCTGAATGGAAAGAGTTACACTTTTAGTATTAGACAAAATTGGATAATACTGTATACGGCAAATGCCTACATAGAAAATGCATTTATAAACCTATATTTTCGGGAATTTGAACTATTTCAAAACCGTTTGAATAAGGTATGGAGAATAAAAAAAAACAATACATTTTACTGATAAAATCATGAAATCTCGTTTTTCATAGCAAAGTTGTATTAGATTGCCTAACATAATTGTAATAGCGTATCCATGATTTAGTATAGGAAGTATGCAACACCTGTTTAACGTACACTAATACTCAGTTATCAACTCTAATTTATTTTGACTCCTTGATAAAATTAAAATTTCTGAAACCGAGAATGTTATCGAAATTAAGTTGAATTCTTCAGTTTCTTTGAAAAAAATGCGCCAGTAAATATTTATATGTATGCGGACAGGACTAATGTTTTATTTCTCTCATTGACTTTAAATGACATTGTTCTAAATACTTCATGTCGCAGTTGTCTGTTTTTAAAACAATATCGCTAATTTGGGTAATCATTTTTAAACATAATGTGCTATTTTAAGAAGCGAATCAAAAGTTCCAGGTATAGCTATGACGTCAACACGACAAGTTGGACTGGGCATCTTTGTCATTGTATTCTCGCCGATCTTAGATGATAGAACTGCTTTAGTCGAAAAATAATAATTTCATAAGAATTCCGTATTTTCAATTTTTCATACAATGATAAAGTTCATGAAGGTTGTGTCATTTTAAAATGTATTTATAACATTAAAACAGTAACTGACTTACGACCAATTGTTTTCAAACCTGCTAACCGATGAGGTCCGAACTTGTTACAAAAATCTATTGCGGCACTTCAAAACTATCCGTACAACTTTTTGCTATTGATCTTAATAATAATACTTGATACTGAAGACGATCTATTACAAAAATATGTATTCTGACATGTAAGTTACATACATTTTTAAACCGAATCAATGATTTTTTAATATCAATTTCGCACTTGTATATGTATTTTATTTTTTAGTTGATTGCGTTTTGAAAATTTGGACACTATATAGATTAACCAGGAACGTGGCTCAACATTAAAATCATCAGTTCAGTAATAATGGTAGTTTAATTTCTCTATGACATACACGTGTCAGAAAATATTCGACACACAATCTTATGCTAATTGAACGAAACTTACTAGTCACGACCTTCAACTAAAAATTAAAACAAAAACATTGCTTCATTCATTACCAGAACTTCAACAGTAAATAATGTTTGCTCACTGGGCGGGCAACGTATAGGACTTGACAGGGTAATATAAGCAGCACATGTTTCCGTTGATAGAATTCAAATTAATGCTATCTTCGTTGGAGATAATTAGAAAATGTTTATTTAGAAAGTGTTCAAAGAAATGCCAATAATTATTTCTTAGGAATTTTAGTATGAGTGTCATCATGTCTGTGCTTTATTTGAATGTTGTGGTAAAAATATAAACAACATGCTTCTATCGATTATTTGTTTATCCAAGACATTATATAACACAATCGAGAGCCCAAGCAACACCACCAGCAACACCTGAAGCAACATCGTATCTCTTCAACTATGCAACGTTAACATATTTTGTAGAATATAAAAACTTTGACGAACTTCAAATGTAATTATCTGTAAGGTGTTGTATGTGAAATAATGTTACTGAAGTTTTTCCATGATATCTGGGTTTATTCGTAGTTTGTATTTTGTCATAATGTATCTACAAATCCTTTTGGACACATCTCGTACATTATAAGCAACATATAAATCGACAGCAAAATCAGTTACTTCTACATAGTAATGAACATCTACATCGCCAGCAATATTAAACATCGTTTAAAATTCTTCTCACTCAGTGTATCATCGGCAGCAATATCAAACATCTCAAGCAACATACGTACCATTAAACATTCTACAGTATCAGTGACCAAATATTCAACAGAAACAAAACACATTTCAAGAATTACACAACAATAAAACGGATACAAAAGTAGAGAAGTACAACAAAGTTATAATTAAAACAAAAACATTTAGACACACGTCAACTTCACCGAATCCAATACATTCTATATTACATTATTTAGCAAGAAATCAGACATTTTCGAAAATTAAAATTTCAATTAAAGGTAATTTTGCTTAAATTTATTTCTAGAATGAATTACCCCCAGGCATATAACGCTATAATTGCATAGGCTGACAAATATTTCCGTAGATGTTCAAGAGTGAATTATCACTTAAACCCTGATCAATTGCAATACTCGTTATTATACATAACTCCTATCAATTAATTAATTTTAATTTACATTCTGGACATGTAGGTCTGTCACGTGCGGGAATTTGGTATTTCAGCAATATTAATTTTCTTGTAACAAACATGTGGTATAACCATTACTGATCGGTATGCGCAGGGATAAGAACGCGTACACTAGCAACTATACTGAGCAAAACAGCTGTTTAAACTTGAATATTTTAGTATTCTATAAGTGTACAAACCTAAAATTGTGCATATTTATTTCAATTTAGATTTAGTTATAGGACCCGTGTCCGGTCGATGTGGCTTGGTAATTCTTAATACTGTTGAACTAGTTTCAGGATTTTGTTCATTGGTATTTGTAGAACTTGGTATGTGTAGTGTCGGAATCATTTGTCTGGTTGATTTTGAAATGTGTTCATCTTGACGATAGTTTGATAGTACCAATCATAACGACTGTTATTGCTTGATTTTGAATTGCTAATGCTGTGCAGATTAGCTTGATGTGCCATAACAAGCAGAAAGGTTTGTACTATATAATTAAAATAAGAATACACTCAGCGGGAACGTGATACGTTAATCAGAAGATTCGTATCACATTTAACGTTAAGAAAATGATACACATACGAGAATGTTTTAAAATTATCACACACTCATGCTAAAAGAAAAGTAACGCCTTAAGTATCCCTGCCAAGCCCTACGACAGCATCAATGACACTTATACACAAAGCAAACAAAACATAATAAAATAAAATACATTACATGTATATCTAATATTCACCGTTTATATAATTATGTATTCTATACATCGCTGACTTAGAATGAGAAGGTCGTAACTACTACTTACGACCTTATAAGAAGGATGCATATTTGAAAGCTGCATCATGAGGCGCTTCTTATAAGCCTATTGTCATGAAATTCAGAACTTGTCATGTTGACCAAACTGAAGTCGAAACACTTTTAAAAGTACATTAGAGAGTTATGTTTTGATAGTTATTACTTTTTTTCTAAAAATATCCATTTAGTACTTACGATCTTCTCATTTTAAACCAGCGATATATATATCAAATTGAATATCTTCTTCATTTGAGGAAATTAAAGTGTTGAAGTTGAAGATACTACTTTACACTATGTTTAATACTTTAATGCATCACAACAGATGGAACCAAAATACACCCGCACAAAAAAAACTGAATTCAGAGACAAGTGATATTTAAAGTACAAGATGTTTGAAAAGTAGGTAATTGTTGTAAGCAGCCACATACTTTCAAATCAATTTACTGTTCCTACGGGGAACATTGCCTCCTACGCTAGCTGTCTTCTTTGATTGTCTGTTTAAATGGTAATTGTACATACAAATTGTCTGCGATTGCTATTTCGGTATCTAAAAACCGTGTCTGTTACAGTCGTATGTTCTCAAATGTGACAGATTCTGTAAGATGGAGCCTGTGGGTCACTCCAGGAATTTCCGGAGAGCATCAACTTTTCAATTCAACAACTAGTCTACAAGCAACAGCTGCTTGACAGTTTATTCCCAAGAAAACCTGTTTAATATTTATCGAGGGGCATCTTACTTATGGTTAAAGACAATGTCACTTCATATGATGTTCATCTGGCAATTTTCGATAGTATTACTAATCACGAGTTGCTATAGTATCTACTATAAACTGTACCAATGACGGCGCACGTATCGGAAACAAATCATTTACGCGTTTGTTATCATTGCGACGAGTCTTGGTAACCCAAGTAGAACTACAGTGCTTATGAGTTATTAATAATAAACAAAACCGAATTTATTATATTTGGATGATTTGGTGTATCAATAATTGAATGTATTATTAGTGTTATTTTAAAGTGAAATCAAAACATAACACAACTTGCCATTTAGTGAATTTATCCCTTATGTCAAATATTCAAATAGTTAAAATGAAATGGCTATAACTGTTTAAGAATCGGACTACGATAACTGAATAGGCATGATAACTTGGACTCTATCTGGCAAGTCATTTCTTTTTTCTGAGACCACCCTGTCTACAGCGGGCAAAATGATGAACAAAACCTCCTCTAGTGTGCATCTACCGGAAGTGGATATAAACGCAACCAATGGAGACATTTATGGGGATAATTATTCTTACAATTATGACTACTTAGATTATTCACAAATAAATTACCTTGGGCAAATAAAACATGTTCCTATTTGGGAAATGACATTTAAAATCATTCTTTATTCCATTATCATTATTTTGGCAATCGTCGGAAACCTACTCATTATAATTGTTGTCGTAAGAAACAAATCAATGCGGACAACTACAAACTTTTTCATTGTTAATTTAGCGGCGTCTGACATATTGATCACCGGATGTTGTACCTGGGTTCTATTGGTGGATAACCTTACCGAAGGATGGGTACTCGGAAACGTTTTCTGCAAAGTCAACACGTTTGCACAAGGTATTATATATATGGTTTTGTTTGCTCCAGTTGATATATCAAGTGTGCGATTACTTGATTATCCGTTACTGTTTATATGGTGGCGTAAATGCTTTCCAGCCTTTTAGAACTACATACAGTTATTGCTATGGTATGCCCCCAGATTGCTTGGGGAGAATCCGAGGTCACTGTGTTAGAATAACATTGATGGTTTATTACGGAAACATGATGGGGTCACTATAAATTTTGTTGACGTGTTATGACACTGTAGGTTGCCACTGGATGAGATTTTGGAGGGTACTTGGTGGGTCATTATGGTGGATGTGTACTGTGTGCTCGTTGTCTGGTCGGTTGGGGTGATTGCCTTGAGGCTGGATTTTGGAGTTTGTTAACTAGGTCAAGTCGCAGTAACTTAACGTCTCATTTGGTTGTTTGTGGCTACTGTTTTTGGCATATATTTGTGAAACTATGTCATCCTGCTCTTTTGCAGCTGGACCGTAAGAGCTGGGGCGGGTCTTTACTGTTTTTCTGTCCGTCATCTGGAATTACCGTTTTTTTCCTGTGGGGCTGGGACATCCTGTTCTTCTATATCGGGGCCTTTGGTTTTTAATTAGTTCGTTAGGTTATGTGTGGAAATTGCTAAGTGCAGTTGTGTTATGTTGTGTTGTTACTGTTTTCTGTGCTCGCGGCTTGTTTAGTTTAGTGATGCCTTCCTTATACGATTTACTCATATCTTTGTAGTAGTTCAAACTACTAATATAACAGATACAATAAGCATCCCATTTGTATCTTGACTTTCATAATCATACAAACAAAACGTTTCCATCTACTTTTTTCATAAATGAGTCTTACCCCTCTATCACGGGTAACTGTATCATTGATAATGAAACAAAAAATGTAAACATTTTTTCTATGAAAGAATGTTTAGTCTTAATTGAAAGATACAGCTACCTGTGTTCTCGATAGCAATTATTATAAAACGATAATTATAGAAATTATTCGACCGAATGGCTGTTTGATCATTAATGAATTACTATCACAACTGTACGGTGCTCTTTTAGTTTTTCCGAGTACGATTGAATTAAAAGTAATGGAGTATTATTAATGATAAGCTGATATTATTGATATATCTGTTTCGAGATACTTTTTTTCTTTTACACAATTATGTTAAATCAGGTGATCTTTTGAAAATACAACATTTATAAATAAACACAAATGCTAATGGTAAAATATTTCCAACGATACCTTAGATAAACCAGCCTTAATAGAGCAGGTATGACGTCAACACGACACTGGACTCGCAATCATGTTCACATAATTATTGAGTTCTCACCTATCTTATATGGTAAAACTGCTTTGGTGGAAAAAATAATAATTTCAGAAATTATTTTACAATTCTTACCCGATGAGGTCTGAAACTGTCTGAAAACATCTACTGCGGCACTTCAGAATTATCCATACACCTTTTTTTAAATGGATCTATATATGCTTAAGTCGATATATTACTAAAATATATATTCTGACATTTAAGTGCAATCAAATACATTCGTTAGAATTGCTGACCTTTAAAATGAGTCAATGATGTGCAATATCAATTTCTCACTGAAATTTTTATATTTTTTATTTAGTTGATAGCGTTTAAAGGCACATTGATCGTGCATTTATACGTAAAATGTGTAAAGTGGAGTATCAAATAGCAACATCCATCATGGGAAAATAGAAAAAAATGAGGATTTTTTAACCGTCCTTTTGAATGGCAGATACTTGAAAGTCCTTGATCAACATATTTGTTATATTATATACAGCTCAATCGTCCATTAGACTCGTATAACGCTAAATTATTATGCTTACTGTACTAAAAACGAGATAGAAAATTATCATATAAAACTACCATTTGTCCACATTTAATTCTATTTTACAAATACGCACGAAGATTAACTCAATGGCTTAGAATGAGAAGATAGTACTTACGACCTTATAAGACTCATGCATATTTGAAATTAACTTCACAATGCGCTTCTTCTCAGCCCATTTGCATGAAAATCGGAAATAGTTATTTTGACCAAAATGAAGTTTTAAACTTGTTTTTCCATAGGTAAAGAGTAATTTATAGTCAGTTTTCTCATGTTTTCTCAATACATGTATATCTATTTTGTAGTTACGACCTTTTTATTCTAAGCCAGCAAATTGTAGCAGATAACGCACGATTTGCACGCGAAAGTTTAATTAGTGCCTAAAGGTATGTGACTTGTAATAGTATCGCACACAAGGTTCAGGCTTTGTGTGATAAATTTCTACACATTATAGATTAACCTGGTACGAGGCACAGTATTTTAATAATCAGCTCAGTAATTATGAAAGTTTAATTCCTCTACGACGCACACTAGCAGGGGGTATTCGGCATATAACATAATGTATTATGTCTTAGGTGCTGATTGAACAACACGTTCAATTTACTTTTCATGATCTTCATCCAAGAATGTAAGCCAAAAAATCGTTTCATTCATTACTTGAACCTAAACAATGAATCGTGTATGCTCACTTTGTGAACACTATATAGGATTTGACAGGGTAATATAAGCAGCACATGTTTCCATTAATATAGAATTCAAATCAGTGCTATCTTCGTTGGAGATAATTAGGAAATGTTTAAGTGTTCACTGAATTGCCAGTAATTCTTTTTTAGAATTGTATGAGTGCCTGTATGCTTGTGGTTTCTTTTGTGGTAATTGATATGCATGCATGGATTTTTTTTTATCAAAGACATTATATTATGCAATCAAGATCATCAGCAGGACCATTAGCAACAACCTCGACATATCTTACATAGTCTTATTGTTATATTTACTATATAACACTGAAAAGGTTACAGAAAACAAACTAGAAATCAACAGCTCTGTGCAAAAATACCTACAATTATAACATGGCAAGTTTTCATTTATGGTGACAATAAAAAGAGAAATCATCAAATAATAAAAACACATTTAAAACAACATACCAAATATTCCACACAAATAAAACATCCAGCATTGCACAACAGTTAAATGGATACAAAATCAGAAAATTGCAACAAACTTATAATTAAAACAAAACATTCAGACGCACACCCTATTCCACAAATCAAATACAATCTATATTACATTATTTAGCAAGAAATCTGATATTCTACGAAAATCACAATTTTAATTAAAGGTAATTATGATCAAACTATTTCTAGAATGATTTAAATCACATATAATAATATTATAATGCTATAATTACAAATGCTGGCAAATATTGCCGTAAAATGTCAATATATTTGTCAGGATATATATTATTATCAGTAACACATTGAAAGTGTGAAATACAATAAGCATTACTACTTCTAACAAATTGTTATTTACATTTTTGGCACGTGTATGTCTATCATGTTCTCCAACACGTGTGATAACAAATTCATGACGTCACCTGCTTTTCGGCGCGAAAATGTAATGTTAACGTCTAAATTGTGTTATTGCTGACGATGTTTTGATCTGGTTAGTATAATTATAGCATACAAAAATTCACCACTCGTTGTCTTTGAGATAAACCTTCGATATAAACGACAACGATTGACGGATTCTTTGTATCACATTATCATAGTTACCGAGTCAAAACAACTTCAGACAACGTCACGCCTTCGTTATCACACGTGTTAAAAAACAATGTTCCATCATTCCTCATTACGCGAAGTTGGAAAAGTGGTTTGTTGTTTTCAGAAGAACAGTAGCTAATAGCATGGATTGTAATTGCTGAATAATTGGTTAGGTCATCGGTCTTAGCACACACATGACATTCGCCATCTCAGTTGTCATGTCGGTTCATCATAACATCTGACGTCACTCTATCTGAAAATGCCCTGAGTTTATTATACCGAATGCATATTTTGTATTATACTGTAGCGCTCTGACATAGAGTAACCTTTATGTTTCTATTCATCTTCGGTCAATATCATGTGTGACACCATGAGCTGCTGTGAAGTGACTTAGAGAGATTAGGCTCATATTATTTCTTAATATCTTAATCTCCGCTTGCTGCGCTTGTCAAGTTGAACGGCCAACAATCAAAGTAATCCTGCCTATAGCATATTGGCTATCTGGAAAACAACGTGGTTCTTACGTAATTCGGTGCAAATGTCATTATATAAGATATTTGAGAAACCAAATCTTATTTAAATCATTTTCTAAATATGCGTGACGCTACGTTGCGAACTTAGGGTATTTTCAAACGATTGTGGGATAATTGTAACAGTAAACTATTTGACTAATAGTCTGTAGATGTTACATGTAGATATAATTATGTGTTGCCTAATATAGTTCTTACTGATTCTTCACCTTGGTACCATTAGCTCTTGTTAGTTTAAACTATTTGCCGTCCATGCCACCACAAGGCCAACGACGGAAGTATATATTTTACTCTGTTTGTACCATCCTTTCAATGGTGTATGTGTGTAGGCCATGTTTATGTTTGCTCCTGGAGTATTTTTGTTAATTAATCCCAGTAATTGTACTGGTAATGTCTCCCAATCACAAAAAATACTTTCAATATTAAACATATTTACGGTTTATATGATTAATATTTGCCATCAAACTATTCAGCGTTCCCTTCCCTTCGAATGTGTAGAACAATATTCAGTATTAAATAAATGTGTTGATTGCTATGAAATATATTAAAAGTTTATAAGATTCAATCTCATTGATTGCTAACAAAGTGTAACCTTAATTGATAAATCGCCATCATAGTCAATGTCGTTATTCATTTTATAGGCGTGAATTTAGTATTTATCAACGCTACAAAAGAAATAAGTTTATAAACGTCAATGTCAGCTCCGTATACGGAAGCATTGGAATCTAACACTCCTTAAGTCTCGTATACTGGCGTAAGACAATCCTATAGCAAAATGCGTCCTCTATCATATGCGATTTATGCCACGTGTTTGTGATTTGGTCGATTGGGCATTGCTTCGAGGCAGAATTTTGTTTTGGGCATGGTGTTATCAATTAGGGCAATTCGCTTTAACGCCTCATTTGGTCCTTTGGGGTCACCGTTAGGGCATATATTTGTGAAACTAGGTCATCATGTTCTTATTTTATTCGGTCACTTGGTATCACCGTTTTTTGTAATTTCTTTTGTGAGTCTGCTTGTTTACAACGGTGACTTTGGCTTTTATTTTTTTTATTCAGTTATATGTGGACATTGCTCCGTGTAGTTGTGTAATGTTGTGTGATGTTGTGTTGTGAAGAAGTCGTGGTCAGTAATTTGCAAGTATGTCATTAGGCAGGTCCGGCTTTTACATTGAAGTTCAAAGTTCAATACTGATGTAACTCGTTCTATTAGTAGATGACAAAGATTTCCGTTACAAATCTCTCTTATCCCTGTCAACACCATTACTGATTCATCTGTCCTTTCATACACGTTTATACAATGAATTGGTTATGAGTGTTATAGTTGTGTAGTTATTCGTATACGTAATAGGTCTGTTGATTTACGTCACGACATTTTGGAGTATGGCCAACATAGCACGTACGTGCCTAATGAAAGGTCAATATGAAGCTAACGTAAATGCCCTTGTACGTAGATATATCAGTACATATGGAAATAAATAAAGTATGAAAATATCTGACAGGGAAAGTAGCACTCAACCCAACCAGCCAAGCACAGAAATCAGAAATACCACAACACAACTACTCTGAGGAATGCCCACACATAAGCCAAAGAAACAATTAAAAATCCAAGTCCCCGCCGAAAAAACGCAGGATGACCCAATTTCACAAAGAAATTATAGAATAGCCGTTATTGCATGAGGCCGAATGTGAGCTACACAATGTAAAGGGGACTTGCTGACATTTTCCTTGAATTGTTCAGGACAACACCATTTCTTTAAGTAATACTTCATAGCTTGAAACATTACCTTTAATTAAATATATAATACCAGTACAAATCTAACGACTTTGATAAATCGCTGGCTGACACTGACTAAGCAATCAAGACAGATGACGAAATAAAACATGGTTATCCAAATAAATGTGAATGGGTTGAAAGATGCAATATTTCACATTTATGGATAAATCTGATCTGTTAACTCAATCATTTCCCACAGACGATGTATTAATATTGGTGCTTGTATCAATATGCTCAACAATGTTATGATTAATCACGTGTGCTTAGTGTATTTGAATAAGTATTGCGGCGACAAGTTGATAAGTTATAAATACATGTTCTGACCAAATCTTCGATTTACGTCTGTTGCATGATATTTTTTCTCGGTTACATGTACTTCGTGTGTGTCTGTTGCGGGGGCTGAAAATATGAATAAAGATTATGTAACAGTACTTATTAGTAGTCATGCTGGTAATGTCATATTCGTGCTTAGAAGTCAGAACAGCATGAATTCACCATATACACCGTATACGCGTATACATTTCATAACTCAGCAGCAGTCGTACAAAACTTGTAGTACACATATAAATTGTGTTTTTGACAAGTTGCACACGGGGCAGCTGGTCTTGTCGTTTTATAATTATTTGTCATGACTTTGACCTTCCCAGTCTCACGATTCATTTTATTTCGTTAATAGTCGGATGTTGTAGCTATAAAAAGATCTTATGAAACTAAAACCGGTGGATAGCAACATGTGCTGAAGAATCAAATGTAGTCCCTAAGGATCAGTAACGTCAGTTTTTACGCTGGAAATAGGCTTAAGTAAATTATTTATGTTGAAGAAGCGGCATAAGTGACACATAGGCCTATTTTAGTACAAAATACCATTTAAGATGTATCTGTAGTTTGGAATTAGTTTGGTCGGAGACAGTCCAGAATAGTTATGTTGATTGAGAGAAGAAAGTCGCTAATTATTATTTCATTATTTGTTCCCACTGAGCGTTTTTGGTCTTGACGATGTACTCCCGATTTCAATAAATCAATTTCGGGAGGCATTGGTAAGGGGATATTACAAAGTTTCTAAGGATTATACCGAAGCTACCCCTAAACCACGATAAGCAATTTCGCGAAGCCTTTTGACGCCAATTTATGAAATCGGTAGTACATCACCGAGGCAAAATAAGCATAGTGGGACCAAGATATAAATAGTAATGATTAAATAAGCTACTTGCAAATACAATGTACACGAAAATATGTAATCAATTTAATTTTAATAGTTAGCAAGAAGACGTTTGACAAAATATAGCTATGTGTAGTTCAATGGCAACCAGTTTCGTTTAATGTTTAACCGCAATTTGTTTGAATTCTTCAGATTGTCAACGTTTTTTTGTCTGGGTTTCAAGAAATATACATCTATATCTGTCATTGTTTTAAAAGATGGTACCTCTTTTATTTGAATGTTATTTGACAAAAACATTCGTTGACGTCAAACCTCATTCATTTGTTGTTCACTAAAAATATATCAATAAACAGCTCACTACTTGATAATGTATCGTGTTATATAAATTAGCATCTAAGGCACAGGCAATCCCAAGACTACGTCGCAGATATTAACACATTTTGAAAGTTTTAAAGTTTTCTATCAATTCCGGTCATGTATATGCCTAGTTGTTGACTGTTGCTTTCGATTGCAGAGTGTTCACATATGTTGCCAACATGTACGCAGTTTAGTCATTCTGGTCGTTGTAACTACGTGACACCGTTGTAGAATATGTGACATGAACGCTTCAGTTATTTCCATATGATTTCAAAAATACATGTATAACACCATGCGTGTCTTGATGTGTTTTAACATACTATTATTCATACCAGTACATATTGGGTCATTTGTAAAACAATTCATACAATTTGATTTATTTTTTCATTTTTGATTGTATCAATTATCCAACGTATAAACGTATAACGCGTCATTCCCCTTTTGCTTATGCCAAACGCCAAGCTACTAGTACCGCTTTAATTACGTCCATGAATTAAATATCATGCTTTGTATAACTATTTAGTATTCGGTGTTAACATCTAATAAAATTCTTACAGACAGACTAAGCTGGAAAACACAGAATAAGCTCGATTGCTGATCATCATACTTGAACACTAATAGTCAAGTATTAGACCAAACGAAAAGTACAATTAACGTTCAGATGAATTATTTATAAGAAACAAGAATATGTTCGTTGGATTAACTGATTTGGAAAGTTGAGAAGTATTACATACATTGTTTATACTTTGCAAATACATCCTTATATACCAGTGATAAGTCCAGTTCCCAGGCTATGTTACGGACGAATGTATGCTCTGATTGAAGGAGAATGCTCAAACAAAAGGCAACAAAAAACGTTTCGAAAATAATCAATCAACTCAGCCAAGGTGTTTCGATCCGTGTGAGTGCACATACCATATATGTTATATAATGACCCCAGTAGTGCTCTCGTGTGTATTTCTCTGTGCAGGAGTCTAGTTCAAGGAGCGGTTAGCAGAATGGTTTGGTAAATATCTAGGTCTTGTATGTCTAAGTACTTTTATCAATATAGAAAATTCCCCCGTTAAGCCCCTGGTGTTTATATTTTACATACAGTGTTCATGTAACTGACATCCCATCAATGTGTGGGTGTGATTTAATTCAAATTGAACTACACATAGCTAATTTTAAATCTTTCTATGTTGTGAAACATGCGGGCAAAGTGCGTTTCTATCAGAGGAAAATATTTTTTCATTACCGTAAAAACACGTAATAGTACTGATCGGAGATTGGCACATGGAACCAATATGTTGATTGTAAAAATATTCCCAAACAATTATAACACATATTACAAACAACAACTTACACATAATGCAGGGAAGTACGGAACTAATGCACCTTTAGCACTTTGCAGATTATGTAAAGGGAGAAAAGGCCTTGATAAAATACAGAGTAATGTAATAGTTCGATTTCCCTTTATAAACCAGAGAGTGTAGTGCAGAATAGGTTTGTCTGGGTAGTTTGTCTACCTGCAACATGATTATACCGATTATACATAATTATAATGTACATGATTATACAACTATTTGAAAGTAATAATTATCTACCACTGGTGATTCTGTCCAACACGTGTGCTCAGAAATCTAATCTGATAATGTCATTCTTAAACGTCGATATAAATGACAAACATACAATTATCCTTTCGTATTCACATTTTAGAAAATGTAAAAGTAGTGCTTTAATATTCTTTTTAAAAATATCATGCTAGTCAGAATGCCTGGTGTGGCTTGATGTACATATATTAGAGGTTTGTCAAAATGATTCATACTAAGTATCATGCTAGTATGCATTTTTGCGTTTATTGTTCGTCAAGTTATGTCACTTAAGAACATAGACAATAAGTTGGCTTTATGATATATGACCGTAATGAAATACAAATAAATTTCCAGTTTCAAGTCAGTACGTTGTGTTCTGCTATTTCTCATTCCAACAAAGTCAACCCAGTTCAGAATTGCACTCTCCAAATCTCGAACAATTCCTATATACTTAGTCAGGGGGGGGGTGGGTGAAATATTTGTGTCCGACTTGTCCTTCTTGGGCGTTTTACCTGCTGGCAAGTGGATTTTTCCATCCAGAATGGGCATGGGCAAGTGAATAATTATTATGAGTAAATAATATTAAGTACCCTTATTTACGTTAACACGAAAGTGACTCACTCAATGCTGACAGAAAATGATTTAGCAGCAGATACACAGTACTATCATGCTTGACAAAATAAATAGGTTATTGCACCTGACATTTTTGTGCTTTCCTGGGCAAGTAGGTTTAGCCTTCAGACAAGAAGGTTTATAATTTCAACTTCCGAATGCAGTGAAGAGTATGTAAATTTAAGTCAGCGACAACAAACACTGTATCACAGAAGCACCGTTTTACATATAAGCACTCAATGTGTGGGTATGGAATGCGTAGGTGGCCATGAGTGTGATAAGAAAGTAGATTCATGTTAAAACAATATGCTAATAAATGGACACACCGAGAATCTAAATATGACGTTACTATAGAATTAACAAGTTTTTAATTAAAACCCACGTACATAGCTTTGATAAAGGTAAGGTACGTATTTTTGTTTGTCATGAAGTTGTTCAATATATAGGCGAATTCTTAGCCACTCCCCTGTACTTGATAATTGATATACCAACACACTATAAGACAGGCGTTCTTTGAAAGTTGCCTATAAAAGATAATATTTGTCAATGTTCATTTATTTAATCTTACCAGTATTTGAATTTCCTCTAAAAGTTTCCATCCACAAAATAAGATCCAGGCGTCATGGCCTTTGTACCAAAAGTCACGAAGTGGTATTATAACGAAAATTTATCATTTTTTGTATGTGGTTGATTTCACTTTAAATAAAGTTTTGATGATATTATCGGGAGTTACGAAGGTTTTTTTTTATACTATCCGACATTTCCCTAAATGAGTGCTATTCATAAATACCTGGAATTATTTTTTCTTAATATCAAGTACTTAGTTATAGCCGGGTGATGCTAATGTGAGATTCCCCACAATAATATATATAAAAAAAAAACACCCAAAAGGAGGCCAATTGTATATTCCCAAATATAAAGTATTAAAAAAACCTGGAATGATGTCAATTGGAGCTTTACTCAATTGGAAAGATTCAGAAGCACCCGAAAGATACCAATCCCTTTACATATACCTGACATTACGATGGTATTAAAGACGCTGGTATTAAAGAAACTATTCAATTATAAAACTGACCTTCCGGTAGCCTTGTGTTATGTATTAGATGGAATTTATAGCTTACTAATCTCATTTACATGGGAAAATTTACTTACTATGGTAATTGTCATATTATGGGTATATAATGATATGATTAACGACATGTGCTACATTATGTATGTATTTACAACAACATTATGCGCGACTGTGACTGAGTGAGGCATACCAATTGAATTAGCCTCGATATAGCTGTATCAAATATGCATAACGTGTCTACATATCTAATAAAATGACCATATTGGTTTACGACAATAATACAAAACTCCAAAATCAGTTATGTTTACCATGTGTTACATGTATTTGGTTCATCGTTTATTTCATCCTACCTCACGCCTTTATAGCCGGTAAAACCGCACATGTGCATAATTTTAAATACAACAATACGAACCAGACTTGACTTACGAGGGACGATCCAAAATAACGTGACTTTTGCCACAACTTACGTATGTATCAAATAATCATTTATAATGTCATTAATATATATTTCAGTGAAAATATCGCAGAAAACTAACTTTTCCGTGAAAAGTTACAGGCAATAGAAAATGGTTACTGACTGCCATCCGGTACACGTCAGCGTGCTTGCTAGGTTTTGTCAATGTTAAAACTTTCACATTATTGCATGCAATAAATGTCCCGATAATAAACCATGTAAGTATTTGAAAGACAAAACGACGCTGTCGGAAGTAATCCACGTCATTTTGGTCATCCCTCGTAGTAAGCACCAAAACTCAGCCACTTTGTAAACCCTGAACCGTTATATATCAACAATAATAGCTATAGCGTTAGGAAACTCCTAAATATCCCGAAATACGTTCTAAGATTAGCTAGCATGCTAATAACAATAATCACTGCTTAATGTATATGCATTTGTATAAATATATATAACATGACTTTCCTTGTATCCCGGTTTGTATAGCCAGTACGTATAAAGTTATACGTACCACGTGTAGTATAAGGTATTGAGTTTTTCCAATAAATCAATGCGTATTTTGCGTTTGTTTTTAGTGTCATATTATATAAACAATCTATCACTCGTTGTCAATTGATATCTTTATATTAAACTCGTTCAGGAAATATTATTAAGATCGCTAAAGGCCGGTTAATAAAATTTCCAAAACTCGTTTAATATAAGTTTATATCAATTGACAACTCGTGATATATCCTCAATGTCCCTTTGAAAGTATGCATTATGAACTTGTTCCATTATGAATTTTCGTAAAATATCTGTTAATTGATGGATGCAAATTGTGTGTCTTCATTAACGCATTTCAAACACATATTTAGTGTGCATGAGGAGAATGGCTTAGTTTTAGACACGTAAAATGTTGTGCAAAATCGGTGTTCGTGTTAAACAAGTCACTTTTTATCACACAATCACTGCGATTTTCACACAGCGGCCGTAATATTCCATTAGGGAACAAACGTGTTTGATTAATTAATTTGTTATGTCACCGCTTTTTCGTCGTCAGCTCTAATGAGTGGCTTAGCAATATAGGGTCTATTAGGGAGGATAATGGGTGTGTTTCTCTGCCAAAGGGAGACTACTCTTACTGAGTCGTCCTCAAACACGAAGAAGACCATCTTTATCAAGAAATAGATTGAAAGACACAAGTTGACTGTAAGAATTAATAGCCCTAATTCGTTATTTATGACGTAGTTTTGATTAGGTGACTATAGTAATGTGTTAAAAAGAATCTGGCATTTGATGTCTTTGAGATAAACATTTCGTAAACCTGCCACAAAACAAGTAATACAACTTACATTAAGCTCACATAAAGCTGTGTTTTCTAGACTCACTTAAGAAATTTGATCTTAAAATATAAAAGAGTGTATCTTTTTTTAAACACATAGTCACAAAAATATTAACACCTATGATTTTAAGTTAACTGTTTAAGAATAAACTTTACTTTGAAAATTGATGAAAATATCTATAACTAAAAGTGATATTAATTGTTACTGGTTATGGGGAGATATTTTTGCAATTACCCTGCATAGAAGTAATCGGCATCACTTGTAGGCTTCTTAGCAACGTATTAAATTATTGATGTGCACTTTTTAAATTAACCGCTATATTCTTACTTTGCCTCACACTTACAGCATTGCACAATGAGATAAAGTTCACTTGTTGCATTTCAAGATGGATTAGAATGTTTATCATATTACCAAGATTTCAGTTGAGCTTAAGCAATTCGACTTATATATTTACATGTCATAATTAATATCACACTCTTTTCATCCAGATATAAATGTGTGTATACTCTCGTTCATACGTTCCGATAATGTTATTGTTGGTACGAACGTGTACTGTTACAACAAATGAATGAACTTTAATTCATAGCTTAAACGTTGTTAATTCTTAAGAGTCGGTATACACTGATTAAGTTTAAGCAGCAAATCAAAATGTCTAATTGTCAATGAATTATTTTCTATGATATCAACTTTAGGTTGTGCCATTTTTTAACTACTTGAACACCTATTGGGGTTTGATGTTGGGTGGAACTAAACACGCATATATAATCGACAAAAACAAAATCAAAGCTCCCTTTCTCACCGCCTGTCCAATGGTACATGTTGTCTACTGCTTAATGACGTTTCCGCGACAAATATTTCGATTCATAGTTTATTTTGAACACCAGTATTCGTTTCTGTGGATAGTTTTAAGGTTGAACTACCAAGTCTATTGGGATTTATTTGTTCACGTTATGTCATTTTTGTCTTTCAGAATCTGAGTGATTTTTGTTCTTGAATTTCAATTAATACTGCCATAACATACCGATAGATATTAATGCATTGATATAATGTTTTGCTGACAAGTTTGTATTTCTAGAAAATGTTCAGTAACATGTAACAGTATTATTGTTTCATGTCTAAAAAGTGGACTTCAACTTAATAATAATCATTAACTGATATTCAACGTTTTTTTCTTCTAAATCAAATTACTTTAAATAACAAAAAGTTACGAATTCTGGATACACTGTATAAAGATTCAACAGCATCATGCAGTCGCCCAAAATGAATTGAAACATTAGGTTTTGAAAGCATTTCAATTATTTACTGTTTTATTTTTTCTACGAAATGAAATCGATGTTTTCGTAATCTATGTTGATTTTCCTTAAATACGGCAAATAGAACATTTCATATCAAACGTATCATCTGACAAATACAATTTTAAATTTACTCTATTTTGAATGAAATTCCTGGTATTTTAGGAAAAATTAATTATATTATACTTTATAAAGTCCTATACACACCAAATATATAGTTATTTACAGACAATTCCACCGATGAATATCTATATAAGACTCACGTTTAATTTCTAATTATCTAGAAAATAATGACAATAAACTCAAATTTACTTTGATATTCGCTCAATTGACGTATAATTCAATACAACCGGCTCGTGGCTACCAGATTACGACGGACTAATTTGTTAATAATTAAGATCTAGCCAACTTTTGTTTCAATAATACCACTACCTATCTCATCAATATGGCAATTCCATGTGGATTTCTATGTTGCTTATTGCTGACATCGAATAACTTTATGTAAATATATACACGTGTATAATAAGATAGATATACAATATAATTCATACAAACAAATACAAGTAACAATGCGATAATTATTTAATAAGTCGAGGTAGTTGCTTAAATACCAAAAGACATATCAAAAGTCTGTCTTTGACAACCTCAAGTATACGTATGTACACCAATCCATGAGTGAGTTTTATTCTAGAAAAGCTTAAAGTACTGAAATTAACTGCTGCACTTTCTAATCGATTTTCCTTTTCTTCTTTTTCAGTTACTGCCCTTGTTGCCAGCGTTTTCTCGCTCATTCTAATCGCATGTGATCGTTTCTTCGGCATAGTGTTCGCCATGAAAGCCCACATCATTGAAAGGAAGGCAAGTCATTCCATTGTCCTCATATGGATATGTGCAATAGCAGTGGCCATACCATTACTGATTGTGAGAAAGACTTATTCTATCGAATGGAAAGATCATACTGAAATATGGTGTGAGGATGATTGGCAAAAGACAATTAGTGTTGTCAATGGAACAACTATTCACACATATCCCAACAAACAAGCTTATTACTTGGTGTTGTCGATAGCACTGTACTTCGTACCGATGTTATTCATGACTGCGATATACAGTTTAATCATTTTAACAGTATGGTTTGCACGATCACCGGGCGAAAGAGTATCAGCAAAAGAAATCAAATTACAGAAACGAGTGAAAAGAAAGGTAACGTAATATCTGTTTCATATATCTGCATGGGAACATTCCACGACCATTCAAACTTTATTCGCCAAATAGACCATTTTACAATGATTATTAGTTCTCGGTATTCATGTCAAATATAATGCTTATCAGCAAATGATTTAACAGTAACAATTAAGGAAATAAATAGTAACGGACGTGTGAATGGTGTGTTTGATAAACTGTAATGATTTCTTCAAGAAGACATACTTTTATGATGAATTACACTATACCTTTTTTATAAATGACGAACATAGCCTTCATTTACTTTATTTCTACTGCAACATGGCAGGTGTACATTTGTACCTCCATCCGGATTGAATCCAGATCGACCGATTAGCCGGCAAGCGCACTAACCATTGAGCTACGGAGTCACATTCTTGTTTTTGATACTGTGTTAAAAAAGGCATTCATCGTGACAATGCATGTGTACGAAATAACAAAGTACAGTTTAACAATGTTTTTACAAAAAACTGACGAGTTCTGGGTGCTACTTTCAGCATTGAATGTTTATACTTTTTTATATTTAGATCGTTTTGTATGTGTTGTAGGTTGTGAAAATGCTTGTGATTATACTAGCTACATTTGGATTGTGTTGGTTGCCATTACAAGTCTGCGTCTTATATTCGGAATTTAGAACTAAAGTGGGACAGGTAATGTATTTGCTTACTTCATTAGTCTACGTTGAAAGGTTTCATTGAAAGTAACAATGTGCTTCTGTCAGCTTTTTGAAGGAATTCATGAAATGTGATAACACATGTACATGTACTACGTTTTATCGAAATATTCTAATACTGGTATAGAAACGTTAAATGTATTGTATTTGACAATGACAGATGAGTTACTAATGTTTTTTAAAAAAATTATTACAGCTACCAGAGTGGTATGGTACAATAGAATTCCTTTCCTACACACTCGCCTTCACAAACAGCGCATTGAATCCTCTAATATATGCGGGATTTAACGAAAACTTCAGAAAAGGTAAAAATCTAAGCATTTTTGTAGAGAATTATTTCACACACATTTTGGTCAAGTCAAGCGTAATAACGTGTATGCAAGCCAAAACCCTTTGGTGTATATTTCAGTACAATAAGGTTTATGTTTTACCTTTGGTTTTTGAACTATTCTAATCAGGTCTAGTTCTAACCATTGTTCTTGAAAATGATTATGATATAAACACAGCTAGTTTGTTCTAACACGAGCAATTGACTATCATCGAGTTAAGATCATGAAGTTCGGAACTTGTCATGTTGACAAAACTGATTCCAATTTTTTTGTTTTTTCATAAGTGAAGAGTTGTTTTCAGAAAATTGTATCTTGATTTCTAAATATATTGATATTGTACTTATGACCTTCTCATTCTCAGCCAGCGATATCGGTCTAGCAAGAAGTATGTTCGGCTAACTAGCCCGGTAATGAGTAAAATATCGTATTCTGGTTACAGGTTTATCATTTCAGGGTTTCGTGCGTTATTTGGATGCTACGAAAGAAAGTTATACGCCGCCATATCTCGAGCAGATTCCATGTACAACACTTCAACAAGTAATGTAACAAATGGTACCCGGTTACAAGTTACAGATGTACATTCTATGAGAATGAGTAATTGTTCCTCCAATAATAACACAAGTCACAGTGAATGAATACTTGTATTTCAAGTTGGAATTATAATAACTCTTACTGAACTGTTTCAATTTGTTTTTTAACTGACATACTACCGGGACATGGAGGTGCGGACAAATTGGCACTGATAATTCGCATCATATTTGATCGGAGCTGTTGCGATAGCTGATAGGTCTTATGCGCTAATTACAAGGTTGTAGGTTCATATCTCAATTAGTACAACAGATATATTGGGAGAGATTTTAATTGCTAGGTTCGACAATTTCCTTAAAGATCAAGGGAATGTGTTTAGGAGATTTATATATATATATATTATATCAACCCATGTGGTAAAGAATCCTGAGTTGAGCTTTCGAAAACAGTACGATTACAAACAACAATCTTTCAATTAGGATCAAAATTTCAGGAAAAGTAGATTGAAATACATACAATGGAATATCAAACACTGTATGAACCTGAAGTTCATAAATGTGTTCGGCATTTTAATGAACATCGACAACATCGTGTGTCTGAAGACAATAGTATACGTATTACATGTGCACTGTATTTCAAAAGACAAAATGGATTTTTCTTAGTAAACGTGATTGGCACACAGTCTGGAAATTTCGAACTGCTTGTGAAAATTTTGAAAAGTGTTATTTTATCTAAGGATCGACATATCAGTGGAACTTCGTAGTATTTAGCATATCGACGGTGCCTTACCAATACCCCGTAACTCATTTTTGGCGCGAAAACTTTTTTTGCAGTATCCGCATCTGCTAGACGTCCCGCGCATTTATGTCTCGTCGCCATCTAAAGAGCCAATCGCGTTACTTAGATGGCGACAAGACAGAAATTCGCAGGACGTCTAGCAGATGCGGAAGCTGCAAAAAACGTTTTCGCGCCAAAATTGAGTTACGGGGTTTTAGTTTGGCACCGTCGATATCATGTTTAATGCAGACAAATGTAATTTGAAGGAATTATAACCTTCCGCCGTATTCCATTAGAGTTCAAACATAATAGTTCATGACTGTGTGTTCTTGATAAGCGATTTGTAAGTGTAGCAGACATAGACATGTAGCAGATCTGGCCGAGATGTTGGTTAGAAATGGCCAAATTGGTTACTGTATTTTAAAACGTGAGTCATCGAAGCATTGAAGTGTGTCATTAAACATGGTTCATGTATCACGTAACTATTTGCTTTGTGGATAGGGAAAATTAGGATATCGTCTTGGAAAAGCTGGGCATTGTAATCACACAGTTTGGATGACAAAATCTCGCTCGGAAAGTCCACATATTGGGCGATAGGTTGGTGCAGACAACTTAATTTTGTCACAATGAGGCTAATTAATTGTACATTAAATAACTTATTAATTGTCATTTAACTTGTTGGATGATATGATTGTACAATAAACGAGAATGTATGTACCCATTGTTGTTTTCTGATTTTATTGCGCACCCACCTATCGACGATAAAGCAGAATTCTCAAAGAAACTAAACCATACAACACATGTGAATTATACTCATGTAATATTGAAGACGTGTACAATTTCATATTTGCAAAATAAAATATATCTGTTTTGGGTGAGTACATCTTCCGCTTGACGGTAAAGCAGTATTCATAAATAATGTGCTAAAATAAAGATTTGAGCATATCAGTATTTACTCAAATAAGATTTACAATTGTAGTCACGTTTTAACTTCGATCCAATTTTGTCCGTGCACATGTGCATCAGTACAGTTTTAGTCCAATGATAGAATAATGCGAATACATTATAATTGAATTGCTTAATGTGTTACAGAGAGCTCAATAGGACATTGACATTGTTTGCCTCCGGTAGTTATTCGCAATGGAATAAAATCCGCTTAGGGAGGCACCGGGAACAGTTGTTCGTCATGGTCAAGGTGAATATCCTCGGGATGCTTCTCGGTCATGGAAACAACAGTAGCAACATTATCATCACTACCATAACTATGGCGTCAAGAAATCATTGACACAAACAGTTCATGTGTAATTAAAATAATATAATAGTATGTCAACGAAACGTGAAATAACCATTAACGGGCTGTTGATTCTCAGTAATAGCATGACTAGAATTGTATGTGAACCATGGTACATTAAGTATCGATACGTCTTAATATACATATGTCACTAGTACAAATGTATGTATTTATTTGCATTTAATGCCCGCCCAGTTATGTAAATAGACAACAAGTTGGCTTTATTTTATAGTTTATGGCATTTTACAAATGCATGTCAACACTTTGTGTCCAGTTGTTTGTCTATTTCATCAAAAGGGACCAACTCGGAAATGTACACTCCAGATCTCGAACAATAGATAACTATGCATTACTGGAAACTCGTTTGACGTCATGCACATACATGTAATGGCATGTCACCATGTTTGGTGCGACATTTATCTGTACATACAACTATCATGTACATATTTAGACATGCATATGTAGAGCTGTTTGGCATTGTTGATTTCAACACGGTAATGTGCAGTAAGGAGCAACTGATTGTTAGTTAGCGTCAACAAACATTGGATCACATAATTCCTCTTTAACATTATATATCCAGTATATGAGAACCTTTTATATGCATAGACATTTCCATAAACGGGTGTTATTCATTAATGCATTAAATTGTTTCCTCCTGATGGAATTTAATTAATTATATAAAAATAATAATACCCGGGGTGATGCTAATTTGAGATTCCTCATAATTAAAAGTATTAAAATCACCATGAACGATGCCAATCGGAGTTTCCCGAAATGGGAAATATTCAGATACCAATCGTTTTCATATAACAAACATTGACGTGGCTGATATAAAAGGAAACTATTCAATTATAAAATTGACCTTACGAAAGACTTATTAGATGGAATATATAGATTGCTAATCCGATTTACATTGACAAATTAGCTTACTATGGTAATTGTCATATTATTGGTATATAATGATAAGATTAACGACATGTGCTACATTATGTATATATTTACAACAATATTATGCGTGACTGTAGCTGAATGTGGCATACCAATTGAATTAGCTTCGATATAGTTGTATCAAATATGCTTAACGTGTATACAAATCTAATAAAATGACCGTATTGGTTTATGACAATTATACAAAACTCCAAAATCAGTCATGTTTAACAGGTGTAACATGTATTTGGTTCGTCGTTTTTTTCATCCTACCTCACGCCTTTATAGCCGGTAAAACCGCACATGTGCATAATTTTAAATACAACAAAACGAACCAGACTAGACTTACGTAGGACGATCCAAAATAACGTGACTTTTGCCACAACTTAAGTATGTATCAAATAATCAATTATAATGTCATTTATATGTCTGGCATATTTCAGACAAAATATCGCAGAAAACTAACTATTTCGTGAAAAGTTACAGGCAATAGAAAATGGTTACTGACTTCTATCCGGTACACATCAGCGTGCTTGCTAGGTTTTGTCAATGTAAAAACTTTCACATTATTGTATGCGATAAACGTCCCAATAATAAACCATGTAAGTATTTGGAAGAATTAACCATGCTCTCGGAAGTAATCCACGTCATTTTGGATCATCTCTCGTAGTTAGCACCAACACTCAGACACTATGTAAACCCTAAACCGTTATACATCAACAATAATAGCTATAGCGTTGGGAAAAAACTCCTAAATATCCCGAAATACGTTCTAAGATTAGCTAGCATGCTAATAACAATAATCACTGCTTAATGTACGTATATGCACTTGTATAAATATGTCCCTTTGATAGTATGCATTATCAGCTTGTACCATTATGAATGTTCGTAAAATATCTGTTAATTGATGGATGCAAATTGTGTGTCTTCATTAACGCATTTCAAACACATATTTAGTGTGCATGAGGAGGATGTCTTAGTTTGAGACACGTAAAAGGTTGTGCAAAATCGGTGTTCATGTTGAATTAGCCACTTTTTATCACACAACTACTGCAGTTATCACACAACGGCCGTAGTACATGTATTCCATTTAGGAAAAAATCTCGTTCTCAAACGTGTGTGATAAATAAATTTGTTATGTCACCACTTGTTCGTCGTCAGCTCTAATGAATGGCTTAGCAATATAGTGTCTAACGGGGAGGATTAAGGTGGCAGGGGATATATTGGGGTGATGGGGGTCCCTCAAAATATCAAATATTTAGTGTAGGGCTTATTTATGGGCACCAAAAATTAAATTGGTATTTTAAAGACCCAATTCTGTATTTTTTTTGTACAAAGAAGGTGTTTAATATTTTGAAAAATCATAGAAACTAAATATCAGTTGGCTCTGAAGGATTTGTAGCTCTTCAAAATGGAGGTTACCACCACTGGCAGAAGTTCAAATTTAGCGTCGTTAGAAACCGCGAAAAACTTTGACAGCAAATAGCAAAAAATCGGCAGGTATGGGAAACACTTTTCTTGCTGAATTAACCTAGCTCAGACATGTTATTTATGTAAAATGGGACCAAAAATAGGATTGCATTGGGTTTAAAAATACTGTGTATGGGGTGAAATTGGTCACTTTTGTATTTTTTTGACTAAAATTTGGAGGGGTAGGGGCAAAAACAAAGGGCCATAACTCCACAACCCTAGGGGTTAGCCTTGCAATTTGATGTTATTTTCTATTTATGTTGCATAGGCCCTGAGACTGACACATAAATACTTTCTTGTATTATTTGCTGTTTTCAAGAAATCCGCTTGACTGTTTGCGGCCTGTCGGAACCTCAAAATTGGCCAATAATATATCCCCTGCCCCCTAACGGGGGTGTTTCTCTGTCAAGGGAGACTACTCTGACTGATTCGTCCTCCAACACGAAGAATACCATCGTGAACAAGAAATTGATTCAAAGTTGACTGTTAGAATCAATAGCTCAAATCCGTTATTTATGACGTAGTTTTGATTTAGTAACTATGGTAATGTGTTAAAAAGAATTTGTCATTCGATGTCTTTGAGATAAAGATTTCTTAAACCTGCCACAAAAACAAGTGATTAAGCTCAGTTAAAGCTCACCTAAATCTCACATAAAGCTGTGTTTTCTAGACTCAGTTTAGAAATTTTGATCTTAAAAGATAACTGAGTGGATCTTTTTTTACAAAAAACATAGTCACAAAAATATGCTTTAAGAATAAACTTTATTTTGAGAATTTATGAAAATATTCATTAAAGTTATACGAAAAATGATATTAACTGTTACTGGTTATGCGGAGATGTTTTTGCAATTGCCCTGTATAATAGTAGTCGGCATCACTTGCTGGCTTCCTAGCGACGTAGTAAATTATGTGCAATTTTTAAATTAACCGCAATATTCTTACTTTACCTCACACCAACAGCCTTGCACAATGAGATAAAGTTCCCCTTTTTGCATTTCCAAGATGGATTAGAATATTTATCATATTACCAAGATCCCAGTTGAGCTTAACCAATTCGAAATATATATTTACATGTCATAATTAATATCACATTTTCTCCATTCAGATATATATATTTTCTCATTCATACGTTCCGATAATGTTATTGTCTGTACGAACGTGTACTCTTACTCATAACTCAAACGATGCTAATTCTCAGGAGTCGGTTTACACTGATCAAGTTTTAGTAGCAAAACAAAAAGTCTTATTGTGAATGAATTATGTTCAATGATATTTGTAACACGTGCGTACCCTGAAGCATTATTCTTAAACATATTAAATCGCTTTTTGATCATCTAGACCAACACATCCGTTAAACAATACTATTACAATGAAACTGCAACAAAAAAAGTATCTCTGCGCTGTGTTTTATCTTAACTAAATTGGCAACATACAGAAAATAATATTTAAAAAATAAACAAGTGATTCTCGTTAAAAAATCTCACTACCAAAAAGTCATCAAATGAGCAGGTATTTCAGGAGACTGGCTCATATACATTTACCCACATGTAAATCCAACGTCGGTATAATATTGAATGTTGGCATCCGGTCGAATCAAGTTAGTTTTTAGGCATTTTTCATTTCCCTACCACATGACGTGTCCAGTTCTATGTTACATAGCGTCGTAAATAGTGCTCATCCTTGGTATGTTATTTGTAAGATTTATAATTTGTTCTCTGACATTAATGTAACGCGATGTCGACAAAAATTGATAAATATGCCAATATCAATAAAAAGCATAACACACAAACAAATCGGGAAGCTTTGTCAGCGCAGGATATACAATGTAGATAATATACTTAATGTTGTGTGCAAGTATTATTTCAACGGTACTGGATGATATACGACTGTTTGCGAACTTCACAGATGTTCCTGCTTGACCAAACATTGTTGTCGACGCCATCGAATACTAATCATCTATGAATATCACGTGCTTCCTATCGGTGGAATTAGAATTAAATCATAGATAAAATGATAATTATAATAATAGTTCATCGGTATCGTTTGTGTGAAAATGTAAACATACACATATACATGTAGTGTGTTAATAAAAGGTCGATTGCTCGATTACAAAATGATTTATTTAGGTAGAAAACATAATACAGAAATATTGTGAGTGATTTGCTATTCTTATATCCCTGTGGTATGATTAATTCACATGCATGGATTGTAGTCAGTTTCACACAAATGACGCCGACTAGAAAGAATCGGAACGGAACAAACATTCAAGTTATATTCCAATTAATCACGATTTGGGGGTATTTTGTCTTAGTGGAGGCAGACACTTAACAATATTTATGTCTGTAATACTTTTAAGTTAAAACTATTTATCGTCTTGTCAAACAATATGATAATTATTTATATGAGATATTATAGACAATACATACTAGATTATCTAACTTCGGTAAAATGAATTTTGACGAATGTTAGTCTGTAGGAGTTTCTTAACGCTATTTGAATGAAACAAATAAAACGCAAATGTTTTTACATTATATTGTTTTTTCTGTCTTATACCTTGATATGCGAATATGCGGACCCCAGTTATTTGGAATTAGTTAGTTCATTATAAGCAATACTCACGCACCATTTCTGACAGTGTTGATGTTTGGTTTTGGTTCGACTGAATGTTATTGCGGAAAAACTCAATAGCCTATACTAAACGTGGTACGTATAACTTTATACGTACTTGCTATACTAACCTGGTTACAAGGAAAGTCATGTGATAAATACGCATATATTCTCGTATGCGAACAACTTATAAACGCAACTACAATGAACAAAAGAAAACATGCTCGTTATTTAGAAATTATCGTCTGCACAGACATTGCAAAATGATCTTTAATTGTACAAAACTATTTACTGGAAATCATGAAATGTACGGATATAGATGGTTTGCAAATAAACCCGTTCCCATCAATATAAAGTTACATTCAGAATCAAAGCTTAAAGAAATCCGAATCACTGCGTTTCAAAGAACGGTATGTTATGGGATGGAACAATTACCTCGTTCATATACGATTGACGGCCTTAATTACATACATCTATATTACCTATGTGTACATGCAATATAGTACATGACAATAAAAAGGATAATAGAAACCGTACAGGGAAGGGAAGATTAGTGTTTAAAAGCTTTTTTAACTTAGAAGTAAAATGAACGTATGAAGGCACATTAACAACAACGGAAATAAGAAAGTATATAACACTATACCACGACATGTGTGTGTGAAGAGGAAATCGGACCATTTATAGATTGATACAGTTTGGTACCTAACTTTTAAGAGAGACCATCTATCAACAAAATACACATTTTAAATGTTGCAACCAATTGTCATTGTTGCAGACAGGATTGGCTTTAGTTTGGTTTTATCGGCCTTGGCATAGTGTTCATTGTAACACGCTCGTATTATTGAAGAAACGCACCAGGCTTATTTCGAAAAATACAATGCGTGTCGAACTCTTAATTACTGTGATGACCAGAACTGTGTGGGCAGAAATCTAAAAGACACTTCGTAAAATACGTGACTAAAAGCGCCACAAACCGGTAATTCAAGCCGCTGTTGTCCAGACGATGAAACGAATAAACGTATATAATAAGTTTCAATCATATTCTTTCGTGATCCTATGAATGATTAATAGCTTAAATGCCTGCTTGGGTTTGCAAAATATAAATGGAAAGTACCATGGAGTTCTTAGACAAAATACTCACTGAAGTATATCAACTGTGTAAAATAGTGACTTAAAATGGAGCCTACTTATTATGACAAATTTCTTAAAGGAAACATGGTTATGCAAGAGTCAATTTTATAAAACATATCTCAAACTTTTGAAATATATAAAATCGTTAACATAGTGTTACGATCATGGAACACAGTTAGTATTATCTTGGTGCGTTATGTGTTAAAGGCCATGCTTTTCTTAGCTCCCTTAGTGAACACGATCGGTAGATAACAAATGTATTAACCGACAGCTGCAATATTTCCTGAAATATTTATACCAGCAAAGCAATTACATATCGTCGCATATTTACCCTTTTAGAGATCACATTATCGTAAATTTCACCCATAGGAATTGGAATTGTATCTGCTCTTTCTCAGATTTCGATAGATTTAAATAATAATACATTTAACGTACACAGATTAACTAACGAAAATAGACAGTTATAAGGATTATTCAAAATAATATGACTTTATTGTAATCTCATCAATTTTATATACATTTGATCGTACTTCAGTGATTTTTGAAACTACAAACTATGCTATATTTTTACTTACCGTGTTCACTGTACTTTAACTAAACTATACGCGTACCAATGCTATATTGCATCATAGTCAAATCAATTTTTGGTGTGCCATTTTAAAACTGCTTGAACACATATTGGAGTTGGACGCTGGTGGATGGACCTAAACACGCGTATATAATCGACAAAATCAAAACCAAAGCTCCATTACAAACCGCTTGTCCAATGGTACAATAAGTCTACTGCTAAATGACGTTTCGGAGGCAAAAATGTCGATTCATAGTATTTTTACGGATTTCATTTGAAAACCAGTATTCGTTCCTGTGGATAATTTTATAGTTGAACTATCTCAAAGCCTATTGGGATTTATTTGTTCACGTTATTTCATTTTTGTCTCTCAGAATCTGAGTGATTTTAGTTCTTGAATTTCAATTAATACTGCCATAACATACCTTTAGATAGTAATGCATTGATATAATGTTTTGCTGACAAGTTTGTATTTCTAGAAAATGATCAGTAACATTTAACAGTATTATTGTTTCATGCCTAAAAAGTGGCCTTTACCTAATAATAATCACTAACTGATATTCTACGTTTTTTTTCTTCTAAATCATATTACTTTAAATAACAAAAAGTTACGAATTCTGGATACACTGTATAAAGATTAAACAGAATCATGCAGTCGCCAAAAATGAATTGAAGCATTAGTTTTTGAAAGCATTTCATGATTTACTGTTTTATTTTTTCTACGAAATGAAATCGATGTTTTCGTAATCTATCTTGACTTTACTTAAATACGGCAAATAGAACATTTCATATCAAACGTATCATCTGACAAATACAATTATAAATTTGCTCTATTTTGAATGAAAGTCCTGGTATTTTAGGAAATATTAATTATATTATACTATATATGGTCCTATACCCACCAAAGATATAGTTATTTACAGACAATTCCACCGATGAATATCTATATAAGACTCACCTTCATTTTCTAATTATCTAGAAAATAATGACAATAAACTTAAATCAACTATGATATTCGGTCAATTGACGTATAATTCAATACAGCCGGTTCGTGGCTACGAGATGACGGCAAACTTATTTGTTAATAATTAAGATCTAGCCAACTTTTGTTTTAATATTACCACTACCTATGTCATAAATATGGAAATTACATGTGGATTTCTATGTTGCTTATTGCTGGCATTGAATAATTTTATGTAAATATGTTCACGTGTATAATAAGAAAGATATACAATATATAATTCAAACAAACAAATACAAGTGTGTAGAATTATTGCAATAATTACAATGCGATAATTATTTAATTAGTTGTAGGAATTGCTGAAATACCAAAAGACATATAAAAAGTCTATCTTTGACAACCTCAAGTATACGAATATGTACACCAATCCATGAACTTAAAGTACCGAAATAAACTGCTTTACTTTCTTATCGATTTTCCTTTCTTCTCTTTCAGTTACTGCCCTTGTTGCCAGCGTTTTCTCGCTCATTCTCATCGCATGTGATCGTTTCTTCGGCATAGTGTTCGCCATGAAAGCCCACATCATTGAAAGGAAGGCAAGTCATTCCATTGTCCTCATATGGATATGTGCAATAGCAGTGGCCATACCATTACTGATTGTGAGAAAGACTTATTCTATCGAATGGAAAGATCATACTGAAATATGGTGTGAGGATGATTGGCAAAAGACAATTAGTGTTTTCAATGGAACAACTATTCACACATATCCCAACAAACAAGCTTATTACTTAGTGTTGTCGATAGCACTGTACTTCGTACCGATGTTATTCATGACTGCGATCTACAGTTTAATCATTTTAACAGTATGGTTTGCACGATCACCGGGCGAAAGAGTATCAGCAAAGGAAATCAAATTACAGAAACGAGTGAAAAGAAAGGTAATGTAATATTTGTTTCTTATATCTGCATGGGAACATATCACGACCATTCATACATTATTCGCCAAATAGACGTCATTTGCTATATTTCTTCAGCAACATGACAGGCATATATTTGTACCTCCATCCGGGTTGAATCCAGATCGACCGATTAGCCGGCAAGCGCACTAACCATTGAGCTACGGAGGCCCATTTTTGTTTTTTTGATACTGTGTTAAAAATAAGGCATTCATCGTGAATATGCATGTGTAAGAAACAACGAAGTACAATTAAAGAACGTTTTTACAAAAACCGACGAGTTGTGGGTGCTACTTTGAGCATTGAATTATTATACTTTTTGTATTTAGAACGTTTGTGTGTATTGTAGGTTGTGAAAATGCTTGTGATTATACTGGCTACATTCGGATTGTGTTGGTTGCCATTACAAGTCTGCGTCTTATATTCGGAATTTAGAACTAAAGTGGGACAGGTAATGTATTTGCTTACTTCATTAGTCTACATTTAAAGTTACAGTTGAAAGGTTTCTTTGAAAGTAACAGACAATTACATTAAATACGTGCAACAGAATGATTTTGTTGTTCCAATAAATGTGCTTCTATCAGCTTTTTGAAGGAATTCATGAAATGTGATAACACATGTACATATACTACGTTTTATCGAAATATTATAATACTGGTATAGAAACGTTAAATGTATTGTATTTGACAATGACAGATGAGTTACTTATCCTTGTTTAAAATTTTATTACAGCTACCAGAGTGGTATGGTACAATAGAATTCCTCTCCTACACACTCGCCTTCACAAACAGCGCATTGAATCCTCTAATATATGCGGGATTTAACGAAAACTTCAGAAAAGGTAAAATTCTAAGCATTTTTGTAAGGAATTATTTCACACAAATTTTGGTCAAGCGTAAATACGTGTATGCAAGCCAGAACCCTTTGGTATATATTTGAGTACAATAGGTTTATGTTTTACCTTTGGTTTTTGAACTATTCATATCAGGTCTAGTTCTAACCAGGGTTCTTGAAAATGATAATGATAGAAACAGAGCTAGTTTGTTCGAGCACGAGCAATTTACTATCATTGGGTTTAGATCATGAAGTTCGGAAATTGTCATGTTGACAAAACTGATTCCATTTTTTTTGTTTTTTTCATAAGTGAAGAGTTGTTTTCAGAAAATTGTATCTTGATTTCTAAATATATTGATATTGTACTTATGACCTTCTCATTCTTAGCCAGCGATATCGGTCTACCAAGAAGTATGTTCGGCTAACTAGCCCGGTAATGAGTAAAATATCGTATTCTGGTTACAGGTTTATCATTTCAGGGTTTCGTGCGTTATTTGGATGCTACGAAAGAAAGTTATACGCCGCCATATCTCGAGCAGATTCCATGTACAACACTTCAACAAGTAATGTAACAAATGGTACCCGGTTACAAGTTACAGATGTACATTCTATGAGAATGAGTAATTGTTCCTCCAATAATAACACAAGTCACAGTGAATGAATACTTGTATTTCAAGTTGGAATTATAATAACTCTTACTGAACTGTTTCAATTTGTGTTTTAACTGACATACTACCGGGACTTGGAGGTGTGGACAAAATGGCACTGATAATTCGCATCACATTTGATCGGAGCTGTTGCCATAGCCGATAGGTCTTATGCGCTAATTGCAAGGTTGTAGGTTCAAATCTCACTATGTGTACAACAGATATATTTGGAGAGATTTTAATTGCTAGGTTCGACAATTTCCTTAAAGATAATGCGAATTTGTTTAGGAAATTGATATATATATATATATATATATATATTATATCAACCCATCCTGCAGAGAATCCTGAGTTGAGCCTTCGAATACAGTACGATTACAAACAACAATCTTTCAATTAGGAACAAAATTTCAGGAAAAGTAGATTAAAATACAGACAATTGAATATCAAATACTGTATGAACTTGAAGTTCATAAATGTGTTCGGCATTTTAATAAACATCGACAACATCGTGTGTCTGTGGACAATAGTATACGTATTACATGTACACTGTATTTAAAAAGAAAAAATGGAATTTTTCTTAGTATACTTAATTGGCATACAGTATGGAAATTTCGGACTGCTTGTGAAAATGTTGAAAAGTGTTATTTCATCTAAGGATCGACATATGAGTGGAACTTGGTAGCATTTAGCATATCGACGGTGCCTTACCAAAAGAGCCAATCGCGTTACTTAGATGGCGACGAGACAGAAATTCGCAGGACGTCTAGCAGATGCGGATGCTGCAAAATAAAATTTCGCGCCAAAATTGAGTTACTGGGTTTTGGTTTGGCACCGTCGATATCCTGTTTAATGCAGACAAGTGTCAGTTACAAGAGTTCAAACATAATAGTTCATGACTGTGTGTTCTTGATAAGCGATTTATAAGTGTAGCAGACATAGACATGTAGCTGATCTGGCCGAGATGTTGGTTTGAAATCGCCAAATAGACCTACTCCGGATCTCAACTAATCTGTAGGTACAAATAAAGTTTTACCGTTATAATCCTTGTGACACTTGAATATTCATATCTGGACAATAGAGTTGAGGTCAGTTATGTTTGCATATGAATACAAAACCAGTCTAACTAGGCCAGATTTGTTTGTACCTACATGTAAATTAATGGAAAAACCACCTTGCACAGAGTTCCGGATATCAACTATTGGTTACTGTATTTTAAAACGTGAGTCATCGAAGCATTGAAGTGTGTCATTAAAGTCACTGATTCATATATCACGTAACGATTTTCCATGTAAATAGGGAACATTAGGATATCATCTTGGAATAGCAGAGCCTTGTAATCACACAGTTTAAATGACAAAATCACGCTCTGAAAGTCCGCATATTGGGCAATAGGGTAGGGCAGACAACTTAATTTTGTCCCAATGAGGCTAATTATGTGTACATTAAATAACTTATTAATTGCCATTTGACATGTTTGATGATATGATTGTACAATAAACAAGAATGTATGTACCTATTGTTGTTTTCTGATTTTATTGCGCACCCACCCATCGACGATAAAGCAGAATTCTCAAAGAAACTAAACCATACGACAAATGTGAATTATACTAAAACGCATACAAATTCATATTTGTAAAAAATATATATCTGTTTTTGGTTCTCGACCGTTAGGCAGTATTTACACATAATCTTCTAAAATAAAAATGTGAGCATATCAGTATTAACTCAAATAATATTTACATTTTAGTCACTTTTTTACCTCAATCAATTTTTATCTGGGCCCACTGTGTACACGTGAATCAGGGCAGTTTCAGTTCAATGATAGGATAATGCGACCCGACTGTCTTCATGCATTATGATTGCAGAGCTTAGTGTGTTACAGATAGCCCTATAGGACATTAACATATTTTGCCTCCGGTAGTTATTCGCAATGGAATAAAACCCGATTAATGAGGCACCGGGAACAGTTTTTCCTCATGTTCCAGGGGAATATCCTTTGGAGGCATTTCGTTGCAATCAAAATAATATAATAGTATGTCAACTAAACATTTTGTTAATCCAAGAAAGAAAAACATGAAATAACCATTAACGGTTTGTTGATTCTCATATATAACTATACATTTCGGGAAGTTCGTTTGATGTCATGCACATAATGGCATATTAACATGTATGGTGAGACTTGACATTTATCTGTATATACAAGTGTCATGTGCATATTTAGACATGCAGATCTAGAGCAGTTTGGTCTAGTAGATTTCAACACGGTATGGTGCAGTAAGGAGCAACTGATTGTAAGTCAGTGACAACACACATTGGATCACATAATTCCACATAAATATACATTATATAGTCAATATATGAGAACATTTTATATGCATAGATATTTCCATAAAAGAGTGTTATTTATCAATGCATTAAAATGTTTCTTCCTGATGGAATGTACTTAATTATTTATAATAATACCCGGGGTTATGCTAATTTGAAATTCCTCACAATTAGAAGAATTTAAAACACCATGAGCGATGCCAATCGGAGTTTCCAAAATGGGAAATATTCAGAAGTACACCAAACATTGACGAGACGGGTATTAAAGGATTCTTTTCTATTATACAATTGACCTTACGATAGCATTGCGTTATGTATTAGATGGAATATATAGATCACTAATCCGATCTAGCATTGGCAACTTTGCTTACTATGGTAATTGTCATATTATTGGTATATAATGATATGATTAACGACATGTGCTACATTATGTATATATTTACAAAACATTATGCGCGGCTGTGACTGATTGTGGCATACCAATTGAATTAGCCTCGATATAGTTGTATCAAAAATGCAGAAACGTGTTTACAGATCTAATAAAATGACCGTATTGGTGTACTACAATTATGCAAAACTGTCATTCCAAAATCAGCTATGTTTACCATGTTTATGAGATCATCGGTTTGTTTTCATCCTACCTCGCGCCATTATAATCCGTAAATTCCCGCTTGTGTACGATTAAAAAAATTGCAGAAAAACTTGTCTGGACTTTCGTTTGCGCCAAAAGACAGTCACTAAGTAAAAACCAAAACGTTATTCTGATAACACTGACTATTAGCAAAGACATAGAACCATTCCTATATATCCGGAAAGGCATTCTAAAATTAGCTTATATGCTAATTAACACCATTAATCACTGCTTGATGCATATGTCTGTGTACAAATATTTCCTTAATGTGAGGTTTGAAGGTATGCATTATTAACTTGTATCATTATCCACTTTCGTAAAATATCAATTATTAAGTCGTTGGATACAAATTATGTGTCTTCATAGGTTAGAAACCACCAAATAGATTTGCTCTATAGCTCAATGTAAATTGGCCATAGTAGGCCCCAATTTTCAACTTTTTTAGTGTATGGCCACCTAAACCACATATATCATTGTAAAGAGGGGCATTTAAGCTTCAAAATAATGCAATAAAAAAGGGGGGTCATGTATCTTCTAAGAAAGTTGTTGTCCTTCAAACACGGTCTATCCGTTTTTAAGCATGTCCGGATTTATGAGTTCTGGGTTTTACCCTAGTCTACTTTCACTTTGGTATCAAGAACAAAATAGTGGAATAATACTAATATTACAGTTTTACTATACCACATGCATATTTACCAACCATTTAAACTCAATTTCATCATTCAACTCCACATTTGTCAAGAAATATCTCCATTTACAGGCAAACCAAAGTTTTTTTAAGGACTACTTGAGTGTATCACCACTTGGTCCGCGGAGGCATTTAGTGGTTCTTTACCTTCATAAAGACATTGCAATAATACCCTTTGTGCAAATGTGGTGGATGTCTTGGTTTTAGACACGTAAAAGGTTTTGGGAAATCGGTGTTCATGTTAAACAAACCTTTATTTATCACACAACTACCATGGTTATCACACAGCTGTCGTGCTTTTCAATTAGGGAACAAATCGCGTTCGCAAACGTGTGCGATAAACAAATGTGTTATGTCATCACTTTTTCGTCGTCAGCTCTAATAAGTGGCTTAGCAATATTATGTCTACCAGGGAGGATAACGGGGGTGTTTCCATGCCACGTCCTCCAACACGACTACGACCATCTTTGTCAAGAAATGGATACAAAGACACAAGTTGACTGACTGTTAGGATCATAAGCTAAAATCCGTTTTTATGACCTAGTTTTGATTCAGTAACTATGGTAATGTGTTAAAAAGAATTTGCCATTCAATGTCTTTGAGGTAAAATTCCTTAAACCCGCCACAAAAACAAGTGACTAAGCTCACATAAAGCTCACTTAAAGCTGTGTTTTCTAGACTCAGTTTAAAAATTTTGATCTTAACAAAGTAACTGAGTGTATCTTTTTTAAAACAAACATAGTCACAAAATATGCTCACATATGATAAAGTTAACTATTAAGGGTAAACTTTACTTTGGAAATTAATGAAAATATCCATAACTAAAAGTAATATTAACTGTTACTGGTTATGGTGAGATGTTTTTGCAATTGCCCTGCATTGTTGTAGTTGGCATCACTTGCTGGCTTCCTAGCAACGTATTAAATTATTTATGTGCAATTTTTAAATTAACCGCAATATTCTTACTTTGCCTCACACCTACAGCCTTGCACAATGAGATAAAGTTCCCCTTTTTCCATTTCCAAGATGGATTAGAATGTTTATCATATTACATAGATCCCAGTTGAGTTTAAGCAATTCGACATATATATTTACATGTCATAATTAATATCACATTTTTTTCCATTCAGATATATATACCCTCGTCCATACTTTCCTATAATGTTATTGTCTGTACGAACGTGTACTCTTACAAAAAGGGATTGTACTTTAGTTCATAACTCAAACTAATTCTCAAGAGTCGCTTAACACTGATTAAGGTTTAGTAGCAAAACAAAATGCCTTATTGTCAATGAATTATGTCCTATAATAGTTGTAACACATGCGTACTCCGAAGCATTCTTCTTAAATATATTAAATCATATTTTGATCACCTAGACCAACACATCCGTTAAAGTATACTATTGCAATGAAAATGCAGCAGCAAAGGTCTCTCTACACTGTGTTATTTCTTAGTACGTAAATTGACAACATATAGAAAAAATTATATTTAAAAACAGGTCTTAGAACCATTACGTTTTTTATTCTTTGTACATGCATCTTTCTCATTGTTATGCCTATATGCAATACATTTTTATCAATATCTAAAGTAAACAAAATGCTATAAAAAAAATACCATGATAGCTATTTACTTTTCATACATACACTGAATTCTAAGCCTAGAAACTGGAGCTTCAATATTGCCAAAAGTCCAAGCGCACGTCTTAGTACATCAAACAGAATGTATATGTATTAAGACCGGGGGTTTAAAATGACAGAGTATCAAGCGTATAATAATATACTGAGCACATCTAGAAACGCAACACTGGTGTTACTGTCAACTCTTTTTCAACCTTTTTGTGATAGACAACCAATATTCATTTAGGTGATGATATTGTATTCCATGAACAATGCAACTGTTACATTGTTTTTATAAAGTGCTATCGATGCGACTGAACAGTGCATGTGTGTATTGTGCGGCTAAAAAGTAACAAAACACAGATGGGTAAAATCCTATTTTTTCAGAATCCTTGTTCTAAGTGAAAAGTTCAAATATTGATTAATTATTAATTGATTACAAATGTACATATCCATGACGTCCAACAAGTTGTTCAGCAGTGTATCAATTAGTTGTGAACTTTGCCTAGAGATGGTAAATGCGAAATGATTGGTCCTGTCCGAGAGTTATTTCACATGGATGACCTAGACATGGGTGGATGTAAACGGTGCCAAAGTGTTAGTAAAGTGTCTCCAGATGAAACATTGTCGGTTAATGACAATTTAGCGGAAGTGGAATCTCCCATTTGACGTCCCCGTCATAGGCATCCGAATCGCCTGTTTTCGCCCATGTTCTGACACTCCTGGCGTTTTTATTCCGAAGCCTAGAACTTTTCTTTTGTGATTTTCTTTCCATTTGCAAACCTTATAAAGGATTCAAAGCAATTTACACGAAAATTGATAATGCGTGAATGGTGCACGTGGAATTCGTGCGTTTTGTGATTTTCTTGACGCACAGGAGTTCCGTAACCCGATCGATGAAATTTGGACAATAGCCAAATTTCTACGCGATTATACAATAGTATTACACAAAATTAAAAAATGTATCAACAATGGAAGTAAGAAAACTTCAAGGATGAAAACGTTGCGTTTCTAGATGTACTCAGCAAATAAGTACATCAAACAGAATGTAAATGTATAAGACAGGGGTTTTAAAATGACAAGTATCAAGCGTATATACATGTATAAGTACATCAAACAGAATGTATATGTATTAAAAGATCGGGGTTTTAAAATGACAAGTATCAAGCGTATAATTATATAAGTACATCAAACTGAATGTATATGTATTAAGACCGGTGGTTTAAAATGACCGAATATCAAGCGTATATACATGTATAAGTACATCAAACTGAATTATATGCGTTAAAACAGGGGTTTACCAAAAACAAACTCATTCAAAAAAATGTAATACCGTTCATGCACAGTTTGTGATTTTTCCAAGAGACTTATACAAACATTATAAATTAAACTTAAAATGCTACTCAATTTTACTATGTACTATAAATTAAAGGAAGTAAATAAGTTAGTGGTTATATATCAGTTTTTAATTCCTCCTGTGAAACGTCTTTGACTCACGGCTCCGATAATTGTTTTAAAGATTTTTATTAGGAAAGTCACATAGTGCTTAGGGATTTATACGTGTATTTGCTCTTAGATGTATGTCTCAGGGATCTTCCAGCGCTTAATTGTTAATGTTAATCATAAGCTGCTATCCACCGCATATAATAATAATATAAAAAATGTGATACTTTTTAAACAGTTTATCAATGTCAATAATGGGTCAACATCTGTATCACAATGTAACTACTTACTTACAATTACGTCCAATATCGTTCAGATGGTGTCCAAGGTGCCTATAAAAAGAACCCAAAACAGGGTATCTACAGCAAAAGCTATAACAACCTAAACATTCAAGATGTAAATAAAATTGATTTTGCATTTCGCTTCCGAATATTAATTCTCTTTAAAAAAATCTCACAATCAAAATATTTATCAAATGAGCAGGTTTTCCCGGAGACTGGCTCAAATAAACTTACCCACATGTGAATCCAACGTACATATAAAATTTCATGTTGGAATCCGGTCCAATCGAGTTAGTTTTTAGGCATTTTTCATTTCCCAACCACATCGCCTGTCTAGTTTTATGTTACATAGCGTCGTAAATAGTGCTTATCCTCGGCGAATAATTTGTTAGATATGAAATAAGTGTACATAACTTTGTGATTTAAAATTTGTTCTCTGACATTAATGTAACGCAATGTCGACAAATTTTGATAAATATGCCAATATAAAAAAAGCATAACAAACAAACAAATCGGGAAGCTTTGTTCAGCGCAGGATATACAATGTAAAGCGTCATATTAAATAATATACTTTATGTTGTATGTAAGTAATATTTCAATGGTACACAGATGTTCCTGCTTTACCAAACAGTGTTGTTTGTTCAACTGCAAAAATACTTCAAGCAATTCCTCCCATATGTGCACATATATTTTTTGTACTTTCCGCTGTTGGTCAAGGAGTTCTTAAAATGGTTTCGATGAGCTTATCTAATTCTACTTGTTTAGCTAAGATCAAGCTATGGAAGTAATTTCGCTGTTCTGCACTATGTCTGGAATACATCTTTATCTTTGCTGTCATCAAAACGAAAACATTTTTCAGTAACCATGTTCCAACCATCAAAGATACGATTTCAACAATATGATATTGCAGGTACAAACATATAAATACAAACATACACATATAGTGTGTTGATAAAAGGTCAGTTTGCTCGAATACAAAATGATTTATTTAGTTAGACAACATGATACCGAAATATTGTGATTGATTTGCTATACTAGTATCCCTGTGGTATGATTAATTCACATGCATGGATTGTAGTCAGTTTCACACAAACGACGCCGACTAGAAAGAATCGGAACGGAACCAATGTTGAAGTTATATGCAAATTTATCACGATTTAGCCTGGTATTTTGTCTCCGTGGAGGCAGACAGTTAACAATAATTATTGTCGACCTTTTATCAACACACTATATGATTTATATGAGATATACAAATTAAATATTAGACATTACATGCTAGATTATCTTGCTTCGGTTTAATGTATTTTGACGAATGTTAGTAAGAGTTTCTTAACGCCATTTGAATGAAACATACGAGGGTGATCAATATATTCGAGGACTTTTCATCAAGCAAGTTCATATTGGCAGCAAGGCTCAAAGAAATTTAACATCAATCGAAGTAAGATGTCTCCGACCGAATGCACTAATTGAATTATTTGATTCATTCGAGGGGCGCGTGACGTTGGACGTCACGCGACGTCATTCCAAGCGTCACCGTCGGAGAAGCACATAGCTCCTTTCTGGACTGATACCCGGTTCCATGTATTAGACTGGTTGTCTTTTATTACTGAAATAAGTAGTTAATAGCCGATTCTTGAATGTCAGGTGGAATAAATAGAATATCGATGCGTTATTGGAAACAAAACTCGGAAAAGGGCGGTTGGCTTTACAAAATTAGATTATTTAAATTTAGACTGAAACAGGACCTATCAGGTTGAGGAAGCAATATCGAAATAACCCTTTTGATTTGGAGTCAACGATTTTTTTTGTTGTAGCCTATACTAGTCTTCTTTTTTAACAGTTGCATTTGATTGAGGTCTGTGCGTCTTATTTCGAAGAATTTAACGGAACGTGTCCCTAACGCGGTGTTATTTTTGTTGTTTATCCTTATTTTATTGACTCAACCGTTTGGCAGAGACCCTACAATCACATAAACAACGGAATCATATGAAAATGGCTAATTGGGAGCGCATAGAATCCATGAACAATTTAGTAAAGTCATTTTGGAGGTATCGCGAGGAATTTACAAGTTTTGCATTAATTTTCATTGCGTGTCATTTCTCAGAAATAACGTTACGCCCGAGATGCTCGACGGTGCGCGCTTCACCATGGTTACAAAAAGTGACGTCATCAAGTAAATAGTGGCGATATCATAAAGAAAATTAGACAAATCGTGAGATAATTGATTGATCTACATCAGCGTGTAATTTCATTACTCTAGTTCCAATATTTCAAAATTGATAAAGAAAGTCCTCGAATATATTGATCACCCCTCGTACATAACTCAAAGGTTTTTACATTATTTTGCCATGTCTGTCTTATACCTTGATATGCTAATGTGCGGACCCGCCAGTTATTTGGAATTATTAGTTTGTTCATCATGAGCAGTACGCACGCACCGTGTCTGATTACTAAACATGAACTGAATCCTAAATCAGTGGGTCAAACGTTTTCATAGTTTTGTATCATTGTTGTGATTTTCATGCAACACCTTTCCCTTTAGTTTTATATTCTTGTCCACAATGACATTCAGTCGAACCTAAACCAAACATCAACACTGTTTCAGGCAAGCACCATTGTTCAATGTATGCATTGCCATACGCACATCCCGTGTTTCCACAAAACATGAAAAGAATCTTTCAAATGATATTGTACAATGCTTAAGTGTATAACACATCTTTCTTCAATCTGCATACAAAATACGCATATATTCTCGTATGCGAACAACTTATAAACGCAACTACAATGAGCGAAAGAAAACATGCTCGTTATTTAGAAATGATCGTCTGCAGTAATCTACACAGACATTGCAAAATGATCTTTAATTGTACAAAACTAATTTACATAAAGTCATGAAATGAACGGATATGCGAGATGGTATGTAAATAAACCCGCTCCCATAAATATAAAGTTACATTCAGAAATCAAAGCTTCAAGAAATTTGAATCACTGCGTTTCAAAGAACGGTATGTTATAGGATGGAACAATTACCTCTTTCATATACGATTGATGGCCATAATTACATACATCTGTATTACTGATGTGTACATGCATATAGTATATGACAATAAAAAGGATAATAGAAAATCGTACAGGGAAGGGAAGATTATTGTTTAAAAGCTCTTTTAACTTAAAAGTAAAATGATCGTATGAAGACACATTAACAACAACGGAAATAAGAAAGTATATAACACTATACCAAGACATGTGTGTGTGAAGAGGAAATCTGACCATTTATAGATTGATACAGTTTGGTATCTAACTCAATACACGTTTTAAATGTTGCCACCCATTGTTATTGTTGCAGACAGGATTGGCTTTAATTTGGTTTTATCGGGATCTTGGCATAGTGTTCAATGCGTGTGGAACTCTTAATTGCTGTGATGACCGGAACTGTGTGAACAAAAATCTGATAGACACTTCGTAAAATACGTGACTAAAGCGCCACAAACCGTTAATTTAAGCTGCTGTTGTCCAGACGATGAAACGACTAAACGTACGTTGGGTTATCCAAAAGTTGAGTGGACTTTTGCTCTTATTCAAAAACCATTTAACTTAAATCTACGAATTTATAGTCCCTGTAAAATTGATTTATATTGAACACGTATACCAAACATCATAAGGATATAAACAAAAATAACATAAATATAGCATTTGTAAGCATGCGTAGTTGGCATACCCGGCGCACGTTCAGAAATGACGTACGACGTCGCCCTTTCGACTTAATCATTTCACGAAACTCTTAAACGTTGTAAATAAGTTGTTCTTTGTTTCCCGTAATCAGCTGTATGCTTATAATATGCAAACACATTCGTTCTGTCGATGTGTACTGTATTGTGTCGTTTGTATCTCTACAAGTGGATTTTTTTCAACTACCTAGGATGGTCGATTCTAACAAACGTAACGCTCATTCGTTGGACGTCGGTTTTGTACCTATTAACATGCATCGTCTGTCACATCATCCTGACTTTCTGTTAACTATTTATGCAATTTAAAAAACAATTGAATACAATGCAGATGGGTTCATACTTAATTTGCCAAACAATTCTTGTCTTCCTTGCGGGTTCCCCTAGCTGTATATATAATTGAATTATTTTGCGACTGTAAATGATATCTTGTGACGTCATATTTTACGTTTAATTTTATATGCCAACATTAACCCTCATTCTCATAAAATGACGAATGTATACGATACAACCTTTAGATTATACCAAACAATCGGTATGACATTACTCAACATGAGGACGCATTTTTGTATTTTTAAATGAAGAAACACTGTAACAGTCGACAATAGCGTAACGCATTTTACAGGAAAAAATCAGCAGTGCGCCGCCAATGCATTTTTGTGTTACTATGGCAACCTGTTACTCTTCATAAAAATGGTACTTTATACAAATGTTTTGAGGTAATAGTTGGTAAAAGATTAATGTCACTGTATGGTAATTGCCATTGACTTAAAATAAAAGTTTTATAGCAAAAGTCCACGAACTTTTGGATAGTCCCACGTTTTCAATCATATTCTTTCGTGATACTATAAATGATTAATAGTTAAACCGCCTGCTAGAGTTTGTAAACTATGAATGGAAAGTCCCATGTTCTAAGACAAAATACTAACTGAAGTATATCAACCGTGGATAATAGTGACGTAAAATAGAGCCTAACATGTTATGACAAATTTCTAAAAGGAAACATGGTAATGCAAGAGTCCTTTTTATAAAACATATCTCAAACTTTTGAAATATATAAAATAGTTTACATAGTGTTACGATCATGGAACATAGTTAGTATTATCTTGGTGCGTTATGTGTTAAAGGCCATGCTTTTCTTAGCTCACTAAGTGAACACAATCAGGAGATAACAAATGTATTAACCGACAGCTGCAATATTTCCTGAAATATTTACACCAGCGAAGCAATTACATATCGTCGCATATTTACCCTTCTAGAGATCACATTATCGTAAATTTCACCCATAGAAATTGGAATTGTATCTGCTCTTTCTCAGATTTCGATAGATTTAAATCATAATACATTTAACGTACACATATTAACTAACGAAAATAGACAGTTATAAGGATTCTCCAAAATAATATGACTTTATTGTAATCTCATAAATTGTATATACATTTGATCGTACTTCACCGATTTTTGAAACAACAAACTCTGCTATATTTTCACTTACCGTGTTCACTGTACTTTAATAAACTTGAAACTTCCAATGGTTAACTTATGCGCGTACCAATGCTATATTGCATCATAGTCAAATCAATTTTAGGTGTGTCATTTTAAAACTGCTTGAACACATATTGGAGTTTGACGCTGGTGGGTGGACCTAAACACGCGTATACAAGCGACAAAATCAAAACCAAAGCTCCATTACAAACCGCTTGTCCAATGGTACAATTAGTCTACTGCTAAATGACGTTTCCGTGGCAAAAATGTCGATTCATAGTATTTTTACGGATTTCATTTGAAAACCAGTATTCGTTTCTGTGGATAATTTTATAGTTGAACTATCTCAAAGCCTATTGGGATTAATTTGTTCACGTTATGTCATTTTTGTCTCTCAGAATCTGAGTGATTTTAGTTCTTGAATTTCAATTAATACTGCTATAACATACCTTTAGATAGTAATTATCTAGAAAATAATGACAATAAACTTAAATCAACTATGATTTTCGCTCAATTGACGTATAATTCAATACAGCCGGCTCGTGGCTACGAGATGACGGCAGACTTATTTGTTAATAATTAAGATCTAGCCAACTTTTGTTTTAATGTTACCACTACCTATGTCATAAATATGGAAATTACATGTGGATTTGTATGTTGCTGATTGCTGACATTGAATAATTTTATGTAAATATGTACACGTGTATAATAAGATAGATATACAATATATAATTCAAACAAACAAATACAAGTGTGTAGAATTATTGCAATAATTACAATGCGATAATTATTTAATTAGTTGAGGTAATTGCTGAAATACCAAAAGACATATCAAAAGTCTATCTTTGACAACCTCAAGTATACAAATATGTACACCAATCCATGAACTTAAAGTACCGAAATAAACTGCTTCACTTTCTAATCGATTTTCCTTTCTTCTCTTTCAGTTACTGCCCTTGTTGCCAGCGTTTTCTCGCTCATTCTCATCGCATGTGATCGTTTCTTCGGCATAGTGTTCGCCATAGAAGCCCACATCATTGACAGGAAGGCAAGTCATTCCATTGTCCTCATATGGATATGTGCAATAGCAGTGGCCATACCATTACTGATTGTGAGAAAGACTTATTCAATCGAATGGAAAGATCATACTGAAATATGGTGTGAGGATGATTGGCAAAAGACAATTAGTGTTGTCAATGGAACAACTATTCACACATATCCCAACAAACAAGCTTATTACTTAGTGCTGTCGATAGCACTGTACTTCGTACCGATGTTATTTATGACTGCGATCTACAGTTTAATCATTTTAACAGTTTGGTTTGCACGATCACCGGGTGAAAGAGTATCAGCAAAGAAAATCAAATTATAGAAACGAGTGAAAAGAAAGGTAATGTAATATTTGTTTCTTATATCTGCATGGGAACATTCCACGACCATTCATACATTATTCGCCAAATAGACGTCATTTGCTTTATTTCTACAGCAACATGACAGGCATATATTTGTACCTCCATCCGGGTTGAATCCAGATCGCCCGATTAGCAGGCAAGCGCACTAACCATTGAGCTACGGAGGCACATTTTTGTTTTTGATACTGTGTTAAAAATGAGGCATTCATCGTGAATATGCATGTGTAAGAAATAACGAAGTACAATTAAAGAACGTTTTTACAAAAACAGACAAGTTCTGGGTGCTACTTTGAGCATTGAATTTTTATACCTTTTTATATTTAGAACGTTTTGTATGTATTGTAGGTTGTGAAAATGCTTGTGATTATACTGGCTACATTCGGATTGTGTTGGTTGCCATTACAGGTCTGCGTCTTATATTCGGAATTTAGAACTAAAGTGGGACAGGTAATGTATTTGCTTACTTCATTAGTCTACATTTAAAGTTACAGTTGAAAGGTTTCATTGAAAGTAACAGACAATTACATTAAATACGTACAACATAATGATTTTGTTGTTCCAATAAATGTGCTTCTATCAGCTTTTTGAAGGAATTCATGAAATGTGATAACACATGTACATGTACTACGTTTTATCGAAATATTATAATACTGGTATAGAATCGTTAAATGTATTGTATTTGACAATGACAGATGAGTAACTAATGCTTTTTTAAAATTTTATTACAGCTACCAGAGTGGTATGGTACAATAGAATTCCTCTCCTACACACTCGCCTTCACAAACAGCGCGTTGAATCCTCTAATATATGCGGGATTTAACGAAAACTTCAGAAAAGGTAAAATTCTAAGCATTTTTGTAGAGAATTATTTCACACACATTTTGGTCAAGTCAAGCGTAATTACGTGTATGCAAGCCAGAACCCATTGGTATATATTTGAGTACAATAAGGTTTATGTTTTACCTTTGGTTTTGGAACTATTCTAATCAGGTCTAGTTCTAACCAGGGTTTTTGAAAATGATTATGATAGAAACAGAGCTAGTTTGTTCGAGCACGAGCAATTTACTATCATTGAGTTTAGATCATGAAGTTCGGAACTTGTCATGTTTACAAAACTGATTCCAAATATTTTTTTTTCATAAGTGAAGAGTTGTTTTCAGAAAATTGTATCATGATTTCTAAATATATTGATATTGTACTAATGACCTTCTAATTCTTAGCCAGCGATATCGGTCTACCAAGAAGTATGTTCGGCTAACTAGCCCGGTAATGAGTAAAATATCGTATTCTCGTTACAGGTTTATCATTTCAGGGTTTCGTGCGTTATTTGGATGCTACGAAAGAAAGTTATACGCCGCCATATCTCGAGCAGATTCCATGTACAACACTTCAACAAGTAATGTAACAAATGGTACCCGGTTACAAGTTACAGATGTACATTCTATGAGAATGAGTAATTGTTCCTCCAATAATAACACAAGTCACAGTGAATGAATACTTGTATTTCAAGTTGGAATTATAATAACTTTTACTGAACTGTTTCAATTTGTGTTTTAACTGACATACTACCGGGACTTTGAGGTGTGGACAAATTGGCACTGATAATTCGCATCACATTTGATAGGAGCTGTTGCCATAGCCGATAGGTCTTATGCGCTAATTGCAAGGTTGTAGGTTCAAATCTCACTATGTGTACAACAGATATATTGGGAGAGATTTTAATTGCTAGGTTCGACAATTTCCTTAAAGATAATGCAAATGTGTTTAGGAGATTTATATATATATATATTATATCAACCCGCCCTGCAAAGAATCCTGAGTTGAGCTTTCGAAAACAGTACGATTACAAACAACAATCTTTCAATTAGGAACAAAAATTTCAGGAAAAGTAGATTAAAATACAGACAATGGAATATCAAATACTGTAAGAACCTGAAGTTCATAAATATGTTCGGCATTTTAATGAACATCGACAACATCGTGTGTCTGAAGACAATAGTATACGTATTACATGTACACTGTATTTCAAAAGAAAAAATGGATTTTTCTTAGTATACGTGATTGGCATACAGTCTGGAAATTTCGAACTGCTTGTGAAAATTTTGAAAAGTGTTATTTCATCTAAGGATCGACATATCAGTGGAACTTCGTAATTTGAAGGTATTATAACCTTCCGCCGTATTCCACTAGAGTTCAAACATAATAGTTCATGACTGTGTGTACTTGATAAGCAATTTGTAAGTTTAGCAGACATAGACATGTAGCAGATCTGGCCGAGATGTTGGTTTGAAATGGCCAAATTGGTTACTGTAATTTAAAACGTGAGTCATCGAAGCATTGAAGTGTGTCATTAAAGTCCATGGTTCATGTATCACGTAACTATTTGCTAAGTGGATAGGGAAAATTAGGATATCGTCTTGGAAAAGCTGGGCATTGCAATCACACAGTTTGGATGACAAAATCTCGCTCGGAAAGTCCACATATTGGGCGATAGGTTGGTGCAGACAACTTAATTTTGTCACAATGAGGCTAATTAATCGTACATTAAATAACTTATTAATTGTCATTTAACTTGTTGGATGATATGATTGTACAATAAACGAGAATGTATGTACCCATTGTTGTTTTCTTATTTTATTGCGCACCCATCTATTGACGATAAAGCAGAATTCTCAAAGAAACTAAACCATACGACACATGTGAATTATACTAATGTTATATTGAAGACGTGTACAATTTCATATTTGCAAAATAAAATATATCTGTTTTGGGTGAGTACATCTTCCGCTTGACGGTAAGGCAGTATTCATAAATAATGTACTAAAATAAAGATTTGAGCATATCAGTATTTACTCAAATAAGATTTACAATTATAGTCACGTTTTAACTTCAGTCCAATTTTGTCCGTGCACATGTGCATCAGTACAGTTTCAGTCCAATGATAGAACAATGCGAATACATTATAATTGAATTGCTTAATGTGTTACACAGAGCTCAATAGGACATTGACATTGTTTGCCTCCGGTAGTTATTCGCAATGGAATAAAATCCGCTTAAGGAGGCACCGGGAACAGTTGTTCGTCATGGTCCAGGTGAATATCCTCGGGATGCTTCTCGGTCATGGAAACAACAGAAGCAACATTATCATCACTACCATAACCATGGCGTCAAGAAATCATTGACACAAACAATTTATGTGTAATTAAAATAATATAATAGTATGTCAACGAAACGTGAAATAACCATTAACGGGCTGTTGATTCTCAGTAATAGCATGACTAGAATTGTATGTGAACCATGGTACATTAAGTATCGATACGTCTTAATATACATATGTTACTAGTACAAATGTATGTATTTATTTGCATTTAATGCCCGCCCAGTTATGTTAATAGACAACAAGTGTTGGCTTTATTTTATGGTTTTATGGCATTTTACAAATGCATGTCAACACTTTGTGTTCAGTTGTTTGTCTATTTCAACAAAAGGGACCAACTCGGAAATGTACACTCCAGATCTCGAACAATAGATAACTATGCATTACTGGAAACTCGTTTGACGTCATGCACATACATGTAATGGCATGTCACCATGTTTGGTGCGACATTTATTTGTACATACAACTATCATGTACATATTTAGACATGCATATGTAGTGCTGTTTGGCATTGTTGATTTCAACACGGTAATGTGCAGTAAGGAGCAACTGATTGTTATTTAGCGTCAACAAACATTGGATCACATAATTCCTCTTTAACATTATATATCCAGTATATGAGAATTTTTTATATGCATAGACATTTCCATAAACGGGTGTTATTCATCAATGCATTTAATTATTTCCTCCTGATCGAATTTACTTAATTCTATAAAAATAATAATACCCTGGTTGATGCTAATTTGAGATTCCTCATAATTAAAAGTATTAAAATCACCATGAACGATGCCAATCGGAGTTTCCCGAAATGGGAAATATTCAGATACCAATCGTTTTCATATAACAAACATTGACGTGGCTGATATAAAAGGAAACTATTCAATTATAAAATTGACCTTACGAAAGACTTATTACATGGAATATATAGATTACTAATCCGATTTACATTGACAAATTAGCTTACTATGGTAATTGTCATATTATTGGTATATAATGATAAGATTAACGACATGTGCTACATTATGTATATATTTACAACAATATTATGCGTGACTGTGGCTGAATGTGGCATACCAATTGAATTAGCCTCGATATAGTTGTATCAAATATGCTTAACGTGTCTACAAATCTAATAAAATGACCGCATTGGTTTATGACAATTATACAAAACTCCAAAATCAGTCATGTTTGCCATGTGTAACATGTATTTGGTTCGTCGTTTTTTCATCCTACCTCACGCCTTTATAGCCGGTAAAACCGCACATGTGCATAATTTTAAATACAACAAAACGAACCAGACTAGACTTACGAGGGACGATCCAAAATAACGTGACTTTTGCCACAACATACGTATGTATCAAATAGTCAATAATAATGTCATTTATATGTCTGGCATATTTCAGTGAAAATATCGCAGAAAACGTACTATTTCGTGAAAAGTTACAGGCAATAGAAAATGGTTACTGACTTCTATCCGGTACACATCAGCGTGCTTGCTAGGTTTTGTCAATGTAAAGACTTTCACATTATTGTATGCAATAAACGTCCCAATAATAAACCATGTAAGTATTTGGAAGAATTAACGATGCTCTCGGAAGTAATCCACGTCATTTTGGATCATCTCTCGTAGTTAACACCAACACTCAGACACTATGTAAACCCTAAACCGTTATACATCAACAATAATAGCTATAGCGTTTGAAAAAAAAATACTAACTATCCCGAAATACATTCTAAGATTAGCTAGCATGCTAATAACAATAATCACTGCTTAATCTATATGCATTTGTATAAATATGTCCCTTTGAAAGTATGCATTATCGACTTGTACCATTATGAATTTTCGTAAAATATCTGTTAATTGTTGGATGCAAATTATGTGTCTTCATTAAGGCATTTCAAACACATATTTAGTGTACATTAGGAGGATGTCTTAGTTTTAGACACGTAAAAGGTTGTGCAAAATCGGTGTTCGTTTTTAACAAGCCACTTTTTATCACAACTTATGCGGTTATCACACAACGGCCGTAGTATTCCATTAAGGAAAAAATCACGTTCTCACACGTGTGTGATAAATAAATTTGGTATGTCATCACTTTTTCGTCGTCAGCTCTAATGCATGACTTAGCAATATAGTGTCTATAGAATCATCTGACTGATTCGTCCTCCAACACGAAGAAGACCATTTTGGTCAAGAAATGGATTCAAAGTTGACTGTTAGAATCAATAGCTCAAATCCGTTATTTATGACGTAGTTTTGATTCAGTAACTTTGGTAATGTGTTAAAAAGAATTTGTCATTCGATGTCTTTGAGATAAAGATTTCTTAAACCCGCCACAAAAACAAGTGATTAAGCTCACTTAAAGCTCACCTTAATCTCACATAAAGCTGGGTTTTCTAGACTAAGTTTAGAAATTTTGATCTTAAAAGATACCTGAGTGGATTTGGTTTTAAAAAAAACATTCTCACAAAAATATTCACACACATGATTCTAAGTTAACTGTTTAAGAAAAAACTTTATTTTGAGAATTTATGAAAATATTCATTATAGTTATACCAAAAGTGATAGGGGATTTAATTGCCTGCGCGTAGCGCATGCTATTGAAAATACCCAGACCGGTAATACGGGTGACATGCATATCTTCGTTGAGTCTCAGCAGGTACTAATGCTTTCAAAAAAGTTATTTCCGGTCAAAAATTTCAGGCAGTTTTCCGAGGTGAATGGTCCTTGGAATATAAAAAAAAAAATAGTAAGCTGTAAACGGTTGAGCCTATCGTTCTCTTTCAAGTAATTAATATTTAAAAAAAAATGTGTAATAGATAAAACAAGCTTTTTTTAAAAAACAAAGGGAAGTAAGAAATACCTCTACTCCCCATGACCGTGGACCGTGTCACTAGCCAATTCATTGCAAGCGTTTGCGAGATTTCCATGCACCCGTTACACATGGAAGATGTTTTAAGAATCATCAAAAATAAAGGTGAAATTTTCATTTAAATAGCCGATTTATCACGACAGCACTCGATCTCCGAGGAAATTGGTCTTTAATAGACATTTTTACGTAGTTTTACAATGATATCAACACTCAGATCATACCAGATGCTTGAACGTAAGTAGGCTACAATTCGTTCCATGTCAACAACTGAACAATGCAAATCAACAATTCTATGTCTCAATGTATAGCTTGTCAAAGCAATGTTTATTAGATTATTTTGTTACTGTCAGTGTGTATAAGACTTATGTACCAGTTAGTTTCATCCACAGCACCCCAGCCCCGGGGGAAGGGCGCTCTGGAATTTTGAGTTGTCAAAATCAACAGCCCTTCTACGGCCAGCGGGGGAAGCTGATGGTAAAATCTCCCGCATTTCCCCTGACATCTACCGGTAAATATTGTCTTTAGGCTATTGGTTTTCGCAGAATAAGTCCTAAATTTCCCCTGCCTTGCGAGGGAAGCTGGGTGGTAAAAACATGACTGTCTCCCTGGCTATCCGCCATGGATCCCTGTGGTCGGGGGAACTGGGGATGCAACTGACTGGTGCATTAATTATTTGTGGTGGACAAACTTGTGTACTAGGAGGGTCCATACGTTGTTGCTTATATGTAATAACATCTTCAATTTTCCAAGCGGATAAGGACGAAAGACAAACATCGGAGGCTGTGAATTATCTATATTCGGAATATAAATAAACAATCTTAAAGTAGGCCTACAATACTACAATACAGTACAACAAGGTACGTCTTTGATTTTATTGAATTGGAATCAAATTATGACAATTTAATTGATTGACTTGTGTGCTGTATAAAGATTACAATTCACAATGATTGCATGCATTTGATATCTCCCTTGGATAATGCATAGCAACTGGGGCCCGTGTCTATATCTACAAATATAGCCTAGCGGTTATCTAATATTTATTAAATACCCATATAGGCAATGCCTTAGTTCATATTATTAACTGTTACTGGTTATGCGGAGATGTTTTTACCATTGCCCTGTAAAGTGGTAGTCGGCATCACTTTCTGGCTTCCTAGCGACGTATTAAATTATTTATGTGCAATTTTTAAATTAACCGAAATATTCTTACTTTGCCTCACACCTACAGCCTTGCACAATGAGATAAAGTTCCCCTTTTTGCATTTCCAAGATGGATTAGAATGGTTATCATATTACCAAGATCCCAGTTGAGTTTAAGCAATTCGACTTATATATTTACATGTCATAATTAATATCACATTTTCTCCATTCAGATATATATATTCTCTCGTTCATACGTTCCGATAATGTTATTGTCAGTACGAACGTGTACTCTTACAAAAAGGGATTGCACTTTAATTCTTAACTTAAACGTTGCTAATTCTTAAGAGTCGGGTTACAGTGATCAAGTTTTAGTAGCAAAACAAAATGCCTTATTGTCAATGAATTATGCTCTATGATATTTTTAACACATGCGTACCCCGAAGCATTATTCTTGAACATATTAAATCTCTTTTTGATCATCTAGTTAAACAATACTATTACAATGAAACTGCAACAGCAAACGTATCTCTACGCTGTGTTTTTACTTAACTAAATTGGCAACATACAGAAAATAATATTTAAAAAATAAACCAGTGATTCTCTTTAAAAAATCTCACTACCAAAAAGTCATCAAATGAGCAGGTGTTTCAGGAGACTGGCTCATATACATTTACCCACATGTAAATCCAACGTCGGTATAATTTTGAATGTTGGCATCCGGTCGAATCAAGTTAGTTTTTAGGCATTTTTCATATCCCTACCACATGACGTGTCTAGTTTTATGTTACATAGCGTCGTAAATAGTGCTCATCCTTGGTATGTTATTTGTAAGATTTATAATTTGTTCTCTGACATTAATGTAACGCAATGTCGACAAATATTGATAAATATGCCAATATCAATAAAAAGCATAACAAACAAACATATCGGGAAGCTTTGTTCAGCGCAGGATATACAATGTAGAGCGTCATACTAAATAATATACTTAATGTTGTATGCAAGTATTATTGCAACGGTACTGGATAATATACGACTGTTTGCGAACTTCACAGATGTTCCTGCTTGACCAAACATTGTTGTTTGTTCAACTGCAAAAATACTGAGCTATTCCTCACATATGTGCACATATATTTTTTGTATGTTTCCGCTGTTGGTCAAGGAGTTCTTAAAATGGTTTCGAGGAGCTTATTTACTTGTAGTTGTTAAGCTAAGATTAAGCTAGGGAAGTAATTTCGTGGTTTTGCAAATACATCTTTATCTTTGCTGTCATCAAAACGAAATACATTTTTCAGTAACCATGTTCCTATAAAAAAAGGTACGATTTCAACAACATGATATTGCAGTTGCAATGAATTTTTATATATGACGCCATCAAATACGAATCATACATGAATATCACGTGCTTCCTATCGGTTGAATTAGAATTAAATCATAGAATAAATGATAATTATAATAATAGTGCATCGGTATCGTTTGTGTGAAAATGTAAACATACACATATACATGTAGTGTGTTGATAAAAGGTCGATTGTTCGATTACAAAATGATTTATTTAGGTAGAAAACATAATTCCGAAATATTGTAATTGATTTGCTATACCAATATCCCTGTGGTATGATTAATTCACATGCATGGATTGTAGTCAGTTTCACACAAACGACGCCGACTAGAAAGAATCGGAACGGAACAAACGTTCAAGTTATATTCCAATTAATCACGATTTGGTCTGGTATTTTGTCTTAGTGGAGGCAGACACTTAACAATATTTATGTCTATAATAATTTTATTTATATGAGATATTATAGACAATACATACTAGATTATCTAACTTCGGTATAATGAATTTTGACGAATGTTAGTCTGTAGGAGCTTCTTAACACCATTTGAATGAAACAAATAAAACGCAAAGATTTTTACATTATATTGTTGTTTCTGTCTTATACCTTGATATGCGAATATGCGGACCCCCAGTTATTTGGAATTAGTTTGTTCATTATAAGCAATACACACGCACCGTTTCTGTTTACAAATAAGAAACAGTGTTGATGTTTGGTTTTGGTTCGACTGAATGTTATTGCGGACAAAAAAATAATACTAAAGGAAAATGTAGAGCATTGATGTATTGGAAAAACTCAATAGCCTATACTAGACGTGGTACGTATAACTTTATACGTACTGGCTATACTAACCTGGATACAAGGAAAGTCATGTGATAAATACGCATATATTCTCGTATGCGATCAACTTATAAACGCAACTACAATGAACGAAAGAAAGCATGCTCGTTATTTAGAAATGATCGCCTCCTCGGATATTGCAAAATGATCTTTAATTGTACAAAACTATTTACTGGAAAGCATGAAATGTACGGATATAGATGGTTTGCAAATAAATCCGCTCGCATCAATATAAAGTTACATCATAAATTAAAGCTTAAAGAAATCCGAATCACTGCGTTTCAAAGAACGGTATGTTATGGGATGAAACAATTACCTCGTTCATATACGATTGACGGCCATAATTACATACATCTATATTACCTATTTGTACATGCATATAGTACATGACAATAAAAAGGATAATAGAAACCCGTACAGGGAAGGGAAGATTAGTGTTTAAAAGCTTTTTTAACTTAGAAGTAAAATGAACGGATGAAGACACATTAACAACAACGGAAATAATAAAGTATATAACACTATACCACGACATGTGTGTGTGAAGAGGAAATCTGACCATTTATAGATTGATACAGTTTGGTACCTAACTTTTAAGAGAGACCATCTATCAACAAAATACACATTTTAAATGTTGCAACCCATTATCATTGTTGCAGGCTGGATTGGCTTTAATTTGGTTTTATCGGGACTTGGCATAGTGTTCATTGCAACACGCTCGTATTATTGAAAAAACGCATCAGGCTAATTTCGAAAAAAACAATGCGTGTCGAACTCTTAATTACTGTGATGACCGGAACTGTGTGGACAGAAATCTAAAAGACACTTCGTAAAATACGTGACTAAAATCGCCACAAACCGGTATTCAAGCTGCTGTTGTCCAGACGATGAAACGAATAAACGTATATAATAAGTTTCCATCATATTCTTTCGTGATCCTATGAATGATTAATAGCTAAACCGCCTGCTTGGGTTTGCAAAATATAAATGGAAAGTACCATGGAGTTCTTAGACAAAATACTCACTGAAGTATATCAACTGTGTAAAATAGTGACTTAAAATAGAGCCTAACATGTTATGACAAATTTCTAAAAGGAAACATGGTAATGCAAGAGTCCTTTTTATAAAACATATTTCAAACTTTTGAAATATATAAAATCGTTTACATAGTGTTACGATCATGGAACACAGTTAATATTATCTTGGTGAGTTATGTGTTAAAGGCCATGCTTTTCTTAGCTCCCTTAGTGAACACAATCGGGAGATAACAAATGTATTAACCGACACTGCAATATTTCCTGAAGTATTTCCACCAGCATAGCAATTACATATCGTCGCATATTTACCCTTCTAGAGATCACATTATCGTAAATTTCACCCATAGGAATTGGAATTGTATCTGCTCTTTCTCAGATTTCGATAGATTTAAATAATAATACATTTAACGTACACAGATTAACTAACGAAAATTGACAGTTATAAGGATTATTCAAAGTTATATGACTTTACTGTAATCTCATAAATTTTAAATACATTTGATCGTACTTCAGTGATTTTTGAAACAACAAACTATGCTATATTTTCACTTACCGTCTTTACTGTACTTAAACTAAACTTGAAACTTGAAATGTCCAATGGTTAAACTATGCGCGTACCAATGCTTTATTGCATCATAGTCAAATCAATTTTAGGTGTGCCATTTTAAAACTGCTTGAACACATATTGGAGTTTGACGCTGGTGGGTGGACCTAAACACGCGTATATAATCGACAAAATCAAAACCAAAGCTCCATTACAAACCGCTTGTCCAATGGTACAATTAGTCTACTGCTAAATGTCGTTTCCGTGGCAAAAATATCGATTCATAGTATTTTACGGATTTCATTTGAAAACCAGTATTCGTTTTTGTGGATAATTTTATAGTTAAACTATCACAAAGCCTATTGGGATTTATTTGTTCACGTTTTGTCATTTTTGTCTCTCAGAATCTGAGTGATTTTAGTTCTTGAATTTCAATTAATACTGCCATAACCTACCTTTAGATAGTAATGCATTGATATAATGTTTTGCTGAGAAGTTTGTATTTCTAGAAAATGATCAGTAACATTTAACATTATTATTGTTTCATGACTTAAAAGTGGGCTTTAACCTAATAATAATCACTAACTGATATTCTACGGGTTTTTTTCTTCTAAATCAAATTACATGTACTTTAAATAACAAAAAGTTACGAATTCTAGATACACTGTATAAAGATTAAACAGCATCATGCAGTCGCCAAAAATGAAGTGAAACATTAGTTTTTGAAAGCATTTGATGATTTACTGTTTTATTTTTTCTACGAAATGAAATCGATGTTTTTGTAATCTATCTAGACTTTACTTAAATACGGCAAAAAGAACATTTCATATCAAACGTATCATCTGACAAATACAATTATAAATTTGCTCTATTTTGAATGTCCTGGTTTTTTAGGAAATATTAATTATATTATACTATATATGGTCCTATACCCACCAAAGATATAGTTATTTACAGACAATTCCACCGATGAATATCTATATAAGACTCACGTTTATTTTCTTATTTTGTTGAAAATAATGACAATAAACTTAAATCAACTATGGTATTCGCTCAATTGACGTATAATTCAATACAGCCGGCTCGTGGCTACGAGATGACGGCGAACTTATTTGTTAATAATGAAGATCTTGCCTCTTTTAACTTTTGTTTTAATATCACCACTACCTATCTCATCAATATGGAAATTACATGTGGATTTCTATGTTGCTAATTGCTGACATTGAATAAGTTTATGTAAATATATACATGTGGATATACAATATACAATTCATACAAACAAATACAAGTGTGTAGAATTATTGCAATAATTACATTGCGATAATAATTGAATAAGTCGAGGTAGTTGCTTAAATACAAAAGACATATCAAAAGTCTGTCTTTGACAACCTCAAGTATACGAGTATGTACACCATGAGTGATTATTATTCTAGAAAAACTTAAATTACTGAAATATACTGCTTCACTTTCTAATCGATTTTCCTTTTCTTCTTTTTTCAGTTACTGCCCTTGTTGCCAGCGTTTTCTCGCTCATTCTCATCGCATGTGATCGTTTCTTCGGCATTGTGTTCGCCATGAAAGCCCACATCATTGAAAGGAAGGCAAGTCATTCCATTGTCCTCATATGGATATGTGCAATAGCAGTAGCCATACCATTACTGATTGTGAGAAAGACTTATTCTATCGAATGGAAAGATCATACTGAAATATGGTGTGAGGATGATTGGCAAAAGACAATTAGTGTTGTCAATGGAACAACTATTCACACATATCCCAACAAACAAGCTTATTACTTGGTGTTGTCGATAGCACTGTACTTCGTACCGATGTTATTCATGACTGCGATATACAGCTTAATCATTTTAACAGTTTGGTTTGCACGATCGCCTGGCGAAAGAGTATCAGCAAAAGAAATCAAATTACAGAAACGAGTGAAAAGAAAGGTAATGTAATATTTGTTTCATATATCTGCATGGGAACATTCCACGACCATTCACAATTTATTCGCCAAATAGACAATTTTACAGTTTTTGTTAGTTCTCGATATTCATGTCAAATAAAATGCTTATCAGCAAATGATTTAACAGTAGCGATTAAGGAATTAAATAGTAACGGACGTGTGAATGGCATGTTTGATAAACTGTAATGATTTCTTCAAGAAGACATACTTTTATGATTAATTACACTACACATTTTTTATAAATGCCGAACATAGCCTTCATTTGCTTTATTTCTACTGCAACATGGCAGGCATATATTTGTACCTCCATTTGGATTGAATCCGGATCGACCGATTAGCCGGCAAGCGCACTAACCATTGAGCTTCGGAGGCACATTTTTGTTTTTGATATTGTGTTAAAAATAAAGCATTCATCGTGAATATGCATATGTACGAAATAACGAAGTACAGTTTAACAATGTTTTTACAAAAACTGACGAGTTCTGGGTGCTACTTGGAGCATTGAATTTTTATACTTTTTATATTTAGATCGTTTTGTATGTATTGTAGGTTGTGAAAATGCTTGTGATTATACTAGCTACATTTGGATTGTGTTGGTTGCCATTACAAGTCTGCGTGTTATATTCGGAATTTAGAACTAAAGTGGGACAGGTAATGTATTTTCTTACTTCATTTGTCTACATTTAAAGTTACAGTTGAAAGGTTTCATTGAAAGTAATAGACAATTACATTAAATACATGCAACATGATGATTTGGTTTTTTCCAATAAATTTGCTTCTATCAGCTTTTTGGAGAAATTCATGACATGAGATAACATGCATGTACTACGTTTTATCGGAATACTATAATACTGGTATAGAAACGTTAAATGTATTGTATTTAACAATGACAGATGAGTTATAGTGCGTTAGCGACTAAGCTGGACCCCCATAAACCTTAAATATCTTTAAAAATAATTATGCAATTTTATTGAAATTTGGCATAGTTCATTAAATTACCTTTACCAACTCTATGTTTAAATTGCAAATTTTTTTACTCTCTAATTAATGTTTTCCCCATTGGCTATAATGTATTATTTTTGGTATTTTTATCAACAAATAACCAGGGAGTAAAATAAGCTATTACGATCAGCTAGTTAGAATAATGCTATTGTATTGTGTAACAACTATAACGGGAGTATTGTATAACTTTGACCAAAATTTGTCGGGTCATCAATGTGTATATAGTTGAGGCCCATCTTCTGATTGTAATGATCATTTGTACAAACATGATATACAATGTTTTTCTTGCAAATATTTGTACAAAGTTGCTCCAGTTGTATAGGCTAAGATAAACGTTCATGTATGGGCCTCATTATATATTTTCAACAGTCACTGGTGTATGACTTAATGTGCAATTATACTGGACCAAATTGTTGATCTTTGCTGTTCCGGTCATTTCTATCACCCATACGTATTTACCCTGTTTTAGACTTAAAATTTTGCATTAGGCGTCTATGCAAAGTACACTTTTCTGCGGACTTAAAATTCTGTTTTATTTTATGAGAGTTGGTAAGGGTGTTTTACGAAGATATACCAATTTTTGTTCTAATCCGCATTGTACTTTTTAAGATATTTAAGGTTTATGGGGGTCCAGCTTAGTCGCTAACGCACTATACTAATGTTTTTTTTTTAAATTTTATTACAGCTACCAGAGTGGTATGGTACAATAGAATTCCTCTCCTACACACTCGCCTTCACAAACAGCGCATTGAATCCTCTTATATATGCAGGATTTAACGAAAACTTCAGAAAAGGTAAACTTCTAAGCATTTTTGTAGAGAATTATTTCACACACATTTTGGTCAAGTCAAGCGTAATTACGTGTATGCAAGCCAGAACCCTTCTGGTATATATTTGAGTACAATAAGGTTTATGTTTTACCTTTGATTTTTGAACTAATTTAATCAAGTCTAGTTCTAACCAGGGTTCTTGAAAATGATTATGATAGAAACAGAGCTAGTTTGTTCTAGCACGAGCAATTGACTATCATCGAGTTTACATCATGAAATTCGCAACTTGTCATGTTGACAAAACTGATTCCAAAAACTAGCCCGGTAATGAGTAAGATATCGTATTCTGGTTACAGGTTTATCATTTCAGGGTTTCGTGCGTTATTTGGATGCTACGAAAGAAAGTTATACGCCGCCATATCTCGAGCAGATTCCATGTACAACACTTCAACAAGTAATGTAACAAATGGTACCCGGTTACAAGTTACAGATGTACATTCTATGAGAATGAGTAATTGTTCCTCCAATAATAACACAAGTCACAGTGAATGAATACTTGTATTTCAAGTTGGAATTATAATAACTCTTACTGAACTGTTTCAATTTGTGTTTTAACTGACATACTACCGGAACTTGGAGGTTTGGACAAATTGGCACTGATAATTCGCATCACATTTGATCGGAGCTGTTGCGATAGCCGATAGGTCTTATGCGCTAATCGCAAGGTTATAGGTTCAAATCTCACTATATGTACGACAGATATATTGGGAGAGAATTTCCATAAAGATAATGCGAATGTGTTTAGGAGATTGATATATATATATTGTACCAACCCATCCTGCAAAGAATCCTGAGTTGAGCTTTCGAAAACAGTACGATTGCAAACAACAATCTTTCAATAAGGAACAAAATTTCAGGAAAAGTGTTATTACATCTAAGAATCGACATATCAGTGGAACTTGGTAGCATTTAGTAGTTTACAGTTTTTTCAAAACATTTTAATGGCCACCAGCCCATACACAACATATATACAACATAAAGTTAAGTTAAGTTACCAATTTCTGGGGCTCTTTTCAGCTGTTAGGCCGCCCAAGCACCCTTTGACATGTTAACTCCCCTGGTCATTGGGCTACATATGGAAACCTACACTCGTGGCTCCCTGGGGAGACTATTTCTCTCCTGTCGTGTGGCTGCCAACATCGATCTGCGGCGCCCAGGAATAGACACTGCCCTTACAGGTACCATTTTACACCATGGTGGAGTGGAGCTGTTAGTCTTGCTCAGATATTTTAACCAGTGGTCCAGAGGGGGATCGAACCCGGGAACTCTCAATCCCGAAGCGCGCGCCCTACCTCTAGGCCACCGCTCCCCACAACATAATATTTTTTTATACAAATACAATATTTCCAAATTATACATAATACAATATACATGAAGACAATATTTCCCAATTATACATAATACAATATACAAGAAGACAAACAGTATTTTCAATTATAGCAATTTACTAGTATATGATACAACTATGATATTGTAAAATTTAACAAATTCCTGCGATATATGAACGTCTTAATTTAAAAGCATAATATATAAACATGGCTAAATTTCTAATAGTAGTTTTGTTTGTACATGACATTAGTAAATACAATTTCTGTAGATTGGCATTTTTAAAATAGTATTCGGATAAATATTTAGATCGTTATTCCGAGTATAGAGGGCACAATAAAAGGAAATGGAACTCAATTAGCATTTAGCATATCAACGGTGCCTAACCAAGACCCCGTAACTCATTTTTGGCGTGAAAACTTTTTTTGCAGCATCCGCATATGCTAGACGTCCTGGGCATTTCTGTCTTGTCGCCATCTAATGAGCCAATCGCGTTACTTAGATGGCGACAAGACAGAAATTCGCAGAACGTCTAGCAGATGCAGATGCTGCAAAACAAGTTTTCGCGCCAAACTTAAGTTACGGGGTTTTGGTTTGGCACTGTCGCTATCCTGTTTAATGCAGACAAATGTCAGTTACAATGTAATTTGAAGGAATTAGAGTTCAAACATAATAGTTCATGACTGTGTGTTCTTGATAAGCGATTTGTAAGTGTAGCAGACAAAGACATGTAGCAGATCTGGCAGAGATGTTGGTTTGAAATGGCCAAATTGTTTACTGTATTTTAAAACGTGAGTCATCGAGGCATTGAAGTGTGTCATTAAAGTCCATGGTTCATATATCACGTAACTATTTGCTATGTAAATATGGAAAATTAGGATATCATCTTGGAATAGCTGAGCATTGTAATCACACAGTTTGGATGACAAAATCTCGCTCGGAAAGTCCACATATTGGGCGATAGGTTGGTGCAGACAACTTAATTTTGTCACACTGAGGCCAATTAATCGCACATTAAATAACTTATTAATTGTCATTTAACTTGTTGGATGATATGATTGTACAATAAACAAGAATGTATGTACTTATTGTTGTTTTGTGATTTTATTGCGCACCCACCCATCGACGATAAAGCTGAATTCTCAAAGAAACTTAACCATACGACAAATGTGAATTATACTAATGTTATATTGAAGACGTGTACAATTTCATATTTGCAAAAAAAATATCTGTTTTGGTTGGGTACATCAACCGCTTGACGATAAAGCAGTATTCATAAATAATGTACTAAAATAAAGATTTGAGCATATCAGTATTTACTCAAATAAGATTTACAATTGTACTCACGTTTTAACTTCAATCCAGTTTTGTCCGTGTCCATGTGAATCAGTACAGTTTCAGTCCAATGGTAGGATAATGCGAATATATTATATTTGAATTGCTGAGTGTGTTACAGAGAGCTCCATAGGACATTGTTTGCCTCCGGTAGTTATTTACAATGGAATGAAATCCGCTTAAGGAGGCACCGGAAACAGTTGTTCGTCATGGTCCAGGGGAATGTCCTCGGGATGCTTCTCGGTCGTGGAAACAACAATATCAAGATTATCATCACTACCATAACCATGGCGTCAAGAAATTATTGACACAAACAATTCATGTGTAATTAAAATAATATAATAGTATGTCAACGAAACGTGAAATAACCATTAACGGGTTGTTGATTCTCAGTAATAGCATGACTACAATTGCATGTGAACCATGGTGCATTAAGTATTGATACGTCTTAATATACATATGTTACTAGTATGTATTTTTTTTGCATTTAATGTCCTCCCAGTTATGTCGGTTCAGCAAATAGACAACAAGTTGGCTTTATTTTATGGTTTTATGGCATTTTACAAATACATGTCAACACTTTGTGTTCTGTTGTTTGTTTACTTCAACAAAAGGGATCCAGCTCGGAAATGTACACTCCAGGGCACTGTTTCATCAAAGCATTTATGCTAGCGTAAACCAAAGATTTCCTAAAATATTGCGTACGTCGATAATATTTGAGTAAATGCGTTTTACAAAGATATTTTAGTTCTCATTCTGTCGTAAGTTTAAGCTTATTTCTAGGCCAAGGCTGGGCAACCCTAAATGGCAAATATGAACGTAAGTGAAGAGTTTTTAATTCGCACTGATAATTTTTGACCGTCGCATATTATTTTAGACCGTCGTTTGTTGTTTTAGACCGTCACTTGTTGTTTTAGGCCGTGATTAATCATCAAATCTTGACGTATATTTATTCATTCTGGTACCCGTTATATTTGTTATATTGGTTATATTGTGTCCCGAATTACGTTCAATCTTCAATATTTTTTGCGTAAATGTATGCGAGTACTTGCGATCGTTTAGTAAAACACACTTACGAGTTTGCGTAAGGTAGATATCTATGCGTAAATATACGCGACATTTACGCATTGTTTGTAAAACAGTGCCCAGATCTCGAACAATAGATAACTATGCATTACTGGAAACTCATGACGTCATGCACATACATGTAATGGCGTGTCAACATGTTTGGTGCGACATTTATCTGTACATACAACTATCATGTACATATTTAGACATGCATATGTAGAGTATTGGCCTTGTTGATTTCAACACGGTAAGGTGCAGTAAGGAGCAAATGATTTGTAAGGTAGCGACAACAAAAATTGGATCACAGAATTCCCCTTTAACATTATATATCCAGTATATGGGAACATTTTATATGCATAGACATTTCCATAAACGGGTGATATTCATCAAATTGAATGCATTAAATTGTTTCCTCCTGATGGGATGTACTATTATATATAATAATACCCGGGGTGATTCTAATTTGAGAGTCCTCATAATTAGAAGTATTAAAAACACCATGAATGATGCTAATCGTAGTTTTCAAAAGTGGGAAATGTTCAGAAATACCAGGAAAGATACCAATCGTTTTCATATACCAAACATTGACGAGGCTGGTATTAAAGGAACCTTTTTAATTATAAAATTAACCTTACGATAGCATTGTGTTATGTATTAGATGGAATATATAGATCACTAATCTGATTTAGTATTGACAAATTTGCTTACTATGGTATTTGTCATATTATTGGTATATAATGATATGATTAACGACATGTGCTACATTATGTATATATTTACACCAACATAATGCGCGGCTGTGACTGATTGTGGCATACCAATTGAATAAGCCTCGATATAGTTGTATCAAATATGCAGAAACGTGTTTACAGATCTAATTAAATGACCGTATTGGTGTACTACAATTATGCAAAACTATCATTCCAAAATCAGCTATGTTTACCATGTTTATGAGATCATCGGTTTGTTTTCATCCTTCCCCGCCCCATTATAATCCTCAAATTCCCGCTGGTGTACGATTAAAAACATCGCAGAAAAACTTGTCTGGACTTTCGTTTGCGCCAAAACACAGTCACTAAGTAAAAACCCAACCGTTATTCTGATAACACTGACTATTAGCAAAGACATAGAACCATTCCTATATATCCCGAAAGGCATTCTAAAATTAGCTTATATGTTAACACCATTAATCACTGCTTGATGCATATGAGCGCCGTCATGAGAAAAGGGACACTCGGACGTTTATGACGCACCGTCAGAAAACGTAGGAAAAGTGACGACGTTCCGTGATAGCTTTTGCGACGCACCTGTATTAAGTATCGGAGTCGTTTTTCTGTCCGTTAAAGTAAAACATGAGAAAAGGCGTATAAAAATGGAACAATTCGAGGTAAGTATATTTTGTTAACGATTTAAAATGTATTCCTGTTCAGTTTAGTTGTTAAATTTATTTTAAACCTCAACGAAAGACTGCCGTCTGCAGAAGCGCATTTTGGAAGGAAATTGCGGTGTTTCTGTCATAAAAGATAACAATTTGGTAATTCGCCTAAAATGTAAAACGATTCGATCAGAAAATACAATAATATAAAAAAGGATGGCAATAATTGGTTGGTAAAAGTCTGATTGTTGAATTAAATATCATAAACTGATGACAGTTGATAGTTTGTTTACATGTTAACATTGCAACTATACACGCTTACCTCCCTTATTGAGTTGTATTGATATGACATAGAAATTATCGATTGTAGACTAAGTGGCGCCGTAGCGTACTGGCGTAGCCTCTCGGCTAGTAGAATTGCCATGCTGGTTCGATCCTTTGTGGATCATCAATATTTTTTTATTTTTTTTAATGCGCGAGAGTCAGGATTAACGCACGTTAGTTTTTTTTTATTAGGATTTGCTATTTTATGATAAGTTTGTTATGATTTTAATTGTATTCAAGCTTTTGTCTTTCGCAGGACCTGGATAACTTGTTCCAGGATTTCGGAATTAATGCTGATGGAGCTTCTTATACACCAGTTGAAGAATTTCCAATTGAGGAGCAAGGTTGGGGAGAAGAGGCGATAGAGGGAAGGGAAGAATACCTGATAGCGACTCGTGTAGAGAGTTTCTGTGAAGCTGCTCAATCAGATGTAGATTCAGATACAGAGACACAGGGTCCGACTGAAAACACTGTAGATCTACCTACACAGTGCACATGTAAGACTGCATGTATTTTCCAATTTGATAAGCAAACTATTGAGGAACATAGACTATCTATGCAGGAAATGATTAAGAGTGAGAAAGAGATGTTTATAATTGGTTGTTTGAATCCAATCTCAGATGCAACGACGCGACTTGGAAAACGTCAACGTTCCCGGTTCCGTTTCTGTTTCAATGGGAAGCAAGTTTGCAAGAAATCATTTATGTTTATCAATGATATTGGTATTAAGGCACTAAGACACATACTAGAACACATAAATGAGAACGGATTCGTACCACGTGTACACGAAAACGCTGGACGCAAGCCTCATCATGCCTTACAGTTCAATGATGTGAAACGATCCGTTGATTGGCTGCTGTGGTATGCAGATATATATGGCCTTCCTATGCCTGCTGCTCCTAGGGGAGAGGATGGTACTGCTCCAGTGTTACTAACGTCAAATCTATCCAAGGTGCATCTTCACAGGGAATACATTGTACTTACGGTTCCGTGAGCATTCTAGTGTCAGAAGTATTGGAATATCAAGCTTCAAGGGAATCTGGAAAGCCTGTGTTCCACACATCCGAATTATGAGCCCCAGGGAGGATGTGTGTCCTAAATGTGAACTTCTCCGGAAGAAAGTCGCCGATGCAGAACAGACGCCGAGAAGCTTGCTTCAGCCACAGCACTCAGTAACCACGTTCAGGTAATTACATGTAATCCTACACAAATAACGATATTTTTTACTTTTACATGATAACTTACAATTTCATTTCTGACTAGATAAGATTTATATAGAGTTATTAATAGAAGTAAACTATAATAATTATAACTCTTTATTATGCGGCCTGTCCGGTTTGTCATACTATTTTAATGTATTTAATATTTCTATTTTTAGGATGCACAGTCAGAAAAAATGCTTTACAGAGAATGCATTATAGAAGCACAGGAGGAATTGATCAGACAACCGATAGTAAGAAACCAAATTGTTCTGCCACTGTCATCTAATCTGAATAAGGTAAATGTGTATACTTTATAGCATCATATAAACGAATATTTGTATATAGAATCTAAGTGCAACAAAATTATAATTTCAATTTATGTATTTTCACAGGTATGACTAACGATTTGTTCATGAATAACTCTAGCTTTGAATACAAACAAATAAGTATAGGTTATAGATCATATATTAGATTTATAAACAAATTAGAGCAAGGGAGCGCTAGCGACCCGCAGCTCTAATTTGTTTATAATTCTAATATGTGATCTATAACCGGCTTATAGTTTACCCGCCCACGTTTGGTGAGCTTTCCAATGCTTTTGTATGCAAACAATAGCATGTCCATTTATTGAGAACTGAGAGTGAAAAAGTGTTAAGGTGTTACACCGCTTTTGGGTGGAAGTTTAAAAATCGCAGTCACTTGGGTGTATTGTGAGCGTCTGACAACGAGATCAAATAATACAAAATGCTTAAAATTGATTTTTCAGTATCTTCCCATGTCTTAAAATCCCGAGTGTACTGACTAGTTATTACGATTATATATTTTTAATGAAAATACAGAAACACCCTTAGCTCAATCCCTTCGGATGATTTAATCCAAATGATATTAAACATATAATCTAGCGAATTGGTTACGACGTATTTAAAACGTAGTTCTGTGCGCCAATATCAAACTAATTTAATAGTTTTAAACAGTATCCCGAGCATTTTAGAGGACGGTTCTTTTGCATTTATTCCTGCAGAATATAAACTAATACATGCAGAAGTACCCAAATTAAAACTGTAAGCACCTTGAAGTATGAACTAGTTTTTTAAAAATAGAATGGTCGCGAAATCTGAATACAACGGATGCAAAACGTTGATTATTTTTGTTACCTCCCCTGTTTTCAGCATTTCTGAAATCACTAAAAGTGTAATAAAAAATAAACTGACCGAGCAATTGTCATTAAATTTTGCATGAAACTTCAATATTTGTCACTCTACTTGAGGACTTGTTGCATGCATGGAAACAGTATGTGGTTCAACGATTTGTCACGTTAAACCATGGAGTTAGATAGACAAAAACTCAAAAACGAAAATTAACATATTTTAAAATAGTATTTAAAAATTCAAATAATTTGCACAGTATAAGATAAAAGTTACTATTTGGTTCCTTTAATATGTACAAAATTTTATGTCTACCAAATTTTATGAGGATTAAAGCAAAAGTTTTTCGGTAAATTACAATTCTCAGTTTGTAGGGGTTGTCCCCAAAATCCAAGAATATCTTAAAAACTAGCCGACCAAAACTGTTGGAATTTTCCAGAATGATTGTCGTAAATGTGTTCTTTATAAATACAACAGGTTTTTATATAAATTGTACAGAAAAATCAAACACCGGTGAATCACCTTAAGCAGATTATAAATTGCTGATAGAATAACAGTAAAATTATGGGAGTAGGCGGGTCTAGTTTTCCATATAAGGAAACAGCCAAATTGTCCTAATAAATGGATTTACTAAATAGTTATTATGTCCATTGCACAAATAAATGAATAAGTGGTCCCAAAATTTGAAAATCCCTGGCTTTGGATTGGACAAAGAAGTAGGGTAAACTATAATGTCTAAAACAACAATACAATGTCGACTTGCCGCCTGCTTTCATTGTATATTGAAAGAGTACTATGCATTTTAAGTAATTGAGCACATGAATAGACAGATGTGTTCACCGAAAATGCATTTTATTTCCATTTCCAAGCGTAAAGAAAGGCTAGCGTTATCACCGGCGTACTATAACTCATGTAATTCAGAATGACTAATGACCAGCTGTTATCACAATTACATTAAAATCTACATGATGCTTATGTGAAAACTCAATGTTGACACTAATAAGTTTTTTTACACAGGTATAAGTCTAACGCGATATTCTGCAATGTCAATATAAACAGAAATCACTGACCATTACATCGATTTAGGGAGAGCGGAAGTGTATTTTACCTGCTCACTTCTATTCACCAAGTATATTAAAATAACGGTAAAGCTTGGCCACATTAACATGAGCCTGACCTATTGATTAGCATAATTTAACAGTAAATATATTGTCTACGTTTACAACACCGAGTGTATGTTTTCATAATCGGGGAGTATCACGAAGACGCTCTAGATGTAATACAAACACAAACCTGAAATACCGAAATTGCACGATTTGCTTGCGGAAATTGATATAATCAAAGCAAAAATCTTGTAATATATTCTTGCATAAAGGTCAGGCTCAGGTCACAATAGCCGAGCCAAACACATTGAAAAAGATAATCCCTTTTCCATATCCTTATATGTTGTTATACCTGATCTGCCTGTTTATTTTAAGTGGCACAGGTCCCAATACCGCGTTAGAGTTATACATTACACTTTCGACTACAGTCAAAGCGTTATATTGCCCCACCACAGCCAACAGATGGGACCTATGTACTTTGTTGGTGGTCGTAAGGTTAACATATTCGGTGTACGAGTAGACTCTTCAAGCCAGCAATACAATTACTTGATTGACGAACACCAGTCTATAGGTAAATAGTTCACATACCATTTTATGTACATGTACCATGGTCACGCAATTTAATTAAGTAACATAGATCTAATGTTCATCACCGATACATTTTTACTTTGTGTTTAACTAGGTTAAGTTTATATGATTGTTTTCTATATTTGTACATTCATTCCGATATGTATATACACAATTGAGAACCCATGTTTACAACTTATTGTAGGTCCAGATGGCAAAGGTACACATGGTCCCAACTCGGTGATTAGTATGTTACACCATAGTATCAACCACAATGGGTTTGGTGAGAGAAGCTGTGTTCTACATGCAGATAATTGTGGGGGTAAGCACATTCATTCTATACCTTTTGCCAGGGAAGTATAAAACATAAGATTCCTGGTTGTTTTTAAGAATATATTAATATACAATTATAATACTCGTTTGAACCAGTATTCATGCATTATTCTGCTCTGCATCCAATAACGTTTTAATATAAAATCTAAATTGTCAATTTAAAGATTGTTTTCATTAATTTCGTCCAACATAACACTTCAGGTCAAAACAAGAACCGTTTCATGTTGCCTTACCTGAGTTGGCGAATCAACTGTGGATTGCACGAGAACATCACACTTCTAATGGCCATACCTGGACACACCAAGTAAGTGTTGTTATATTGTTTAAATGGCAATAAACTCCATGCAGGTTCAATGCAAATCTTTTGTATGGAACAGTACCTATTTCAATCGGAATCAAACGAAACATGTCAATAATTTTTATTGTGTTGTCTTGCTGTTATTTAGTAAAAATAGTGTTTACTGCGATCATTTCGAGTTTTAATTGTGACCTCATTTTTGAAATGCAACTTGTGTAAATTATACAGGTACATACCAGTACTGATGTAACCATTTGTAGACACGATCACCTGCCTGTGATAAACTATTACTAAACATTTGTAATACCGGGTATGTCATTTAGCACACTGAATTAAACCAAAATATATAATACTTGTTCAGGTGCCTAGTAGACGGAGGCTTCGGACACATCAAAAAGCTCTTCCGAAGAAGTGATTGTGATAGTGTTGAGCAGCTTACGACGCTGGTGGATAAATCTGCTATTTCCAACTTTGCTGTTCCGTTCCTGGACTCAGATGGCCAGCAAACATGGCAGTGGTAAGTTAATGTAATATACACCGGTCGGTATACATTATTATTATTAATATTGTTTTATTAAATCGCATGTGACTATTGTTGTACAATCGAGAGTTTAATTTACATCTATACCACTTTCCTGAACGCCGCAATGGTAAATAGTCACATTACGTCATATTTTATTTCATTGCGACTCTGTAGCATCTTTTCTATTATCGTTTGTCCATAGGTATGACTGGAAGACATTTTTGATGGAATACTTCACTCCAGTGAAAGGCATCCAGAGGTTCCATCACTTTAGATTCACAACACATGACAAGATGGCTGTGTATGTGAGGGAACGAAATGGTAGTGACGAAGAAAGAGTTCAGATAATGAAGAGGAACGCTGACATACCAGTAGGCGCAATGCCATCAGTCAATAATCCAGCAGGTCTGACACGTCAGAGACAACAGTACTTGTATAGTAATGTGCGAGGATATGTTCGTCCTCCTTATCAGGATGTAACATGTCCCCGTGTATCCGAGGAGTAAATGATATGTTAGTTATAACTACATTGCATTAATTGCATCAAGTTTATGTGATTGAATATGTTTGTTATTTGTTATTTCATACTTGTATAGTCCGTCGGTGACAACTCTATCCTTTGCTTACAATAAAAAATGAAATAAAATGCATTTTCGGTGATTATTTTTGTGCACTCTTGTAAGAAATTACTTTTAATAAATTTAATTATTTCAATCTATACTAAAAACAAGGAACCTGTCGACCTGATTGTGTTATATTATAGATCGCCGGCAATAAAATGTTTCATAAAATTACACAATCAGATCGACTGGTCCCTTGTTTTTAGCCTATATATTGAAAAAAATAAATTTATTAAAAGTTGTTTCTTACAAGAGTGTACAAAAATGATCACCGAAAATGCATTTTGTTTCATTTTTTCTTGTAAGCAAAGGACGGACTATACCTTTATAATGTACATGATGATCTTAGTGTACAAGTGCGTTTATTGAATGTATATTACCGTTACGGATGATTAATGTGTATTGTTTATAAAACAGAACTATGATTTGTATTATTAAATTATCCTTGTTCATGTTTTAAACATGCGTGTGTGTTTATTCTGTCATTAATATTGCCGCATTAAGCGCCGTTATTGATACATGACGTGCATTACGTTCGACGTTTGACGACGTCGTATGTATTACGTGCATATAGACACTATTTTGCCAAGAATTCACAAATCTTTACCAAATATCGTCCGATTTCAATCAAATAAAAAGCATGATATCGACAAATAAATTGCGTACAACATAAGCTAAAAAACACAAACTCGTAAAAAATTGTCCGAGTGTCCCTTTTCTCATGACGGCGCCCATATGTCTGTGTACAAACATTCCCTTAATGTGAGGTTTGAAGGTATGCATTATCAACTTGTATCATTATCCAGTTTCGTAAAATATCAATTATTAAATCGTTGGATACAAATTATGTGTCTTCATAAAGACATTGCAATAATACCCTTTGTGCAAATGTGGTGGATGTCTTAGTTTTAGACACGTAAAAGGTTTTGCAAAAGCGGTGTTCATGTTGAACAAACCTTTATTTATAACACAACTACTATGGTTATCACACAGCTGTCGTGCTTTTCAATTAGGGAACAAATCACGTTCGCAAACGTGTGCGATAAATAAATGTGTTATGTCATCACTTTTTCGTCGTCAGCTCTAATGAGTGGCTTAGCAATATTATGTCTACCAGGGAGGATAACCGGGGTGTTTCCATGTCAAAGGGACACTACCCCTTACTGAGTCGTCCTCCAACACGAAGAAGATCATCTTTGTCAAGAAATGGATAAAAAGACACAAGTTGACTGTTAGGATCATAAGCTCAAATCCGTTTTTATGACCTAGTTTTGATTCAGTAACTATGGTAATGTGTTAAAGAGAATTTGTCATTCAATGTCTTTGAGATAAAATTTCTTAAACCCGCCACAAAAACAAGTGACTAAGCTCACATTAAGCTCACATAAAGCTGAGTTTTCTAGACTCAGTTTATAAAAGAGTGTATCGTTTTAAAAAAACATAGTCACACAATATGCTCACATATGATTTTAAGTTAACTGTTAACGAATAAACTTTACTTTGAAAATTAATGAAAATATCCATAACTAAAAGTGATATTAAACGTTACTGGTTATGCGGAGATGTTTTTGCAATTGCCCTGTATAGTAGTAGTCAGCATCACTTGCTGGCTTCCTAGCGACGTATTAAATTATTTATGTGCAATTTTTAAATTAACCGCAATATTCTTATTTTGCCTCACACCTACGGCCTTGCACAATGAGATAAAGTTCCTCTTTTTGCATTTCCAAGATGGATTAGAATGTTTATCATATTACCAAGATCCCAGTTGAGTTTAAGCAATTCGAAATATATAGATACATGCCATAATTAATATCACATTTTCTCCATTCAGATATATATATATTTTCTTGTTCATACGTTCCGATAATGTTATTGTCTGTACGAACGTGTATTCTTACAAAAAGGATTATGCACTTCAGTTCATAACTCAAACGATGCTAATTCTCAAGAGTCGGTTTACACTGATCTAGTTTTAGTAGCAAAACAAAATGTCTTATTTTCAATGAATTATGTTCTATGATGTTTTTAACACATGCGTACCCCGAAGCATTATTCTTAAACAGATTAAATCTCATTTTGATCATTTAGACCAACACATCCGTTAAACAATACTATTAAAATGAAACTGCAACAGCAAAAGTATCTCTACGCTGTGTTTTCACTTATCTAAATTGGCAACATACAGAAAATAATATTTAAAAATAAACCAGTGATAATCTCACTACCAAAAAGTCATCAAATGAACAGGTGTTTCAGGAGATTGGCTCATATACATTTACCCACATGTAAATCTAACGTCGGTATAATATTGAATGTTGGCATCCGGTCGAATCAAGTTAGTTTTTAGGCATTTTTCATTTTTTCTACCACATGCCGTGTCTAGTTTTATGTAACATAGCGTCGTAAATAGTGCTTATCCTTGGTATGTTATTTGTAAGATATGAAATAAGTGTAAATAACTATGTGATTTACAATTTTGTCTCCGACATTAATGTTACACAATGTCGACAAATATTGATAAATATGCCAATATCAATTAAAAAGCATACCAAACAAACAAATCGGGAAGCTTTGTTCAGCGCAGAATATACAATGTAGAGCTTTAAACTAAATAATATACTTAATGTTGTATGCAAGTAATATTTCAACGGTACCGGAAGATATACGACTGTAATGCGAATTTCACAGATGTTCCTACTTGACGAAACACTGTTGTTTGTTCAACTGCAAAAATACTGAGCAATTCCTCCCATAGGTGCACATATATATGCACATATATATTTTGTATTTTTCCGCTGTTGGTCAAGGAGTTCTTAAAATGGTTTCGAGGAGCTTATTTAATTCTAGTTGTTAAGCTAAGATTAGGCTAGGGAAGTAATTTCGTGGTTTCGCAAATACATCTTTTCTTTGCTGTCATCAAAACGAAATACATTTTTCAGTAACCATGTTCCAATCATCAAAGATACGATTTCAACAACATGATATTGCAGTTGCAATGCATTTTTATATATGATAATTAGAATTAAATCATAGAATAAATGATAATTATAGTAATAGTGCATCGGTATCGTTTGTGTGAAAATGTCAACATACACATATACATGTAGTGTGTTAATAAAAGGTCGATTGCTCGATTACAAAATGATTTATTTAGGTAGGAAACATAATACCGAAATATTGTGAGTGATTTGCTATACTAGTATCCCTGTGGTACGATCAATTCACATGCATGGATTGTAGTCAGTTTCACACAAACGACGCCGACTAGAATGAATCGGAACGGAACAAACGTTCAAGTTATATTCCAATTCATCACGGTTTGACCTGGTATTTTGTCTAAGTGGAGGCAGACACTTAACAATAATTTTGTCTGTAATACTTGTCTATTTATCGTCTTGTCAAACAATATGATAATTCTTTATTTTGAGATATTATAGACAATACATACTACATTATCTAACTTCGGTATAATGTATTTTGACGAATGTAAGTTTGTAGGAGCTTCTTAACGCCATTTGAGAGAAAAATAAAACTCAAAGGTCTTTTACAATATATTGTTGTTTCTGTCTTATACCTTGATATGCGAATATGCGGACTCGCCAGTTATTTGGAATTTATTCGTTCATTATCATCAATAGACACGCACCGTGTCTGTTTACAAAAAAGGAATTGAATCCTTAATCAGTGTGTCAACCCGTTTTCATAGTTTTGTATCATTAGTTTTGATTTTGATGCTGTACCTTTTCCTTTAGTTTTATAATTTTGTCCGCAATGACATTCAGTCGAACCAAACCAAACACCAACACTGTTTAAACCAAGCACCACAGTACAGCGTATGCATAACCTTTACGCTCATCACGTGTTTCCACAAAACATATTAAGTAGCTCTCAAATGATATGTATAACACATCTTTCTTCAATCATCAAAAAATATACGAATGTATTCTCGTATGCGAACAACTTATAAACGCAGCGTCAACTAAAATGAACGAAAGAAAACATGCTCGTTATTTAGAAACGATCGTCTGCACAGATATTGCAAAATGACCTGTAATTGTTCAAAACTAATTACAGGAAGTCATGAAATGTACGGATATAGATGGTTTGTAAATAAACCCGCTCCCATCAATATAAAGTTACATTCAGAAATAAAAGCTTAAAAAAATCCGAATCACTGCATTTCAAAGAACAGTATGTTATAGGATGGAACAATTACCTCGTACATATACGATTGATGGCCATAATTACATACATCTGTATTACTGATGTGTACATGCATATAGTATATGACAATAAAAAGGATAATAGAAAATCGTACAGGGAAGGGAAGATTAGTGTTTAAAAGCTCTTTTAACTTAGAAGTAAAATGAACGTATGAAGACACATTAATAACAACGGAAATAAGAAAGTATATAACACTAAACCAAGACATATGTGTGTGAAGAAGAAATCTGACCATTTATAGATTGATACAGTTTGGTATCTAACACAATACACATTCTGAATGTTGTCATCCATTGTTATTGTTGCAGACAGGATTGGCTTTAATTTGGTTTTATCGGGATCTTGGCATTGTGCTTATTGCAACACGCTCGTATTCTTGAAAAAAGCGGACAATGCTAATTTCGAAAAGTACAATGCGTGTGGAACTCTTAATTGCTGTGATGACCGGAACTGCGTGGACAGAAATCTAATAGACACTTCGTGAAATACGTGACTAAAAGCGCCACAAACCGTTAATTTAAACTTCTTTTGTCCAGCCAATGAAACGAATAAACGTATACAGTAATTTCAATCATATTCTTTCGTGATACTATAAATGATAAATAGTTAAACCACCATCAAAAGTTTGCAAAATATAAATGGACAATGTAGAGTTCTAAGACAAATTACTTACTAAAGTATATCAACCGTGTAAAATAGTGAATTAAAATAGAGTCTATCATGTTATGACAAATATCGAAAAGGAAACATGGTAATTCAAGAGTCCTCTTTTATAGAACATTTCTCAAACTCATAAAATATATAAAATTGTTTACATAGTGTTACGATCATGGAACATTGTTAGAATTATCTTGGTGCGTTAGGTGTTAAAGGCCATGCTTTTCTTAGCTCTCTTAGTGAACACAATCGGGAGATAACAAATGTATTAACCAACAGCTGCAATATTTCCTGAAATATTTACATCAGCAAAGCAATTACATATCGTTGCATATTTACCGTTCTAGAGATCACATTATCGTAAATTTCACCCATAGGAATTGTACTTGTATCTGCTTTTTCTCATATTTCGATAGTTTTAAATAATAATACCTTTAACGTACACAGATTAGCTAACGAACATAGACAGTTATAAGGAATATTCAAAATAATATGACTTTATTGTAATCTCATAAATTTTATATACATTTGATCGTACTTCAGTGATTTTTGAAACACCAAACTATGATATATTTTCACTTACCGTGTTTTCCTGTACACTCAACCGCTTTAAAAACGCACCACTATTGAAAATAATCATTGATAGTTTACAGGGGTTTTTCAGCTCATTATTTTGCATGTTTTGCGCGTGCAGCTCGATCGCGTCGACCTGTGTGGTCGATATTACTTTTAAACTGTACGCTGTTGGTTTACACATTGAAAAAACAACATAAACAATATTTGCTTATGGTTTTTTTATGCTGCGAATATCTCGAATATTTGTTATTGATGATTGTGCCTTTGCTTCCAACTGAAAAGAGCCTCGGTGCCTTAGCATGGCGGTTCAGCTACCACCATACACTACATGTGGGCTTAGAACATCGATTCCTAGCGAATGGTACATTCAAAGACCGACCTGGATGAAACCAGCTAAAGGTATTGAGCCCGAGCTAGGAGAAAACATGACACAGGTTGTGTCACTGTACTTGGTTCCGCATGGCTGCACACAGTGTCAAAATAATGCCGGGTGTCAATCAACAAGCCAAAAGTACATTATTGCATTTTCATAATTATTTCTTTCATAACTGTCATTAAAATAGAAAATTATTTTAGTACATTTTTAATGCGTTTTCTCCCGTTTAGAGCCTGAAGTCCCAACTTTTTGTCTTCAAGCTCCTTCATAGTGTTGATTTGAGGTGCCATAGAAGCACCACCCGATATTCCTGACAGTCTGATGCTCATAACCAAGAATGCAAGTTTGAATAAGGCTTGAATCCATCTTATGTTCACATAATGCGCATATCTGAACCGCATTCGGTCGTATGGTATTAGCCAGACAACCATAGCCACATAACATTTATAATTCAAGTTAGCTTTTCTTGAATGGTAGGAAACATTACGTCCAACATAATTCTATCCTATTACGTAATGAATGTTATGCTTTAGGAGGAGATACCACGTGCATGCGTCAGTATATGGGGCTCTTATACTTGCTTTTGAAATTGTGACTTTCCCTTTCATGTGTCTCAGTGTTGTCTTTATCATAATTCATTTCACACTCGTAAAAATGGCAAGAAAATCACACACATTGTTGAATATAGACTGAAGATCATAAATCCGAAAATAAATAACCATAAATCGACGTTTTCATCACTAAAATACCGATATTTCATATGTGGTGCGTTTTTAAAGCGGTTGAGTGTACTTAAAGACTTGAAACTTCGAGTGGTTAAACTATGCGCGTACTAACGCTATATCGCGCCATAGTCAAATCAATTTTAAGTTGTGCCATTTTTAAACTACTTGAACACATATTTGAGTTTGACTCTGGATGGACCTTAACACGCGTATAATCGACAACAACAAAGCTCCCTAACTCACCGCTTGTCCAATGGTACATGTAGTCTTCTGCTAAATGACGTTTCCATGGCAAATATTTCGATTCATAGTATTTTTACGGATTTCATTTGAAAACCAATATTCGTTTCTGTGGATAATTTTATACTTGAACTATCTCAAAGCCTTTTGGAATTTATTTGTTCACGTTATGTCATGTTTGTCTTTCAGTATTTGAGTGATTTTTGTTCTTGAATTTCAATTATTACTGCCGTAACATACCTATAGTCATCAAGGCATTACAATAATGTTTTTGACTAGTTCGTATTTCTAGAAAATGTTAAGGGGATTTAACAGCAAATAGTTTCATGACTAAACATTGTGCTGTAACTTGATAGTAATAACTAGTTGATACTCAACCTTTATTCAAAATCTAATTACTTTAAATAACAAAAAGTTGCAAATGCTTGAAACAATGTATACAAATTCAACAGTGTAATGCGGTCGCCCAAAATGAAATTGAAACATTTTGGATGTAACGGACAACCTTAATTCAGTGGTTTTCACTGATCTTATCGTTGTTTACATAGTATGTTAATATTGAGTAATCACATGACTAAAGAAATGCGTGTGAACTTCGGAGCATGGATTATGAAGTCACCACAAGGGTTTCGTACTCTTATCTAAATAATGTTATGTCTAGCACGAGTTTACTTTTGAGATCAACATTTCTCAAATGATTCTAGAAAAAAAGTTATTAAGCGAGCTTCTGGTGAGCTTAATAAATTTCTTTTTCATGACTTATTTAAGAAATGCTGATCTCAAAAGAAAACTAGTATCACATTAAAATTTGTTTTACCAAAAATAAGATTCTCGATTCGGAAAGTATGTTTTATCACAATCTGTCAATGGTTCGGAAGTCAAGAACTGATGTCATTTCCATCTTTTCTATATCTATACGTCGACACGACTTTTAATTGTTTGATTGTTGGATTTTCTGCGTTCTTGGCTTTGGTTTGTGCCCTACTATTTACTAATCACTACTGCAGGTATGGCGGCTGTAAAAAGTCGCCCCGTTCTTCACTTCAGTATAGTTACATGTATCACTTATAATTACCTCCCTTTATGGCTAATTATGTACAAAATTCAAAGTCCACAGTGTGTCATTCATTACGGAGTACGCATATAAGGCTCGCTTGAAGCATCCATTTTTGGGGACGTGGATGGCTTGTACTATGTCTGACTCTTGCGTAGGTGGCTAGGCGCTGCCGTCGTAGCTGTGTAGCTTTGGTTTGTGATCTACTATTTTCTTATGGTTACATATAGAAACTATTTACAAAGTCAGATATTTCCTTGTTATTGGTTATGGTTACATCCCGTAAAATAAATGAATTCCATGCATATCATATCACTAATCTCCTGTGGAATAAATAATGAAATAAAAGTAGAAATCGGGAAATTGTAACATTTTTATAAAAAATGCCTTATACGTAAATTGAGCGAAGCTATAGATTATGGATTAAGTTTTTATGTTAAGGAGAAAGTCCAAGTAACTGTCCATTCCTGAGAAATAATGGAGACGAGGCCCCGAAGGGGCCGAGTTTTCATTATTTCTCAGGAATGGACAGATACGCGGATTTTCTCTGACTTAAAATACACCAATAATGTCAAATGTAAATTTGATTTTCTGAAAAGATGCTGTAAATGTCAAAATTGAAAAAAAATGCATGTTTCCAAATAAAGTCTCCCCTGACGTACCTCTTATAAATAGCAGATTAAAAATATGAACATGACTGAGCGAGAAGATCATGCTGTTTTCATGAAACCAGTGAACTAATACAATAACTCTCCATTACTTTAAAATGGTGTGTAGTCCATACAAACACATGTTGTGAGTTATGTGTTACACAATCAATCAATGGTCATTTACCCAGTGTCACTTGATGTTATAACACGATGGACATTATTAAGACTTTGTTTCAGTCAGAGGATATATTTTCGTGCATAAACTATACATGGATATTTATAATTGATATGCAACTTGATGGACATAACTACAATGTTTTTAACATGTTGTTTTTAAGCCTAGCTCTGTATTTGCACAGAATTAATTAATGTACTCAAAAATTGATATGTATACTTGTGAGGGCAGTGTCTATTCCTAGGCGCCGCAGTTCGATTTTGGCTGCAACGCCCGCAAAAGAGAAAAAGTCTCTCCGTGAGACTCGAGTGTGTCCCTGGGTAGTCCAATATCAGGGGAAGTTAATGTCAAAGAGTGATTTAGCGGCTGAATAGCTGAAAACAGCCCTCGTAAATTGGAAACTTAACTTTTTTTCTTACACTCCAAAATTAATACAAACTTTGCCTGTTCTTTAATTCAAACGCAGCAGTCCAATCGACACATGTCTTCCTGGATTATAAGCCTTGTATGACCACAGGGCTCAGTATCAAGAGTACGCGTTTCCCTTATGTAGTAATATATATACATGTATACAAAGGTTATATTTAATATTGACCATGATGTTTAACGAGTTGGTAAGTGCACAAATATTCAAATTTCAATAAAAATATATTGTTGCAGTGAGGGCAATACTCTAAATGACCATTCTGAAAAGTTTTGTCAAAATCGGACTGATATTTCAAAAGAAAATGGCTTACAAAGTTGCTATAGTTAACAGCGGTTGCATAAAAAAAACCTTTTAAATGTTATAATAATGTTAAATAAATGATATGACAGGTATTTCAAGGCTCAAACTACGTTATATGTGGTTTTTGCAAAAAACATTACACCACCCACTACTTCAAACATGTTTTGAAATTAGTCAAAATAAGAACATTTCGGGTACAAAAACTGCTTTTTTTAATTGCATGATACTTCGGTGTTCTTATAAGAAGGTTTCAGATGCAAATATGCCCATAAAAAGGTTAAATGACAAAAATTGAAAACTTGACTAACCGCTGATATCTGCAGCCAAAATCCACACATTGAACCCTTATATATTTATTACTACTCTTGATGCTGTACCCTGTGTGTATGACCAAAAACAACTAGAAATTAGCTTTGTACGTACTATTATATTCAAACAGTTTTCATCTGATCATCTCAAAACATAAGTTGCAATGTTTATGGACATTTCAATGTAGGCCAATGTCGATTATTACATTTTCAGTATCAAGCTTAAGACGGGTGTCATGATTCGTGATAACGTTGGCCCTTATGAATGTATAAAAGCTGTAATTGGAACTTATTGAATGGTCATGCTCACGCGAAAGTGCAATTGCAAATTATTAATAGTATTTAATATCATATCACACTAGCATCATCTTGATTTCTTTATTTATTGCGCGCATACCACCTTAATAGCCAAAATTATATTAATGTTAAAAGCTATTTAGTAACAGCGGGTTGATTTCATTTTCTAGTTTCGTTGTGGTTTGAGCATTTTTATCTGTCTTTTGTTTTCGGCTCTTTCAGTTGAGTGCCGGTTTTCCTGCAAATTGTATTGCCCTTTTTGTGAACACATACATTTTGTAATGCACCAGTCAGTTGCATCCACGGTCTAAACCCCCGCGTATGGCTGCGGTGTTTTACCCTCCAGCTTCTCCCGCACAGCCGGGGAAATGTTGGGATTTGGTGTATAATTATACATTATTTACAATAATTCTCCATTACCTGTTAACACATTTAATAAAAATTAACTAGATCCATTTTTTGTTAACACTACATATGTGTGTTATGTTACTCAGGCAATGAGAGTTTTTCTTAACAATAACTCTCCAATATTTCGTATACACATTTAATGTAATGTGTATACGAAATAATGGAGAGTTATTGTTAAGACAACTCTCCATTCCTGAGAAATAATGGAGAGTTTATGAATGGGTTAATCCCCTGGGTGTATTTTAATTACATGAATTCTATTAATTCTGTCAGGATGTTCTCTATATACAGCAAAATAGAACATAGCATATTACAAGTATCATCTTGAAAATACATTTATAGATTTCCAGGTATTTTAAGAAATATTAATTATATTTTACTATATATAGTCCTATACACACCAAAGGTGTAGTTATTAACAGACATTTCGACGTATTAATATCTAAATAAGAAAATAGTGAAAATAAACCTTAAAATATGATATTCGCTCAATTGACGTTTAATGCAATACAGCCGGCAGGCGGCTACGAGATAATGGCGGACTTATTTGTTAATAATTAAAATCTAATCAATTTTGTTTTAATTATACCATGGCATATATTATGTCATAACTTGCAGTTACATGTATGCTGATATTGAATAAGTTTCTGTAAATGCATACATCGGTATATAAATGGTAGACATGCATTAGAAGTAATACAAACAAATACAAATCTGAATTTCAATAGTGCATACAATTATAATTATTTAATTAGATAGGTCCGTGATAAAATATCAAAATTGTGTCTTTGACTACCTCAGGTGTTTGTTCACCAACTCATGAGTGATTATTGTTATTCTAGACAAAAAAAATAAAGTACTAAAATAAACTGTCTCACTTTCTAATTAATTTGTCTTTTCTTCTATTTCAGTTACTGCGCTTGTTGCTAGCGTGTTCTCGCTCATTCTCATCGCATGTGATCGTTTCTTCGGCTTAGTGTTCGCCATGAAAGCCCACATCATTGAAAGGAAGGCAATCATTTCATTGTCCTCATATGGATATGTGCAATAGCAGTGGCCATACCATTACTGATTGTGAGAAAGACTTATTCTATCGAATGGAGAGATCATACTGAAATATGGTGTGAGGAGATTGGCAAAAGACAATTAGTGTTGTCAATGGAACAACTATTCACACATATCCCAACAAACAAGCTTATTACTTGGTGTTGTCGATAGCACTGTACTTCGTACCGATGATATTCATGACTGCGATATACAGTTTAATCATTTTAACAGTTTGGTTTGCACGATCACCGGGCGAAAGAGTATCAGCAAAAGAAATCAAATTACAGAAACGAGTGAAAAGAAAGGTAACGTAATATTTGTTTCATATATCTGCATGGGAACATTCCACGACCATTCACACTTTATTCGCCAAATAGACCATTTTACAATGATTATTAGTTCTCGGTATTCATGTCAAATATAATGCTTATCAGCAAATGATTAAACAGTAACGATTAAGGAATTAAATAGTAACGGATGTGTGAATGGTGTGTTTGATAAACTGTAATGATTTATTCAAGAAGAAATACTTTTATGATTATTACACTACACCTTTTTTATAAATGCCGAACATAGCATTCGTTTACTTTATTGCTACTGCAACATGACAGGCATATAGTTGTACCTCCATCCGGATTGAATCCAGATCGACTGATTAGCCGGCAAGCGCACTAACCATTGAGCTACGGAAGCACATTTTTGTTTTTGATACTGTGTTAAAAATAAGGCATTCATCGCGAATATGTGTACGAAATAACGAAGTACAATTTAACAATGTTTTTACAAAAACTGACGAGTTCTGGGCGCTACTTGGAGCATGGAATTTTTATACTTTTTTATATTTAGATCGTTGCCATTACAAATCTGCGTCATATATTCGGAATTTAGAACTAAAGTGGGACAGTTAACGTAGTTGCTAACTTCATTTGTCGGAATTGAGAGTTACAATTAAAAGTGATCGCAAATTACATTCAATACATACATGGTGTCAGGATTCTCTTATAATTCTGTTGTTTCTATAAATGTTCTTAAATATGTCCGCTTTTTGTAAGGATTTTATAAAACGTGACAATACATGGGTTCCGTTTAAATGAAATATCACATAAAAAAGTTAGATGTATTGGTTTTTTCAATGACTGGTGAGTTTTAAATCTAACTACAGTTACCTGAATGGTATGGTACAATAGAATTCCTCTCCTACACACTCGCCTTCACAAACAGCGCATTGAATCCACTTATATATGCGGGATTTAACGAAAACTTCAGAAAAGGTAAAATTCTAAGCATTTTGTTGGAAATTATTTCACACATATTTGGTCAAGCCAAGCGTAATGACGTGTATGTTAGCGAAAACCATTCGGTATATATTTGAGTTTACGTTTTATCATCGGGTTTTGAACTATTCTAATCAGGTCTGGTTTTGACCAGAGTTCATCAAAATGATTATGATGGAAGCAGAGCTAGTTTGTTCTAACACGAGCGACTGACTATCATCGAGTTTAGATCATGAAGTTCGGAACTTGTCATGTTCCAATTTGTTTGTTTTTTCATAAGTGAAGCGGTGTTTTCAGACAATTGTATTTAGATTTCTAAATATATTGATATTGTACTTATGACCTTCTCATTCTTAGCCAGCGACATCGGTCTAGCAAGAAGTATGTTCGGCTAACTAGCCCGGTAATGAGTAAAATATCGTATTCTGGTTACAGGTTTATCATTTCAGGGTTTCGTGCGTTATTTGGATGCTACGAAAGAAAGTTATACGCCGCCATATCTCGAGCAGATTCCATGTACAACACTTCAATAAGTAATGTAACAAATGGTACCCGGTTACAAGTTACAGATGAACATTCTATGAGAATGAGTAATTGTTTCTCCAATAATAACACAAGTCACAGTGAATGAATACTTGTATCTTAAGTACGAATTATAATAACTCTTACTGAACTGTTTCAATTTGTGTTTTAACTGACATACTACCGGGACTTGGAGGTGTGGACAAATAGACACTGATAATTCGCATCACATTTGATCGGAGCTGTTGCGATAGCCGATAGGTCTTATGTAGGTTCAAATCTCACTATATGTACAACAGATATATTGGGAGATATTGTAATTGCAAAATTCGACAATTTCCTTAAAGATAATGCGAATGTGTTTAGGAGATTGATATATACGAGGGGTGTACCAGAATTACGTAGACTTTTGTCATAACTTTTTTATTTAGGCATGTATTATCACCAAATTTGCCGTAGAAAAACTTCAAACCCTTTTTAAGAGTATCGGTAAAAATATTTTCTAACAGAATGTTAGAAAGCCATTTAATCTGTCGCCATAGTAACCAATAGTTGGGTAGGCGGGGCAGCGAATTTTAAAAACATTTTTGGCGTTATTCAACTGCTTATACCTCGCTGATATCAAGTCTAATTTTAACGCGACTTCGTGACATACAAGCACAATATCATTGGAACGTATGCCGTAAATTTCGACTTTATAAAGGTAACCGTTGTTGATATATGGTACAAAACAAGCAACAGCTGCATCGCGTCACCAGTGAAAATATGACGTTAGCGAAATACGCTGGAAATCGCATTAACATGGAGTTTTGTGTGAAACTCGGGAAGACGCCAGAACAAACGCTTTAAATGTTGGAACCTACTAACTATAAACATTTTGTATCGAGTTACCTGATTTTCAAACGACACTAGCGCATCAATCGTGGTTGAAATCGAATAAAACGACAAGGACCGACGGCAAAAACCAACGGCGAATGCGGCGTCACCAAGCATTTTCTATGACCACATAGACCTGGATCGACGCTCTATTATAAGGGTTATATGCGACATTACTGGTAATATATTGGAACTTTCATCACACTTAAGGTAGTAAATAAACATTCGTAAGTTTTGTGTACGATTGTGCCCATATTTATAGCTATAATGTACACAGTTAGGAGCTTCACTTATCCTTGAAGTTCCGCCGACGTCATGACGTTCCGTTGACGTGCCCCGCATACCGTACCCCTATATATCCCCGGAAGCTGCAGAATTTGATCCAAATAAGATACGGCTTTGAAATTTCACATACTTGCGCAGTAAACATTATTTGCACCCCACACAAAAGTATTTGTTTCTATGATGAATGGTATGGAACGTATGACAAAAGTCTACGTAATTCTGGTACAACCCTCGTATATGTATATATTGTATCAACCCACCCTGCAAAGAATCCTGAGTTGAGCTTTCGATAACAGTACGATTACAAACAACCATCTTTCAATTTGGAACAAAATTTCAGGAAAAGTAGATTAAAATACAAACAATGGTATATCAAATACTGTATGAACCTGAAGTTCATAAATGTGTTCGGCATTTTAATGAACATCGACAACATCGTGTGTCTGTGGACAATAGTATAATATTAAATGTACATTGTATTTCAAAAGAGAAAATATACTTTTTCTTAGTATACTTGATTGGTATACAGTATGGAAATTTCGGATTGCTTGTGAAAATTTTGAAAAGTGTTATTTCATCTAAAGTTCGACATATCAGTAGAACTCGGTAGCATTTGGCATATCGACGGTGCCTAACCAAAACCCCGTAACTCATTTTTGGCCCGAAAACCTTTTTTGCAGCATCCGCATCTGCTAGACGTCCCGCGCATTTCCGTCTTGTCGCCATCTAAAGAGCCAATCGCGTTACTTAGATGGCGACAAGACAGTAATTCGCAGGACGTCTAGCAGATGCGGATGCTGCAAAAAAAGTTTTCGGGCCAAAATTGAGTGACGGTGTTTTGCAATATCACCGTCGATATCCTGTTTAATGCAGACAAATGTCAGTTGCAATGTTTTAAAGGATTTATAACCTTCCGCCGTGTTCCACCAGAATTCAAACAAAATAGTTCATGACTGTATGTTCTTGATAAGCGATTTGTAAGTGTAGCATACATAAACATGTAGCAGATCTGGCCGAGATGTTGGTTTGAAATGGCCAAATTGGTTACTGTACTTTAAAACGTGAGTCATCGAAACATTGAAGTGCGTCATTAAAGTCCATGGTTCATATATCACGTAACTATTTGCTATTAAATAGGGAAAATTAGGATATCATCCTGGAATAGCTGAGCATTGTAATCACACAGTTTGGATGACAAAATATCGCTTGGAAAGTCCACATATTGGGCGATAGGTTGGTGCAGACAACTTCATTTTGTCACAATGAGGCTAATCAATCGTACATTAAATAACTTATTAATTGTCATTTAACTTGTTGGATGATATGATTGTACAATAAACAAGAATGTATGTACCTATTGTTGTTTTGTGATTTTATTGCGCACCCACCCATCGACGATAAAGCAGAATTCTCTAAGAATCAAAACCATACGACAAATGTGAATTATACTAATTTAATATTAAAGACGTGTATAATTTCATATTTGCAAAATAAAATATATCTGTTTTGGGTGGGTACATCTTCCGCTTGACGATAAAGCAGTATTTATAAATAATGTACTAAAATAAAGATTTGAGCATATCAGTATTTACTCAAATAAGATTGGCAATTGTAGTCACGTTTAAACTTCGATCTAATTTTGTCCGTGCCCATGTGAATCAGTACAGTTTCAGTCCAATGGTAAGATAACGCGACCCGGCTGTCTTCATGCATTATGATTGAAGAGCTTAGTGTGCTACAGAGAGCCCCATATAGTCCGAGAGCCCATCGACTTTTATTGCAACGAAGGAGGCCAAAAGAAGTTTGCACGTATTTTGAAAGACTAATGCATATCCTATCAGAAAACCCATTTCTTAAGTGTCAAAGCCGTGACTACCTAAGTTTTTCGTGCTATTGTTTACCATGAGGTCAATGAAAAATATTGACATTTGCTGAGGGGGGTAGGGTTGTGCTAATGGCAACAGAACAGACAAAAATAGACGTAAATGTGAAAAGTTTTGCGCAAAAGGTAGAATATATATTGGGGCATATGATAAAACTTAAAAATCAAAGAATCGCACGGGCAGATAGGAACTAAATAGGGGTCAAAGGTCAATTAACTTTTAAAATCCATCATATTAATGAAATATTGTCCGTACAGTTTTTATGTAAAATTCCGTGATTCTTGAAATTTGATAATTTGCACGTAATTTTAATCCTTTAGGCATACTTTATTCATAAAAATAAATATTTGGTTCAAAAATTAGTCTAATTGCTCGATATATTGATTTTTTATCATACTGGTAGCATCATAAAATGGCTACTTTGTCGAGGGCATGGTTACGCTTATAGCTACCATTCATTTACATATCAGTTTAGACAGATAATCTTTGCTCAATGGGTACATACATGACATGCCGTCTTGATGGTGCAATGTTCAACGTAAAGAGGTCAAGGTCAATTATGATATTAAGGTCAAAGGTCAAATACGTAAAAACTCCAAAAAATGTCTTTTAATGTGCAATAATTTAATCATTTTATTTTACTTTTCAATGCAAGAAGGAATGCTTTTGTTATCACTTGGTGATCAACATCTATATACAACAAAAATATGGTTAGTAATTTATAATGCCCATCCCCATCTTTGAAGAGGAGGTATATTGCTTTGCACATGGCGGTCTGTCTGTCGGTCGATCGGTAGACCAAATGGTTTTCGTTCAATAACTTAAGAATGCTTTGTCCTAGGATCTTCAAACTTTTTATGGCGGTTACCCAGCAACAGTAGATGGCTCCTAATGCTTTTAATATCAGTAGGTCAAAGGTCAAGGTCACAGTGACCTTTCAGTTTGTCGACCAGAGGGCTGTCATGAGGTAAAAAACGTGCAAATTCTCAACAGTGTCTCTTTAGGAATGAGTATATTTATCAGTTTTGTTCTTTTTAAAGGCACAGCATGTATTTTTATTATCATATACATGTACTTAACTCTATAATACGAATAAACATATTTTATTCAATATTATCGTGAATATTAGTTTTTGTTTTCACTGCTCTGCAAAGAGCCTTCGGTACTCATTCATAATATAACTAAGCAATACATTTGTATACATATCAATGTTTATGTACTGATCATATTTATCTTAAAATATATTTTTGAATTAACCTATATTTTTCATTAAGGTCAACCGGTCAAAGGTCAATGTCACTGTGACCTTTACTATTTCCGGTTATTGGTCTGTCATGGGAGCATACATGTTTTCCAAATCATCTTGTTGAAAACGAATAAATGAAAACATCCTTAAAATCCTCTGATGTGAGGGTATGTGTGCATGTTAACATTAAGTATTCATACATTTTCGTTGTTTAATACAAATAATGTACATTTATCCAGTAGATCTTTCAGTGGCCCAATGCATTTGTATGTCAGTAAAAAGAAGTGTCACCGACTAACCTACCCCAACAAAAACTTTCATAAGTTATAACCCATTGGCTACTGGCCGCTATGAGGTAAAACAATATCAGTATTGTCCATTTTGGTTTTTACGACATCATTTTAAAACAAAATTCTATAAAAAGTGAAACAACACTACTAATAACCATGCCATACTTAACTTAGGTCACGAGGCACATTAATTCCGAAAGTCATTAGACACATAATAAGCACTAGCCACCTGCACCCCTGGTCGTATTTGGTATTAACCACTCACATGTTCATATATTCCTAGCCTCTATATGTACCCACTACTTAAAGTTATTCCTGTTCCAATTCAGTACACACTATAACACCATATATGATATTAATTACTTAGTGTTTTCCACATATTCTATCGTGCTTGCTTCAACCGGACACAGCTACCCGGCACAGCCATTTCTTGTCTTATTGACTACTCACCATTATTTGCAAAATTCTTATGATGTGATACAACAACCAGCAGCATGTTATTTCGATCTATTGGCTATATACGTACATGTATAGTCTTCTGCACCTTGTAAAGTCATTCTTGGATTGACTGGGCACTTTTGGGACATCCATTCTTACACGTAGTCCTAGTTGGTTAATACTCACGACCCCCTTTCTGGTCCTATAGGACATTAAGCACTTACAATATATGGACATTTCTGGTCATTTTGGGTACATTACCACTACTTACTAATCCATTCCTAGTCCTGGTGAGTACCCATAACCACCCGATATATGCGTTACTGATTTTTGTTGGTACTCAAAACTACTTTGGGCACCCTTTCCTGGTCTTGTTGAGTGCAATTAACCACAAGGTCCATTTACTATTTGTCCATTTTAGTATTAAAACCACCTTGTTCAGACATTCCTGATCGTATTGGGTACTCTTAAGGAATAGGTCCATACAGTCCCAGTCCTAGGCGGTACTTACAACCATCATGAACTGACATTAGTGGTTTGATTGAGTTCTCACTTCAACCATGTACCTTCCTTCCACACAATTTTGGGGATTTAAACCTTAGGAGTTTTTATGACCAGTAGGTACATCCAGTCCTAGTCCTAGTTGGGACTCGAAGCACCAGGTATATGCATTCGTTATTCTAGTTGTTATCCAAAACCTCCATGCACAGACAGTAGTAGTCTGTTTGGGAATATACAACTACTAGTTGCAATCATTTGTTGTCCTATGGGGTACTCAGAACCGCCATGTATAGACAGAATTGGTCTTATTAGGTACTCATAACGAAATGGGTACATATATCCCAAGTCCTAGTGGGATCCCACAGCTAACATGTTATGTATTTCTGGTGTTATATGATACTTGAATCCACCATGTTCAAACGTTACTGGTTGTATTATGTACTCAATACCACTTGGTGTGGTCATTTGATTACCTAATCGGTCCTCACTTTCACAATGTACATACATTCCTTGTCTTATTAGGTACTCACAACACCAAGTGTACAATGTAGCCCTTTCTGTCCTAGTGGATCCTGAATACCACTGTGTACAGTCAGTCTTTATCTAATAAGATATTATGTAAACTACTAGGTACATACGTTCCCAGTCCCAGTGGGTATTTACCATCACCATGTTTATGCAATCCGGATCATACTTGGTACTCACAACCACCATTTACAGGCATTAGTGGTCTGAAACAGTACTCCCAGTCACTATACAGTAATTGCTTGTTTTTGAGGTGCTCATTGTCACCATACAAGTATGTACATGTATATATTCCTGGTCGTATTGGGTACTCATAACGACCAAATTCCATCAGCATATACACATATTGCTGGTCAAAATTAGCACTCTCGTCCACTAGATAAATACGTAACTGGTACCATTCATTACGGACAACTACCAGAAACATATATTTCTCGTCCTAATGATTATAACAAGAAGAGATATCACTGAACTTTATTGGCATCTAAAGCACTAAATACTAACATTTCCAGTGCTTACGACCACCTTGTTATTATATTCCTAGTCTTATTAGGTACACGTCACCATTAGGTACATCAAACCTAGTGCAAATGGGTTCCCACAATCACAATTTATATTGGTTCCTAGCTGTAAATGGTTCCCATAGTAATAGGTGTATCTGCTTGTAGATTAACTTCATGAACTTGAATTCCTGGTATTGGTAAATACTCACAACTATTAGGTCATACATTCGTTATCGTAAGGGCTATTCTTTTGTTATTATGTATTACACTCTGTGTGGTCACAACAACATGTTGCATATCGGTCCTATTGGATACTCACAGCCGTCATTTACAGCAATTTTCCAGTACATGCCCCATCTAAAACCTTTACAGCTACTCATAACCGACAGGTACAACCATTCTGATTCTATCAAGTTCTCGCAAATATTGATGGATTTTTATGTCTTGTCTGGCTCCGAAATTCCAAATACCACATCATGAATGTTTCCATAGGTCAACGGTTTGCTGTCACCAGCATATGTTACTAAACAGATTCGCACGGTTTGTCAAACGATACCCCTAGAGACAGGCATGTCTGAATTTACTGGTACTTGGCCCGAAATTAATAAGATGCAGTAGGACTTTGTATGTTAAAAGAGTGTATCATTTTAAAGAATAAACCCTGTTATTATGTCATACCTTAAGAAATAATAAAGAATTATTCAAAGAATTATTGACTAATATACTTGTACTATATGCAAGCATATATACTTCAGCATATACCGACTAGATATTTGTAATGAGTATACAGTAATATATTATTTTTCTATAGAGTCTTACTTTTAAATCTTATGTTTGACATTGGCCTTTAAAAGAAACCTTTTTGTTTTCCTCTATTCGTTTTTAACAAGATATGTTGTAAAACAAGTATGCTCCCATGACAGATCAATAACCGGAAATGGTAAATGTCACAGTGACCTTGACCGTTGACATACTGACCTCAATCAAAGGCAAGGTTAATTCGAAATATATTTAAGATAAACATGTTGTATGATCAGTACACAAACATTGATATGTGTACAAATGTATTGCTTAGTAATATCATGTATGAGTACCGCAGGCTCTTTGCAGAGTCTTCAAACGCAGTAATACGCACGATTCTATTGAATAAAATATGTTTATTCGTATTATAGAGTTAAGTACATGTTAATGATAATAAAAATACATGCTGTGCCTTTAAAAAGAACAAAACTGATAAATATACTCATTCCTAAAGAGACACTTTTGAGAATTTGCACGTTTTTTACTTCATGACAGCCCTCTGGTCGGCAAACTGAAAGGTCACTGTGACCTTGACCTTTAACCTACTGACATTAAAAGCATTAGGAGCCATCTACTGTTGCTGGGTAACCTCCATAAAATGTTTGAAGATCCTAGGACAAAGCATTCTTAAGTTATTGAACGAAAACTATTTGGTCTACCGATCGACCGACAGACAGACCGCCATGTGCAAAGCAATATACCTCCTCTTCAAAGATGGGGATGGGCATTATAAATTACTAACCATATTTTTGTTGTATATAGAAGTTGATCACCAAGTGATAACAAAAACATTCCTTTTTGCATTGAAAAGTAAAATAAAATGATTAAATTATTGCACATTTAAAGACATTTTTTGGAGTTTTTACGTATTTGACCTTTGACCTTAATATCATATTTGACCTTGACCTCTTTACGTTGAACATTGCACCATCAAGAGGGCATGTCATGTATGTACCGATTGAGCAAAGATTATCTGTCTAAAGTGATATATAAATGAATGGTAGCTATAAGCGTTACCATGCCCTCGACAAAGTAGCCATTTTATGATGCTACCAGTATGATAAAAAATCGATATATCGAGCAATTAGACTAATTTTTGAACCAAATATTTATTTTTATGAATAAAGTATGCCTAAAGGATTAAAATTACGTGCAAATTATCAAATTTCAAGAATCACGGAATTTTACATAAAAACTGTACGGACAATATTTCATTAATATGATGGATTTTAAAAGTTAATTGACCTTTGAACCCTATTTAGTTCCTATCTGCCCGTGCGATTCTTTGATTTTTAAGTTTTATCATATGCCCCAATATATATTCTACCTTTTGCGCAAAACTTTTTACATTTAAGTCTATTTTTGTCTGTTCTGTTGCCATAAGCACAACCCTACCCCCTTCAGCAAATGTCAATATTTTTCATTGACCTCATGGTAAACAATAGCACGAAAAACTTAGGTAGTCACGGCTTTGACACTTAAGAAATAGGTTTTCTGATAGGATATGCATTAGTCTTTCAAAATATGTGCAAACTTCTTTTGGCCTCCTTCGTTGCAATAAAAGTCGATGGGCTCTCGGACTATATGACATTAACATAACTTCTTAAAGGTTATATTTAAATTGTTCCGCAGTTTGATCAACCACTTCTCTTGATTAACGACCACGTAGTCTATTGGTATTTTTCAGAAGAACTAACTGCAACTAAAATGATAATAATTTCTTAATGTACAGTCTAGCTGGATATCGGAATGTAAAAGTTTAAAGGATCACAGAAGTTAATCTAGTTAATGTTATTTTCAGTGACAGATGAAAGTATTTGCTGCATGCTTGAATACGTCTCCATACAATCATAATACTTTATTTACTTGATCTCGTTAAAGCTATGGGAGGTTTATCACACGAGTTAAGGATGGAAAACATAATACAGTTTCTTCAAAAACATGACTAAGTATCATTGATTTTGCTCAACACTCATTTACGTGCGTTGTCTCAGAGTACCGTATAATCCTGTAATATCTTAAAAACTATCAAGTACCGTATGCCCAAATTATAATCGATGTTTAGAGAAATTATTTCATGACATACTAGCCAAGTTTCATGATATATCTTCCAAAAACATTAAAATGGTGTACATTTAAAGAGTACCAGGTGACGCTTTACGGCCGACAGAACGTCAACACTCGCCAACGGCGTCACGCTACCTCAGTTTTCATAAGAACTCCCATTCGTAGGCTTTACATTTTAACACTTATACGCCGAAATTGTTATCAACTCTTGGGAAATATATTTATTTACATACTGTCAAAAATTCATTAAATATTTTTCAAAATGGACAGCTTGAGCTGACATTCTGTGCGGATAGTGAAGGAAGCGATCTGACGTAAGTTTTTGTTTTGATCGGTCCGTCTGATGACTTTTGTTCAACTTCCTTTCTGTGCCAAACAAAACGCCGGGAATCTTAAAAACAACTGCCGAATTACACTGATGTATTGTGCTATGGATTTTACATAATTTATCGTTCCTCCGTAAACTATTCTATGTTCTATAGGGTATAACACAATGCTTAGGAAATGGCAGTCACTCCGTAACGTCGTCTGACGTCGTGATTTTTTATATTGTAACGCCAACAACGTTGCTATATTACTTTATTAATCCATCAAATATGACATCATCACTATGAATCATTGTATAAAAACTCACCCAAAGATGCCAATTATTCTTATATTTAGTTTGACGCGATGAGGCTAAAACTTCTTAATTTTAATTGTCATTAAATATTTAAATTCATTTTTGTGATACATACTTTTTTCGTGCTGGGCCGTAAGCCGTTACCATGGGTTACAAATACATCCATTTATCGAATACAACGTATACTGATATAAAATAATTTCGTAAAATACACGTGCTATGATTGAAGAAATGTCCATGCAAAATGATAAAACTATATCATTATGTTGGAGTAAATAAATCAAGAATTATACGCTATTCTGGGACAACCCTCGTGTATGTGGGATGGTAACATTGTTGCAGTACGTCTACCCGACCGTCTGTCCGCACTAACCACTTAGCTACGGAGGTATATAGAAGTTGATCATAGAACATCATGTACGATTGGTTACATTTTAGTCGCACAATTCAATCTCAATACTGAAGTATACTTAAATAACCACAGCGAGAATATATTCTGATAAACGGTTGGCACATATTGTGCCGAAGTACATATCATTCAGTAGTAACCTATCGTTGTTTGAGAAATGAATATCCTTATTCTGCTGACCATATACTTATCGAGATTACTTGAATGTGTCGTGAATGAAATATACTATGCTTATTTACGTAATGACAATTGCCCTAGGTTATGGGTCTGCGACCTGACACAGGTAATACTAATATAAGTAAATATATCCCATCACGTTAGGCCTATGCCTCGGTGTAGGTTTGTACACTTTTTGTTTCTTGTGTTACCAACTAACCCTCAAGCAAAGGTCCAACTGAGCATTTCTTTCTGCGTTTATGTCAATCGGGAGTACATCACCCAGGCTAAAAATGTTTGGTGAGACTTAGGCTAAAACTGCAACGACCTTTGAACATTTTCATAGCGTTGACCTCCCCTACTTTCGCCGTTTTATACTTTTATATGGCTGTTTTTCTTTTTCTTCCTTGCAAAGAATACATTTAGCAGCTAATAAGTATGCATCTACTTATCCGCTTGATTTAGGAATACTATCGAAACCAGACAATAATGTTTAAGTCTTACACGATTTGCCAGGATTTATAACGCCACCACATTTATCTCAGGGAGACAGTCTGGCGTAAATCAAAGTCCCATTATCTAGACAACCTTGTCACGTGGTTATTTGTGATGGTCTTTCTAACAATTCACCATTTACGTACATTGGACGATACATTTGTATATAATATTTGTCCATATACTCAGCAAATATACCTTAAAATACTGTAATTCAATTTCTCTCACTTTTGGTGGCTGACTTTGATTCGTTCACGGTGACATTCGTTGATAATTACTAGTTTTTCTTTATAGTTTTAGCTGTTATTAACGTTTATGCTTAAGATAGATCAAGAAAATAAATATTCCGGTAAGCCAAAGGGAAAACTTAACTTTATGTATCTTTGTAAATGACGCGACATACCTTATTCAACTGATAATTTGGTCAAATGAGTATTTTCAATTAATGCCGATTTGATAATATCGAATAAATTGTGAACAGTTTATCAACATTAAAAGTATTATTATCATTTTAAAACACCAGAAGATGGCTTGAAGAATATAGTTTAATCAAATACGTTTAATTTATATTTTTCATTACAGCACATCATTATTTAAATGGTTCTGTGTTTCCCAGTATGTGATTTTCATATATTTTATCAGTTTGTCACTGACATTGCACAATATCTACTATTGTACCTGCAACATAATTCTGAATCAGTTCACAAAATAGAATAACATATACATAATAAACAAGTATATCTGAGATACTGCGTCGATCATTTTAAAATTTGATGACAAAATGTCGTGAATTAAAATGATTGAATTAGTATGAAATGCTAAAAGTTAATACGATGTAACAATCTTGTGAGTTAAATAGAGATAAGTGTTAAAAAACTGTTAAAATTTGAGTCAATGTAATCAATTCAATCAATTCATTGACCATGTTCCGGTCATCAAATTTGCAATTTGGAAAACATAAGCTCGCAGACGTCATCAGATATTATCAATCATAAAGGTCATGTGAATCCACCCGCATAAATTATTTTAAACCAAATATTTTACAAAATCAAAGACATTAGGAGACATGCATATGCATCGATGTGTGACAATACAAACACACACATATGTTGAATGAAGGTCGATTACTTGAATACAAAAAGGATTTATTTAGTTTGAAAATATGACCACACATGTAGTTATCGAGAGTTATTTGCTATTACCAAGGTGCATGATTAATTTACACGAATGAATTACAATAAGTTCCACAGCCTGACATAGACACTTACCATATTCTTAAATTTAGCAACACATGTATACGACAAATACTTGTAAAACAGAAATTTGAAAAACCGTTTATACACAGTTACTGGGAGCGATTACTTAATACAAAAATTAATTGGAACTCAGTATATTATATTATACATTATGTTATAAAAGATCCACGAATAAAGCAATTTAAAATAAAACTTATTTTTAACATACTATCGACAAAACAAAATTTATTTACATGGAAAATAGGAGACTCTCCTTGCTGCACTCATTGTCAAGATGTTGAAACAGCAGAACATGTATTAATTAAATGTCCATATGTGAGTAGCTTTTGGCAAAATATTCAACGTTTTTTTAACAAATTAGGTTTCAAACAAAATATGAAAAATTTACAGCGTTTACTTGTTGGATATAAGTCGAATTTAAGGAATATCAAGAAATAAACATTATTTTAAGTCAAATTGGCTTTTCTTTGTTCAAAAGTTATTTAAGAAGTGAAAGAATAATAAAACCTATAAACACAATGCTTATTTTATACCAAGATCTGTCTCTATTACAAAAGTTGTATTAAAAAAAGTCTGAATCATGCAAATTGCTTGATAAATTTTTAAAATTAATAAAAAATAATTAAGATAAGCAAAAATACCAATGCTGATTAAATTAAGAATGAACACACCAATTATGACAAAAACTAACAACCTATACAGTATTTTCACATCTCAAAAAACGAAAGTCAAAGATAACCTCATAACACTATTTAACACACACTTGCCATTAATTTTACAACTTTGAACTTCAACATCCTCTTTATTACTTATATCAATTGTAAATGCTTAATTTTAAGCATTGGTAATTGTTTTCTTCATTCAACCTTTAACCTCACATCGAGTTAGTCTAGTCTACTTTCGCTTTCGATTTCATAATACAGCTAGACTAACTCAATGATGTTATTTGGTTAAAACTATTTAACCTTCTGTATATATATACTTTGCTTTCTTCTTTTTAGCAATATTGTATTATATATTGTCACAGGAGTTCAAATACAAATTGTTAACGTAGTCTTTTAAAAGCCCTGGAGCTTGTATGTAAATTGATACGATTTATTGAAAATAAAATATCCTACTCCCCAAAAAAAAAGTTCCACAGCCTAAGCGGCATAGAATGAAACGGAACGGAACGAAGGTTTAAATTGTATTCCAATTAATCACGATTTGGCCTGGTAGTCTATCTCAGCCATGGTAGACACTTGATAATAGTCATGTCTGTAATAATTGTCTAATAATCGTGATGTAAAACAATTTGAATTATATCAGATATTCTAGACAAAACACACAAGATTATCTGACTTCAGGGATTGATGTATTTTGAAGAATGTCGGTCTGTAAGAGTTTCAGATTCTTTTACTTCAATTTGCAATGGATGAATATTCGGAGGTCTTATACAATATTGCTTAATTATTCCAGTCATTTAAACTTTTAACCTCAAACTAATTGCAAAACAAACAGTTTTGTGTTTATATGGTGCATAAAGTTATCATTTGCAGTGAACAAAATGTCCCAAGTGAATATACGTGGGACTTTTTGAGATATGTACGAATATATTGAATTATCACATGCTTTCTCGATTTTTGCAACTTTTGATGTAAATAATTCTTTACTTGCATCAGTAATTGATTTTTAAAACGTGCTTATGGGTCGCATTTTTTGCCTGATCTTTATGAAACTTGGTTGCAATGCTCATCTTAACCTTATCAAGGTCAATTTAGATTTGAGTCAACCGCGGACAAAATCTAGGTCACTAGGTCAAATCATAGATAAAAAAGATATCATCACTAGGGTGTCGCAATTTCGACCTTACACTTGTGACATTTAGTCACAGTGATTATCTTAACCAAATCTAATGCTTACATATCATGCATGGGTCACAACTAGGTCACTATGTCAAATAATAGAACAACCTCATTGAGCCAAAAAACCACAACAATGTTTTCAACGATGTTAACCTATTGTCCTAATTTTTTTTTACCATGATGATTCAATAGCGCACTTGTCTTTGATGTTTTGAGATGAAAATAATGACAAAGTTGCATAAAGATTAGACCAAAATTGTGACTTTTGGGCCTACACAACGTTTTCCTTTGATTTGAACGAGTGATCTACTTTTTGACCCCGGATGACCCAATTTATAACTTTGACTTAGATTTTGTGGAGATTATTAGTGTGATCAAGTTTCTTAAATATTAGGCCAACATTATTATCTCTAGTGTCTACACAAGGTTTTGCTACAATTTGACCTACATTTGTAGATCATCCATTTAAAACATCGGCTTAAATTTTGTTCAGATGATCACTGTGACCAAGTTTCATAATGTCAAAATTGTGAGTATTTCTCCCGCATCATTAGAATCACGTATATCAAAATTAACGTATACTGCCCAAACACAAATATATTTTTTCCATTAGACACACATTCAAGTACAGTAGAAACTCCCTAATCCGAACTCCCTCCGGACTGCCCAAAAATTTCGGATTGGAGAGGATTTCGGATTAGAGAGGTTTTTAATATTTCAGTGTCTAACTGTTACCAAGATAATCTACTAGTATATATATTGAAAACTACAGGAGCTGTAGTATACATGTATTCCTATATATTATTGAGCTGTATTTCCTTGGCCATAATAAATAAGTTACAATAATATTATACTAAAATAAGTTTGTAATCAAATTATTTATTTCTTAATGAAAACTTAATATAAACTTTCGAAATCAATTGCGTTTTCCTAATTACATTGCGTTATACCCACTGTTTCACCATGACCACTTACAATTCAAGCTGAGTCCATGTATAGAAAATGACATGTTAGTTGTGTAAAGGTGTTAAAAGTCATGTACATTGTACCATACTTTTCAATTATATTGATAGATATAAAGGGGTCATTCTGCATCAATAGACAATAGGTTGTTTACAAAGTGTCACCTTTTATGGTACAAACAGAAACAATGGAGTGTATTGTCACCAGTCAGTTATGGTGCACTCTGTTGAAATATTTGACAATTTAATATACAGTCCGGTACATATTTTTGAATTTCGGATTACGGAGTTCAATTTATTAACAAAATACCAATTCCGGACTGAAATCTTAGTTCGGATTAGAGAGGATTTCGGATTGGAGAGGTTTCGGATTGCAGAGTTTTTTCATGAAGCATTATATAAGAATATAGAAGGAAAAAAATTGGGACCTTGAAAATTTTTCGGATTGTGGAGGATTTCGGATTAGAGAGGTTTCGGATTAGGGAGTTTTTACTGTATATAACACATGATATGTGTAACATTTAAACACATTGAATTAATATTTAAGAAACCAATAAAACGTATGTTTCCCCTTCTAAGTGTTGTTTTGAGTCATTTTGTCGACATTTGAATAGATAGTATATCTACACGTATTACGGGATATTATATGAAAAAAAATTGCCTGATGATAATATCATTATTTGTATTCGATAGAGGACGGTTGTATCAGTAGAATTATAAAAACTTAAAATTCCCCAAGTAGTATGAAATAAGAAAAGTGACCTTAAACATGTAGATTGTTTTGCATTTTCCACACTGAAATTGCATTTTTGACGTTCTGTCTGTAGTTGGCAATAGTGTGAAGATGATAAAAATGCAAAGAAACTATTTTTTTTAATTTGTTTGAGGTTGACCATATTGTTTTTAAATTCAATGACTGGACCAAATATGCGTATTGCGACTTTATGATATGTACGACTCGTACGGCATAATACATGTGATCTTGTTTCCAGCACATATCGTTTCTAGCACATACATTTGTATCTTCCAATAGGTTTGTTCAAGGTCAGTAGTACATACGCAAATATTAAATCCTAGATCAGTTTGTAAAAACTTTCTATTGGCAAATTTAGTTTTGAACTAAGATTTGAACTGGCGTTCGTACCTGGATTTTAAATGGGTTTATTGGTATTGTTTGGTCCAGGAGTCAGGTTTGTCTAAGTGAACACATCAAGACAATCAAATCCCTTACAGACCTTTAGTTTTAACAAAACTGTGTTGTGACCACAGTATCCGATATTTGACGTAGTTGCACTCAACTAAAAACGCAGCTTCAACGAAATTGAACGAAAGAAAACATACTCGTTATTTAGACATTATTGTCTGCACAGACACTGCAAAATGGTATTTAATTGTACAAAACTATTTACATGAAGTCATGAAATGTACGGATATAGACGGTTTGCAAATAAACCCGCTCCCATCAATATAAAGTTACATTCAGAAATCAAAGCTTTAAAGAAGTTTTAATCACAGTAATTTCAAAGAACGTTATATTATAGAATGGAACAATTACCTCGAACATATACGATTGACGTCTGGTATTACATACATCTAAAGTATATTACATATCGTTTGTGTGCTTGCTGTCTGTGACAATGAATAGGATAATAGAACGTCGAAAATGAAAAGGAAAAATGCCTTATACCATAAAAGTAAAATGTAGGTAGGTAGACACGACATTGACCGCACATTACCTCATAACGACGATCGCAATAACAATGTAACAAGACACGTAGGCGTAATTGGAAACATGTGAAGGAAAAGAAAATAAGACATTTTCTGAATGTATAACCCCTGATAACATATTATTATATATATGGTAGGATGAAATGGCATTTGTTAATCATCATGTTTTTGTCAATAAGAATTTATTTTGAAGATTATCCTGTTGTTTCGTGTTCATCCTTGAGGTTGTTTGGTTGAGATTGAGATTTCGTGTTTATGTTACTGATCATTTATATTTGTTCAATTTTGTTTTTCTTCTTACTCTAGCGTAAATATTGCATTCTCTCAATCATGTTTATTATTATATTGTTGTAAGTCAAAGTAATAGTGCTATGCCACAGAAGTAAATTGTAGGCAAGTGCGTGTACTATACCAGGCAAAAAGAGAAACACCTACAGTCAACATATAATGTTATATAACGCTTCTTTTGTGGCTACTAAATAACATTAGTTACGTATTGTTTGCCATTACAACAGAAGCATCTTGACAATGGGCAATATCATAAATGACTTTTCTACTTGGAATCTTCAACCATCAGGCGGGTGTCACTTATCACAGGAGCATGCAACTGTATTAAGTAAGGCTGTGTAAGCAACTTTGACACTTTTTGTAAGACAAAACTCAATGTAATTGAATTTCGAATTATTTCAATTTTCTTGGAGAATTATTATAGTTACTACAGGAATCTTAACTTTCTCATATTGATACACCTGTCATTTTAATTAGTTATTTAAAAAATAAAAACACAACAAACGAGTTTAATTGAAAACCGTGGTTCTAATTATTTTGATTTTGCCATAATGCAAGCTAAAACGGAAACAAACTGATTGAATACTTATAATACGGCAAGTCGAAGTTATCCTCAGAAAGTTTGAAGCAAGTGCTACAATTTAATAACTCTTGACACACCATTCCGGATGGTACCGCCTGGCATGGTGGTGGCAGCGAGAGAAGATTTCGCGAGTCCATATTTCGCTTAGTACTTCTAAATTTGTGAATGCAAACACTTAACAAATTCTAGTAGCCTATGACATGATGATTCACTACTTCGGGTGTGCATAGTTAATACATAATGCAACATACATAGATCTTTTTGGCAGATTAAAATTGTATTATAGATTGAATGCATCGATTTTGTAGTCTGGTAAATTGGCATTCACATTGGGTAGAACGGTCACAAGATCTACTTTACTATTTAATTTCACATCATACTACTTTGACTAGTGGCACTATAAATAATCTGTACATAATCTTAATTGATTCTCACACAAACGTTTCCTCTTCATAGACACATAATGCAGTAAGTTTGTTATAATTAATTTACGAAGCAATATGATACATAAGTAGATTAAAGAGAACTCATCATTAACTTAAGAAACAACGAATTAAGCAAAAACACTCATAAATCAACACATATCGTTGGCTTATAAAGAGAAAGTCGTAATTACAACTTACGATCTTGTAAGACTGATACATATTTAAATCGGCATCATATGGCGCTTCTTATTTTCATGAACATCGGAGCTTGTCATGTTGACCTAAATGAAGTTGTAAAAACTTGTTTTTCCTAAAGTAAAGAGTATTTGTCAGACATGATTTTCCTGTTTCTCAAAATATCGATTTTGTACTTACGACCTTCTCATTCTAAGCCAGCGATAAAACGAACTACTAATGAAGTTATATCGGATTTAAATCATAATCGATTATATTATGAAATCGGTTTGTATTAACGATTCGATTTTATCGATTATTATTGGCACAATCGTTACGGACAGTTTGTGTGTTGAGCGACGATTGACTGATAATGTGTAATAGTGTTCAAGTACAAAATATATAGCTTTAAATGGTCAAGTAGACTTGCCCACCATAGAATGAAGAGAGAAAAGTCCCGTTATCGTTTATTTGTACGAGGGTCATTCAAAATATACGTAGACAACATCGATTGTTAAACTATCATCCGAATTTCATCACAATTGGTAGAAACCTTTCGAGAATTTATGGGTGTATCGTTTGAGACTATGTAGTTCTGTGTTTCAATTTATGACGTCATATTTAACACCGTTACAGAGATATCTGCTATCGTGCAAAGTCACTTGGAAAGAAAACGTGAAGTCACCTTAAGCCAGGGGACAAGTCTTGAAATTATGTGTTGCGCTTTGTATAAACATACATACTTAAAATGTACTTGAATCGTTGCCGAAAATTGGAAACTTCACCTAGAGGACGTGCCGGAACATCATGTAAAACATACAAGTACAGTACATTGTATATCCCATGATTTAATCATCTTAATCATCAGCTTGAATATGTTCCCCAGTCAAAATTTCGCTATTCAGGACGTCGAAACTTTGATATTGGTGCGATTTTGGTACGTGAGTAAAATCTCGAAACTACAAATGAAATTATGTATGCTTTTTGTTCTTTTTTGAAAGTTTAATCCGTCGTTGTAAATTGCTCATTATACAGAATGGTTGCTTGGTGACTGGGTTGTACGATGAATATTATTGTGAGCATTTAGAAAATGTTATGTGGTTATCGAAACAGATGACGTCAACAATGACGTCTGGACTTGCACCGTGGTCACTATACGTGCAATGCATAAAACAAGATCCTCATATAACCGTCTGTCCGATTTTTACGAGACTTTAGGACTTTGGCGAATGAAGGTGGTGCTACAACAAAATAAATAATCATTGATTTATCTGAAAAAATAAGCTAGCAAATAGATTTGTCTACCTCCTTTTTGAATGCCCCTCGTAGGTATCTCTAAGGGTGACATTATGTATGCTACGGTGCTATCAATCACTTCCTTATACTACTATGTGCATTCTTCAAGACTTAACTCATCGTTCGCTTACTTGTGTCACGCCATATATTCTATTTATACGGTTTGCTATCTCTATAACAAAACAATAACTTGTGGCACAATAGTTAGTGCTAATTGAATTTTTGCCCTTAGACTAACACATTACACGATCTCCTAAATTTTTGTCCGTTCATGATAATTCCATGATTTGTTATTTAATTTCGACATACAATTGTACATTATTATGCTTAGAGTCATTAAAGGCTGATTGTAAAATTATAATTCCGATGATACATCATACCAGGGTCTCTGTAAATAAACCTTTAAAGTAAGAGTCAGTTAGCTAAGCATAATTCTATAAAACCGTCAACAACATTAGGAATTAGGTGACAGGAATTTTGACAAGACTATCCGAGAAATATGTGAATCCGGATATTATGTTTATAGAAAATCCAGAAGTTACGGAAACAGGTTTTGTGGAATCCTAATCTTCTTGACTAATAATTTATTGTCAGAATATGTGGGACATTTTTCTTTTAAAGCAGCAACGCACTGAACTACGAAAACAAAACATGGTTCCGTCAACATCTGTATTTGTCATCATGAATAGCCACGCTATTATTACTGTATTTGCAATTCTCTTAAACTAGTATGGTCAATACAAAAACAGGCATGCCTGCCTGACTTGGACAGTGGGACAAAACCACCCCATCATCGTTTGCTGCGTTTCATTCGGTATCTTGGGACCACCGTTCTTTTTGTTATTTCTTTGTATTATTGGGTCATCCTGCATTTTTGCGGCGGAGTTTCGAGGTTTTTATCATTTATTTGGGTTGTGTGGACATTGCTCCATGTAGTTGTGTTGTGTTGTGTTGTTACTGCTTTCTGAACTCGACAGGTTAAGTCCAGGGATGCCTCCAGTGTCCGATTTCCTCATACTTTCCCATCTAAATCACCCGAGGGTGGGATTTCTGGCGAGTCTTTACGGTAACACGTGGTGATGTTCGACCGAGTTGAGACGTTGTTAATTGTTTACTGAAGATTAAGTTAGTAAAGGTAAATAATATTTTTAAAACGTGCATGATAAATTTAATGTAATATTAATTCTACCTTATCAAAACTTTATATTTCACCGAGAAAATCGTAATACTTTATTGTCATAGTGTTGTCATATTTGGATAATGAATATGTTTAGATTGGTGATATCAGTATATTGAACGCTTGGAATATGCCCTACTACCGTGTAATTAAAACATCGCTACTTCGTCTCCTGTGTCATGCTTACACTGTTAGTTTGCATGCAGTGTGCACTTAGCAGTTTTTTGAAAGTACGACTTAACGTATAACATAATAATTAAATGACTTTTTCCGAAATGATGCTTTGAGTCATTAAATTTACTCTCGAGGTGGAAATATGTTTATCTTAATTGGTACATACAATTGTTCATGTTCAATCTTATAAATTGCTGGCAACGATTTTCAGGAAAATTAACAACATAAATGTGCTACTGTAGAATCAGAAATTTTCTTGCGGGTTTAATCAGCACATTGCACGTATTCTTAAGGTTATATTGGCACAAGGATGGTAAAAACAGATTTGTTTTATTACAATAACCAATAAGTCACAAGCACAAAATAATATTCGTGAACAGTTGTAGAATACTTAATGTGCAAATATTTTGTCTCAAGAAAAAATAACAGTTTGCATCTAGTAAATACCAGAATATGACTTACAAATTATTAACTTTTAGTAATGCGATTGTTTTATGTACTATTTATTAAAATGTCGGATGTGTCAAAACTGGGTGGCCTGAGTCTGCATTTACAAAGTTAGTGAAACTAGTTTGCTAAAACTAGCTAGTGTTATTTCCTTGTGAGCATCCTGCTCTTTTGCAAAAGGGACTGGTTTTTTAATTATTTCGTTGGGTTATGTGTTGGCATTGCTCCGTGCAGTTGTGTTATGTTATTACTTTTTTCTGAGTTCGGTCGGTTGAGTTGAGTGCTGCCTTCCCTCCGTTATTATCTTGATCGTCGTAAAATACTATTCCTTCATCTTACTTATCCGTAGATAAATGAGATATTTCAATTGACTTATCCGCTAAATAACAAGCACGGATGACGCGGAAGAATACCAACGCTTTGGTTAATGAACTAGCATTATATCGTTAAACGTAGTACTTACCACAATTCTTAGAAGGAAGTAGAAATGGATTTCCTGGTATTTTCTCCAACAACTGACCTAAAGGTCACCCTGTGTTCTCATGTCAAGTTATGATAATAACATTGATTTTGTAGTTTAGATACTAATATTGGTGCATTTGTTATATTGACGACTGTTTTGTTCGTACGGAAAATATTTCAATATACATTCTGGTTAAGGATTGTCATAGGATATTTACATTCAGTTTGTGTACGTGTTATATGCATAGTGTTGCCCATATTTGGAAAATTGTCAAACATGATTTGTAATGATAGAACCGGGGACATGTTGCAATTGTATTTCACTTATACATGTAGACCAGCTAGAGCGTGTTAATGTGGGGATATCATTGAATTCCTGGTTGTTTCTCTAACTGACCTGCAGATCACCCTAACTTCTCAATTTAGGTCATACCAATGAACATTTATTTGGTAGTTAGGCTAATGTTGTATTTGTTTTTTACCTTCTGTTCTCTGAATTTACAAAAAAGCAATGTGCATTCTGACATAGGACTGTAATTGAATATTAAGATTCAGTCCGTGAATGTGACACATGCAGTGTGTTGTCAATATTCGTCGATTGATTTACCATGGAAACAAAAACCTCAAATAATTTTACTTATATTTATATAACCAGGGACTTGTTGAACCAGGGACATGTTGCAATTGTCAAGATGAACTATTCCCACACACCTGTTAGAAGCATTTTTCTGCGGGGGATAACATGTTGGCATTACCAGCTGTTATTCGTGATTATCTGTTATCCATATTTCAGGAAACAAAATGGACACTAACAAAACAATACAGTGGGATTGGCTCAAATAGCCACAGATAAAGCGGACGAAGAGATCGGTTTTTTTGTGTTAAATGACCATTTTCCAGGTGTAAAACGCGTGCTCCTTCTATAATTGAATAAGACAGTATATGTTATCATTTCTGTTGAATTATTATCATTATTATACCATATTTATATAGCCCTTTTTTCATGTATACACACGTTCAAAAGTGCTGTACAATCTCTTTGTGCTCACGGTGGTCCCATGAGACCGAATGAAACCGAATGAAACGTAGCCAAGACCCGAGTAAATCCAATTAGTACATACTTTTTAATCAGTTGAAATCGTCAGACAATATTGTTGTGTCTGATTGTTCGTCAATTACGCAATAGGTTGCATGTTTGCTGACACATCAGTTTAATTTGTCTTCAGGTGGCACTAGACAATTGCGTTATGATATCGCGTATGCAAACAATCAAATATCACATTTTTTTGTAATTAGTGTATCCATTAAACACGCTAATAAACACTTTAAACGATAAGAACACCTGTGAGATGATATGCGCGGTATAATATAATATTCATGTTTGACATTTCATTTTACAAGTAGTATAATATTCGTGACAAAATCTAGGGCATATGAGTGTGCAACTAAAACATATAAAAATTAGCTATTATTCGTCATTGAATTGTTTACGTTCAATATTTTCATGGAGTTACATTCAGTATATACGGTCCATGATATTTTCAAGCATTGTACATTTATAAAACATACTGATGTTAAAAGTAGTAAGGACTACTTTTGTTTTCATTGTACAAGGTTTTCCGGCTATACTTATAGCATTTTGTGACAACACGTTTATTGACATAAATTACCCTTACTCGTATATCATTGATACAGGAAATGCAATTTCGTTTAAATTGGCGACAGGTGGCAACTACAAATTAAAGAATTTTACTTCCCACACATAAGCACGCACTACATTTAAAATAACTCATCTTATTTTATACATAGATAAACATGGAGAAGATATATAGAGGAATATTATGATAAATACATGTATTGTATCATATCCCATATATTATAAGACAGCTTAATGAGAACTATTCGCCTAAAGTCATATGGAAAACATCCCTTTTCAACAGGCGAGTCAATAAACAATAGAACAAGTATGTTTTCTTTTTGCGTGTCTTTCTTGTACGGAAAATGTATCGGATGCATTAGCAACAGCAGCCGATTAAAGAAACGAATAATACTCGTTATCGTGTAAATAAAGGCCACATATACTAGAAAATAAGCTCAAATGAACTTTTTACAGCAAATTCTTTTTCATGCTCTATTGAAATTGTTTATTTCGTTTCTAGTATATTAGTGTTGTCTTCATTGTCCGATTTGTTACCACGAAACACGTACGGGTATATTGGTGTTTCAAACAGATAGAAATGACTAGCTCCAATTCGCTGGAATGAGAAGGTCGTAAGTACCGACCTTATAAGACTCATATTTGAAATATGCGTCACATTGGGTGTCCATGTATATGAAACTCGGAAAATGAGGTCATGTTGACCAAACTTAAGATTGTTTTTAGACAGTTGATTCTTTTTTCTCAAAATAACGTTTTTGTATTAACTTCATTCTAAGCAAGAGAAATGACAACGTTTTAAAACGAGACTGCCCATCTGAGTACATGACTATGTAAGTACAAAAAATGTATTTCATAGTTGCTTCAAGCAGACGTTTACATATGTCTTGATTCAACCGCGTTGTTGTTATTGTTGTTTTTATTATATTACAAGCTATTTGCTGGCATGCTATTTATTGGGGAGAATTGCGTGGCAATATTAATAGCATATAATTTAATAAATAGTTTATAAAACATACACAGCAGCCCTGTGTCCAAGATAGAATAACAAAAACGTTTAGACAACGTTACGAACATTCCATCACGTCAGTCTGCCTTGGACGCAGGACTGTTAATAAACATTATATCAATAACGGCTCTTAACAATTATTTTAAATGTAATGAACGCTTATTGAAATACTGTATCCCTTATGTGTATTTCATGTGTATTAAATGGTGCGTTGTGGCAATACACAGAACAAAATTTCTAATTGGTCACCTAACATATTGACAATATTTCAGTCAATGATTATTTAAAATATATTCTGTCAATAGTAAACGTGTAAAATAAATGTGTAAACAAAACACACATGAACGTTTGATGCAGATTCTGCTATTCTCACGCTCAATTATTGGAGATACTAAACAACAACCCTCAGAACCAGAAATCACATAAAATATGAATAAATGCATTTATAAAGAGCAATATTTTTAAACATAAAACATAATTAACTATCATCTTGCATGGACGAGTAGGCAGTAATTAATTCATATGGCAAAGTTATACTCCAATAGGTTGTTTGGTTGAGGCGGAGGAATGAAATAAAAACATCTGGATTTCTGACAGTAACAAGGCGCCATAGGAAATCAATGTCGCACCAAAATTTGAAACGCACTGATGACTTGCCATAGTTGAAGCGAAATGAAGATAACTAATAAAGACTTATTTATTACTCGTGGGTATCGTTATTATGAGACTTTAATGTTGTTCTATTTTCAATTAAAAGGGAGGTAATTTTAGTTTCAACTTCAAAGCTGTATATCTTGGTAACGCTCAATTATTTTATCAATAGTGTTTGTTTTTCTGTTTGGGCGGTCACAAATTGGTTTGTATTTTTACAGTTTATCACATTTCCACTGACGGGTTTTGCATTAAACATAGAAAACCTGTCTCGACAACAAGGGTCATAACGCAGAACAAGTTACAAGGCTATGTAAAACACGGATTGGATATCATACACAAACCCGAATGAGTTAGGTACACTAAATATATTTCTTAATAGTTATGTACAAACATAAGTGAGTTTAAAAAGTGACCAAGTAGAAATTTTGCTAAGTGTATTTTGAATGGGTTTCTAACTTTATAATTTAAACTGCAGTTTTTTTTGTAAACAATATCGGCACATTGCATGATCACCACATAAAGTCACCCATACCTGAAACATAAATTGTTGTGTACGTGCCTCAGAGGACTACATAGTGTGTTCGTATGGTTGTACCTCTCTGACAATAAATGCTTCAAACAAAATAATGTATCATGCATCAGATGCATTGTTTTAGGTTTTCTACTGCGTAAATGACGATGTTGGTTTGTTTTCAAAAGGGAACTTAAACCTTTATTATTTACCCAGCAACAGTTTTCATGGAATAATCCATTTTTCTCCTCCTCCTAACTATTTCGGCCATGCGTTTAAACTTATTATCATAACAAATGCACATGAAATGATTACCATAGGTAGAAACTTACATCGCGCGTGTTTTATACAAGCGCTATGAACCTTTTTAAAACTATCTATAAATATGACTTGTATTCAGTGAAATAATTCAAACTATATGTATAACAACACCTCAGTCAATTGATTGAAATAATTAATGCCATTCTTTGATTGCCACATGTAAGTCAATTTAGTTGGGAATGGGACATTCGTCTGGGAATGTAGATAAGTATTTGGTTTATATCGTCGATATTCCCGGAAGTGGTTGGTCAGACCCGCAAAAACATTTCTAACCCACACGACTATCTTTTTTGTATCGTCTGTGCGGTTACATTTTTATGTGACACTGGATACGGTCAAGGCATGCAGAACAGTTGTCAGGTCAGTTGTTATGTGAATACTGACCGTCATATATAAGACTGAATTATTGATGAATGACAACGTAACGAACGATTGAATCAACGACCGTATATTATGTGCCTACACCAGCTGCCTACATACAACATTTAGGAGATTGTAGGTAATACATGGACGATTTGACGCTCGCTCCATACTGTTATATGGACATGTATAGGACATGTATACTAGAAACGAAGGTAATCTTCTTATGCATCAAGCCATGGCAATATCAATTATTAATTGTTGCTGTGTCAACTCGACACGCAGTGCAACACCACAGACGCAGAAGTGATATATATTATGTCGTTTATGGTCGTTGCTTGACATAGTGACAGGGTTTTTCGCAAAATTTGAAGTATTTGATTCGCTGCATTTTATTCATCAACATCTAAGACATATAAGCCATATATAGATGCATACCGAACATTAATCAGATGGAATCCAATAAGATATTTTCTTAAAATGTCTGACGCATGCAGTATCCACTGGGATTTAGATTTAATTAGGCACACATCAGCGACACTGTATGAAAGATGAGACAGATATCAAAGCTGATGAAGTTGAAGATGTTACTGAGCGAAACGGGCGAATAAGTAGTATGCACTGTTCTAAATGTTTAATGAAACAATTCTGATTTTATTTTTATGACTATGACATTAACATTACTTCTTAAAGGGAGAATTTAAATAGTTCCGCGGATTGATAAACCCCATCTTTTAACGAGACGATAGTTTAACTCGTGTTTGAGTTTTATCAATACGCAACAAACGATTACGAAGACAGGACTGCTGTTGCCAAAAAATGACCACGTGACGTATTGTGTTTTTTTCAGAAGAACTAACTTCAACGAAAATGGCAGTAATTTCTTAATGTTCAGTCTTAATGTACAGTCTAGAGTGATATCGGAATATAGACGTTTAATGGATCTCAGAAGTAATCTAGTTAATGTTATTTTCTGTGACAGATGAAAGTATCTGCTATATGTTTGAATACGTCTCCTTTCAATCATCATACTTTATTTACTTGATCCATTTGAAGCTATAAGGGGTTTAGTACACGACTAAATGATAGGAAAGTTAATACCAATTTGACTTGACATTGTCAGTCGATCATGATGAAGTGCAACGCATGTGAAATAACACTTTGTAAATTCATCCTCATGTTTCCTAATGGGAATTCGAAAATATCGGAAACATTGTATTAAATGTCCTGACATCATTTAACTCAAATGTTGAAGCTTAATGACTTTTATGTTTTGTTGTGGTTTTCTAAGCTGTTAACATAGATGCTTCTTCATGAACATTTAAACAAGTTAACCAGACATGAGCACTATTTTATCAAAAGATTAACTGAATTGTAAACCTATGCTAAAATTTAAATATGATGTCGTTTTTATTGCTGCCTTCCATGTCCGATCTCCTTATATATTTTATATGTCAACACTGTCTTAAATACTTTATAGTTTCTCATTTTTAAATATACTTCGCAATTATTGTTGAAACCAAGTCTAGTTCACAGCAGAGGGCTTACCATGTGCTAAGACAATATAACTACGAAGAAACAAATGTCTAAAACACTTAACTTAACTCGACATTTAGTACGAGTGAGTTAACGACATCCCGCTAAACGTATTGAACCTTTATTCGTGTATTCGCAGCTGCTGTTCTCACTAGGGTGGCAGTAATGATGTAGCAAATCAAACCTACTGTCCGGTATAACTGATGAATGTTCTGAACGGAAATACATTCCTGATGTCTGTCACAGTCAGTGAATAAATTTCATAGATGGATGTGTTCATGTTCTGCGTTGTCAACGTCTGTTACATTTCAAACTTCAGAATTAAGAGTTCGTATTGGGTTTGGTTTCGTTGTATCTATTTACAGAATTACACACACGTTTAGATATATATGTATACAAGTCTATATTTATTCCCATCATGTCCGCCTTTTGTCAAATTAAATTTAATTCCATTAGGCCGACAACTTTTTCTCCGCTTGGCTTGGTTTACCGTCTACAAACCGTCTATAATGTATCTGTAGTAGTTTTTAAAATCGTGTTTCCACAGAAGTCGCTTCTGGTTGACATAAATTAAGTTCCTCAATCATTGGGAATGGAAAGGCAATTGCATTTAATCTGTAACAGGTGGCGAACACAAATTGAAGTCGAACAAAAATAGTCTTTATTTCCCAAGCGCAATCACACAATGTCTTTAAAATAACAAGTCAATTACACATTGTACGTGTTACACATGCTAGTATATGTATATATATATATATATTATACTAGCAAAAATGAGATATATTTCATGACGATAAAAACGCTTGCGTTTATTGTACTGATCGTTAAAATAGCAAAACAGGAATAACACATGTAGCTACAGCGAAACGCGGCTTTCAGTGGTCAATTGTCAACATAACAAACAGCAAAACAACAATAAAAAATTCCATTGACCAAGTTCTTTCTGCTTGGCTAATTCGCATTAAAATGTCCTAGACTTTTGTTCACTCTCCTTTTATTACGTACGGAAATATTTTAATGCATTGCATTTCTAAACACTACCACAGAAAATTAGAAATACAAATTCACTTTCCATTGTATCGTTTTAAACAAAATACGATCATACATACTGTATAGCGGGTATATTTCACGGTGTGCAATTTTCGCGTTAATAGGATCCTTTTGAATTCACGGTGTCTTGATTTCGCGCTAACGGTCTGGACCGCGAAATTAAAACCTTGTTGGTAAACATGGAATGGGAGGTAAACGTTAGAGTACGAGTATAATAGTCGCTACTGATCTCGGGGTTGTGGGTTCGAATCCCGGGCTGGCCAACTAAAATTACTGATAGTCTTTCGGATGAGACTTTAAATCGAGGTCCCATGTATGGGTACTATACATATGGCATGCCAAAAGAATCAGAGATGCTTCTCGAATTAGGGCATCTTCTGTATCATGCACTATCCCCAAAATACTATAAGTACTAAAAGTATTATTGAGGCCTTGCCCATAAGGATAATCCGGTGACGAGTATGAAGAAACGCAATAAATCAAACATACTTATCATTAACTGCTAACATTAGAAAAATATGTAGATCTATTTACAAACAAATAATTATTTCAGCAAACATTTACACGTTCCGCAAACAACACTGTTATTAAAATTGAACAAGTGTGATTAAACGGCTTACAATTAAACCTTCAAACGATATTGATATGCATGCCTAGAGATTTAAACTCGTTCTTTACAAATAGATAATTTCTAATAATATTTTATACATGTCGTAGTCTATTTATCATTAACGTATTTTACTGAAGCGACACAATGTGTCGTTTTGTACGTCTTGGAAAGTAATGTTGGATTATTTCTTACAGCTCCTTGATGCATTGTCTCCCTTTGTAAAATATATATAGTTTTGGTGATTATTTCGCGGGGTTTAGATTTCGCGCATTCGACGTTAACCGCGAATATAGCGAAAATTAAACCCCCGCGAAATATACCCGCTATACAGTATCTCAAAGACACGCATATTTGTTACATTACAATTGCCCTTGTATAGCTTGGCTACTTTGACACGAGCCGGGCCTATTGATTAGCATACTTTAACAGTCGAAATATTATCTACAATACCACACCGATTGTATGTGTTCATAATCGGGGAGTATCATGAAGACACTCGAGATGTAATACAAACACGAATCTAAAATACCGATATTTCACGAGTTGCTTGCGGAAATTGATATATTCAAAGCAAGAACCTTGAAATATATTCTTGCACAAAGGGCAGGCTCAGGCCAAAAAATCCGAGCTATACATTCATTGATATTTAATATCATCATGTTGCGTTGTTTTCAATATGGCGAATAAGGACATTCGTTACTTTTAAATTTTTCTGTATAATGTATACAAAACCTGTTATTTTTGATGAAGATTAGATTAATACCTTTCATTTGGAAAATTTCCAACAGTTTTGCTCGGCTTGTTTGTAAGATATTCATAGATTTAGGGAACAACCCCTAAAAACTGAAAAATGTAGTTTACAGAAAAAGTTTTGATTCAAAAACAAAAAAAACTTGACATACATAAAATTATGCATGTTAGAAATCAAACAGTAAAGTTTATTATATACTTTGTAAGTTACTAGTATTTGTATTTTTGAATAATATTTTAAAATATGTATTTTTAAAAAAATATGTTTAACGTGAAAAATTTGTTGAACAACATAAGGTTTTATTATATGCAACAAGTACAGTAACAATTATAGAAGTTTCATGGCAAATTTCACATTATATCATTACTTAAATTATTCTTGATAATAAAAGGGCATTTATGTTCATCAGCGAAAATGTATTGGACACTAATTCATAATTAGTGAATTCTAGTTGTCGCAAAATGAACACTAAATATGTCTATACGTTAACTGTAGGCATTTCTGTTATTGCCTGGTATTATAATAAATAAACCAAACAATTGTGTCATTGGAAATTTGAAAAATACAACTCAATAACTGACTGACGGCTCGACATTAGGCAATATCATAAATATAATTTTCTACTTCGAATCTTCAACCATCAGGCGAGCATGTGGCTGTATTTAGTAAGGCTGGGTTAATACATAATGCAACATACATAGATAGTCTGGCAGATTAAAAGTTTACTATGGATGAAACACATCGATTTTGTAGTCTGGTAAATTTACATTCACATGGGTAGAACAGTCACACGATGTTAACATCATACAGCGCTCGTTATGTATATCCCTTTATTTAATCATCTTTTAAAACAACAGCTTGAACATGTCCCCCACAGTCAAAATTTCGCTTTTCCGGACGTCGAAACTTGGATATTGGCGCGTAACATTATAATCCCGATGATACATCATACCAGGGTCGAATGCACAAGCATCTCAATGGAAAAAATAAAAGTTTAAGCGTTCAAAATTTTTGAAGAGGTCATAATGTCGACAAAATAATAAGTTTCCCTCTAAGTTGTTTTTTGAATGTCAGCCGTGGATGTCATGACGTTCAGTCCTGTTATATTTCACAAAATTGCATGAACATTTTGTTGAACGGTTACATTTCTATGTTTTGTAGGGGGAACATTCTACTTTATTCTGTGAACCTATACTTTTACAGCTGTTGACTGAATTCCTTTATGTTAATATCACTTTTTCCGGAGTATTGAATTTGGAAGAAGAATTGAAGCATATTGTTTTGTCTGAACAGCAAGCACTGTAAATAAACCTTTATAGTAAGTGTCAGTTTGCTAAACATAATTCTATAAAACCGTAAACAACATAAGGAACTAGGTGACAGGAATGTTGACAATTCTATCCTAGACGTATGTGAATCCGGATATTATGTTTATAAAAAAATCAGAAGTTACGGAAACAGGTCTTGTGAATTTCTAAACTTCTTGAAAAATTATTTATTGTCTGAATATTTTGGACAGTTTCTTTTTAAGCAACAAATCACTGAACAGTGAAAAGAAAACATGGTTCCGTGAACATCTGTATTTGTCATTATGAATTGTCCCAATATTATTACTGCATTTGCTATTCTTTTAAAATAGTATGGTCAATATAAAAACCGGCATGCCCGCCAGACTTGCACAGTTGGACAAAACCACTTCATCATCGTTTGCTGCGTTTTATTCGGTATATTGGGACCACCGTTCTTTTTGTTATTTCTTTGTAAAATTTGGTCATCCTGCATTTTTGCGGCGGAGATTCGAGCTTTTGATAATATTTTTGGGTTGTGTGGAAATTTGCTCCGTGTAGTTGTGTTGTAAATGCTTTTAGTCCAGTCATTTTAACTTTTAACCTCAAACTAATTGCAAAACAAACAGTTTTGTGTTTATATGGTCCGTAAAGCTGTCCTTAGCAATGTACAAAATGTCCTAATTGAATATTCGTGGGACTTTTTGAGATATTTACAAATATATTGAATTGTCACATGTTTTCGCGATATTTGTCACTTTCGATGTAAATAAATCTTGACTTGAACCAGTAACTTATTTTTACATCGTGCTTAGAGGTCGCAATTTTGGTCTGATTTTTATGAAACTTGGCAGCAATGATCATCGGAAGCTAATCTAGGTAAAATAAAATTGTGAGTTAACCGGAGCAAAAATCTAGGTCACTAGGTCAAAACATAGAAAAAAACAAAATATAGTCAGCAGGGGTCGCAAATTCAAACTTACACTTGTGAAGTTTAGTCACAATGATCACCTTACAAAAATCATCTTCATGTATGAAATTGGATTAACTTGAGTTTATAACTAGGTCACTAGGTCAAATTATAGAACAAATCTTTAGAAGGCACCTTTTTTACCTAATCTTTATGAAACCATGTCACAGGGATGATGAAGACAAAATGTAGGTCAAATTCAATATTTACTTATCATGAGTTAAAACTATGTCACCAAGTCAAATAATAGCCAAACCTTCATGCGCCAAAAAGTCGCTTCAATTATACTCACCTATTGACCTAATTTTGACCCACATTATTCAATAACATACTTGTCTTAGACTTTTTGAGATGAGCATTGTGACCAAGTTGCATAAATATTAGACCAAAATTTTGTACCTACACAACAGTTTCCTTTGATTTTAACTAGCGACCTACTTTTTGACCCCGGATGACCCAAATTATAACTTTGACCTAGATTTTGTTGATATTATTATTGTGACCAAGCTTTATAAATATAAGGTCAATATTATGACCTCTAGCGACTACACAAGGTTTTGCTACAATTTGACCTAGTGACCTAGTTTTTTACCCTTGATCATCCATTTTCTTCCTTGGCCTAAATTGTGTTCAGATGATCACTCTGACCAAGTTTCATAATCATAAAGTCAAAATTGTGAATACAAATGCAATTGTGGACGAACAGACAAAGAGAACAATCACTATTTCTCCCGAATCGATAGATTCGTGTACATTTTGTATATTGTCATTATTATATACTGTCCAACACAAATATCCTTTTTCCATTAGACATACATGTATACAACACATGATATGTGTACATTTTAAACAAATTGGATTAATATTAAAGAAATGAATACAACTTTTGTTTCCCCTTCAAAGTGCTATTTTGAGTCATTTTTGTCGACATTTGAATGGGTAGTATACCAACACGTAGACTGGCATATATATGAAAAGTAAATTGTCTGATGATAAAATCATATATGTTACTACGCATGTCATTTTATCACAAGGTTTCATCTTAATTACTCGAGGATGGGATTTCTGGCGAGGCTTTCCGGTAACACGTGGTTATAGTGTTCGACCGAGTTGAGACGTTGTTAATTGTTTACTGAAGATCAAGATAGTAAAGGTAAATACTATTTTAAAAACGTGCATGCTAAATAAATTGTAATATTAATTCTGCTACCTAATCAAAACCTATATTTCACCGAGCAAAGATCGAAATGCCGGTAATGCCAGTAATGCCGCCTTAGACAGTTGCTGTGATATTTTGATAATGATGTTTAAATTAGTGATATCAGCATGTTTTATTATGGAACTAAACGCTTGCAATATGCCTTACTACCGTGTAATTAAAGAATCGCTATTTCGATTTTGTCTCCCGTGTCCTGTTTGTACTATTAGTTTGCATGCAGTGTGCTTTGCAGTTTTGTGAAAGCATAATTTATCATTTACAACTGAACGTATAACATAATAATTAATTGAATTTTCGGAAATGATGCATTGAGTCATTAAATTAACTCTCGTGATGGAAATATGCTTATCTTAATTGTTACATACAATTATTCATGCCCAATCTTATAAAATACAGGAAAATAAACAACATAAATGTGCTACTGTACAATCAGAAATTTTCTTGTTTTAATCAACACTTTACATGTATTCTTGGGGTTATATTCGCACAAGAATGGTCATAACAGATTTGTTTTCTTACAATAACCAATAACACACAAGTAAAAATTAATATTCCTAAACAATTTCAGAATAATAAATGCGCGAATATTTTGTATCATGAATTCTGTTATGTTGTTACTGTTTTCTGTGTTCGGCCGGTTATTTGAGTGCTGCAATCCCCTCGTTATTAATTTGATCGTCGTAAATTACACTTCCTCAATCTTACTTATCCGTAGATATAATGAGATTTTTTCAATTGACGTTTCCGATAAGTGACAAGCACGGATGACGCGGAGGAATACCAACGCTTTGGTTAATGAACTAACATTACATCGTTAAACATAGCACTTACAACAATTCTTAGAAGGACGAAGAAATGGAATTCCTAGTATTTTCTCCAACAACTGACCTGTAGGTCACCCTATGTTCTCATGTCATGTTATGATAATGACATTGATTTCATATATTAGATACTAATATTGGTGCATTTGTTATATTGGCGGCTGTTTTGTTTGTTCAGAAAACATTTCAATGTACATTGGATATTTATTTATATTCAGTATGTGTACGTGTTATATACACTGTGTTGTCAATATTTGGAAAATTATCAAACATGATTTGTAATGATAGAACCAGGAACATGTTGCAATTGTGTTATAATTATGGACCAGCTAGAGCGTGTTAGTGTGGGGATGCCATTTAATTCCTGGTTGTTTCTCCAACTGACCCGTAAATCACCCTACCTTCTCATGTCACGTCATGTCAATGAACCTTTATTTGGTATTTAGGCTAATGTTGTATTTGTTTTGAAGCTTCTGTCCTCTGAATTTACAAAAAAGCAATGTGCATTCTGACATAGGATTGTAATGGAATATTAAGATTCAATCTGTGAATGTGACATGCGCTGTTTGTTGTCAATATTCGTCGATTGATTTTCCAGAATTTCTATTAATAGAACAAAGGGACATATTGCAATTGTCAAGATGAACTATTCCGACACATCTGTTAGAAGCATGTTTCTGCGGGGGATGAAATGTTGGCGTTACCAGCTGTTATTTATGATTGTCTGTTGTTCATATTTTAGGATACAGAAATAGGCACGAACAAATGTATAGTGGGATGGGCTCAAATAGCAATAAGTAATGAAGAAGAAATAATTGGTTTAATGTATCCAAAAGTATTAAATCTCAACGTGCTGTTTTAAACAACACTTTAAATGAATAACCAACATTTTTTCTGTTTTTAATGACCACTTGTCAGGTGTAAAATTTGTATTCCTTCTATAATTGAAAATGACAGTATATGTTATAAAACACGTACTCGGGACCTGTCATATTAAGCCTCATGTCTGGTGAATTATTATCATTATTATACCATATTTATATAGCCCTTTTTTCATGTATACACATGTTCAAAAGTGCTGTACAATCTCTTTGAGCTCACGGTGATCCCATGAGACCGAATGAAACAGATCGAAACGTAGCCAAGACCCGAGGAGTAAATCCAATTAGTACATACTTTCTTAATCAGTTGAAATCGTCAGACAATATTGTTGTGTCTGATTGTTCGTCAATTACGCAATATGTTGCATGTTTGCTGACACATCAACTTAATTTGTCTTCAGGTGACACTAGACAATTGAGTAATGATATCGCGTATGCAAACAATCAAATATCACTTTTTTTTTCTAATTAGTGTATCCATTAAACACGCTAATAAACACTTTAAACGATAAGAACACCTGTGAGATGATATGCGCGGTATAATATAATCTTCATGTTTGACATTTCATTTTACAGAACAGAACAGAACAGAACATATCTTTTATTCTATCTCAATGCATACAAACATGCAAATATGAGGAACACAACAAAGAATAATACACGAGGCTACAAAACATGAAATGGGAATAAATAGTAAACATGAATGAGAGTAGATATAAGTATAATACCATAATATTTCCCAAAGAACATATGATATACCATAAATATCTAAGTGTAACATTTAAATGTTGGATCTGACATTTTGTAGAATTATCTTTTCAGATTTACTGAGATTAAGAAAAACCGATTTGTTTTTTGTACACATAAGTTCCTCTAGTTTAAAAGTATTTGGACGTCTATAGAAATATGGTTTGATAAATTGTCTTCTTTCGTCTGAAAAGTGTTGGCATTCAAATAAATAATGGAATTCATCCCCTATTCAGGTTCTACGATAGGTACAGGTTCTTTCATTGATTGGTAATCTTGTCCAATTTCCAGTTTCGATAGGTAATCGATGGTTCCTAGTTCTGAATTTGATAAAATAATGTAATAAAGATGGTTGCAGTATAGATAAGTAAGTTTCAATACCAAACGATTTCTTAAATGCCCTGTAAAATATGCTGTTACTTGAATTTTCTATTTGTGAATACCAATTGTTCAAGAATAGATCTTTTAATTTTTGTTTAATCGTAATTTTTAACCATTTTTCATTGGGAAAGTATGATCGGTCCAGACATTTATTAGGCAACATTTAATCAGAATTGATTTCACATTGTACAACCATGGGTATTTTATTTTAAGCATGTCATCATTTAGTGCTTCTGCTGATCGTAGAATATGTTTATATACTTCAGATGATAATTTGTTAATATTATTGCCTTCAATTACACAAAGTCTTGACCAAAATGATATTATATTTTCTTCAATATCTATTGATATTGGCATACATCCTGTTTCCCCATAAACGAAATAGTTTGGAGTAGATCTTTTTAATTTCAGTATATATTTCAGAAATTTTAATTGTACGCGCTCTATTACATCAAGTTTACCATAACCCCAAATTCCAGCACCATAACGTAAAATAGGTTTTACAGTTTTATTAAAAAGATCTATTTGTAAGTCTACTGGAAGGTTAAGCCGATTAGAATTTTTTATAAGACTATACATTGCCTTTGTTGCCTGGTTTGAAATGTGTTTTTTACAACTAAAGAACGAACCACATCTATTAAAATACAGCCCGAGATATTTATATTCATTTACAACCTCTAGTGCTTCATTGTTAAAAGTAAAATTATATACTGGTTGTCTACCTTTAGAAAAAACTACATTTTTTGTTTTCGTGGTGTTAACCTTAAGTTTCCAAGTATCGCAATACTGTCCATAAGTGTTTAAAGCTTCCTGCAAATCAGTCGCGGTTTCTGCCATTATAACAGTATCATCGGCATAGAGTAAAATAAAAATCTTTAGTAGATCTAATAGTTCATCTTGCATTATGATTCCTTGAACATTACTATTATTCTGGAAAAAATCTTTTAAGTCATTTAAATAAAGTGAAAACAGCATTGGTGATAAATTTTCCCCTTGGCGAACACCAATGTTGCAAGCAAAAAAGTTAGACGTTTTTGAATTGGCTTTAACACATGATTTGATACTACTATACATATTTCGTATTACATGGAGACACTTTCCATTTATTCGAGTATTCATCAGTTTTTCCCATAAACCATTTCTCCAAATCGTGTCGAATGCCTGTTTCAGATCTATAAATGAGCAGAATAGTTTCTGTTTGTTATTGTTTAGGTACTGAATTATGTGGTGTAAAATGAATAGATTATCTGCTGTTGAGTATCCTTTGCGAAATCCCGCTTGTACATTATTTAAAATCTCATTCGACTCCGCATAGTCAGTGATTCTTTTATTTAATATACTAGTGAATACTTTCCCTAAACAGCTTAGCAACTTTATAGGTCGATAATTTTCAGGTTTTGTTATGTCACCTTTGTTTTTGTATATTGGATTGATAACACCTATAGCCCATTGTTCTGGGATTACACCGGTGTCAAAGATAAAATTAAAGAGTTTAGAATAGATATGTTTCATCAATGGCAATGTTGCTTTCAATTGTTCATTTACTATTTTATCATGTCCACTTGCTTTATTGTTTTTTAAAGTTCTTATTGCATTTTCTATTTCTTTTTCGGTAATCGGGACGTTAATTTCTTCGTTTATTTCATTTTCAAAATCCCTATGATTACCGTCATGATTATTAGTATCATCAACATCAGTATTGTTAATGTTTCTAAAGAAATCATATAAATCAGTTATTTTTGCTTCACTTTTTTGTTGTGGCTTACCATTTAAGATTTTCCAATATTTTCGCGGGTCTTTACTTTTTACATTTCGCAATTTCTTAATGTTTGAGCGAATATCTTTATTATAAAATTCATTTAATGTACTTTTATACCTTTTTGCGGTTCTCTTCAGAGTTTCTTTATTTTCATTATTCTTTCTTAATTTATATAAGTACTCGGCAGTGTGAAATTGTTTCCTGGCATTTTTGCACTTTGGTCCAAACCAAGTCTTCGAGTGAGGTTCAGTAGTTTTTGTATTGGTATCTAGTTTCGAGTAACCGAAGGTTTCACATGACGTCCTTAGGAACAATGACGATATATCATTAACTACATCGTTCACCCTAACCTGTGTAAAGGTCGTATCAAGTAAAATGTTATCAAGAGTATTGTGTATATTTTGCAGTTTTTGTTTATCAATATTGTCAACGAATTCACTTGCTTTAGTTTTGTCCCAAAGTTTAATAGATGGTTCTTGTCCATCATTGTCATTGTTGTATTTATCTAGTTTACACTTTAAGTTTAGTTCAACTGGATTATGTACATCTGATAACAACGGACAAAAGTCCAGCACTTGTAATGAAGATACATATTTAAATAGATTAGAGTTACAAATAAAATAGTCGACAACGCTTGTGCTTTTGCAAGTCGTTTGTCCTGGGATATCCGAGACCGTTCTGCCATTTAGAATATAACAATTATTCATTTTCAAAAATTCAAGCAATTGGTACCCATAATTGTTTGAAGATCTATCGTTATTAACACGTGCTAAATTTATACTTGCAGACATTTCAAATTTACTCATTTCAATATTATATTCCGAAGAAATTTCGTCCAAATTTTGACTTTCGAAAAAATCAGTATCAACAATAATATAATCATTAAGGCCCTTGGTTATTGAATTAAAATCGCCGAATAAACAAAACGTATCATATTTCCGCAAAAACATGTTAACATCATTTTGGATTTCTAGGAATGGATCTTCTAAAGAAAATTCCGAATACAAATAGTATGATATTCGTGACAAAATCTAGGGCACATGAGTGTGCAACTAAAACATATAAAAATTAGCTATTATTCGTCATTGAATTGTTTACGTTCAATATTTTCATGGAGTTACATTCAGTAGTTACGGTCCATGATATTTTCAAGCATTGTACATTTAAAAAACATACTGATGTTAAAAGTAGTAAGGACTACTTTTCAATGTGCAAGGTTTTCCGTCTATACTTATAGCATTTTGCGACAACATGTTTATTGACATAAATTACCCTTATGTATCATTGATACAGGAAAAGCAATTTCGTTTAAATTGGCGACAGGTGGTAACTACAAATTAAAGAATTTTACTACCCACACACAATCATGCAACACAGTAAAATAACTCATCTTATTTGTTACACAGATAAACATGGAGAAGATGTATAGAGACAGCTTCTGGAGAAATATTTACCTAAACTCATATGGAAAACATCCCTTTTTAACAGGCGAGTCGCTTTACAATAGAACAAATATGTATTTTTAGCGTGTCTTTCTTTTACGGAAAATGTATCGGATGCATTGGCAATATCAGCTGTTTACAGAAGTGAATGATACTCATTATCGTGTAAACAATGGCCACGTATACTAGAAAATAAGCTCAAATGAACTTTTTTCAGCAATTGACATTGCTAATTTATTACATAATCTCATTCAGGCAATTGGTTCAATAGATTCGTATACGGGTGTGAGATATACGGATTAGTTATATCTGTCTTTAGTATTTTATTGTGTCATGTCAACATCTGATTGCAACAGACTCGAAGCATCCCAGTAGTTGACACCAAAACGCAATTAAGGCTTCACATGACAACCGGTGATTATCAGTTTTACCCTGTCATGTTAATCTCCAGGCATTGGTACTTTGTATCATGAAAGCCGTCACTGTTATAACATGTACGCAGTATTCGCTTTTCCGTGTTACCCACAAAATTAGAGATGGGCTGGTTTGGACGCCAGATATAGCCTCGCATACACGTACACGTATCTGTTAAAAACCAATAAGTCTGTTCCGAAAGAGCTAAGGCAGCGCGCCCGTATTCATTGTATCTCACAGAATCACTGGAACTTCATTTAACTTGCATTGCCAATTAGGATCAAAATGCACTCAACTGAGTCTTTCACCTAGCTTACTCTGTTGTTACTGTTAAAGCTACAATCCCTGGTCTTACTTATACATAGCTTTCTGAGACGTATCTCGATATAAAACATACACAACACCCCTGTGTCCAAGGTAGAATAACAAAAACATTTAGACAACGATACGAACATTCCATCACGTCAGTCTTACCTTGGACGCAGGCCTGTTAATAAACATTATATCAATAACGACTCTTTACAATACTTTTAAATGTAATGAACGCTTATTGAAATACTGTATCCCTTATAAGTTTTTCATGTGTATTAAATGATGTGTTGTGGCAATATTTTGAATGGGTTTCTAACTTTCTAATTTGAAATGCAGTTTTGTTTTGTAAACAATATCGGCCCATTGCATGATCACCACACAAAGTCACTCATGCTTGAAACGTAAATTGTTCTGTATGTGCCTCAGGGGACTACATAAGGTGTTGGTATGGTTGTACCTCTCTGACAATAAAATACTTCAAACAAAATAATGTATCGTGCATCAGATGCATTGTTTTAGGTTTTCCACAGCGTAAATGACGATGTTGGTTTGTTTACAAAAGGGAACTTACTCCTTTATAATTTACCAAGCAGCAGTTTTCATGGAATAATCAATTTATCTCATCCACTAACTATTTCGGCCATGCGTTTAAACTTAATATCATAACAAATGCACACGAAATCATTACCATAGGTAAAAACTAACACCGCGCGTGTTTTATATAAGCGCTATGAACCTTTTTAAAACCACTTATAAATATGACTTGAATTTAGTGAAATAATTCAAACTATATGCATATCCACACCTCGGTCAATTGATTGAAATAATAAGGGTCATTCTTTGAAAGCCACCTGTAAGTCAATTTAGTTGGGAATGGGACATTCGTCTTGGAATGTAGATCAGTATTTGGTTTGTATCGTCGATATTCCCGGAAGGGGTTGGTCAGACCCGAAAACATTACTAACCTACACGACTATCTTTTTTTGTATCGTCTGTGTGGTTACATTTTTCTGTGACATTGGATACGGTCAAGGCATGTAGAACAGTTGTCAGGTCAGTTGTAATGTGAATACTGACCGTCATATATAAGACTGAATTATTGATGAATGGCAACGTAACGAACGATTGAATCAACGACCGTATATTATGTGCATACACCAGCTGCCTACATACAACCCTTAGGAGATTGTAGCTTATACATGGACGATTTGACGCTCGCTCCAAACTGTTATATGGACATGCATAAGATATACTAGAAACGAAGATAATCTTCTTATACATAAATTCCTGGCAATATCAATTATTTATTGTTGCTGTGTCAACTCGACACACAGTTCAACACCACTGACGCAGAAGTGATATATATTATGTCGTTCATGGTCGTTGCTCGACATAGTGACAGAGTGTTTCGCAAAATTTGAAATATTTGATTCCCTGCATTTTATTCATCAACACCTAAGACATATAGGCCATATATAGATGCATACTGAACATTAATCAGACGGAATCCAATGAGATATGTTCCTAAAATTTCTGATGCGTGCAGTTTCCACTGGGATTTAGATTTAATTAGGCACACATCAGCGACACAGTATGAAAGATGAGACAGATATCAAAGTTGATGAAGTTGAAGATGTTACAGAGCAAAACGGGTGAATAAGTAGTAAGCACTGTTCTAAATGTTTAACGAAACAATTCTGATTTTATGACTATGACATGAACATAACTTCTTAAAGGGTGAATTTAAATAGTTCCACGGATTGACAAACCCCATCTTTTAACGAGACGATAGTTGTTTTCGTGTTTGAGTTTTATCGTCACAAACGATAACGAAGACAGGACTGATGTTGCCAAATAACGACCATGTGACGTACTGTTATTTTTTCAGAAGAACTAACTTCAACGAAAATGGCAGTAATTTCTTAATGTACAGTCTTAATGCACAGCTTAGAGTGATATAGGAATATAGACGTTTAATGGATCTCAGAAGTAATCTAGTTAATGTTATTTTCTGTGACAGATGAAAGTATTTGCTATATGCTTGAATACGTCTCCTTTCAATCATCATACTTTATTTACTTGATCTAGTTGAAGCTATGAGGGGTTTATCACACGACTAAAGGATATGAAATTTAATACCAATTTGACTTGACATTGTCAGTCGATCATGATGAAGTGCAACGCATGTGAAATAACACTTTGTAAATTCATCCTCATGTTTCCTAATGGGAATTCGAAAATATTGGAAACATTGTATTAAATGTCCTGACATCATTTAAATAAATGTTGAAGTTTAATGACTTATGTTTTGTTGTGGTTTTCGAAGCTGTAAGCATAGATGCTTTTTCATGAACATCGAAACAAATTAACCAGACATGAGTGCTGTTTTATCAAAAGATTAACTGAATTGTAAACCTATGCTTAAATTTAAATATGATGTCGTTTTTATTGCTGCCTTCCATGTCCGATCTCCTTATATATTTTATATGTCAACACTGTGTTAAATACTTTGTAGGTTTTCATTTTTAAATAGACTTGTCAATTATTGTTGAAACCAAGTCTAGTTCACAGCAGAGGGCTAACCATGTGCTAATTTTGGATACCGAATAACTACGAAGAAACAAGTGTCGAAAACACTTATCTTAGTGTTATTTTTTGGAAGGGAATACTCGACATTTGGTACGAGTGAGTTAAGGGCATCCCGCAAAACCTATTGAACATATATTCGTGTATTCGCAGCTGCTGTTGTCACTAGGGTGACAGTTATGTCGTAGCAAATCAAACCTACTGTCCGGTATAATTGATGAATGTTCTAAACCGAAATACATTCCTGATGTCTGTCACAGTCAGGGAATAAATTTCATAGATGGATGTGTTCATGTTCCGCATTGTCAAAGTCTGTTACATTTCAAACTTCTGAATTGAGAGTTCGCATTGGGTTTGGTTTCAGCATATTTATTTACTAAATTACACACACGTACAGATATATATGTATACAAGTCTATATTTATTCACATCATGTCCGCCTTTTGTCAAATTATATTTAATTCCATAAGGCCGACCTTTTTTTTTCTCCGCTTGGCCTAGGTGAAAGATACTACAGCTAAATGTGACCATAAACGAATTGTTGTTTTCAAGGTTTACCGTCTATAATGTATCTGTAGTAGTTTTTAAAATCGTGTTTCCACAGAAGTCATTTTTGGTAGACATAAATTAAATTTTTCAATCATTGGGGATGGAAAGGCAATTGCATTTAATCTGTAACAGGTGGCGAACACAAATTGAAGTCGAACAAAAATAGTCTTTATTTCCCAAGCGCAATCACGCAATGTCTTTAAAATAACTCATCAATTACATATAATACGTGTTACACATGCTAGTATATATATATATAATTATTTTTGCTATCTCATATATCATGACGATAAAAGTGCTTGCGTTTATTGTACTGATCGTTATTAGCAAAAAAGGAACAACACATGTAGCTACAGCGAAACGCGTCTTTGAGTTTAATTGTCAACATAACAAACAGAAAAACAACAATTAAAATGTTTCCATTGACCAAGCTCTTTCTGCTTGGCAAATTCGCATTAAAATGTCCTTGACTTTTGTAAACTCTCATTTTATTACGTACGGATTTTTTTTAATTCATCGCATTTAATTCATCGCATCGCACTGAACAACTACCACAGAAAATTTACAAATTAACGTTCTATGTATAAGAAGAAGAGGGAGGCCTACAAATTCCTGGCGCAGAACACTGGACATTGAGCTTCGAAAGACAAGGATGTCATGGGGAGAAGCAAAAGCCCGGGCTATGGACCGAATAAGATGGAGAGCTGTGGTTAAGGCCCTATGCTCCGACCATAGAGAAAATGAATAAGTAAGTAACGTTCTATGTAATTTTCCTTTTGTATCATTTTAAACAAGATACGACCATATACGCCTACTTGTTACATTACAATGGCACTTGTACATTTATCACAAAGCGATTATGCAAAACTGAACGCATGATAAACCGTTCATACACGTTTATATGTTTAAAATATCATCAAACAATATGAACACATTTAAGGTATATTTGGGGTTTGGAAAGAGACCAATTAGAACAGATATTGAGCGAATAAGTGTACTGTGTGCAATGTTCGTAGTACGTTGTCAGGGATTGTCAATTGGTTTATATGTGCATGTACCATAATGAATTCACATAAAGCAACTGTTTTTCAAAGTATTCAAAATATATATATAGTTAGTTTAGTAAACGCGGTTCCGTATTAATCACTTCTGATGGACATATTTATGTTTAACTTTCTTTGAGGTAGGAAAAACTGTGTCATACAAATTGGAAACATATGGTAAAAACAAATTTCAGTCGAACAAAAATAATCGTAACTGCTAAAGCACAATCACGCAACGTTTTTAAAATAGCTCATTCCACATTTTCACATGAATGTAGAAAATATATTATAAATGGGAACAATGTTGGTTTTGATAAATATGAAACCTTATGTCATTGTGGAGAGATCATATTCAACATTTCCACGAGTTAAACGAATAATACTAAGTATTTATTTTTCTTAGTTAACAATTGTTGTAAATAAGTTCACCTCATATAAAGTTTCAATGTAACAAACAACAGAACTTTGGCTGAATATACACGTATAAAGTATCCATTGAACAAGTTCTTGCTGCTTGGCAAATTCGAATATAAATGCCCTTGACGTTTGTAAAAACAAACTCCCCTATTATGGTGCACATAATATAACGCGTTATTGCTTATCTTACCTTATCGTGACTCCTTCTATATATGTTTAATGATTACATTCAATGTATAGAATGATCAACATTACCGCAATTCGTGCCATAGAAATCGTATAATTATGTGAAAATAACACATCAAACACGGAATAATATGACATGAAAAACATTCATTATAATTATTCTGTCTGGAAAACATTATGCTATTGACATTTACTGGCTATTTCAGGCAGGACTAGGGAGTGTGGTCATGAATGAAAATATAATTGAGCCGCGATCTAAGAAAAGGGCCCTTAATGACATTGACATCAAATTGAGAAAATTGAGTTTAAAGTTACGACATCATTTTTGTGAATTTCAGAATGAGGTAGAAAATGCTCAAAATTCTTTTATGTTGTATCCTGCCACATAAATGTTGCCTTGTAACATTCTTATAATGAAGTTCTATACTAACACATGAAGCCTATATTTTTGGGTTAAAACATGGCAAAATACAAACAAAAGTGAGGATTTTTGGAATCGGCAGACCACATGGTCTTTTACAGTCCTATTTTATTGAAAACCACTGCAGTATGAGTGTAGTATCTTGTAGTGTTATAAAGCATATGAAATTACGAGTTATTGGTAAAATCCTTCAAAATATAAACACAAATGGTGATTTTTGGAATCGGTTTACTGTAATGCCATTTATTATGTTATTTGATTATAAATCAGTATGATGGACACATGTTGTCTGCCTGCATAAGATATGGAAAATCTGATGTCTTACATGTTGTCCATTTTCAAACATTTTTGGGGCAAAAACATTGTAAAATTAAACAAAAGGGGGGATTTTTGCAATCGATTGACCACATGGTCATTTACAGTTGTATTTTATTGAAAACCACTGCAATATGAGTGTAATATCTTGTAGTGTTATATAGTATATGAAATTATCAGTTATTGATCAAGATACGATATTTTGGGGTAAAATCCTTAAAAAAATAAACACAAATGGTGATTTTTGGAATCGGTTTACTGTGATGCCATTTATTATGTTATTTGCTTATAAATCAGTATGATGGACACATTAAGTTTGCCTGTGTAAGATATGGAAAATCTGATGTCTTAAATGTTGTCCATATTCAGACATTTTTGGGGCAAAAACATTGTAAAATTAAACAAAAGTGAGGATTTTTGGAATCGATTGATCACATTGACATTTATAATCGTATTATATCTAAAACAACTGCAATTAATTTGTAGTAATTTTAAGTTTTATTTATCAAATAATACATTATCCATTTGGATCACTATATGATATTTTGGGGTAAAATCGTACAAATTATAAACTAAAATGGTGATTTTTGGAATCGTTTTCTACAATGTCATTAATCACATTATTTAGTAATAAAGCACTAAGATATGCACATGATGTCTTTCCGCTTAAGATATTTACGATCTAGTTTCAAAGTGATATGCGTCTTGAGCTACTTTTGGGGTAAAACGGTCCAAAATATTAACAAAAGTGGGGATTTTTGGAATCAATTGATCACAATGTTATTCATAATCATACTTTATCAAACATAACTGCAATTGGTTTGTAATAACTTGTAGTCTTATATATAGTAAGAAATCGATAACTTAAAGCTTCTGTTAAGGATACCATGTTTTGGGGGTAAAATGTTACAAAATATAAAATAAATTGATGATTTCTGGAATCGGTTTAACCATAACACCATAAAATGTGCTATTTGATAATGAAACAATACGAATAGGCACATGTTGACATTCCGTACAAACCTTAATACTCTATTCTAAAATGTTGATCATTGTGTGATAGTTTTGGGGTAAAATATTATAAAATATAAACGTAAGTGAAGTAATTTTGAATCAGAAAGACCATATCATTATTAATCATAGCATTTAATAATAACTTACTGTGTTAGGTTGGTGGTAACAATATGCTTAATACATCAAAACATTTCTGTATAAAGCGAGTAACGTGTGTTAAATGCGATATTTTGGGATAAACCTTGAAAAATGTAAACGTAAAACCAGTTTATTGGAATCTGCTATCTACAATGGTGTAAATAATTTAATTTCGATATAAGGCCTGAAATATGTACATACTGATTGGCTTTTACAGCCTTCGAACTTAAGTGACAGACAATCAAGACAATAAGACTTTTGGGTGTTAAACTAAGTCAGATATAAACAAAAAATGAGGAATTTTGGAATCGATAGAACACTAAACCATTAATTAGTATGGGTGATTAATAGCAATGTAATGGGTTAGAAGTCTCCTGTAGTACACTTTTGAATAACATATCAAAACATCAAATATCTTCATTTCGTAGAAAAGTCAATGTTTGGATGTAAATCCTAACATACTATATTTTTGGAACTGTGCTGCCATTAATGATGTTATGAAATAAATATCAATAATTTCGTAATCAATTTGCCATCAAATATCATGGTATGCCGAAATTGGTTTATATAAGTAAAACTATGTGCGAAAACCAGACAATGAAGAACATGAAGTTTAACATAAACATGCCACTAAAGATTGCAAGCAAGACAGAGGCCTACATGTTTGAATCAACGATCCTTTGTATTATATTTACATCTATGTTGCCATGACAACCACTGAATTTGTCAGAATGAAACAATATTCAAGCGTACATGTAATCATTATATTTTTTTCCTTCAAATTCTATATACAAAATTTCATACACGTACATTGGAAAGTCTTTCAGTTATGACAGGATTCCAGATTTTGAAGTATTTTCACTATTGCAGTATCCATAGCAACCACATTTTTTGTTAAAATGAATTTATATTTAGATGTTCATATTCTTCTTATTGACACCTACCTTCATACCAGGTTTCGTTAATCGAGCTTTGAAACTGTATGAGTAATTTCAGTACCCAGTCTTTTTTTACATATTTTCACTATTTCGGTCTCCATAGCAACCAAAATTACAGACACAATAAAAAATAGGATGTGCATAATACCCTTTATTGCCCCTTATCCAAATATCAAATTTGCTAAACATAACTTCAAAGATGTTTTAGTTATGTCAGGATCCAGATTTTTGACGAACTAACTGACTAACGAAATGACTGACAGACGGAGGGCAAACCGATAGGCCCCGTTTGAAAACCAGTTGGGGACTAATTTACATACATACACTGAAATAAAATAACTTCTGAATTCAGTATTACTGTTCTGCTCCAATCATATACTGCATTTATTTAATACAATGTCCATGTATTGCAGTTGTAATATTTTCCTGATCATTAATAGTAAACCAGATAATTTTGCATATTTTAGTAATTGAGTAAATGGTTGCTATGGCAACAAAAATAAGATAAAGGTATATTTGTACACACAAATGTTACTCCTCATAAATAAGTATCATTATTCGAATGATAAATTCAATCCGAGCAGATTAACAGCAGTGTGAAAATGCCACTTAAATACCAAACAGTAACAAAATATGTCCATGTTGAGATATCCGTTTTTTTTGCCAAAAATGTTCATGTCATTGTATCCTTTAAAAGGTCATAAAATTGTTAATAATTGAACAATTGACAAAAATCTTTCTTTCTTGTACACAGGAAAGATAGATTATTCGGAAATTGCAAAAAAATGAAAATCGAAAATTTTTCATGAAGGGCCCTTTTCTCAGATCGCGCTATACAAATAACAATGATACCCGGTTCAGTAAATTGTATATTTATTACAAATGTTGGCGCGAGAAAGTCCTTATTTATAAACTGATTAGTCCGCCACAAGACAGCAGAATAATTTCGTAATTTGCATTAGTATTTGACTTCTTACAAAACAATCAACGTACTTTCTAATGTGTGACTAAGAAGGAATCATTTATTAAACTCCACTTGTGTAATTTATCTTTATGAGACGCATATCGCACGTGGTCATTATTCAAATCAAGCAAAGTAAGAAGTCAGAGTATATTATGAGTCACCCGAATATTAGTAAACTTGATTTATGCAGCTTGAAATATAACAAACGTTGACATAGCGGAACACAAACGCAACAATCTATGACATATATCCACTGTGATTGTATTACCTGTCTTTACCGGGAGTAGGTTTGATTTGCCACCTCGTTACTGTCACCATAGTGACAATAGTAGCTGTGAATTCACTAAAATGTTCTAAAAGTGATGTAAGGTATATGTGGGATGCCCAAATGCGTACCAAATGTCGAGTATAATTAAAGTATCTCCTTTAATATTCACTGAAATAACTTGGTGTTTTAGACACTTGTTTCTTTTTAACTGTTATGTTTCCAAATCTAGCCTTCAGTTGTGATGGAGAGCTTTAACATTACGTCAAGACTTGACAGAACCTATTATCAAAACAGAAAGAGGAACAATAAAGCAATTAAGACATTGTGGTTACATTGCGAAATGTTCTGGACTGGATAGATTCTGGTTTGTCTTACATGCGAGTTTCTATTTTATAACGAATCGCAACCTCATTACAAAGTACAATACCAACTTGACATTTACTCACACATATTTACTATATTATACCACAAAAAATGTTGAGAACATATAGGGAAAATTGGGCAAAATATTAAGTTTTTGTTGAATTGTGTTCGAGTTAAGACAAAATTCAGATTTGAGCCCTAAATTATAACTGCAGCACAGTACATTTTGCGATACCGAATATGAATGGCCCCTCACAGGAAACAATTTAATCGCATGCGCAAAACTATTAGAAGAACAAGCCATTTGTACAGACGTTTTGAGTTTCTTAAATGACACTGACCTTAATAGGAAGATTGTTAAAAGTATTTTCGGTTTACACTGATGTAACCAATTGTAATGTCTTTAATTTATTGTACGATTTTATTCATTTACTGAACATGCATTTTGCTGTCATAACTTTTCTCATTGGCCAACGACTTTATTTTGATTATGACTCTCGGTATCCCGTTTCAAATTTTACTCGACATTGGTGTATATAAGGTTTATTTTGAAATCATTATTCACTTTGCCCATCAGTTTACAAATGTACATGCATATATACACCAATATCATATTATGTTCCAATACAGTAAAGTTACAGTAACATATACTCGGTCATGAAGCCCCGGATCACGCAATCTCAAAGCTCTATCTAGAGTATATTCAAACACAAATATCCATTTTCCATTAGGCACACATGTATATAACACATGATATGTAAACATTTTAAACAAATTAGATAAATATTAAAGAAATGAATAAAACGTATGTTTCCCCTTACAAATGTTATTTTGTCTGTCATTGGCAATAGTCTGTAAATGATTAAAATACAAAGAAAATCTGCTTTGCAATTTGTTTGAGGTTGACCATTCTTTTAGCTTCAATGACTGGACTATAGTGACAATTCGTATAGCTCACATACAAAATGTTTTACTTAATTTTGTTAGCATAGACACTACCGTATCGCCGTGGATATTTTCCTATTATTTGCTCTTCAATCCAATCAAGTAAATAAAGTGCGATTGTATTATTTTGGTATAGTTTATGTGGATCATTTACTATTATCAATGGTTATTGAACTAAATAAACAATAAGTGTCCGGTACTGAAAATATGAAATGATGGTCGTTTTGAAGCAAACAAAACATTTTGGGGCCTTTCTTTTTCTATATTTGAAATAAAGAAATATTTCTATTTGCAAATCGTTCCTGATACTTTACTGGTCAGTTTGATATGTTACATTATATACTTTGTGCAAAATTTTGCATTTTCAAAAATGTCCAAAAATATTTTGCCGATGCGTTATTATGCAAAATTTCAAAATGGCGTCAAAATTTTTCCCCAAGAGATTTTTCTTGGGACTTTTTTCTGTTGTTCTGGAGCACTTGGGGAGTAGAAATCCGAAGAGTTTGATAACATCTGAATTTTTTCCCCAGGTTCGACCTATTCTACTGGCCTATTGGTATAAGACGACGTAATCAAGCCTACTTTAAATACCTTCATCTGTCACACACAATAACGGTAACAAGATTACTGTAAACCTAGAAACTTTCGCGGCTAGAAACTTTCGCGTTTTGCCGATTGTCGGCATATTCGCGGCTACAAACTTTCGCTTTTTTTTAGTCTCCCGCGAACTCCGCGAAAACTAAGTCGCATAGTGACAGAATTATTGATATTGTAACCTGTCACATACAATGACCGGTTCGTATATAATTGTTTCTTAATTATAGTTCTCACCTTTGTTAAACCCTCTCAAACTCTTTTTGATGTAGATAGTTACCTATTGTATTGTTTACAAAAATTGCAAACAACGCTGGTAATGTTTTCACAGTTTTTTGACGCTATCAGTCATTTTGTATTATGACATACCCGGTAATAAACAGCGCTTTTTACACGCGTGTTCATATATTTACTTTACTTACTAGCTTACTTATATTGAGTGTATTGTTAAACACGTTTTCAAGAAGTGTTTTCATTATTGCATCGTGGTCATAAATGGCTTTATTCAGAAAAAGTACATACACTTAACATTCCATATTTCGACAAAATAGCACTTATAATACGGTCTTATAAACGTCGTACCAAAATTATGAATTTCCTTCAAAAACGAGAAACTTTCGCGTTTTTCTTGGCCTGGACTTGTTCGCGGCTATTTACTTTCGCGGATTTTTACAAACCGCGAACACCGCGAACTTAAATCGCGCGAAATAATTTCTAGGTTTACAGTAACTTCTCAGATCTATTAAACGACCTATTCTGATATAACACTAAACTGCACATCAATAAATAGACTGTCACCAAATTATTATCGCTTTCGTTGCAGTAAATGATTTCGAAATTTTCGAATGCGTGATTGGTATTTGGCGACAACAGTTCGTATGTTGTGGCGAAACAAAACATATATCAGCGGTCATCATGAGAAGTCGTAATTGCGTTTTAATGTCATCTACTGTGAATGCTTGGGTTCTGTTGCAATCAGATGCAGCATGACACCATAAAGAGACTCCAGAGACAACTAATCCGAAAATCTCACACCCGTACTATACGCGAGTCTGTTAGATTTAGTATAGCCCGAAGGAGATTATGTGTTAAATTAGCAATGCCAATTGCTGAAAAGGTGTTCATTTGAGTTCATTGTCTCTCATACGTAGACAATTACTTACACGATGTCGGGTGTGATTGGTTTCTTCATGCTATTATCTAGCCGTTTATGACCAATGTGTGGATAATTAAAAAGAAAGCCTTCAGAAAGGATACCCGTTGCATGCACGATCCTACGCATGATGAACAATGCGCCTTTCAATCTATGTTATTCTATGCGATCATTAAAGCACCATGTGCCATTTACATGCAATTAATTCAAGTAGATAGAATCTATAATGTACATACTTTGACCGGTGCCAATAATCAATAGATTGTAGCAGACGGAGACGTTAGTCAAAGTGCAGTGATCAGTTTTTCATATTGCATCCCAAACGGATTCAATGAAGCGCATATACATTTCCGAAATGCTGTGGTATTCACATGTGTTTGTCTTCTATTTTAGTTACCGCCCTTGTTGCCATCATCTTCTTCCAATTAAGAATCTTCGGCTTAAAAATGTCTTCAATTACTGATGTTTCCGCAATATTTGATGTTCTATAGCATACTACGATCTTCGAAGTTTTCCAGCGAACAAGAAATTAAACACAAAAGACTGTTAACAAATAAATAATATCATGAATAAATATAAGTGAAGGAAAATGTGAGATAGAGAGATGAAAATTAGAAATTCAATCTGCTCAAAGAACAGTTATCTTGTTGATTTTGTTTGGTACTTCTTTTTTATAATGAATCGTCCTAAGTACGATGCCGACTTTCAAGGTGTATTGGTATTTTATTACAGCGCGTGAAGATATAACACAACATCTATGCATGACTGTGTCCCTATATATGAGAAGCTAAATTAAAGCCTCTTTGATGTGCAGACCGACGTGTCAGCGCGATTTGCGTATAATTCAAAGACTTCTCTAACAAGGCAATTTACAGGATTTTAGAAAAAAAGTATTTTCTTTATGAAATGATTGACTACTTTGTCTGATGGTTTGTGATAATCCGAATGGTTGACAATAGACGTCTGATGAGGAGTGTCATGTGTGTCTGGATTTGTAGTTGAGAGACTTGTAGCTTACGGAGAGAAATAAATGTATCTTCAATCACGAGACCTTTGGTACGCTTAAGGAATTTGGGAAGGTTAATTTAGAAATATATTCTTGTTAATGTTAAATATGTCCCCGACTCAATTACACCGTGTTATCTTATATTCTCGTATATTCTTGCTTCAGGTACACTTTAAGTATCACTCACATACAATAAATGCTTTATTAGAATGTCAATTGCAATTTACCTCGGTAGCATCAATGTTGCAATTCATGGTCACTTTGCATTATTACGAAATAACGAAGGACAAACTTATATCGAAGCACTTTAAAAAAAATATATTCTTTGAGTGGCAATTATCTTCTGAATATAAAACATATGTTAGCTTATCTGTGAAATTTGTCGATTTAAATGTAGATACTTGTTCTTTTGTGTGCAATTCGTTTTTGAATAGAGAAACGTATAAACATTTTTAATTCCTCATTTGCCAGGCAACGCCGTAAGAAGGAGAATAAAGTCGTGACCAGGCCAAAATGAAAACGATCCAAAATGAATCTACGTACGATTACTCCTTGTGCGTAGTGATATCAGAGCCTAAAATCAAAACAGGTACATAAATAACAAGGACAAGTACGACGATTTTCTACTGCACACAATACAATGTAACATAGTCGTATTTCTCAGTCCGACGACTAGGACAGTTGACAGATGAATGAGATCATTCGCACATTTTGGATCTAAATATATCTCCTTAAGATGCTACATCGCCCCTTAACGACTCGCTAATTACATTTAGGAATTGTCTAGATGCCGACAGAACATGTGTTGATATACGTTAAGGTATAATACGCATGGACCGTTCATGGATGTTTAAGACTATTTCTAATACCATTGGAACTGTTTCGACATGGAATGTACTGAAGAACTACTTGGACAACTCTCGAGGCTAAGCAATAATTTTAATTATTAAGTTAACCGTTTTAGTAATTATAGAGTAGTATCATTTGGATGAGCAAATATATATCAATCCAGAATATATTTAGTTAATTGAAAGCTACATTTCACCATACTTTGGGCTAATTACATGTGCTATACTTCAAGGAAGCTGTAGAAAATCGTACAGGGAAAGCATCACTCAACATTAACGGCCTAGCAAAGAAATATAAAAACATCAATTACATGTTGTGCCACTATTACACGACACAATGCCAAGACCAACTGTCAAACACCAGCTGGTAAAATTGAAACTATCTAGTTTCAACTACAAGAAATGAATAACGATCCTTCATTGCTCGAAATCTGGAGTCCAACTGATTGACACGATGACATCAACATTGCACAATATATTGATAGGAGACAATATTCTAAAAGCAGTAGATCACAAAACACAAGATGATGGAATATACGTGTACAAAGATATACTCTAATAGGCAACTGCGTGCAAGTATGTACAGTATATGGTTTCTGACAATAAATGATATAATCGACGAAAAGGATAACGTACGGTCTTTAGTCATTCCATGTAGGAGTAGGAAACACAATAATTGTTGGTAACTTGACAGACAAATATCAATTATTTATTGTTAAGGATAATAAATGAGGAACGTAAGAAAGTTGTCCTTCCGGGATATTGCGTAACTGTTATTGTATAATTGCACTGGTGTAGTTAAAAATTAGGAAATTAGACAGGGGAGGTAGCACTCAACCTAACCAGCCAAGCACAGAAATCAGAAACACCACAACACAATTACACTGAGCAATGCCCACACATAAGACCAAGCAACAATTAACAATTCAAGTCCTCGCCGAAACAATTAGCAATTAGCACAATGCAATTCAGTAGTTTTTGTGAAGGTTTTTAAAATACCTCCTTCAAATTTATCCATTCATGTCTTAGTTTAATTGGTTTCTATACGCATGATCTTGTCAGTACTTTTTAAAAGACTATGTTCGTAACATCATAAAGCTTTTACAAATAAGTAAGACCTGCCAGCATGTTCCTTGATAAACCCGCATTGTCTAAGCGAGAATAACTTAAACGGTCTAACAAATAACGACGAAACATCAGATGAAAAAGTATAAATGGTTTTTCAAACAATAAAGTTGCATTGAAGCAATGCGTGGTGGCTTAGAGTTATGTCAGTGCTACCGATATATTATTAAGTCGTCTAGCTAGAATCTGGTTTTGAAGTGACCCAATTAGAGTCTGTAGTTTTGGGTGCAAAAACTTAATTAAAGCGTTTGACGAAATATCGTGGTTGATTATAAAACCAGAATATACATATATGGTGGAATATGATTTTGTACAATAAATGAAGTATTCACGCACTGTATTGTTTTATTTTGGTCAAGATTGTTCATTGCGATCATAATTCCATAATATGATTCATACGGACCGTGTGATAATGTATACTGCCGCATCGAGATAAATGTAGTATAGTAGTATACATGCAATTTCAAGAAAATGAAAATAATCTTTGAAATTGCATTTATTGAGATATTACTTGTTATGTAATTCTATGAATGTGTACGAACATTCAATGTAAAATGTGAGTATTTCATATCGGTATTCTAATTCGTCTTCGTGAACATACGAGAGTATTGTTTCTATCAAATTACTTGTACGTGACATATAAGACGAAATGCAATGATGCGCCAGAACGCTAAGCACACTTAGAGATAGCAAATTAATTACTGCACGTATCATTTTAAATATTTATTAGACCATTGTGCTATTCTTTACACCACCAATATGTGGGTGTTAGTATCGGCGGGTACAAATCCGAAACAACTTAATCTGTTCACCGTATTGAGACACGTTATTGTGTAACTGAAGAAGACACTGGTCTGTAATACAGACATGGTATTGGTATTTAAGAGAACACTATTTAATTTGGCTGCAATATTCCTTCAATGATAAAGATGTATGTAAAATTAGATTTGATGATTCCGATTTTAGCTTAGAATCGTTTTCATTATTTGGCATATATCTACTCGTATATGTTATGTAATTGTTTTCTTCTGTTTACTTCAACATTATTTTGTTATAACGTTAATATAATACGTTTAAATTCGATTTTGAATACATAAGAGGTTTTCACAAACCCGAGTTGACATAAGATTTAGGTGCTTAGTAATGAAACCGAATATGGCCTGAAAACCAGTGTCCCAAAATTAAGACCTTTAAACCACGACAAAATGTTAATGATTCGACTTGAGATCTTATTTCGATGTACTCTTATTTCGATCGTTGGGAATGGTTGTGTTGTAAGGTTATTTTCCAAACATATTTTGTTGAATACCATACCTGAATGCCAGAACTGGTATTTTCCGGAGCAAATAGATCAGTAATGTCAAACATTGAGCTTCTTCAACAACACTTACTGTCATGAAAATTGCGTGAGTCTTTAAAATGGTATTCGATATAGAATAAAGTACACTTCATCTAACGTACTCTTTGGTTTTAAAATTCTTGTATAAAGTATCGAAATAAATTCATTGCGTGTCAACTTGACACTAACTTCTAATTTCAAACTTATAGGAACATATTGATACATCCGATGTTCGTGACTTCAACGTTAGACGACTAGTTAAATATCTCCTTTCATTTAAAGATTAGTATGACTTTGAATGTTGATTAACATAATGGCGCGTGCTAGCGCATACAATTCCTAGAAGTAAGATGTTTGCATATAAAATTGGACCATTTGAAACCGAGGTATAAATACCATATCGAAAGACTAATCATTATAACGAGTGGTTTCACAATGGAAGCCAATAAAATAATCACATTAACAACAGTTTAGAAAAAAAACTTACACCAATTCTCGTTCGTAAGTTCGTAAGATTTTGTTATTTTAAACTGGCCCAACAGGTGAAAATTGTATTATTGTGGCAACATGTGTACGAATATCAAATGTTATTTTTCCTGTATATAATACGAGGTGCCTTTTTTAAAGTTACAGGAAAATTCTCTATAATATTTATCATCTGTTCTAATTATTTCAATTTTGGCACTTATATAGAACAGTGCACAATGTCTAGTATTGTATTTATCAAACGCGAAGGTGTGCCTTATAAAATAGCAATGCTGCCTGCACTCTGATACGTGAAATATGAGTTACGTCCGAGCTCACTACATCAGTTTCCAGTTCCTAAAGAGCCATATGAAATAACAACTATCCAACCAAACCGAAAAGTAGTGTACCACGACTGATACCGTTGCGTTTTAAGTTTTAACCTCAAAATCGCTGCTCGATGCAACGTTTGCACTTGACCACATGTTATTGCTGACCATATGTTATTACATGTTTTAGAGTAAATCACACTAATTCAGTCAAATGACGCACAAAATTCTCGTGCCACAATAATACCAATGTATTATATTATAAAATTGATATGCATTGCTACAAGGGATACCCTTCCGGGATAGCTTTGCCATAGAAATTTAGCAAAAGTCAACAAATGTTGTGAAACTTAGAAAATTACACTCGTGCAACCTTTCAATTGTCATTTTAATCTCTCTAATTCAATATATATGGATGAGCGCATTCGTAAACATTCGGTATACTTCAGGGAACACCTCTGACTGGAATGAAGATATATTAACGATTCTGAATGTCAAATAATAACTTATGTTATACTTGTTTAGCGTAAGTGCATTACACTCTCTTATTTTATGACAATTGTTAGTCGGTCAATCACCAGAGTATTCCCGCGGAAGAATGTTTAGAAATTCAATGTTTTATGCAATCAATAATGTCTGGTACGGTGTAAATTTATTGGTTATTTACCTTTAAATGCAGGTTCGTTTTTCGATGCATTTTAAGACGATCCTATGTAGTGTTTAGCCAATGTTGGCCAATCACTACGTTTTAGCCACATAATTTTCATATACATATGTACGTACACTAACTAATTCTATATGGTAATGCTTAGCCAAATGTGTCGAATATTTACCAATATTAGTGCACTTCCATTATAAGTCTTCTTCAATATCATATGATCAATGGGCCTTTTCCAGCAGTTTGCAACATGTCATGTTGTGACACTCTTGGTGTATGCCTGCAATACGTTTACGTTTCCGAAATCTAAAATATAATGACATATACATATAGACAAATTAATACATACTGAAGGATTGAAGATAAATTACATTTATTTCCAAGTCGTTCATACTGATGTGTAGAGTGACAATGTACATTGGTGCATGATAATGTGATTCATTTAGTTGATGTGGTAGAAGTCAAAGTTCTCGTGTTTTATTTCGTAGTAAATGAGACCCATTTATATTTGACTGTCACTGTTTGTCCACTTCCAATTGACCGCATGTTTCTTTCTTTATTTTATCTATTTTTTAATTTTTATTTCAGACAAATAACACCTATAAAGCCTTTACAATGCAAATATATCACAACAGCAAATGTGACCGTCTCACAAAGACTCCCCAAGAATGCCAGCTACCAATGGACAGCTCTATTTTACTTTGGCTAATAAATTGACGCTCGGTTCGTTATAGAGACGCATAACACACTTCCTATAATCAACCTTAAAGTCCTTTAATTTAACGACAGTTCACCGCGGGGAGAAACACATCAGAGTCGCAATTTGAAAGATATTGCGTGTACGGTTACACCTCATTACATGTACTTGTTGCTTTCAGTAACAAATGTTTTCATATATTTTATACACATCAAATCTATTCATGTTTCTAAATGGTTTAACGTAACAAGTCGTGTTTTCTTAATTCTTTGGCGTGAACATTTGTTTAACTCGAGGACATTTTCAAACTTTGTGCATGCTCGAGCGATTTAATGTACGAGGGATAATCCAAAATAACGTGGACTTTTGCTACAGTTTGTGTATGTTTCAATTAATCATTTACAAACTTATATCAACATTCATCGGAATATGTCAGGCATATTCCTGAAAACAAAATCACGGAAAAATAAGTATTCAGTGAAAAGTTATATGCAATACAAAATGGTCACTAACTGCTACCCGGCGTACGTCAGCGTTGGTTTCATGACGTGTATCAATGCTCGTCACTGTAGCAGTTTTGATCCTGATCTTTTTTATCTAAAATGCAATACAATGATGTAAATAATTACAGCAATATTTTAGATTACATTTGACCTTAAATTGTACAAAATGTTTTTCGTATTCGGCTCCATAGCCACCAGCTAATTTCTTAATAGGTAATAATCGACCAGCGCAAACGTATCGCGGATAACATCACTGTTGTCGCGCCGTAATTTCTATTCCTTCGCGATGATTGCGCTCTCCGATCTTTCTCCGTCCACATATTCACGATGACAACTAAAAATAAGTGCTCAGCTCTAAGAACATATTCTATTAGTTTGCTCAATCATTTTAGCGCAATTGTCTGCATAATTTCCGAGAACAGGGTAGATTTTTACCATTAGTATTCATGTCGGTTTCACGACGTCACTTTAACGTCAGCTACGCAGGTGGTACCGCGCAAAGAAAAATGTGTATGTTCAAAACGCACCGTTCAAGTGAGATCAACTTTGTACAAGTTGTCACCTGCACATCCCATCGTAAGATGGCTACGTTTAGCGAATTTCTTTCTTGGATTTCATTTGATATAAGTGCATATGTAACTAGAGAAAAGTCGCATAAATTGTGTGCGCTGCAGACGCTTTACTATGGTTACAAAAACACGCGGCGTGCTTGATATATTGAGTTAATGTTAAATTTGTTCAATTTATCGTATGCAATAAATGTTCCGATAAACAGTCATGTAAGTATTTGCAAGGAATAACGATGCTGTTTGAAGCAATAGCAAAAGTCCACGTTATTTTTTATCATCCTACGTACATGTACACTCCCAAATACATCTCTTTTAGAACTTTCTGGCAGCTGAAACTATGACTTGCAGTATTGTACTTGAAAGCAAATATGACTTCTCTCTCTTAATAAGCACATGAAAATGCTGTGGTATTTGTCCCCTTCCTTTAGATATATACAAATACTATATCCGGCGGTATGTTCGAATAATTTTCTACTTTTAGCAATACCTTGTTAAACGCAAAGCTCTGTTCAAAGACGAGATACATAACATGAAATAGTTATTAGAGAGAGAAAGCACCAGTCGTCTGTTTCTTGACAAACACATCGAGATTCACTAATCTTAAATAATATTTTAGAATAATAATGAGAAAACAATAACGTTGAACAATGTATACCGGAAAGTTGTCTGGCAGCAGCGATGTGAGGTGGTGTGTCACGGGTCTGTCGGTGATGTAGACATTAGGCCTCTGGTCGTGATCTAGTTTTTGAAATGACCCAAATTGGTTTCTGTATTTTTTATGAAAGAACTTAATGCGATCTATCAATCCTAACGGATTATAGCAATTGTGCTATGGCAGTGCATACAAATTGGGTCATCAAATTGAATATCTGCTCTATTGTTAGCAAAATATGGACATAATTGCATGCTTTCGCCTGGAAAATCCGTATATAGGGCAATAGGTTAGTGCAGACAATTTGATTGTGTCATAAGGTGGATGATTGATTTTATATTCCAAGAACTAGAAGGTCTAACTTAATATTTCCGTCTAGAACTCAACCAAGGTTGTGATCCTACATAAATTCTGAGTTTGCTGAATTATTTACTATTATTGGTGAGAGTTAACTAAAACAGTATTCATTTTGTTTCGAGTGGGCACAGACTCAGTACAACTGATTGTTATATTTGCTACAATGTATGTTTGTGGGCCGAGTACAAATTGTTGGGTTGTCCGGGCTTTGGTTACTACACTGACCACTGGTCTGAACAAAATCAGTAATGCTAAAGAATATTCCAATGATCTGTGAAACGACTTGTACATATTATCGCATTAATTAGTATTTGGATACAAACAAATTCATCTGATGTAGAGGACTTCGGCTTTTAATAATTGGGTTGCGTGTGTAGTTGTTATGTGTTGTTAAATCTATCTGTGCTCTTCTGGTTAAGTTGGGCGATGAACTCCCTGCCCATTTTCCCAGGAAGCTCATATCTTTATACAGCCTTAAAATCAATCTCACTAAAATCAGATCCTACCATAGGTTCCATTTTACGCTGTTAAAACTTGCATCCTGCTAAAGCAGTGACGCTTTATAATAGTTTGATTTTAATGAAAAGCTTTGTTAAAATACTGCGTCAATCCGAATTGCACCGTCTTATTGCCCAATAAGGTTGACGTATTCACTCACGTGACAATGCTATTTCATAACGCGGAAAATATAGCACGTCCTTGGTCTATTTATAGAAACAAATGTAATTACATTTTATTTGATTCTTAGAGTGATCAGTCAAGCAGAAAGCAGAAATAGGTTCATGTTCATTAAGATGTTATCGTTTTAAGTTCTCATTATTGATTCAAGTGAAAATAAAATGTAATTACGTACTGCCTCTTTCGTCCCAAATGTATCAATGACTATACATTGTTGACGATGATTGACTGCATCTATTTGAAATATTTTCATTTTAATTTCACACTTGATTAGCTTTCTATTTATTCACACGTGTAGAACATGGTATGGTAACTTTATAACTGACTACAGAATCGCAGCGGTAGACTGTCATTAGGCTGACCAGTATTCGATTCTCGGACTGTGAAGTTTATGTCCGTCTTTCTGTCTGTTTTAGACGGAATCCTTCGAACGCAACTCATCTGTCGGTGCGTAGACGGATTCTTCACAGTTTTTGCAGGATTTCTTTCAAACTTACACACACGAACAACGTTAACACGTAGATGTGCATGAAGGAAAGGATTAGCGCTCATATTACATTTCTCAAAATTATAAGAAATACTGGTTATGTGATTATATCTTACAATTAAAAATCGGTGTATTAAACTGATTGAAATTAAAAAGGAAACAATTAAGGATTTAAAAGTTATATTACACCATTGGGAAAACGTAATTGCAAATGCATTTGCAATTCGTGGCGTTACTTTTTTACATTATGTGTAATGATCGCATAAACACATTGCTTTATTAAAATTACTAGAAATCAACTAATTCCATAATTCCATTGTAATCTCACAATTTTAAGTGTCACTTCAATTATTATTTGGATTAAATTAAAATACTAATGTTATAATTCTGATTTGTAGATATCGCGCATGAGATGTTCAAATAATATGAAATACTACAGACGGAAATAGAAACATATAATTTAATAAACAAGTTTAAAACGTAAGATAAAATGGGTCATAAGCTCCCAAAGACATTGAAGGTAATTAGTCACATTTTGAAAATGAAATTATTCAGCCGCCTATACAATACAACACAGGCGAGAATCAAGACAATACTATGACAAACATACATGTAAGGAAATATGAACTTAGATTATGCTTAACAAGTTCGAGTAAATCCAGTCATCTTTTAACATAATTTATATGCATGTGAAAAGTACGATTTACATCATGATGGTATATACAAAAATTAATCGGTCTTTATTTCATGCTTATCGGTGGTTTACGGCGGAAATACGCTGGATTATTCGCCGATAATTTCACAGTTCATAATTTCACGCAAACGGACTATTTTTTAAAACAAATTTCCCCGCGGCCAAAACTAAAATAATAAGCATTTTCACTTGCTCTCTTAATCTTTAACACATAACAGAACATTATATGTACATAAATGTAAAACAAATGGACGAAATTGAAGCCATTGCAGAAGATCTATTTGATTGCAACTGGACGCGTGCATGGCGAGCAAACGACGTCACGTAAACCATTTCAGGTATATAGTGGAGTATTTCCATCATTTAAGCTATTTGAAGCATGAAACAAATAGAATATTAGTATTTTACCGTGTATGAACGTTCGATAATTCACCGAGTGAGCAGCTGATTAATATTTACACTCGTGGTTATGCCACTCGTGAAAATATTACATCAGCTGCTCACTCGGTGAATTATCAGCCGATCAAATATGCTATATATCATCGTAAATGTATTAAACCAAACTCAGAAATAACAACATGGGAACATATACCGCGAGGATATTGGGTAAGATCGATCACTAGACCTCCGTACAAATACATTGCATTCATTAAAAAGTTTTAAATAGAAAATGACGCAAGAAGCAACGTATTTGTGTGTCGTTTTTAACTCACCGGTGATCTTTTATAAAGACTCTTTGTCCGTCGTTCATCTGTCAACAATTTCTTCAAATGACTTCTTCTCATCAACCGACTGGCCAAATTTGCTTAAACTTTACAAAACATAACAGAGGAGAAACAAGACGAAACTAAGACATACATACATGTAAAGAAATATGGACTTGTAGATTATTCTTGACCAATTCGATTCAATTCAAATTTAATTCAATTATCTTTAAACATAATTTACCACAATCTGTGTCCGTATAATGCAGGCTTGATCGGATACTGTTGGCTAGCTGATATTACAGACTGGATCGTAAAATATCGCCATTGGAGATGCGAGGTAGCACTTAACCCAACCAGTCGAGCACAGAAATCAGAAACACCACGACACAACTACCCTGAGCAATGCCCGCAGAAACCCATGCCAAAACGGCGACCAAATGAGGCACAACAATCCCGGGGCGTGACCTACTCTAAAACACGAGGACAGTGACCTAACGTTATGCGACTTAAAGAGGCACAATTACGACTTGACCTAGTTAAAACAATGGGCAAGGTAAGACTTACCAATTATAAAGGTTTGATTTACAAGCACGATACTGTCACCATAGTACATGTAACAACATCAGCTGTGAATACACGAATGCAAGTTCTTACCAAATAATGAATATAAGTCAAGTATCTCCTTTTAAGTAAACTGAAATAACCTAGCGTTTTAAACAAGAGACGATAAAGCAGTTATAGGGTGTGTAAGTCTCGTTTACTTTCGTTTTCGAGTTTCGACTTCCGGGGACATCAGAAGACTACAACAACAACAAATGCATTGGAAAGTCAATTAGCTTCAATTCAGCGCTCTCATCGCAAGGAAACTAAATAGTTGTAAAGTTTAAATACACTCTCGTTGACTCCAGGGAGTGAAACAATAGGGATCGGATGATGCAGGTAAGTTTTTAACCAAACCAATTCCGACTGCACTGGGCCGCTGCTTTAGATGGCCTAGATTTGTATGTTCATTATGTCAAATACAGCGATTTATAATATTATTTTTACAAAAAAATGTGCAATTTGTATATGTTTGCTACCGTTTATATCAGTTGAATGGTCAACGAAAAATATAAAACGGCGAATTAGTGTAATGACCTAAGTGTACCAGTACCGGATAACTTGCATTTCGGACGTATATTCATGAAACAGCATTGAGGCTTACTTGAACCCATTTTATTGATTTATTTTTGTTATCTCTCTTAACATAGTTTGACCTACTGCTGTCACAGGTAACAGTATGATTGAAACGAAATTTAAAAAAATGAAATTGAAAAAAATATCCAATTTTTTTCAATTTAATTGTTTTTTAATTTCTTTTTCAATCATACTGTTACCTGTGAATGCAGAAGCATGTCAATCTGAATACATGTATTTATGATATAACAATGTTCATAAGAAATATTGAATTATAAGGCATTGAGCACTGTGGTTGATACATTTGTAGATTGATGCTTTAAAATTATTGTGCTTGGTGTACATGCTAATTTTTTTCGTCTGTCCTTTCATTTATACTGCAGTATGTTCCATGTGCTCTGTATTTTAGTTGCAACATTCTTGTAAAGCTTTTCTAAAATAAAAATCCATGTATGAACAGCAAGTGAGCTGTATTGACAGGTGATCTTGATTTATAATTATAAGTTACATATCTACAAGATTATATTAAAATGCTGTTTTGTAAATAGAATTTTTTTGCATGTGACTTTTCACACATACTTAATAGTATAGTACAAATCATGTTAAATGTATTTGCATTGTTTTTCAGCTCAAAATTGGAAAAGTCTTAAGAGTATAGTTGAAGAGGAAAATAGAAAATTGGGATACAATGATGAGAAAAAGTTATTTACTAAAGAATGTATCATACAAATGAGGTGTGTATGAGCTCAGACCTGTGATTGTTATTATAAAATATTTGACAAAACAAATTAATATTGTGATTCTGGTAACTAATTGAGTGTATATGTATGTAGAATAACACTATTTTTTCAAAATAATTTTAACATCAATGAATTTTATGCATTGGAAATTCCTCAATATGCATGTACATGTAGTGTTACTTATATATAAGCAAATTTATGTGTTGTTAGTGTAGATGTGTAAACATCATTCCCAGCAGACCAGTGTTAGTGAAAACGATCACCAGGATGTCAACCTTGATGACATATTTTATGTATCTCATCTGCTATCATGTGATATATGTTAATCAATAAAAACTGATTTATGTGCATAAACAAGAGTCGTACTTATTAACATACAGTTAAACTTCACTTAAAGACCACCTCAAAATTAAAACCTCCAGTTCCTAGTAAAACCCAATGATTAAATATTGTACTCTTCATTAAGTCCTAAAAACTCTATAATAAATTAATAAAACAGTTAAAGTATGATAAGTTTTTTTATTAATAACCAACTTTGATACTTATGTTTTGAAATTAACAAGGTGGTCTATTAAGTAAGGTTTCACTGTGATGTTTTGTATATGAATGTGCAATATTCTGCCACTTATAACCTGCTGCAGTGGTTATGCGGATTATTTGTAACAAGTAATGTAGGTTCTTTTCCCATTTGCCGCAACATGATAATGCTTCTTTTACTCCAGTCTTGTGGAGATGTTGTTGGTACCTAGTGGAAGTGTAAGTATAAGTACTAGTCTAAGATAGGATACTTATCAGAACACTGGTTAAGATGTTTGGTCATGGTACATGCGAAAAGTGGAGATATTGTGATATGCCATTTAGATCTACAAGCTATTTCCACACTTACTGTAACTTAGTAAGAGGACCTGAGCATTTATGTGTACAAAGATCATATCTTTATCATAAATGCCATGAAGGGGATGGTGGGTGTTTCAAATTTATTTGAGACCACAATCTACCAAATTCACCAAATTGATGTTGTCTAGAGCACACATTTGGAAAAAAGATAATACAAATCTAGCTAGTTCAGTAGATGGCTTACTAGGCCTACTGTTAGTTCAGCAGAATATCATTCCAGATATGTTTTATGCACCAGTCAATTGAAATCCTAACCAAGAGGAAGGGTAGGGCTTTAATTTTTTAAAAACCTGGGTAAAATCCCTCTCTAAAGGGCCTTACATAAGGTAAAATTCCCTGTCCTTAACTAGTGAACATATTCCTGAATGTATTTCCCATCTACATGTATTTAGATGCGAACCAACAGTCCTGCTCTCGCCCCGTAGTGCGGGACATAAACCCGGTTATATCTCCCTGCCTTTTGGGGAGCCAGGGTTTGATTGACTGGTGCAGAATAAATAGAGCACACACTTATAAATCATACTTTATTACTCTGCATATCTTTGGTGTACAAATAAGAAAATCACAACAATCATGCCCCAGCCAGGTGGTGTTGTCACTGTTTTTGGTTCCAAAAAGGCGGTACTCTTCTGTCTCAGCATCAAGACTAGGCCCTCAGTCACATCATAGATCTAAAATTGATATAAATAGAGATTAATTCCATGTTTATAATACCAATACATATGGTTTATATTATAAATGAGATGTTAGATGGCTATGCCAGACAGTAATGTTCGTCACGGCACGTATAAGTGAACTTATGTCCGAATATATGATCATATCCGAAAGCACGTGTACTTAAAATAAAAGTGTGATTATCACCCCGAAATCAAAACAGTCAATGTCAATTATAATACTAGGAAACTGCTATTTAATGCGGTACTGAAGATGCAACAAACACTCACAATAGATGACGATACAGCGCATTTGAAGGTTGTTTTAAATAAATCAACAACGCATCTCGTTACAGACGGCGTGATGTTTTTACCTTGTCTTATACGAGTTGTCCCTCTTTGATGCCTGAATGATCACCGTAGGTACCCAAGGTATCACTCAACTGTAACTATGTGACCAACATATACTTTAACTTCGCTCTTTCGCTTAGTTTGACCATCATCATGATCTTGCTCTATGAAATTATCGTTGCTGTCAAAATTTGACAGGTCCCCGGAAGTGGAATTTATCGCGAAATCCCGTAGTCACGTGACGAGACTTACATACCCTATTGTGGTCACATGACGAATTCTGGACTGGATAGATTCTGGTTTGTCTTACACGCGAATTTCTATTTTATATCGAACCACAACCAAATTGCGAAGTACAATACCAACTTGGCATTTACTCAGCAATATTTACTACATTATACCACATAAAAATGTTGAGAACATGAACGGAAAAATAAAGCAATATGCTAAAAATCTGAGATCAATATTGAGCTTTTGTTGAAATCATTGTTCGAGTTCGAGACAAACATCAACATGTTCTCTTTCACATACTCATACTCCATACTCCATGGTAAAACTTGCAAAACAGTGTTTGTTAAGAATTTTGTATCAAAACTAACATTAACTTGTAGCAAATGATCTAACTTTGTGAATGAACCTCGTATACTATGTTTCCATTCAGTTATAAAGAAGTAACAACATTTTTTTTGTAACGACGAACATGCTCTAACTCGAGTACGGAGCATGGAGCACGCATTCAAGTATTTTAATATCGAGGCAAAATTTTGAGTCCTAAACATCAGCAGCACAATACATTTTGCGATACCGAATTCGACATACCGCTCTCAGGAAACAATATACATCACATGCGCAACATCATTAGAACAACAGCCCATTTGTATAGACTTTGTGAGTTTCTTAAATGACACTGACCTAAATGGGAACATTGCTAAAAAATGGGTTAGCACTGTTTTTCGTTTGTATTGCACATTGTATTGGTTAAACCAAAGTAGCTGAAATGCCGAAACTTCTATTCTATTTTATCAAATGATAAATCGCATATCTCACATACTTAGTCGTGTCAGTATAAACACTACGGTATCGTATTCTTTGCTCTCCAATCCAATCAAGTAAATTAAGTATGATGAGTATAAGACGACGTATTCAAGCATACAGCAAATACCATCATCATCTCTCAAAGACACTAACGGTACATGTAAGTAGATTAACTCCTCAGATCCATTTAACGTCTGTATTCTGATATAGCATCAGACTGTGCATCAATAAATTACTGCCACTTTCGGTGCAGTAAATTATTTCGAAAGTTACAGTGGGTGGTCGTTATTTGGCGACAGCAGTTCGTCTTGTATTCGTAATATATTGTGGCGAACCAATACATATATGTGAAGTCTTAATTGCGTTTCAATGTCAACTACTCAGACTGCTCGGTGTCTGTTGCAATCAGATGTTGACACAATAAAAAACGCCAGTGATAACTAATCCGAAGAAATCACACCCTTAGACGAATCTATTTAATTTAGTATTGCCCGAAGGTGATTATGTGATAAATTAGCAATACCAATCGCTGAAACAATGTTCATCTAAGCTCATTGTCTCTCATGCGTTGGTAATTATTTACACAATGACGGGTATTGTTGGGTTATTATCTAGTCGTTCATGACCAATGTGTTTGATAATTAAAAAGAAAACCTTCGATGATATACGTTGCATGCACGCTCCTACGAATTAGGAAGAATGCGTCGTTCCATCAATGCTATTATAGTATGCGATCATTAAAGCACCATGTGCCATTCCCATGCATTTTAAGTATATAGATTCTATATGTGTATAATTAGACCGATGCCCATAATCAATCGACTTTATTAGACGGAGACATTGGTTCAAGGGCAGTGATCTGTGTTTTCGCCTTGCACCCTCAAACTGATACAGACAAAAATTGGTAGAATGTTAATCCACACAAATGAAGCGCACTATATATTAGTACATGTATAATTTTAGATTTCACATTTATTTTGTCTTCTATTTTAATAGTGGTTCCTTGTTGCTACCCTCTTCTACTCAATAAGAATCATCGGCTTAAAACGTCTTCGATTATTGATATCCCCACAAGATTTGATATGCTTCGGTCTTCGAAGTTTTCAAGCAAATGCAACAATGGATCAAGATATTAAACAGATGTGATTGTTACATATTATAAATATCATGATTAAATATTGATAAAGGCAAATGTGAGATAGATAGACAGAAATGATAGTTCCAATCTTGTTCATATCATTTGGTCCTAAGACAGCTTCATTACTGCGATACATACCTTCAGATCAAGGCGTATTGGTATTTTAATACAGGGTGTAAAGATATAACACATCATCTATGCATGGCTTTGTCTCAATATGGGAAGCCAAACGGCTACATTAAAGCCTCTTTGACGCGCAAACCGACATGTCAGCGCGATTTGCGTATAATTCAAAGAATTCATTAAGAAGGCAATTTGCAGGATTTAGAAAAGAATATTTTCTTTATGTAATGATTGACTATTTTGTCGGATGGTTTGTGATTATCAGATTGGTTGACAATAGACGTCTGATGAGGAGTGCCATGTGTTTCACATTGAATCAATGTGAAGCTTGTCGTTATCTTCTGAAATCTAAGCATATGTTAGCTTGTGTGTGAAATGTTTCGCTTGAAATGTAGACATTTGTACTTTCTGTGTTTAAATCGTTTTTAATGGAGAAATGTATAAATTAACGTTTTAAATTCCCAATTTGTCCAGCAACACCCTTGTGAATAAGAATTACCTCGTGTCGTGACCAGGCCAAATGAAATCAACCCAAAACATATATATAAAGTATAAACATATGGCATATGCTTATTCCTTTTGCGTAGTGATATCAGAGCTTAAAAGCAACACAGATAGATGAATAACATGGTGACAGGTGGGAAGTGATCTACAATTAGGTGCTTAGTAATGAAACCGAATATGGCCTGAAAACCAGTGCCCCAAAATTAAAACTTTTAAACCACGACAAAATTAAATGATTCGACTTGAGGTCTAATTATGACGTGCTTTTATTGCGATCGTTTGGAATGGTTGTGTTGAAAGGTTATTTTCCAAATCAAATTTTGTTAAATACCATACCTGGTTGCCAGGTATATTCGGGAGCAAATAGATCAGTATTGTCAAAAATTGATTTTCTACCACAACACTTACTGTCATGAAAATTGCGTATGTGAGTCTTTAAAATGTGATTCGATATTGAATAAAGTACATTTCATCTAACGTACTATTTGGTTTTAAAATTCTCGTTTAAAGTATCGAAATAAATTCATTGCGTGTCAACTTGACACTTACTTCTAATTTCGAACTTATAGGAGCATATTGATACATCCGATGTTCGTGACTTCCACGTCAGCAGACAAGTTAAATATCTCATTTCCTTTAAAGATTAGATTGGCTTTGAATGTTGATTGAAATAATGGCGCGTGCTATCGCATAAATTCCTACACTTGATAAGATGTTTGCATATAAAAGTGGACCATTTGAAACCGAGATTTAAATACCATATCGAAGGACTCATTATAACGATTGGTTTCAAAATGGTAGCCAATAAAATAATAATTATTATATTAACCGCAGTTTTGATAAAACAAAAGCTTACACCTACATATGTGTTACAGTTATCGTTTTGCAAAGTCGTAGGATTTTGTTATGTTAAACTCGTCCAACAGGAGAAACTTTCATTATTGTTTCAATTTAAAATTATTAAATGTTCATTTTGCTATATACGAGCCGTATGAAAACAACAATTCTCCGACGGAACCGAAAAGTAGTGCATCACGATAAATACCGTTTCGTTTTAAGTGTTAACCTCAAAATCGCTGCCCGACGCAACGTTTGCAATTGACCACATGTTATTAGTTTACTGACCATTTGCTATTACATGTGTTTAGAATAAATCACACCAAGTCAATCAAATGGGACACACAATTATCCTACCACAAGAATAACAATGTATCATATTGTAGAAAATATGCATTGCTACAAGGTTTACACTTCCTGGATAGCTTTGTCATTGAGTTTTAGCAAATGTCGAAAAATGATGTGAAACTTAACGAACGTTTTCTAACAACCTTTCAATTGTCATTTTAATCTATTTAAGTTGAATATACGGAAGTGCGCAATCGTCAACATTCGGTATACTTCAGGGATGGCCTCTCACTGCAATGAAGATATTTACGATTCTAAATGTCATATAATATGTTATATTTGTTTAACGTTAGTGCATTACATTCTCTTGTTTTATGACAATTGATAGTCGATCAATCACTAGAGTATTCCCGCGGAAGAATGTTTGGAAATTCAATGTTTTATGCAATCAATAATGTCTGGTACGCTGTAAATTTATCGGTTATTTAACTTTAAATGCAGGTTCGTTTTGCGATACATTTTAAGATTATCCTATGTAGTGTTTAGCCAATGTTGGACAATCACTACGTTTTAGCCACATAATAAACTAACTAATTCAATACAATAATGCTTAGCTAAATAAGACGAATAATAACCAACATAAGTGTACTTCCGTTATAAATTTTCTTCAATATCATATGCTCAAAGGACCTTTTCCAGCAGTTTGCAACATGGCATGTTGTGCCACTCTTGGCATTTGCCTGCAATACGTTTATGTTGCTTTCTTTATTTTTATCTATTTAAGACAAATAATACCTATAAAGCCTCTACAATGCAAATATGTCACAATAGCAAATGTATCTGTGTCACTCCCCAAGAATGCCAGCTACCAATGGACAGCACTATTTAACTTTGGCTAATAAATTGACGCTCGCTTCGTTATAGAGACGCGTAACACACTTCCCGTGATCAATATATAAGTCCTTGTATAAGGCCATGGCAATAACAATGTCTAACTTGACACCATTGCGCAACACCAATGACGCACAAGTAATCTACATACTGTCATGCAGGCATAACTGATTCAGAGAATGAAAAACGTGTTCGCAACATTTGAAAGCTGGGTTATACCTTTCTCTTAATCAACTTTTGAAATGTACGTAGATACATACTGAAAATGTCTCTGTCTGAATCCAATAAGATATATTCTTTAAATTTCTAAAGCACATTAACTCCACTGGGATTAGTATTTAATCTAGCGACAGTTCACCGCGGAGATTAACACATCAGAGTCGCTGTTTGAAAGATATTGCGAGTACGGTAACACCTCATTACATGTACTAGTTGCTTTCAGTAACAAATGCTTTCATATATTTTATACACATCAAATCGACTCATGTTTCTAAATGGTTTAACGAAACAAGCCTTTTTCCTTCATTCTATTACGTGAATATTTGTTTTACTGCAGTACATTTACAAACTTTGCTCGTGTAGACTACATGTACTCCCCGAAAAAAATCTTATTTTAGACCTTTTTGGCAGCTGAAAATATGACTTGCAGTGTTGTACTTGTAAGAAAATATGACTTCCCTCTTACTTAATTAGCGCATGGAAATGTCAGGGTAGCTCTCCCCTGCTTTAAATATACGCATACACTATATCTGTCGGTTTTTTCGAATAATTTGCATTCTCATGAATCAGTGTATAGTCAAGTATCTAGACTATACTCTGATACACAACGCTATATATCGTGTGAAAATCGAAAAATAGCTCGCATGTCGTCACTAGTGTATTCCCGCTATCGTCCAATCAGAAATCGCGTAACAACAGCCGCGGGAATATTTCTATAAACAAACACAATTGTGAGCATGGATTATTTAATTAGCGAACGGTGAATGAAATTAAATGCTGAGATGTTTGTTGAAACCTATTGAATCGAATTCGGCGTATAAAAAGTATGAAGAATGAGAGAATAACCTGATATCGGTTATCAAATGGAAAATGTAGATCTACCGGTGATTCGAAACAAATTTATCGGAAATAAAATTTAAAAAAAACGGCGAGTCGAAAGGAGTGCTAACGTTAAAGGAAAGTTCTGTTTTTGCATGACGAACCACCGCTAATTTCAATACAAATAACCAGTTATGTTGTGCAATGAAAGTAAAATCCTCTTCTGATCATCGATGCAAAAATATCACAATACCTTTTTTAATGAGTCGATTTAATAGTCGGAAATAAAATTCAAACACTGTCGATTTATATTCTGCATGTAACGTCGATTTTGATTGGACGAATGACGAGGGATGTTTGGAAAACACCAGTGACGGAATTTGATCAATTGCCTTATAAGGAAATGAACGAAATGGATTTGATTGGTGGAGATTTTCGTTCACCACGCTGGGATTCGTTAGTATTATACCAGAGTATGTAATTGAAAATAATACGCTGGTTGGACGAGAATGATAATTTGCTACTTTCAGCAATATCTAGTTAAACACAAAGTTCTATTCATAAGACGAGATACATAACATGATATAGCTATTACAGAGAACAAGGACCCAGTCGTCTGCTTCTTGACAAACACAAACGAGAAACACTAATCTTAAAAATTACTTTAGAAGAATAATGAAAAAACAATTACGTTAAAATTGTATACCGGAAAGTTGCCTGGCAGCAGCGATGTGAGGTGTTGTGTCACGGGTATGTCGGTGGTGTAGACATTAGCCTTCTGGTCGTGATCTAGTTTTTGAAATGACCCAAATTGGTGTCTGTACTTTTTGTGAAAGAAAATTTGAAATTATTTTTGATCTCTTGAATCAAAATCTAAAATGAATACCGTATTTAATAATATATGAAAAACGTATTTTTTATAGGAAATTTCAAAGAGAAATTATTAAAAATAAATATTGCAGAACAATTTTATCAGTGTCATAACAACTTATTTTCCCGAAATTTTGAAATCTCTACACAACTGTTCCCTCAACACAGAATAAAAATATTTGACTTCATGATGATGTCACTTTCTTTTACGTAAATGGCATCAACTTTTTACGTTTAAGAAACATTTTTGCGAAAAAAATATAGAAATTTTGCGTATGGTTTTTTCTCTCCACACATTTTTCTCAAGCCCCACGAGATTGGATGTTACATCTCTACAGTGATATTTCACCGTATTCTGGTTATTTCGAACCCTGAAAATGTGGGATTTTGTAATAAAACTCAAAACATATACATTCAGGTCGATTGTGCTGATTTTCTTCGTTCGATTGATATAAAACATATGACATTTATTGAAACAAACATAATTACATTTGCACCATTTGGCAAATAAATTACGCGAAATTGAAAATAGCTCCAACTTGTGACGCGACGTCATAGTATTGCATTAGTATCTGGATACAAACAACTTCATCTGATATAGAGGACTTCGGCTTTTAATAATTTCGGTGGGTTGTGTGTGTAGTTGTTATGTGTTGTTACTGCTATCTGTGCTCTTCTGGTTAATTTGGGTGGTGAATTCCCCGTCCCTTTTTTTCATATCTTTATACAGACTTTAATCAATCTCACTTAAATCAGATCCTACCATCGGTTCCATTTTACGCTGATAGAACTTGCATCATGCTAAAGCAGTGACGCGTTATAATAATTTGATTTTCATGAACAGCTTTGTAAAGATACAAAACAATCCGTACTGTACAAGTATCTTTGCACCGTCTTATTGCCCAATTAGGTGACGTATTCACTCACGTGGCAATGCTATTTCTTAACGCGGAAAATATAGCGCGTCCTTGGTCTATTTATAGATACAGACATACATGCATTTTATTTGATTCTTAGAGTGATCCGTCAAGCAGAAAGCAGAAATAGTTCTATGTTCATTAAGCTGTTTTCGTTTTTAGTTAAAAAATATCCATCTATTTTAGTATTTAACGTTCTCATCATTGATTCCAGTGAATATAATTGAATAAAACGTTTTTGTCTCTTTCGTCCCAAATGTAATAATGATAATGCATTGTTGACGATGATATACTGCATCTATTTACACATGTAGAACATGCTATGGTAACTACTGACAACAGAATCGGAGCGGTAGACTGCCATATATAGGCTGACCAGTATTCCATTCTCGGACTGTGAAGTATGTCCGTCCTTCTGTCTGTTTTAGCTGTCGATGCGTAGACGGATTCTTTGCAGTTTTTGCAGGATTTCTTTCAAACTTTCACACATGAACAACGTTAACATGTACATGTACATGTGCATGAAGGGCATGATTAGCGCTGAGATTACATAAGTCAGAATTATAAGAAATACTGGTTATGTGATTATATCTAACAATTAAAAATCGGCATATTAAACTGATTGAAAGTAAAAAGGAAAAAAAATAAGGATTTAAAAGTTATATTACACCATTGGGAAAATGTAATTGCAAATTCAGTTGCATTGCGTCTCGTTACTTTTATGCATAATGTGCATTAAACGCATTTACACATTGCATTAATAAAATTACTAGAAATCAACTAATTCCATAATTCCATTGTCATCTCGCAAGTGTCACTTCAATTATCATTTGGATTAGATTAAAATACTAATGTTATAATTCTGATTTGTGGATATCGCGCATGAGTTGTTCAAATAATTTGAAACACTACAGACAGAAATAGAAACATATAATTTAATAAACAAGTTTAATACGTTAGATAAAATGGGTCATAAACTCCCAAAGACATTGAAGGTAATTAGTCACATTTCGAAAATGAAATTATTCAGCCTACATAATACGCCAAATGAGAGAAACAAGACGAAACGAAGACATACGTGTAAGGAAAGGGGGACTTTTAGATTATTCTAGACAAATTCGATTCAATTCAGTTTCAATTCAATTATCTTTGAACATAATTTATATGCATGTGAAAAATACGATTTACATCATGATGGTATATGAAAATTTATCCGCCTATCATCGTAAATGTATTAAACCAAACAACAGGGGAACATATACCGCGAGGATATTGGGTAATACGTCGTTAGACCTCCGCGCAAATACATTTTATTCATTAAAAAATGTTTAAAATAGAAAATGTAGAAGGAAGCAATGTATTTGTGTGCCATATTAGGTCCCCAGTGAGCTTTTATGATGATGCTGTGTCCGTCGTCCGTCTGTCAACTATTTCTTAAAATGACTTCCTCTCCCCAACCGCTTGGCCCAATTTGCTAAAAGTTTGCAGGAATGTTCCTCGGGTGAACCTCTGCCAAAGTTGTACAAACGGTTCCGGTCTATTGATTAAAAAGGTCATAAGGCCCTAAAAGGGAGTTTTACAATGCAACTTCAAAAATATTCTCGTCTGAAACCTTGAGGCCCGTGGCTTTCATATTTGGGATGTAGCATCAACTCGTATAGTCCTCTACAAAAAATCTAATTATGCCCTTAGATTCAAAAGTAGACCATTTTTACATAGACTGATACTGGGAAAACATATGAACATCTTCTTGTCTAAAACTACAATGGGCTTTGCTATTTGGCATGAAGCATCATCTAGTGGTCCTCCACAAAGAATGTTGAAATGCTCCCGGTATGTTGATTGATATGACCACGGGGCACTAAAAGAGGGTTTTAAAATGCAAAGTTTAAAATCTTTCTTGTCCTAAACCTCAATGCACAGGGCTATCACACTTGGTATGTAGCATCAACTAGTGGTCATCTACAAAGAGTGTTTAAATCATGCACCGGGTCCAAATTAGCCCCGCCAGGGGGTCACCAGTTTAACAAATACGTATATAGGGGAAACATATAAACATCTTCTTGAATTAAACGACCATGCATTTTGTATGTAGCATCATCTAGTGGTCATCTACAAAGATTGTTGAAATGGTTCCGGTCTGCTGATTGATAAGGTCATAGGGCCTTAAAAGGGGGTTTTAAAATTCAAACTTCAAAAATCAACTCGTGGTCCTCATGATTGTTCAAATTATGCCCATGTGGTCAAATTGGTCATAACATATAAAAATCTTCTTCCTCACGTGAAAGTTGAATATCTGCCATACATTTTGCGTCACGCTTTCAGCTTATGTAATGTTTCATACAGTTGACTTCTAAATATGTCAAATGTGGAACATTCTTAAATGGATAACAACTAATAAATGACATTTTTTGTTAATACGTTTTAAGAGCATGCACACTAATGTAACTATGACAGGCAAAAATTCGAGAATGCGTGGTAATGATTTCGCAGGAATTTGGGTTAATGCATTTACCCTACATTCAATCCCTGTTCGTGCAAATAGGACATAAATAACATTTAAGGAGCAAAGTACGAATTAATATGACAAAGTTATATCAGTTTGCTCGAGTATCAAGTTTGTGATTGATTCATGTAGGTACAATGAGGTATATCAAGTAGACACAATAATTATATAGACCAAGTCCTCAATAGATATGTCAGATGTTCGGTGGTTCATGGTATTGATATTGGTTGATGACGAGTAATTCCACTATCCTACAGTAAACTCCAAGACCTAATCTACCTAAACATCTCATTGACAATCTGAGCTAAATCGAATCTCAAATTTTGCCCCGTGTGACTTAGATAATTCCTTTGGATGCTGGACTCAAACTTTACATTTCAAAACAGAAAGCACTAGAGCTCTATCCTATGTTTATTTCAATATAATTCAAAAAGCTTGAACTTCTGATAAATCTCAAGTTCAGACTATAATTTGAACAAAAACTTAATTTGAGATGAGATTTCTACTTGAGATGTTTTGGGAGATGGGGACTAGGACATGTATCTCAAGCTGCATACTTCATTATGTGCCCCCATCGTTGATGAGGGGTTAATGGCCGGCCGGCCGGCCGGCCTAATGGTTTCCGTTCATTATCTTAAGTACACTTTCCCCTAGGATATTCGAACTTTACACGGATGAGTAGAATGAGTATATGATCCGTATTGATTTGATGTCAGTATGTCAAAGGTAATGGTCACGATGACCGTCGTCATTTTAATAAGAACAAATGGTTTCCGTTCATTATAAACACAAGAATGTAAAGGTCACGGTGGCGTTTTACCATTTCATAATACTTATGTTACTATATATAGTAACAAATTTGCCTTCGAAAAATAGCATTATCGGCCTTTCAAAAGTATTATCAGCTTTTTGCCCCACCGCCACGCGCCCCCGGGGCGATTATCACTGATAATGGCCCTAGGAAAACGTTCACGCGCAACGTTACGTCATTCGCGTCGGCCGCTGAGCGTAGGCATATTTCTACCAGAATCACTTGCAAACACGGTTGATGGCTTCGGAGAATCAGAATAGCACATTAATTTTAAAAAATATTTTGTTTCAACCTTCGATGAAATATATATGACCTGTGCAGTATAGTAGACGTTTATTTTATGATCAAAACAATGAGTTTCCTAGACGAGATCAATATTTTTATATTCTTCCGAAAATGTGAAAAACACATTTTTTCAGAATTTTGTATTAAACTAAACATCAGCGTGTAGCAAATTATCTAATTAAGAAAATGAATACCCACATGATAGGTTTCCGTTCAATAATAAAAAAGTTACGAACATTTTAGTGTTAGATCTACAGCTCTTGTAGATGTGCATTGCGCGCCTAGATCCAAGTTTGACAACAATAACTCTCTACAATAGCAAATGATCTACCAATTACTGAACAAGTTACGTTTTTTTAACTGTACTGTTTTAATGAAAAAGCTGCAACATAAATATTATACAGAACAATAGATGGCTGAGCAGTGCCTTTGAGTGATAATCGCCCCGGTAGGTCTGTGATAATTGCCCTCGGGCTATAGCCCTCGGGCAATTATCAGCCTACCGGGGCGATTATCACTCAAAGGCACTGCTCAGCCATGTATTATTCTATAACTACTGCTGGGCTACCATGTGGACATTCAGGTTTTTGGGGATGTGGATGGCTTGTACTATGTTTGGCTCTTGCGTGTGTGGCTAGGCGCTGCCGCCGTAGCTGTGTGGCTTTGGTTTGTTCCCCTGCTATTTACAAACATCCCTTGCAAATAATTGACATGCTATCGTGATTTATATTAAAATCTGGTAGATACGTCTATACACGATGAATCAGACACTACCGAACCTGAAAATCACACCAAGTTTTACTTTATACAAAACTTCCTCAAAACCGGAACTTTCACAAGTTTTTTCCGGTGGGTTAATTACTGTATGACATTGGCATTACCATGGTGTCTGTTTTGTCTCCCACTCCCTCATTCACTGTTTAAGAAAAACAATTATTCTTAAACAGTGAATGGGTGAGTGGGAGACGATACATACCCCTATGGGCATTACGCGTCATCCACCAAAATCAATTACATGCAGAATCGATTATCTGATCCATCTATTGAGGACTGAGTCTGTACTCAATGCCAGGAAAAGTCTATTCTAATCGATTAGAATAGACTGTTCCTGTCAATGCATACGTGTGTGCGAATAATTACTCCAAGCCATGGAACTATTTGTCTAAATTTTACGGAATACCGTTAGGGCCATCGCGTATGTGTGGGTTGGTTTGAAACGCGATACTCGACAATACGATAATGAAAACACGAAATCACGACAGTACGATAACGATAATACGACAGTACGATAATGATAGTACGACAGTACGATATTACGATAACGATAATACGATATAGTATCCCGTTTTCACTGTCGTACTGTCGCATTATCGTTATCTTACTGCCGCATTGTCGAATTATCGTTATCGTACTGTCGTAATATCGTTATATCGTACTGTCGTACTGTCGTACTGTCGCATTATCGTTATCGTACTGTCGCATTGTCGTACTGTCGTATTATCGTTATATCGTACTGTCGTGTTGTCGTATTATCGCGTTATCGTACTGTCGTGTTGTCATACTTCTTTGCTTTGATTGAAATGTTTGACAAGTATTGTTTATAATCAATATTGACAGTTTTGTATTAAACCCTGTCATTGCAAAATGATTAAGATAAATGCCATTTTCTTGCTTCATGTCACGGTACATAAATATTTCATCACCCAGTTAGAACAATTCTTTATTTGTATATATAGAAAACTTAATGTTAAACATAAATTTTAAAAACCAGTGCTCCATCAACCGTACCAATGTTACAAGAATTACCACAATATTATATAAAAGTTATCATGGGCTACTCGTCACACTTGTATAGAGTGTACTTTCTTTGAACTCCTGCAGTCAACATGCTGTGCACCATAACTTAAGGTGTTTTACCCGTAAAAGACACACACAAAACTTTAAGTATTATAGTCGTTTCAATATTAGTAAGCTGTGGCGTAGCTTCCGGTTCAAGTCGTGAAAGTTGAACCTCTGCTAAAATTGCTAAAGTTTGCTAGTTAAAAGTTGAATTTTGGAATAAAATTTATATGGAATTGGACATGAAAAACAGTGGAATGTGATCAGTGATTTAAAAATGGAATATATGTTGTAATTTGTGAGTTATATGACTGTTTTCAATATTCTTTTGTTCACATTATAAACATTATAAAAATTTGTGATCATCGCTCAACCTAACATCGATACATAACATAGCTCCCGGCTAACCATCGACCTAAGTCCCGTTAGAAGATTTAGCTGTGATTAAGTGGATCAGTACAAGGGGCACGCTCAAAAATACTGGATATTGCCCCAGGCTATAATCACAAGTGGCTACATATTTGCACTGGACTAATCCTTCGGGCAATGTACTTTAGTGACTTAAATGGACGCATGTTTATATAACTGTATACAATGGAAGATTATAACTGTTTATCCCAGTTAACACCATCTGAACCGGAGTCATTCATAGAAGCATTACGTAATATTGAATATGAAGTCGATCAATCAGTAATGAACCCCGTCATCAACTACACAGACACAGACCAGACATTCCTAAAAACCGTTCAATTAACAACGCTCACCCCTAACATTGGTTCGCCTTATCCTAGGGGAAGTAATAATGAACGTAGTGATGTCACGAGTTGTTCCCCTTGGCCACCTTTAGACCAAGACGGCAACATCCACTGTGGCCAAGTTCCACAACAAGAACCTGTGTTTTCTGCCTTTAGAGTAGAAGACGATCTACATAGCCTGCCTAAAGACTTATACGTGCCAAAACTGCTTGAAATCACAAATTCTTGCGAAGAAACTATCAATAAACGCAGGTCTAATATGGCCGATATTGCAAAACGTCGTGCTAATGGACCTTCTGGTACACTGAAGCGAAGGAAAAACACTAAAGTTGCTTCTATTGCAGAGAAATACGCACACGACTGCTTTGTAATTAGTCAATTTCTTCATGGCAATCTTTCTGACATCAGCCACTTGTTCAACAACAACGACATATCCAACCAAACCTGTGCAGACGTCAGTTTGTTACAAACACACACTGTCGATCATAACGTTCTACATGACATAACAATGTTAAAAAACAATGTAGCAAGCCTGCAGGCCGACATACACCTAATGAAAACAGAAGCGAGAGAATTGAGAACCAAAGTGGAAGCTGATTCTTGCGATATTCGTGAAGAATGTAAGCTCATCAAATCTGAACTAGATACATGCGCCAGTATCTTACATCACGATAACAGTGAAAACGGTAACACTCCCGCTGTGATTCCAAAGCTTTCTAGCTCTATGAAGGCTATTCGCCACCGAATTCAAAGACTAGAATCTAGTAGAACATCACTTATCAATGATTTAAACCTATTGTCTCACAAAGTGGACTCAAATACTAGAAGCGTAGCTAACGTCCAAGACATAGAGACACAACGTAAGAATGCAACTAAGTTTCAGCTTCAAGAGATAAACGAGAAGGTAGATCTTCAGATCAGTGCTATAGAAGATAAGGCAAAAACAAACTATGTTAACCAGGGTGTTATAAAATCACTAGAAGCTAAAATCAAACATATTGACAACAAACAGTTATCTTCTAGAGATAATAACGAATTAATAGAGAAACAATTTGGTTTATTTTCATCCGCTTTATCAGAGAGATTTGACACACTGAATGCTAATTTAATGCATATGCTTAGTCAGTTGACAAACTCTATGACACGTTCAAATGACGCTGAATACGGGTAACCAAGCATACCGATATCGCATCTGCCTATTCTAGTGCCCGCAAAACACAATCGGTGAACGATCACGAACATCCACCAGTAGAGGTGGACATACAGGTAACCAATCATACACCTTATATTAACAGACGTCCCACTGCAACACATGACAATACATCAAATCAACAAGAACCTGTTACTGTTCAGGACAACGTAACACGGGATCAATCCATTCATACAGACACTTATCACGAACCAGCCAATACAAGACACCATAGATTCAGGGGTGTTATCAGAAAAAAGGCCAAATCATATCTCATTACTGGGATAGACCTAAATAGTGATGAGCAAGGTTTAGAAGACTTTCTAGAGGACGTCGGCATACAAACTCGTTCCGCGAAATTCTTGTTTACGCGCAGAGATGATTGTCAGTCAGCCCAAATTGTTGTGAATGAGGATCAAACGGCGCTAGTCGAAAATCCAGATACATGGCCTATTGGTATAGTGTGCCGTCCGTGGCTAAAACGCTCCGACTACAGACGTCGATACGATGATAACATAGTAGACTAATTATAACTCCAATTATGATTCTAAATTTAATGTGTTGGAACGTGACAGGCATGATGACTTCAATACCTTTCCTATTAAACGAACTCGAATCGAAACATATATCAATATGTGGTATAGCAGAACACTGGCTCTTAGATCATAATAAACATATTCTTGAATCTCTTGATAGCCGTTATTCTGCTCATGTAATATGTTGCAGCAACCCACGTACGTTTAATGGTCGACAATACGGACGCGGCGGTGTAGCGTTATTATGGCATGCCTCAATTAACAACGCGGTACAGGTGATTAATACACAAAGCGACCGTATTGCTGCTATCAAGATATCGTTGAAATCCATGAATATCTCCATTATACAGGTATATCTACCGTGCACAAAGGAAACGTTAGAAAATTTCAAATCTGAAATTGACAATCTACACGATTTGCTATGTGTATTGGGCAAGGACTCGCACATTGTTATCATGGGTGATTTCAATAGTAAAATATGCGATAATTTAAACATAAATACCAGGGAAAGATATCTCAATAACTTGATTAATAACCATAACATGTACACAGTGACCGGTTCGAGACTCTGTACCGGAAGGTCATTCACATTTGTACCTGGTATAAACTGCGCACCGACACTGATAGACCATGTAATAGTGAATGACACTTTTAAACCTAATATAGTGTCATGTAGTATAGGGTGTGACTCACCACTTAATGTATCTAGACATCTGCCGCTTTATATGTCAATTAGCTCTGAGGATCTGATCACATCTAATATAAATGCAGAGACATTCGCGAAAACTCGTTACAAATGGTCATCCGAAGCCCACAATAGTATGTACGCGACGCAGTTGGCTCAATACCTCGAAAGTGCTTTTATAGACTATAGCGATATTGACAATTGGTATAATGCTATCGTGTCATGTATCACAAGCGCCGCAAATAAGTGCATTCCCCGCCGCACTTATAACAGCAAACTTAAGCCTTATTGGTCACCCGTGCTAAAGGATTTTCACGCCAAAATGACAAACGCCAGGCATAAATGGGATAATGCAGGTCGACCCAGATTTGGCAAGACTTTTATTGACTACAAAAATGAGAAATGTGTGTTTCGTCGGTATTTAAGAAAGGCATCACGTGACTTTGAAAGGCGGGAATTAGAACGCATCGACACTCTAGCAGAAATGGATCAAACGGGGTTTTGGAAGGTTGTTAACTCCCGTAAGAAAAAACAAAAGCAATCTTACTCTGAAATTAACTTTGACGGAAAGCTAGAATCACACCCTGAAAGCATTTTGCATGGATGGCAAACTTACTTTGAGAACCTTTACAGCTTTTCCAATAACTGCGAATATGACAACGTGTTCAAAACGAAAATTGAGTCTAATTTAGTACAGCTTCTAGGTGACAGCAGTACTCCACTTAGCGAGAGCCTCGTTAAACCTATAGGTGTTAACGAACTTTCTCTAATTGTAAAATCGCTGCCTAATGGAAAAAGCGCCTCATTTGACCAGATAACATATGAACATATTAAGTTTGGGGGTCAGTCTCTCCTAAGGTGCTTGTCCAAACTATTCTCATTAATGCTAGTTCGTGAACATGTTCCAGCGGGCTTTAAACAAAGTATAACTGTGACTCTACACAAGGGACACGGCAAACCAAAATCCGACCCGAATAACTATAGAGCTATATCGTTGTTACCAGTTATCTCGAAACTTTTTGAGAAGACGCTGCTGACGCGTATTGAAGGTAGTGGTCTGTTACAATCCTTGCATCCATTACAACATGGGTTTCAACGGGGAAAATCTTGTAAGATGACTTCGTACATCTACCAAGAATCAGTGAACTACTGTTTGGAGCGCGATAGTACTCTATTTAGCTGTTTCCTCGATGCTTCTAAAGCGTTCGACATGACCTGGGTTAACGGTCTTATACACAAACTGTACGAGCTCGGTATCACGGGGCCGTTACTTAGGCTTTTCAACGATATGTTGACTGGAGCAACTAGTCGTGTTGTTTGTTCTGGCTTTCTGTCAAAACCCTTCAATATCGCACAAGGAACTAGACAAGGCAGTATATGTTCTCCGTTTCTATACACGGTTTTCATTGACGGATTAATAAAAGAACGCTGCTCCTCACCGCATGGTCTACGCATTAATGATGTGAACATTAGCGCACCTACGCAAGCAGACGACGTAGTTCTGCTCTCGCTGACAAAGGATGGTTTAAACGAGCTTCTACGCATTTGTAGAAACTACGCTAACAAGTGGCGATACCGTTACAATGCGAGTAAATGCGCCACTATGATACACACAACAGGCAGACGTCTTGTACGCGATATACATTTGCGCTACGGTGATACAAAGCTCGAAAACGTCAAAGAATATAAACACTTAGGTATCACACAGTGTGGCAATCGTAGATCTCCAGCTAGCGTTGATATCATACGGCAGTCGGCACGTGGAACATTGTTTAGTCTCTCGCCTTGTGGTATACATAATGACGGATTAAATCCAATAACAGCAGCTAAACTATTAGTCTGGATTACCTGCCCCTTGTCACTTCGTTGGGTCAGGCACACGTTATTAATGGCTGCGCCCAGTACCAAACTATAAACAATGTAGGTTGAGTGATTTTTTGATTAAGAAGTTCAAATTTTAAAGATGTGTTTGGTTAAGCATACATAACATGCCAGTAATATTGAATCTTCTTGGTTTTCACGGTAAACCTCAATATTTGGTGATATATGTCTACAGTACATTTCGGATAATACGGAATTTCGGATACTATTTTGTATCTCGTTGCTGAAGCATTGTTTGTTTGGAAGTGTTTCAAAACTATTTGTATCAAGTATGAACAACTGTACAGTTCAGGGTCCATTTAGCCTTGCAACTGTTTGATATTTCCATACTTTTCAGAGTATCATCAGAGATTCTGATCGATCACAGATACAAAACCAGTAGGCGTTCAGAATGAGAGGCGGGTCCATGAGAGGATTCTAGCAATGTTTTGTGTAGATCGCATTTACAGTAAAAGTTGTCAAAGTCCTCTTACTAATCCTACTGTTTTGTGTTGGTATATAACAAGAGATGATGTTTCTAAGGTTTATTTAGTAAAACTGCCTAACGTACACAGTAATATCCAAGTGGTCTGTTACAATGGGCAGTATGTGTTAGTTGTAGCATTACAAGTACTAAGCTCTGCTTGGTTAGCAAGCTAAGGGTAATGAAACACCTACTACTATTAAAACAAGCAAGATGTTTGCAATTGTCAGTCGGTAAGTGAGCAGTACAAGGTGTGAGTTTTGAGATTGCTGCATTTTTCCACCCTATGATATATGATAATTAGTAGCACTTTAGTCCAAAGCTGGCAACAATGAGTTGGGTGGTACCCAATGAGACCCCTGCTTCTAGCAGATAATACTTCAAATTCTGTCTGTGTATTATATTGTATACTGATGACCGATTAGAAGGGGGACCAGTAACCATGGACAGTTCATAATAGGGGTGCAAGAATATGACATAACCAGTTTTGGAATATATAGCAATACAGTGAAATAATGAAAAACACAATAAAACTAAATCCATTAACTCAGGTTTTAACCCATTACCATTGTACAAGGTAGTTCATTCATATAGTGTAATAACCAGTAGATGGCTTATAAGTACCAACAGGCAGCTGTCAGTTTTACACACAGTACCAATATAGGTTTATCGGAAAACTGCAAATATTCTTATGATTTGTTATTCTAAAGGATGAATCAGTCTTTGTTGGTTAAAAAACACAAAACGTTTAGTCAGCATTTATTTACTTAAATGGATCATTATACGCTCAATTATTGAAGAAAATATCACAGTACATAATGGCCCGACCCTGTATCGCAATACACTGGTTTATTGTTGTACCACTAGAATTGATACAGGGTCACTCAAATAGAATTTGAAAGACTCTTGATTGATATAAAAAGGAAAACTGACTGAACTATGATTTTCAAATTGGTCTATGCATACAACTCTATCTTTATTATTGGCTATTTTATTTTAAATTGAATTATGCAACATGATACAATATGGTTGAAAAAAATTCTACATTGTAGAAAAATATTAGTGTCAAACATCATGAGGAACTAGTTTAAGTTGGCATCACCCACAAATTAATTCATGAAAACTGAGTTTATAAAGAGGCTTGTTTTATTTACAATAACACATTTTTGCATTTTTCAGTCTGTGATGTTAACTTTTTGAACAAGTTAGCCAGAAGAGCTATAGTCTCCCAAATTTTGATAGCCTGAGCTATTTGTAATAGTCTGAAGCCCTAATAACCAATTAATAGATTGAAAAGATTTAAATTGATTCAGATTCAAGCTTAACCACTATTATTAGTCTTAGGCTATCATTAACACTGATTAAATACCTGTTCTAAGAATATAACATGTCAAGTGTTAGTTATAACATTCTAAAAAAGTCTAAAATAATAACTGAATAAATCATGACCATTTGGCATATCAATTCTTTGTAACATAATTTGACTTAATTTATCACAAATTATCAATACCTTGTTACTCAAAATTCCATTTTAAAAACTGCTCAACTACTAAAATAGATTTGCTTAAAAATACCCAGATCAGAGATTTCAGACAAATCCTTTAGAGGAAATGAAGTAAATTCAATACAATGTACTAGTTTTTATCATCACTGCCCTTTGTTATAGTATATTTTCATGTTTCATTGGTGGAAAACAAGTATGAATCTGCTAATCAGTATTATTTGATATGCCACTTACTAACAATACCTGACCCCAGGTTATACAAATCAAGCATTATTAATATCAAGCATTTAATCTGCCTTGCTCACATTGTTTATGCAACACATATTTAAAAGTCAAGGTACATGCTTTGATAAATGAACAGAGTGGAAATTAACAACACCAAGCCATTATAAATAATACATGTACAGCAATCTTTATCACACAACATTACTGTTTTTAATCAGTGACTGTTTTCATGCTGCAAAGAACTGTTATAAAGAATTCCATGACTTAAGTGTTTTTCCTATTTTCCTGTAGGTAGAACAACGACCAGTAGAACTTCAGCAAGAATGGGTTCTTCCACAAAAGACCAGGTTTTCAAGTATGTCACACCATTTAAAGTTACATAAACTGCAAAGTTACATAAAATGCAGAAATCTGTGTTGCTAAGCACATTGCCTTTATTAAATCATTCTGATTACTGAGGTTCTATATCATACAACAGTTCTAAAAGAATCTCTCCTTTAATGGTGATGTCATTATTTTACTGGCAAGTTCACTGGTCAACACTGGAGGTCACTGAAATAACAGAAAAAACATACTAGTTAGCAAATGCTTCTTTTAAAAAAGAAATGACTCTTAGTTAAAAATGTTTACACAGGCTACCTCACCCGGTGAATCACAAACTTAAAAATATGTCAAGTTTACCAACTGTATGATTGACAACTAACAAAGTAATTAAATATGAAATTCACAAGTTTACAATTTTCCATAAAGTTTCCTGGGTTTCTACAAATAGCCAGTACATCCCAACTTCTTGTTTATGTTGTTAGTAACCTGCAACTAACCCACTAGAAACAGAGTTGGTTGGCAAAAATTGCCAGTGTCAGTCCTGTCAGCACTTGAACCACCAACGATTGATACACAAGCTTGTGGCTCTATTGAATGAGCTAGGCAGGTCACTGAGTTATCAAAAAAAGATTTCTGTAATATTGCTATACTTATACACACCAGCAAGTCCAGCATGTCTGGCTTTGACTTTGGGCTGTTGTGGTGTGGTTCCAGGAGATACTATTCTTTTATGTTACTCCTTTTGCTGGTGTTTTAACTCTACAAGAGCTACTATAGGAATGACCTGGACTGGTTCTATACATTATAATCTGGAAACTAGCCATTCTTTCTTGCTTCTTTCCAGGGATGATTTTCTGAAATGTAAATTGTGTTTTATTTATTTATACATGTGTATATATAGTTTTGAACGACAGACATTTCGATGAAAAATATTTACATACAGTGCTGTATCGTTTTGATGTCGAAGAAATCTTGAATTGGACGTTTGGTATGATTTTTTTGAAAATTAAGTTCTTTATCCGAAATTGAAGTAATGACTGTTCTATCCGAATTCATTTCCACTTCATTGATAAGTCAGATTATGAGAAATCGTCCGATTATCGTGTAAAGAATACGTTTAATCAATACAATGACATGGTATTTCGAATGAAAAACGCTGGTTTTCTATATGATCAATATTTTTAAAAAATCACTTACCTCATATAGTACATTGTATTCCGCCATTATTGACGGTTGCCTGACGTACTAAAATACTATAGTACGACGGGAACCAGACTACTAAACTATATACAAGTATTGTCTTGCCTCGTGCACTGTACGGCTGTGAGTTATGGAACTCCATCACAAACTCCGATATGCGCCACCTTGAAGCAACGCACCACTTTTGTCTAAAAAGGATACAAAATATTCCTTTCCAAACTAGATCTGATATAGCTATTGGTATGCTTGGGTTCACTAGTATACAGGCGTATATAGATATTCAAAAATTGTTGTTTTTCGGCACGTTGTGCCGCATGAACTCGCGTGACTTGTGTTACAAACTTTTTATCCATAGACTTTATCAGTACCTGAATAACTCGACACATACAAACAAAGGATTCATAACAGATGTTGTACTGATTCTTAACAAGTATAACCTTTACGATTACCTACAACAGTTTGTAACTTACACTGTATTTCCTAGCAAAACTTCATGGAATTCTTTATGTAAACGTGCTGTGTTTCAACATGAACAATCAGAATGGTCTAAACGCATGCGCGCATCCAATGACTTTGTGTTATTCAGAAAGATACATACTGAATTGACAGTCTCGAACATATGGAGAGTAGCCCTCGAAAAACCAAATTCACTAGCACATATGACATTTATAGCACAATTGATGTGCAAATGTAGATGGCCAGAAAAAGTGGCTTGTAATACCTGTCATCTTGATGTAGATTTCATTGCAAAACATAAGATGTTCGACTGTGAAAATAATCGCAATTTAGTCCAAAATGCAATGCGCGAATACTACAAAAGGATAAACACATTGCTTGGCGGGCTAGCATGCGAATATTTACAACAGTCTCAAAACATCAACATTTTAATGTATATGTTAGGTCATACTGATGTTAACCTTGTACAAATGATAAACCCCGAGTTATATCCTGACTTTATGTGTCTGAACGCAAAGCTGTTGAGAAGTATCTGCAATTGAATCCGCATATTTGAAAAAATGATGTAGTGAACGAACCAGTAAGTATGTGAGCGCGCGTGTGCGTGCGTGTGTTTGTGTGCGTGCGTGCATGCGTGGGTGTGTTTGTGTGCGTATGTGTGTGTATTTATGTGCGTGGTTGGATACGTGTCTGTGAGAGTGCATATATAAGTGAATGTATATAAGACGTTTGACTATATTTTGCATTATATACGTTGATGCTAAGTTACTATATTATGTTTAGTTTCTCCTAATTAATTTGCTTTATTATTATACTTGTTTGTTTGATTGAAATTTATATTGTATATAACCCATATATGTTGTGTAAACTCTTCAATGATTTGGAGGAAATAAAGATGTATATATATGACCTGTGCAGTATAGTAGACGTTTATTTTATGATCAAAACAATGAGTTTCCTAGACGAGATCAATATTTTTATATTCTTCCGAAAATGTGAAAATAAAAACACTTTTTTTCAGAATTTTGTATTAAACTAAACATCAGCGTGTAGCAAATTATCTAATTAAGAAAATGAATACCCACATGATAGGTTTCCGTTCAATAATAAAAAAGTTACGAACATTTTAGTGTTAGATCTACAGCTCTTGTAGATGTGCATTGCGCGCCTAGATCCAAGTTTGACAACAATAACTCTCTACAATAGCAAATGATCTACCAATTACTGAACAAGTTACGTTTTTTTAACTGTACTGTTTTAATGAAAAAGCTGCAACATAAATATTATACAGAACAATAGATGGCTGAGCAGTGCCTTTGAGTGATAATCGCCCCGGTAGGTCTGTGATAATTGCCCTCGGGCTATAGCCCTCGGGCAATTATCAGCCTACCGGGGCGATTATCACTCAAAGGCACTGCTCAGCCATGTATTATTCTATAACTACTGCTGGGCTACCATGTGGACATTCAGGTTTTTGGGGATGTGGATGGCTTGTACTATGTTTGGCTCTTGCGTGTGTGGCTAGGCGCTGCCGCCGTAGCTGTGTGGCTTTGGTTTGTTCCCCTGCTATTTACAAACATCCCTTGCAAATAATTGACATGCTATCGTGATTTATATTAAAATCTGGTAGATACGTCTATACACGATGAATCAGACACTACCGAACCTGAAAATCACACCAAGTTTTACTTTATACAAAACTTCCTCAAAACCGGAACTTTCACAAGTTTTTTCCGGTGGGTTAATTACTGTATGACATTGGCATTACCATGGTGTCTGTTTTGTCTCCCACTCCCTCATTCACTGTTTAAGAAAAACAATTATTCTTAAACAGTGAATGGGTGAGTGGGAGACGATACATACCCCTATGGGCATTACGCGTCATCCACCAAAATCAATTACATGCAGAATCGATTATCTGATCCATCTATTGAGGACTGAGTCTGTACTCAATGCCAGGAAAAGTCTATTCTAATCGATTAGAATAGACTGTTCCTGTCAATGCATACGTGTGTGCGAATAATTACTCCAAGCCATGGAACTTTTTGTCTAAATTTTACGGAATACCGTTAGGGCCATCGCGTATGTGTGGGTTGGTTTGAAACGCGATACTCGACAATACGATAATGAAAACACGAAATCACGACAGTACGATAACGATAATACGACAGTACGATAATGATAGTACGACAGTACGACATTACGATAACGATAATACGATATAGTATCCCGTTTTCACTGTCGTACTGTCGCATTATCGTTATCTTACTGCCGCATTGTCGTATTATCGTTATCGTACTGTCGTAATATCGTTATATCGTACTGTCGTACTGTCGCATTATCGTTATCGTACTGTCGCATTGTCGTACTGTCGTATTATCGTTATATCGTACTGTCGTGTTGTCGTATTATCGCGTTATCGTACTGTCGTGTTGTCATACTTCTTTGCTTTGATTGAAATGTTTGACAAGTATTGTTTATAATCAATATTGACAGTTTTGTATTAAACCCTGTCATTGCAAAATGATTAAGATAAATGCCATTTTCTTGCTTCATGTCACGGTACATAAATATTTCATCACCCAGTTAGAACAATTCTTTATTTGTATATATAGAATACTTAATGTTAAACATAAATTTTAAAAACCAGTGCTCCATCAACCGTACCAATGTTACAAGAATTACCACAATATTATATAAAAGTTATCATGGGCTACTCGTCACACTTGTATAGAGTGTACTTTCTTTGAACTCCTGCAGTCAACATGCTGTGCACCATAACTTAAGGTGTTTTACCCGTAAAAGACACACACAAAACTTTAAGTATTATAGTCGTTTCAATATTAGTAAGAGGGGCACTCATAAAACTCCAGGACTTTGCGCTTCTCGTCTGTCATGTTTATGAAAATAATTATTGAAGTTCTATGATACACTGTTATTGTATACATCCAATTTAATGCTGATAAGACGAATATTGTTTATTTCTACGAATAAATACAATTAAAAATCCAGAGCTGCACGAAGCAGTTCAAACAACGTCAACATGATGTCACAGAATATTACTGTGTATCAAGAACCCTATTCTATACAAGACTGTTGTATTTCCAAAATATGAAAGACGCACCACCGATTAAGACATTTTATTCATTATGTGTGACCTTCCAGTTATCGTCGATAACGCGATAATACGACAACACGACAGTACGATATAACGATAATACGACAGTACGATATAACGATAATACGACAGTACGATAACGATAATGCGACAGTACGATATAACGATATTACGACAGTACGATAACGATAATACGACAATGCGACAGTACGATAACGATAATGCGACAGTACGACAGTGAAAACGCGATACTATATCGTATTATCGTTATCGTAATGTCGTACTGTCGTATTTTCGTTATCGTACTGTCGTACTATCGTTATCGTACTGTCGTATTATCGTTATCGTACTGTCGTGATTTCGTGTTTTCATTATCGTATTGTCGAGTATCGCGTTTCAAACCAACCCACACATATGCGATGGCCCTAACGGTATTCCGTAAAATTTAACATGCCGTTTCTCTCACCATATAACATTTGTGGACGAAAATGAACGAAGGGAAACAACACAGAACACTCTAAAAAACAAGTTATCCGCCGGTGTTCTCTCTTGAAACGCTCTTAATTGGCACACAATACCAACATTCCATGACTAAATTCAGTGGGGTTATTAAATGTGTTTTGTTTATACACTTTATCAGTAATAGGTAGTTGAGGAAATCGCCATTTTCAATGCCATATTTTTTTTACATTTGTTCGAAGGTTAGATTAGGTTGGGTACAACACTTTCCAATCTTGTTATATTTAGATCTGTGTTACATTTAAATATGTTATAGCCATCTTTTCAGAGCTCGTTGTAGATTGTATTCCATTTTAAAAGTTTGGCTTCAGTTGTTATGTTAACTCTTTTATCCCAGCTTTCTTTCACTGAATTTAAGAACGCACCAATATCTATCATTGTAGTCCTCTATTATCGTTAATCATATTTTGCACTACTATATTTCTATCCGACTTGGAATCCCGAAAGAAGTCAAACATAACAATGTTTTATTTTTACGTGTTATTGCTCTTGAGTGTCCATTTACTTTGTCAAGGAGAATCCAATTCCATTGGTACAAGTGCAAAATATATATTTTGCGTTTTTTCTAGTGTCAAGTCAATTATCCTTCCTTCACATGCATTTTTATTTTTAATTTTGTGTATTATAGTCCCTTTGATTTGTTCATTATAATTAAGAAAATGTCGATCTAATTCGTCAAGTTTTTACCAAAAATTTTTTCATCGGCAATCAAATTAAATTATCAATATAAACTGAATTTATCAATATCTATAGGACAGTCGGCATTGTCTTTTAGTAGAACATACTGCATGACTCTTGTGTTTTGTAGTTCATCACGTACTTCTCCAGTTACTAGAAATTACTAGATTTCTATTTCATGTATACTGGAAAATTTAATTAAGTGTGCCTGGTGCATATATTACAAAACAACTCCTGATTAAATTCGGGGTTGTTTTGGAATAAGGGACAAGCCCCTAGATCCTCTTATTATTTTCAATAACATTAGTATTATTTTCATCCTTTATCAAAAATTTCCATTTGGGGCTCGAATAAGTATATAGATCTATATGTTTATCACTAAATAATTATTTTTAAAATCATTTCGTAAGGACCGCGTGTCTCTGTGTTTGTAGCTACAAAGTTGAAGTGAATAACACGTGCGCACTAATACAGGGGCGTATTTAGGTGGGGGGCTAGGGGGCTTGAGCCCCCCCCAGCTGTCTGGCCAGATACGAATTTTAAAATTGAGCCCCCTAAAATTTCAAACTTATCCACTATAGGTACATTTGCTGTTTACTAGCCCCCAATAAACAGTTAGATCAATGATCAGTGTGATTTAGCCCCCAGGCATTAACCTCTGACAGGATTATACTAGTCTAGGTAAACTACATGCTTCATTGATTGTTGGTGATTAACCACACTCTCTGATTGGCTAAAGGAGAAACATTCGACTAATGGAAATCCCTGAAACATTTAGCCACAGGCATAAGAAATTATATTTTGAAATATATGTACACAAATTATTGATCTGATTTTTTCTGTATTTACTGATAGTAATGGGATTTAGAAACTATGAATTTTGTGATATAATTTCTACTATTTTAAATAATGTGGTTTAGTTGATGATGATTTTTTAAATATAAATTTAAAACTAATTTTAAAAAAAAAACGGAAATTTGACACCCATGATTTATTAACAAATACATGGCTATAGATCTAAATTATATGTCTGACACAAAAAGTCCCAGACCAATTGTGTGAGAGTGACAGAGAACAGGCCTCGATCGCTCTAAAAAAATACCGCACATGACTCAAATTCATTATTGTTGAATTTTATGCGTTGCAACACTGCCAATAACATTGATGTTATTCATGTTTGTACTGCATGTACAATGGTTATTACAGCGGAGGAAATTGCACCTATTCCATTTGCCAGTTTTTTTTCTACCACGGGAGCCCTCCCCGAACCCGATGCAGGTTAAGCCCCCTCCACTGAAGACAGATTTTTTAAAAGTCTGTTCGCGCAACCGGACGGACTAAGAAAAGAGTAGATAGATAGATATTAAGTTTTCCCCAACAAGAGGAGTACAACCCTATATTTAGGTCCACAACCTTAAAAAAATTATCTACATTAAATATGTGACCAATTTCTAACATTTTCAACGAATTGCGGGAGGGGACACCCCTCCCGGAACCCTCCCCAGATTGAGCCCCCCTCTGCAAAATTTCTGGATACGCCCCTGTAATAATTGCGCTAATGTAAACACTGGTAGCTTTGCGTAGACCATATAGATCTACTTTAATATAATATAAATAGATGCATGTGATCACACATGGGCGTAGGAGCGTCTTCAACATTGGGGGGGCCAAACATTTGGCAACTTGGGGTAAAAAAAATTTTTTGCGAGCTACGCTCGCAAAGTGACTTCCTTATGTCAATTAGTCAACACGCAATAATTGCGCAAAACTATTCTAGACACAGACTGTACTCTTAAATATCCAAAACACTCCTATATCTATATACTAACTGTGAGTTTATGGTTCTGTGGTCATTTGGTTAAGTAATTATCTCTTAACTGGAAGTTAATCCGTTCAAGTATACACGGTTCAGCCCTCCGGAAATTTTTCAAAACTATGGATAAATCTAGTGCATTCTAGGCGTACTGATATACCTTATTTTGCATTCAAAAAGGACCTTAAAGCAGGGAATTTAAGTTCTAACAAAAACACAATTAAGTGTTTGCATAAAATTTAAAAGGTGAAAACGTTTGTTTCAAAGGCTTTATATATAATTGACAACGTCCCAAAGTCATATAGGAGGGTTGGGGGACATTGAGAGTACAATTCATGGCACAAGTGTATTTTTGGAAACAATGGGTGATGAGGTATTTGAATATAAGTAATTTATTTTGCGAGCGAAGCGAGCAAAAAAAAATTTGATACGTTTTTACCAAGAACTGAAGGCAATTTGCCTATAACGAGATATATTAGGTCGTAAATTATAATTTTTCGTCTGAATTATTGGGGGGGCCAAAAGATATGTTGGCCCCCCCGGTCCAGACATTGGGGGGGCCTGGCCCCCCCTGGCCCCCCCTGCTCCTACGCCCATGTCACAGGGGATTGACACACATTTTTTGTTCACGATAGCCTTATACTATACATACTGATATAAGGCTATCGTGAACAAAACAGTTATGTGTCAATCCCCTGTCTTGTTACATAGATTCTATTAAGAATTTCAAAATATATCCGGTCTCTTTTGGTCAACACATTCGCATATCAGTGGTATGCCGTACCAATCCGTAAAACCCGTATACACGTGACTTTAAATCACCCTGTTCATTTCCATGACGTCATTATCGATCCCGAGTTTGTGGGAAATCCCCAGTAGGATTACAAAATGGCACGGGTCGCGTAAAAGATTTCGGTAATATAAACCGATAAACTTGATTTGATTTTCATTTGTTGTGTTGACACTTGATGATTTGTTGACACAATCATATATTTTCTTGCGTGGAATCCAGTTAAGACTTGGACAGACGCTGTAGTTTTTCTGGAGACTCAACTCAGTAAGTTGTGGTAAGTTTCGATTTTTGTCTATAATTCAGTCAGAAAAAGTATGTCACTGATTATGTTTACATAACTGTCAAATGTGTCAGATTTAAAGCTATTTATGCGGTTTTTAGTAGATCCATTGAATTCCTCACAGAATACACGTCTGAATTATTGTTTAGATATATTTTACTGTGCATAATTAAAGGTAAACAAACTTATTTACTGCAAATTATACTAATGACAGTAATGTTTACAGTACAGTTATTAGTATATTTTGCAGTAGATAGGTTAGTTGAATACCTATCATGATAACTTAATTACTTTTACAAAAAAGACACAGCGGCTTCGGGGGTGATCGATGGCTTTCACATAGCCACTACAGGGGCGTATCTAGAAAATTTTCAGAGCGGGGGACTCAACCTGGGGAGGGTCATGTGGGCGATTTTTTTAAAGGGCCCACTGAATTGGTGCAATTTCCTGTAATCTAATAACTGTTATGCTTAACGAATGAACATGCAATACTTAAACATTAAAAAACAACAAATTTATTAAAAATGATTAAATGACTTTGTATAAACTCAGAAGTTAGAATTTGGACAAATATTCATAAAACTGATTGGTCACAAAGTTCAAATAGAAAAAATCAAGGTTGTGGTCCTAAATATAGGGTCGTACCCCTTTTGTTGTGGAAAACTCTATCTATCTACCCATATCTTAGTCAGTATGCTTTCTGCGAACAGAACAAAAATCTGTCTTCCGGGGGAGGACTTAACCCGGGAAGGGTTCCTGGAGGGGCCCTGTGGTCGAAAAATTTTAAACTGGCAAATTGAATTGGTGCAATTTCCTGCTATATAATCACCGTTGTGCATGCAATACACACATGAATAACCTCATTGACAGTGTTTCAACATACGACAATTTGAGTCAAATTTCTGTATTTTGTTAATTAATAATAAATTGCAAACTTAAAATTATAAATTAAAAAAAAAACATCAACTTAACCACATACTTTTATATGATAGTTATTTTAGTAGAAATTATATCACAACTTTCAGAGTTTCTAAATCTCATTACTTTCAGTAATGACAGAAAAAATGGTGGATGTCAATAATTTGTGTACATATATTTTGTAATATAATCTATATACCTGTGGCTAAATGTTTCAGGGAATTTCATTAATCAAATGTTTCTCCTTTTAATAGCCAATCAGATGGTTTTATCAGTGTGGTTTATCACCAGCAATCAATTAAACAGGTAGTTTACCTTGACTATATCCTGTCAAGTTTAGGCCTATGCTTCGCCTTGGGTGCTAAATCACACTGACCATAGCTGTTTATTGGGGGGGGGGCTAGTTAACAGGAAATATACCTATAGTGGATAAGCTTGAAATTTTAGGGGGCTCATTGTTTACAAAATCGTATCTGGCCAGCTAGCTGGCGGTCTCAAGCCCCTAGCCCCTACCTAAATACGCCCCTGACCATGAATTAGTTTTGCAAAATAGTCGAGCAGCCTGCAGGAAGTAAATATACATATACACTAACAGTGAAACCCGCCAGAGGGGCCATTCATAAATGATATAGAGAAATAATTATCCGCTGTTTTGCAACTTCATAAATAGAATTTGCCATTTAGTGAATCATTTACTATTTTAAAACCTATAAAACCTCCCTAGGGAAACATCATCTTTACTTTTAGCCTGCATGCATTCATATCTCATAACTACAATGTATATAAAACTATGTTTAGTATGTATTAAAAAATAGTCTTATATAATTTTTATACATATCTATTTATGTTATACTCTTTGGCCATGGGTGAAATATTTTAATACCTTTAATAAAATGTCATTTCAAACCATTGAACTGTGAAGATTACCATACTAAGATAGTTTTAAATATACTTTTGCTTAAAAGTGTGTATAATTTTTTGTAAACATTATACATGTACAGGGTGATCATTAATATAATAGTATGGTAACATAAATAACTTTGTCAGTTTTTAGGATAACAGTCCAAATCAGCAGCATATGGCATCGTGAATTACCAATTAATTCCTTGCATTTTACCCATTGATGCTTCCATTTTCACATTGAATTGTAGTTTTCAAATCAAGTAAATATACAGGTTTTGTATTAAACACTCCTTCCTTCAGGCATTCCCATGATCAGAAATCCAAAGGGTTTAAGTCCAGTAAGTGTATGGGGCAAATTTAAATGCGTTCTTCGGCGAAATGAGTCCAGCTTGCAGAATTTCCTTGAATCGCTGAAAATGTCTGGCTTCATCGATGATGTTATTTTCATCAAGTTCGAGAAGCATGCACTTATAATCCACATCTTATAAAAACTTGGACTCATTAGCTTTGAAATATGGGTCAAACCACTTGTTTATCATTAAAACAGATATAGTTATTAAAGTTATTTATGTTACCATAATATTATATTAATGATCACCCTGTATGTATCTCTACCTACATAATGGAGTAACCAGGCACTAAGCCAGAAACATTTAGAATTAAGATGGGAATATATTTTAAATACTTTATTAAGCAGAATGGAGGACTTACATGTATCATAGCTTTTTCATTCTGGTTAAAGTTCTGAGTCTTTTTTAGCAGTCTATATTAATTATAATATTTCAATTTGGTTGGTTTTTAACACAAAATGGTCTTATTTAGTGTTTTTTCTGCTAAAGGACAGGCAGTCACAAATAACATTATAGATAAAATCTGACCTCTGAATAGTAACCATTCAGTCGAAACCATTTATACTTTGTAAGTCGATACATGATCAGCCTACCGTTAATAAATTCAAGGTGCAATTATCATAAATGATAAAGCTTATATTTGAAAAAAATTGTTGTAACCTGATTACTGAGATATTGACAAATTTTAAAGCAAGTATGTAGTATGAGACTATGAGGAATTGTTAACACGTGCTTCGTATTAAATCAAGACTATATTTTACTGATTTTTCTCTTGTTATGTTGCAACTGTGTTGAATATAACAGGTTTTTTTCATTGTTTTTCTTTAGTTTATTTAATTGTTTCATTTGTTGGATTTCGTAAGGATTTTCTATTTTTCTGGGGTAATTATATTTACTGGACACTCATGTTTGATTGTAAGCTTTGTATGTTATACTAAGTGTTTATCCTTTGTATGTTATTATACTCAGTGTTTATCCTTGGTATGTTATTATACTAAGTGTTTATCCTTCGTATATTGTTATACTAAGTGTTTATTCTTTGTATGTTATTTCATTGGTATGTTATTATACTAAGTTTGTAATCTTGGTATGTTATTAAACTAAGTTTGTATCCTTGGTATGCTATTATACTAAGTTTAAAACATCAGCACTTTAAGATTTTCCTGAGTACTTTAAGTGACTATCAAGTATTGCTTCCCAATATCATGAAACTGTCTTGCATGACTTAGATAATTATACAGTATATATTTATGATTTGTTTCATATGTTTCAGAACAATGACGAAAGAAGCGAAGAAGCTCCATTTTTCTGTAGATCTGCATGAGCAAACACTCAATCACCTTTCCTTTCTGAAGGCAGTTGATAATGTAGAGGATCTGAAGAAGCCACATGTGCTAAAACATGCCTTATATAGATACGAGAAGTTCTGGCTACCTTTGGCAGCTGAGCACAAAACCAGGCAAATGATTGCACCTTTAGACATAGAGTGGATATGGCACACACATATGCTGTGTCCAAGAGCGTACGAGAAAGATTGTGAAACCATCGTTGGCTTTACTATAAATCACACACTGTACAGTCCGAAAAACCATAAACTAAGAGAGTCTGAAGCACAGAAACTGTGGTCCGAGAAATATGGCAGCCATGGGGAACCTTTTTACATGGACTACAAAGCACCGTATGACACAAATGTAATTGAAAACTTTGAGTCGAAGATAACTTACGATATCATGTCAGCAGCACAAAGGCAGGCTGTTTTCTACTATCAAGTTGCATTGCCGCATTATCTTGACATCAAGTTTTTAGACAGCTGCGTACAAAGGTACAAACAATTTTTGTACCTGAAAGTCAAGTTACCAAAGGAGTTCCTGGTTCCATGTTATGACATTGATTTAATGTGGCATACACATCAATGTAATCCCTTGATGTACAAAACAGATACTGTGAATATTCTTGGATATCTATTTAATCATGATGATTCAACAAATGACAGGTCGGAAGGTTCTAAACTTGACGTGTCGGACAAACGAACAAGAGTTCATTGGAAGAATTACTTTAACGAGACATTTTCACTGTTTGGTGCCATGTATCGTGGACCCCCACCTGCTAAGGTTCTGACTAAGGTCACCCCAGAAGAAGCTTTCGCCTTTAGCACAAAGCATTGTGCAATAACCATAGATAAGCTGACAATGACCTTGCCTGAGAACCGATACAAGAAAATGAAATTGCAGCTCTGGACGGCGGCTGGTAACGAGAATATGGCTCGTGTAACTACTCTAACACGTCCTCAGAATGCCCCAAAACAGGCGACAACTCTGTCATGGTCTAAAGTTGTCCAGACACAATTCAACACCTCATCAACAAACAACCTGAGATTTATAATCCGCGAGTATGGTGGGTTTTCAATTTGTGGCTCCTACACAGATACAGGTTCCAATGTGCTCAATATGCTGCCCCTTATTGAATCACGAAATACCAGCAACAACGGAGAAATTCATGCAAAAATATCACTGAATTCCGACACTCATTTAGAGGTCGAAGGTCGCTTTTCACCACCAGCGAAAGGAAGTACAGTTTTGTTTCTTGACAAGGGTCTGTATGAGGCGGCCATTATTCCAGAAAACATTCAGACGTTATGGGGTCCTGTTAATTTGGAACGACTACCACCAGGGGCAGATAACCGTTGTCAAGTTGCTTCACACAGGTAAGAGATCTCAAGAGTATTTTATATGCTTATATATGAATGTTTTCATCACCAGTCCTGTTCTATCAATAGGAAGCATGGATTTGGTCAGTCTGTCACTATTTAAACCATAAAAATTGATAAGAGAGATTATATTCTTTATGTGTGGCTTGCCATTTGAGAAGTGTGGCTTGCCATTTGAGAAGTTCTAAAATAACCCATTTTGAGATCAGAAGGTCAAAGGTTAAGGTCACAATGACATCTATTACAAACTTTAGCCTTTCATTCAATTGGAGGGGGGGATCGTGTTTCAAAACCACACCTTGTTTTAACATGAAAACTTGTTTTTTTTCTTTGTATTTAGATTGAAGAACCATCTTGGCAATGTGGAATTTACTGCAAGAACCATCCACAGTGAAAGATTAATGATGTCTGTTGTACAGGTGTTCTATCGTGACAGAATGTCAGTCATTGGACATCTGATTGCCTCCGACCAATTACCACTCCCTACACAGGTACGTTTCTGTCTTTCTGATAGTAATACTCTTGGTACTGAGCATTGCTTTCAAACTTGCCATAATTGCTTACCACCATAAACACCTTTACCTTACCAAAGCAATGGAACACTAGCCAAGAACTCTGGCCCCCTGATTGACATAGCTAGTTTTTATGGGCAAGTCTTCAATCAGGGCAGCATTTATTGAATGCGGCCTTGTTTGTTTATAAGACACAGTACAGTCCTATTAGAATGTGACTGTATCAGTATAAACCATATTAACCTAATACTTCAAACTCAAAATGAAAAACAACAAAACAATCTAGTTTCTCTATTCAAGTTTAAGCATTTGATTACTCATATGCATACATGTTTAATACTGTAAATCATTTAATTTCAATGGGACAAAATTTTGTGTTTTTTTTTGTGAAAAAGTCTGTTTCATGAGGATTTGATTTCAAGGATTCATTATCCACTAACTTCAAGTCAGATCCTATAATATCATTAATATTTGTGTTGTGGGGGATTTATTTTGGTGCTTGAGGTCATCCTTTAAATTCACAAAATTAAATCCCCATGAATATAAATGATTTTACACTATTTTCGATTCCAAAATTATATTTAATTGGTCAACTAAATTCTCAATTTACATTGTGCTGAACCTCAGTAACAAAGTTCCGGATATCATCTATTGAAGTTGACTGTTCTATATATATGCAGGTTAAAAAGAATTTGGTGACACTGAACCCAAGACAAGGTGAAAGAGCTGTGTTGATCAAGAACCACCAAGGTGATTGGGGTATCCTGCTAGGTAGATGGGGAGGATTTAAACGAGGACAAGCTGGAACACGACGTAAGTTCTAATGTTGCTTTGTATGCCTCCTAGGCGCTACTTATGAGCATATTTTCATGAAAAGAAGAACTTGTCACGTTGAACAAAGTGAAGTTGTTAAAGCTTGTTTTTCCATAGTAAAGAACTGTTTCCAGACATCATTTTTTGTTTTCTCAAAATATTGGTTTTGTATTTACGACCTTCTCATTTTAAGCCAGCGATATATGCCCGACATATTTCAGTAGAAATAAAGCAAATAAAGGCTATGCTCTGCATGCCTTGTACTTAACGTTACACTACTTTCTTTATTTATGTGCATTTCATGTTCGGATTTGGAAGTACAGTTTAACTTCTGTAGAACAACATCTTTTGGAAGCTGCAAATATTTGCCATTGTTAAAAGGTTGTTGCTCTACAGAGGTTCAAATTTTAGTAAATATATGCGTAGGGAAATTTTGACGGGTAGTGTTTACAATTCAATATATTCAAATTTATCTTATTTAATTGGAGAATAAGGTTAGCCAATTATATTGCCCGTTTCTGACCAAGAGTTTAATATTGTGTAATCTGATTGGTTGTCTTTGTCAAGTAGATCAATATTGAATACCACCTCTAGACCTCTCCATCGGTAGTTATAGTTTAACCACCAATATGCCACCCTTATTGAATAATATTCTGATGTAAATTGTATCAATTAAACATTGTTTTTATTTTACAGAGAAAAAGGGTGTTAAGGGTAGCCCAGGGACATTACATCTGAAGTTCTACAAGTTCTCCACTGGCAGAGTTGTCAACCTTGAACTTGCATACCTCACTCAGAGTTACTCGTTCGTCTTGGAATCGGCTCATGTCGACCTGATGAAGGGAACGATGAAGATAGACTCTACCTCCAACGAAGTTCCAGAAAATATTGCTCTCGCCTTTTCAGTCTCTCTCTTGCATGTATTATGTGTGCCTCGACCGAAAGGTTGGCAACCTGGCAAACAGGTTAAACCTAACGTGTCAACTCGTGGAACAAGAGCCGTCACTGTTATTCCATCAGATGACATGGCCTTTATAATGGCCGCAGGGTTGCTGTACCATACTCCATCCAATTATTACATACATAATACGTACGGAGGTAACTTTTGTGCCATGTGTGGTGGGTGGGGTGATGGCGGACAAACGTATGATGGTTGGAATGATCTGTCGGGTGGAGATGCTGACGGTGGTGATGGTGGATGTGATGGTAGTGCATGCGGCGGCGGTGGTGACGGTGCTGGGTGTGGTGGAGGTGATGGTGGTGGTGGTTGTGGTGGCGGGTGCGGAGGTTGCGGGGGCTGTGGAGGAGGTGGGGGTTGTGGAGGCGGAGGTGGATGTGGAGGGGGTTGTGGTGGCGGCTGTGGAGGAGGCTGCGGAGGATAAGCCACATGTGGAGCGCCTGGTTGCAATATGTACAGGCTGTCTAAGATGAGATCCTGAACAATATTGGCTAAAAAAGTAAAATACACATAACTTTGACACGTTTATTATAAATATGCACAGATCTGTTATTTTGTGACCATTGTTTTGCAGAAACCTTGCTCATATGTGGTAGGAACTTTACATAATTTGAACAAATTTTCTGAAGTGCATTCTGTATCAACTGAACAAGTGTGCTGTGTATGTTTACTCGTTTGAAGATTTTGATACTTTATAGATAGATGTATATTTATGAGCATATACATGTAGTTGTTTCCACTCAGGCATTAGAAGTTATTTTGATAGTTGACTCATTTTTAGCTCAAATATTAAAACATATAGAGGTCATTGTTCTCAGTCTGAAATCCATGTCCACGTTAGCGTCCATTTTATTCTAGTTTTAATTAGGTGCCATGATCTCATGAAGCATCTAAAGTAAAAATTTGTTTGAGATAAATCTTATGTTGGGACGCAGAATTACATTTCTGTAATGACTAATGACTCAATTCTGTCTACTTGTCAGTTGTGTTTAAAAGTATCTCAAGTAGAATTAAGATGTTGCTCAAATTAGAGTCTGGAATTTGGATAGATCTGAAGTTTCTTGAGATTGTACTTTTATAAACTTGGAATGGCATTTCTGATTTGTGATTCCAATTTTGAGCCCAGCCCCTGATGGAAAATACCTCAAAGACAATATTTGAGATGAGATTTAGCTCAAGTTTAGATGGTTCGGAGATGGGGGGGCATGTTTTTCACGCCTTACTAGAAAAGTTGGTTTAGTGCTACATTATCATCAGATATAACCAGATTTTGTAATTAGATATGGCTCGTTAGTGTCACACATTTACCTATACATTTTTTGTTCCTTGTAAAATTATTCATTCATTCATGTTTTTAAAGAGTATACTATTGATATGTTATTTGGTTTCCATCTTAAAGTTGTGGAGACATATTGATTTTGTGCTGGATAAATGTCTATTTGATTGAATGGATGTCACATACCATATTCCCCGAATAATAGCTTCCCCCTAATAAAAGCCCCCTTCGTTGGAGAAAATTTATATACTTACTTATAGATGTTTATATGATGGTTATCAATAATTTGTTATTTAACATTTACATTTATGATTTTTCACTATTTTTTTGGAAAATATTTTTTAAATATTGAGACCCCTCAATAAAAGTCTCCTTTTGCAAAATGTATGGCCCCTGTGGTGTTTTTACGGGGAATACGGTAGTTTGTGAACACTAGATAGATATCCTTAACCTTAGGGAAGATATCAATGAAACTTCACATGAATACTTATTACCAAGCCTACTTGTGCATATTGTCAAGAATTTTAGGCCGGAAAGTTTTTGACACAGTTATGGCCCTTTGTTGGAGATATATGATTTTTGTGTCAAAATCCCATCTTGTTAATGTCAATGTTGCATTTCATGACCAGACATTAACCAGTCGTATGTTTTGTTTCTGTTTAGAATCATATCATAGACAAATATTTTCACCACAGGTAACTGTATCATTGTTTAAGAGTAAAATGAAAAAAATGATGGTATTTTGAAAAAAAATGTTTTTAACAAGTTTCAAGTCTATTAGCAAATCGCCATTTATACAATGCCTTTGGCCATTAACAAAACATATATACAATACAAGTGATCACATATGCGTGAATCTAAACACAAAACATGCAAAATAACACAACAAATATCATCAAACATACAAAATTCAATGTTCAAAAAGCAGGTAAAATGTTAAGCTTTTCTTGTCTAATCAGTGATACAGTTACAAATGTTGCTATATATATTTTTGTTATATTAGAGCATGTTTGCATTCTCAGTGTAAATCATTTAAGACATAATTATTAAATGTTATAATTATCTTTTGTTATATGTTCAAATTCTACAAATTGATTATGTTGTTGTTGTTGAAATCAAGGCTTATTGTGATTTTACGTATAATATTTGTTGTGAATATAATTATCCAAATTGCATAATTAGCAAATGTTGAGACTTGGACTGTCGACTTTTCGACAGCTGAACCTTGGAGTTTTCTCATTCATTTGTGTGTTAGGCAGTGTGGTATGTGATGCTTTTATGTTTTCTGTGATAGGCTGTTCAAGTTTAGTGCTGGCTTCCCGGTCAAATGTCTTATTAAATTTTATGCCCCAGCATCTACTGATGCAAGAAGCTTATAGTGATTGTCCTGTCTTCTGTCTTTTCGTCCATCCATTCAATTGTCTGCCCCTGTTTTCTGTTTGATAATTTTAGTTAGGAATGAGATACCATGATGATATTGACTGTGTACGTAGACAATGAAAAAAACCTCCTGTAGCTCAAAGTGGGGCCATTTGGAAATTATGGACAACGTTTCCACCGGCACAGAAGCGTTTAGTGAACACAGTCTTGTTTTTAATTAAAATTCTACAAATGGCCATGTTTATGCTGAATTCAAATTATGAGTTAAGTAATTGTTTTGTGTCACATATAAATCCTGTTTGAGAATCTACACATTCATTATCTTATTGATTTTTTGTGCTAACTTGTAAATTTGTTTCATTTATAAGTATAGAATACAATTTAATGTATTCAAACTCCCTATGTAATTGTTATTTATTTTGAATCGCGTTTAAACTTAATTATTGTTAAATAATCCACTTTTGTTACTGATGCTAATAGCAACCAGTCATCTAATATGCGTCCAGGTAATTTCAAAATTTCTAATTTATTGTTGACCATGACTTCGAATATTCAACCTTTACACACACTTTGTTGACAATGAATTCAACAAATTCTAGTAAATGGTCAACCATGACTTCAACTTTTAATCTTTTACAAACTTTTTATTGATCATAGTATGAAAATTATGTGTTTCTTGTTAAAGTATGAATCAAATTATTTGTCAACCATGACTGCATGTTTTCAAGGTTTTTTCCAACTTACTGTGGACCATGACTTCACATAATCAAGCTTTGAACTGCCAATGCCGTAAATTGGTGTTTTTCATGAATGGTTGTGTAATATACTGTCCGATTCAAGAATAACCTGAGAGATGTCACCTTAAATATTCTGTGAGCACAAAGAAAGTATAGTTGATCAAATTTGTTTGTATGAGAAATATTCAGCTTCTGTTATGATGTTAAAAATTCTGTTTTTAGAAAGCAAAATTTAAGCTTGCTTTAGCACTGTTGTGATGTTCTATATGTATATATTATATATATACTGTTTATAGTATGCTTGCATTGACATTATTGTGATGTTATATAGTCTGTTTTTAGAATGCTTGCATTTTATAATACACCTTTTATGGCATTTTAGTTTTATAATAAAAAAATGTATACACCACTGAATAAATATGTATGCAGTATTTCACATAGTTGTTGTTTGTATACAATATACTGTCACACCTGGGTTTAGACCACCTGACAATAGATACCTTTCAACAAACCCAATTTCATTTAACTCAGACAATATGATCTGATTACATTCTGTATGGGGTCATGTCGATGTGAACTTTACATCATCCAATCAAATCGCTTCTTTCACAAATTTGAAAATGCAGATAATCTCTGCTTTAGTTTAAAATGAGAGAGAGAGAGATGTTTAAAGTTTATACATATCAAATTAGTATCCCCTCTAGGTCATAGGGCCTCTACCACAGCTCACCAGCAGGCTTGGTGGCAGCTTTATCAGTAAATGTAGACATGTTTGAAGTAAAAACTTCGTGAACCCTTCTGTGAAAACAAGGAGTTACATTATATACCTCCATGGTGAAAAGAAAGCCAAGACAAAACCACATATAAACAACTCAAAACCACATTATAAACAACTCATTTATTTTATTAAGTTTGTCAATCTTTAATGGCAGGCCGAATTTCCATGTGTAAAGGTGTGCCCATGTTGGCCAACATTTTCGTACTTTGGAAATACCTGAAAAATTAAAACAATAGTAAGATTGAATAGTGTGCTGCTTAGTTGATAGTCACGTGATACTATTACATCACATACGGATTGTGATTGGCCACATTGATCAGTTTCTCTTCAACTTATACCAGAACTGGGGCCTTATTCACCAACATTGTAAGACTGAAACTTAGACTTAGAAATGACAACATTTATAATAACTGCCATTTCTTGAACCATGTGAAATTTTATCCGATTATGTGTTGTTACCCACTGAACACGTATACCCATTTATATTAAAATCGTTACATTTATAAATTATAACAACATCCACGAATAGAACATTTGGCAATATAAAGTCTAAGTACGAGATATACATTAAAGCCCCTGAACCCAAACCTGCTGAGAAAAATGCTTCTAGATAGCAGTGACGATTACGCTTTTTAAAATTGAACAGCACAAACGAGTACACACAGTTGATTTTAAGCCTGACAAAGTGCCAGCTTTATCATTACTTGTCACCATGAAAAACGATGATGTCTAATTGAAAAAGACTGTCAAGGGGGATTTTGTAATTAATATAATTAATACATTTACCATTTCCCAGTAAGCAATGAACTCATCTGCAGTCACATTTTGATCCTCTGTGGAATAAAACATTACACAATGCACGTAAATGTTTGACAAAACATACCACGTACTACCACTATAATAATCTGAGATGTATGTCCCCAATGAAGCCAAGAAGGCTTTTATAGTTAACGTCATAGCAATATACACCTTTGATCTAACGACAGCAAACACATGTGCTCATGAATTAATTTTCTGTTAACAAATGTGGTCGTGTATGGTCAGCAAACAAATGTGGTCATTAATGCATTGTCTGGAAGCAAATGATCGAGTTCATGCATCTTCCATAAGCAGAAGTGCGCTCATGTATAAAGGTTGGACTTCCCATACTAGTATTTGAATCGTTAACTACAAAGGAGAACATGCTTATAAATACATTTGTATATTGGACTGTTTAGACAAGGCAGTCTTATTAATTTCTAATTGTCTGTGCATGCTCGAGTCTATATTTAAGAGCTCATGTACATGTTTAATGGTCGGTCACTATTCGATTCCATTCTTTTAAAGCTAATATATCGCTGGCTTAGAATGAGAAGGTCGTAAGTACAACATCAATATTTTGAGAAAACAAGAAAAAAGTATTTACTTATGGAAGACAAGCTTTTACGACTTCATATTGGTCAACATGACAGGTTCCGATTTTCATGAAAATAGACTCATAAGAAGCGCCTTATGATGCATATTTCAAATATGTATCAGTCTTGTAAGGTCTTAAGTAGGAGTTACGACCTACTCACCCAAAGCCAGCCATATGAAGGTTTAACTTACTATCTGTGTCCATGGTTACAAACAAAGCATCATAATCTTCCTTTCTAAGATGATGATCACCATTCATGTCGTATTCATCAAACAAGTAATGTGACAGCTGGTACAGTGATGGCGACGTGGCACAGATAAACTCGGTATATTCATGTCGAGTTTCTGTTCCATCACCTTGTTAGATAAACAGTATAACAAATATAAGTTCATGTAACCTCTCCAAAGTGGCTCTAGATCTCTACAGAACAACGGCCTCTCTAGAGGAACACGTTTCCCTATGCCAATATTTCCTATATAAATTTAACATCTGTGTTGCTCCTTCACAGGCTGTACTGTAAAATCTTAATAACACATACATTTACAGTCAATTATGTGTGTATGCCTTAAAACATTGGTGGCACTTGACAAGTTGGCATATGGTCTCCCTTAATAAAATATGAGTTAAAAAGAGATGATACGAGATACAACAGTTTACTGATGGTATTGTAAATCTGTGTTTTTAGTATGAAATTGTCTGTGAGTTTAATCAGAATCGTACCTAGGATCTATATCGCCACAAGCGCCAAGTAGCATTAAAAATTCTTACAAAGCACATATTATGCTATCTTACCGTTGGCGTCATATTTGTCAAAACTAGATTCTAATTCAAGTCTTGTAATAACACCATCGGAGTTAAAATCATTTGCCAGGAACATTCCAAATGCCGTCTCATTATATGGCTGAAGTTGTAGGGCACTGCAAAAGAGTAGATATTAATACATGTATAGTAATCGTAAGGTATTACATATCGCTGGCTTAGAATGAGTACTACTTAAGACCTTATAAGACTGAAACATAAATATGTACATGCTTTAAATCAGCATTACAAGGCGTTTCTGATGGAAATCGGGACCTGACATGCTGACCAAACTGAAGTTGTAAACGCTCATTTTAGTAATACTAAATTTATACAAACTCGGAAGGGACGGGTGGTAGGGTCAAGGTAGGAGAGCTGTTTGAAAACACTACCTAGGAGGTGATAATGTATAAATAATAGGATTTAAGTAAAGGAATGACCTAGTTATACTGATTATGGATATTTTCATCAGATATGTGCGAGTAGGTAGATAACATACATCTGTTTGTATTTCTTCAACATTTTGGTCTTATCTATGTTAGTTTCTCAAACCACAAAAAGCGATTTTCTGAGCGAATCAGGTGAGATTGCGAAATCAAGGAAAGCACTAATTAATAAGTTTCAATTTTCGCCTGATAGTAAATGGGTGAACATTTGGGGAAGTCAAAATTGTAGTATGTAAAATAATTTATTACGCCTAAAGGTGCTTCCATTAACGAAATTTAGTGCATGGATACACAATAACTAGTGTATCCTTATTAGCAACACAGGTAACTGTATCATTGATAAAGACTAAAACGCAAACAATTTTTGTTTTAATTTTTTATATACATTTTACAGATTTTCCCCGTTATCAATAATACAGTTCCCTTTGATTCGTAATAAAGCCAATAAAATCAACAACGTAAAAAATAAATACCCAAAGGCGGCTTGTGCTGAGCACACGACTGCAAATATCACCAGACGGAGCATATTGACCTAAAACATAAAATAATTTCAACTGTGTAGCTATAATTTATATGGTCATGCTTGTATATAAACCGATGTGTACAGACAACAATTCTAGCCACCTAGAACTGTATGTTATTTCTGTTTCGATAGCTTAGTACGTTGTTTTTGAAAGACACGAAACGGCGTCAATTAATGTCATATGTTCTTGTTTTAATAAATCCAAATTAAGAACATATTCGCAAAATGAATTGAGTTATTAGCTTTTGAATAAGTCGTGAACATTATACATGGCTGTGTTTGAAAGACACGAAGCAGCGTCAATTAATGCCATACGTTCGCTTTTAATAAATCAAAATTAAGAACATACTTGCAAAATGAATTGGTTAATTAGTTTTTGAAATAATAACGAACAGTTAATTGTTGGTGGAAAATATCTTTAATCACAAACTTACCTGTAAACAATCTTATCGCGGACTGAAAGGGCAGTAGCATTATACAGATTTTCACCGACCATATTAAGAATGGTCACGACGGCTATTGGTTGTTTGTCGTATCTTGTGACGCTCGACTGTTTGTATGATGATTTATATACACGTGTTGATTGGAACTACACTTCCAAAGCTCACAAATGCAATTTGTCATTTGACTTTTTGAAGAAAAAAGCATAGCCATGTTTCTACAAGGTATATGGTAAATATGGCATATTATCCTTATCACATATTAACCTATTTTAAAACAGAATGAACATACATATCCCAATTTCCTCGTAACAAATTGACAAAACTGTGGAAAAGATGTCACAAATAGTCAAATTATCATTTTTGGACATTTTCATGACTATTCAATCGTTAACCTTCCCATAAACCACGATGACAGTGATGAGATCTTATAATTTTGCATAACCATGTCAGTGTTCTGCGTATTTTTTACATTGTATATGTTCAAAATATGAAACTGGAAGATTTTAAGTCATGATGTGACACGAAAATGACTAGATACATTTCGGGGTGTTCCAATGTCAATATTAAGGAGCTACAGGTTGCGATAATGTGTAGATAACCATTCATGCATTGCGTACACGTTCTAGTTCAAGTTTTTCTTGCGAAATAAAACAATATATTTACTTGCAATGTTAGTCAATGTGGATATCCGGTGCATTGAAAAAAATCTTTGAAACTATAATTTTATAAAGACTGGTTCAAGAATTTGCGAACATACTGTAACATAGTTTCTTATCTTGAAATCAAATCGTGAGTTGTACAGATGTATTTAAAATCTTATCTTTCCTTAAGGACCGTCAACAAAAATAATTGCAGTTGAACCCATAACGTCTATATAATTTATCATAAAATTAAGTAAATATATGCAACGTTATGGCATAAAATGACTAACCAAAGCCCGCTCACTGCACTTGCTCACACCTATGTGCAGTTATCTGAAAGTATGTCATAACGTACCAAGGTTAAGTTTCGGTTTGGTAATCTCCTCCAATATTTACCACAGCTAGTTGTTTCTTCCATTGGTTCAGAACTTTTCGGTTGCGTTCTCCGAATAGAGAACATTAGTTTAGTATAAGTGACATTAAAATTTTGTTCCAAAAAACTATATAGTTTGTTCATTGATCGCTCGTATGCATGTGTACAGATCTATACATCGATTGATTCAAACAGTACATGTATATATAATACTTACAAATAAAAAAAAACACATATGAACTTTATGCTAATATCAATCATAAATATTTGGATTTGAAACAAATCAACGTAGATAATGATTTTCCCTAGTCAATGACATTGAAAAAGAAGAACTTTCAGTACCCAGGTCTATCATTGACTAGGACGTCAAGTTGAAACCAAATACCTATGGTTTCAATTATGTGACAGGTTGGGTCAGGTATATGTGCAGACTTTAACTCTCGATATGTAGTGCCTTCTATATAATTTACTGATACTCACAGTGACACCATTGTGATAATTCCCTGCTTGGTGATAATAAACATCGTAGTACCTACTCCATGTTCAAACTCATACTCCGTACTCCAATTTGAGCACTTCTTAGTTACAAATACTGCAGTAACTTTTTTTATTACTGAAAGGAAACATATAAAATGGGGGTTTGTTTTCTAAGTTAGACATTTGCTACAAGTTGGTGCTATTGGTTTCAGTGTAAAATTCTTAAAAGCTGATTTTCAAGTTGGAGCACGGGGTATAATGGAGTTGGAGTATGAGAATGAGAAATGTTTATAATCACCAGGTCATGTTTTATTATAACTTTGTAGATGGTGTCTCTTGTAACTAGTAGTAAGGGTGCCGTGGCTCTATATTACTTTTGTTTTATGTTATGTGCAATATATATTCTATCTATAGATACGACTCTTATAAAGAACTATACCATTTGTACTCTAGACTAGTAGTACGCAGTTATTCCTCGTATGTGTCAAGATATAATGATTTGTGTTATATAAGGACATTTCCATTATCATTATTTTGTGATTAGACGGCTGCTCCAACGAATGAACAAATATTGGAGACCATCTCCTACACATGCATATATATATATATATATATATATACATGCAAAATGTGCTGCATGTATATTGTTAAGGTTTCAAACCGAGTTGATTTGACCATATCCAATCGAAAATAAATGAATAAAAGTAGTGAGTAATTGCTTTACTGGCATTTGTACCTGTATGACAGTGTACAAACCAAATCACTGTATGACTTATCGGATTACTATAAAATTCAAATTGTATCATTTATTGCTATTGAAAGCACATGTACTCCTTATTGCCGTACTCTATATTTCAACGTTTAATCCTTATTGCAATTGCCGGAAATGGGCTCGTTTATACACAGTGTGTATAAGTTCCTAAAAAAGTCACAGAGCATGTGCGCGACCTGTGTGTGTTATCATATCTAGTGGTGTTATCGATGGTGTTTTGTATTTTATTGATGCGAACTCGATTTAATAATAAAAATACGTGATGGGCCTGTGGAAATAATCACAACTATAAGGGAGATAACCACTATGAGTACATGGACGGATTGTCTGGATTTTATTCATTATTTATAAAAGCCGAACATTTCCGAAGTTTATTATGTAAACACGTTTCCCGCAAAATGTGTCAGATTAAAACCTCAAAGTAGACCACTTTTACAAGGACTGTGTGGTTGTGTATTTTTACACAGTCCAAAGAAAACAGCGAACAACCGTATTAATAACTTGCGACCGGCTGACAGTCTGCTGCTTGCCATAATAAACACTGGTAAGCTATGTATGTGTTTATTCGGACCATAGGAAAGTCGTCCTCGAGCAACTCGCTCCGGAATAATTAGGGGGGCGCCGAATTAGGGCAATATTTATTCATAATAGTCAGCATTATTTATAATGATAAATCATTAGATGTACATACTGAATGTTCAACTGTTTCTTTAGTTTTCAAACTCGGAAAAGAAACAATGTTTTGATATTCTACATGGAAGAAAGAAAGAGAAAAAACCTGTAAACTACTTATCAGCTAATTGGCTCCCAGTCCCATTTTGAGTAAAATTGATTGGTGTATAACTAAATTGTCAATTAATTAGTAACATGTGTACATCTCAATGGCGCCAATCTAAATGGTCTTTTATTATACCCCCTCCATAACATATTTTCTAGGCAGTTGCTAGGATTACGGCAGGGGCGTAGCTAGGACCTTCGCAATGTGTAGGCCCGTATGTAAAGATGAAAGAAGTAGGGGGTCCGGGAGCATGCTCCCCCGGAATGTTTTTAGTCCTTGAAAGGTACTGGTGCGTTTTGACGTATATTTGGGAGATTAAATTTCAAGTTAAACTTAAAAAAATACAAGTTTATCATTTTTTCTCCAAATGATGTGTAGGCCCGGGCCTAATGGCCTAGCGGCCGCTACGCCACTGTACGGTACCGTAATTCTAGACCCACAGGCTAGGATTACGGAAGTTCCGTAATCCTAGCGAGTCCTAGCTAGGGCTGTCTAGAATTACGGAAGTTTTTATACCGAGTGCAATTAAGCGTGCAGGTCGCCTTATAATGCATGTTGACATTTTATATTCGATGAATTTATACAAGTTTTGGCCATCGAGTAATCAGTTTTGGTTATGGTAAAGATATAGAGTATGGTAAAGATATTAAACGGCGGAAAATATCTAAATGCAAATACTTTTGATACCGTATTATAAAGCATGTACTTTTATCTACTAGTACGCATAAATTTATAAAGTTATTAATATACGAAAAATATATTGAGACAACCGATAATAGCAGGGTTGAACAAGAAAACTTTAACATTTATCACGAATGCCGCTCGTGTGATCAGAGCAGACACGAATATATATACACAAAGGTATATACGTTCGTGGAGCAAAAAACCTTGTATGACCTTTGAATTATATTTTAATAAAGCATACAGGATCGATTCTTTACATAATTCTAATTTTATAAGACTCCTATACTGACATGCAAAGCGTAATCAGTTACAAATTAAAATAAATAATTCAGAAACTAAACATGACCATATTTGGAATTCGTATCACTACGCGCTGTCCCAACGTAGATCCAGTAGTAGGCTATGTAAATTTTGAATGAACAAACGATTAAGCTACTTGTTGTTTATTTGTACGACCAAATGACGAACAAACATATCAGATCTACTTCCAAAATTAGCAACACAATTTGTTTCGATCATGACAATCAATTTCAATGGAACTACATTTGTGTATTCGACCACGTACATTAAATAATTCATAAACATTCGGACTGCCTCTAATTTCTTCCCCTGCAAAGACAAAATAATAGCGAAGTAAAATTCGAAGCATGATATTCTGATATTTCTATTTATTTGTCAATAAATATACCAATATTTGTATAATTTAACGCTTAATTGCACTCTGTATAAAAACTTCCGTAATTCTAGACAGCCCTAGCTAGGACTCGCTAGGATTACGGAACTTCCGTAATCCTAGCCTGTGGGTCTAGGATTACGGTACCGTAATCCTAGCCACTGCCTATTTTCTAAGGGTGTATACTGTTTTCAGCTTGTCCTTGTAGTTTTTTTCAGAATATGTGCTGCGATGATTTTTGCCAGATTTATGGCCCTTTGCCCACAAGGGCTATATCCATCTGCCAAATGACAACTGCTGTAGCTCATAATGAATTCATCCCCAAAATCCGAAGATTGAGGGCCGTGCGCACAAATGTGACTAATCTATTTAGTCTTGACCCCCAACAATACATGTATTATTACAGCCACTTGGCGTGCATGTCTGATACATTTCTGAACATCCAGTAGCCTCAAGCAGCACTGTTTACGGGTTTTTATTATCCCCACGATAGAAGGTGTCATTCCGTCCCTCCGAGCTTCTATGTGTAACTCTAACTATATTTCTTACGGAATATCGACAAAACTTTTACAGAATAACAACTATGAAGACCTGTAGTGCATATTGTCAGGATTTTGTAATTTGACCAAATTTCTTTGAGTTATGGCCGTTTGTTAATTATCTTCTCTTCGGTGGGGATATGGTTGTCTATTACTGCTTCTTGTTTGTTTGAGCAGCATACATATCTGGTTCATGATGGTTTATCATCGTACATCAGAGTTAGTCAAGTTCCCATATTACATGTACCATGTTTGGAAGACATATTATGTTGGTTGAATGAGAATGTTATGATTATGTTTTACGTGTATTTCAGACTTTAAACAAGATGCCTAGAAAGAAAAAAGTCAACAATCAAGTGTCTGAGTCAGTTGATTCCTTACTTGAACCAGAGAGTGTATGTGCACCAAGGAGGCAACGTAACTGTAATAAAAAAGATACTAAGAGAGCAAATAATACAGAGAAGGCTTCATCTTATTTTACTGCCAAAATGGATGAACCTGTATGTGTAGCGAACCAGGAACATACAAACAAAAGACTGAAACACAAAGCACCGAAAATAAAATCAAGCCATGAACTTTCTACCCATGAAGAAAATTATTCAGATAATGGCTTATCGGGATATTTTTCTCCCAATCAGAAGAAGAAGAAATGTGTAAGCGCAGAAGAACCAAGCTCATCTCTTGCTGCAAAGATAAAAGCAAATATGTCACAAGAGGAAGACAGTGATTTTGAAAATAATAACTTACAAACTGATGAAATAATTAGTGACACGAAACCTGATAGAAAGACCAAGAAAAAATATGCGAGGAAGAAAAGTGAGGCTGCTGGTGAAAAAAGAAATTCTGCTGCAAAGAAAAATTCAAAGGATGATCCTTCAGCTACCGAAGATAATCAGAATAAACCTACCAGTAACAGAAAAACTATTGAAGGAGTCGTAAAAATGAAACAGTCTATGGCTCCACGTTCTGATAAAGTCGATGGTAAACCTACATGTAGCAGAAAGAGAAAATCTAATGACAACACATGTAAGGCAGATACAAAGAAAAGTAAGAAGATCAAAGATAAAGTTAGTATTGATGTTGTGAAGTCTACCAATAGTATAAAGAATGAAAGTTTTCATGATGAATGTACTACTAGCAGTGAAGGAAAAGACAAATGTCCTATGAAGGTTAATACTTCTGTGAAGAAAAATGCAGCAAAAAGAAAGGAGTCGGTTGATAAAGTGAAACCGGTTCTTCAGAATGAGCGTGGATGTCATTCAGAACTAAAACCTTGCCTTGATGATGTAACTGGCAAGGCTGATTCGGAAGACAGTAGCGATGATGAAATGATGGATGTTGAAGAGATTAGTTCTAAAGTTGAAGATACTGTCAAAATTTCTAATGTTACAAAACCTTTACCTAAGGCACTAGATCAAACCGATGCGTTAGCTATATTGATGCACATGGAAGGTGTACAAGCAGGGTGTTCTACGAGTGTGGCTGGTGAATCACACTCACTGACTGATGAGGATCTGGAGGAAAGTGAGGACGAAGAATGGGAAGATGTAGAAGGTATTTACTGTAAAATCTTTCAAGGGGGGTTTAATTTAGTGGATGATCTCTGCCACGAAATAAATCCACATGAATATCAAGAATTTCTGTAGTACATGTTTTTTGTATATGACTAAGCGGATAATATATCCTTGAAATTATTGTCTTTTTCATCAAAACCACAAATTTTCCCCATTCATTGAAATTTAATGATATAAGCCTGTATAGTACTGCTATAAGTTACAACCATATTTTTGTATTTTATATATTACAGTAACTATTCACTGTTTTAGCTAAAAATATGCCTGGCATGTGAACTTTTATGTACAATATATAAGAGGATATATTAATAACAATTTTATTGATTCTTGATTGTTTGAGTAGAGCACCATGGGAGTACACCAAAGAAGTCACAGATCCCTCTAGAAGGTGTTGAAGTTAAATTTGATGCACCAGAAATATACAAGAAAAGGTTTTTATATTAGTTATTAACTTTTCTTTTTGCATTCAATGGCTTACGGTGATTTTTCAGTGAAAATAACAGTGACAAATAAGCGAAATTATCATTTTGTTACGCTTTGGAGCTGGTTCCAGTATCGTGCTGAAAAAGAAACGCAGCTTCAACTGCACCAGGCATTAAAATATGTGTTACGTCATTATGACATCATAATTGTCACGTCATGATGTTCTAATTTCAAAGTATTTTGTCCAATTTAGCAAATTACTGTACCAATTTACAAGAAAATGAAGCAAATAATAAGCAGAAAATTTGTTGGTTTTTGGTGAAAGATTTTATTCTGATTTTATTTCACTCTTAATCACAGAAAATTATATTTTCACTTGTGTTTTATTTTCTGTGGATAACATAATTGGTAAACTTCTTTTCATTATGGTCCACATTCATGTTGTTTTCCTTTTTCAGGAAAAGAGGTGAATTTGATCTTCAAGGTTATTTTAGACGACAAATAAATAAATTCAAGAGAGAAGTTGCCATGGATATCCACAAGGTAGGAGCAGGCAAGGCCAAACTTAAAAAATGCTTTGTTTTCCCTTCCCAACCCAAGCAGATTTAGAACTGGTAGGAAGGTAGGTTGAAATGTTGTTTATGAATTGTTTCTGAACAATAGTTAATGGTCAAAACATACAAATAATAGATATTTAGTTATAACTCATGAAATTTTAAAAAAGGTACCAAATTTACTAGACCAAGGGAGAAAGAAGTCCATATACAAAAATAAAAAAAATAATTCAATTTGGCCATTTTAGCTCACCTGGGTAGGTAGGGGATAGGGAACAAACAATGTTTTATTTTAGGCCCAAGGCTGTATTTTGTTAAGTAATGCATAACAAACTGACTATAAAATACGGCTCACTTATCTGATCATCACACATTGTTAAACGTTGGGAAGTTTCAAGATTACCCCGGTAAGCCATTAGTCTTAGTACTTCCTGGTTCCCAAAAACATGGGTATGCCTGCTGCCCCCATGGGGTATAAATTACATATACATGTCACTGTAGACACTTATTCATGAGCCTTGGTGAATCATGTACAGGCTGTAGTTTTTATGCCACAGAATCTACTGATGCGGAGGCATATTGTGATTCACCCGTTGTTACAAAACTTTCAAATTGATTGACTGAACTTGTTATTCTGGAAAAGGCTACCATTGAGGCATAAGTGTTTACTGAACACATTCTTGCTTTCTCCATAAGATAAATGCAAACACTTTTATATATTGCAGGTTCATTTGCTGTGTTTACTAGCAAGGTGTCAGTATTTGAACAGATTGTGTCTAGATGAGGTTTTACAAGCGCAGGCACTTTCTATCACCTTGGTTACAAAGGAACTTAATATTGCACGGTCCAGGATGTGCACAGACCAGCACCTTAACCAGGTCCTAACTTGGATTAGAGGAAGCACTCAATATTTGGTAAGGCTAGTCCGAAACAATTACTATATCCAAAGAAAAACATTGCTTGCACAGAGTTAAAGGAACTCTTGACTTCTTCACAGATAAAACGAAATTTTTAAAAAAGTACCGTTGTTAATGTTTTTACCAAATCAAGTATTAAGTGTATAATAGAAAGTTACTGATTGTTGCTTTAAGAATGATTTATTACATATAATTGATTTAAACCACTCAATATCGGGCAATCAGTGTGTTTTTCAGTGTGTTGGTATTCATTTTGATCTTATTTTAATTTACTGTAAAATCATTTAATTTCAATGGGACAAAATTTCGTGGTTTTGGTAATAAAGACCTTTTCAAGGGGACTTTAATTTGTGGATCTTGCATTTTAGGCAATAAATACAAGCGTCAAAATAATTTTTCGATTGGATTTGATTTCATGGTTAAAGATGTACCACGAATTCCACGAAATTTAATTCCCATGAAAATGAATGCTTTTACAGTATAAGGTTGGCCAATCATCTCGCCTGTTACTAACCAAGAGTTAAATATGGTGTGATCTGATTGGTTGTATGTATCTTTAAGACAACTAAGATCAATATTAAATACCACCCTATTAACTTCTGCCTAGATGGACAAAAACGAATTCTTGATTGACTGGTTATATTAATAATAACATGACAGTACTTATTATCCCCTGTTGAAGACGAAGGGGATATGGTAATGGTAGGTGTCATTCATTTTGTAATTCAATAATTATTTCCTGAGTTATGGCCCTTTGTTGATATTTTTCATATATTTCAATTATAGATATTGTTGTCTATGATCGCTTCTTTTATATTACAGCTTGAAGTCACAGAGCACAGTCTACAATCTGTTAGTGCGGATATAAGAATGATTCTGGTTGGTATAATATCAAAACAATTGTAACTGAGATTTTGTGTGTAGTAGTCTTTTGTGTGTCAGTTGGTAATGTTGGTTGGTCTGTAGTTTTCCTTGTTTGTACAAGTTATCAGAATCCAATACCGGTGTAGCACGGGTACATAGAAGTTTACAACATTTAGCTTTGGTATTACAGTCTAGTGTATTTGACTGAAATAAAAATACCTGGTGTTTCCCCTTCCCAACCCAAGCAGATTTAGAATAGGTTGGTAGGTAGGTCGATAGTCATTGGTCTAATCTTACAAATAATGAGTTTTAGTATTAACTTTTTGAGTGAATTCACCAGTCTTAAATTTAAGATAGGTACCAGATTTATTTGTCAGAAACAAATTAGCGCATAATTATATGCATTTACAAAAATGAAAGTTTCATACCTAATTTTTCATTACATATCTTTCAATTTGGCAAGTTAATAGTTGGGCCATTTTTGGTGGGTAGGTAGGGTAAGGGGAAACAAACAAAACAGTATTATATTTAAGGCTTTATACATTGAACTTTGTTGCTATGTCGCTTTGAAACCAGTATCTGAAAACAGTAAAATAACAAAATTAATTATAATACATGAACATTGCTTACATTCTGCCATTTATGCTGATATATGATTCTGATTATTCGCTCTATTATATTATAAATCTGTATGGTTATAGATATGTGTGATCCTACTGCGTCAAGTTGGTTTCTTAACAAGATTGGTGACCTCATTGCAACCTATACCATTCCGGACCACAGTCAGTAAGGTAAGTGATGTGGATCAAATATAAAGTACAGTGAATTTGACACGATCCTCAACCTTTTATCAGCATCATTTTAACAGCTGATATCGTGTTTATATTTAGAACCCTAGATGTTATGTTTTCATAAATTAGGAGTGACAAAGACATACTCAAGGTGTAATACAAACACAAAATATTTCAATCTAAAGGACTGATATTGCATAATTTGCTTGTGGAAACTGATATGTTCAAGGCAAGAACCTTGTCATATATGCATGCATAAAGGTCAGGTCAAATTATCCGTATTATTACCATGCACTAGTCCATGTGATTTTCATCTCAATATTACAGCTATTATACTTTAAATGCAAACTATGACCTTGAAATAAGGCAGAAAAAGGCAGGAAAAATGATATTGTGGTTCCGATAAACTTGTAGACCCTAATTTTTCCAAACCAAGTGTCAATATCAAGGTTAATTTTACATGATTTATGATACGATGTGAATTCAATTGCATTTTATGCTTCATAAATATCAGCGTTTTAGTATATTTAGATAATATTCATCATTAATTTGCCTTAATTTTAGAATGCTGCTTCTAAAAAGGGAAAATCTAATGAAAATGATAAAGCAATGTTGTCGAAAAGAAACTCTTCAGTGAAAAAGGAGAGCAAAGCCTCAGCAAAGAAAGTCAAGAGTGAAGTCAAGGAGAAGAAAGGAATGGTAAAGAAGTCGTCTGTTAAACAAGAACCTGATAAAGGCAATGTAAAATTGGAACAAAATTCAAAAAAGAGAAAAAGTGGTTCTCGGAAATGTTCTAAAGTGTCAAAGAACACATACAAGGTAGATAAAGACAGTGATTTTGAAAATTTAAGTGACAATGAAAATGATGATGACTATAAGCCAGAGGATGAAGAGTTACAAAAGAAGATAAAAAAGCGTGTTAGAAGAAGTGGATCTCCTGAAGTGAAGGAGGAAAAAGACATTACTGTATTAGAGGAACAACTGTAAGACCTTTTTACTAAAGGGGGTGGAAGGGATGTTATTCTTTAGACCTCTAATTTATATTAAATTATGTCCTCCCATTTTTTCGAAAAAAATCTCTTTATGAAACACAGCCGTGACATAAAATCAAAGATGCTATTCGCTGATTTTGAAACATGTGAACAAGTCTGTAGAAAAATATCAACAAAAACAAAAGCCTATGGTAATAGGCTCAGGTGCTGTTGTTTAACAAAATGTTTTTTCTTGGGGTAGGGTGTTATTGGTGGTCAAAAATGATTACTTTATGCGTTTCATTCACATTTTTTAGCTGCTACGACAGTAATAAGTTCACTAGAAAACTTGCATATGTTTCAGATGATAAGTACCTCCGCATGTGGGTATATTCAGCCAACACAATTAGGGTCCGGGTCCATGAGAAGGCTTGGGTCTATGAGAATCAAGTATACAGATTATAATTATATAATTATGTATTATTATGTAGATCTGACGAGGACTTTGAAGAGGACTCCATCATTCAAAGATCTCAGAAATTGAGAAAACTATCATCCAGTCCAAGAAACAGGAAGATTTTATCAGACGACGAAGGTTACATGAAATCAGGTAAATAGTTTATACTTATAATGAGGTGACAATCAGCCCAAGGGGAGCGGTGGCCTTGACGTAGGGCATGCGCTACGGGATCGAGAAGTCCGGGGTTCTACCCCCGTCTGGACCACTGGTTAATTTCTCTGAGCAAGAATAACCCACATGCTCCACTCCACCAATGTGTAAATTGGTATAGATCCGTGAAGTACACATGATGCACACCCTGAAATACTCAATGGCCTTCAAGATGGACACCATTATTTATGAATACAGTCAATACACTGTTGCTTAAAATGTATTTTAAACTAGATGCGGTCTTGTAAACATCATATAGAAAAAAATGAATTTCATTCAAAAACGAGAAAGTTTAATGTTTTCCTAATTGTGAACATAACTGCGGCTATTTACTTTCGCGAAATTCTTCTATCTGCGAACTTAAATCCTGCAAAATAGTTTTTTGATTTACATTAATTGGAGAATTACACTAGCAAATCATATCACCTGTTACTCACCTTGAAAGTTTTAATTAATTAAAAACATTGCGTGATCTGATTGGTTGTCCTTAAAGAGGCATTCCCTATAACTAGCTTATTTTTCATACTATCACATTACATGAGCTAAATGTACCAATCACTATCAATAATCATAATTTGTTAGAAGAAAGTTTGCGTAAATATGTCTCTATGATGTCAAAAATATATACAAATCGCCAATAATGATTTATTGCTTCCAGCGATTTATTGTTGTGGTCAAAGGGAAACAACTCATGACTATTTTGGCTCGTTACAGAAATATATTTTCATTTTTTCCTTGGTAATTGGTGGGAGCTTTTGTTGCAGATTTGAGGTGTTTAAGCAATTATGATTCTCATTTAATGTATAATATTCTTGAATTGATTTAAACTATCAAAGTTATAAGGAACGCCTCTTCAAGTCCAGTAAGATCAATATTGAATACCACCCCTGAGTTTTTATGCTGACATAATTCTGCTGATATTTCAGGTGTAGATTATTGGCTTGAAGTGTATCTGAAGAAAGAACAAAGATGGATATGTATTGATGGAACGTTAGTAGAAGTGAAGAAATCATACGAGATAGAAAACACTGCCAGTCAACCTGTCTGTTATATTGTCGGTATAAATCAAGGTAATGTCTCGATTTCGATGTTAATAATGCACCAGTCAATTGCATCCAGGATCCAACCACACCCTAGGGGATGTGTGGTTGATATTGGGGGAAAGAGCCATGTATTTTACCTTCCAGCTTCCCCACTGCTATACCTGTGTAAAACATCTTTTTCAAAATTATCAAAATAACCCTGTTGATGACGGACATTTTAGAAGTATCCTGTAGTATGAATTTGTGTTTAAAAATTTCAGAAAATTTCATGAAAGACGTTACAGCACGCTATGCTAGTCAATGGTTGACTGAGACTCGTAAGTTACGTGTAGATGGAGAATGGTGGGTGGAGACACTGAAGCCATACATGAGTAGAGATGATACACTAGACAAGGCTGAAGATGAAGCATTAAACTCACAGTTACAGCAACGTCCGTTACCAACTTCCATTGGTGCTTTCAAAGGTCACCCTCTGTGAGTGAATCATCTTGTATAATTATCAAATATTTGTATAATAATAATTTACTGTTTTTATGTCCATCGGCATCTACTGATGCATGAAGATGCATGAGGCATATAGTGATTGTCCTGTCCGTTTGTTTTTCTCTTTGTTTGTCCGTTACAAAAAGATGAAATTCAATTATTGTTTTTATGTCCATCAAAGCATTGCTTTCAAACTTGACATACCGTTACTTGTTTACCATCACAAACACAAAACATTATCAAAGCCATGTAACACTATATAACATTTCTACAGAATTATGGTAGTGTAGTACCTACATGTTTGACATTTTGTTTTCAAATTACTATTTCAGGTATGCATTAAGTCGACATCTGTTAAAGTTTGAAGCTATCTACCCGGACACAGCCATACCAATGGGCTATATTCGTGGCGAGCCAGTATATGCCCGAGAGTGTGTTCATACACTCCATTCCAGAGAAAACTGGTTAAAAGAAGGTAGGGCTGTAAGAATTGGAGAGGAGGCGTACAAGTTTGTCAAATCCAGACCAAAATGGAACAGACCCAAGGAGAACCCGGAGGCTAAAGATTTGGAGTTATTTGGTCAATGGCAGACGGAGGTATATATTCCCCCACCAGCTGTGGATGGTGTGGTACCCAGGAATGCACACGGCAATGTGGAGATGTATCAATCATCCATGCTACCTGCGGGAACAGTCCACATTAAAGGTAAGTATCAATTTGTTAAGCCCATATTCATTTTCAAGCTAAGAAGAGGGCTCATTTTATCACAAGTATGAAGTAGAGGAGACTAGGCCATACCAAATCGTTTTTTCGTTTAGCATCCGAGGACAGAAAGAACGGCGAGAAAAAAACAACTAATGTGGGGAGTGATGGCCTAGAGGTAGGACGTGCGCTTCAGTATCGAGAGGTTGCGGGTTCAACCCCCTCTTGACCACTGGTTAATTTCTCTGAGCAAGACCCACATGCTCAACTCCACTATGGTGTTAAATGGTACCTGTGAGGGTTAAGATGTCAGAACAGCTGCAAAGAGCCCTAGAAAATTGGTAACTTAACTTTTTTAGGTGTACAAGAATGTTAGATTGATATAGTAAATGAAAATTGTGAAATTATTGTTGCAGTACCTGGATTGAATAAGGTTGCCAAGAAGTTGGATATTGACTGTGCACCTGCTATGGTTGGATGGGAACAACACTGTGGTTTCTCACATCCATTGATGGATGGTTGGATCGTGTGTGAGGAACATAAAGATATTCTATTAGCTGCCTGGGATGAGGAACAAGAAATCATTCGAGAAAAAGAACAGCAGGTGAGTTATAGTTCCCTCCCTTGGTGAAATAAAATTTGTGCAAATATATTTGTTATCTCCCTTGTTTTAAATTTGGTCTAAAAATGAGGTATCTTGAACAATCTTCGAGTACACTTAAATCATGTTATAATATTCTTAGCGGTATAAAATAATCGATGGGTTTGGATATTGATCAACAAAGTTATGATCATTAAGTTAACATGAAATTCAATGTAAAAAACAATAGAGCAACATTTGAAACATGATGCTTTGTTCTGTTTTCTGAAACCGATTTTTTCTGAATTAAAGGCTATATTCCGTAGGATTACTATACAATTGACTTTACATTGACTGTACCATGTTTTGTGTTTTATTAGTCTTTGTGATATTTATTAGGCCCCTATTGGAGGGGACTATACGTCTGCAGTCTGTCCATCCTTCCATCAAGAAAATCTGGATCCTGCCATAGCTGAGTTTTCAAGCTACGTTTATGAAACTTGGCACTAGTATGTGGATAGGGACCAATATAGAGATTGTGCATATCAAAAATTGTGGTTGCCGTGGCAATAGAAACATTGACTTACTTCTATATTGCTTGCAATTTCTAATTACTTATTTTATTTACAGAAAAGAGAAAAACGTGTCTACGAAAACTGGAGAAAACTAATTAGAGGACTGCTTATTAAGGAACGCTTGAAAAAGAGATTTGACCTTGAAGATAAACCAAAAGACTGTTCAAACCAAGAAACAATTGACGAAGAAAGTAAAAGTGCCACAACACATGTTACCGTAACAGCAGATGATGTTGAACATTCTTGGCCTCAAAATAGACTTAAAAATAAGAAGCATGCAATATGTGTTGTTGAATCATTGTGAAGTATTACTGCTTGATGGTAGAGATGTTCGGCAGCATTTTTCTCAAACCTTCAGGGTAGGCTACTGCAAAATCATTTAAATTCAATGGAACATAATTTCGTGGTTTCGGTGAAAAAGGCGTAATTTCAAGAATATCTTATCCACTGTGTCATATACTATAGAAATTTCTGGGGTATTAACGTTTGTGGAGATTTAATTTTGTGGTTTAGATCCGCCAAGAAATTCACAAACTTAAATCCTTAAATATTAATGTTTTAAAAGTATATTCTGTGTACTGAATATCCAGACTGTATATTAAGTTGACTTTTAAGTGCATGTATTTGAGTGCTTGTATTTGTGGCATTTGCTTAAGTTTTCAATTTCATATAAAATTGAAGTACAAAAGATTGTATCCATGAGTTTATTTCCAGTTATGAATATTTCAGAACATAACTACATAAATTATGTTTTGCTGCATGATGCAGTGGCTGCGGGGTCGCCTTTGTATAACTCAGAAACACAGATCCCTACTAGGCTGAGAACTAAAACCGTGTTGATCCAAAACTGCGCAGACCAAGTGGATCTATATTACTTCAGGGTGGCCACAGAAAATGAAGAATAAAATTCCCTGATAATTCCCTGATTTTTCCCTGACTGAACGGATATTTTCCATGATTGTATGCAGCATTTGCAACCATGGGCGTAGGAGCATCCTAAACATTGGTGATATGACATATGTGCGTGTATAAATTAAACATTCAACATGAACCTTTTTATATAGTTAAAAGATATTTTGCGAGCGCAGCTAGCACAAAATTTCACATTTCATACTTTATCACCGAGTGCAAAAGGCAAATTACCTATTACAAGACTATTTATTTCTCCAATTTTGTAAAATTCCCTGATTATTCCCTGATTTTTGCCCATTTTTGAAATTCCCTGATTTTTCCCTGCAGGGAATTTATTTTGGACATTTTCCCTGTTTTCCCTGTTTTCCAGAGTCTGTGGCCACCCTGGACTACCACATATTATGTGGAGGTTGAGTCAATTTCCATTTGAGTGCGAGGTTGTGGTAGATCCCTACTAGGCTTGTTGCCTTCATATCATATTATGTTTTGCTGCATGTTTGAAAGTTGTGTGCTCATTGGTCAAGTCAAGTATAGGAAGTATTGAAGTGGTTTTTGAAATGTTATTGATCACATTACAGTTATATTTTGTTGTAAGAACTATCGTTTAGCCCTTACCTTGCCCCATTGGAGTTGGATTGTGCTTGTTATTATAGCTTGGCTAATTTGACACGAGCCTGACCTATTGATAAGCATAATTTAACAGTCAATATATTGTCAAAGTTTACAACACCGAAATACCGATATTGCTCGATTTGCTTGCGGAAATTAATATATTCACAGCAAGAACCTTGTAATATATTTTTGCATAAAGGTCAGGCTCAGGTCATAATAACCAAGCTTGAAAATAATGTTTCCTATCAGTCCAACCTGCATGTAAAGACTATCCATTGGAACTGTACAACTTGGTTTTTGTTGACAGGTAGTCCTTATAAACATGTAAATATTATCATACCTCTTGCACAATGTATGTTGTAAGGAAGGTATACTGATTCCAGCTTGTCTGTCTGTAGAATGATTCTTGTGGACGTAACTCCTCCTACAGTTTTTGCAGGATTTTCTTCAAACGTCCACAACCTTAACATGTACCGGTAGATCCATGTGCGTTAAGGAAAAATATTTGCGCTGCGATTTTTTAACAGAAATATGGCCCTTTAGCTAGCAGGGGGTATAATAGTCTGCCGAATGGCAACAGCTCTATGTTTAAGATGATCTTGTGACACAATTAAAGGGGGCTGTTACATAAATGCCTCATGATGTTATACCCCATTAGAGTGTGCTATCTTTGTAGACAGTTTTCGTTTAAGTGATCATTGTGCACATGTTTGATTACAAGTTATGAGAAACCAGTGCAAAGACATGGGTGTTATCAGCTCATGTTCAAATATGATGTGTAATGGCGTTAACTTACCTCGCGTTATGTAAATAACAAATTGTTACTGAAATAAAGATTATAAAATTCCTCATGTTGTGATTGTTTGAAGATTTTACTGATGTTTTACGATTGGTGTGTATGCGGTTGGTGAATCATACATCGCAGTTGATCAGTTGTCCAAAGATTTACAGGAAGTCTCATAGCTTTAACTTGTTGCTGCAGAATTAACTGACAGCTTCTCCACATGTGGAGGACTTGAGTCACATGACCAAAGCCAGCCACATCCGATGGCTAGTGTGTTGGATTTGTAACCCTGGTGTTCCCGGTTCAATTCCTGGTTGCATCATGTCACTGTCATTTCACCAAAACATTTCTACTATGTTGATTTTCTTCCATTTAGAGAAGTCACTGGTATCTTGTGGATGGAAGAGAATTTTGTACTGGTAGGGAACAGTCCAGGAAAACTAATTCAGGAAATGTCACTGAATATATCCTACCTAGTTCTTCCAGCTCTATATTATGTTGTCATGAGATATCAACCTAACCTGACAGGATGTCCTTTCCAGAACTGATATGTAGTCTCTAGGAACCTTGTTATACAGTACAACCTCTGAAGAGAAACAACCTCTATACAACAGCATCATCAGTATTTTCAGCTTCCATATAATGTTGCTCTGGAGGTTGTGAGCTTGTACTGCATATTTCATGGATAAAGATCAGGATAAGGTTATTGTACCCCTCACTTGCTGTCCGTAACGCAAATCTTGTGTGTTGAACTCCTCACAAACCGTTGGTCGGTATTTCTTCAAACATTCAAAGAACAATCTTGATGTGTAGTTGATCGTTATGGAAGGAATTTTTGCCGTGGCAATTTTACCAGAGTTATGGCCCTTGGTTATGTTTACTATATACACCTATCGGCACCCGTGTCGATGGACACATTTCTAGTTATCTCAAGAATATTTGTATAAATACAGTGCACTGATCACTATTCTGGACAACTGGGTTATGTTTTATCAAAGCACTTATCTAATCAGTAGCTACATCAAAATTTGAATAATAAGACCTACACATAAGTGATGGATATAATCTGTGACTGAATGGTAATTAATTTTGAACAACCTGCTGCCATACATTGTAGATGCAAAAGGCTAAAAAAGCTTTAAACAAGAGACTTTTGTAAAACATGTATGCCCTTATGACAGCCCAATAGTCGAAAATGATAAAGGTCACGGTGACCTTGACCTACTGACTTCAAAACGAATGAGTCATCTACTGTTGCTGAGCAACCTCCGTCTAAAGTTTGACGATCCTAGGGCAAAGCGTTCTTGAATTATTGAACGGAAACCATTTGATCTACCCATTGACCGACTGACATGAGCAAAGCAATATAACCCCTCTATCAAAGTTGGGGAGGGGGCATACTTATCAAATTTGAATGCATGTTTAACATTTCCATGAGTGGATTGATTAAAAGTACCCAGTACCATTATCAAAATATTTCTCGTATGAATTTCCAGTCCTATTTCTGTAAGTTATGAATTGAATATATGAACAGGAATCATCAATTTTGGTCTCGAAGATTGTCATCCAAATTTTTCTTAAAAGGGAAAGGATTTTCAATATTAGACCTATATGGACACAGTACCAGGGGGTCAAAATGTTTTATGTAGCCAGCTTATCTTCAAAAGTAGGTGGTTGATTTGATATATCACTTAAGTAACAAAGAAGAAAATGACAAAAGTAGCTGGCATGCAAGTTCTCATACAATGAAGTATTGCAATAATAAGAGATGTTTATAAAGCAAGAATGCAACAATGGCAGTCTTATTGTCGAAATTATGGTAAAAGTGACATTGATCTAGTAGGGGTCATCTACTGTTGCTGGCCAATTTTCATGTAAAGTTTGAAGATCATATGGCCAAGCATTCTTGAGTTATTAAACGGAAACTATTTTTGTCTACCGACCGATACACTGACATGTGAAAAGCAATACACCCCTAATCAAAGATGGGCATAATAAGGTACAGGTAGTAGTACTTGTAGGAAGTGGGTACTGCAGCGGGGAAAATAAAAGATTTAAATCTTGAGATGCAATAACTTAAGACTTTTATTGAACATCATTAAAACTTCTTTTCACTTGGGGTTAAAGCAATATTTCCTGGCGGAGCAACAAAATAATCTTCATCCACTTTTTTCGCATTCTGTAAAATGCTTGCCTTACAGCCTCCTTCTGTGACTACATCATCACGCAGCAATAACTCCCGATCCTCTAGTATGGAGTACATAGGTTCAACATCATCTGTGTTCACCACACTTAACTGATTAGCGTACTGAATAGCGTTACGTAATCTCTCCACGCCCTCCTTATTATTAAACTCCACGAGTGAAAGACGCTCGAGATGATTAATCATATCGTCTGAAAGTTCCGGCACTTCTGGAATATCGTTTGGATTGATTTCGATCCATGCAGGTTCTTTAGGTATCTTGGAGCAGTACCTGTGCACACTCAAAACACATCGGACATATTTCACTCTAGAATTCCAAACGGACCTGAACACATTGTAAAGAGCCATATTTTCACACACAGATCAGCCCAAATATTGTTATTTAAACAAACACAGTAAAATAGTAAATCTGACAAAACTTCAAGACAGGCATATGCTATCAGGTACTGTTAGCAATTTAATCACTATCCACTCTCTCTTTCGCCTTTTCAGCTCGAAGTTCAGCCTTTCTCTTGTCAATGTCCTCTTGAAAACCCTGATATGAAATGTGAAAGTAAGAAAGAACATAAACTCCCCTTATCCGATAATTTCTTTTGACTACTATCATCCACCTGCATGCCTACAAATTCTTGCTGCCAGCATTATCAGTTTTTTAATTAGGACTAAAAATATGTTTGCTTCCACTAACAGGTTCTCAAACAAATGGGATACGAATCATGCAAATGTTACTATATCTATTTTTTCTTTGAAAAAAAATGAGCAACTGCGCTTTAAAATTACCAACATACAAGTTTTTTTAGAAGTAGGTATTGATAATAGATACCAAAAACAAACACTGTTTTGTCAATGCCCTCTTTCAGGCTAATATATCCAACACTGTTTTTAATTTCTAGAAGGTTATGTCCAACACTGTTTTTAAATTCTAGAAGGTTATGTCCAACAAAGTTTTTATAATTTCTAGAAGGTTATATCCAACAAAGTTTTTAATTTCTACGAGGTTATGCCCAACACTGTTTTTAATTTCTAGAAGGTTATGCCCAACAAAGTTTTAATTTCTAGAAGGTTATGCCCAACACTGTTTTTAATTTCTAGAAGGTTATATCCACCAAAGGTTTTAATTTCTAGAAGGTTATGCCCAACACTGTTTTTAATTTCTAGAAGGTTATGCCCAACACTGTTTTTAATTTCTAGAAGTGGTTCAGCTAACTTACCTCCAATGGTTGATAAATCCAATGTACAAATTGAGCACCAGCTAAACCAAAGATAAGTGACGCAGCTAATCCTCTAAAATAAACAGCAGGACGTACACCAGCAAACATTTTACAGCCTATAAAAACAAGTATAGTCAATTAGTTTACCTGCCGGACGATAGTATATTTACAACCGTTCTCATTTGACTTTGAAAGGACTTTACATGGAATTTTTATTCTTTTTCATTTTTAACAGCTAGGGTGTATGCATCCTCATAAATCAGTGATTAGTCAAGTTCCCAGACTATATTATATTTCACATGAAAAAGACCCTGGTTGTACAAGAATGGAGTGGGTGTTTCAGTGATGGCACGCCTCTATGTTTGAATAGATACCTGTTTCATGTAATAAATACAAGGGTCAAAATTAGTGTTCGATGGGATTTGATTTTATGGTTAAACGTGAACCACAAAATCCACGAAATTTAATCCCCCACAAAAATTAATGATTTTACAGTATAACTTAAATAGGCTAAGCTATCCATTGGAGTTGTATGTAAAACTTCCTTGGTTGATGCAGGGTTCAAACCCAGTGAAAACAATGACTTTTCAAGGCCTGTATGAAGGATTACTCGCCCAAAACGGCAGGTAATATTCAAAAGTTAATTTCAATGACTGGACAAAAGGTTGAATAATGCAAACCTCCAGAACTTTGAGAAAAATATTGCTCTTGTTACTATTCAAACAGTCGTGATGATTAAACAAATGGACTTTTAAAGACGGACATAATTATAGCTTTATTTGGTATCAGAAAGTGCTTATTTATATTGTTTTTAAAGATCCCAAAAACCAAACTGCAAAAAAACTTTACCCCAACTAGCTGTGTACTTGACATGAGCAAATCTACCTGATAAAGTGAATCTAAACCTACTCACAACAGTCAAACAAGGCAGCAAGTTATCGGTGTGTATCCTATTCTTTGGTAGAAGAGTTTTCCAGTCGCTTTTTCTCTTCAAAGTCTGCTTTTAACTTTACAATAAGATCTTCTTTCAAAATCTGAGACAATGCCTCTTTTTCCAAATATTTCTTTCTATAAACATCATCTGTAAATGAAAACAAAGAAAGAAGTTTTAACTGTCAAGCAAATGAACTAGACTTGGTACTGATCAATTCATTCATACCAAGTTTCATTGAAATCTGACCAAGGGTTACAGTGAAATAGTTGGGACAAAAATTATACGGACCAACTAACCAACAAAGCCACCAACCAACAGACCGACCTCAAGCATGACTCCAATATAGCCCCCATATACTTTGTACCTGGGGGTATAATATTTGATAAAATCTGGTCCTGGGTTCTATGTCTGTAACGGCTGTTACACAAAGAACACAACGTTGTCAGAATAACTTGGAGAATTAGACCTGATCCTGACCTTTATGCATGCATATACTACAAATGTCTGGGCCGTCTGGCTTTTAATATATAAATTTCCACAATCAAATCGTGCAATATCATAATTTTACATTTGTGTCCATTTAAACCTCAAGTATCTTTCCCTCATACAATGCGGATTATAAATATAGACAATAATTATATCAGCTGTTACAGTCCAGTTAGGATAAAAATCCAGTGACGCAGTGGACCAATCCATTAGTATGGTGTAAAAACAAGTATAAATGCTTATACCAACAGTTCAATACCAAACTAAACTCTACCTGTTTAAGCAATGGTTTTAATCTTTTGGGTATGACTTCACTGTCAGATTACCCTAGCTGGACTATAACTATGCTAATAATATATACTGGTTGAGAGTTTTGTGAAATTCCCCTTCATTGAAACAACACTGGATTAGAGGCATTTAGACAATACATTAGTTTACTCATGATTCAGGCCACCAGACCATAACACACAAAGAACAATTTACATACAATACAGTGCATAGATATAAATTTATACAAGAAAAAATCAGTAAATATCAAACCCAATTAGTTACAGTATATTCCACATAGAAATAATCTCTTTTCTAAGGTGGAAAGCATAATGCATTTATTCAAGAGGGCCCTAGGACGCTAACTTGTTGCACATTGGTCTTGGTATCATTTACAACTTATAAATTCATTAAGGTTGGATCAAGACTGTGACCTCTGGAGTGAACACAATTTTTTTCTAAGATTTGACCTAGTGACCTAGTTTTTGACCCCACATGACCAAGTTTCGAACTTGGCCTGGATTTCAGGGAAAACAACATTCTGACAAAGTTTCATTCAGATTGAATCAAAACTGTGACCCCTGGATTGAACACAAGGTTTTTCTAAGATTTGACCTAGTGACCTAGTTTTTGACCCCACGTGACCAAGTTTCGAACTTGGCCTAGATTTCAGGGAAAACAACATTCTGACAAAGTTTCATTCTGATTGAATCAAAACTGTGACCCCTGGATTGAACACAAGGTTTTTCTAAGATTTTACCTAGTGACGTAGTTTTTGACCCCACATGATCCAGTTTCGAACTTGGCCTAGATGTCATGCAGAACAATATTTTGACCAAGTTTCATGAAGGTTGGATGAAAACGATGACCTATATAGAGTGTAAACAGTGATTTTCAAATATTTGACCTAGTTTTTGACCCCACATGACCCAGTTTCAAACTTGGCCTAGATTTTATGGAGATCAACATTCTGTGCAAGTGTCATGAAGATTGAATCAAAACGGTGACCTCTGGAGTGTACACAAGGTTTTTTCTAAGATTTGACCTAGTTTTTGACCCCACAATGTTGACCCAGTTTTGAGCTTGGCCTAGATTTCATACAGAAAAACATCCTGACCCAATTTCATAAAGATTTGATCAAAACTGTTGCCTCTAGAGTGAACACAAGCAAATTGTTGGCAGACGGACGGAGGGACGAAGAGTGATCACAAAAGCTCACCTTGTCACTATGTGACAGGTGAGCTAATAAAACAGGCTGGTACATAAACATACAGTGTAACAAAGTTAATACCTGCAAATCAAAATCCTACCTCAAAACACCAATCCTGTGAAGGATTTCCAAACTCTTCTTTTGTCCTATATATGAGTGACTGTGCATTATTAGCATAACACGGAAAAAGTACACTATTTTAGCATTCCACGGAAAAAGTACACTATTTTAGCATTCCACGGAAAAAGTACACTATTTTAGCATTCCACCCAAATCAAATCAACAAGACTCATTTTAATGCAAGAAACTGTTGATGAGGTCTAGCCTGGTGATTATAAAGATTTCTCATTCTCATACTCAAAACTCCAAGCTCCAACTTGAAAAACAGCTTTTTTCAAAAATTTGCATTGAAACCAATACTAACTAAAAATGTAGTAGCTAATGTTCTAACTAAGAAAATGAGCCCCCATTTCATGTTTCCATTCAGTTAATCAGTATAAATAAAGAATTGAGTTACAGAAGATTTTGTAACTAATAAATGCTCCAATTGGAGTACCACATGGAGTATGTTCTCCAATGTTTGTAATCACCAGGCCTGAGGAAGGTTTTTTCTAGAATTACTCAGTTACATACAAAACCCATTGCATGTAGGAAATTAACGTGTATAAAGAGAAAACAAGACTGCGTTCAATAAACGCTTATGCCCCCGTGGAAGCCATGTCCATAAAAAGCTAAGTCAATCAGGGGCCATTATTCAGTTAAAATGTTGATAGTGTTACATGACTTTGAACTATAAGGGGCTTATGATGGTAAACGAATAATGCCACATTTGAAAGCAGTGCCTTGATCGACTTTATGTGTGATCTGGTGATACAGATGTTATGGTTCTTTGTCACTGCACTTCTCCAAGTTGCCATCTATTCATATACCAAGTTTCAAGTCAATATCTTAAACACTTTTGAAGATACACTCCTGTCAAAATTTGATTCTGAAAATACTAAAGGGGAGATATTTCAAAATTTAAGACAGACAGAGTTATGGTTCTTGGTCATTGCACTTCTCCAAGTTGCCATCTATTTATATTCCAAGTTTCAAGTCAATATGTTTAATAGTTTTGAAGATATACTCAGAGCAAAATTTGACTATAAAAAAACACTAAAGGGGAGATAATTCAAAATTTAAGACAGACAGAGTTATGGTTCTTTGTCAATGCACTTCTCCAAGTTGCCATCTATTTATATTTCAAGTTTAAAGTCAATACGTTAAATAGTTTTGAAGATACGCTGCTGTCAAAATTTGATTCTGAAAATACTTAAGGGGAGATAATTCAAAATTTAAGACAGACAGAGTTATGGTTCTTGGTCATTGCACTTCTCCAAGTTGCCATCTATTTATATTCCAAGTTTCAAGTCAATATGTTTAATAGTTTTGAAGATATACTCAGAGCAAAATTTGACTATAAAAAAACACTAAAGGGGAGATAATTCAAAATTTAAGACAGACAGAGTTATGGTTCTTTGTCAATGCACTTCTCCAAGTTGCCATCTATTTATATTTCAACTTTCAAGTCAATATGTTAAATAGTTTTGAAGATACGCTCCTGTCAAAATTTGATTCTGAAAATACTTAAGGGGAGATAATTCAAAATTTAAGACAGACAGAGTTATGGTTCTTGGTCATTGCACTTCTCCAAGTTGCCATCTATTTATATTCCAAGTTTCAAGTCAATATGTTAAATAGTTTTGAAGATATACTCAGAGCAAAATTTGACTATAAAAAAACACTAAAGGGGAGATAATTCAAAATTTAAGACAGACAGAGTTATGGTTCTTTGTCAATGCACTTCTCCAAGTTGCCATCTATTTATATTTCAAGTTTCAAGTCAATACGTTAAATAGTTTTGAAGATACGCTCCAGACAAAATTTTATTGTAAAAATACTAAAGGGGAGATAAGTCTAAGTCCAAAATTAGGTCAAGGTGAAGGTCAAAATGGAGTCGGGTGATACAGGCGTGTGGAGAGTGGTCATATAAAACATCCATGCAAGTATGAAAGCTTTGTAACAAGCCATTTTAATGCTAGAAGAAACGGTCAATTTGGGTTAACCAAGAATTTTACCTTTCAATAAGTCTAAGTCCAAAATTAGGTCAAGGTGAAGGTCAAAATGGAGTCAGGTGATACAGGCGCGTGGAGAGTGATCATATACAACATCCATGCAAGTTTGAAAACTTTGTAGCAAGCCATTTTAATGCTAGACGAAACGGTCAATTTGGGTTAACCTGGCCGGACGGACGAACGGACGGAAGGACGGACGGACGGACGGACGGACGGACGGACAGGTGAATTACTATATGCCTCCCGATCTATCGATACGGGGGCATAAAAACTTACAGAAGTTAATTCCGCCGGGTTTCCAGTTGATCATCAACCATTCAATTGCAGCTCCTATACCAAAGCATATTGGCATTAAATTGTAGAATCCAAATAGACGTTTTCCAGGTATAGCATTAAATATTACATACAAAATTTTGCTTCGGTATTTCATCTCACATCACCATGATATCAATCTACATAAAAGAAAATAAATAATCATGTAACAAACAAGTAATGTTAATCGTCTAGACTACTGATTCAGAGGTCCCTGGTTCGAATCAAAGCAGGGGCACTGGTAAAATCATGAAACATTTTTTATTCAGTGAACCCTACAACATGTACAATACTAGAGATGAACAAGTTGGAAAGCCAGAGGTTGTCTAGGATGTATTGGATAACTTAGCGAAAGTCCTGTTCAACTTTCAACCCAACGCTTAGATCTAGCCTAAACCTCGTATATCTGTCGCGGTATCAATATGCTCTAGTACCCAGGTAGTGAAAAAAAGTGCACCATACCGTGAAACATACGTAGGGTCTAACATTAGCACTAGTACCAAACGCTCAGCAACAACCGGCTATCCGAAATAAGTTTGTCCGACAGCACTGCCAGATCACGTGCATTATGTAATAGCATTTTTTCGACCGTTTAAGCGACGTATTAAGTATTATTTCGGTCCAAACCTAGTAGTTTGTAAATATTATCATATAAATATGTGATTTGTCGATGACATCGCTGCATTAGCTATTAAAGAGACAATAAACAAACCAGTTTCGACCTTTCTTAAGCGTGCTTGATTCTCCACGAAAAAATATGCATCTAGAATTTAATCGAACAGCGGTTTTCAGTAGGGTCGCTCCAAGAACAATTAAGCCCAGTATATATAATATATGGTCTCTCCAACTTATATAATGAAGGTGGTTGTAAATTAATTTAATTAAAATGTATCATACATTGTAATATAGGAATAATTTCAGTTTTGTGGGGGTATTTTTTCAAGCAAGTGTAAAACCCGAAACAATCGTTCATCTCGAAGTAAAATTACGGAACCCACGGTCCTCTGAATAACTATTTTATTTTTCATATATTTTAAACATTTTAGTCTCATTTTAAAGGTGACCCTAACGCCTTTCTAAATATGTGAATAATATATTGTTTATATAGGTACATGTTGTTGATATATTGACGTCAAATGCCATCATTTTTATTAAACATTTACACGCTTAACCTCCGGAACTCTAAATAACATTTTTTTTATTTTTCTATGTATTTAAATAATTATATTCACATATTAAAGCTGTCAATAACCACTTTCCGTAACAATAAATAACTTTGTTATTATATGGTATGTAATTGTGAAATTATAGCCGTGAAGTATTACCATATTGCAAGTATAACTTATTTTTCCATATATTTTACTGAGCCCACGGAGCTCCGAATAAAATCATTATTTAGTGGTATATTTTTGCAAATTAGTCTTATTTAAAAGCTAAACATGCATGCTTTCTGAACATGTAATAATGTGTTATCAATTTTAGAAACCATTGTTTTACCATGCCGATGAATGATCAACACTATTAAGTTTACCGCGCGTCGGATATCTCGAAGTTTTTAATGAAAATAACAGTGATAAGTATATGTGGTAGTTCATGAATAGAATCGAACCATTTTTTTTTATTTGGTATTTAAAATATAAGTTTTGTATTATTTTTGTCGGAGGAAATGATTGTCTTCAATATAAGCCAACGTTGATCAGAATAAGTGAACAATTAATTGACAGTTATTGAGAGTTCTGTTCTTTGTTATTTCTGTAGCGACATACTTTTATGCAATTACTATGGAATCATGGTATTTAGCGAGATTTAGTCAGAAACAGATACACGAATTGGCGTTACTAAAACAAATTCATCGAAAATGTATGTGCAGTCAAATGTATAGATTACTAAACTTGATAAACTTACAGGATCAACAAAGCACCGAGGCAATCAGTCTCCAAAGTAGGGGGTACGGGGGCATATATGCTCCCCGGCAAATGTTTAAACAAGCAAACTAACAACAATCTATAAACCAGTCAGTTGCATCCACGCACACCCACCCCCGGGGATTGGCGGGTAGTTCTACATTGGACTGTTGTCGTCGCACGGGTAAATTACGTATTGGACGTGCTGTCCGGTAAAGTCCACGGCTATATACATCCCCGTTGTTTCGGGTTGGGGTCGTGGATGCAACTGACGGGTGCATTATTGTAATTAAGTAGAGAGAACTCCCGATTTGTTTCCGACATTTTGTGCCGAACCATCTGCCTAGGGTATGTACTGCCGATGGATATCAGGAGGTAAGATGGAAGCTTCGGTAAAATTTGATATATTACGTACAGCATAGGTCCCAGTTAGCATTTTTCGCCTCGTCGATGTACGTACTCCCGATTGGAATAAATGAGCTTCGGGAGACATCGGGGACATATATTCCACAAATTACCCAGACCCAATAGACCACGAATCCCTTTTCCCCATGCCTTCCGATGCTTATTTATTCCAATCGAGAGTACATCGCCGACAGGTGATCTTTCGCTTAAATGTGAGTAATCTTCGGGAAAAAAACTTTAAAATGTACGAACTTTCGGCGACATTTCTTTTACAAATTAGCGATCACGGAATTTAATTCCCTCATTATTTTAAATATATATTTTCGTCAGTCTTTATTTTAGTTAAGATTGTAGTACCCTAGTGTGCGGGTTTGATTGAGGCAATGCAGTTATCAAATTCATAATTGTGATATTCTCTTCTTATATAAGATAATTATGTTCATTTAAACTAGTTGCATTTTATCACTAGTTTTTGTCTTACCGTTGAACTTTGAACAATCATTAACCATAAAGAACCGATAGCAATTATAAACAAAATTCGATTATCACCTTCAAAAATGTTATTTAGAGAACGCACCCAAAACCTACCCACTTACTGTACTACATAAACCAAATACAGTAAATGTATAGACATTATAAAGAACATCGAAAAACTCATGTTTGACTTTCTATGGCATGGTAAACCAGATAAAATATCAAGAAACACAATTATACAAGACTATAAAAATGCAGGTTTCAAAATGGAGGATATTCATTCTTTTATTGATGGACTAAAAGTAAACTGTATAAAACGATTAGAAAATGATAAAGCCAATAACTGGCAGCATATATGTGATCAAGAATTAGCCATTTATGGTGGAAACTTATTTTTTAAATGCAACATGACAGAAAAAGATGTAAACTTGTTAAATATAAAATCAAAATTCCTCAAAGAGATAATGTTATCATGGAGTAAGATAAATTTTAAATCACAACACAAACAAATATCAAAACAAATCATTTGGAATGCTAGCTCAATTAAACTTGCTAGAAATACCACACTCTTCTTTGAAGATTGGTATGACAAGGGATACTCTTTATAGAGCACATTAATTTATGATTACAGAATATCAAACTTCCGAGTATAGTTTCGAAGAGTTGATATAACTGTACGATATATAAGTGCCTCCGTAGCTCAGTGGTTAGTGCGCTTGCCGTCTAATCTGGCGATCCGGGTTCAAATCCGGGTGGAGGTACATATATATGCCTGCCATGTTTCAGTAGAAAAAAACAAATTGGTGATTTTACTAAATACCATAGTATCGTACAAAACATACCAGCAGAATGGAAACAAACTTTATCTACATAACCTTTGTCATATAATCCACCGGAGTACCTAATCGAGAAAAAAAGAAAAATCAATAAATTTGCATACTGTATAAGATTTTGATTGAAACCAAACAGAATAATCCTATTAAGCAAATTCATACATGGAATCATGAAATAGGACTCGATAACACGAAATGGGAGAATATCTTTTTAACTCCTTTATTATGTACTGTTGACACAAAATTCTGAGAATTCCAATACAAATACTTAATGAGAACTACATGTATCCCAAACAACTCGTATTTACTAAAGTGCAAACTAGTTCCGTCTACCCTATGTGATTTCTGTTCTATGTTTCCAGACAGCAACATACATATGTTCTGGGAATGTCATGTCATACAAGCCTTTTGGGGAAATATATTTATTTTTTAAAAGTATATGTTCCATCTATTAATACTTTTAACTATTGCACATTGCAAATTAATGATCCACAAAAAAGCTGTCTAATAAATTACATAATACTTCTTACAAAATATTTCCTTTTCAAATAAAAATGCACACTAACTAGTCAAACAATAGAACCTTTTAAAGAATACCTGATACATAGAATACAAATAGAGAAAACAATATAAGAAATAAAAAATCAAGATGAAATGTTTGAGAACAAATGGAGTGATTTTATAATATTATTAAATTAAGAAAACACAAATATGTCTTATTGAAGAGATGGTGCAAAAAGTATCTATACATTCAGATTATTTCTACTTATATGTCTCTCTCTTTCTCCCCCCTCTCTCTCGGAAAATAATTTATAAATCCATTTATTTTTATACTATTAGTTAGTATGTTTATAATGTATGGCGTAAATGTAAATGTATTTATAAATGAATAAATTTGAAAGGACAAAAAAGAATAAGAAGAGTCATATTGGTCCTCTTGTTGGTATTAGCTTTCAGTTTGCAAGTCCGAGATGTAACCAGTTACCCAAGTAAGTAAAATTTATGTGATCCATTCACTGTCTTATATTAATAAAGGATGACATATCAATACTGAAATCAATACATTGTATATACTTCCTCTCTACACATAAACGGATATATAACATCCTAATGTTTAACCCATGAGAAAGTTAAGATGTGGACTCGAGATACAGCATACATGTACTATATTTTCCTGAAGGAAGTTAAATGATATAGATATAGATATAACACTGCCTTTGCAGTAAATGAGTAGTGGCATCACAGACAACAATAAGCTGGTGTTTCTTCTTCTAGATTGAAAATAAATACAGGTTAAAGTAAGGTAAGTACACGATTATCTAAACATTTACATTTAACAACTATATATTAAATTGACTTGTTACTAATATAGATACATGCTAGTTAATAACACCGATTGTGAAATGTTTTATGATAAACTTTATTTTTCTTCAATATAATACAATTGTATCTGAACATACTATAGTGAGTCTGAATAATAATTATTGAATGATTAGCGTTTATATTCGCAAACAACCAGGGCGTGCATAAACTTCATAAACTTATGTGTATAAAACTATACAATATATTATACATTCGAGGCCCTCATGTCATTACTCGTACAACGACCTAGCTAAATGCTTTGACAGGGACACCCATCATGTCTGTATTTCGAATCATTTCTTGTGCGGCCTTCGTAATGAGGAAGTGCAATTTCATGCGGCTTCTTGGGGATTATTGGCTTTATACCTGAGTTGTAATCTCAACTGAGCTGATCATATAACACAAGAGTGCTAAAAATATTTGGTAATCAAGTGTATGTTGCTTTCAATAAAAATACATGGTTTCATTGCCACGGGCCTTGTGTGATTTCCATTTAACCTTTTCAGGTTTTCATCAATAATTTATATCGTAGTATTGTACGATTATCTTTATCATTCACCAACCCAAATAATCTATAAAAATTGCCAAAGGGAACAATCCCGAAATTGAAAACACATAACGCATTGTCAGGTTATTCCATTTTAGTTCACTTAAGACGTAATTTCTTACACATGTATATAGGTAATATGAAATCATAATTGATATGCAACATTTCTATCGAGATGAGCTGCAAATTAGTTTGTACCTTCATGTACATTGTACAGTAGGTTTCGGTTTTTAAAGATTGGGCAAATGTAGAGCTTAATATATTTGATAATTATGTACACCGATCTGACAAACATCGAAACATTAAGTTGGTATAAAACTAAAGATATATCCCTAAAAGGGGATCACAATAATCAAAGAAGTCTATACAGATCTGTATGGACACCTATGAATAATGTTTGTAGCAGAATCACTCTAATGTTGGGTTTTGTGTGTTATCTTTTAAATACACGATTCCACTTAAACCAGGTACAATTTGCTGGCTTCCTAGAATGAAAAGGCACCTCGTAAGTTCAAAATCAACTTTTCGAGAAAACAAGAAAAACTGTCAGAAAATTATTCTTTACTTATGGTAAAACAAGCATGTTTCAACTTCAGTTTCGTCAACATTAAAAAGTTCCAATTTTGATGAAGATAGGCTCATAAGAAGCGCTTTGTGGTGCTGATTTTAAATATGTATCAGTCTAATAAGGTCGTAAGTCGTAGTTACAACCTTCTCATTATAAGCCAACGAATTATGCATCTAATATTCAAAAATGTTTATTAGAATAAATACGGCACCACACTTCAGTGAAATTCGCTTTGACGTTGACACTTACTAAACTTCCCGTATTCAAGTTAAACTAAAGTGAAGATTACTCGATAATTGTCCGATTAAAATATATATGTTCATCGTTTGACATAAGTTAATAAAATTGGTTAATAATACAGAACTAAAATATCAAGTATTTTGAAACCACTGTAAAGGCACGCTATTTTGCTATCTACATGTAGATGTAAAATATATTTATTTTAACAGACATTTTTCATACTATAGAAATATTTAGACAAAGTAGGTGCAGATATATACTTGTATAGTAAATTTATGTGTCTCAAGTTGGTTCAAAATAGATAAATGGTGCCGAAAGTATTGGTGAAGGAGAGAACTTTTATTATTGGTGTTTTTGCTGTTACATTGTAATGCAGAGTAAGGGTATGTTCGATATTATATTTGTATCCATTTTTACAAATACAATCAATTTGTTCATCTTAATTCTGATATGACTTTTTCTCTATTACAGATAAATGATTTCATCATTGAAACATGCGACAAGATCATAGATAAACATGGCTGAAGGGGGAAAAAGACCAATATCCCTCAATGACTCGTTTAGTAAAGCGTCTGGTGACGCAGTTGAAATATTCAGTGAAGCCTCTGCTGATGCCGATGAATCGTTTTGCGAACCTTGCAAAACTGTTGGTAACTGGAAAGTTGCGTCCGGATACTGCCAGGTATGTGAAGAATACTTGTGTGACGTTTGCTTTGGTGTACACAGAAGACAAAAACTCACAAAGACTCATGCGATCTTGGACAAGAATCATATGCCTAGCGGCCAAAGATCCGTCACAACTGAAGACCTCTGTGTTGAGTTATGCAAGACGCACCATCCAGAAATCATACGCTTTTTCTGTAAAGACCATGGTGAACCTGGATGTGGAGATTGTATGACTCTAAACCATTCAACCTGCACAAAATACAGGGTACAGGATATTTCCAAAGGGTTTCAAAATGAGAAAGAAATCAAAGATACAGACCAACTCCTTCAACAGCTCCACCAGGAATTAGAGGAAATAAGCGATTTACTCGGCGACAATTTGAAGGACCTGGACACGTCATACAACAGTATTTTACACAAAATCCAGAGCATTCGCAAACAGATGAATGAGTATTTAGACGAGATAGAGAAGCAAATAACAAATGAAGCTGCCAAGATGAAGGACGAAGATGAAGCAGAACTAAAGTCATTGATTGCAGAAAGCCAAGCGATGAAAAGGGAAACTGATTCCATGCTCCAAGCCATACATGACGCTAATGTTAATGTGAATTCACTGTTTGTAATAACTAAACAAGCCAAACGTAGACTAGCTACAATGGAAACGGAAATCAACAAAATTAAGGAATATCAACCACAAGACTACGATTGTCTTGTTTCCGATGATATAGAAACCCTCATGTTATACAACACGCCACTTGGAAACCTGACAAGATATCCCAAACAGGAAAGAAGAACAACGACACGGCAGCAAGGTTATAGAGAAACGCCAACCGTAGATTCTACAGCAACATACAACAGAAGCGTCGATGTGAAGGGCGAGACTGACATAGAGGACTGTAGTATCATAGATTCTACACTTCTCGATCCAGAAAGATTGGTCGTCATCGATGTCAACAATAAGAATGTCAAGTTAATTGACTTATGTAACAACACAGTTATATCAACCTACAGTACTGCAGGTGCACCGAGTGGAGTAACTGCACTCAGTACAAGCATGATAGCTGTCACACTACGCGACGAGAGTAAAATACAAATACTGAATGTTACTCCAACATTTACCTTACATCGTATTATAAAGGTCAACAAGAATTGCTATGGTATTGCCTACAAAGATGGGAAGTTTTCTGTCAGCTATTCGAAACCAGGCATGGTAGAAATTGTAGACATGCTAGGTAAGAAACTACATACAATTAAAGACGGTGATGAATATAAAGTAGGGAAGCCTTATTTCATCAAATTTGGACATGACAATGATACTTTAGTCGTGTCTGACTACGAGACCAATAAAGTCAGTGTGGTTACATATAGTGGAAAACTTCTTCGAACATTTGCACATGGTACAATGAAATGTCCATTTGGTATTGCACTAACAACAGATGGAGTTCTGTTTGTATGTAACTGGGAGCGTGCACGTATACATATTGTATCACCGGACTTCAAAACAAGTAAGATTATCATCACCAGTGATAATTATGTGGAGGACCCAAGGAGCATAACATACTGTGGGAGCAATAATAGACTGTATATAAGCAATTCCAGTCTCTCCAAACAAAGGGGAGGTATTTACAACCAGATACAAGTGTATGATGTGAATGTTTGAACGATGAAATATACTCTCTGTATAAACCAAATGTATTGCTTCCTGTCAAACGAATATCAACACCGGCAGAAAATGTGACTAAAACATAATTATAGAGAGTTGTATATCACTTCGTCAATTTTACTCTGCATGAGTCCATACGTATTGAGTTACTCTCGTCCAGATTTATTTCTATGTAAATTTGTATTTACTTGTTTCTAATCAGGTTACCGTCTATATATTTATTTTATTGACAACATATAATTACGTTTTCTTTAATGGTAGACTTTATTTTTCCGAATAGGTCAGGTAAATATACATATGTATTTTATATCTAATCGGCCACACGTATTTTAAGAGGACAGATGTTCTGTTTATCTGGCCAAAATTATAGTGTGTAAATACTAAATACCTATAGTAAATTTCGTATATTTTTTATCAATGATAATAAAGCGTGAAAGGTCGATCTACCAAGGTTAATCCGTCAGTATTTATTATTATAAATTAATCATCTGATTATATCTTACTTCTTTATGGGAATTTATTTTAACTTGTAAATTTTTATACAGATGTATGCTATACGTCTATACGTCATTGTGCTAGAGTGTAAAACTTAGATGGTGCTGTGAAAAAAAGTCAGAGGGGGGGGGGTTGAAAAGCCAATATTGTTCGAATGTGTCAAATTTCTACACCATGCAGCCATGAATAGATTATGATTATACTTGTAAATATATGTACATTTTATATTTGCATGCACTGCATAAATTATATTAACTAATTAAAACCTATATAACTCTCATATTGTCTGTATTTTGTTGCATCTGTGTAAAAGTCATAATGTTCAGTCACTGTGTATTTATAAAATCTTCTTGCAGCAAGTGGACCATAAATTAAAGCTAAATTATTTTTCAAGACCTCGTATATGGATTACATTATAGTGGAATGTAACCAGAGCACTCGCTACTGTGCAAATATATAAGAAATTAATACTGTAGCTCACACATAAGCCAATGTCAAACAATGCCCGGTCGTGAGGTTTTGCAAGGTGATGCCACAAGGGCGCTTCTTTCGGAATCCATGTTGTTTCTCAAAAAGGATGGCGTGGACTTCCAGGTGTTGCATGAATTGACTATGGATATAGTGTTCCATTACTTTGCAGCAAACAGACGTTATATAACGAGATAGGTCGGTAGTTTCCTGGAGAGCTCTTGTCACCTTTCTTGAAGATAAGCGTGACGAGGGCGTGACACCGCTGATCATATATTCACCATAAGTTTAAAGTATTTTATTGTAAATGGGAAAAAACTTGGTGAAGTAAAAACTGCATTTTGTGATATACAGTCGTTTCGGGTAATTCTGCGCATCGGATAATTGTGCGCACCTTAACTTTCTATTTCTTACAGACTATGCTGGGTCGTTTTCCTTCGGTCATCAAGTGTTTTTGTAGATGTGTGTTACTGGTGTAAAGTTTTATAATCATATCAACGAAATCGGAAAAGTATTTCTACGAAAAATTGACCAAAATGAGTTTCAACGGCGATTTTCGTTAATTTGACATACCACGTGACACATAGATTGAATAAAAGCACTTTTGTAATGGATGATGACTTTTCCTTTTTTGTCAACATTGTCTTAATGACTTATTCTTTCAATACTGTGATAAATTTCTTGTGAAACAAATCTTTGAAACAGACAATACAAAAATCAATTCCACCTGCGCAGAATTAGCCGAAAAAATTTACGTCATGAAAACCGGCAGTCATCTTGTTTTGTGACGACATTTGACCTAGTTTAGCGAAGGTATGATGTTTTGAATTGTTTACATTTGTCAATGAAGGTTGTTTCTATCCAAACAGCACAATAATTTATTCTAAAAATAAAATAATCTCAAATGTAGAAAGCCAATACCCGTTAGGTGCGCAGAATTACCCGACAGCACTGTACATTGTAATTTTTAGGCATGTGCTTTTAGCATACATGTATCTTTATACGACGTGCGTGGTTTTAGTACAGCAATAACGATAATGCACCATGATATTAAATTTTGCAATACATAAAACATTGACATACAGTGTAAGCTTGCATACAGCATGGTCATAAAGAAAAGAAAATATAAGTTTTACATAGATATTTGAGCTATATATATAAGGATAAAAATCAGCATGGGCAAAAGAAACAATTAACAGCATTAAAATTCACATTTCGATAGCTTCGTAACAGGCTGCACATGTACAGTTCTTTCCACTCCACGAGAAAACCAAGCTCCGGAAGTTGCTAAAATAAGTTTCATCTGTAAAATGTTGAGGGAGTTCATTCCAGAGCTTAGCTGCCCGAAGCGAAAATATGTAAGGCCATGAGTGGATGTTCTTACCTGAGGTATAGTTACAGTATTAGTGTATCTAAAGGAATAAGAATTTTGTTTAATAGGTAAATGTTCACGAAGGTACAATGGGGACTGTTTGTGTAGGATTTTAAAACTTTCAATGGCCATGGTTTGCATCCGACTTATTTTGATTTTTGTAAAAAAGCCTAATAATTCGATTTATAGTCACTGTAAATAAAACTCAAGGCTCTTTTTTATAAAATAAAATAAGGACTTAGCAAATACTGAAACCTTGTTCCTATGTACTGTTTAGATTGAGAATATACGCTTCCAACTTGTAACCCACGGTATGAAGAAGGGAGACCACTGTGTTCATTTGCTCATTTTTAATTCTCAAGGCCTACTCGATTAAAATTTTGCCTTTATCTCTTTGTCAACTGCGGGGTTTGACTAAAATACGAAACGAGGATTTTTGGCGCAACGAGGCGAAACGAGGCGAAACGAGGATTAAAATTTTATATTATATGAATTCTAGGTATTATTGGTAAGAAATATTAATTCAAAATAAATGTATTGTGTATTTGGATGGCATTAACTTGTTTCTTTCAATTAATTATCACATTCCTTTTAAATAATCTAATTTGAAGTCTCGTTTCGCCGACCGTAGACATTGAAATATCGGCGAAAGGAACTTTACCTATCCACTCAGTTATGCCAAAGCCTCCTTTCGCCAACTGTTGACTATATAATATAGGCGAAAGGAGCTTTATGATACTAATTCAAATTATATAAATTTACTGGTCTCTTTTCGCCGTCGGTATAATGTAAAATATCGGCAAAAAAAGCTTAGGCATATCAACTTTCTAGGCTCGTTTCGCCGACCATAAACCACGAACTATCTGCGAAAGGAGCTTTATCCTACCGAATTACCAGCTTAGTTATGATATAGCCTTTAATCCTCGTTTCGCCGACCGTAGGCAATTGCAATATCGGCGAAAGATACTTTACCTATCCACTCAGTTATGGCAAAGCCTCCTTTCGCCAACTGTTGACTATATAATATAGGCGAAAGGAGCTTTATGATAATAATTTAAATTATATAAATTTACTGGTCTCTTTTCGCCGTCGGTATAATGTAAAATATGCTTTAGCATATCAACTTAGTTATATTCTAGGCTCGTTTCGCCGACCGTAAACCACGAACTATCTGCGAAAGGAGCTTTATCCTACCAAAGAATTAATTTGTTTTCTATGTTGACTATTTGTTTGTATGTAATTGAATAATAACATTATGCATATTAAAAAGTATATTGTTGGCCATATCAAAATGATAACTAAATTAAATTCATTCAACAATGATTGACAAATGAAACATTACTTTCGCAAACCGTGTGTTTTTAATAGATTATCGACGATAATTAGATTAACCACGGATTGTGACATATAGCCACGTGTAAATTGTCGGCCATCCAACTAAACAATATATTTATTTGGAATTAATATTTGTTGCCAATAATAACTAGAATTCATATCATATAAAATTTTAATCCTCGTTTCGCCGACCGTAGGCAATTGCAATATCGGCGAAAGATACTTTACCTATCCACTCAGTTATGGCAAAGCCTCCTTTCGCCAACTGTTGACTATATAATATAGGCGAAAGGAGCTTTATGATAATAATTTAAATTATATAAATTTACTGGTCTCTTTTCGCCGTCGGTATAATGTAAAATATGCTTTAGCATATCAACTTAGTTATATTCTAGGCTCGTTTCGCCGACCGTAAACCACGAACTATCTGCGAAAGGAGCTTTATCCTACCAAAGAATTAATTTGTTTTCTATGTTAACTATTTGTTTGTATGTAATTGAATACATAACATTATGCATATTAAAAAGTATATTGTTGGCCATATCAAAATGATAACTAAATTTAATTCATTCAACAATGATTGACCAATGAAACATTACTTTCGCAAACCGTGTGTTTTTAATAGATTATCGACGATAATTAGATTAACCACGGATTGTGACATATAGCCACGTGTCAAGTCACCGACTGTTTGTTGAATAAACTAATTATCGAGATGGTGTTGTTATAAGTCACCGACGAAGGATCACACCTTTGTTAATTGAGTAGGAAATGTCAAGGCGCTGCTTATTGCTCGTAAATCTCGTTTCTCTGTTATATCATGGTCAATGGTGGCGAAAGGAGGCTAGCATATTGCTAAGTTGGTATCATAAAGCTCATTTCGCCGTTATTTTATTGTCGGCGTAATGAGGTTATAATATAACTTATTTGATAGATTAAACTCCGGTTGGCCAAAATTTTAAAATTTAAGTCGGCGAAAGGAGGCTAGAATATAACTTAAATAATATGGTAATACTCGTTTCTTTGTTATATCATGGTCAATGGTGGCGTTTCGTTTAAAAATTAAGTCGGCGAAAGGAGGCTAGAATATAACTTAAATAATATGGTAAAACTCGTTTCTCTGTTATATCATGGTCAATGGTGGCGAAAGGAGGCTAGCATATTGCTTAGTTGGTATGATAAAGCTCATTTCGCCGTTATTTTATTGTCGGCGTAAGGAGGTTATAATATCACTTATTTGAAAGATTAAACTCCCGTAGTCCGAAATTTTAAAATTTAAGTCGGCGAAAGGAGGCTAGAATATAACTTAAATAATATGGTAAAACTCGTTTCTCTGTTATATCATGGTCAATGGTGGCGAAAGGAGGCTAGCATATTGCTAAGTTGGTATCATAAAGCTTATTTCGCCGTTATTTTATTGTCGGCGAAAGGAAGTTATAATATCACTTATTTAATAGATTCAGCTCTTGTTGCCGATATTTCGAATGCGGATCCACAGTCAGCAAAAGGAGATTAGGATATAATAAAGTTGGTGTGGAAAAACTTGTTTCGCTGTTATATCATAGCAAAGGAGTTATTACAGAACTAAATTGGTTGATGAAGCTCTTTTCGCCAATATTTAAGCAAACCTTCTACCTACGTTTTCAAGTTTACCGTCGGCGAAAGGAGGCTCATTTCGTTGATATCTTATAGTCACCCGTCGGCGAAATGAGGCTATAGCATAACTAAGTTAATTGATATCCTAAATCTCCTTTCACCGATATTTCATGGTTTGCGATCGGCGAAAGGAGACTATAAAGTAACTAAGCATGTATGATTAAGTTCCTTTCGCCGATATTTTGCGTGCTACCGTCGGCGAAGTAGACTATAATGTAACTACGTAGGCATTACAAAACTCCATTCCAGACAATTTGAATTCTAACTTCGACGTAATTTGGTATGATAAAGCTCCTTTCGCCGATATTTCAATGTGTAGGGTAAGGAGACATTCATATAAGGACCATCATATAACTAAGTTGGTATGATAAAACTCCTTTCGCCGAAAATTTGAGGCTATGTGATAACTAAGCTGGTAATTTGGTATTATAAAGTTCCTTTTGCCGATAGTTCGTGAAACGAGCAATGAGTATAAGTAAGGTGATATGCACATGCTCCTTTCGTCGATATTTTAAATTAGAATCATAAAGCTCCTTTGCCGATATTATATAGTCAAAAGTTGGCGAAAGGAGGCTATGACATAACTGAGTGGATAGGTAAAGTCTTCAGCCTCCTTTCGTCGACCGCAGGCATTGAAATGTCGGCGAAAGGAGGTTTCAAAATGGCTTATTATACAACAGTGACATTATTTACTGATAGGAACAAGTCAAAGTCATCCAAATACACAATCCATTTATTTGGAATTAACATTCGTAAAAATTATAACTGTAATTCCTATTATACCAAATTTTAATCCTCGTTTCGCCCCGTTTCGCCTCGTTGCGCCAAAAATCCTCGTTTCGTATTTTAGTCATACCGGTCAACTGCGCATGCGTGAACTTAAACTGGACGCCATTTTGTGTACAGAGTGAAAGACGAAATGTCAGAGATTTAGAACAAAAAATAGTGTCCCCACTCTTCAGAAGTACTTATATTAAATTAGGTAAAAGTCCTGTTGATAATATCCATTTTTTGTAGACGCCAACTTACCGAGAATACGAAGAGCATTTCTTGAACACTGGCAGCAAAGACGTAAATTGTCAAAAAAGTCGAAATGACGAAGTCAAAAACTGTGTACTGAAGTCTGACTAAAAACATCTCCATAGTTCTTGACGATGATCTGATCATTCTAATTTCATCATTTAAAAGGTCGACGCTAATATGAATAAAAGAACATTTAGTTATTGTATCCAGAACTACACCAGGCATCTTTCTTCCATTAAATTTTCAGGGCCCACTCTGTCTCTGGGGTAGTCAAACAATCTCGACTTAGAGTTGCCACATCTAAGTCAAGACCCATTATGCGCTTAACTGATCAGTTTTTGAGTTTCATAAATTTTGCTGTTTACGCCAAATTTGGGCAGTTTTCGGCTATTAACATGTAAAATGTAATAAAACTAGACGAATGACACAGAATACCTGGTAAAATTGGTCGTTATTATCGTTTAATCGATAATTAAATCAGCACGTGTAATTTCCGAAAATCCAGATGTAAACATAACTGTGAGTATCCGGTACGCGTATACCGCCCGTACAGCCCGTACAGATCAGCGCAACACGTGTGTGATTCATATGCTAACGTTGTGCGAATCGCTAAGCGAGCAGTAAAATTCATTTAACTTATCGTATTCTGTTCATAAGTCATTAACTATCAGTTTACAAGAAAAATCAGCTCGATTTGTCAACAATTCTTCGTTAATTTTTCGTTTTTAGTTTCACCCGAGCGAGCTCAGTGTAATTGGTTTCACGCGTACCAGTGTACATCACTGTGAAAACCAAATAGTGCCGAAGATCTCCCAGCATCCTCCATTGTTCTAGAAACTCATTCCATCGAGTATTCTGATTGGTCGATAGGGGAATGCGATCTGCATATTAACAACAAATAGCTGTGTAGTGGAATTTAAAAGTGCGACCTCGTCGTGTTAAAATTGTCGGACAAACGAACCGCTGAGTGTTTTATGGATGTTTTTGGTGCAGATAATGAGAAAAAGGGTTGATCTTCGTGGACATGCTATATATTTCATGGTATTTACAACTTTTCATTCACCTTTTCAAGTTGCGCCAAAAATTTGATCGCAAAGCCCCCCATAAATATGACACTTTCATCCACATCTGCGATGGAGATAAAGGTCAGAAATTAAAAAATCTCCTAGCAGATTGCCCCACAAATGGCACATCTATCTCTGGGGCAAATGTTGAGACAGAGGTGAGATACAAGGAATCCGGGTGCGATACCCTAGCTCGTTTAGATTCCTTTGTTCTTTAACGTGCCCGGTTTAAAGCACCGATACACGTTACTGCTAATGTTAGACCCTGCGTTTGCTTCACGGTATGCTCCACTATGTTTCACAAACTAGGGTGCTAATTGAGCCTTCTTAGATGTCCATAGCAGATTGCGACACGATTCTTTGTCGCTGTTTGGTGACCAATTTGGAGCGTTTAAATTCAATATAGAGTTAAAGCACACCACACATGCCTTCATAAATACCTTTCCTATCGTTCAATACCAATATTTGCAAGAAAACTAACCTCACTGATACACAAATTAATCCAGTTTCACTTCCACTGCCAAATACTGAAATTTCCAGAATGTTGACAAACAACAATATGGCGAATTTTTATTAGACGAAAAAAGTGGCTAAAACCCGGTATCCGGAACATTAAATCCGGATCGATAATCAAGAACGACTACTCTGTACAGATTAATTATTTCGTATAAGACACGTGCGTCTACTTTAGATTACCAAAATGGGGTCAACTGAAATAGATTCACGGCGGCTGTCAGAAAAACGTTTTAGCTAATATTGGTTGTGTAAAGGTATATTTAATGATGTTTTTGTAGTTTATGAATGAAATAAGCGTTACTATGACCATGTTAGCTGTTAAATACAGAATAGGTGGTTTAGTTTGCAAATTACACTTTGCTATGGAGAGCTATTAATAGACAGATAAAACTCAGATACCGCGACGGATCTGAGTTTTAGGCTAGAACTACGATACACATGAGACTTCCCTGGGTTTCCAACCAAGATCATCTCTAGTTGGGTGGGAAACACTAAATAGCGTTTCTGAAATGAAATGTCCCCGCCAAGAATCGAACCCGGGACCTCTCGATCAGGAGTCGAGCGTCTTACCACACAACCACCGTGATCCCCATTGCACATTTTTGGCAACCTGGATAACCACAGGAACCTGATATTGATATAAATAGCCTCAAAACAATATCCAATACCCCGTTACTGACAAGCACCCGGGGCCATATAAAAAAGAGCAGGAACGAAAAGAAAAGTACCCCTACCACCTCGGCCAACAAAGAAGCTCTAAACTAGAAACCTGGTTTAGACAGTTACTGGGGATTGATATCAAACATATGCAACGCTTACCATTCACATCTTACAGCATAAGCAGATTTCAAAATTCCATGAAGCCATTACATATTTTAGGACCAGCACGATCTTTTATCAATTATTACTACTACACTATGTACTTGTGGCAAGAATGTTATGAAGATGTAAATTGTAATTCTGCTCTTTTTTTGGGGTATGAATGTTGATTGTATCATTCATAAATAGGTTAAGATTCAAGTTCAACACAACATAATTAAGCTGCTTAAAAAAGACAAATTGATATAAAAATAAACATTTTTATTGGTAACAAAAAACTGGAAAAGTAGATCCATAATTCAAATCAAAAATTTCCCCAAACTGACTTGCAGGAGGGGGCTACCCCGCACTCCCTCTCCCCCACTCTTAGCTCTGTGACTAATTGATTCCTCAGGACTCCTACTTTTTTGCAAGAAGGAGTCCTGGGACTCTGATTATTACTTAGATTTTGGCTGTTTCCTGTGATGACTCAATTTGTACCAGGTACTTCTTACCCTTTCATTTGTTAAGCAGAAAGACCACAATTCCTACCAGAAAACATAGGAGATGTCATGTGCAGAGTCTAAACATTCAAAATTTTCTTGGGGAAGACCCCCAATCCCCCCATGAACCAAGCGGGAGACACCCCCTCCTGCACCCTCCCTCAAAGTGCCCTTTTTACAAACTTGCACCCTGCCCTTTTCAAATCCTGGCTGGAGCACTAGTCTATAATAAGTAATTAAGTTAATAACCCTGTTGTTGGGTTAACTGATCTTGAAAGTAGCAACTAGCATACATGTAGGTTAACATTTAGACCATTTTAAAGTAGATAATTGCCTTTGAAATTCTTGCTAGGTCACCGTGGTGTGTTAAACAATGTCAACACCTTCAAAGGTGCTATTCAAGGCACTTCTTCATGTAGTTTTATGAAATTATTAATGAAAAAAAATTAAAACCCAAAATTACTTTTTTTTAAACCCCAAAACCCATTTGGGTAGGGTTTTAAACAAAAATGTGGGTTTTATGCCAACACTGTATCCAGGCAGTGTCACTGGCCTGCTAGACACTTTCCATTGATGTAAGTGGATCATTTCCTAACAACGGGCATATTCAGTGGCAGTCTATGAGTATGGTACAATTAGCCAACCTATCAGTACATGCAGTGCTCCAGCTAGATATAATTTGCAGTGCTCAGCCAATTACCGCACACTTTTGTGTCTGTTCTATATATGTCTTTGCTTATTCGCTATCCCAAATTGGACCAAAACACCAATTTCCCTTGAGACATTTGAGGCTCATCAGCACTGGCAGCTAGCACCAATAACATGGGTTAAGTAATTCAATCCAAGTGAAAAGGGCTGTACTAGTGTTCACATTAGACTCACATTAAATGATTAATTAATTTGACTGTTTAGAAAATAGAAATTTATGAGATTAATGTAAGACACAACACAGTAAGTTAATATTAAATGTCACAAAATCAATATTTCAGAGGCAATCATGGCATCCGACTATCCTAATCCATATGAGAACACGACTTATCAACCGTACCAAGATCCCTACGCTCAAACATCTTATACAGGCTATACTAGTCAGACAAGTTATGATGAGACAACCTATAGTCACACTATCAGTCATAGCAAAACGGGTTCAGAAGAGAACTATGGATCTGAGGACAGTTATGGTTCATTCTCAGATAGTTACGGCTCAACCAGTATCAGCGTTACTGACCACACTTCTAAAACAGCTGACCAAGAAGATCGAGACAGGTGATTATTTTGGCTTTATTATTATATAGCACCCTCCCCCCCCCCCCCCCCCATTTTTGAGAAGAAGGACTCAGGTCAATGTCAGTTGGACGGTAGGTCAGTCCGTAGACCAAATTACTTTAAATAACTCGAGAACACTTTGCCCTTGGATCTCCGAACTCTACATGGAGGTTGGCTATTATTATTAGATGACCCCTTTTGTACCATCCAACTGTTGGACTGCCATGGTAGAGCATTCATTCTATATGTTTTAATACAAACATCTCCTGATAAGTTTTATATTAACATTGAATATTTATATATAATTTAAAAATATTTTTCAAGCAGGTTAGTTAACACAAAAATTAATTGAGTTTTTAATTTTCTAAGACAAAACATTGATCAAGCAATTCCATTCCAATCTTGTGCGTCATCAGTAATTTGCATTTCTATGTGTGTTTGTTGCAGACAACAAAGAAAGAATAGATCAGAGAGACGTCGAGAATTGAGAACTAGTGGACATGACAGACATAGCAGTGGTCACAGTGACAGACGAGATCATGAGTCATCTCGTAGTAGGGAATCTCGAGACAGAAATGGCAGGGATGATAGGCATGAAGTTAGTATCAAACAAATTTCAAAATTCTGTTTTTCATTGTTTTAATCTGAATTCTACATTTTTGGAATCATCCTTAAATCCAGATTTATTGCAGTAAGACGAATTAACTTTTCTGCAGAAAATAAAAACATTTGAAAAAAAATTGAAGAATTTAATGGCATAGTTATACTGACTAGAACTTGAATATGCTGAATTTTAACAATAGAACAATGTTTGACACAACTGGCTGAAGGGATGTGTGTTTATTGCACCAAAACAGACTTGTGACTCATTTTCAGTATTTGGGCATTATGCCTCAGCAGAACTCCTGACAGTTTTGTAAATAGACCTACTCCAGATCTCCACTAATCTGTAGACACTAACAGATTAGTGCGATTATACTCCTTTTGTCACTTGAATATTCATATCTGGACGATTGAGTTGGGGTCAGTTGTGTTTGGATATGAATACAAAACAAGTCTAACTAGGCCAGATTTATTTGTACCTACATGTAAATTTACAGAAAAACCACCTTGCGCATAGTTCCGGGTATTATCTATTAATAGCAATATTTTTACTATGTCACAGAGCAGACATGGGTTCGATTACTTTGAAAAGTAATTGATTATTAATTGATTATTTAGACATTTTTGGATAATCGATTATTAATCGATTACCAAGCAAATTACTGTTAATCGATTAAATTATTAATCATCAATTGAAGTAATCGAATGATTAATGATTACTTTTGAAATTTTGAACGGAATGAAATCATGTTAATTAAGTTAAAACATGTAACATTGATAAAGGGGGATAATCATTATTGTATTATGTTTATCAAACTAATACAATGTAACTTGTACTATTAAAACAGCATTTAATGGACAAAGTCTTGAAAGTCACAAAGTAATTTTTGAATGCTGCAGAGTAAAACTTGCATAATTTACGAAAATCTTAAACTTACAATCAAATTTTAATTCTTTATTGTACTTAAAAATATGGTAAATTAGCTGCTATACTATTAAAGATTCAGGTAAAGAACTCCCCACGAACAATATCTGTCGCAAATATGCAGTTGTTAGAGAATTAAACAGAATTTTAATTTGAACGAATTATACAGAATTTTTATTTGAACATAAGCTTAAGATTTCCATAAGTTTGTTGATAAAACAGTACCCTGGAATTGATATAGTGTATTTGTATAAAATTGCAAAGTGATTTATAATAACCAGAGATCCTATATATATATATAGAAGATTCTGTAATAACTGAGGCCAGTGAAAATTTAGAAGGACCCGTGCAAGTCTTGAAGAAGCCGTAGCTGTTTCTGTTACAAATTTTATACTTATTGACTATCAGACCAGTGACCAATATAGTTAGTGTCTACCCCTGCAAAAAATGTAATCAGAGAAACATAAAAAAAATTACTTCAAGGGTTCTTACTAGTTTCCAAACAAATTTTAAATATAAGAAACTTACAGAATGAAATACAAGTATGAAAGTTCTACTCAGTGTGCAAGTAATAACTTCAACTGGTACAGATATAATTTTGAAAACAGATTTTTCAAAGGCTAAACAATACCCAAATTATGTATGCATTACTTGAACCATAACATTTCATGTGACTTTGCCCCAGGCAATGTACAGGACTGGTAAATTGTAGCTCTGAGCATGACATTGGGTACAACTATATTAGGTGATAATTGTCACACCATATAAAGGGATAATGTGTATTTTTGACACATTGTAGACAAAGACCTACAAAAAGGATTTATTTAAAAGTGTAATTTTTGACATGTTATAGACCAAAGTTATGCTAGTATAGCCATATTATTTTACTTAAAATGCAGATTGATAAAAGTCTTTATATTTGTTACTTCAACTTACTTGCAAATAACTTCTATGTACATAAAGTCAATTTTGTAAAATACTTAATTAGTTTATTTATGACTGATAATCTCCAGTAGATGCACTTAATATATTACATTTTAATTTGCATCCTCATTCCTGTTAATTTATTTCTGTTGGTCAGTCTCATATAATATGAGAATTATATACATTTTTGTAAAGTTAAATAATACACATATTAAACCTAAAGTAATCATAAAGTAATCGTAAAGTAATCATGATTACTGCCTTTTTTCATCAATAATCGATTAAATTATTAATCATTAATCAGAAAAATCCATGATTACTGATTAATGATGACTAATACAAAAAAGTAATCGATTATTAATCATGATGATTACTTTAATCGATTAACCCATGTCTGTCACAGAGAGATAGACGGGATAAGGAGAGTGATGATAGAGCTGGAGAGAAATGGGTCACAGATACACCTTCCAACACCATTATACTACAGAGATTACCTAGTTGTATAGAAGAAAAAGATGTAAGCATGTCATTTTATATTACCTGTTTCCTTGTAGTTGGGACAAATCTGATAAAAGATTATACGAGTGTCGGCTTAGCTGGGTACCCTCCATAGCTTAATGGTTAGTGTGCTTGCTGCCTAATATGGCGACCTTGTTCAAATCGGGGTAGAGACACACATATGCCTGTCATATTCAGCAGAAAGCTTACTGGCAAATGAAGGCTACGCTACACTCGGCTTATGAACAGGAATGGTATCTAGTTCAGTTTGGTATACCAATGTCTTATAAATGTTACTGGTCGATCTATGTCCCTTGCATGATGCTCAGCATAGGTAGTTCCAGGTAGTAACTGCTGGTGCTTGTTCACTCAATGTCAGGATTATGTGACTTGGAAGTCACCATATGGTTGAACTTCTGTGGAACAGTAGAACTTAAATAAGAACATTTAAAAAAAAAAATTAAATATAAAAATGAAATTCATGTGGTTGAACTTGTTCAATACTGTATTTCACTTACTGAATCATGGGCCTCGATAGGGTTGTTTCCATTGTTTAATATCTACTTTGCTTAGAAGTTAGAATGTTTGTTTTAGAGTAAATAGTGTATTACTTGTTATCTGTTACTAAATGATGGTTGAAGTTTTATATTGCAATTGATATTTCAGATAAAGGCTGAGTTGATGTTATTTGGTGCTCCAATCCGAGATGTTCGACTGATGAGAAAGAGTTCAGGTTAGTACAGCATTAGGTAGCAAATGTCAGATTGGCATAAACACTGTTGAATGGTTAATCAAAGCCTGTTAGATCTTTGTTCTTGAATCAGTTGTTATTTGGGTCAAAGTTGAGTGGTTGACTATATCCTCACTGAGCTGCCAGATTCACAGTATTAGCTTCAAGGATGCTTCAGTTTCACACAATGACAATGGCTGTTCAGAAACTGATGTTAAACACTGATGTTATGATTGTGTAATAGCTTGGAATTGAACTGAATTGAGAAGGACTGTATCAGTCTTGGTCTACCTATGGAGTGAATTGAACTACTTTGGAAGTTTCTTTAAAATGAAGATAGTCTTACTAATCCTCTTTTATTTCAGCCTGGTAACTCAATATATAGCCAGGACTCTCGTTTGCTTTCTGTAACTATGGCCAGGGGCAGTATCAGGGAGAATTTGGGTAGATTTCCAAACATGTTTAATTAATTGTGATACTGGTGGCTTGAGTGCACTGAAAATTCTCTGGGCGAATGTGCCAATAGTCAAAGATTTAGCATGGTGTGGGTCAAATACTATATTTTAAGTGTCATGTAGTGATAATGCATTGTCAATTGGAAACCAGACTGTTTTCTCTAGACGATTAGTTTGATCCACTGACAAGACACAATACCTTTCAACAGAAGTTAATCAGAATGGTATTCATGCTAAACACCATTCAAAACTATTCTATACAGGTGCATGGCAGTAGTAAACATATATGATTTACACAATTGTCATCAATATATTGTCTCTAGAAGTGGTTGGGGTTGAGGTTGGGGATATAATAAACAATCTTTTTAAAGGGGTGTTGGGGCTTATATGCAGCCTTTAATTTGCCAAACGAGAGTCCTGATTGCAGATTAATCTTAAAGAGTTGTTGATGCAAAACAAAACTACTTGTGTCAACTAAGTTGAAATGGTCTTTTAATTGAAACAATCTGCTAGCATGTTTTGTTTGTGTTTCTGGAACATTCTGTAAAAGTGTTTGCTAGCTATTTGAGTTTAGAACTGATATCTTTGTAATGTTTTCAAATATTGCTAAATAATTTATACTGTGTGTAAAATACACCACATCATTGCTGAGCGACCATCCTTATGAAGAAATTTCTTTCCTGTGGTGAGTTGATCTAAATTAGGGATGAGGTGTGGTAAGTTTGATGGTGGATATTAACAAAGCGAGTGATGTTGGAATGTAAGCCTTAGATCTTCTGGCAAGCTCAGTGAGGTTTTATTTGCTGGTAAACAGACCGTATCTGGAAGCTTAGTGTAACTGCTTCTGTTTAATAATCCTTCAATTTTCTGTACTTAAATATTAAAACATGACCCGTTATGATTATGTACAGGTGCATCAAGAGGCTTTGCATTCGTCGAGTTTCAGAATAGAGACGATGCCGTTCGCTGGATGGATACACATCAGGTTTCTAATGAGCAGCTTACTACCTACCGTTTTCTATGTTTAACCTAATACATACGGTACAGTAAATCAAAACAACGCGTACACAGGGGAGGGGTATAGTGCTGAATATCTAGTATGAGAATGTTGTGTTATAACACCCTTTGGAGTTATGATTGCATATCAGTGACTTCTCAGCACACTCATTTAATGACACTTTACGACAAGTATCTCCTCTAGGGGACATTAAAGAGGCCATAAAAAGGAATAGCACATTTATTAAACAGGTTTTGCAAGGAAATTATCCAAAATGGTTCTCACTTTAAGAACCATTTTACACCAAAATTGAAAAAATATTTCCAGACAATTTTTAAGTTCCTTTAAAGGTGCATAGTCTTGACTTTTTGACAAAATAAAATATGTGGTTTAATGTCTTCATACTGATGCTATCTGTTTGACAAAACTGCGATGATACTTCTTTCATGTTTCTAGAACAATAGATACAATCCAAGTACCGGTTATTGTCAGACATGAAATTAATTGACATGAACCTCTCTCCTTATTTTGCGCTAAAAATAGGTAATACTTGTATCTGACTCATGTTTTGTCAGAAGGAAGTTCATTGTGCAGTGTTTCGGAATATTTGTCCGTATGAAGATGTTGTCACTAGCATATCAAATTATTTTGGTATAAAAAGAAAGGGACTATCAACCTTTAATGCAAATCATTTGAATCAGTGCCTGTTATCAAAGTATTGAATAAACAATCCAGTGCTTTGATACACAGATGTCTGAATACAGATGTTATAAACCTTGAAACAGTACAACAATATTTCCAACGAATAAAGTTGACATCATTGAAAAAATCTCCATATGTCTTGATGCATAACTATCACACTATTTACACTTTGTTATAAACACTTATTAATTGGATTTCTAAATTCAATTCACGTTTCGAAGTTTATTTGGAGTTAAAAATATAGGACTAGGTGATAGTGTGCATAGTTATGGGTTATGATATATGTTACGATCTTTCCCACTCCCTGTCAAAGTAACCAATGCATGCAATATTCAGGATTTTCATTTAATTGTAACCAAGGTGCAATATAAGATAAGATGCACATTTCTAGGCCTGAAAATTAGCCACATACAGGCTTAATATCAACTCATTAAAAGTTTCTCATACACGCCCCTTGGTGCCATGTTTTGCCTTATACAGCCATGTACTAATAGTACTCTGAAATAGCATAATAGTACTCTGAAATAGCCTTGTTCTCCTTATGAACCTTTGCAAGAAATCAGCATTGTGAAATTGTTTCCATCTGTAGTCTTGGTTTAGCAGGAAGTTAGCCTGTGCAGTTACTGCCCTTGGTAGAAAACCTAGTTTTCATGGAATCATCATGGTAACAAAAGTTGAATTTAGTTTACTGTTACATAATTTTCGAAATCAATTAAAATGGCTGTATAAGTGCAAACAATCTACAACATGCCTTTATCCTGTAACCATATCATCATTGCCATGTTTATATATGTATAAATCACTGTTTGACATACAGTGGTCTTAAAATCACTGTCATACAGTGCTCTCTCATCTATGGTGCCCTCAAGGTGGATATTTCAGCTATTCTCTACATATCACCATGTTCTGGTAGTAATTGCCAAGTTTTTCGTGTCTTGCAGAAAAAGCTGGTGCTTCAGAATGTGTACACGTGTACAATGAACTTCAGTACACCGAAAGATCCCAAGGATAAACAATTGTTTCACAGAATGGATTGGACATGTGTTAAGGTAATTATTCTTCCCAATATCCCAACAATTTTTTTTTTATTCCTTTAACAAATTTCCCAACAATGATTTTGATAGTTCTTGTTACAAATTGGGAGTGACAGGTTAGTTTGTACCAAAGTACACATTTTGAGGGTTTTGATTGCCAAAGGCTTAAATCTGTTGAACTTGATGGATTTTGAAAGAAAAATTCAAAAGTATATTAGATTGTCTGGCACCAGATCAAATGAAATTCCTTACGTAAGGTTTTGTCAAATATCTCTTGAGTTAGTAGTTTCTGTGCTAGATAGGACACAAAAAGAAAAATTTCGACCAAGTTTAAAACAGCTATAATAAATTTTCAAGATCACCTATTTGAGATATGACCTGATTCTAACAGGTCAGTAGATTGCTCCTTGTAGACTACTATTATTGGAAGCCTAAATGTTGAACCCTGGTAATCTCATTATTTGTCAGGCCTAGATCTCCCTAAAAATCTCATCTCAAGTAATGAAATTGAGATTTTGTGAAAATAAAAGTCTGCATTTGAGATTAATCTTAAGTTCAAACTCTTTATCATATATTTTGATGAAATAAATTTATAATAATGTTTTCTGTTGTGTGATGCCAATTTTTTATAATACAGTCTCCAATTGAAATTAACTATGAGACATGCCGGTATTTGAGATGAGATTGAACTCCGATTGAGAATTTTTCAGGAGATTGAGGCCTGTTGTCTTTTAGTACTGTGTTAGACTTCATAAATGAAGTTGAATGAAGTCCAATGTGTGTTTTAAGGAGGTTTGGTGGTGGAGTGATATAGATTTCTTGACAAGTTTATTTTTAAACATGTTTGTACCTTACAGTGTGGCGTACATAATTTCAAGAGACGAGATTACTGTTTCAAGTGCAATATGTCCCGATATGGTAAGATAGATGGGTATCACTGAACATTCCCCATAGAATTTAACACCTTACTGTGTTGCAATGGAATCATAATTTTAGCGTTATATATTTACAGAAATACATGTAGCAGTTTTAATTCAATGTATCATTTTGGTTTTGAAAACTATGAGTCCTTTCCCACTGAACAAAAAAGATCAATGAGTAAATCCCTCCGAGTCCAAAGCCAATTTCATGAGTCAGGGACTCGCTCCTAAATGAAACACGGTTGTATTGAAAATGTTTGACAATTACTGGAACTACGTGAAAAAACACACTTGTATCTGTTTATAATCGTAAAAGTCTAACATGCCACTGATTATAATCTTCCCTAAACTAATGCCAAAAAGATTATACATGTGGATTAAGTGATAGAAAGTTTTCTAAAAGTGAAGTTTTTGTAAATAGTATGGTATTGTATGGAGAATTTGCCTTGATCCTGACTTTTATGCATGATTATATTATCGGGTGTTTAATTGTGGTAATAGAAGGTTGAGGATTGTGTCAAATACTCCATACTCTATCTCTGCTCATGTAAAATGTTATGCACCTTGTTAGCTTTTTCTTATCTCGACCAGTTGCCGTTACAGTTAGGTTTTCAGAGAAAATAGTTTTTCTACTGTGTGTTTGAAGCCCAGAAGTTAAAATAAGATGTTATCAGACCTGCTAATACATGTCAGATATTTCTGACTTACAAAACTTCCAACCAGAATCAAGCCCCATGTACTTAGTACTTCCGACCATTGGTCTGACAGGATTTCAGCCCATATTTGAAATGATTTGACACTTTTAGGAATTAGTGGTCATGATTGTTTGACATGATTTTGAAACTTTAAGGAATTAGTGGTCTTGAATGTATGACATGATTTTGAAAGTTTTAGGAATTCTGCTTTAACGATCTGCTTGTTACATGCACAAGAAATCACTGGTTCAAATGGTGTGAATGTTTAAAGTGAATAGTTTCACATGGGTTCGTTTGCTGTTTATTTTCAGAATCTGGCAAGTCTCAAGCAGATGGTTATGACCATGTGGGAACCAACCCTTGTAACAGTAAGTCTACACTTTTAACTGTTAATTGTTAGAATTCAGTCTGGGTGCCTCAGTTGTTGAGTGTCAAGTCTGGAAATTCTCAGGTCTGTGCCTGATTTCAGGCTTTGGAGTCCTGAAATTTCCTTCTTTGTCTATGTTGAAAAGACCTGTGAGTTTTAGCTTTAAAATAGAGAATTTCTGGCATGAGATTGATAGCAAATTATCAGGCCTGAGTGTGGAATGCCTGGGATTCTTTCTGTAGCTGCTTTTTTTTTTCGCAATGCATTCAGCATAAAAAGGGAAAGCTTGCTTCTCTGCTCTCATACCCTTGTGGTAATGAATACCACCAGGAATGAGGTGTCAAAAGTGATTGGTATAATTTGGAGAATTTATTTCACAATCGGAGCAAAATTTAGTAGCATGCACTAAAGTGTTTCTATCCAATTTTGGATATCCCATGTAAATCATTAGCAGACTCTTCCACTGTCTATTTACACTATGATATGTGTTTTGATTTTTCAGCTCTTGTATTGCGTGGACTAGATGCCTTGACGACGGAGGAAAGTATACTATGTGCATTAAATGCAGTGACACAGTTAACGTGTAAGAACATTCAGGTGATTCGGGATACAAGTACACAATCATCTCAGGGATTCGCGTTCGTGGAATTAGGCTCAGTGGCAGAGTCTGTCACTACGCTGGAAATATTAAAACTGATGAATCCGCCTTTAGAAGTGGATGGCAAACAGATTCTAGTAGCTTTTGCCAAAAATACATTCAACACCTCGTAAGTAAACATACTCAGTTTGTATTTATATAATTTACTCACCTGCCACAACTGTTTTCATGCTTGAAATTTAATTGCTGAGCAGTAATTCCTTTTTACTAACTAATTCACTTAAATTAACTGACTACTATAAAATCATTCATTTTCATGGGTGATTAAATTTCATGGTTCACCTTTAACAACAAAATCAAAACCCAAACAAAAAATTATTTTGACCCTTGTATTTATTTCCTGAAATGCAAAATCCACAAATTTTGTCCCATCAAAATGGTCTTTTTACCAAAACCACAAAATTTGTCCCATCAAAATTAAATGATTTTCAGTTTATTGTTTGTGTTTACAGTATAGCAACAATTACTGCAGCTGCTCAACAAACATGGGACCAATCAAGTGAATATTATCAGAATTATGATTATAGTCAGTACGACCAAGGTTATTATTCCGGACAGTACTATGATAATCCTAGTTATGATTATTCTAATTATTACTCCGAGAGCAGCGAGACACCTACAACTTCTTCATCAGGTAAACAATTCCTTTTTGATGATTTATTAAAGATTTTCCCAGAATTTGAATCTCGATTACTTTTTTTCTGACGTAAATTGACCAATTTTCCGGTTTTCTGGATTTATCAACTTTCTAACTTTTACACACATAGTTCTGATTCATAAGTCTATCCATGGGAGGTGCTTGTACTATTGAGTAGTTTTTTTTCAGGTACTTCCAAAAAAATATAAGGAAATGGTTTGCTACACTCTCTGTTCTGCATACTGTTAAAGTGACGTTTGTAAAACATGTTATGAAATTTACCCTTCTAAATGCCGAGTGATATTGAAATTTGTTTTGTTATTGTCAGTATTTCTGCAGTAAGTTCTAAGAAATGACTAGACCGGCAAGGCACAGAATCAGACTTAGAAAAAATCTTAGTTATTGTAGTTGGTGATTAAATTTACTGTGACATTGTTCATTTTTCAGTAGATGCTACTACCAACGTAGCTGCTGCAGTAGCTCAAGCAGCCATACAACAAGCACAAGCTGCTAAACATTACCAGAAACAGGTAATTATAATTTGCTGGTGTAGCCTTTCAAAAAAAAAAAAACCCAGTTAAGAGTTAAAAACTGAACTATGGAGAAAGTGTCAATGAATCATTACATAGATAAGAAATTAATTAATGTATCCTTTCTGGTCATAAATCACAAATGCTTTTGCTTTTAATAAGTCATACTGGTTGAATTGTATAGTCTCCCAACATGTCATACTGTTTCCAGAAATCACTGTCATCACAGATGCTTTTCCTCTCAATAAGTTATACAGGTTAAACTGTATAGTATCCCAAAAAGTCATACAATAATCAGAAAGCACAGATGCTTTTGGTTGCAATAAGTCATACAGTGACCAGAAAGGGCATATGTTTTGGTTGCAGTACGTCATACAGTGATCAGAAAGCACAAGATGCTTTTGCTCTCAATAATTAATTGCCCCCCAATAAGTCATACAGTGGTATACGCTGTGTTTCAGGCTCAGCAACAACAACAGATCTCAGAGATGTCATCAGAGGAAAGATTAGCACATCAAGCTCAGGCATGGAAACAGAAAACTGGGGAACAACCAACTACTCCACCACAGGAATATGCAAAATACCGTATGTACCCTTCAAAGTTTCTCTGCAACTTTCCATTAGTTTTCAAACAGCAGTTTGTCTTAACAAGTTCAATATAAAAAATGGTCTGATGGAGAATAGAATTAGTGGTTTTACCTGCAATGCAATTTGTCTAAAAAAATAATTTCAATAGTCTAACAAAATATTATTAGTATGTGTTCCTCTAAAATTTGGATCTAGGGTTTCTTCATGTTACATAATCTACTAATTATACCCCAGCACCATGTAAGTTGTAAATGAGTATAGTCTTATCAGCTTGTCTGTCAGTCTGTCCAATTTTTGTGAATGCAAAACTTTCTTCACACTTACACACATGAACAACCTTAACATGTAGATGTGCATGCAGCAAAATAGTTAGCGCTCAGATTATTTTTTCCAGAACTGTGGCCAGCGAGGGTATATTAGTCTGCATCCTTATAGGTCTACCATGACCTCTCAGTAATGACCCTTTTAGAGATAGAATACAAAGTACTCACTAGTCATGCCTCACTGCTTGTTGTTCATTTATAGTTGGTCTATATTTATTTGTTTCTCTTACAGCCGCCCCAGATGTAAGTTTATACCAATATGATGAGTCATCAGGATATTACTATGATCCAGTTACAACATTATACTATGATGCTAATTCTCAGGTAAGTTTGTGATTAAATCTGTATGTATACTCAGCTGTTGTCAGGGGTATAGCCAGTGATATGCACGTTCATAGCATTAATTTGCAAAGTAAAAATTTCAATATTACCCAAAATTACATAAAAATAAAAATAAATTAACAGTCATAAGGTCCCCCTACAGGGTTCAAACAGAACTTGAAAAGTACTTGAATTTGAAATTAGACAGGCACCCTTTACTGCTTTCAACAAGTGACCATTTTGCTACCAGGTTGCTACTTCACCTAGATGAGCTGACCATTAGCTGGTAGTGTCTAACAAAAGTTAAAAAATACAACTATATATATTTCAGTACTACTATAATAACCAGACTGGAGGATTTATGTACTGGGATTCAGAACAATCTACCTACTTACCTGCTCCCACTGGAGAGAATGGCCAACCTGAAGGAAAGCCAGGCTCCGGAAAAGATGATAAAAAAGATGGGAAAGATAAGAAAGAAAAAGTTAAAGTTGCCAAAAAGATTGCTAAAGTAAGTTTAAGATTATGTTGATTGAAGTTAATTTGAGGACCTTATGGCAAGGCTTGACACTAACTATTTTTGGTTACTGGTCCGACAGTAAAAAGGCATTAAATTTTTAACGTAAACTGCTACTGGTCTTTCATGATTTTCACTGGCCCCGTATGGAAGATTGCATTATTGTAAATATGTTAGCCTTGTAAAATAAAGACTTTACTTACTCATTAATTTAGATGTAACAGAAATATATTTACAAATGACATGTTAATTTCTTGGAGAAGAAGCCAAATTATGGTATCATAATGTTATGTTATTGTTACCAGTCATGTTTTGATGACCATTTTATAATTTTATATTTCAAACAACTAATAATCAGAGGTTTAATTAGGGGCTGGATCTCAAGGAGCGTATACATAAGTTTCTCTCGATTTTACCCTTTTCCAGCTAAAATGCATGTAAAAAATTGTAAATTGCTCTCTTGTTGTTAGTTGGGCAATTTTATTTTCGTGTGAAGTTTTGATTGGATTGGATTATGTTAACGTTTGACTGATATCTCTCTAGGATATGGAAAAATGGGCCAAGTCAATGAATGCACAGAAGGAGGCTTATAAAGATGGAATAAAAAAGATCAATATGCCAAATCTTAGAAAAGAATCGGCAACGGCGGATGCTGGATTCGCAATCTTGGAAAAAGTGGTAGGTGTACTTCTAATATTATAAATTTCTTGTAATGGAAAGTATGAAGTATTTTGTAAGCGACCTTTATAAATGATCTGATCAGTTTTCTCTCTGTTTATGTAACCGTTGTTTAACTGAAAAATTGTTGTTCAATGGCTTCAACCCAAAGAAACATTCGGGAATTTCCTGTATAATTATGAATTATTACATTTTCAGAAAGCCACACCAGAGGACAAAAAGTTAATGCCACCACCACCATTGGTATGTTCTTTCTGTATAGTACTGTAAAATAGTTAATTTTCGTGGCAGATTAAATTTCATTGATTTCAAGGTTTGCCTGCAGCGACGAAATCAAATCCCATCAAACAATAATTTTAACCCTTGTATTTGTTACCTGAAATGCCAAATCCATGAATTAATGTCCCATCTTTTTTGCCAAAACCACGATATTTCGTTCCATTGGAATTAAATGATTTTACAGTACTTCATCCACTCATTTATCCTTACAAATTTTGTAGCGCTGTTGTACCTTGGTGCTTGATTAAACCATTACTCCATAATCTCATACAATGGACACACAATCTGTCTCAAATGTTTCTGCATAAAAAAAACCACAACAAAACGGCAATGAAAACAGAGATAACTCTGTAATATCTTGTCTCTTTGTGAGACTTATTTATGGGGTAACATATGACCCTTAAATTGACCACTGAAATTTAAAAAAAAATTACCAGAAGCGTCAATTTTTTGTTACATTAATGGTATTTTGACTTTGAACTAGTTGAACCCTGTACACAAACACAATCATTAAGTTACTCATACTATAAAGAATAAAGATTCAGCCCCTAGCAAAACTCTGTTTTCTACAGACATTCATTGTTGTTTTTCAGTCTGGAGGTGGTACTCCGACTGGTCAGGAGAAATCCAAACAAGGTGGACTTGTTGCATCGTATGGTGGAGACTCTGATGATGAAGAAGACGAGGAGTCTGTTAACGGATTTGATGAAAACAAACTCCTTGACAACTCCAAGATGGCGTGTCTGTTGTGTAAACGACAGTTTCAGAGTAAAGAACAGCTGATGAGACATGCTCAAATGTCTGATCTACATAAGGTTAGTATCTGAACATATTGATATATTGATGCTATTTATAAGTGGGGGCATATAGCATTGGTGCTGTCAGTATGTCTGTCCATCCGTACACAATGCAAATCTTGTGTTTTGAACTTCTCACAAACCGTTGGGTGAAATTTCTTCAAACTTTCACAGATTAACAACCTTAATGAGTAGTTGACTTTTTTCCACAGCAAATTTTACCAGAGTTATGGCCCTTTGTTACTTTTACTATGGACCCCAATGGGGGCATACATGCTGAACTCAAGATGATATCATAAGAATCTCTCAAGTTTTTAACTGTTTCAAGAATCAGTATCATGCAAAATTTTCTGATGTACATACTAAATAGTTCGGAACTAGAAAAAATATATGATAAGTATAGTTGATTTTGTGCTGGATGATTTGTTGTCACAAACATTTGTCCATGTTTGTTTGCCTAACTTGTGGTCATATTTTAATGAAACTCCACATGTCATTGAATACTTGATATTTGCCCTTGTTGTGCACATTGTTAGGAACTTAAGGTAAGATTATTATTGTCAGTGTTATGTCCCTTTGTGGTAAGCGTACACATTTGTGTTGAACATTCTTTTAGTCTCAACTTTTATATTTTTACAGCAAAATTTGGAATCCTTGAGACAATCACAAGGGAGTGGAAATGCAGCGGGTAATTCTACAGGAATGCCGGTAAATTTCTTCACTTTTGGATTTCTTTGCTTATGTTTGTTTATTCCAGCTCAACACACTTTCTCAACTACTTTTCAGTTGTTTATTACAGCTGATTCACCCAATATTGTTTGTGTTAATGAGTTTAATAAACTTGTATGTTATGAACATGAATACATGTAAGATTCAATTTATCTTATATAACATTAGAAAACCAAAATTTAGTGTTACAAGGAGTGTGACATCTTGATAGTTGATTATCTTGATGGCTTGGGTCTGTTAAGGCATTGGATATTGTCACTCCAGGCTCATGTAAATATTTATTACACGCTCTGGACGATATTTCTGGCATTGCTTATTGCCACTGCTAGGCTGCATGTTACTTGAAAAAATATTTTATGTCAGTAATTAATCAGTTGATAACATATAATTATCATGTATGTGTGCTTAATTTGTTCACATGATGTTTGTAGTACCGAGATAGAGCTAAGGAACGAAGAGAGAAGATAGGATCTCTAGCCCCGCCTCCGAGAAAACGTCCCCCACCACCTCCAGAACCGTAAGTGCATCTTTAACACTAAATTACACTACAACCTGGGTAGAGCAACATGAGGGCTTGGTGCAATACTATGGTAACTACATCAATTTATAGAGGCATGTGTCATAGTTTTGCACTGTGCTCTCGACCACCTTGTGGTAGTTACACATATAATACACATAAAATCTGCCAATAAATTCTGTCAAATAAAATTTGTGAATTCTCACATTTGTTTCTTTGCTTTTCATTGCTCTGTAGTTGTGTAGTTACTGTTCATAATTTTTCAAATGCCCAGCTATTCAAAGCTATCAATGTATTTTTTCCCAAATTTGGTTGACCATTCTAAATGATGTACTTTTCCCAGCTTCAGCAGGGGTCCATTTTCACAAAATAACCAAAAAAGCCCTGCCATGTTTATTCATTTGTTGCCATTCTTATTGCCGAGTTATAGGAAAATTTAATGACATATCCCCCATTCGTCATGACCCGATCTTTGATGATTGGGCACCGGATATATTGTTTTGCATATGTCAGTTGGTCGGTCTGTTGGTCAGTAGACTATATGGTTTTTGTTCATCAACTCTAGAACGCTTTGTCCTTTGAGCTTCAAACTTAAAAATGAGGTTGGCCAGTAACTGTAGATGACCACTATTGATTTGAGGTTAGTCGGTGATAGGACTAGGTCACTGTGACCTTAACCATTTCTGACTATTGAGCTGCCATGTTTTACAAACATCTCTTATTATATTTCAGATTTGAGCAGCCAACACAAGCAGGATTAGGATCAGACAATATTGGTAGTAAAATGTTACAGAAGATGGGCTGGTCATCGGGTCAAGGTCTGGGTAGATCTGGACAGGGGATTGTTAAACCTATTGAGGTAAGGGTTCAATACTGCTGATTTAAATAGGTAATATGCAGGTTGGCTATGAAAAATGATACCAGTGGTATAAAATGGTATAAAACAACGTAGAACGGGAAACTGGCTTTTCTTATGTAATATCTTTCTGGTGTTGGATAACATTAGAAATGTCATGCATGATAAACTGATTTAAAAAAGTCATAAAATGCCAAGCATAACCTTTATTTGCCAGTCAGCTTTCTGCTGAAATAAGGCATACATATGAGTGCCTTAAATCAGATTTGAACCAGGATCCCCAAATTAGATGGCAAGCAGGCTAACCACTGAGCTACGGAGGAATTAGTCAAAATGCGCTATTCCCTTGATATTATGTCCCCATCTTTGATAAGGGGTATATTGCTTTGCTCATGTCTGTTGGTCGGTTGGTTGTCCAAATGGTTTTCTGTCAATAAGTCGAGAACGCTTTGCCCTAGGATCGTCAAACGTTACATTGAGGTTGGTCAGCAACAGTAGATGACCCCTATTGATTTTGAAGTTAAAATGTTTTACTATCAAGGGAGCATACATGTTTTACAAACATCTTTTGTTATATTACAGGCTGAAAGAAGGAATGCTAGTGCCGGTCTAGGAATGAGGGGATCTAAAGTTAGTGTTGATGAACCACATAATTATAAAGATGCCCTGAAAAAGACACTGTTTGCTCGATATAATGAACTGGAATGAAATTACAGTGAATTCAATATTGGTTTAAAATAATATTCGTTCAGAATCTCGTTTTATACAAACAACCGACAATCCAAAGGCAAACAGCGGACAGCCACCCGACAAGCAACATGCAAACAACAGGCTAGCAACAGCAAACTTTTTGACAACCATTCATTTGAGTAAATCAGAAGCAAATGTAGAATTGCTTGTTGATAACAGTCTAACTATCCAATGTATGTTGTGGGTATGGAGAGCCAGATAACCGTGACACTATCATGGCTTTGTGTTTGCCAAGAACTGACCGGGTATATAATCATAATAATGATAAGTATACTTCACTTGAATGTGTCTGTCGTGACATGGTTACGAAATGTTTTATGGCAGGTAATGGCCAGTTTGTTGTATGTATGTGACTTCGTAATTCTATCACAAATGTATATATCTACAGTTGAATTGAGATGTTTGTTTGCATATCAATCAGTTATCATTAGCAGAGGTGAGGGTCCTTCTTGTTTCAGCAGATTTTTTGTGTTTTAGAAAAAATGACAAGTGGTATATGATTAGACTAGTCTAGATGAACTGATGTATGCATAGCAGGTGACTTTGTTAAGGAGTGCAGTGCGGGAATGTCATCCTTATGTCTCATTTAGGAAGTTCCTTTGTGTAAACCATAGTGCAGTGACGCCCTTAAACACGAGTTAAATATGTATTATTAATAGAATGATGGTAAATTCTTATTTTTACTGTAGCTCAATATGTATCTAGGGGGGGGGGGGGGGGTTGTTTGATAGCATGAATTTATTCATTTTATTGTGTAGAGGTGTATACATGTTACACTATGTAAATATGCATGTATCATTGTGTAAAAGATGCATATACTTGTGTGTGTAAATGTACATGAACCATGTTCAGATGTGTTTTTACTGTGTATTGCTATGAATATGTGATGTATTTAAGCTGATGCAAATAAATTGTGTATAAAGTGTATACTTGTTTGATAGTATGTTATTTTCCTATAAGGGTAAATGGGAAGCCATAGAGCTGAATCTTGGGAACAAATTAAACCATAGCCAATTCTCAGCTAAAATTTTGTTGCTAAAAGTAATCCTTGTTCCATGATTTAAAATATGATACTTGCCTGTTTCTCAAACGTGTTGGCAAGTTTTGTATATTCACTCTCATTTGACTCTGTCTGTCAAACAATGATAACCAAAGCTTTCAAGTTGAAAGCTCAGTATGTGTGCCTCCGTAACTCAGTGGTTAGTACGGTTGCCGTCTAATCTGGTGACCAAAGTTCAAATCTGGGCGAAGGCACGCATATGTATATGCCTGCCATATATCAACAGAAAGCATTTTTTAAACAAATATTTTTGAAAACCATCTTGGAAAATTCCATTACAAAACTTGTAAACCATTATGAACACATTGCATTGCTAAAGACGACACGTTACTCTATCGATCCTTCCAACAGAATTATGCCCCCCCCCCACATTGACTTGGCTAGTTTTTATGGTAAAAAAACTCCTTGGCATAAGTTTTAAATGAACCAATAAAGTTTGATCCTGATTGTCAAATGACATGTATTTAAGTAACCAATTTTCAAGGGCTGTGTTCAGATGCTCAACTGCCCTTTGACATTTTCACTTCCCCTGATCATTGGGCTACCTAATGAATCACATTCGAGTCTCCCTGGGGAGACTATTTGTCTCCTGTCGGTGTAGCAGCCAACATCGATCTGCTGCACCCAGGAATAAACATTGCACTCACAGGTACCAATTTACACCTTGGTGTAGTGGAGCATGTGCGTTATTCTTGCTCAGAGAAATTAACCGGTGATACAGATGAGAAAAGAACCTGACGCAAGCGCCCTACCTCTAGGCCACCGCTCCCCCCCATCTGGTTGGAAGTCATATCACACATTTAGACACTTCTAATATATTGGAAATAAGTAAAAGAAAGTTGGATACTATTTCAGAGTTTTATTGGTATATATGATTACAAACAAAACAAAGCCATGCTAAAAGATTAATACCGGTAACAAAAAAAAAATTAGCTAGCAAAGTCAAACAACAAAAACATCATGCTTTATGTACATCAATGAAATTACTTCTAGTGCATTTTCATAATAGCAAATCAGCATGTTTACTGAGATTCTGGGGGGGGGGGGGGTATTAAAACTTGGTAAAATAACGCATTTGACCTATTTATATACATTTATATGTATTGAAGGAGGTGTGTTTGAAAAGTTAAGGCACAATTGACACATTTGAAATATAATATAAGCAATAATTATAAACTAACAATTATAAACAAATGAAAATATAGCTTGACCAGATTAAAGTGACACTCATCAAAGTCTGTAAAGCTCGTTCGGTTGTACTCGATTTTAATTTACTATACATCGTTATCTCCGGACTTTTACGAAGTATGCAAGGAGTCTCAGTTTAATTTGGTCAAGCTAGATGCGAGTTAATACTATTTACATTCAAATTGTCAACCTTGATACATTTGTATTGAATACCACCCATGGAAATGAAATGCGTTGATCATAACTGCTCTATGGAAGGCTGGTGCGCCATGCTAAATGACAATCGCTAAATGCAAATTGCTAAATGCGAAGTGCCAATTGCTAAATGTCAATTGCTGTTCGTTTTTTGTTTTGATATGTTGTCTTTCTTCCCTTATAGAAGTTATGCTTTTCCACATGATTTTTTTTATTATAACAACATATACGAATATCACATTAATTCGAAAAAAATAAGCACAGTGTGCATCTCATAATACACTCAACTTAAGTGTTTCACGAACAGCAATTGGTATTTCACAATTGGCATATAGCGATTGGCATTTAGCTATTGGCATTTAGCAATTGACATTTAGCGATTAGCATCTAAAGGACTGCAACATACTATAAAGCACCCGAAATTCATCATTAAAATTATTTCTAATTATGTTGTATAAGTTTGTCAACCTGATAGTATTATTATTATTGGCATATTTTCCTGATAGGTTGTTTTTCTTAACTCATAGAAGTTATGCTTTTGACATTTCTCAATCGGCATTTTACAAAAAATTGGCATTTTGCAATTGGCATTAAGCAATTGTCATTTCGCATTTAGCATGGCGCACCGGCCTTCCATACTGCTCCATCCATTGTAAGCAACAGCCAAAGAATATTAAATACTGTGAAAGTACATATTTTCACAAGATCGAAATTGTAGTTTAAATATTCATGCAAATCATGATTCACATAGAAACTTATGGTGCAGATTAATGTCCATATTGATCATCGAAAATGTCTATGTGTCTATCGCTACCATATAAAGGATTATGAGTATTAAGGTGCTTAAAGTTCGGATAGCCAGGTGCACAGTTATTCTGCAGGCACACCACTATCAAATCAAATCAAGGTAAGCTATCATAGTCTGGGTTGTGATAGCTTGGTGGTGACTCGGCCTCGTACAGAGAACCCTTGAACGATCCAGTTTTACTATACACTGGTGGATTCAGCGGAAGTGGTACTTCACTGTACTCTGGTAGTTTGACGCTGCCTTTGACGTCATCATCAACGTCATATGGTACTGAATATATGTTGTTATCATACCCAGGCGTTGTTGTGTTAGACCGAGTGCTGCTGGTCTCTGTCGCCTGTTGCAACTTGCATCTATAACACAACACTAGGACCAGAATTATACCAAGGATTATCATACCGCCGATGATAGGTGCAACTGAAAACGACAGTAAGAGATTTCCAAACTATATATTGAGTTACCAAACATATCACGTAACTAACAACTTTGTCATGTTAAAATTACAAGAAGGATTGTAAGAACCATTACCCTCTGTAAAATTGTGGTTACTTAATGCTACCGTCACAATGCTCGTACGATGTCCATATGGATTTACCAACTCGTGCGAGTCTGAAATGTTTTGATCCTAACGGAATGTGTACGTTCTTAGCATCTGGTCATAGCGGGTCTCGTACGAGTTGTACAGAATGTATAGTTTTCAACAGCTCACCGAGTCCTTTTACGAGTTGTGAAAATCCGTACGAGTCACGATATCCGTACGGACGTCGTGCGAGTTCAGAAAAATCAACTCGTACGGAGCTCGTAGGGCAAATGTGACAAGAGTATAAGGAAACTTTTTTTATACTTGACCTGGAGAGAATTAGAGAAGAAAACAAACTAAAGAGTAAAGTTGAAAGCTCTAGTCCCTGGCCTATATGCCTTCAGGGGTACCAAGTACTTGATAAGTAGGTAGGTAAGGAAACTTTTGAAATAGATCACAAAATAATATCTTGTATGCTTAAAAGTATTGAAGAATGAACAACAACTTACTTATCATGGTCAGTTTGACAGCGCTGTTGTCCTCTGATCTTCGTTTTAAACCTTGAGGCATATCAGCAAAGTCTGTATCTGTAATCAATAAAAAAGTATTCTACTGAGAAATTTATATTCGTGCTTTACCATGTCTTATTGCACCCCCGTTTTGCATAGCTTATAGTCTTGTTTATATTTGTCATTGGAAATTTTACCCTGGCAGTCTTCTTTGACTAGATAATTTAAATCAAACCGAAAGGCTGCATTGTACTTATATGGCCGCTGATACAGAGTGGGCACCACGTGACCTTATGGTTATGTCTACAAGTAGAAATGTGTAAACAAACAAGTTAAAAACAACCATGAGAAACGTATTCTTTGGCCGTTTTTCAAGCTCAAGCCGAGAATGAGCACTCCTCATGCAACTTAATTTGTTTCAAAGAAATGTCACAGCTTTTGCCGGAAAACGGCTCGACTGCTTTGATGTATTACACTGTAGACACTGAAGTCCATCATAATCCTTGCAACCAAATTAATATCTCAAATAGTTTTCATTCTATATGGACAATTTTACATGATGTCCATGCGACACATCGGGCGGTAACCAGCGGAACAAATAGTTGTATATGTATACCTTTGGGGGTAACTGTGATGTAGAATGAGCATTCGGCAGTGTTGTTGTCAAAGTCTTGAATTCTGTAAGTTATCTTGTATTTCCCACCAGGGAGCACGTCGCCATTTTCTCCATGTCCCCACTTATCCATTCGAATCACTCCTACATTGTCAGTGAAGCGAGGCTCCACCCAGATTGCAGGCTCACCCTGAAACACATAGATATCTGCTGGACAGCTTTGAAAGACGGGCTTGTAGTCATCTGAAAAAAAAAATAGTTCATGGAAATAACAACATATTAGAATCTATAATATTATCACTATATCTGGTAGTATTCTGCTTTCACCGAGAGACATCCTGTTTCCTCATTATAAAGTATTGTTGTCAATGAAATTCGTTCAAAAACATTTATTGGAGTTCCACACACCTGGTTTTATTGCGCCAATTGACAAAAACATGTTAAAAGTACATGTTATTGACCGAGTCAATGTCATAAAATTTGAAATTGCATACGCTTAGCAAACTTGAAACTGTGCGTTAGTGTGCTAATGACTCCCGAGACAGAATTGCGAATTATTTGACATTTAGGGATCCTTATGTATATAAAGTTCCAGACCTCGGACAATGACGTCAAAGCTGCATCTAACGGAATTCCGGTAAGAGTCCATAGCGTATGCAGTCACGAATACCGGCCATGAGTTTGCCGTTGCTGCTCTAGGATGATATAATTTCTGGGGTCGAAAACTGACCTACAATAGTGAGAAATACAATTATAGTTGAAGTGCCAACTAAGTTGCGAGACGGGCTAAATAAATATGCATATTTTATATTTTGAAGTACAATGTATTGTTATGCTATTATATGTTCATACAATGGAACGCTAAAAAAAGCTCATTGCCAGGCTCCGATTGTATGCTCGTCCAAGTCTGATGCGTCTCAGATTAATTTGATTTACTTACATTAAATAACCATGGCAGTTAATAATTTATTCAACTGAAAACTATCAAATTATCGTATTAAAATTTCCCAACAAAAAAGCTTATCATCAATACTGTATAATGTACCAAAACTCTATAATTTACTGCGAGCCTCTGACTCGTGCTTATATTGTACCTCAAGTTCTTCACCATCTCCACTCAAAGCATAAATTCCGAGATGGCACGATTTGAGTTCAACATAATTGGAACCTTCCTTGGTGTTCACTGAAACTGTGCTGTTTGGGCAGTTATGCAGGGTCGGAAACATGGGTACATCTGCAACAATAACATTTCATTTATTTCTGTAAAAACTTAGACTGAAGTGGGGTAGTAAGAAAATACGGTTAACAAGTATGCCAAATTTGAAAGCAGTGCTCTGATGGAATTTTAACAACTTGAAAGTTTCGTTAACATTTTCAATTGGTCGAACGGACGCACGCCCCACGTACGCTAAATAAGTTGTCATTCAATATTTAAGATCGAAGGAATGTCCACTTAAAGACAAAATAATTAAGTGAATACGGTTTTAATTCAATACATTTCCAAGGCATAAGTCAGGCCCCGACCACCTGATGTAGCTTTTATGATCGTGTGCGGACGGACAAGATAATCACTAAAATGACTTATACATCAGTTGGACGCGAGGCATAAATTCTAAACGTTTTGGTATAAAGAATAGCATATAACCAACCTGTACACGAAAGACAGCATTCTCCAGGTATGTATCGGAATTTGCTTCCAGGTGGACAATCAGCACTGGCCGTACACGCCATTGTATAACATTGTATCCCGTCTTGTGTACATCTGCAGGTCTACAAACACGATCAAAACACACTTTGTATGCAAATTATCCATGACAAACAACAATTTCCGAATTTAGCTTAAATTTGATATGTAATACTGATATTGAACAGTTTTATTGGCCAATCAAATTCGTTGCTGTGGTGGCTCAGCGTATAAACCAAATCACTGTATATCTTATAGGATTGCCATAAAATTCAACTTGTATCATTAATTGCTATTGAAAGCACGTGTAAAATATTATCACTGTAAGGCTTGTTGTCGTCCTATATAATTCAAAATGTACCCCTTATTGCAACTGCGGGAAATCGAATCGTTTGTACATAGTGGGTGTTTGCCCACTATCGACGAGTCAATCCGAAATATATGCAACTACCGAGTAACATGCAATCATGTAAAAATGCATTGTACTGTACACGTAATAGTACGTTAGTATTATAATACAAATGTTTTTTTAAGCTAGTTGTCTAGGGAGAGTCTCTCGAACGTTCATGTTATACATTTTGAATATTCATTTTACGGAACCATGTGCCCGTTTCTTAGAAAAGCGCTAGAGAGCGCCCCCTATTCAATTAAATTTAGAAGGCATGGATTACCCCCAGTGGAAAGCGCTACGTAGCGCTTTGCTTAGGCAACCTGTTGTTCCTGCCAAAACTTACCGTGCATGCGTTCCTCTTGAACGTGTCTCCAATATTGAACACTCTCTCTCCTTCTTCACAATAGTTCAGTATTGGTGTTTTACACACGGTACCACAACCATTATGACAACAAACATGATCCACCGAACAATCACTGTCACTCAAACATTCCATCATAGACTCGCAGTTACCGTCTCGTGAGTATTCGGGAGCAGGACATGTTTCTGGATTAGTAACTGAAATAGATTAATTTTGATTAGGGTTTTAGACGACCTTGCTTACTGGAAGATCTATCTTGGTGCGACTTATAGTCGAGGTCGTCTAGTTATTTTGATTGTGGTATTTAAAAGTATCTTCGGTACGGGTCAACTGCTCATCAACAATGTCTAGTTTCATCGTTTCATTTATGAGTAAAGATGTTTTTTTTTGTCTAAACTTAATAGAATACTAGTTAGAATACATTGATTTATTACAGATACATAAACTATCGATGTATGTGTCTTTATACGTATTAAATGCCTGTGAACAGAGAATGCTTAAGTGCTTTGATTAGAATCTGAAATCTACAGCGTCGTTCAAAAAGCCTTTCGAATAGCTTACATAAACACAAGATATCTACAATGTCATTCAGTTAGCCTTCCGATTATCTTACTAACAAAAATGTTCGCAGTATTTGCCAACATACTGAGTTGGACATCGACACACCTCGTAGCGTCCTTCCTTGTAACATCTCCCACCATTTTGACATTCTAGAGAACACTTGGCTGTAACAAATAGAAGGTGTGTTGAAAATGATATAACCGGAAACATGTAGCTTTGGTACCTGGTATGATAACTATTCACAATAGTACCATTTCGGCATATAGATCAAAGTTGTTTTCAAATTACGACCGACATTCAAAAACTACACAATTTACTTCAATTTTGTCCAATCCAAAGTACATTAGTCGACGATAATTCGCGTACAACCATTCAACAAAGCGGCTGTCAAATTATCATTCAAAGGCATAAACATACGTAGAAATCACGTGGAAGTGACTCATATTCGCGACCCCTTGTCCAATCTTTGGGGTTTGTCATCTTGCATCAGAACTTAACAGAAAAAACCTGGAGAAAATAAAGACTTACCAATTTCACACATTCTTCCGTAATAATCGCTAGTACAGTTACAATATGGCCGACCATCTTTCACAATGCATTCACCACCGTTCATGCAGTTAGTACATACCGCTGAAATGACACACGTACACAACATATTGAAGACTAAAATGATAGTTAGAACGATCGACTGCTATTTGGAAAGGTCAAATTTATCATTTTTGTTGGGCAGTTTAATAATGCCCCTCTGAAATCTTGGCGTTTGCAATCAAGTCCAATTTATACATGTTTGTTCTTCTTTGACCTTAACTGTTAATAATGTTGGATGGATGTCCTCAATAATTAGCATTCAGTTTGGTACAGGTAATATCGGATGCTAAATTTAAAATTGTGCATATTGGCTTATAACCAAAAACTAGTGAGTTAAGTTTTATGCACAGCGTATATATGTTAATGGATAATCGCCTTCAATGTTTCAATGTCACGCAAACCACAATTAAAGACAACGTTTGCACACGAACCGTACAGAATAAAAACTACTATAGGGTCATTAGGCCTGTGCGCAAATATTAAGAGAGAAAATTTCACTTACGAATTTCACAGCTCTCTCCTTGGAACCCATGTGGACAATGGCACAAAGCAGCAAATCGTGTTCCACCATTCTCACAGGCAATCTCTCCTGTTTGGTTCCCTATGAATAGATCATTCATATATGCACACTTTAGTGATAAACCATAATTCATGTACAGGGTTCCCAAAAAACGGGGACCTAGGATAAACAATTGTAACTACAATATTAATAAATCAAAACAAAAAGGGAAGAACACTGTTCAGAATACAAGCGTCAATGTCGTGATTATTTAATTCAATACTCAGAGTTACCTCCCATGTTTACAATTGCATGTTTCAGTAAAATACCATAAACTGAAGCAGGGATTTCAAGCATAACCTTTATTTGTCAGTATATGACAGACGTATACATGCCTCCACCCGGATTTGAACTCGGATTGGGCGGCAAGCGCTACGGAGGTACATGTATGCGTTACTTTATCATAGCTGTTACCTGCTTTACGTTGCAGGTTATCAAGTGGCGAAGAGTTATATTTTCACTTATTTGTAAATATTGTCTTTTTTCATGATTTATTAATTGCAAATAGCCTTATAAGGCAAATGTTTTGCTGGTTGCCATTACACCATGTATAGATAAACCATGTTTTTTGAGCCGTGACTAATTTATGCAGGAAGGTTGATTTGCCCTCAAAGGATAGTTAAGGCTTAAGTAATATATGTGAACAATGACAGTAACCAATCCATGGCCCAAAGAGATTTTAACCAAGTATATTCACATACCATGACTAAGAAGTGTAATCTTCTGTCACGGCTCAAATAACATTGTTTATCTATACAGTTATTCTGTTTTGAATTGCAGTGAAGTTAACTGGAATAAGTAGTGTTTGTTTGTTAAGCAACTTCTGCTTGCACAAGGATATGTCCGTGTCGCTGGCTTAGAATGAGAGGGTCGTAAGCGCCTATTGTCATGAAAATGGGAATGTGTCATGTTGACTAAACTGTATTTGAAAAAGGCTGGGATTTCCATATATTAAGAGAATTTTCGCGCTGTATTTTCTTTTCTCAAAATATCGATTGTGTAATTCTATTACGACCTTCTCATTCTAAGCCAGTGAAATATGTGTGCACTTACTGCATCGCCCGTATTCATCTTGCTCGTAACCTTCACAACATCGTTCATAACATTTATACACAGTGCATGAATAGATGGATACACAAACCACGCCACTAAAATAATACAAATGATAATGATTATAATACAAATATCGCCGGGTTGGAACTGATGAGACCGGTTGGTCAGCCGCCAGCTAGTTAAATTAATGGTTACCGTAGGCCTATCTCTGCAAGGCGCCCGGCAATACGAAAAGGGATTCGGGAAGGTACTGTAAGCATAAAATATACGTAAGTGTCTCATAAGTCAGAATTGATTCGCCCTTTCAATAGGGGTGGCACTATAATAAACAAACTATACAAATGATTATAATGAGTATAAGTTAATCTCGTTACCAGTATACAGTGTTATCTAGAGAAGTACGGACGCTTAAAAACCGAAAACTTTTCTAAACCGAACAAACGTTTTAGTTCCGAAATTTAACCTTCTTTATTTCAATGTAAAATAACGTTACTTGACTTGACTTAACTTCCGAATTCCGAACATAGAAATAACTCTAGGTGTATCCAAAAATTCATAATTTATTATAATGGCTCAATACAGAATAACCAAATTAGTACCATAAGTATGATGTGATTGTTAACTAACATTGTAAGTCCTGATCTCAAAATCTTTGCTTTAACGAAAACCTATCGACAGTGCTATAGTACCCCCCCCCCCCCCCCGACTTATGTGCCCAACTATACTGAAGTTTTCTTGATAAATTATTGGGTTAAATACTAGTAAGCCTTAATCCATATACGTACCAAGTATTTTCGGCTTCGTATTCTGCTCTAGCGGCTTCATACTCCCCATCATTATAATGTTCAGTGCTGTACTCATATTCCTGGCTATCGTAGTCCGAATGTCCGCAGCATTTAAAGTTGATGCATGTAGCATTAAAGGCAAATAGACTCCTACATACATGGATGCTAGAATCTTCACTAGGACAATACGATGGTACACTCTCTGACCATTCCCTGCAATGTAGACGATGTATTGTTATTTATATTTCAACCATGCTGTGTACAGTCCCCTCAAAGTTAAATGAGAACTGTTATAAACATAAGCATAAGCTCGTCTGTCAGGTAAACTATGTTTATCTAGGTTTACCAGGGCGTGATTGAGTCGACTGTAAATAGCCAATCATATCAACTGCATGTTACAGACCAATAGTCACAAGTTAATATGGTGTGATCTGATTGATTGTCCTTATCATTAAGTCAAGTAAGAACAATATGGAATACCAACATTGGATAATGACCTAGATCATCAAACCGAATCACCAATTTCTCTCACTTACAAATTGTGCGCTGTTATGCCGGACAAGAGAAATTCGGGATATCTCATGCAATATTATATATTGTGTGCAAATGTAATTATAAAACAGGATAACTTAAGTGAGTCATGCATAGTTGCACAATTACAGGTAAACAGGAAGTCCTCGAATTGAATTTATTGTATTCACAAATAGAAAATACCCGATTGCATATCACTGGCTTAAAATAAGAAGGTCGTAACTACAAAATAATATTATGGGAAAACAAGAAAAACTGTCTGACAATCACTCTTTACTTTTGGAAAAACAATCTTTTAAACTTCAGTTTGGCCAACATGACATGTTCCTATTTACATTAAAATTGATTCATAAGAAGCGCCTTATGATGTAAATTTTAAATATGCATAATTCTTAAAAGGTTGTAAGAGGCCATTACCGAGCGTCTCAATTAATCCAGCGATATATAGTTAAACGTAATTACAACGAGGAAGTTCTGGTCCTGACATCTGATTGGTGGATGATTGCGGGCTTGAAGGATTATTTATCCATGTAAACAGCATAAGTATATGGTTATAACATTTTAATCATGCACACGATCGAAAACAGTCCGGGATATCGCAAAGGTAAACGCCAAGTTTTCAAGCAGGCATCCAAGCATGCAAGATGAACTTCTCGACTGGCGTGAAACATTTTGATATACGAGAATTGCCAAGGGTCCGAAACCCGTTGAGTGTCTATATGAACTGTGTTCTGTATCTTGATCGATACAATGCTTCATAAAAGAGTTTCACTGTAGTACGACACGCCCATGAACTACCCATATACAACTGACTGTGTCGTTTCTATGGCGTCACTGGTAATTTGGGTATTAAATGCATACATTCGTGGCAACAATTTATTTTCGTCCGACTTGAGGGAAGAGAAGACACATAACAGGTTGATCGTTTTTATCTGCGAAACATTTTTAACAAAAATTCTCAAGTAGTCTACGAGACGATGCTCCTACGAGTCTTTGACGCCTGTACCGACTCCATATGTACGTATACGTCGTACAAGTTTATCACTCGACTGGTACGCAAATCTTCTGGTGAATGTTCCAGATGTAATTACCTTACACTTAGTATTACCTCTCGTGATATTTGGTCATTCTATGCTTCAACTGTAAACTATAGACTTTTCAATGTTTGATAAAGGTCAATGGATCAAAATTCTTGTCAGTCTTACAATAACTGAACAAAACCAATTAACATTTTGTTGCACAGAGATTAAACTAGCATCCAATATATGCTGTTAATTTCGAAAACTTTTGCTTCATTTTAGTACATGCATTGGCATAACGACGCCTTTTCCTAGTAACTGATAAGCCCTATTGATAGGGACCATACTGACAATAATAACATGTAAATGATTTCTCGTTTTTTTCTCTCATATTGTGCAATATCCCAATTGACAATAATGGACCCCATTCTGTTTCCACAAATGCTTGAATGTACAGCTGTGCTAGACTGGTTAAGTTGAGTGCTGCCTTCACTATCCGATTTCCTCATATCTTTTTAACAGAAAATTGAAGCGATCTTTATTCGTTTACATTGAATAGAGCCGATGTAACATTGTGTTTCTGAAAATTTTATTATTCCCTTTTGTTAAACTTGCGAATTTTACGCAAGGAAAACATGTTGTTGACCCTTATCATAGACATTAATAATATATATCTGTGCCCTTATCAAATTTTGAGTACAAAATGTAGTACCCGGTATATAATGTTCGTTCATACACTGAGAGACAAAGCGTGTCTTTTTTGTCACATTTTGTTCACAAATTGTGTTGTTTATATAATACACGACCTTCACATTCGTGCTGTCGGGTAATAGTACAACGATCATGAGATATACACCCAATTTTATTCACCCGGATGCCCAGGTATATGATTATATACGTATATCTTAATACAAAATGTAGTTTAGTCACGTTTTTTGGATAGTCTCCAAATGTATTTGTTACAAAACAAGTATGCATCGTAATTGAAATACATCTTGATACACCGGTACCCTGTTATATTGCTCTTACAAACTACACCTTCATTGTTAAAAGATAAAGTTATTGTGTATTCAGTATAATTATGTTACAGTAAAGTTCCGCTAATAAGACCACTTTGATTATTTTGAAATCATGCAGATTTTCGCCAGTTTAAGGTACCAAAGTATTAAATTTAGAACAAAAAGGTCCGCTAATAAGACTGATTCGCTATTAAGACCACCTTTTTTATTTGTCTTATTAGCGGAACTTCACTGTATTTACACTGTACACTAAAGCAACACATACAATGCTTTGTTTTAATTTTCTAAATGTACTTTAAATCTATTTAAGGTGGATGGGCACATTAGACTGGAAACTTCGATTCTGATGGTATTCGTCGACATAAAAGTATGAGGGAAAATATAAAGTTACCGGGGTTCTATAAGCGTCTAACAATCGAATGACTGTCACACGTTTAAGTTTTTTGGATGGTCGAGTGGGTTAACAGTGAAACCTTTGAGACAACAAAAAATGTCTGAAAATCACTCTTTATTCATGGTAAAACAAGCTTTTTCAATTCAGTTTAGTCAACGTGACAATTCCGATTTTCATGAAAATAGACTCATCAGAAGCGCCTTTTAGTATAGATTTTAACTCTGCACCAGACTTATAAGGTTTTCTCATTCTATACCAGCGATATCTACCATGATAGAATACATTTAGTACGTATATGTACCAGTCAATGATATACCCGTCCGGGGACGGCGGGTATACAGGGCAGTTAGACAGATGAATCTTCCCGACATGAGGGAAATTGACGACCTCATTGACTTTGAGTCCCGGTGGAAGCCCCTGTGGTGTAGTCTGTAAACAATTGTATTCAAGGTCGGGATTAGACATAAAAAAGTAAAAATGTCCCTGAGTCGCCCAGCGCATTCACGCGGGCAAAATATTGACTGGTGCATTGCGAGTCAAGCCTCGAAGCTTTTTGTTGAACTATACACCACTATGTAAAACGTTGACAGATTCATCGGCACTTGATGTCTGTACTTGAGCGCCAGGATGCACGTGCAAGAATTTCAACGACTTGATTTATTATAAAACGCTCTTAAAATGCGAAAAACCCAACGCCCTTTTAGTGTTTTGTTTTCAGCTTCGAAACATATGGTTTAAAAACTTCTATGTCATAAATCGTCCATGATTGCCAAACACTGACAAGGGTGTATATATGACGAATAAAAATTGGATACATTATATGTCGGGCTATTAAACAGCTTTAAATTGGATACACAAGCATCTTTCAATATATCAAACTTGTTTTTTTTAATTACCTTACATAATTATAGTAAATAATATTTTTTGATTCTTAATACAAATGTATGTAAAATTGCACTGTTAGTGTTTTGATGTGTAGAATTGTAATTTTTGTTCATCACGCCGCTTCAATTTCATTAATTTTATCAGTTTGATTCATCACGGAGTATACAATTGACTTTACGTGACTATACTTTTTCTTAAATAACATCAATTTGAGTAATATTATTTCTTAATACGTTAACCTATATCATGTTTCCACAAAAGACTCAAAGTCACGACTCACAGGCAAGATTTTATCTACATCACGACACAATTATATTTTAGTATGACTACAGCAGCACGCACATTTCAAAAAGTACTTTGTGTTAGTAAATTCACTGAATCATCACTTAAGTTTTTGCACGATTCATTGCAGTTGTATTTCACTTAAATTACTAGTAAGTGAAAGATAACTTCCATCTTTAATGGCGAGAAAATAGAACAGAAACATGAAACTGCCATCCATTGATATGACTGCTAAAATGATCTTTGAAGGGAAAATTGGATACAATTTAAATAGTTATGCATGATTTGTATCCTAATATGCATCTATATATAGATTTCTACAATGTAATTTTAATAAATCATTGACTATGAACTTTTCGACATTAGCGATTTATATCCTAAATATATCCTAAAATAGATTTAGTTATTTACATTTAAAATTAACCTGTTATTCAAACGCAGTTTCATGGTTCATATTCAGGTCATTTGCAACATGGATAACTTCTCTTAAAACGACTGATGCAATATACTTTAAATTGCCATGTGTTTCCAGTGTTAGCGTTTTAGCAGCTTAGCAGTCTAGTAGCCTGGCAGTGTGATGGCCTTGCAGCGTGAAGTCAGTGGCAGCATTGTGGTATACAAAAATATACTCGCAGCGTGTGGCTAGGCCATTATTATATACTGCCAACTCCACACTGCTTGGCTATCAGGCGACCGTCTGCACGATGCAAGGCTGCTAACTTTACACTGTCACCATTTTCGCGATTCTTTTCACATCGGTATTTATTCATGATGATAGCAATTCCAAGGTTGAATTTTTTTATTATTTAATTTACATAATATCGTGCATGTCTCTGTGCGCGTTAGTCACCCAACGGTGATAAATGTGTGTGTGCATGCCTGTGCATTGAACAGCATAGTAATTATAAATGCAAAAACTACCCAATAAGTTTGGTAATTCAAAAATGCATACGCGGTTATCAATCTTTGAATAATCCAATACCCATGATGCATCAGTAATCAGTTTACACATCGTTTAATGAATCAGAAGAAAATCCTGGGAAATTCCCCAAAAATTAAGTCTAGGATGATTGTAATTGTGCTACTGCGTAACTGCAAAGTGGGGGATTTTGATATGCGGAAAATCAAGGGGTTTTAATTGATAGGATAGAATTGCGTATTTTCTTTTTATGATGAAATCAAAGTGATCGTAACGCTGTTACAGGCAGGTGCGGTTTTTATTTACAATAATTACGTATCTTGGCATGAAGCGATACCGGTATCAAACATCTAGCTAACATACGTGATTTACAAAAAAAAAAGAAATAAGCGCCAAAAGAGCTAAACCTCAATTTTAACTAGATATATTTTGATCTCGAGAGGCCCTGGCTCGTTTTTCACCGGTCTTCTTCTTCTTCCATGTAATTTGTAGGGCCCACTCTGTGGCATTATCTCAAATGTAAAAAACAGAGGTGAGATACAAGGAATCCGGGTGCGATACCCTAGCTCGTTTCGAATAGATTCCTTGGTTCTTTAACGTGCCCGGTGTAAAGCACCGATACACGCGAGACTACCCCTGGGTTACTAACCAGGATCATCTCTAGTCAACCGGCTCCGAAAGTACTGTCACGCTCGACAATGCACATTCAGAGGCAGCTAATACAATCAGTCCGTATAGGATCGAGAGGGATAAGTTTTAAAAAAAATGAACCTGATGAACAAAATAGTCGATCAAACATCGTCGGTCCTAAGGCCTTGGTCATCCGAGGACCCATGCAGTCGAATTGGCCCACCTGCTCACTGGAGTTTTGTTATACCTCTGACGTTCTCTGTCCGAGTTTTATACACGTCAGTTAATGCGTCAAAATACAATATTGTCAAAAAGCAGGTTTTCCTAGAGACTGGCTCATACTTACTGGCTCATATGTACGTGGGGCTATCCAAAAGTTCGTGGACTTTTGCTCTCTTATTCAAAAACCATTTGACAAATAGTTACGAACAAATGGGTCAAGTACAATTGGTACATATTGCACAAGTGCACCAATTATTTTTCGGATATGATTAAAAATAACATAATAGCATTAGTAAGATTACATGGTAGTCCCTTTTATATAGTACACAACAATTTTATACACAACAATGTCGATAATGCATGGACTGTTTTATGAAACAAAATACATGTGCATACTACTTTAAGATGTGACTAAGAATTCATTTGTTTTAAGTACAAACGTACAATGCTCAGCGTAACCAAATATATGTACAAGATTTAAAATAAAAACTGCACACTTTCTTAGAACCAAAAACCTCTTTGTCCTGAAACAATGCACACAATCGTGAAAACCCTTCAGTTGAGCAGAATTTCACCTACATATACTATTCCCAAAATTCGCAAAACTTTCCAAACTAGTTGATGACAAGGTGACAAACTGGTAAAGATCGGGTCAATCAAAAAACAACAACAATACTTGGTACATTCAGGGTATCAAGGTATACGTGTTTTAAACCCGCTATCTGTGACTGCTTGGTTATTTTTAGACTGCAAACAAATGGAATTCAATACAATCGAGTATTGGCCTATTGTTTATTTGAGCCCGTGAATTATTAAAATGGGCCCGTATGCTATCGCTGGCTTAGAATGAAAATGCCGTATACTAAATACAAGATCAATATTGTAGTAAAACAATAAAGACTGTCTGAAAATTACTCTTAACTTATGGAGACACAAGCCTTTTCAACTTCAGTTTGGTCAACAAGACACGTTCCGATTTTCGTGAAAATAAGCTTATAATAAATGCCTTATAAATTATAATGCAGATATTCGACCTTCTTATTCTAAGCCATAGACATGTTGGAATAATAATTAGAAGTGAACTACATAATATACCTTCCGTCGCTATCCCACCATCGTGCGTTCACTGAGCCTGTGCCCAACACCACCATTAAACACAAGACGAGATTACGATAATCCATTAGACCTGCCTTGCCCAAACACTGCCTAATACAGAATGATTGCTACTTGTTTATAACGATTTAAAGCAGTACGAATGTACGCGGAAGTACCCGGGTATGTAATGATTGGTTAGTTGAAAGGTCGCTCATGCATGCGGCGTATTGTTACTTACATAAACAGCTTTTTTAATGTAAAGTTTACAGTAGAGTACAATAATGTACATAAATTGGTTAAGGTAAAATTTAGAACATACCTATATTCTTATTGAAAATGACGTACAAAAATGTAAACTGTTTATAAAGCCTAGCAAATTTATAACTCTTTACAATGAAGCCAATCTATAAACGATAATCCATGTGAACAACAACATGTAACCTTTGATCTCTGAATGGGTAAACATATTTCAATATAATTTTAAAGGCGGTAAAAGATAGCACTAACACACAGGTGTTGCAAGAGTGGCCTTTGTTTGTAGGAGGTCTTTTATACAGGACTGACATCGATAAGTTGGCATAATTCGTTTTAGATATAGTTTATACGTATATGCCCATACACAAATGCCAATAACGTTAGTAGCCTACCATGAAATCAATACTATTCAGTGTACATAAATACAAAATATCTATAAGATTAAGCAATACGATTATGTACAGTCAGTTTAAAGTTAAATGAGAACGGTTGTATACATAAGCTCGTCCGCAAGGTAAACTATATTAACGTACATGTAGGTTAAACATGGTATAACTGAGTTAACTATGGTTTCCGCTATTCTTTCGTTAGTTCCCTCATTAGTATTACTTATTGTATCAACGATACTTCACATCTGAATTCTAATTTGTCAGTACAGCTTGGCCAATTTGACATGAGCCTGACCTATTGATTAGCATAATTTAACGGTCGACATATTATCTACGTTTGCAACACCGATTGTATGTTTTCATAATTGGGGAGTATCACGAAGACGTTCTAAATTTAATACAAACACAAATCTCGAATACCGAAATTGCACGATTTGCTTGCGGAAATTGATATATTCAAAGCAAGAGCCTTGTAATATATTATTGCATAAAGGTCAGGCTCATGTCAAAATAGCCAAGCTATACATGTATCAACAAACAACTTATTTCCATATAGACGAGGTGCATTCTTCTTGTATACTTAATTCCATGCATATTTAGATTTGATAATACTTAATGCCTTGGTCCCGCTGAGATGATTTCCTTTTGCAATGTACTCATGGGGCCTTATTCACCAACGTTGTAAGTATAAAACTCAGAATTAGACTTTAGATTGCCAAATATTCTATTCACTCTCATGTTGTTATAAATGTAACGATTTTTATATAAATAATTGTACATGTTGAGTCAGTAACAACAAATAATCAGCTGAAATTTCACAATGTTAAATCTAATTGGAAAACAATTACAGTCATTATAAATGTTGTCAATTTTTAGTCTAAGTCTGAGTTTCAGTCTTACAACGTTGGTGAATAAGGCCCCAGATTTAATAAATGGGCATCAGAAAGTATCTGGAAAAGGGTCTTCGTGGTGTAGGGGAACATTTGTTATATCCCTGTCCCCGATGTCTACCGAAGCTAATTTATTTCAATCGGGGTACATCGTCGTTGACTAAAATGCTCTGTTGGACAAAGGCATAACCCTTCACTTTGTACAATGACTGGACCTTCATTCTTCATCTCCATTCTTGCATTATTCCTTATTTTGTATAGAAATACTAGAATACATTGCAGACTAGATTTACTTGAAAGCATTGCTGTGTTAAACTTATTGTAAATGAATGTATTGGTTTGATTCTTGAGTATACAGTATTGTTCATATTGACCCATTGTTTGTTCATGGATCCTGTTTACATAAACAGTTTTATAGTGATATAATAATGCTGAACTATTTCTGGATAAACTTGTAAATTTGGAGCACAATCATGGTTCCATATATAAAATAAAAGGCTAAGCTCGGCATCGTCATATGAAAGTGTAATAGTTTTAAAACAGTCACAAACACGAAAAAGGCTCGACATTGAAATTAAAATCGACGACCCTTTAATGAACACTTTTTTTTATAAATCAACCAGATTCCTGTATTGTTTAAATGACATTCTTATGCTTAAAATACATGCGTAAAATTATAGAAATTTTGTCTAGACTGAAGGAGTACGACTCATAAATATGAGCTTTAATTGCAACATACTATAGATATAATAAATGTGTCCGTAGCTCGACTCATCTTATAACTTGAACGGATTTTCACCTTTAACGCAATCTAACTTGTTTACATTTTGAAAAGTCACGATGACACCTTCTTAATGTTATGATTTCACCTGTCACCCTATGCACTTAAATACTTTCTATTCTAAGACGGTGTGGCATTTAGTTACAAAATGAAGCTAAAACAATTAAAATTAACCTTTCGGTGACTATGGGCGTGTTCTGGTTAATGGTTAGGACATTTAAATACGCCAGCATCTACCGTAAGGTTTAGTACATCCATTGAAACATATCTGAACACAAGCTGTTTGTATTTTACATTTGAGAAATTGTGGAGAAAATGGCGATTCTGCGAGCCTTTTCGTTTCTGTTTTGTTTCACTATGGTGTATACACAGGGTACCACCGGAAGTGCAGGAGGTTTCGGTCCCAGTTTGGACTACGCCAAGGACATTCATGAGTTGCGGTACATGTTGCAGACGCTGATGACACAGAACATGGCACTAACCGCACAAGTTTCAAACATTCATGACACTCTCAATGTCCAGAAGTCACTGAATGCCACCGAAATATGTCAGATTCTTGCAGAGGAGGCGAAAAGGAAAGCAAACGAAGGTACTTGTTTTTTGTTATGACGTCATCATTTTTCTTTGTTTCACGGTCTGTGTTTTGAGAACGTCGATATTTGTCTGCTTTAAGTTAACGCACACCTGACTACAAAACCATTGTTCAAAAACTGACAGAGGGAATACTTTTATCGGGAAATTTAATCTCATTTGGCTTCTAACATCTTTTATGATTTGCATGCCTCCTGACATCATTTTGGGAGGGCTTTGCAGCATAGACCTGAAATAAATTTATTGTTTTCAATGCCATTTAATGTTGTGTGCGTGAGTAAGACAGTTAAATAGTGTCAAGCGGCGTGCGCTAACTTTGTCCCATATTTGTCTAATTTTTGCTTTCGGACAATGATTGTTTCAGCGGATAGGAAGCGAGAGGGGGAAACGCGATATTATTTTAGACCCCGAAATATGACCATGTGACACTGAACACATGATTGAAACTAGCATCTTACTAGATGTGATCATAAAATGGAATTTGAAATCGTTAATGGTGGTGCAACTACAAATTCCCCTGTGTCAAAAAAAAGACCGACAAAACGAATGTTGCTGCCCGTAAATACGTTTCCTATAGTTTGAACATGCGCTACGTTCGATTATATTGTCCGTTGAATATTTAACTTTGTACCGGACCCTTACATCATTCCAATCACCTGTTGTATTTTGTTTTACAGGACCGAAGGAACCTGCTGATTGCAATGATTTCCTGGAACTCGGTAACTCCCAATCTGGAGTATATACCATTACCCCACCCGGTCTGTCACCTACAGTGGTATACTGTGATATGTTCACTGACGGTGGTGGATGGACGGTAAGTAAGAGAGGTGTTCGAAAAATAATAGGACCCTTCTTCATAACTTCTTAACCAACCCTTACACTTACATTGTATTTGGAATTTATCTCTTCAGGACCATTTCGAGATTTCTTTACTGACAACAACAGACCATTCACAGCTATCAATGACATGTTGGTAACTTACATGTCATGTATGTCATTAGGAACGAATGTCGGTTGAAGAACTCCACCAAGGAGTCCAATAACATGCAAATAAATGTCTTATTTGGCAAAATTTAAATATCCACTAATTCGGGACATCACACTCTCGAAGTCGTGGGGGTTATTGGCGAATCTTTCAGGGGAAGAAACGAATGGTCACGTACTGTCAGAGTTTATAACAAACAAACAAAAACAGAAAATATATTTTTACCAAAATACACGAAATGGTATACCCATGAATACGAAGGACTTCCCAGGAGGCCTACATGTAATTATAGATTGTTATTTAATGTGGACAGAATTGTAAATACAAATATGTCGGTGTTAAATAACAGAAAACAGACAATATTGCAACTTTGATGTCCAGAATTCTATCTCGAATTTTCGTTATCTCGAAGTTATTTCCACCGTCCCACAAAATTCGAGATAACGAGAGTTGACTGTATCTGAAACAGCATGTTTTGTAGGCCTTACTATATTGACAGGTTCTACAGAGAAGAGTGGATGGAAAGGAGGACTTCTACCGAACGTATGCCGAGTACGAGAATGGTTTTGGTAATGTTACTGATGAACATTATATAGGTAAGTGCTAACTAGATGTTGCCGGTGATATACAAATTATAACTCGACTAATTGAAACCGATGTTTGGCTTATTTTCAAAAAAGTGTTGAAAAGTCAACATAAGTCCCTCACCTCACCAGCACCCTTATCTAGGCTTCGGCCAATGTAAACACTGTTGACATTTTATTTTGTCTTTAATATAACATGACCTTTGGCCATGATCAAGCTCATGATCTCACACGTGACGTTCTGTCACTAAACCAAGATTTCAAATATGATTTTACAGGATACCAAGTCATAATATTTACATACATGATGTACTTTCATTCCGTAATCTGTCATGATTCTGTAGTTGTATGTTACTTATTCCTCTTCGTCCCGGGTGGGACATAATGCTACGATGATAATAGATATATCGCCGGCTTAGAATGAGAAGGTCGTAAGTACAAAATCGATATCTTGAGAAAACAAGGAAAAACTGTCTGAAAACTGCTCTTTACTTATAGAAAACCCAACTATTTGGACTTCAGTTTGGTCAACATTACGAGTTCCAATTTTCTGAAAATAGGCTCATAATGCAGATTTCAAACATGCATGAGTCTTATAAGTACTTACGGTCTTCTTATTGGAATCCATGCATTTATCAATGTTTTATTAAATTATTACTCAGAACTGGTTTAAGTCATATCTGTCTGAACGTTGCCAACAAGTGACTATACAAGGAAACTTATCATCTTCACGTGAAATAACATCAGGCGTGCCCCAGGGCTCTGTCCTTGGACCCATTCTATTCATTCTTTACATTAATGATTTGCCATTGTACTTACATAATTCCACTGCAGACATGTTTGCAGATGATACTACTATCACTGCAGTTGGGTCATCTTTACATACTGTTTGTGAAACCCTGCAGACTAGTCTGAATACAGTACATGATTGGTGTCAAAGAAACTCAATGATACCAAATCCTCAAAAGACTAAAGCAGTGGTGATCTCACAATCAAACAATATTTACAGACTTGCCTTAAGTGATGAACATAAACTTCTACTCAATGATCATAGTATTGAATTTACAGAAGTTGAAAAATTATTAGGAGTCCATTTTGATCACAAGCTAAGTTGGAATTCCCAAGTTGAACTTATTCTAAAAAAATGTAATCAATGTTATATCTGCTTTTAAGAATCAGGCAATTTCTTTCTACACATATGAGAAAATTTTTCAATGCCTACATCTTGCCACACCTTGATTACTGCTGCACGATATAGGGTAACTGTAGTGATATATTGACTAATAAACTGTACAAATCTCAGAAAAGAAAAGAGCAGCACGAATAATTCTTGACCAACCTTACGACGCACCTTCTCATAATTTATTTCAAGAACTGAAATGGATGAAATTTCATGACCGCATCATCTATAAAAAGGCAACTTTTGTATATAAATCTCTGAACAATATTTTTCCCGAATACATGTCAAACCTGTTTAAAGAATCAGACAACATATCTTAACGATCACACTCAAACCACGCTCTGTATGTCCCAAAACCACGTCTGGAATTTTGTAGAAAATCACTAGCATATTCAGGACCAGTTTTATGGAATAATATTCCATTGAAGATTCGCTAGTCAAATTCTTTAATTGCTTTCAAACAGTAATACCTATCATGGTTCTACTCTGTTGGGCAAACTTAATTTAAATGTATCCGCTATTTTGTAAATAATGTGACTGTATTTCTGTATACATTTGATTTTGTGTTGTAATTCCAATGTATAGTTGGAATTTTCTGACTTGTCGCATGTCACCTTTTAGACCCTAAGTAAACATAACAGCATTATAGGTATTGTGCCTGAAATAAATGGTTCAGTTGTAATCACTAGGATAGAATTTACTGTTAATTGGTGAACTCCTATTATACCTCTTCATCTCATCCATCCAAATAGTATTCAATGGCAAAATACTTTGCAGCAAAATTCTTTGCGACATGCTGAAAAATCCACCTTTAATACTTTTATATTGTGTTGTTATACTTCAGACTGTTTATTACTTATATGTCATACTATCTTTGTAAATATGTTTTGCCATAGAGGCTCACAGGGAAGACTGGGCTTGCCCAACTGTGTAGCCTCTTAAAATATAGTCATTATTATTATTATTATTATTATTATTATTACCTATCCAGGAAACAAGTATATACACGCCATCACTAACTCCGGTAACTATGAGTTAATGGTTGAACTGGAAGACTTCCAACGAAACTTGAAGATAGCCCATTATGCCAATTTCTCTATAGAAGATGCTGCAGCCAAGTATAAACTCCATGTGGACGGCTTTAATGGAACTGCTGGTACGGAATTTAAATTTTAAAACAAAAATAGATTTAACAGATTGGAGAGTCTGAACTTCACATGTTATGGTATTCGGAATGACTCCATATATCCGTCTTTTATGTAGCACTTAAATGATAGTGGTATTTCTATCGATGTTTTACATTTTGATGCATTTGATATATTTCTCTGGCCTGCGTCTAATACACAGTTGTGACCAATATTTGGGCAAGTAATGTATTTATTAAATACAGAATGTTAAATACAGTTATGCTGTTGCTCAATTATAAAGCAAGATAATTTAGGCCTATTGTTTGTATTGTCTTACCAAACTTTTTTTAATCGCAGGGGACTCGTTGATATTTGACCACAATGGGCATGCGTTCTCCGCGCATGATTCTGATAATGACGGGGCAGACAAAATTAACTGCGCTGAGAAACAACATGGCGGGTACTGGTACTCGGCCTGCTTTAAGAGTAATATCAACGGTAAATGGGGAGTGCCTGGTGAGCAGGGAATCATCTGGGGATCGTATAAAGACTGGACCCTGTACGTACTCAAGAGGACGGAAATGAAAATAAGAAGGAAAAAATAAAAGCTGAGCTGAGTTTATTATTCAAAGACACGTAGGCATCCTTATAGCATCTCAAATGCTAAATATCAACCGTGAGAGGGACTTTTCATCTGATGGGTAATTTTGTCGGTCAAACAGTGAACTTCAAGAGCTAAACAATATGATAAAGAATAGACATACTCTGTAAGACATCAAGTACATTAAAATGTCATTCAGTGCATCTTCAACACGTTGTGTGTTTTTATCAACATTAAAATGGATATTTTTAGTTTCTTTTAATGTCGTCGTTATCACATGCGTACTCGATTAATAGTTTAATAGAAGTACATGTTCAGAAAAACTCGACCACCTTAAAAACTGTGACAAGACCACCTCATGGACTACCTTTAGAACAACACACTGTAAAAGTGCATTTTCGTTTTAATTATTTTATTTTAATGCAAGATGTAGTAAAATCTATTAAAGGGGGTGTGACAGCATTTTTATGTCTGAATATTGCTATTAGCTGCATACTTGTATATTTACTTCTAGAGCATACTTTTTGAGCAAAATCATTATAAGCATCTTTTTTCAGTATAATACATTTTACATTAGTTATGACCATGCAATTCAATAAAAATAAAATGAGAAAAATGCAGCTTCATCTTCTTTAAAGCGACCCTTACGTTTTTTTCTTTTTCTGTGGTCAATTTTGTGACGTGACTAGAATATATTTCTTATGGAGGTGGCACGAGATACATTAATTATTGGCTAATTTTGTGGTTCGAACATGCTACGAGCAGCCAAGCCTTTTTCTTGAAAAAGAAACGGTCAATTAGACAAGAAAGTATCTCTGTGTCAATCTCAGTGCCAATATAAATAGAAACAATCTTCAAATTGTAAGGCTAAAACCTAGGGATGTGGAGTTATGTCTCTTTGTTTAGACTCATACCCCTTCAAAATTTAAGTCAAACAATACAAAAGCGACGATTTTCACAGCATACACAATGTTGAACTGAACTGCTCGTCGGCGAACTTCATTCGTTATGCGCATGTAAAGAAAATATTGGCTTGCGAGCCACATTCGTTGTCAATGAAAAGATATTGCACCTAATATGGCGCCATATTCTCCGAGAGTGTTCCTATTGCCTAATCTCCAAAAAGGCTCGCCATATACGCGAGCCAATTTGGTTCAACAATGCAATCCTATTTTGGTCCCGATAGTTGGTCTATTTCGCCTTATCTTGTTTACAGACATTCTGTTGTAATGCTAATACATGTCAGAAACAGTTCATTAACACAAGTACACAACAAGTTGACGAGAGATGATACTGTGGTTGGTCGTCATTGCTAAAATACTAGGTAAGTGCAATTGTATTTATATTGTACTGAGTTTGATTCCGTTTGGCTGCCACACTATGTATTTTAAAGCGCATTTAAAGGTGTTTCTCATGAAAATGGTGCTATAAAATCTGGTATTCATTCAACCAAGCCGTTCTTGTTTTAATGGTAAAGTACACATTTTTCTATTGAATTTATGTACCGGTATATTGACATATCACTACATATGCATATTAATTTTTCATCTATATATTTATTTATTTGATTGCAAGGTTCTGTGCATAAGGTGAATTATCACAATGGCACTTTTTCTACCACATAATGCAAACAAATATGCACCTGAAAGTGTTTTTGTCAACCAAACACATTCCTCCAAAAAAGAACTATAGTCCAGTCATTTTAACTTTTAACCTCAAACTAATTGCAAAACAAACAGTTTTGTGTTTATATGGTGCGTAAAGCTATCCTTAGCAATGTACAAAATGTCCTAATTGAATATTTGTGGGATTTTTTGAGATATTTACAAATATATTCAATTGTCACATGTTTTCGCGATATTTGTCACTTTTGATGTAAATAAATCTTGACTTGTACCAGTAACTTATTTTTACATCGTGCTTAGATGTCGCAATTTTGGTCTGATTTTTATGAAACTTGGCAGCAATGATCATCGTAAGCTAATCTAGGCAAAATAAAATTTTGAGTTAATCGGAGCCAAAATCTAGGTCACTAGGTCAAAACATAGAAAAAACAAGATATAGTCACCAGGGGTCGCAATTTCGACCTTACACTTGTGAAGTTTGGTCACAATGACCACCTTACAAAAATCAAGGTCATGTATGAAATTGGATTAACCTGAGTTAAAAACTAGGTCACTAGGTCAAATTATAGAACAAATCTTTAGAATGCACCCTTTTTACCTAATCTTTATGAAACTATGTCACATGGATCATGAAGACAAAATGTAGGTCAAATTCAATATTTATTTATCATGAGTTCAAACTAGGTCACTAGGTCAAATAATAGAAAAACCTTCATGCGCCAAAAAGTCGCATCAATTATTTTAACCTATTGACCTAATTTTGACCCAAATAACTCAATAGCATACTTGTCTTAGATGTTTTGATATGAGCATTGCGACCAAGTTGCATAAATATTAGACCAAAATTGTGAATTTTGTACCTACACAACGTTTACCTTTGATTTAACTTGCGACCTACTTTTTGACCCCGGATGACCCAATTTATAACTTTGACCTATATTTTGTTGATATTATTATTGTGACCAAGTTTCATAAATATAAGGTCAACATTATGACCTCTAGCGACTACACAAGGTTTTGCAACAATTTGACATAGTGACCTAGTTTTTGACCCTTGATCAACCATTTTCTACCTTGGCCTCAATTTTGTTCAGATGATCACTCTGACCAAGTTTCATAATCATAGAGTCAAAAGTGTGAATACAAATGCAATTGTGGACGAACAGACGAAGAGAACAATCACTATTTCTCCAGAATCGATAGATTCGTGTACATTTTGTATATTGTCTGTATTGTATACTGTCCAAACACAAATATCCTTTTTCCATAAGACACACATGTATACAACACATAATATGTATAAATTTTAAACAAATTGGATTAATATTAAAGAAATGAATAAAACTTTTGTTTCCCCCTCCAAGTGCTATTTTGAGTCATTTTGTCGACATTTGAATGGGTAGTATACCAACACGTAGACTGGCATATATATGAAAAGTAAATTGTCCGATGATAAAATCAATATTTGTATTCGACAGAAGAAGGTTGTATCTTTCAGAAAATACAAGCTTTAAGGTGCAATTAGTAAATATTTAACGACTTACACGGGAATTATTAGAACTTAAAATTCCCCATGTAGTATGAAATAAGGAAAATGCTGAAATTGCTACCAAAAGTGACCTTAAACATGTCGATTTTTTTGTATTTTCCCCACTGAACTCGCATATTTGACGTTTTGTCTGTAGTCGATAATAGTCTGTAGATGATGAAAATGCAAAGAAACTCTGTTTTGCAATTTGTTTGAGGTTGACCATTTTTTTTAGCTTCAATGACTGGACTACTATTACTCGTGTAAAGGCCCCTCGTCATTAACAGCACGTCAACTACAAGTTGCATTTTCATTCAGAAGGCGGTCAACACAATTAAAACCTTGTCCGCAAATGCACCTACGATCGCTGAGTGAGGACATATATTTAAGTTGAAGTGTGCCACGTAGTACCCGCCTATATTTTTAAACCGTAAAATACACACGCGTATAAATGTGTACATTTCAGCATGTTGCCTAGCAACGGATTGTTCAGATGGCTGGTTGGCATTTGAAGGCTCATGTTACTTATTCGGTTCAGACGATGTACATTTCACGGAAGCCGAGGTAAGGACAAGTAATGTTTTGATATACAATGTACAAGGAAAGGCAAAACTTACACTTTACATCAATATTCCTGGTGTCGTATCTTTGTGAACGTCAAAATTTCTAGATGTGTTATTATTAGTTATTTTTAAAACAACGATAACTAATTGTACACGCAGCCAGACACGCTGTACATTTTCATGAATCTATTCAACGAATCCTTGTAATCATGTGATATCTCACGAATCACAGACGCATGCAGACGATCCATTTGAACACACCAACGATACATTTAGGAAGCATACACGCACGAATGAAAAAGAATATGCCCGTATTCTCAAGATGAAGACGGGTTGCATTCGAACATGCGTGACTGGGCCGTTAACAGCGCAATATTGTAAATTCATACATAATGTATACATGCCTGTATGATGCTTGATTGTATTTTATTCGGTCTATCAATGGCATGATTTGACTAAATGTCTGTAAAATCTAATTTGATATTTCAGGAGTATTGTCGACACCACAATGCCCATCTGGTGCATATAGGATCAAGTGTGGAAAGCAGTTTTATCAAGGGATTTATCAATGGTTTTTTCAAAGGTGATTTTACAATTAGTTTCAAATGACAATAATAATCTCTAATTAACACTTAAAATGACTCAACTCTAGTTGGTAAATTGCAAAAATATGAAAAAACTCGCAGTTTTTTGGCTTGACCGACCTTATACATTTAAATACGAATACATTTGTATGTACTTATTCATTTAGAAGAAAAATACTCGCATAAAGTCGGTGTATTACCTTTTAAACCCCTAAAATCTATTGCGTGGCTAAAGTAGTAAAATATATATTCAACGTTGTTTCAGCGTAGTAGTGTATAAAGACCGAGAAAACCCGTGACCTAATTAAATGGACGCTAACATTTTCAACACTAGCGCCTTTGATCGTAATGTAAGTTGTAAGCATACTATGTATTCGTAAAATATAGTTTTGTGATTAAAACGTCTACAAAACGTGTTTTATCATCAAAATGGAGTTAAGTCGTTTTAACAAATTCTATACAGTTTTAATACCGTATATCAAGACATTTGAAATATAGGCAAGTTTTAATCACAATCGATTGATACAAAAACATTTTAGGTGACTTCCGGGGTCCAAATATTCCGGTGCATGACAGATAAAATCACGACAAAAGTGAAAGCGTCAGCCAACGTCACACTACGTGTAGGTACATTAAATAAAACATCTTTATAACTATCAGGCACCAACAACTACTGGTTGGGTATGACAGATGAAATTGTTGAAGGGGTCTGGAGATGGAGTGACGACAACGCTCACCTGGACTACAGCAACTGGGGACCAGGTGAACCACAAAATTATCATGGAGTAGAAGACTGTGCCATGTTAGATCACAACTATCTATACCTATGGTCCGATATACATTGTACAGCCAACCTCAGAGCTTTATGCGAACAAAGGTAGAATTGAATACTAGTATATATCATTCTAACTTTACTAAACACTCCTAACAAATCGTAACTACCTCTTACGACCTTATAAGACTCATACATATTTGAAATCTGTTTCACAAGGCGCTTCTTATGAGCATATTTTCATGAAAATCTGAAATTGTCATGTTGACCAAAATGAAGTTTTAAAAACGTGTTTTCCCATAGGTAAAGAGTAAATTACAGACAGTTTTTTCTCTTGTTTTCTCAATATATCGATTTGGTAGTTACGACCTTCTTGTTCTAAGTCAGCGATATGTACCATTATTATATCAGCAATCATCAGCTAATATACATGTACATGCAATCGTGTCTAATTTAGCTCTCCTTACTCCGATAACTTTTTGCTGACAAGTTAACTCATTGGTAAGACCACAGCAATTTGGGCGTGTAAACTATAAGTCGGTGTAACGCTCAGACGGAACTGATGTACGAGTGTTACGTCAGTTTTCAGCATTCCAATTTTACAATTACAATTTTTACAATTTTAATATAACATACTAGTAGTCTATAAGCTGTACTTACATGCCAGTTATCACCATTGTCTACAGCGACATAAATGTGGTTCATGAAGCATGAGTGAAACTCTAGCTATTTGTTATAGTCAAACGAGAAAATTTTGCCAAATGCTGTACCTTAGACCCATGGCCGTAACTAGGATTTTTCAACAGGGGGTGCGAAATCGAGCTGACCGAATCGAGTATTCAGAAGACGGGGTGTAATATTGAGCTACCTCTCCTTATTGCTTAGTGATCTTTTAGTATTGTAAAGTACGCGGTTCATCCGATGGATATAAGTGTACATATACAGACTTACTCATTGTTTCGTAAATACGTGGAAGCTTTGAAAGAATGCATACTATCTAAACAGCCTTCAACACAAAATGTATTTCACTCAAACTAGTTTTCTTCCTAATATATAAACTATTGTAGTTATTTGGCGAGCGGAGCGAGCCAGAAAAATATTAATCTACACTGCAAAGTTAACAAACTCGTTCACTGGGTGATATTACTAAATGGTTGATATCTTAAGTAATTTGGCAAGCGAATCGAGCCAGAAAATAATGCACTATTTTTCCGAGAAGCATGCTGTTAGATATTGTTAATCATTAAACATGTTTGGCGAGCGCAGCGAGCTAGAAAAAAAAGAGTCCGAGTTTCATCGGCAATTCAAACTGGTTCCCCTGTTAGATATTGTTAATGATTAAACATATTTGGCGAGCGAAACGAGCTAGTAAAAAAGAGTCCGAACTGCATGCAATATAAACTGATTCCACTGTTAGATATTGTTAATGATTAAACATGTTTGGCGAGCGAAGCAAGCTAGAAAAAAAGAGTCCGAACTGCATGCAATATAAACTGGTTCCCCTGTTAGATATTGTTAATCATTAAACATGTTTGGCGAGCAAAGCGAGCTAAAAAAACAGTCCGAACAGCATGCAATACAAACTGGTTCCCCTGTTAGATATTGTTAATCTTTAAATATATTTGGCGAGCGAAGCGAGCTTGAAAAAAAAAGTCCGAACTGCATGCAATACAAACTGGTTCCCTGTTAGATATTGTTAATCATTAAAGATATTTGGCGAGCGAAGCGAGCTTAAAAAAAGAGTCCGACCTGCATGCAATACAAACTGGTTCCCCTGTTAGATATTGTTAATCATTAAACAAATATGGCGAGCGAAGCGAGCTAGACAAAAATGCATTATAAGTCTGAGCTGCAAGCCATACAAACTCGTCGTTCTCTACCTGATATTAAAGAACATTAAAGTTACTTGCTTGCGAAGCGGACCAGAAACAATGCAGTGTTAAAAATTAAATGTCTATGCTGCATGCTACATACACTTGTTCAATATTTGATCTATTAACTTGTTAATGTATAGTGCGAGCGAGGCAAGCCGAAAAATGCCTTCTTTATCATAGCTGCATGCCAGAAAGATACAATTTATACAGATTTATTCTGACAGCATTCAATATTTATAACCTATCGATACTGCATCTTCGATGAATTTATTGATTGGGAGAGGGAGCTAGAAAATATGCTCTTCTGAGCAGAATTATATCACCCAAAAGCGTTTCTACTTGTTATTGTTTCAATACTTTCATTAACTATTACAACAGTGCGAGCTCGAAGAACTAAGTCTGTATGTGAGCAGCATTCCACATAAATTATTCGGTATATACAAAGAATTGACGATTTAGACAAATAGACATTGATTAGCGAGCGAAGCGAGCTTGAAAAAATATGATGTACTTAATTCTCCTCCTAAGAAGACATACTTTGACTACTTTACGGCAATAATTATTAGTTATTAAAGTTATTTGTCGAGCGACACCCGACGCACCCCCTAGTTACGGCAATGCTTATTACATGTAGTTATTAAAGTTATTTGGCGAGCGATACTCGACGCACCCCCAGTTTCGGCAATGCTTATTAGTTATCAGTTATTTGGCGAGCGAAGCGAGCCAGAAAAAATCAGAATGTTATAAAGTGAATATATTTCACCCCCGAAAAAGACTACCTTGGCGAAAAAGGGGGGTGCGTTCGCACCCGACGCAACCCTCCCCCCCCCCTAGTTACGGCCATGCAACCGGCTATATTTTAAATGTTTCTACGTCGTAAAGGACATTGATCCCATCGTTGACTATACTGAACAAACCTTTTTATTCGCATAGAGAACACTGAATGCACCTTGTTTTTAAACAGAATTTTATTAACAATACTGATTTAAATCATTTTATATATTACAGAGCAGAGACTACACTGGGTGTTGTTGGATAGATACTTACAATGTCAATGTACTGGAAATAAATACACATGTATTCATCTCATTAAAGTAACTATTAAAAAACACTACTGTGTTCATCATATGTATCTTTAGTGTAATCTACTCAATACGCTCTTTTTTAACAGAACAGAACATGTACCATGTAACATGTAGTCGTCGCTCATCGTCGGTCTTCGTCGTCACTGAGCAAAGTTCAACAAATCTTCACAGGGGCGTTCTTTCACACGGTTCTTTAAACTTGTTCAACGGAAGTGGATTAAACATAAGTTACATTGTTTTGGAATTGACGCCACCATATCAAAATATATCTCAATTTTCTTGTAAAGGCCTCTTGAAATTTTGACGTCGGACAAAGTTGCGGCCCATCGCTCTATCATATAATATGTTAAACGATAGTTGGACAACCTATTATAAACTTAGAATATTCCACAACACACAAGAAGGTTCCTAACATTCTGTATAACTAGGGTACAATTGACAAAAGCATTATACTACATAATGGATCTATAGTCACGTGACCAAAAGTAAAGCAGCAGCACTGATCACCACTGATCATAGTTCATTGATGATAATGTTATGGAAGACTGATTATTTAATAGTATTGTCAAGGTTCCTTGTAAACTAACATATTTAATGTTATTACCCCAAAGCGTTACGATACTCAGGAGGGTCACATTTCTCATGTTACATCAGTTTTAACCAAACCGTTCAATAACAGCATTTGAGAAAATTCTGCTTACATTTCTTTAAGCGACAAAACAAACAAACAAACAATTTGTTTCTGTGGTCAGTTTTGTGACGTCATTTTATTAACCACCTTCTCTAACAGCAACTGACATCTCCGCCATGAAATCTGATCGGAAAGCAATTGTTATACACAATCCAAAGAAACAATGAATACAATATAAGTACATCAAAGAAACCAGGAATGTTTCTGACAAGGGGATGCCATTTTGATTTTGAATTAAGTCCTTGCAGACGTTGTCTTATTTTATTGCGTTGGTGCCTCGTCTCAATGAAAGACGTTTCACTATTCTACTGTTGCGACAACCCCGCTATTACGAAGGAATTGCTATAATGACAGAGCAGGGAATGCAACGAAACAGCGCCATCTGGTCTTATAGTACAATCGTTATGGTGCGCGGCAGCCAGAACGAAAGAACGTTTCATATAACTAGGCGTATTAAAAAATACATATGAAAAATGATTATATAATTACAATATGTCTTTTTTTCGATTTATGGCGACGCCACCAGAAAGAAAGGACGATATTTTCTGCATTTTCGCTATGCAACTTACAGCACGTTTAAGGATTTTAATACTAAGTACAAAAAATGTAGAACAATGCTACGTCAGGTAAAAAAACCCTCAGAAACTATGGATTCAATGTATGTTTAGAATTTTAAGATAAAACAAAGAATTGTATAATTATGTAGTGATAGTCTCTCGCCTTATCTTGTTTACAGACAGTTTGTTGTAATACATGTCGGTAACAGTTCACTAACACCAGTACACAACAAGAAGATATGATACTGTTGTTGGTCGTCATTGCTAAGATACTAGGTAAGTGGATTTTGTTTTGTATTGGGCTTGATTTTAGCGTTTAGCACCTTTCCTCGTAGAGAGTGTAGACCTCTAGTCAGTCAAACAGAACGGACGTGTGACTGGGTTTTTGGTTGGATTGTTATTGTCATTGTAGTTTCACAGGGGAGAATCACGTGACCGCTATAGTACATAACGAATCACAATTCAGAGAAACGAAACACAAAAGTTAATCGATATGATATGCGGGTACTCTGCGCCTATTATGCACTTGTGATTCAAACTATAACTATGCACATACCTGCATTTTTGGCCCGGGTCGACGATTTTGTCCGCCATTGTATACACGTTATGTACTATAGCGGTCACGTGATTCTCCCCTGTGAGTTTGTCCCTCGTTATAGACCATGCGATGTCTGCACTGGTACCCGCGTTATTTGGGCTGCAACATTATGTATTTTAAAGCGCATTTGAATGTGTTTCGCATACAAAGGACACTATAAAAGAAAGTATTCATTCAACATAGTTGTTCTTGTTTAATTATACACTCAGGGACAAAAGAAACGCAAAACATACATAATGTTATTTTTCGAAGTTATTATTTTTTCAAATTCACTGAAATTTTACACAATAATTGGTGAAACATTAATGAGACATACTTCAAAATATCATTCATTTCTGTATTTAGGTTGAAATGTAGTGCCCGCCTATATTTTAAACAGTAAAATTCATACTCATTTCAGTATGTTGCCTAGCAACGGATTGCTCAGATGGATGGTTGGCGTATGAAGGCTCGTGTTACTTATTCGGATCAGACGATGTTCATTTTACAGAAGCCGAGGTACGGACAACAAATGTTTTGATATACAATGTACCAGGAAAGCCAAAACTTACACTTTACATCAAAATCACTGGTGTTGTATCTTTTTGGATGCGCTCTGACCGACGTCCCAAACTCTAGCCGTGTTCACATTATTGTTCAAACAAAAAGAACATCCAGGAGCGCTGTACCTTACCGCTTGTACGAAGTGTTCAAATCACTCCATTTTGTGTCGTCAAGCATAATGAATCTATTCATTGTAGCCTTGGAATAACGTAATGCCTAACGAATTCTGACCGAACAGAAATAATGGCAGCTGGCAGAAAAGCTCACAGACGCATGCAGGCGTTCTTCTTGAACATACCAACGATAGACATAGTGATGAGAATTAATTTTGCCAAATGGTTAATATGCGTGCAAGTTGAATTCGGGCCATTCCGACACAACGCAAAATAAATTTGATACACTTGCCAGTATAATGCATACATTTATTTGATTCCTGTAATTCACGATTTGCTCCGATTCAAATATCGTAAGTATGATTTTTTTTTATTTCAGGAGTATTGTCGACATCACACTTCTCATTTGGTGCATGTAGGATCAAACGAGGAAAATAGTTTTCTCAAGGGATATTTGAGTCATTTTGGCCATGGTGATTTACTCGTATAAGTCATTTTCTATAACACATTTTCAATACACTTGCAATTTATATACAGCAACACCCTTTGGGAGCTGTATGGGGTACAGCAATACCCTTTGGGAGCTGTATGGGGTACAGCAACACGCTTTGGCAGCTGTATGGGGTACAGCAACACCCTTTGGGATCTGTATGGGGTACAGCAACACCCTTTGGTAGCTGTATGGGGTACAGCAACACCCTTTGGCAGCTGTATGGGGTACAGCAACACCCTTTGGTAGATGTATGGGGTACAGCAACACCCTTTGGGAGCTGTATGGGGTACAGCAACACCCTTTGGTAGCTGTTTGGGGTACAGCAACACCCTTTGGTAGCTGTATGGGGCACAGCAACACCCTTTGGGAGCTGCATGGGGTGTTGCTCTAGAGAAGAAATATAAAAGAAAAAAAATAGTATAAAATAATTAAAATATTAAATAATTAATTTGACATTACTTTGTCTTTTTTAGCATGTATAATTCAATATGTTTATACATCTATGTACCTGGTTTTACCGACCCACTGCTTTATCTGGCACATTCATTCGGTCCGATAGGATGCCGGATAAACCAGGTTATACTGTATCATCTGACTGAGAAATTTTGAAGGTGTTGTGTGCAATAAGCACGAATGCATTATTCTATAAATATCCTATCTGAACGCTCAATATCTTTGAAAAATAAGGATGTATGATGCATAGATTTCAACTAATATTTAGCGGTAAATGAGGCGTGACACAAGGACGTGGTGGTTCGACCAAAGCATGAATTAGCTAACGTCGTTTCAAGCTAATTTGCATATTTATGTTTACAACAGTCTGGGATGCCGAGCGATATTTCCGGTACGGCTTAACGCCACAGGCCATGTGATAAATATATGTTAGTCAACTTGCTTTATTATTTAATCAACCCAGGACTCCACAGCTATTGGTTAGGTATGACCGACGAAATTGTCGAAGGGGTTTGGAGATGGACGGACGACAACGAACGTTTGACATACTACAACTGGGCACCCACGGAACCACAAAATTATCATGGTGTGGAAGACTGTGCAGTGTTAACAAATTACTCGAGTCCACAGTATCAATGGGCTGACGTCTCATGCACAGTCGCTGTTAGAGCATTATGCGAACTAAGGTAAGTTTGAATCATAAGTTAGCAGTTTATTTAACAAGTTAAGGCACATATGGGCATGTAACGAAAATTGCATGATACAATTTACAAAACAAACATAACACTATATAGAGAATGCAACATACAAGGTTAACCAAACCCTTCAGCTATTGGGTGAATGTGACAAAACAATTGAAAAAGACCCAGACCAGACAGCCAGTGTAAGAGCTGATCGATCTGCGAATTCTCGGTCACACAATTTGGTAGAGTTATTTTACAAAACAAACCAATTTGCATACAGGATGATTTAAGGAAAAACAATAATTTTACCCATATTGTCGATTTTATATTTCACAGAGCAGAAACTTCGCCTGGTGTGGTTGGATAGCTATCTGAATTGTGAGAGTGCATAGGATGATTATATGTTTCAACAACATCATTAAATAACGGCAAAATATGCACCATTGTGTTTGTGATATATAATACAATAATTATATAATAGCTCAATTTGAAGAGCCCTCCCAGTTTGATGTTTATCAAGTAGTCCGTGTATACCTTACGTCAACCTGACCGGATCCTTGATCGTTTTACCTGGGTTGCTATTGCTATAAGAACATGCTAGACCAGCGTCCAACACTATGCATTTTAAAACGCATTTGAACGTATGTCGCTAGGAAAGGGCGCTATATTCTGGTATTCATTCACAAACGTCGTAAGTCTCAAAGTGGTAAAGTGCCATGTTTTCCATTTAATTTTTGCCAACCATAGTATATGTATAACATTACTTTAAAAATACTGTCTAAAACGTATGGTGTTGCATTTGTCAGTTTTCGGCTTAAAGATTAGTGATGTGGTAAACAAAGGGCCATAACTCCGCAGTCCGCATACATAAGTTTCAACCTTATGCTTTGATGATATTTTCTATTTAATATGTTGCCTGGTCATGAGACTGACTCAGAAATACCATAGTGTCTCATTGGCTGATTTCAAGAAATAGACTTGACTGATTGCAGCCCGACGGAAACCCAAACTTAGCCAATAATACCCATCCTACTACCAAATACATATTTGCTCCACTTAAATATGCTAATCCTGACCTCTTTTGAGAGGTCTGCTTTTATTGGCCTTGTAACCAATCGCAGTCAGTTACGACTTGTTTTGAAGATACATTTGGTGATGCTTTAAAGCGGTGTATGCACCAGTCAGTTAGTCTATCTCCCGAGGGTCCGAGGGGTGGGGTCGTGGTTGCAACTGACTGGTACATTAATGTAGTATGGTCTCGCAGAAGCATGCCAACATACAACAATATATCCCACCACATGTTTTGTATACAAAACCATTTATGTGAAAAATATTCTATCCACAAAGGTATACATTGCAAATTGCTTTATAATGCATACATTGTAGTAGATCTATTACTGTGCTGATAAAACAAAACGTGTCACGAATGTACAGCCAACCAACCAAGCCCTGCTTATCTTGTCTAGACTAATATTCTACTGATGTACATGTATATATACCATCTTAACAATACAATCACACGAACTATGTTGCTGCTGTTGGCTCTCATTATTAAGCTATTAGGTGAGTAATGTTTATTTTATAGCGCATTAAGTTTGGTTCAATACGAAGCCTTCTTATGAAAGCAAGCACCACGGGTGGTATTCCATATTAAATGATTTGTCTTGTTTAATTGGAGAATAAGGATAACCAATCATATCGCCTGTCATTGACCAAAACTTTAATATGGTGTGATCTGATTGGTTATTCTAATACTAAAGTCAAGTAAGATCAACATTGAATACCACCCCTGGTGTCACCAACCGGGGCTCTGCTGCTTTCTTCTTCTTCTTCTTCTTCTTCTTCTTCTTCTTCTTCTTCTTCTTCTTCTTCTTCTTCTTCTTCTTCTTCTTCTTCTTCTTCTTTTGATTCTTCGTCTTCCCAAATAAATGCGCATGGTCCACTCTGGGACATTATCGCAGAATGTTTCGTCTAAATAAGTTTCACGCTTTAAGAAAATCTACAGACGTACATACTACATGTAGTAAACTTTATTATACAAAAGGAAAATATTGTAGAAGCATGTTACGGTATTGGTTCTAGGACTGACATTCAGTATTTTTAAAGTTAGTTTACATTTCAAGGTCAGTATACTCAGGACTTGTATCTTAATGTTTCTACGCAAACATAATACATATCTTTCATAGCTTAATAAGGGGGTGTAAACGACTTTGACTACATGGTCAATAGTCAAAATGTCGTGGACAAAATAGTCCGTGAAAGCTGCGCTTATTGTAATGACAAAAATATTTATTACATGTCTCAGGTTTAGAATTAGAAGGTCGCAAGTGCCTTGTAAGACTAATGCATATTTGAAATCTGCACCATAAGGCGCGTCCTTTCATAAAAATCGGAACTTGCCATGTTGACCAAACTGATGTTCAAAAGCTTGTTTTATCATAAGTAAAGAGTTTTTGTCAGACAGTTCTTTCTTGTGTTCTCAAAATATTGACCTTCTTATTCTAAGTAAACCAGCGATGTATTTATGCGACCTTGCTTTCAATATCTAAACTATTAGTCTATATTAAGGTTGTTGCATGGCTTCGAACTGCCCGGATGGTTGGATGGTATTCGAAGGATCGTGTTACCTGTTTGGAGCAGATCATGTACATTTTACAGAAGCCGAGGTAGGAGGAAAATTAATAATAAATTAACAATAATAAAGCATCGTCATAAATAAGTGGTTAGTCTCTAGATGAAATATAGTTTAATACGGTGGTTAAACGAGAATGTTATAAATAGCATTGCACAATAGATTCCACTTAATGGTCCGACAACTTAGCTCATTTGAAAACCAACCTATTTAAACATGTTTGAATCCTCACAGGCAACCCAGTTTGTGCAAATTATGTACACAACCAACCGTTTCACCTGACAATCGTGAAAGCTCGACCATTTTCATTTGTATCCCATGTATTTGTATTGCAAATGGCCGAGGTGATCAGAATGTTTCAGTTGTATTCACAAAGAGGAAACCATTATGTGTATGAATTAATTCAGGGAATATCTATTATTTATTAATTCAAATATTATATATTCACCAGTGAAATTACTCAAATTAGACATTCAATACAAACAAATCTTGTAACCACCCGAGACTTATTCCGAACAAATGCCATTAAAATCGAGTATAAAGTCGATTATTTCAGGAGTATTGTCGACACCATAACGCACATCTGGTGCACATAGGATCAAGTGCGGAAAACAATTTTCTCCAGGGACATATACGCACTTTTTTCAAAGGTAGTTTACTAAAGTTCTCTACAATATTTCTTTATTTTACCCCGTACGCACTATTTATTCACATTACACAGTTATATTAGTCTTAAGTAAACAGATAAGAAAGTGCATTATATCTAGAAATTCGACATTAGTTTAACCAAGACATATGTGCACTATTTTTTATACAAAAAAATCACAACGTAAAAGTTACTTACTTTAAGTCAAGTTTTTCTCTGTCCACATACTATTGCAAAGGTGATCAGTCTTCTTGTTGTTCATTTACGTGACTGTTAGGACTGTATCACCTGTTTCTTGTTAACAAATATATTTAGTTTAATCATATTTTATTGCATGAATTTTATATAACAAATATATCATGGTCCAGTTAGAGTCCTAAGAACACATCCGATACTTAGACTGGTTTACGGTATTTCGTTCAAAAAGCTTCCCGAGACTTCGTACGTCCGTCTTTGAATTAGTCAATCAAGTATCTATACGTGGTCACATGCTCCTTCATAGCAAACGAAAAAAAAACGCTCGCAAAAGACGCGGGGGCGTTATTACAACGTAGAGCATTTTGTAAAAAGACCTCTTGATTGGCTGACATAAGTTGTCCACTGATACAGCTACTTCCGGTTTTAACATCACGTTGAGGATCTTATGGAAGATTGATTGTTTAGTATATTGTCAAATAAGTTTCCTCGTAAAATAAAGTCTTTATTATTATTATTATTATTATTATTATTATTATTATTACACCAACATGAAAGTAGCCGTCCACATTTCTTGTTGAAAGGCAACGTATTTTATGGCGTGGTCGCGATGTTATATGGCGTTTTTTTGTAATAAAAGCGATATAAATAGTTATATACCTTTTTAAAAGCAGTATGCCACTAGTCGTCGTGTACTTAGGCACATCTAGATAAAATGTATATACATCATTATGATGGCAGTGGTAACTACAATATAACCCAATTTTCATCAGGTACCAGCAATTATTGGTTGGGTATGACCGACGAGATTGCCGAAGGGTCCTGGGTATGGAGCGACAACAATGAACATTTGGAATATAGCAACTGGGGACCCAATGAACCAAACAATTCTCTTGGAAAAGAAGACTGTGCGATGTTTGATCACGTCAAGCAATATCAGTGGTCTGATGTCGCATGTACCAACGACAACAGAGCATTATGCGAACAAAGGTTGAATTTGCTTATGCACGTGAACGTACATGTATAGCTTGGCGAATTTGACATGAACCTGACCGTTTGATTAGCATAATTTAACAGTCGATGTATTGTCTGTATTTATAACCTCGATTGTATGTTTTTATAGTCGGGGAGTATCACGAAGACGCTCGAGATTGCCCGATTTGCTTGCGAAAATTGATATATTCAAAGCAAGAACCTTTTAATATATGCATAAAGGTCAGGCTCAGGTCAAATTTGCCAATATATACATATCTATCTCGTATAGGCCGGGATACTGTGGCAAGGTGTTACACGGGGCCGCCAAAAATGCCGAACACATTCTTTATTAGCCAAACAATTTTTTGCTGAAATATAGCAGGTGTATGAGTGCCACTACCCGGGTTTGAACACAGGTCGCTGGATTAGGAGTCAAGCGTGCTAACCACTACACTACGCGGGCACAAAGTGTAACACTTGTAATTTCAACCAGATGACTACAACTATTATGTCATAACTGTCGAGATGTAAATGGACCCGCCATTTTCCCGATAGATTGGGGATGCTTTTGTCATGCAGAAAATTGTAAATATGTCTGACTATTGCGTGGGGTAGATAGGCGGTGGATTTCAAAGATTTAATTACATATTTTATTTACAAGACTGACTGATTTTATATTTTGCAGAGCAGAGACGTCGCCTAGTGTGGTTGGATAGATACTTTGACATTGCTTGCCAACGTACACGTGAAATACATGTATTGAAATATATTTATGTAAAGTGTCCCCTTTACTTGTGTTCATTATATACGTGCATTCATTTGTAGTCTATCAGAATGAGATAAGCTCAACTCAAACTGCCGGCCCAAGTAACGGATTTTCCCGTTCTAAAAATAGACGGTATACCCATTGGTATTGGTCTTTGCTATACGTAGAGAACAGTGTCGCAGGTGACTTCAACGTTTCACGGTGCATCAAACCTCACACAACATACAATCATATGGAAGGATAGTGACATACAGTAACAGTTGGACAAGATAATCTTATCTTTCCTTTCAACATGTTACTATGACACAATAGACACACTTTATTTAGATTTAAACATAAGTATACGAGCTCGTATATGCGCCATATCTGAATATCTCAAGTATTGTAAAATATGTTGCTGTTGTTAGTCGTTATCATCAATACATTAGGTGAGTAGATATATATTTTATAGTCATAGTTGTGACGTGACGTCTTATTGACGTAATTTACGACATTTTCACAATTTCTGTCAGACTCTGTCTGGTGTTTCCCGACTTGTATAGCTTGGCTAATTTGACACGAACCTGGCCTTTTGATTAACACAATTTAACAGTCGATATATTACATACGATACAACGCCGATTGTATGTTTTCATAGTCGGGGACTTGATATATAAAAAAAACACAAATTTGAAATACCGATATCCAACGATTTGCTTGCGGAAATTGATATATTCGAAGCAAGAACCTTGTAATATATTCTTGCATAAAGGTCAGGGTCAAGTCAAAGTAGCCAAGCAAAACCCATGTTTTAAAACTTCTGATTACATTTACGCAGCTTTCTACAAACTTGTCTTCTTAAGTTGCATTTTAATGTTTCTCAGGAGAAAGGTTGTGTATATTAGCTTTGAATTATATATTAGCGATTTCGGATAGCCCAAAAGGCAGAAACCACATGGATTAAGATCCGGGCTGTGGGCGGGTCATTCCACGCCGCAGTGATATTTCACAGAAATTATTTTGCCACCAAATGTTTCGTGTATTTCATCCAACACCATGCATTGCAATGTGTGACTCTGGCTCTACTTGCATGTACCATAACATGCAATATTCAAAATAAAATATTTGCTGCGGAGTTCAGAAAATGAACTTGCCTAACAAAAGCAAGTAACAGAATGGGTTTACTTCTTTCTATGTGTCTGTCTGAGTCGTTTGTGAATAGCCGATTAAAAGCCAACGAACATGCCAATGCTCATGAGACATATCATATATGTATATACATGTATATACTATCAGTTTAGACATTTGTGAAATGCAATGAACGCTTTCAAAGAATGAGTGCACGACGGGAAACATCAGAAGCACAGAAATTGTGGAAACGTCGTAAATAACGTCAAAATATATGACGTCACGGATACAATACGGTAATTTTAGAAAATCGACATTTTAGAAAACTATCCAAGTAGCAATTTTCAAAACGATGTCACAAAAAGCTTACATCTTTTGAATATCCATGTGCAAAATGTCTTTGTGAAAGCTGAAAGTTAAGATTCGATTAAAATACACCGAAACTGTATACTTTCTTTTTAGACACCCTGTATTTATGCAACACATAAAAACATATTTCAGTATGTTGCCTAGCGACGGACTGTCCGGATGGATGGTTGGCGTATGAAGGATCGTGTTACTTCTTTGGCGCAGATGATGTACATTATACGGAAGCCGAGGTATGGAAGTGTCTTGTATCGATACAGAACAAATTCAAATTAAAAGTATATTTTGTACTTTATTTAAATAGATAAGTCGGTCGTTCATAACGAGTGTCCCGAACTACGAATATTAATTATGCACAAATCTGCGATGAAAGTCACAGGTAACTGCATCTGTACTAAAGACTATTTAAAACGAAAACATGTTGGGGTTCTTGTAAAATTTAATATAAAAAGAATAATATAAATTTTGCCAAAAAAGTTTACGTAGAAATATATTTCATGTAGATTTCTGTATACAGTCAGTTATTGACATTTGGCCGTCAACACAATTAGTCCAAATATGGTCATAACTCGCAATGTTGGATTAAAACAAACTTAATGAATCCGTTTCCATAACATCATTTACCTCAGACATATTCCGATACAACAATAAATTTGATATTTCAGCACTATTGTCAAAACCACAACGCCCATCTTGCGCACGTAGGATCAAGCGAGGAAAACAGTTTTCTGAAGAGTTATATAGCATCGTTCCAAGGTTAGTTCAAGTTGTATTTACCCATGTATCATCGTTCATTGCTTTAATATCAGCGTTTTCGAGTTGCGTTCCGTTATTTCACTGATGCAGACTACTGAGACTGGCTCATATTGTTTTATTCGATGCCGCCAGGAGGCGGCATCGAGTATGAAAGGGTGCAAGCAGATGTCCCAGGAGGATACAAGATTTGATTGGTTATAACGCTGTTGGACTCGCCCGTCAGGGGTAAAATAGGATGATAAATGTTCGGTAGGTACTAAAGTCCAAGTCCCAGGAGGATACAAGATTTGATTGGTTATAACGCTGTTGGACTCGCCCGTCAGGGGTAAAATAGGATGATAAATGTTCGGTAGGTACTAAAGTCCAAATCAGTTCGGAACGGGTGTTAATATAACGGCTACATATGTTGCAATTTGCGGGTCTTAGCAGGGGCTTTTAAAAAGTAAAAAAAAACTATTTGCGCGGAGCGGCGATTTTCCTTTCGAACTTTTATGGAACATGTTAAATACTTTCATGTCTGTCAGATATTTTTTAGTTATGATTTTCGATTTTTTCCAGTTCTTAGGTTTTGTCTTAATCTAAATTTGATAAATGCAAGTGTTTTTTTAATCTCTATGTTTCTTTATTTATGTATGTCAGAATAGTTTGTTTTGCCAAAATTTAAACGGGTAAATATAGCTTGCCAACATTGAACTGACACTTCTTATTTACAAAATATTCATATGCGCTCCTATACTCCTGCCAAATGGAACTAGTTCTATGCATATTTTAAACTATGTTGAACGTATTAATTCGCAATAAATTTACTTATCAAGCTCACAAACCACGAAATAACAATGTCCTTTAGTGTCAGTTTCACGTTGTCAGGCTATACCACGTTATTGGAATACACTTTGTTATTTTATGAAACATGCTAAATGCCATCTGTGAAGCATTAATCAATATTATAATGGTGCTCATATTTCTAAAACATGTTATGTTCATTTGAATAAATATTTCAATAGAAAATAGAATGTTTTCATGTTTTCTATTCTTTCCTGGTGTTTCACTGCCTTCAAGTTTTTAACCAGGTTTTCCAAAGGAAAACTCTGGTTATTAGATTGCTGAATGTCGGCGGGCCTTAACAATTTCTTCTGTGCACAACTCCTCCTACATTTCTTCATAGATTTCAACCAAACTTTTAGAGAATGATTGTCATCATGTTACCTGGTGCATATTATCAGGGTTTTATGATTCAACCAATTTTGACGGAGTTATGGCCCTTGAAACAGAAAAAATTGGCCGCTTTCCTTATGTCGCACGGTACTCAAAGTACACGACATAGAGTCATGAAACCTTCACAGAAATGGTCAGGATGTTTTCTCTACACCTGGGGTTTCACTCCCCTTTCAGTTTAGTACATCCAGAGTTATTAGCCATTGAAATGGTGTAAAATAGCCATTTTTGACTTGTTTCACATGCTACTCAAAAAGTATTTGACCTAGGATCATGAAACCTTTATAGAAATGTTTGACAGCATGTACTCTAGTGCACCTGGGGTTTCACTCCCCTTTCAATTTAGTACAACCAGAGTTATTGCCCTTGAATTAGTGAAAAATACCCATTTTCAGCAATCTTAAGTTTTTGCAGCGTACACTCAACACATGAGAATAACTTCCCTTGTGCATCACACATCACGCCGGAATTTTAGTTTGTTTACAAGTTTCTACCAATACCTTTTACTAAATAAAAAGATTTACTTAAAAAGAACTAGCGGCATCTTTGATGCCCAGCATCAACATTTCACTTGTCCATGTCTTGATTGTAATTGTACAGTCCAGTTAGGATAAAAATGCAGTGACGCAGTGGAGCAATCCACTAGTACGGTGTAAAAACAAGTATAAATGCTTAAATGCCAACAGTTCGATACCAAAGTAAACTCTACCTATTTCAGCAATGGTTTTAATCTTTTGTGTACACATAAATTATGACGTCACTGTCAAGATAGCCTAACTGGACTATACAGCACGTGTACATTACATGAAGAAATGGCTATATAAATATCATTTAACCATAATACTAACTAGCCTTTAAATAACTATCAGGTACCAACAATTATTGGATGGGGTTAACTGACGAGATTGCTGAAGGTATTTGGAGATGGACTAACGATGAAGGCCTGGAATATAGTGACTGGGGAGGCAATGATCCTGACAACTATCTTGGAACACAAGATTGTGTTGTTTTCTATCACAACTTTCAGTATAAGTGGGGTGATATCCAGTGTACTAGCAACAATAGAGCTTTATGCGAAAAACGGTAGGTACACACTTGTACATGTTATTATTCATAATGATAAAGCATGTCCACTGTTTTCTATCAGACAGCATATTTCACAGGTAGCGGTAAAATATATATGTAATTATATGCTCTTGACGAATTTTTTTTTGTTATGGTAGATTTGTAATAAGGTACGTATTGCACCCAAGCTTTTACACGAACACTTTTCCCCTTCTTTTAAAATATTTATTAAATCCTATTCTACCCATTAAAAGTGCAAACTGCTTAACTGTACGAACCAGCCATTATGTTCATCACCCTGGAAATGTATTAAATAAGTCCCAAAAGACGTGTTTACAAATCCAATTCCTATCTAAAGTTACCATAAAACTACCTGTTACTAATGCTTGTATGTGTTCCTCTTTTTTCAAGCATATTGTCTATGTAACACATAACCATGCATAACTATGGAAATAGATATTGTTTAAACTAAAATATGATAAGCCAACTTGCACGCATATGGAAACACAGTGTGAATACTGATTAAGGAAACTCACATTTACTAGCAAGACTGATTTTATATTTTACAGAATAGAGGATACACCTGGTGTGGTTGGATAGAAACTTCTATTGTCAACGTGCGTGAAACATGAACATGTATGAATAACTGCATCAATAAAAGTATTTTTAAATACGAGTCGTTCAATTCGTTCATTATGTTTGCTTGTCGCAAAGTTATGACTATGCTATGAGAGTTTGTCGCCCAAGTTGAAAAGAACAGAACATATCTTGTGATATTTTATATTTATCTGTCGTATGTGGAACGCTGGCAACGAGTACACATATCCACGATGAAAAGAAACACGTAATTGCACGTAATTAAACTACTTGTATATGATAATTCTTTACCGTCTGAATACTGAATCAGTGATTCACTTAAAATTGGGTTTATGATTTTATGAATGGCATTCTATTCTTGCACAAAAGTATCATGTACATAAAGTAATTCCATTGGTTATTATTGCGTTTGGTCGTCATTTCTATGTCCCATGGCATTTGATCCAATTGCAAAATGTTTTTGTAACAATATATTTGATAGGTTGACGAAAATTTCAAATGTCAAATACAATGTGACATTTATATTTCGTACTTTATTTAAATAGATAAGTCGGTCGTTCATAACGAGTGTCCCGAACTACGAATATTGATAATGCACAAATCTGCTATGAAAATCACAGGTAACTTTATCAGTACTAAAGACTATTTAAAACGAAAAAATGATGGGGGTTCTTGTAAAATTTAATATAAAAAGAAAAATATAAATTTTGCCAAAAACGTTTACGTAGAAATATATTTTCATGTAGATTTCTGTATACAGTCAGTTATTGACATTTGGCCGTCACCACAATTAGTCCAAATATGATGTTGGGTTAAAACAAACTTGATCAATCCGTTTCCATAACATCATTTACCTCAGACATATTCCGATACAACAATGAATTTGATATTTCAGCACTATTGTCAAAACCACAACGCCCATCTTGCGCACGTAGGATCAAGTGAGGAAAACAGTTTTCTAAAGAGTTATATAGCATCGTTCCAAGGTTAGTTCAAGTTGTATTTACCCATGTATCATCGTTCATTGCTTTAATATCAGCGTTTTCGAGTTGCGTACCGTTATTTCACTGATACAGACTACTGAGACTGGCTCATATTGTTTTATCCATGTCTTGATTGTAATTGTACAGTCCAGTTAGGATAAAAATGCAGTGACGCAGTGGAGCAATCCACTAGTACGGTGTAAAAACAAGTATAAATGCTTAAATGCCAACAGTTCGATACCAAAGTAAACTGTACCTATTTCAGCAATGGTTTTAATCTTTTGGGTACACATAAATTTTGACGTCACTGTCAAGATAGCCTAACTGGACTATACAGCACTTTTGAACGTGTACTTTACATGAAGAAATGGCTACATAAATATCGTTTAACAATACTACTAACTAGTCTTTAAAATAACTATCAGGTACCAACAATTATTGGATGGGGTTAACTGACGAGATTGCTGAAGGTATTTGGAGATGGACTAACGATGAAGCCTTGGAATATAGTGACTGGGGAGGCAATGATCCTGACAACTATCTTGGAACACAAGACTGTGTTGTTTTCTATCACAACTTTCAGTATAAGTGGGGTGATATCCAGTGTACTAGCAACAATAGAGCTTTATGCGAAAAAAGGTACATACACACTTGTACATATTATCAATAATGATAAAGCATGTCCACTGTTTTCTATCCGACAGCATATTTCACAGGTAGCGGTAAAATATATATGTAATTATATGCTCTTGACGAATATTTTTTTGTTATGGTAGATTTGTAATAAGGTACGTGTTGCACCCAAGCTTTTACATGAACACTTTTCCCCTTCTTTTTTAATATTTATTAAATCCTATTCTACAAATTAAAAGTGCAAACTGCTTAACTGTACGAACCAGCCATTATGTTCATCACCCTGGAAATGTATCAAATAAGTCCCAAAAGACGTGTTTACAAATCCAATTCCTATCTTAAGTTACCATAAAACTACCTGTTACTAATGCTTGAATGTGTTCCTCTTTTTTCAATCATATTGTCTATGTAACACATAACCATGCATAACTATTAGTCCAGCAATAATGTCCAATAAACATTAATTTTTGGAGAAAGTTACCAAAATTGGTACAACTGTTCCTTGGTCCATTTGAAACATTTTTTTCATGAGACCCACTTAAAATATTTTCTTTTGTTGCCATAGCAACGGTTTTCAAAATGGCCGCCAAAATGATCAAATGGTGGTTTTCGCCCAATAACTTCAGTTTAGAATTGCATATTGTGATGGAACTTGGTGTATATATAGCTTGACTCAATACGCCACAAAAAATAAAAAGTTGGATGGGTGGGGTCAATATCTAGGTCATTGTTACTAAAAATAGAAAATCGTTTTTTGCTCATTAACTTCCGTTAAGAATGAGATATTTGGATGAAACTTGCTATATACGTTGCTTGTAGGATGATACACGTTGGAATAAAAAATGGGCCATTTGGGGTCAAGGTCACTGTTACTAAAAAAAGAAAATCGGTTTCCGCTGACTTTATTTAGTCTGTAATGACATATATAAATGAAACGTGGTCAATGTATAGCTTCCGAGAAGATACTTTCCATCAAAATTGATGTAAATGGGGTCAAGGTCGACGTTGATAAAAGAAAAAGCCAGTTTCTGCTTAATAATAACAATTAATTACGAATTACAAGCAATATATAAGCACCCTGTTTGGTTTTCTACATTTTTGTTACCATAGCAACCGCAATTGTTGTCTGAATAAAACACAAATTGACATGAATAATTTGCTTATTAATCTGTATCCACATACCAAGTTTTATCAACCTAGCTCCAAAACTGTTTAAGCTATGACCGGATCCAGATTTTATAAACGGACAAAACCTTGAGTTTACTATGTTATATATATAAGCCAGTCTCCAGGAAAACCTGCTATTTTGACAAGAAACATTTTTTGTGATGTTTCATAGTTATAAAGACTAATGCCAATGAAGCATTATTCAAAAGAAATTGTGTAAATATCTTGAGTTTTAAGGAAGTTACAGCTATTTTTGTAAAGTCAATATTCCGAGTTCTTTGCCTGACGACGTGAACGTCATTCGAACGTCTTTTGACTGTAAAACGTATTTCATAATTACACCATAAGATTAATTCTTGATATAAAATGTTCAAAATAGTGTCACATTTTAGAATTATGTTCTGATTTTTAACATATGTATCATAATAGAAACATGTTGCATTTAGAGAAAGGCTACTGTTGTTTTAAACAGCTAACTCTCAGTTTTTCTGAATTGAAGTATTTTTCCGAAATTGGTAACCATGGCAACAAAGCATATAGTTTCAACTTAATTTATGAGGAAATTTAAAGCTAAGAAATAGTACTATATGGATAAATTACTTAAAGTAGAATCAACAGATATATACATTGTTTCACTTATTTTAGAGCCTTTCCAAAACCTTGTTTTATACAGTAATTACATGATGTCAAGTCAGCAGGTTTTCCTGGATTACGGCTCATATATAAGTGGAGCATCAGGGGTCTTTAAAAGTGTATCAGTTTACTTTCAAATTACTTTAAATGAGATATTATGATGGCAATTGCTGTAAATGTAGCTTGTCTTTAGAATATATAAAGTATTTTGCGCCAGATTATTTGGCCGACATGAAAACATAATTTTCAAATTTTCATGGAATTTCATATTTTCTTGTTGTGGAACTTCAGTGTTTCTTTTTTCGAATATTTCAAATAATGCAACGTTAACAAAAATATATCAGATGGTGACCTTAGAGTGTAACACAAATTTTGTAACAGTAATCAAGGAAATGGGGCCCACTTGCAGTGTTAACCTCATTTGATTAGCAGACTTGAAGCCCTGTATAATTTCGAAAATGTCCAGGCCACACCAGGTACTAGTATTTGAAAATATGACCAGGTAAAGCCATCTCAAACAATATGATCTACTCATATTACAATATGCAGAGATTCCATACATGTGTGGTATTCATCATTATGCCTAGGTCTCACTGAACATTTTCATCCTGACAATAAAGATACCTAATTTGGTCGGGCACAGCAATTCTTTGTTAGAAATTCCTTTCTTGGCGACACGTTGTGTTTTATTCCTGTCTTAGCAATGCTTTTGGTAGATAACGGCTACACATCATTGCCTGATACATAATTGCTTGGAGTAGGTTGTTTCATTTACTCTTTTTGTGTTTCATTCCAAAGAATTGCATTTTACACAAGTTATTTCATACATAAATGTTTTGATGTATTAAGCAAATTGTTACTACCAACCAAATGCAGTGAGTTATTAACGAATACGATGTTTAATAATTGTGTGGTCTTCTGATTCCAAAAATACTAAATTACTGTTTATAGTTAAAAATGTTTTACCCAAAAAAGATAACATAACATATGAACAACTTTTAGAACAGATTATTAATTTCTTAATATGCGAAAATACAACATGTGCCTATCGTAGTGATTAATTATAAAATAGCACAGTTTGTGGCGTTATGACATTGTGATCATTAGATCCCAAAAATCCTCACTTTTATAAATTTTATATTTTTGACTGTTTCACCCCAAATATTTCCCAAGACGCCAGTCATTTTGAAACTAGATTATTAATATCTTAATAGGAAAAACTGCAAATGTCTATCTTAGTGATTTATAACTAAATAATGCGATTGGTGCCATTGTAGTAAACCTATTCAAAAATCCCCCTTTTAGTTTATATTTTGTACGATTTTACCCCAAAATAGCATTCAGTAATCATAAATGATAATATATTATTTGATATACTAAACTTTAAGTTACTACAAACGAATTGCAGTTGTTTCATAAATAATACGCTTTTAACTGCCATCGTGGCCAATCGATTCCTCAAATCCTCACTTTTGTTTATATTTCCAATGTTTTTGCCCCAAAAATATCTTAAAATACATAACATTTAGGCACCAGATTAGCAATATCATAAGCACGAAGACAATATGTGTCCATCCTATTGATTAATAATCAAATACCATAATAAATGACATTACAGTAAACAGATTCCAAAAATCATCATTTTTGTTTTCATTTTGTAGTATTTTACACCAAAATATTGTATCTTGACCAATAGCCGATAATTTCGTATGATATATAATACTATAAGATACTACACTTATATTTCAGGGGTTTTTAATAAAATACTACTATAAATGACATTGTTGTCTGCCAATTCCAAAAATCCTCACTTTTGTTGGTAGTTTCTCATACTTTACCCCAAAAATATAGGTCTCTAGTGTTAGTATAGAACTCCACATTAAGTATGTTATAAGGCAACAATTATGTGGCAGGATATAACATAAAACATTTTTGTGCATTTTGTGCCCTGTTCTGAAATTCGCAGAAAATGGTGACGTAACTTAAAAACTCAATTTTCTCAATTTCATGTCATGTCATTAAGGGCCCTTTTCTCAGATCGAGGCTTATCTATATTGAAATTTACGTCCCTAGAATCAAATATCTGCTTTATCCACTAATTAATAATTAAACTGGAATACATTTAACCAGATTTTTTCTAGAACTGTCAGGATAAATGTTAAAAATATAGTATCAGTATACCTAAAGACTATTATATTGAATATTTCAAATTTGGAGGCCATTTTGTCGGCCATTTTGGATATTTCAAAACGATTTTTCGGTTAAAGGTATAAGTGAGATGTTAGTTAAGTTATTTCTAATAAAAATACTTAACAATTACTCATAATAACGTTGTTATCATGCGTTATATAAGATATACACCGATTTTTCGTTTCTGGCGGCCATCTTTAAAAATGGTTGCCATGGCAACCATAATGGCAGATACGAGATGGGTCTCATGAAAAAAATGTTCCAATATGTTTGCCCAATGTATATACCAAGTTTGGCAACTTTCTCCAAAAATTAATGATTACTCGATTTTTGGAGACATTATTGCTGGACTATATGGAAATAGGTATTGTTTAAACTAAAACATGGTAAGCCCACATGCAGGCACACAGTGTGGAAACTATCATTTACCAGCAAGACAGATTTTATATTTTACAGAATAGAGGATACGCCTAGTGTGGTTGGATAGAAACTTCTATTGTCAACGTGCGTGAAACGTGAACATTTATTAATAACTGCATCAATAAAAGCATTTTTAAATACGAGTCGTTCAATTCGTTCATTATGTGTGCTTGTCGCAAAGTTATGACTATGCTATGAGAGTTTGTCTCCCAAGTTGAAAAGAACAGAACATATCTTGTGATATTTTATATTTATCTGTCGTATGTGGAACGCTGGCCACGAGTACACATATCCACGATAAAAAGAAACACGTAATTGCACGTAATTAAACTACTTGTATATGATAATTTGTTACCGTCTGACTACTGAATCAGTGATTCCCTTAAAATTGGGTTTACGATTTTACGATTGTCATTCTATTCTTGCACAAAAGTATCATGTACATAATGTACATAAAGTAATTCCATTGGTTATTATTGCGTTTGGTCGTCATTTCTATGTCCCATGGCATAGAAATATCATTCGACAATTTGATCCAATTGCTAAATGTTTTTGTAACGATATATTTGATAGGTTGATGAAAATTTCAAATGTCAAATATTATACAATGTGATGTTTTGTTTGCCGTTTCAAAAAGTCACCTGTCACTCATTACAATGTAGGTTGTTAACCATATTGACGCGGCTTATGTCAAGTACATGTTTAATTGAGAAACTATTTTCGCAAAATTCTTATTTCTTTGAAGTGTGTGCGTCATACCGATCACTTCGGTCTTTATCCCGGAGACAAACGGAAATGACCGAGCGATGTGTTCGTCAAACTGATCGCTTCGGTCTTTATCCTTGCAACAGACTTACCGGAGACATCCGGAAATGGCCGAGCGTTTACTATTGATCTGTTCGTGTGGTCAGATTTCAGTACAAAATCCTTTGGGTTTCTTTAATCAATATACACTAAGAGCACGATAGCCTTATCTAAATATGCCATTTACAGATTTGTAACGGTTGAAGGGCATTATAAATATATTGTGACCGAGTATAAGTTATATCAAAGACAAAAACTTTGTGACTAATACATCAATCAATTCCATCAACGCCCTCACCCCTGGGGATTGACCGGGATTTTTACTTTGGGTTGTAATAACAAAACAAAAATTGCAGAGGGCAGCTGGTGGTAAAGTCTCCGTTATTTCCCCGACCCCCTGGTGGCTAAATATTGTCCCCGGGGTATTGGTTCGGAGAAAAAAATCCAACATTCTCCCCGGCAGTGTGGGAGAAGCTGGACGGTAAAACACGGCCGTTTCCCTGGCCGTTCATCGCCCATTCCTGGTATGGGGGCGTGGATGCAACTGACTGGTGCATAAAGAAAACAATTTTTCATCGCAGAACATATTATACTGGTTTAGTTAGTTGCCAGCCTGTCACTGAAACCGTTTACTACTACCATTGAATTTGACAAATCATTGTTTTCGAAGCCTGGTCGTCCAAATTACAAACAAATGCGCAATTCACTTCTGAATCACCAGCCTGGCTCACATTTATACATGTTTTGAGAATGTATTAAGCTACATAAAACATGGCCACGCGTTTGAAATCATACACAAAGTACAAAATTTAATGCACTGTACTCTCAGTAGTAAAATGAAGTAAAGTAATTTAAGATAACAATGGAAATATATGTACATGACAAGTGCAGTTCAATTTAAAAAGGTTAAAAAAATTAAATCGGGCAGAGAAAGCACACTATTCAGCAGAAACAGCAGTGTAGGTCAGATTTACGTTATCTTGTTTTAAAGACGTTTTACTGTTACATAGGCACATAGTTCCACCACCTGTGAACCTGTAGAGATGTTACTGTGTGTAGTCCTCATCGTACAGCTACTAGGTAAGTGATGGTTGGGTACCTGGTATAACCAATCATATTACAAAACTTATATTAAACTTTTGGTCAGTGACAGGCAATATGATTGGCTATCCTTATTCTCTAATTGAGTAAGATCAACTTTTGGTCAATCACAGGCGATATGATTGGCTATCCTTATTCTCCAATTGAGTAAGATCAACTTTTGGTCAATCACAGGCGATATGATTGGCTATCCTTATTCTCCAATTGAGTAAGATCAATATTGAATACCGTTCCTGACAAGAGTTTGATATGATGTGATCTGACTGGTTGTCCGTATGCTTAAATCAAGCAAGATCGATAATCAATACCATCTCTGATTGAAGGTATTTTTTGGGATATTTTGTACAAGCAAACATAAGAATGCCACTTCATATAGAACTTCGCTTCACGTCTAGAACCTAGACATACACTCCTAGGCACTGTTTTATCAAAGCATTTACGCAAATCTTAAACTTACGGTCAAATTTTAATGTTTTGTAATTCTTTTACAACTATAAAGCGTGATAAATGGAGCTGCAATACTACTCAAGGTTCAGTTAATGAATGTCTACAAACAATATATGTCCCCCAATTCACTGAAGCAAAAGAAATGTACAGAATTTAAATATGACCGTAAGTTTACGATTTCCGTAAGTCCGTTCCTAGAACCCAGGCATGCACTATTTTTGAAGACGACGATATATTTCTTTAACATATATAAGCATATCATATATATCTAGTTGGGGAGTGGTGACATTGAGGACCCGGTTCGTTCCCCGTCTATGCTTAATTTCTCTGAGCGAGAATAACACGTGTAATGCTTCACTCGCTCGGTGTTTGGATTGATACCTGAAAGGGTGATCTCTTTACATGTCCGATATGCTGGGGCACCATATCTTGATGTTGGCTGCATGCACAGCAGGATAGAATTAATCTGCTAATAGAGACTCGAATGCAGGTTCCTAAGGTAGTCCAATGACCAGAGGAAATTAAATGTCAAAGGGTGACGAAGCAGCTGATTTGTTGAAAGTGGTCCTCGTAAAAGCTGTAAGTTTTTTTTTAACTCTTTGTTGTCGTTGAAACCATGTTCCCTTGTAGTACTTTAACATATTATAATGATGAAGGCTTTATTTGCTAACAATACAGGCATCAACCGTTAGTTTGACTTTTCTTACATTTGTCCAAAATTAAACATATTTCAGCAAGTTGCCTGGCAACCAACTGTCAAGATGGATGGTTGGCGTTTGAAGGTTCGTGTTATTTGTTTGGATCACACAATTCACGTTTTACGGAGGCCGAGGTATGTATGAAAACTTTATAACTCACAACAAGAGGGTCCAAATGGCCCTGGGTCGCTCACCTGTTTGGCCTAGTGACCTAGATTTTGGCCCAAATGACACAGTATGTAACTTGACCTAGATTTTATAGAGATAAACAGTGTGACCAAGTTTCATAAAGATAGAGTCAAAATTGTGACCTCTAGTATGTTCACAAGATTTTTCAATGATTTGGCCTCGTGACCTAGTTTTTGACCCCAAATGACCCAATATCGAACTTGACCTAAATTTTATAATGATGATCATTGTGATCAAGTTTCATAAAGATAAGGTCAAAATTGTGACCTCTAGTGTGTTCACAAGCTTTTTCAATGATTTGGCCTCGTGACCTAGTTTTTGACTCCGGATGACCCAATATCGAACTTGACCAAAATTTTATAGTGATGATCAGTGTGATCAAGTTTCATAAAGATTAGGCTCAAATTGTGACCTCTAGTGTGTTCACAAGCTTTTTCAATGATTTGGCCTTCAAAGGCTTGTGACCTAGTTTTTGACCCCGGACGACCCAATATCGAACTTGACGTAGATTTTATAGAGATGATCATTGTGATCAATTTTCATAAAGATTAGTCTCAAATTGTGACCTCTAGTGTGTTCACAAGCTTTTTCAATGATTTGGCCTTGTGACCTAGTTTTTGACCCCAGATGACCCAATATCGAACTTGACCTAGATTTTATAGAGATGATCATTGTGATCAATTTTCATAAAGATTAGTCACAAATTGTGACCTCTAATGTGTTCACAAGGTTTTTCAATATTTTGGCCTAGTGACCTAGTTTTTGACCCCAGATGACCCAATATCGAACTTGACCTAGATTTTACAGAGATGATCATTGTGATCAAGTTTCATAAAGATTAGGCTCAAATTGTGACCTCTAATGTGTTCACAAGGTTTTCCTTTGATTTGACCTAGTGACCTAGTTTTTGACCCCAGATGACCCAATATCGAAATTGACCTAGATTGTATGGAGATGATCATTGTGATCATTTTTCATAATGATCAGGCTAAATTTGTGACCTCTAGTGTGTTCACAAGCAATTGTGAACGGACGGACGGACGACGGACGACGGACGACCGGACGGACGACGGACGACGGACGAAGAGCGATCACAAAAGCTCACCTTGTCACTTTGTGACAGGTGAGCTAAAAAGAGATGTGCACACCCAGAAATGTAAATGGATGTATGTACATTTTAAGCGTTAAAACCCGAGGGATTGTCTCAAATCAATTTGGATATACATGTGTGTAATATAAAGCAGACGAATTAAATTATGTGATTTGATGGTAAATCAATACATTGTACTAGTATTGTCGATTCAAAGATGTCTGTCATAACCGCCAAAATGTTCCATCTCTTAATAGCTAAATGCAGTAAGTATAACCGCTATGCTATAGGACCATTAGAGTTGTAATCATATAAGTGTATTTATGATGGTAAAAATTAATCCTGAGAAACCTGTAATAATCGACCGGGTTGAATGTTTGTTTACGCGGTTGTGACAGAGATCTTTGAATCAACTATAGTAGTAATACTTACATTTGAGAAAACCCCTTGTACACCTAACCGTTAACTGATATAGAACTTCACATCCGTGTAGGTGTGCACATCTCTAATAAAAGCTTATAGAACATTTACTATAAAATTCATAAACATTGAAATATTATTTAGTGCGAGCGAGTGTTTTAATAGGAATGTTCCATTTGTAATATATACAAGTGAGTGATTTTTTTATAAATGCAAGCCTACAAGACTATAAGCATTGAATTGTGAATTGTGAGTAATGATACACGCTGTCTTTCAATACAAGACATTTAGATCTACCTATGTTCGAGCAAGCACTTTACACAATACCGGTACATAGTTTGGCCATTTACTCCCCACCTGGTCAAGCGTAAGTGTTTTCCCTTTTCTTCGGTGAACACCACTGGCACTCGACCAGAGACTTTTTTATATATAAATAACCTCGGGATATGATATAATATTTATACATGTAGTGCAGGTCACGATTATTTATAAAATGATTCTCTGGTCGAGTGCCAGTGGTGAATACAGGCAGTATTCGACATATGTGACATAACTAGCTTAGAATGCACACGTCCGATTGAATCGGTTACAGTTGTGTGATCGGTCCCTGGATTAAATTTGAAAAAGGGGTTAATGTGACTTTGTTGCAGTATAATTTTATATTGATTTTCAGCATTATTGTCGACAGCATAACGCCCATCTTGTGCATGTTGAGTCAAGTGAGGAAAACAACTTTCTCAAGGGATATATACGTACATATTTTACAGGTATTGCTACTATAATTATAGCATATTGCATTTGTTACTTCAGGTAATTTATTTATAATTAATAATTATAGCTAAGCAGTTAATTAATGTTTTTAAAAGATAAAATCCGCAAAAAGGCAGTGTCTTCGTTCATAATATCACCTTCGTTTAATCAAAGTTACATCAAACGTGTAGAAACTGCCGCCATTGTGTAAGAAAACTGGTTCACGATATTCGTTCAAAATGCTTCTGAACTGGTCCCACAGCCTCATTTTCGATTCAAGATCTTTTGGAGTAGGACATGTGGTACCAGTCTAAAATGTTTCCCGAGACCCGACTATACATTAGCCAATAATGCACCGACCATCAGCAGGAAGATACGTTCGCCAAAAGAGCGCGTGATCAGACATAGTAAAGGCAGATACTAGTATAATTATTGAAATCCTGTACTAGAAAAGTGTGTGGTAACTGTTATAGTGCACTGGATGTCTGACCCAGCAACCGTCACAAACGTTTAACTCTACTATAATAACTTTCATACAGAAGTAACATTCGAATATCGACTAAATCTCGTTGTTGGGTAACTTAATACTCGGTCTGTAGAAAATTGAATTATTTAGCCGTCTGTAATTATCACCAGGAACCCACGATTATTGGTTGGGTATGACAGACGAAATAGCTGAAGGACTTTGGAGATGGACTGATGATAATGGACGCTTGGAATTTAACGACTGGGCACCCACGGAACCCCAAAACGCAGCATTTGGAGAAGACTGTGCTGTTATGCATAAAAAAGTTCACCAGCAGTGGGCTGATGTCCCTTGTGCATCAGTTGCCATGGCATTATGTGAGCAAAGGTAGGTATGAGCAAGATTAAGATCGTATCCAGATCAAAATCCACAGGGACAAGTGTTTCTGGGGTCTTTTTGGTGATTTTTACTTAATAAAATGTTGATTTCACCGGTAACTGTATGCATGTTTTAAAAAGTACTGCATGAATTGAGATTATCTTGCGGCTATATCCATTTCGAGAAAAAAACCCATAAAATGTCCATCTTTATACACTTTTAATGATACAGTTACCTGTGGTTTATGTCGGTCAATTTTCACATGAATAAGAATGTAAGTATACAAACAAACTAGTATAGATAGGCCTCTGAATACGTAATGTTAAGAATGCCAAAAACATTTTGTAATACATGTACGCACAGGTGGCAGTATCAGTGTTTGGTCCGCAAACGATTAAATAAAAAAATAAAAAATGTCCGTACTGAACTAATATACTAACATTATCAAGGTATAAAGCGTACTATATGTCTATATGCCAAAATTGTGGAACATTTCATCTCGTTGTTTCAACATAAAATACGGGCGCTGAAGAAAAATTGCTATACAAGTCATTTAAATAAACTATAAGATATTAATTCTTACCGAAAATCTCGTTCAATTGTATCTTATAACTGCGAAACAGCAAAACAGTGTTACTTTCGTTATTTAACTTCGCTCAAGGTCATTTTATTTATGCACTGGTTACCCACTGCGCTCACAGTATCGTAATAATTGTTGGGAACCAAGCCTATTGTAAGATGCAATGTTCCACAATCTTTGGACATAGACATATACTACGCTTTATACCTTGATAGTGTACAGAGAGTTAGATAGACAATCGATATATACGGTCCATGAAGTGTATTAGCTCAGTGACGGATTTGTTCTTTTTCTTTTCCAAACACTGATACTGCCACCTGTGCATGTACGTACATTTATGTGTCTACAGAAAGTTACATGTGGTGACCGTTGTCATTGAAACGAGGGAATGTCAGTGCTTCAAATCAAGATTCCATGATAAAAGTTCAAAACCAAAACTGGCACTTCTCTGGAAAAACAAGGAGTTACAAAATAAGTGTTACAGTTTCGTGACTTAATGAGATTCTTTTAGTACAATATGTAAACAACGAAACACACTCTTGAAAGGGGACAGTTTCAAAAGTTTTCAAAAGTTTGATTCCATAATGATTGGAACATAGTATAAAGAAACATGGACACATCTCAAACCATATCTTGTTAATATAATGTTTATATGAATTACTAGTAATACGCATGTGTAATTATAATAGGACAAACTACTTAACAATTGGAAACACTTTATGAATACTGATTACTAATGAAAATATAATTTTACAATGCACGTGCAAAACGAATTTTATATTTTACAGAGTGGAGGACGTGTCCGTAGGTGTGGTTGGATAGAAACTTCCATTGTCAACGTGCATGAAACATGTATTAATGGCAACATTAAAATTAGTATCACATACACAAACACCAGCGTTCATTGTTTTTTGTAGTACTCCATCCACATTGATATTTCATGAGCGCTGAAACATAGAGTAGAATAAATAAGTAGAACGTAAAAAAAATAATAGAGCTTGCATCCGAAATTGATGTAATGCTATTGGCTCAGCTTTCAACAAAATCCAAGTCGTTAAACTGACCACCAATTTCTAAATCTGACTAGAAAACATTCCATGGTTACGTGGATGTCAAGTCTAGATTACAATAAGCAACACCATTTCATATATCGCCTACTCTAATTCACTCTTTTTTCACCACAAACAGCTAAACAATCAATTTTACAACCCCGCCGAAGCCAAAACAAGCCATGTTCGACCCCCATTTATGCACTAACGGTCAATGATGGAAATAATTTTTACAGATCAAGACTAGAAATCTTCAAAATGCCACCAAACCCTTGTCGTTGCTGTCGGTTTTATTCCCCACAAAATACCTTTGAATATGTACCATCCAATTCATTAAAAAAAAGTTCTGTCAGTAAAAAACCGCTTGGTTTCAAGAACCATGCTTCTAGGAGATCAAAAATATATACACATCAAATTCGAATGTTATGGTCACTGCCTGGGATGTAAACCCAAAACCAGCAACGAAATATTCTATAAATATGCAACAGTGTAATATTTAGCAAAATTGTTCTCTTTTATCAATTTTCTACATGGCCAATTCGCATATGAGGCCTGAAAACCATGGTCTGGTTTCTATTCTACTGTCTGCGTAAAGCAAAGGGAGGCAAGTTGAAAAATGTTTTCAAACAATTTCCGTTGAATGACACGTGCCTTCGACCCAATGTCAAGTAATATATAGTGTTCCCAGAAATTATTGAGAATTTTAAGGTGTTTGAAAATTGGGTAACTGTTTTATTTGAAAACAAACAACTGTTGATTTGTATAAGCTAGGTATGCAATGTTCATTGTATGAATTACCAATTTTGTCTAGTATTATACTAAAAACGACGTAGGTAATTATTTTGACATTAAATGACCGTTAGATATAGTTTCAGTTTCAGTTTATTAGCATAAGAACATTATTTATGTTCGTCGCCTTAAACAAAAAATAGGCGGCATGCAATCAACACAAGAAGAGCATGTACAAAATACAATGAGCAATGTGAACACAGTAACATAACAATAGTCCCAATATGTACAAAGAATATAACGATACATGTTTATAGAACAATTAATGATAACAAAAATACTACTGATTATCTAAATAAGAGTTACGTCTTTGAAATGCTAGGTGTACATATTTTGCTAATTTACATAGTATCATTTTTTGGATGAAGACATTAATCTGGTAAATTTTTGGATAGTAGGCCAATGACAATAATAATTTGGTAAAATAGTTCTCCGTAAATAACGATAGTAAGGACAAACCAAGACAAAATGGTATTCGTCTTCCACAACATTCATAGAACAAAGTACACACTTCCTATTTTGGCGTTCAATGTTACGAATTCGTCCTTCCTCAATGGCTAATTTGTGGGAAGAACAGCGTAATTTAGTTAGAGACACACGATGCTTGTCGTTATTTACAATAGTAAGGTATTTTTCACATTCGAACGTTGTATGGAACTTCATAATTTGGCCATAGTGTGGCAACATTCACAATTTGACCCCAAAATAGGTATTTTTTTTACTTTTTGTCTCACAAAATTTGTTTTTAGACATAAAATAAGATTTTCCCAACTGTTCAGGTTTTTTAATCAAGTGAAAGGTGTTAAAACCTTATTAGTAACATGTTCAAATATGTAATGAAGTATTTTGGATTTAGTATCCCCTGAGTTTGCGCAAATAACAATGCCTTTTACGACCCTACCCCTTTCTTTATTTTTAGGCAATTGTTTCGACAACCCCAACGGGGAACTTCTTGACCTTTCACACAAAATTATTTCCATCACAACTTACTTATTCTATGTTTTACATATAGGTTAATGTTTGGTTTTTTAAATAATGTACCAATTAAACATATTTTCCCATTCAGATATTGGCAATAATGCAAAGTTTGATTCTCAATAATATCTGAGAACAATGTATCATTGGACAATTTGATTTCAGCAAATGATTGTTATTTTTGTAACAAGACATTTGATTGGCTGATACAACAATGACATGACTAGGCTTGGTTTTAAAGTTATGTGACACAAAATGGATGTTGGAATAATACGAGGGTATTTTGATTCGTCGATTTTTATTTTCAAACATATAAGCCGAAGCTAAAGAACAACCCTCAAAATATTATCAGATCTTACGCAATTGGTGATCTTGTATTTGATCTATCTCACACGTGACACGTGAGTACATCTTGCCTTATCTTGTCTGCTGACATTCAACCACACAACAGTGTCCACTATCACGGTATAACAAGAAGGCGAGAGATGTTACTGTTACTGGCTTGCATCGTTAAACTACTAGGTAAGTGTATTAATAATAATAATAATAATAATCAAAGCGCCGATTGCGCTACGAAAACAGGGTTTTATGGCTTCCAATATGTAGGATTAAAAAGAATCTACAATGTACAGCATACCCTTTATATTTTGTGCACAAAGTATTTCAAACATAATAGAGGACTTTTCTATTACATAGTATAGAGTAACGGATTCTACAGCTACATGAAGAAAATAGTCCGACACGTACTGGTAAAATTGACAACATTTATATGTAAAGAAGGTCATTCAATTAACAAGTGTCAATTAGATAATACAACACATTTTCATGCTTAATTGCCATCCATGTTTCACCAGAAATCTATTGGCTGAATAAACAATACAAACTAGTCACTGACCAATAACTCGCTGTATATCAATTTGCACATGACTGCCCCGGTATATAAACATGAAATGTGTCTATTATGTGAATCCCGGGCTGGCCAACTAAAATTACTAATAGTCTTTCGGATGAGACTTAAAACCGAGGTCCCATGTATGGTGCTATACACTGGCATGTAAAAGAACCAGGGATGCTTCTGCAATTGGGGCATCTTCTGTATCATGCACTATCCCACAAAAAACTAAAAATACTAAAACTCTTCTGGGGGCCTCGCCCATATGGATTATCCGGTGGCGGGGATAAAGAAACTCATTAGATAAAAACTATTATGTGTTGACATCGCCTTAGAAACCACCGGTCTTGATCTAGATCATGGTGTAGCTAGAAAATCATAATGTATGCATATTTTCACAAAATATTGCCTTTGTTTTTCCCAAACATTCGGGCGGCGATGATTATGCGAGTTGTTTCCCTTGAATTTAGGAAGTGACACTGCAGTTTAAACAAACTGACCACCGGATAAACTTTTGCCAATTTAAACCATTGTTTTGGTGGAAACGAACTTAATAATAATTAATTTATTGTTTGAAATTACTTTTTCTCATGTATATCAACTTGCGGCGATAATAATATTAGCTGTGTTATAAATAGAACGTGGAACTAGTGCCGGAAAAGGCACAGTGTAGTAATATATATATATATCATTATAAGCATAATGTTTCGAAAAACTGCAATAAATATGATTAATCGTAATACAGACATAGTAATGTTTTGTTAATTTTGAGTTCTCATCTGCGGGGAAATGTGCAAAGAATGTACAAAGAAGCACTATCGCGGAACTATTTCTTGCGGCATGTATCTTGGTAGTTGTTAAGCGGTGGATGACATTCGTTGCTATTTTTAGACTGAAATCCGATGTCTGGGTCGAACTGCCCATTACACTGAACTAGGGTTGCTTAGCCACCCTGTTCAATAATAATAATAACGACTTACGTGGATTACAATATTGTGTCAATCAATATAAATCGTTATTGCCCTGTTCTGGGTTTGACACAATACGTGCCCGTCGGGTAAGCACAGCTAGATGAGCTATGAAATAACATACATACGATATGGGATTGGTGTCTAGGTCAGATCGGTCTTGTAATTCAGGGGTTTTACAACCTTGATGTTATCTTGTACATTTTATATACTGCTGTTGCTAGTTTCTTCTTGCCTAACGTCATATGTTAGAAGCACTTGTCGAAATCACAAATGAAGACGTTCACAGAGATGCATATTATCACAGATATATATATTTCTAAATATAAATCTGTGGTTGATACAATATTCTTTGTGTGGATCACAGATATATATCTAAATATGTATCTGTGTGTAGATTAAGAAAAATTGCAAGCGTTAAAATTATACTGATTAAGATTGCAAGCTAAAAATAGAAGGAATTGCGCATTCCGCTGGATGACTTCGGACTTTATCGCATAACCTTTAGCTGAGACAGTGTTTATAATGTTGCATGATGACTTAGCACTTTATTGCAGGAAGCTTGGTAAATATATCGAGACAGCGATTGTATTATGTTATGTAAGCTAGGTTACCATCCGATCAGTGATATAAACGCTCAACGTTTAAATACTGCGAGTAGTATAGTGGTAATAATTTATTCACTAGATGCTGGAACATACATATGGCGTTGGGGCGGCATATGGCCTCATATGCTGTGTGACTGGAAAAATATTTTTCTGACGACAGGAACAATCCCAGTGCCATCGGTGCTTTGATTATTATGCCATGCCTTCGTGTCACTATGTGCATTTAAAAGTATTACATTATATTATGTGATGGCATTGGTGTATCCAGTTAAATCCTTATAACATCAAGAGACATCAACATTGTTCGCATTTAATTTGACGTGAACATTCTGTTGCAGTATATATGAATTGTTACGTGCACATTATATATATTATTTCATAAACTGATTTAATTAAGGGGAAATCAGGTTCGATTGCCTTTGCAAGCACTAAACTTTGTTTAAATTTTGCACAAACCAGTTGAAACAAACAAACTTAATTTCAGCATGTTGCGTGGCAAATAACTGTCCGGATGGATGGTTGGCCTTTGGAAGTTCGTGTTATTTGTTTGGGACAGACAATATGCATTTCACGGAAGCTGAGGTATGGAACTTTTATAACGCGTAGGCACATCCATTCTTGAACATTATCATATTGGGGTGAATGTTTGTAAAGAGAAGCATGATGCACTATTAACACGATGCTAATCTGCCGATTTTAGGCATCTGCAAACTGTCAAAAGATTTTTTCACAAAGCCCATTCGTAAATGTATTCAAGACGCAGTTCTAGAGCAGCAATTTGTCACGTCTGTTATACTGCGAAAGGAAAAAATACGGAAACTACATGTACTCCAAGACCATATAAATCGTACGTGAAAATTTCGTATATTACAATGTAATTATGGCAACCAGATATAATTATATATATATAATTTTATGACGTTTATTTAGGGTGAAAAAACGAAGGTTGACGCTTGGCTTTCATAAAATATCATTTTGTATGAAGGCACTTCAATATAGTAAAACTTAATCTGCTCTATATCGACTTTCCAGTTCACAGATGCCCTCTGTTTGTCGGTCTTGTCCCAACAAGATCGCGGAAAATATGTCTTCTTGGTACCAATCAACAGACATGTACATAAAAGTATTAATACATTTTTACGTTTTGTGAAACTTTCAGCAATATTGTCGACAGCATAACGCCCATCTGGTACACGTTGGCTCCAGCATGGAAAACAACTTTCTCAAGGGTCATATAAATGCATATTTTGCAGGTAAAGTTTCTGCTTTTTTGTGTATAATACTTTGTGTTTAACACTTTCTATGATAAATTAAAAACACTATCTAACATCCATTACTGCTTTTTTGTGTATAATACTTTGTGTTTAACACTTTCTATGATAAATTAAAAACACTAACATCCATTTTGCAGGTAAAGTTACTGCTTTTTTGTGTATAATAGCCTTGAACCTCATGCAGCCGGTGTATCAAACGAAATTGACAAAATAAATATAAATCACTAACTTCTCGACACATATTTTGTTGGAAACTGCTAAAATGACCTTTAATCTTTAATAAAACTGCAAAATCACATCAAATGACCTTTGGAATCGGAAAAAGTACATGTAAACAATCACCATGTAAATTTTCAGGAAAGGGAAGTAACCCCATCTATCCGGTGCAACAATAACTTTTTCCAAGTAAATTTGGTCCACTTTGTTGACAAGCTGATTTTTTCCCGCCAAAAGTTGCACACGACCCTTTTTATCAATGGATGACGTCATAGCTGTCAAAATTATGTTTGATAAATAAACAAGCGAGCATCGAATACATGTATGTCAAACATTGCCGATTAAATAAGGATTTACTCGTAGTGAAGGCATGGTGCAAGTTTTTGTTGTAATTTCATTCAGAAATTGGTCAATTTCGTATTTATTTATTTAATTTACTCGTCAGTTATTGTAAACAATCCTGCAGGCAATGTCACGAGAAAAAGAATCTACAATTTCATGAGAAATTACATACACCGGTACCGTGGATACACCGGCTTCATGGGGTTTCACTATACTTTGTGTTTAACACTTTCTATGATAAATTAAAACACTATCTAACATCCATTTTGGACCCACATATGCACATACAATTTTGACATACATGTCGATGGCTAAGAATTAAAAGGTTATAACTACCAAATCGATATTTTGAGAAAACACGGAAGTACTGTCTGACATTTACTCTGTACTTTTACAACTTCATTTTGGTCAACATGACAAGTTCAGATTTTTATGAAAATGGGCTCATTAGAAGCGCCTTGTGATGCTTATTCTAAATATGTATGAATCTTAAAAGTCGTAAGCGGCACTTACGACCTTCTAATTCTAAGCCATCGATGTATGCATAGCCTAGTGCATTTCCATTTTTGGACCAACATATCGCTGGCTTAGAATGAGAAGGTCGCAACTACAAAGTCGATATTTTGAACTAACAATAAAAACTGTCTGACAATCACACTTGACTTATGATAAGACAAGTTTTTCAACTTCAGTTTAGTCAACATGACAAGTTCCGATTTTCACGAAAATAGGCTCATATGATAAGAAGCGCCTTATGGAGTAGATTTTAAATATGCACTAGTCTTATAATGTCACTCACGACCCTCTCATTCTTAATCAGCGATATGGCCATGCAATTCGACATTCATGAATACATGACCTAATTCATTTCCAATTTTGGACCAACAAATGGGCATAGAATTTTGACATAAATGTATGCATTACTTATAAATTTATTTCCAATTTCGGACCAACATATGGGCATGTAATTTTGCCATACATGTTTGCATGACTTAATTTGACATCCATATTGAATTTGTTTCCAAAGTCTAATTATATCGATGGCTTAGAATTAGAAGGTCGTAAGTGCCACTTACGACCTTTTAAGATTCATACATATTTAGAATAAGCATCACAAGGCGCTTCTTATGAGCCCATTTTCATAAAAATCTGAAATTGTCATGTTGCCGAAAATGAAGTTTTAAAAACGTGTTTTCCCATAGGTAAAGAGTAAATTACAGACAGTTTTCTCTTGTTTTCTCAATATATCGATTTTGTAGTTACGACCTTCTTGTTCTAAGCCATCGATATATAGCATGTAAAAGTCATTAAGTCCTTACCTACTGACATCGTATCGGTCATATTTGACTGATTAAGACGGCGTACAGTCGGCGTAGGCTATGGTATTTGACACACGCAGAGCTCTGCTCTTTTTGTTTGTTTTTCTCTTTGTCCAAGATTCAGGCTTACACAAATCCGGTATAAATCTGATGCTGGTTTTCTATGCGTGTTCTTTTTGATAGTTACGTTAACTGTTATTTCTGTTTCAAGAGTGTTGCCTTCCCTGCCCTACGTGTTATTATAGTGTTGTTTTATTCTATATTGATGGACTCCTATCCCTGAACTGTAACCTTAGGATGTATACTTTATCGCTTCTTCAGCTTAAAGTGCAGTCACGGCTCAACACTCGTTTTAAATCTATACATATCGCTGTCTTAGAATGAGAAGGTCGTAAGTAGCCTACAAAATCGATATTTTGAGAATACAAAAAAAAACTTACTGAAATTCGGTTTGGTCAACATGTGCTTGGCAAGTTCCGATTTTCATGAAAATAGGATCATAAGAAGCTCCTTATGATGCAGATCTCAAATATGTATCTGTCTTATAAGGTCGCAAGTAGTAGTTACGACCAACTCATTCTAAGCCAGCGATATATAAAACAATTAAAGTAACACTTGTTACAACAGGAAGACACGATTATTGGTTGGGTATGACAGACGAGATAGTTGAAGGACTTTGGAAATGGACTGATGACAATGGACGCTTGGAATTTTATGATTGGGCACCCACAGAACCCCAAAACGGAGGCGGCCATGAAAATTGTGCTGTTATGCATCATTCATTAAACTATCAGTGGGCTGATGTCCCTTGTAGTGCTTCAGGTAGAAGAGCGTTATGTGAGCTAAGGTAGATAACTAACTCTAGTATAGAGTTTCTGCTTTGATTCATTTTCTCTGGAGGCAAGTGTTAAATATTTGACCGTTGTCATGGGTAGTAGGAAAATATATGAGTATTCATATAGTATTTATATTAATATTATCATCTATATGGACAGAGTAGGAATAAATTAGATCCTTTGAAAATCGGTTTGTATTGAAAGAAGTTTTGAAAACGGAACAAAATATCATATTAAACACGGTTAAAAGGGAACAAAACCAAGCTAGCACTGGAATCTCATTGGCATGTTCTCAACTTACTAAAGTACTGCAATTTTCGTACAAGGCAGTTTGACTTAGCATAGGTTTGACATTCTCGTTCAACCAGCATCACTTTCATCTGTCCAGGGACTTGACGACTAACCACTGATTTCTGAGGTTGAGGTTTCCCTGTCGGATTTTCTCATACCTTTTTTGATAGCCCATGTTTAAAAACTTAGAGCTGATGTAATTCTTTGTTATGATCTTTTCTGACACTTAGTCGAACTTTAATTACAGATGAATTGCTTGCTATCTAATCTGGGGATCCAGGTTCAAATATGGATAGAGGCACTCATACACCTACCATATGTCAGCAGAATGTTGAAGACTATGCTTGGCATGTTTGAATGCTTGTTTGTTTATTATTGTATATCGTTAATGAAGAAATCATTCACTCTCAGTTTTATTTTACAGTGGAGAAACTGGCCTATCTGCGGTTGGATAGACATTTGAAGTACAAATGAATATAGCATGTTTAAATGGTGTCATTAAACTATTTAAACAACATCAACGCTTTGATTGTCACATATATCCATACTCTTATCTTGGAAGTCTGGTAGAGCACTACGCATCAGTCAATATTATACCCGCCCCCAGGGAAACAGGGGGGGGGATTAGACAGACAAATCTTCCAGACAGACAGGAGTTTGACAACCTTATTGACTCTGAGTCCCGGGAAATAGACTGACTTGAGAATTTCTGTGTTGGGTTGTAGACAGAGTCAGTAAGTATTCTCTCCAGGGTGGGGATTTAGACATCAAAAAAAGTAAAAATGTCTAATTCCCCCTTGCGTTGCCTGCCCCCTCTCCCCAGGGCGGGCAAAACATTGACAGGTGCACTACACATTCGTCTGTCAGTGTGACATGAAGAACTTTCAACAGATAAGTAAAAAAGTACATACAACAGCATTATTAGGTCAATTTTATTTAAATTCATTGGAAAAATAAATTTAAACAAGTAATAAGGAATTACAAGCAATACAAAAGTCCCCTACCTGGCTCCAGGTTGTCAATGTTTCTGTTGTCATGGCAACCACAATTGTTTTCTGATTAAAAAAATAATTAGAGTGCATAATCTCCTTATTGGCCCCTATCACATACCAAGGTTCATAAACCTAGCTTGAAAACTGTTAGAGTTATGGCAGGATTCAGATTTTCTTGACGGACTGACGGACAAACAGTGGTCATACCCATAATCTCATCCGGTTGGAAACCGATAGTGGCCTAACAAGACTCATTTGATAAATGCTTATGCCTCGGTGGAAGCATATCTATGTTAACAGAGTAAGTCAATCAGGGGCCATAACTCTATTGGAATGTTGGATAGCGTTAGATGGCTCTGTTATGGAATGTTATTATAATGTAAAACAAGTAAGCCAAGTTTGAAAGCAATTGCCTTGATGGAATATTTGAGTTTCAACGACTTGAGAAAGTTTCGGTTAATATTTTCGTAGGGAAGATGGACAATCCCTATAATATTATGACTCCCCATCAGTAGCCTTAAAATGGCTGGCATAATAAATATAATATGTTATATACTTGAGTAAAGAGAATATATCGCACAAATCACTTCATACTTTTAAAAATTTTCAAACAATAAGTATTAAATATAATGTAGCCTTGAATGCTTCATACCGGTACTAAAATTTTCAAGCATTAAGTGTTAAATATATTATAGTCTTGCATAAGAAGGTACATGAAGTCAATAAACAATATAATAGAACAACTATGATAAAAAAACCTCTACATACATGTATTTTATATGTAAAAATAGTATTCTTATATGTTAAAATAGTATAATGAATTTTACAAACAAGAGATGTTTGTAAAACATGTATTCCCCATAGCAGCTATTGTTGGAAAGAGTAAAGGTCACAGTGACCTTGACCTTTGACCTACTGGCCTCAAAGTTTTAGGGGTCATTGACTGTTGCTGGGTTATCCTTCATGTTAAGTATGGATATCCTAGGGCAATGTGTGCATGAGGTATTGTATGGACACCAGTTTGTTCAACTGACAGACAGACGTGTGCAAAGCAATATACCCCCTCATCAAAGATGGGGGAGGCAAAAAATTGTACAACCGTTCTTTGAATAATGTAACTGCAGTCAAACATGTGTTAAAGACAAGCTCAGAATAAATATCACAAAAACAAAACCTGCAAAGAATAAAAAAAACTATTACCTTACAATGATACAGCAGGGCTTTCATTTAACTCTTGAAATTGCATTTTGAATCTTGAATTTGACAAAAGTGTCTATTTTGACTCTTGAAAACTTAAGCTCAAGAGTCAAATTTACTATACTCATAATGCTAATGTTTTTGCAAAATTTGATGACTTGAAAGTTTTGAGTCAGGAGTCATTTTGACTCATCATTTTTGAGGCCTAAAGAAAGCCCTGATACATAACTTGTTCAGAGATAACATCTGCTTTGAAAGACCTTATATACGAGGGTTGTCCCAGAATAGCGTATAATTCTTGATTTATTTACTTCGACATAATGATATAGCTATAGCATTTTGTATGTGCATTTCTACAACTTTACCACGCATAGTTGACGAATTTATGTTAAATCAGCATAAGTCGTATTAGATAGATGGATGCATTTGTAACCCATGGTAACGGTATACGGCCGAGCACGAAAAAAGTATGTATCACAAAAATGAATTTAAATACTGTAAAATCATTTAATTTCGTTGGGACGAAATATCGTGGTTTTGGTAAAAAAGACAATTACGTTGGCACTTGAATTCGTGGATTTTACATTTCAGCTAACAAAACAAGGGTCAAAATCAATGTTCGTTGGGATTAAAGTTCGTGGTTGAAGTGAACCACGAAATCCACGAAATCTAGATTTCATGGAGAGCAACATCCGGACCGAGTTTCATTAAGATTGGATCAACACGGTTCCCTCTGGAGTGAACACAAGGTTTTTCTAAGATTTGACCTAATGACCTAGTATTTTATCCCACATGGCCAAGTTTCAAACTTGGCCTAGACTTTATAGAGAACAACATTTTGACCAAGTTTTATAAAGATTGGATGAAAACTGTTGCCTTTAGAGTGAACTCAAGAAAATTGTTGACGGACGAGACGACGGACGGACGGGCGACGGACCAAGAGTGATCACAAAAGCTCACCTAGTCACTTTGTGACCGGTAAGCTTAAAAGTAAACTGTAGGTTAATATTTCAAAATTCTAATTAAAAATATTATTAGATCTTGCAAAAAGAACGATGTGTTCTTCAGTCATATACAATAGAACGTGTCACGTGAGTACAGTCCTATCTTATATTATTTCCTGTCGTTCATCTATAATACAGTGTTCTCTACCACTGTATTACAAGTAGATGAGAGATGTTAATAGGTAAGATAATAGGTAAGTGGTAAATTAATAATTTGATATATTTGTTTTACTGTGTGGATTTGGATCAATACGTGCCCGTCTGGTATGAATACATCTTAAAGAGCTTTAAAATGGCGGCACCCAATCTGGGATTGGTGTCTAGGTCAGACCGGTCTTGTTCTTGTTTAACAACGATACATTTTATCTTGTACATTTAATAATACTGCTATTTTCTTGTTGCCTTATGTCATATGTTAGAAGCACTTGTCGAAATCAGTGCGTATTCCAAATGAAGATGTTCACAGAGTTGAATTCTACATGGGTGTCCCCATTAGGGTATATAGTTAAAGTTAGAAAGTGCCATACCTCTGGTAAAATTAATGCAGCAAAATATTCATCTTTTATGGTAATTTATACATAAAGGGAGTTGTTCATTCAAATGGTTTATAATGAGATCACAATATTTACGTTACGTGCGTACAAACATATAGACGTTGCTATATGTCCTACTTATAAGTCCTGGGGTTCTGAGGTGCGTTTCATCGTCATTCGAATTTGACACACGCGCCTAAGACGATGCTCAGAGAAATCCTACGATATAAACTTAGGAATAATGCGAACTTGTATTCAATATTGTAGTTGTATTACATTGTTCAGGTGACACAGGAGCAGTACTGCATGATTTCCATCCGTTATAAGAATTTTCACCACAAAAACACCGCCAGTTCTCGTATATCGTTAAATAGACGGGGGTGAATCGCACTAGTCCTATCAAAACAAAAAAGATGGCCGCCACGCTAAAAAAGGTACGTTTTTGCCCATTTCTTTTTTGTCATGCAATTGAGGAAAATGAGATGTAACTATTAACCTGCTCAACACTATTATGCACATTCCGGTATTAGTAGATTCGTCAACAGCCTCGTAGTTATCTTGGAATGCTGGTCACAGGAATCGAGTCGAGGATTTTTTCAACAAATTCGGACGATAGAGCTTAGTGCTATGTGCTAAAATCGACCGTTTCGGCCAAATATGCATGTCTGTATGCGCATTTGTCTTATATAAGAAGTTTTGTTTTATGCCTATCACTAAATTAACTGTCTCGAGCTATAAAATGGCCTAAAATTAAAAATGCGGAGTTTCCTTATTTATGGTAGAAACTAGTGACAATGAACTGATGGGTAGAGCGGAGTGTCATTTCTAAAACATAACACTATGTAGTACAATTTCTTATTTCAGAGTGTATAAAATGATAACAGCGTCGTAGGAACAGGGATTCAACACGTCTAAGATACTGCCTACACAGCGGATAGGAATCCCGGATAGTGAAACATAATTCCTAACATCGTGGATATTTTCTGTTTCATATATTTTATAATAAAATTCCCTGTACGCTTAGTGTACAATGTATTTCCAGTGTGTCTGTTATTCCTTACAGTGTAACGAGGAAAATCAATGACGAAGAACGAAAAAGTTACTTGTAAACTAATGTATTTGAAATACTGCTCGTAGTAATCCCTGATTTGAACGATTTATCACAATAATAATAAGTATCGCACTATAACAATGCGTCTATCACAGAGAATCATAGGAAATAATAAGTTAACACATAAAACCAATAACATAAAACAGAAATAATAAAGCAAATTATATTACAACAAAACTGTATTACTAGTTCTACAAAAGGGAGGACAAAAGCGGTATTTATATTTCAAATCAAATGATAAACACTAATTTAACGTATTAATGCGTTTGAACATTTGTGTCTTAGAATTGACTCTTAACAAAAGTAACAATGATATAATATTTGAAAATGAAACTGCTTAACGATGAATCAGTAGTAGCGGCAGCAAAGTCATCATGCAATCGCCATACAGAAGTATACGATTTTGATAACAAAGAAATAATTATGCTGATAAAGTGTCTGTCAGTTACCTCGTCAACAGCCATTTTCCATCTAGTCTTAAGGTTCGACTTCAATTCAAGGCTGTTCATATTGCGTTATTTTCATCAAAATATGTATTTTAGTTAGACTGTTCTAAGAGGACAATGTTCTCATAAACATTCATCGGAATCGGGACAGGGTCTAGGGAGGCTTCGATGAAATCGTGATGAATCTGGAGGCACCGGTAGAACTCCGGATGTGTTCCCGATCTTTTGCGTCGTCCAACTGCATGGGGGATGTACTTTCGATGGAAATTAGATTGACCCCGATGTCTTAGGGAATCACCCGGATGCCTCGGCGAAGCTTCGGGAAGATTTGAGACATTTTATAACATCGCGAACACATCGGGATATTTCAATGCATGTCTTGAACTTGGCCTGATGTACAAACGATTTCATGTCGGGAATATCTCGGTTATAGATCGGTTTGCATCACCGAAGCACACAGAGCATAGATAATGATCGAGGATACTTCCACGATAAAACGTTATCCAAAGGCATAACCGTAGTTTGGTTCCATGTCGGACTACAGCGTTTTAGTAACGTTGTGATCTTGGGGAGGTATTCCAGACTATGTATCACCGATTCCCCAAAACATCGGCGATGTTTTGCAAACCTTTGGGGATGTTTCGGCGAATCTTTCGAGGTCACTGGATTTAATTCCTGCATTTTCGCCGATATTTTCGGGGATTAGTTTGGAGTACTGGTAGGCATCGGGAGTATTCCCGATAGGCATCGGGAGTATTCCCGATGTTTTCCCGACGTTTTAATGTTTTTCCCACTGATTCGAGGATGTACTCCCGATATCAATTAGAAGCGTCGGGGAATTATCGTGGTTCCTCGGGAGCCATCGGAAAAACTTTTTGACTTCTACGTCGCCGATACGAAATTTCTCAGTGGCACATAAGCTTGATATAAAAATATTTTTAATGTATCGCTAAAGCCTACTACCGTTTTATGTGATATACTACTCAAACCTTGATAAGATAAGTTGCAGTCAAAATTAGCGATACAATAGTTACAACACCGATATAGAAAATGCCATGCCAATTTTTTAGTAGTCTATTACATAAAACGGCTTTTGTGCTTACGCGAGCGTGTGTCTTGCTTGACCCATGTGTCATAGTAGGCTTTAGCAATATGCTTCCACGAGACCCTGTCCCGACTCCGATGAAGTCAAAAAAGTTTTTTCCGATGGCTCCCGAGAAACCCCGATGATTCCCCGTCACTTTGAATTAATATTGGGAGTACATCACTGAATCAGTGGGACAAACATTGAAACGTCGGGAATACTCCCGACGCCTACCAGTACCAACAACTTATCCCCCGAAACATCGGCGAATATGCAGGGATTAAATCCAGTGACCGCGAAGGTTTCGTCGAAATATCCCCCGAAGGTTTGCGAAACATCGCCGATGTTTTGGGGAATCGATGATGCCTAGTCTGGATTACCTCCCCTAGATCACTACCTTACTAAACACTATAGTACAACAGGGAACCAGACTACGGTGATGCCTTGTGGATAACGTTTTATCGCGGAAGTAGCCTCGATCATTCCCTGATGCTCTGTATGCTTCGTTGATGCCACCAGATCTATTCCCGAACACCGGGAATGTCTCCTCGAGATATTCACGACATAAAATCGTGAGAACATCGGGTAAAGTTCAATGCATGCAAAGTTCAATGCATGCATTGAAATATCCCGATGTTTTAAAATATCTCAAATCTTCCCGAAGCTTTGCCGATTAATCGGGGAGCTTTCCTAAGACATCGGGGACCATCTAATTTTCATCGGAAGTACATCCTCGATGCAGTTGGACGACGCATAAGACCGGGAGCACATCGGGAGTTCTCCCCATTCATCACGATTTCATGACTCCCTAGACCCTGTCCCGATTCCGATGAATGTTTATGAGAACATTCTCCTTTTAGAAAAGTCTAACTAAAATATTATATTTTGATGAAGATAACGCAATATGAACAGTCTTGAACTGAAGTCGAACCTAAAGACTAGATGGAAACTGGCTGTTGACGAGCTAAATGACAGACACTTTAACAGCATATTACTTTGTTATTAAAATCGTACACTACTATATGGCAATTTCATGGTGACTTTGCTGCCGCCATCACATCATCGTCAAGCAATCTCGTTTTCAAATATCATATTACTTTAAGTTGCAATTAAGAGTCAATTCTAAGACACAAATGTTCAAACGCATTAACACGTTAAATTAGTGTTTATCATTTGATTTTGAAAAGTTCTATAAATACCACTTTTGTCCTCCCTTTTGTAGAACTAGTAATACAATTTTGTTGTAATATACTTTGCTTTATTTTTATGTTTTATGTCATGGGTATATGCGATTACTTTTGATTTCCTATGATTGTCTGTGATACACGCATTGTTATATAGTTTGATACTTATTGTGATACATCGTTCGAATCAGGGATTAATACGAACAGTATTTAAAATAAATGAGTTTACATGTAACCTTTTCATTCTTCGAAATCGACTGTCAATGGTGTTTTTGTTTTTCTTCGTTACACTGAAAAGAATAACAAACACGCTGGAAATGCATTGTACACTCAACGTACAGGGAATTTTATTATAAAAACATATGGTGCAGAAAATATCCACGACGTTAGGAATTATGTTTCATCATTCGGGATTCCTATGCGCTGTGTAGGCAGCATCTTACATCCCTGTTCCTACGACGCTGTAATCATCTTATATACTCTGAAATTAGAAATTGTACTACATAGAGCTATGTTTTAGAAATGACACTCCGCTCTACCCATCAGTTCATTGTCACTAGTTCCTACCATATATAAGAAAACGCTGTATTTTTAATTTTAGGCCATTTTATAGCTCGAGACAGTTAATGTTGTGACAGACATAAAACAAAGCTTCTTATGTATGACAAATATGCATACAGAGTGCATATTTGTGCGAAACGGTCGATTTTAGCACATAGCACTAAGCTCTATCCTCCGAATTTGTTGAAAAATTCCTCGACTCGAATCCTGTGACCAGCATTCCAAGATAACTACGAGGCTGTTGAAGAATCTACTTATACCGGAATGTGCAGAATAGTGTGGAGCAGGTTAATAGCTATATCTCAGTTTCCACAATTGCTTGACAAAAAAGATATTAGCAAAAACGTACCTTTTTAAGCGTGGCGGCCATCTTTTTTGTTTTGATAGAAACTAGTGCGATTCACCCCCGTCTGTATGGTAATCCAAATACTTTCAATGCAAGTTCGTCAGTCCAAACGGTCGCGTAAAAATGTTACTAGTATACTATAGCTTGGCTATTTTGACCTGAACCTTACCTTTAAGCAAGAATATATTACAAGGTTCTTGCTTTGAATATATCAATTTCCGCAAGCAAATCGTGCAATATCGGTGTTTCTGATTTGCGTTTGTATTACAAGTCGAGCGTCTTCGTGATACTCCCTGATTATGAAAACATACCATCGGTGTTATAAACGTAGACAATATATCTACTGTTAAATTATGCTAATCAATAGGCCAGGCTCGTGTCAATGTGGGCAAGCTATACATACATCTGCACATTACTTACGATAATGACTGAAGGAATTATATTATTTATTTTTGTCATACTCACAATCTTCAAAAATTTCAGTATGTTGCCTGGCAACGGACTGTCCAGATGGGTGGTTGGCATATGAAGGATCTTGTTATTTGTTTGGAGCAGACACTATTCATTTCACTGAAGCCGAGGTATGCAGCCATGCACGTGCATTGTATAGTAGGGTTTACGATCTTCATAGTCGTCAAAGTGAACGTCTGGCACCAACTAAATAATGGCCGCGACCTTGGTCAGATCCAAGATGGCGGTATAATCGAATTAATGAATTACAAGTATATACTAGTAGTCAAATTGTTATTTTCACAAATATAATACATTTATAAATGCAATGCGTTGCTGTTTATGTGCTGTTGCCACAAAGCATACGTATAACGAAAAAAATATTATTACTTGTGTTAGCTATGGTGAAATAAAACTGTGTTCAGATTCAATATCTGTAAGAATCAACTTGATATTTCAGCACTATTGTCGACAGCATAACGCCCATCTGGTAAACGTAGGATCAAGCGAGGAAAATAGTTTTCTCAAGGATACATCAGCTCTATTTTCCAAGGTTAACTATGTTAACATGCTTAGATATTTACACCAGCAATAAACTATGGTTCTATTAACTAAACACTGTTCCGTTCGGCCCGGGCTGGACCAAACTGCTCGTATAGTCACCCCGTTTAATATAGCTTCCTGTGAGTTGAATATTTACTTATATTGAATATTGATCTAATCTAGCTAAACGGGGGTTACTATGCAAAATATATTGATAAAAATCTATTTAAGATATTCTTCACAAACAACAATTTATTTTGATGTCGCATCATGTGTTCTATTGCATGTCATTTTGACTATCTGATATGAAGAAAACTAAAAGATGGGTTTAAATTTTAAGAGAATGACTTAAAAATGCAATAAACTTTAAAGTAGGTCATGTTTTGTTTTTACCAAATTAATGTATTCATAACCATTGCTGCTTTTTTACAATTATTAGGATCTAACAACTATTGGCTCGGTATGACCGACGAACTTATCGAAGGCGTCTGGAGTTGGATCGATGACAATGGTCGCTTGGAATATCAGGACTGGGGTGCAAATGAACCGAACAATTACGGCGGGAAACAAGATTGCGCAGTGTTATATCGACCCTCTCAGTATAAATGGATAGATATCGAATGTACTAGCAACAATAGAGCTTTATGTGAGAAAGGGTACGTGCAGTCCGTTCTAAGTTAAATGATAACGATTAAAGCACAAGCTCGTCTGTTATGCACCAGTCAATATTTTGCCGGCATTAGGGGGTGGGGGCAGGGAGAATTGGCATTTTCAATGTTTTGACGTATATATCCCCACCCTAGAGACAATGCTTACTTTCTAAATACCCGGGATCGGGACACGTTGAGGTTGCCCATTTCACGACGTTCAGGAAGATTCGTCTGTCTTATTCCCCTTGCCCCACCCCCCTCGAGTTGGCATTATATTGACTGGTGCATTAGGAAAACTCAATTTATCAAGGGTTTTTTCTGGATGTACTCTGCGTAAAGAGAATAAGACAATTAATGGTACGACAAGACAATGTAATTCAGGCAACTCGGTCTGGCAAATTGTCCAGTCATCGCACATTGAAATAGAACGTGTAATATGCAATCTGCAAATGCTTCTACCTTTCAGCATGTAGCTCCTTTGTGTTGTATATTGTGTTCAACAACATGGCAAATAATTATATTTGTGTTGTTTAAATAGCGGATTGATCAACGTTCGATATAGGCTACTCATGTACACATTCGTATAATGAATTATAATTATACATGTTTATTGTTATAGAATGATAAACCTATGTAGTTGTGATAATCCATTTTACATGTAATGCATGTCAGTTGGATCCACTGGCGCATTTTACTTTTGGGTTGTCAAAACCCCCGCCATTCCCCCGTCCTGTGGTAAAATGCCCCTGTGAACTAAATATTGCACCCGGAGTATTGGTTCGGAGACAAAATCCCAACATTGTCCCGGCAGTACGGGCGAAACTGAAAAGCAAAAACACGACAATTTCTCCAGTTATCCAACGCCTTTCCAAGTGGGTGGGCGTGGTTGCAACTGGGTGATGCATTAGAAGATCTAATATAATTTTACTTGCAAACTGATTTGATATTTTACAGAGCAGGAACTCCTCCTGATGTGGTTGGAAAAGTACTCAAACATACATTACTGTGTTCATATTTTATATTGTAATCCATTAAGTAAGTCCATTTAGAAAGAACTACATTGTAGTAATTGAGTTGTACATTTTAATTAGTCTTCTAACTCTAACCCTAAAGATACATGGCATTATTTGAGATAAGATTTAGCTTAGGTTGAGAGGATTCCATAGAAAATGAATCTGAAGAGCAGCAAAAACGCAATAAGCAACTCCGACAGACTGCATACCGCCTTAAGTCATTCAAACACCAAGCTACGTCACAGGACGCCTTATCTTTCTTACTACCACTTTATCAGCAAATGTTCATAGTATTATCACAATAACCATTACACTGTATATGTACGTACACGTACATCAGAAGTAGGTGAGCTATGGTGTTTTTGTTGTTGGTCGTCATCGTTAAGATACTAGGTAAGTGGAACAATATTTTATAAGGTACAGTTACTGCCTCCTACTGATATAATGATTTTCACTTCGTGGACCGTGGTGCCAGTTTATTATGCCATGCCTTTGTGTCACTATGTGCACTTAAAAATATTACATTATATTATGTGATGGCATTGGTGTATCCAGATAAATCCTTATAACATCATGTGATACCACCATTGCATTATGTGGTTAAGTCGTTGTTTCATGTGAACACACCTTTGCAGTGTGTGAATTGGTATGTGCACTAATATTTCATAGACTAATTTAATTAAAGGAAGACTGGTTCGATTGACTGTACCGGCACTAAAATACTTCAAAATATGTTCAAACCTAAAAACAAACATAATTTCAGCATGTTGCCTGGCAACGGACTGTCCAGATGGGTGGCTGGCCTTTGAAGGTTCGTGTTATTTGTTTGGAACAGACGATATACATTTCACGGAGGCTGAGGTATGTACGAAAACTTTATAACACGTAAGCACATCCATTCTTAAACATGATCAGATTGGTGTGGATGTTTTTAAAGTGAAGTATGAATCATGATGCACTAACCGACGCTTTTGTGCCGATTTTAGACATCTGGCAAAATACCAAAAGATTTTTGACAAAGACCTTTCGTGAATGCATAAAAGGCCCAGTTCTTGCAGCAATATACTGATATATTGTAACAGGACATGATACAGAGGCTGCATGCTACATGTACCTTGAAGACCATTTAAATCGTACATGTTAATTTCCTATATAATAATTAAATTATGACAACCAGCTCTATATAATTTTGTTCCAGAAAATATTAAGAGTGAAAGAACAAAGGTTGACGCTTGACTTTTCATAATGTAGTCTCATTAAACATTTCTGTAGGAACTTTGATATAGTAAAATATATGTATGCTCGGTAGCGACAAATGCCCTATAACATCTTGGAAAATGTGTCGTTTTGACACCGATCAATATACCTGATACCTATATCTATAAGTATTCAGTGAATACATGAACTGTAATCAATTGTTTTACATTTTGTGAAACTTTCAGCACTTTTGTCGACAGCATAACGCCCATCTGGTACATGTGGGCTCGAGTGATGAAAACAACTTTCTCAAGGGACATATCAATGCATATTTTGCAGGTATAATTACTTCTATGTTGTGTATTACTTATACATTTTGTTCAACACGTTATATGATAAGATAACAAACTACCTTATTTCCAACCCACAATTTTGACATACTTGTATGTAAACATTGCCTAAAATTATTTCCAAATTTTGGTCACACATATAAGCATACAATTTTGACATACGAGGGATGACCCAAAATAACGTGGACTTTTGCATAACTCACGCATGCGTCAATTGATCTTTCACTAACTTATACCATCAAATTCCTGAATATTTTACGGAAAAAAGGATTATTCAGTGAAAAGTTACATGTTATAGAAAATGGTCACTACCTGCAACCCGGCTCACGTCAACGTTTGTTTCATGACGTTGTAAATCTCATTTGACCTCTTTGATTGTAACAACAGGAACACACGATTATTGGTTGGGTATGACAGACGAGATAGCTGAAGGGCTGTGGAGATGGACTGATGATAATGGACGCTTGGAATTTAACGATTGGGGACCCACAGAACCCCAAAACGCAGGCGGCCATGAAGATTGTGCTGTTATGCATCATGGTGCATATAACTATCTGTGGGCTGATATCGGTTGTGCCTCAGGTAGAAGAGCGTTATGTGAGCTAAGGTAGATAACTAAGATTAGTATTGAGTTTCTGCTTTGATTGACAAGTGTTAAATATTTGACCGTTGTCATGGGTACGAGAGGTGCCCCACTTATATTTGAACAGTATTGTATATCGAATAGTTCGATGTTTATAATACATAATCAAAATATTTCTATATCATCGTGCAAACTAACGTGTTAAGAAACACATGCAACCATTGATTATTACTCTATTACTTATAGTTTGCACTCAAATCTACTATTTTGTAGGGGGTATGGTTTTTGGCTTTTTTAAAACCGAATAATGCGATCGACGTGTTTGCTTTTCTCGCCTGTAATAAACGCTGCAATATTCCCGAGAGTAAAGGGTTTGTGGGTTTATGTTCGTTCGACATTAGCCTTTACTAATCTTGCGTAATATACTTCAAATGTTTGTTCTTAAGGCACATAATGGTGTTTTTGTGGAGGGAGTTGAAGTTCCGTGTTGACAAAACACCATGCTCTACATATGGTCTCCAGGAAAGATGTTTGGCAAGCATTTTGACCAAATATGGTTTGGAACCTAATGTACACAGCAATGTGCATTCACCTGTTACTTTTTAGGAATAAATATGTGTTCCGTTAAGGCAATATAGCAAGCAATAGCATACGTTATGCAAACGTTCGGGAACATGTGAAGTTTAACCAATGTCAACTTATTGGTAGCCTCATCAACCTTTATCCTATAGTAGGCTGTCCGTTTAGGGCATATTTCTCCTAACGTCGCTGAAGTCACTATTTTGGTTTTTGGATTTGCCTTAGATATCAAATAACCAAAGTTTAAGATTTTGGCAGATATCATCACTTTTTGTCAGTTTTTAATATTTTGCGTAATTTCGTTAAAAAGAACAACAAAGTGCAAAACATCCTTCTTGTGACAAAAAGTGCATATTTTCTTCAAGGAAATGGAATATTCATGTTCAACCAACACCTTTAAGGGCTTTTATGGCAGTGGCTGACCTTCAAAAAGTAAAACACCACACCCTCTACAAAAGTGTTGTTTTGGTTCATTTCATATTTCAAACTAACGAACCAGTCAGTGTAAATGTTACTTACACACATGTTTACACAGTACAAAAGAGATATTTGATTTATACCATATTTCCATGAAAATATTTCATGTTCAACACTGTTCAAATATATGTGGGGCACCTCTCGTAGTAGGAAAATATATGTGTATTCATATAGCCTTTATATTAATATTATCATCTATATGGACATTGTACGCATAAATTGGATCTTTTCCAAATTGTTTTGTATTGAAAGAAGTTGTGAAAACGGAACAAAATACCATAAACACAGTTAAGGGAACAAAACCAAGCCAGCACTGGAATCTCATTGGCATGTTCCCAACTTTCTAAAGTACTGCAATTTTCGTACAAGACAGTTTGACTCAGCATAGGTTTGACATTCTAGTTCAACTAGCATATCTTTCATCTGTCCAGGAACTTGACTAACCACTGATTACTGAGGCTGAGGTTTGAAAGGGCTCCCATGTTTAAAAACTTAGAATTGATATTTGCTTATTCTTTGTTATGATCTATTTTGACACTAAATCAAACTTGAATTAGAGATGAATGACTTACTGTCTAATCTGGGGATCCAGGTTCAAATACGGATAAGGGCACTCGTACATCTACCATATTTCAGCAGAAAGTTGAAGACTATGCTTGGCATGTTTGAATGCTTGTTTGTTTATTATTGTATATCGTTAATGAAGAAATCATTCACTCTCAGTTTTATTTTACAGTGGAGAAACTGGCCTATCTGCGGTTGGATAGACATTTGAAGTACAAATGTATGTAGCATGTTTTAAATGGTGTCATTAAACTATTTAAACAACATCAACGCTTTGATTGTCACTTATATCCATACTCTTATCTTGGAAGTCTGGTAGAGCACTACGCATCAGTGTCAATATTATACCCGCTCCCGGGGAAACAGGGAGGATTAGACAGACAAATCTTCCGGACAGACTGGAGTTTGACAACCTTATATTGACTCTGTGTCCCGGGAAATAGACTTGAGAAATACTGTGTGGGGTTGTAGACAGTCAGGGGCGTAGCTGGGTCAATTCAGAGTGTATGCCCGTTTTTAGATTTAGTTTTTGGGAGTATATATATAGTAACAGACTCCATGTGAAACCAACTGATAAAACTTTAATGTATTATGCGAGCGAAGCGAGCTCGAAAAAAACAGTTAACCTGAGCAACAGACACGTTTACTCATTCTCAACTTGATGATATTCACTTATGACAGTACTTCAGAAGCGAGCATAACGAGTAAGAAAAAACTCTGTGTGTCTGAGCAGCAGGCATACATACATGTTCCCAACTTAATGATATTCACTTCATTTATATACATTAAAGTACTGAGCGAACGAAGCGAGCTAGAAAAAACACTGATTGTCTGAGCAGCAGGTCATACTTACATGCTCCCTACTTGATTATATTCACGAAATACAGTACTGAGCGAGCGAAGTGAGCTAGAAAAAAACTGTTTGCCTGAGCAGCAGGTCATACATACATCTTCCCTACATGATTATATTCACTTAATACAGTATTGAGCGAAAGAATCGAGCTAGATATAAACAAAACTATTTACATGAGCAGCAGGTCATACATACATGTAGTACAGTACATGTCCTCTACTTCATGGCTATATCTTCAGGTTCTCTATTTTGTGATACTTACTTAGTAAAGTACTGAGCGAGCGTAGCGAAAGCGAGCGTAGCGAGCTGGAATTTTTTTTATTTGGGCACATGTCATGCACCCAAACTCTATGCTTTAGTACATTTGATAAATTACTAGATTCTAATTAAATACAACGCGTGGTTGTACTGTTTATTTATTTGATAGCATGCCACACAGCAGATGAAATTCATTTTGAGTGTTGATGAGCGAGCGAAGCGAGCTAGAAAAATATCTAGAATGTACCCTCAATCCAAAAGGGAGACTGTCTCCATTAATGAACATTCATGCATAACCCTAGTGAGGCAACGATTTTTATTGCATTTTTAAGTCGCTTCAGTTTATGATTTTCTCCATGGAGCGTACGCCCGGGCGTACGGGCGTATGCCTGGATACGCGCCTGACAGTAAGTATTCTCTCCAGGGTGGGGATTTAGACATCAAAAAAGTAAAAATGTCTAATTCCCCCTTGCGTTGCCTGCCCCCTCTCCACAGGGCGGGCAAAACATTGACAGGTGCACTACACATTCGTCTGTCAGTGTGACATGAAGAACTTTCAACAGATAAGTAAAAAAGTACATACACCAGCATTCTTAGGTCAATTTTATTTAAATTCATTGGAAAAATACATTTAAACAAGTAATAAGGAATTACAAGAAATACAAAAGTCCCCTACCTGGCTCCAGGTTGTCAATTTTTCTGTTGCCATGGCGACCACAATTGTTTTCTGATTAAAACAATAATAAGAGTGCATAACCTCCTTATTGGTCCCTATCACATAACAAGGTACATAAACCTAGCTTGAAAACTGTTTGAGTAATATTCTTAACGGACTGACGGACAATCGAAGGTCAAACCTATAGTCCCATCCGCTTGAAAACCGGTAGTGGCCTTACAAGATTCATTTGATAAATGCTTATGCCTCGGTGGAAGCATATCCATGTTAAGGATATCCGGGTCTAATAAAGAATCTCCTTTTGTTTGGTAATTTTATGACAAATTGACTGATTTCCTATAGGTCGTGGGTTCAACCCCCACTAGAGCCAAAATATTTTTATTCTTTTTTTCTTTTTCTTTTTAGTTACAAGACAATGTTATGGCTTCGGGACATCACTTTAAAGTGTAATTTGGAGAAAAAAAAATCTTTTTTTTCTTTAATTTTATAGGAATTAATGTGTGGTAAATAGATAAAAAACGGGTTACTATGGATTTCTGAAATGTATGTTTTCAAAACCGCTCGGTAAAACTTTTAAAAATTTTGTTAGAACATTACGCACACATTGAAGTTATTTTTGAAAAAAATTCAATGGTGCCAATTGTTTAGTTCATATTTTATTGCCATTTATCTATAGGGTACTTATTGACAATATGCAAAACAATGCCTTAATTTCAAGGAGGGTATGGTTACATTTTTATTTTTATCTACATTATAATTTGACCTAACATCATTTTTACACTTTTGATTGAAGTAATAATCATTATCATTAGATTTAAACAATATCTTGTTTTTATTATGTCATCTGTTGGGGACTTATTTTATTTATCATGCAGTTGACTCCATTTGTTTGTACAGTACGTTCTTACGCTGGGTGTGGAAAAAAAGTTATTACTCTCTTAAATGACAATAAAAGTATTTTAAAATTTACATGCAGTTGTCTTAATGGGTATGCAATAGAATAAAAATGATTAAAACGCAGTCCTCAACATTTAAAAAAAAGTTTTTACACCCGGACATCGTTAACAGAGTACGCCTATCAGGGGCCATAACTCTATTGGAATGTTGGATAGCGCTAGATGGCTCTGATAATGGAATGTGATTATAATGTAAAACAAGTAAGCCAAGTTTGAAAGCAATTGCCTTGATTGAATATATGAGTTTCAACGACTTGAGAAAGTTTCAGTTAATATTTTCGTAGGGAAGATGGACAATCCCTATAATATTATGCCTCAGCATCAGTAGACTGAAAATGACTGGCATAATAAAAATAATATGTTATATAAAGAGAATACATTGCACAAATCAGTTCAACTTTTAAAAATCTTCAAATAATAAATTATTAAGTATTTAATATAATGTAGCCTTGAATGCTTCACACCGGTACTAAAATCTTCAAGGATTTAGTGTTAAATATATTATAGTCTTGAATAAGAAGGTACATGAAGACAATAAACAATATAATAGAACAACTATGATAAAAATTACACTACATACATGTATTTTATATGTAAAAATAGTATTTTTATACGTAAAAATAGTATAATGAATTTTAAACAAGAGATGTTTGTAAAACATGTATTCCCCACAGCAGCCTTATTGTTGAAAAGTGTACTGGTCTCAAAATATAAGGGGCCATTAACTGTTGCTGGGCCATCCTTCATGTAAAGTATGAAGATCCTAGGGCAAGGTGTTCATGAGGTATTGTATGGACACCAGTTTGTTCAACTGACAGACAGACGTGTGCAAAGCAATATACCCCTCATCAAAGATGGGGGAGGAATAAAATTGTACAACCGTTCTTTGAATAATGTAACCTCAGTCATAAAAACAAAACCTGCAAAGAATAAAAAAAAATTATTTTACAATGATACAGCAGGGCTTTCATTTAACTCTTGAAATTGCATTTTGAATCTTGAATTTGACAAAAGTGTCTATTTTGACTCTTGAAAACTTAAGCTCAAGAGTCAAATTTACTATACTCATAATGCAAATGTTTTTGAAAAATTTGATGACTCTTGAAAGTTTTGAGTCAGGAGTCATTTTGACTATTAATTTTTGGGGCCTAAAGAAAGCCCTGATACATAACTTGTTCATAGATAACATCTGCTTTGAAAGACCTTATATACGAGGGTTGTCCCAGAATAGCGTATAATTCTTGATTTATTTACTTCGACATAATGATATAGCTATAGCATTTTGTATGTGCATTTCTACAACTATACCACATATAGTTGACGAATTTATGTTAAATCAGCATAAGTCGTATTAGATAAATGGATGCATTTGTAACCCATGGTAACGGTATACGGCCGAGCACGAAAAAAGTATGTATCACAAAAATGAATTTAAATACTGTAAAATCATTTAATTTCGTTGGGACGAAATATCGTGGTTTTGGTAAAAAAGACAATTACGTTGGCACTTAAATTCGTGGATTTTACATTTCAGCCAACAAAACAAGGGTCAAAATCAATGTTCGTTGGGATTAAAGTTCGTGGTTGAAGTGAACCACGAAATCCACGAAATCTAGATTTCATGGAGAGCAACATCCGGACCAAGTTTCATTAAGATTGGATCAACACGGTTCCCTCTGGAGTGAACACAAGGTTTTTCTAAGATTTGACCTAGTGACCTAGTTTTTTATCCCACATGGCCAAGTTTCAAAGTTGGCCTAGACTTTATAGAGAACAACATTTTGACCAAGTTTTATAAAGATTGGATGAAAACTGTTGCCTTTAGAGTGAACACAAGAAAATTGTTGACGGACGAGACGACGGACGGACGGACGGACGACGGACCGAGAGTGATCACAAAAGCTCACCTTGTCACTTTGTGACCGGTAAGCTTAAAAGTAAACTGTGGGTTAATATTTCAAAATTCTAATTAAAAATATTATTAGATCTTGCAAAAAGAACGATGTGTTCTTCAGTCATATAGGAAAGAACGTGTCACGTGAGTACAGTCTTATCTTATCTTATTTCCTGTCGTTCATCTATAGTACAGTGTTCTCTACCACTGTATTACAAGTAGATGAGAGATGTTACTGTTCTTAGCCTGCATCGTTAAGATAATAGGTAAGTGGTAAATTAATAAGTTGATATATTTGTTTTACTGTCAGGATTTGGATCAATACGTGCCCGTCTGGTATGAACACATCTCGAAGAGCTATAAAATGGCGGCATCCAATCTGGGATTGGTGTCTAGGTCATACCGGTCTTGTTCTTGTTTGACAACGATGCATGTTATCTTGTACATTTAATAATACTGCTATTTTCTTGTTGCCTTATGTCATATGTTAGAAGCACTTGTCGAAATCAGTGCGTATTCCAAATGAAGATGTTCACAGAGTTGAATTCTACATGGGTGTCCCCATTAGGGTATATAGTTAAAGTTAGAAAGTGCCATACCTCTGGTAAAATTAATGCAGCAAAATATTCATCTTACGATATGAACTTAGGAATGATAATGATAACTTGTATTCAATATTGTAGTTGTATTACAGTGTTCAGGTGAAAGAGGAGCAGTACTGCATGATTTCCATCCGTTATAAGAATTTTCACCACAAAAACACCGTCAGTTCTCGTATATCGTTAAATAGATGTATGATAATCCAAATACTTTCAATGCAAGTTCGTCAGTCCAAACGGTCGCGTAAAAATGTTACTAGTATACTATAGATTGGCTATTTTGACCTGAACCTTACCTTTATGCAAGAATATATTACAAGGTTTTTGCTTTGAATATATCAATTTCCGCAAGCAAATCGTGCAATATGGGTGTTTCTGATTTGCGTTTGTATTACAAGTCGAGCGTCTTCGTGATACTCCCTGATTATGAAAACATACCATCGGTGTTATTAACGTAGACAATATATCTACTGTTAAATTATGCTAATCAATAGGTCAGGCTCGTGTCAATGTGGGCAAGCTATACATACATCTGCACATTACTTACGATAATGACTGAAGGAATTATATTACTTATTTATGCCATACTCACAATCTTCAAAAATTTCAGTATGTTGCCTGGCAACGGACTGTCCAGATGAGTGGTTGGCATATGAAGGATCTTGTTATTTGTTTGGAGCAGACACTGTTCATTTCATTGAAGCCGAGGTATGCAGCCATGCACGTGCATTGTATAGTAGGGTTCACGATCTTCATAGTCGTCAAAGTGAACGTCTGGCACCAACTAAATAATGGCCGCGACCTTGGTCAGATCCGAGATGGCGGTATAATCGAATTAATGAATTACAAGTATATACTAGTAGTCAAATTGTTATTTTCACAAATATAATACATTTATAAATGCAATGCGTTGCTGTTTATGTGCTGTTGTCACAAAGCATACGTATAACGAAAAAAATATTATTACTTGTGTTAGCTATGGTGAAATAAAACTGTGGCATGTTCAGATTCAATATCTATAAGAATCAACTTGATATTTCAGCACTATTGTCGACAGCATAACGCACATTTGGTACACGTAGGATCAAACGAGGAAAACAGTTTTCTCAAGGGATACATCAGCTCTATTTTCCAAGGTGATTTGACTATGTTTACACGCTTAAATATTTACACCAGCAATAATCTACGGTTCTATTACCAAACTGCTCGTATAGTCACCCCGTTTAATATAGCTTCCTGAGTTGAATATTTACTTATATTGAATATTGACATAATCTAGCTAAACGGGGGTTACTATGCAAAATATATTGATAAAAATCTATTTAAGATATTCTTCACAAACAACAATTTATTTTGATGTCGCATCATGTGTTCTATTGCATGTCATTTTGACTATCTGATATGAAGAAAACTAAAAGTTAAAAGAATGACTTAAAATTGCAATAAACTTGAAAGTAGGCTATGTTTTGTTTTTATCAAATTAATGTATTCATAACCATTGATGTTTTTACAATAATTAGGATCTAACAACTATTGGCTCGGTATGACCGACGAACTTATCGAAGGCGTCTGGAGTTGGATCGATAACAATGGCCGCTTGGAATATCAGGACTGGGGTGCAAGTGAACCGAACAATTATGGCGGGAAACAAGATTGTGCAGTGTTATATCGAGCCTTCCAGTATAAATGGGCTGATATCGAATGTACTAGCAACAATAGAGCTTTATGCGAGAAAGGGTACGTGCAGTCCGTTCTAATTTAAATGATCACGATTAAAGCACAAGCTCGTCCGTTATGAACCGGTCAATATTTTGTCGGAATTGGGGGGGGGGCGACCCAGGGAGAATTGGACATTTTCTATGTTTTGACGTCATATCCCCACCCTAGAGACAATGCTTACTGTCTAAATACCTGGGGTCGGGACATGTTGAGGTTGCCCATTTCACGCCGTTCAGGAAGATTAGTCTGTCTTATTCCCCTACCCCCCCCCCTCGAGTTGGCATTATATTGACTGGTTCATTAGGTTAACTCAATTTATCAAGGGGTTTTCTGTGTGTACTCTGCGTAAAGAGAATAAGACAATGAATGGTACGACAAGACAATGTAATTCAGGCAACTCGGTCTGGCTAATTGTCCAGTCATCTCACATTGAAATAGAACATGTAATATGCAATCTGCAAATGCATCCACCTTTCAGAATGTAGCTCCTTTGTGTTGTATAATTATTGTGTTCAACAACATGGCAAATAGTTATATTTTTGTTGTTTAAATAGCGGATTGATCAACGTTCGATATAGGCTACTCATGTACACATTCGTATAATGAATTATAATTATACATTTTTATTGTTATAGAATGATAAACCTATGTAGTTGTGATAATCCATTTTACATGTAATGCATGTCAGTTGGATCCACTGGCGCATTTTACTTTTGGGTTGTCAAAACCCCCGCCATTCCCCCGTCCTGTGGTAAAATGCCCCTGTGAACTAAATATTGCACCCGGAGTATTGGTTCGGAGACAAAATCCCAACATTGTCCCGGCAGTACGGGCGAAACTGAAAAGCAAAAACACGACAATTTCTCCAGTTATCCACCGCCTTTCCAAGGGGGTGGGCGTGGTTACAACTGGGTAATGCATTAGTAGATCTAATATAATTTTACTTGCAAACTGATTTGATATTTTACAGAGCAGGAACTACTCCTGATGTGGTTGGATAAATACCTCCGGTGGCAAAGTACATGGAAATTGGATGACATGAATAAAAGTACTCAAACATACATTACTGTGTTCATATTTTATATTGTAATCCATTAAGTAAGTCCATTTAGAAAGAACTACATTGTAGTAATTGAGTTGTACATTTTAATTAGTCTTCTAACTCTAACCCTAAAGATACATGGCATTATTTGAAATAAGATTTAGCTTAGGTTGAGAGGATTCCATAGAAAATGAATCTGAAGAGCAGCAAAAACGCAATAAGCAACTCCGACAGACTGCATACCGCCTTAAGTCATTCAAACACCAAGCTACGTCACAGGACGCCTTATCTTTCTTACTACCACTTTATCTGCAAATGTTCATAGTTTTATCACAATAATCATTACACTGTATATGTACGTACACGTACATTAGAAGTAGGTGAGCTATGGTGTTTTTGTTGTTGGTCGTCATCGTTAAGATACTAGGTAAGTGGAACAATATTTTATAAGGTACAGTTACTGCCTCCTACTGATATAATGATTTTCACTTCGTGGACCGTGGTGCCAGTTTATTATGCCATGCCTTTGTGTCACTATGTGCATTTAAAAATATTACATTATATTATGTGATGGCATTGGTGTATCCAGATAAATCCTTATAACATCATGTGATACCACCATTGCATTATGTGGTTAAGTCGTTGTTTCATGTGAACACACCATTGCAGTGTGTGAATTGGTATGTGCACTAATATTTCATAGACTAATTTAATTAAAGGTAGACTGGTTCGATTGACTGTACCGGCACTAAAATACTTCAAAATATGTTCAAACCTAAAAACAAACATAATTTCAGCAGGTTGCCTGGCAACGGACTGTCCAGATGGATGGTTGGCCTTTGAATGTTCGTGTTATTTGTTTGGAACAGACAATATACATTTCACGGAGGCTGAGGTATGTACGAAAACTTTATAACACGTAGGCACATCCATTCTTAAACATGATCAGATTGGTGTGGATGTTTTTAAAGTGAAGTATGAATCATGATGCACTAACCGACGCTTTTGTGCCGATTTTAGACATCTGGCAAAATACCAAAAGATTTTTCACAAAGACCTTTCGTGAATGCATAAAAGGCCCAGTTCTTGCAGCAATATACTGATATATTGTAACAGGACATGATACAGAGGCTGCATGCTACATGTACCTTGAAGACCATATAAATCGTACATGTTAATTTCCTATATAATAATTAAATTATGACAACCAGCTCTATATAATTTTGTTACAGAAAATATTAAGAGTGAAAACACAAAGGTTGACGCTTGGCTTTTCATAATGTAGTATCATTAAAAAATTATGTAGGAACTTTAATATGTAAAATATATGTATGCTCGGTAGCGACAGATGCCCTCTAACATCTTGGAAAATGTGTCGTTTTGACACCGATCAATACACCTGATGCCTATATCTATAAGTATTCAGTGAATACATGAACTGTAATCAATTGTTTTACATTTTGTGAAACTTTCAGCACTATTGTCGACAGCATATACGCCCATCTGGTACATGTGGGCTCGAGTGAAGAAAACAACTTTCTCAAGGGACATATCAACGCATATTTTGCAGGTATAATTACTTCTATGTTGTGTATTACTTATACATTTTGTTCAACACGTTATATGATAAGATAACAAACTACCTTATTTCCAACCCACAATTTTGACATACTTGTATGTAAACATTGCCTAAAATTATTTCCAAATTTTGGTCACACATATAAGCATACAATTTTGACATACGAGGGATGACCCAAAATAACGTGGACTTTTGCATAACTCACGCATGCGTCAATTGATCTTTCACTAACTTATACCATCAAATTCCTGAATATTTTACCGAAAAAAGGATTATTCAGTGAAAAGTTACATGTTATAGAAAATGGTCACTACCTGCAACCCGGCTCACGTCAACGTTTGTTTTATGACGTTGTAAATCTCATTTGACCTCTTTGATTGTAACAACAGGAACACACGATTATTGGTTGGGTATGACAGACGAGATAGCTGAAGGGCTGTGGAGATGGACTGATGATAATGGACGCTTGGAATTTGATGATTGGGGACCCACAGAACCCCAAAACGCAGGCGGCCATGAAGATTGTGCTGTTATGCATCATGGTGCATATAACTATCAGTGGGCTGATATCGGTTGTGCCTCAGGTAGAAGAGCGTTATGTGAGCTAAGGTAGATAACTAAGATTAGTATTGAGTTTCTGCTTTGATTGACAAGTGTTAAATATTTGACCGTTGTCATGGGTACGAGAGGTGCCCCACTTATATTTGAACAGTATTGTATATCGAATAGTTCGATGTTTATAATACATAATCAAAATATTTCTATATCATCGTGCAAACTAACGTGTTAAGAAACACATGCAACCATTGATTATTACTAAATTACTTAGTTTGCACTCAAATCTACTATTTTGTAGGGGGTATGGTTTTTGGCTTTTTTAAAACCGAATAATCCGATCGATGTTGTTTGCATTTCTCGCCTGTAATAAACGCTGCAATATTCCCGAGAGTAAAGGGTTTGTGGGTTTATGTTCGTTCGACATTAGCCTTTACTAATCTTGCGTAATATACTTCAAATGTTTGTTCTTAAGGCACATAATGGTGTTTTTGTGGAGGGAGTTGAAGTTCCGTGTTGACAAAACACCATGCTCTACATATGGTCTCCAGGAAAGATGTTAGGCAAGCATTTTGACCAAATATGGTTTGGAACCTAATGTACACAGCAATGTGCATTCACCTGTTACTTTTTAGGAATAAATATGTGTTCCGTTAAGGCAATATAGCAAGCAATAGCATACGTTATGCAAACGTTCGGGAACATGTGAAGTTTAACCAATGTCAACTTATTGGTAGCCTCATCAACCTTTATCCTATAGTAGGCTGTCCGTTTAGGGCATATTTCTCCTAACGTCGCTGAAGTCACTATTTTGGTTTTTGGATTTGCCTTAGATATCAAATAACCAAAGTTTAAGATTTTGGCAGATATCATCACTTTTTGTCAGTTTTTAATATTTTGCGTAATTTCGTTAAAAAGAACAACAAAGTGCAAAACATCCTTCTTGTGACAAAAAGTGCATATTTTCTTCAAGGAAATGGAATATTCATGTTCAAACAACACCTTTAAGGGCTTTTATGGCAGTGGCTGACCTTCAAAAAGTAAAACACCACACCCTCTACTAAAGTGTTGTTTTGGTTCATTTTATATTTCAAACTAACGAACCAGTCAGTGTAAATGTTACTTACACACATGTTTACACAGTACAAAAGAGATATTTGATTTATACCATATTTCCATGAAAATATTTCATGTTCAACACTGTTCAAATATATGTGGGGCACCTCTCGTAGTAGGAAAATATATGTGTATTCATATAGCCTTTATATTAATATTATCATCTATATGGACATTGTACGCAGAAATTGGATCTTTTCAAAATTGTTTTGTATTGAAAGAAGTTGTGAAAACGGAACAAAATACCATAAACACAGTTAAGGGAACAAAACCAAGCCAGCACTGGAATCTCATTGGCATGTTCCCAACTTTCTAAAGTACTGCAATTTTCGTACAAGACAGTTTGACTCAGCATAGGTTTGACATTCTAGTTCAACTAGCATATCTTTCATCTGTCCAGGAACTTGACTAACCACTGATTTCTGAGGCTGAGGTTTGAAAGGGCTCATATGTTTAAAAACTTAGAATTGATATTTGCTTATTCTTTGTTATGATCTATTTTGACACTAAATCAAACTTGAATTAGAGATGAATGACTTACTGTCTAATCTGGGGATCCAGGTTCAAATACGGATAAGGGCACTCGTACATCTACCATATTTCAGCAGAAAGTTGAAGACTATGCTTGGCATGTTTGAATGCTTGTTTGTTTATTATTGTATATCGTTAATGAAGAAATCATTCACTCTCAGTTTTATTTTACAGTGGAGAAACTGCCCCATTTGTGGTTGGATAGACATTAGAAGTGTATAGCATGTTTTAAATGGTGTCATTAAACTATTTAAACAACATCAACGCTTTGATTGTCACTTATATCCATACTCTTATCTTGGAAGTCTGTCGGCTAGAGCACTACGCATCAGTCAATATTATACCCGCCCCCAGGGAAACAGGAGGGGAGATTAGACAGACAAATCTTCCAGACAGACAGGAGTTTGACAACCTTATTGACTCTAAGTCCCGGGAAATAGACTTGAGAATTACTGTGTGGGGTTGTAGACAGTAAGTATTCTCTCCAGGGTGGGGATTTAGACATCAAAAAAGTAAAAATGTCTGATTCCCCCTTGCGTTGCCTGCCCCCTCTCCCCAGGGCGGGCAAAACATTGACAGGTGCACTACACATTCGTCTGTCGGTGTGACATGAAGAACTTTCAACAGATAAGTAAAAAAGTACATACAACAGCATTCTTAGGTCAATTTTATTTAAATTCATTGGAAAAATAAATTTAAACAAGTAATAAGGAATTACAAGCAATACAAAAGTCCCCTACCTGGCTCCAGGTTGTCAATGTTTCTGTTGCCATGGCAACCACAATTGTTTTCTGATTAAAACAATAATTAGAGTGCATAATCTCCTTATTGGTCCCTATCACATACCAAGGTACATTAACCTAGCTTGAAAACTGTTGGAGTAATATTCTTAACGGACTGGCGGACAATCGAAGGTCAAACCTAAAGTCCCATCCGCTTGAAAACCGGTAGTGGCCTAACAAGACTCATTTGATAAATGCTTATGCCTCGGTGGAAGCATATCCATGTTAACAGAGTAAGTCAATCAGGGGCCATAACTCTATTGGAATGTTGGATATCGCTAGATGGCTCAGATAATGGAATGTGATTATAATGTAAAACAAGTAAGCCAAGTTTGAAAGCAATTGCCTTGATGGAATATTTGAGTTTCAACGACTTGAGAAAGTTTCGGTTAATATTTTCGTAGGGAAGATGGACAATCCCTATAATATTATGCCTCAGCATCAGTAGCCTTAAAATGGCTGGCATAATAAATATAATATGTTATATACTCGAGTAAAGAGAATATATCGCACAAATCACTTCATACTTTTAAATTTTTTCAAAGAATAAGAATAATAATGTAGCCTTGAATGCTTCATACCGGTACTAAAATCTTCAAGGATTAAGCGTTAAATATATTATAGTCTTGCATAAGAAGGTACATGAAGTCAATAAACAATTTAATAGAACAACTATGATAAACAAGACTGCGTTCAATAAACGCTTATGCCCCCGTGGAAGCCATGTCCATAAAAAGCTAAGTCAATCAGGGGCCATTATTCAGTTAAAATGTTTGATAGTGTTACATGGCTTTGAACTATAAGGGGCTTATGATGGTAAACAAGTAATGCCACATTTGAAAGCAGTGCCTTGATCGACTTCATGTGTGATCTGGTGATACAGATGCTATGGTTCTTTGTCACTGCACTTCTCCAAGTTGCCATCTATTTATATTTCAAGCTTCAAGTCAATACGTTAAATAGTTTTGAAGATACGCTCCAGACAAAATTTTATTGTAAAAATACTAAAGTGGAGATAAGTCTAAGTCCAAAATTAGGTCAAGGTGAATGTCAAAATGGAGTCAGGTGATACAGGCGTGTAGAGAGTGGTCATATACAACATCCATGCAAGTATGAAAGCTTTGTAGCAAGCCATTTTAATGCTAGAAGAAACGGTCAATTTGGGTTAACCAAGAATTTTACCTTTCAATAAGTCTAAGTCCAAAATTAGGTCAAGGTGAAGGTCAAAATGGAGTCAGGTGATACAGGCGCGTGGAGAGTGGTCATATACAACATCCATGCAAGTTTGAAAACTTTGTAGCAAGCCATTTTAATGCTAGAAGAAACGGTCAATTTGGGTTAACCTGGCTGGACGGACGGACGAACGGACGGACGGACGGACAGACGGGTGAATTACTATATGCCTCCCGATCTATCGATACGGGGGCATAAAAACTCTACATACACGTATTTTATATGTAAAAATAGTATTCTTATATGTTAAAATAGTAACTTATAATGAATTTTACAAACAAGAGATGTTTGTAAAACATGTATTCCCCATAGCAGCTATTGTTGGAAAGAGTAAAGGTCACAGTGACCTTGACCTTTGACCGACTGGCCTCAAAGTTTTAGGGGCCATTGACTGTAGCTGGGTCATCCTTCATGTTAAGTATGAAGATCCTAGGGCAAGGTGTGCATGAGGTATTGTATGGACACCAGTTTGTTCTACTGACAGACAGACGTGTGCAAAGCAATATACCCCCCATCTTTTACCCCCTCATCAAAGATGGGGGAGGCATAAAATAGTACAACCGTTCTTTGAATAATGTAACTACAGTCAAACATGTGTTAAAGACAAGCTGAAAATAAATATCACAAAAACAAAACCTGCAAAGAATAAAAAAACTATTATTTTACAATGATACAGCAGGGCTTTCATTTAACTCTTGAAATTGCATTTTGAATCTTGAATTTGACAAAAATGTCTATTTTGACTCTTGAAAACTTAAGGACATTCGTTCCTTTTGAATTTTTCTGTACAAGGTATATAAAACCTGTTATTTTTATGAAGATCAGATCAATGCCAATCATTTAGAAAATTCCCAACAGTTTTGCTCGGCTAGTTCTTAAGATATTCTCAGATTTAGGGGACAACCCCGAAAAACTGAAAAATGTATTTTACCGAAAAAGTTCTGGTTCAAAAAGCATAAAACTTGGCATACATGAAGTTACGCATGTAAGGAATCAAGCAGTAAAGTTTATTATATACTTCGTAAGTTATTTGTATTTTTAAATAATGTTTTAAAATATGTATTTTTTGAAAATATGTTTGACGTGCAAAAACCGTTGAACAACAAACGGTTTTCGTATATGCAACAAGTACAGTAACAATTATAGAAGTTTCATAGCAAATTTCATTACCATTGCTCGGCTAGATTTTTTTAATTGAACTTATTGTGATTTCAGAAATGCTGAAATCAGGGGAGGTTACAAAACGAATCAATGTTTTGCGTCCGTTGTTTATAGTTTTCGCGATAATACGCGTTTAACAAATGTAAATAATCAAATATATTAACAGTTTAAGGGTTGTTTCTCCTGCATTTGCTTGTCAATACCCTTTAGAAATAAACACAAAAGAACATTCTTTTAGATAGTTTGGGGTGCGGTTATAAAATATTAACTAGTTTTGGTATGATCAAGCGCATAGTACTACGTTTTGCAAACGTTGTAATCAACTCGTGAGATTTGGTGTTTAAAACCATTTGGAATAAATCATTCGTAAGGCCTCATCAGTAGTTTCTTCGATATTTTTGTCAATACTGTAAATTAGAATTTAACTGTCAGAATTATAGCGATTTTAAGACATAAAAATGTACTACCACATCAATTTTCAACTTTTGCATACGTTTTGATCAAGGTAGTTAGATGCTTGAGGTACGTATAAGGGACCTCAATTTTTAAACTTCCGCTCATCTGAAATGGAACGAATGTCCTTAAGCTCAAGAGTCAAATTTACTATACTCATAATGCAAATGTTTTTGAAAAATTTGATGACTCTTGAAAGTTAGAGTCAGGAGTCATTTTGGCTCTTCATTTTTGGGGCCTAAAGAAAGCCCTGATACATAACTTGTTCAGAGATAACATCTGCTTTCAAAGACCTTATATACAAGGGTTGTCCCGGAATAGCGTATAATTCTTGATTTATTTACTTCGACATAATAATATAGCTATAACATTTTGTATGTGCATTTCTACAACTATATACCACGCATAGTTGGCGAATTTATTTTACATCAGCATAAGTGGTATTAGATAAATGGATGCATTTGTAACCCATGGTAACGGTATATGGCCGAGCACGAAAAAAGTATGTATCACAAAAATGAATTTAAATATTTAATGACAATGATGCTTAAGTAGTTTAGCCGCATCGCGCCAAAATATATATAAGAAAAATAGGCATGTTTTGGCGAGATTCTGGAGAAACGATAAATGATGTAAAATCCACAACACAATACATCAGGATAACATGGCTGTTGTTTTTAAGATTCTCAGACGTTTTGTTTAGCACAAAAGGGAAGTGGAACAAAGTTCATCAGACGGACCGATCAGAACAAAAAAAACTTACGTCAAATTGCTTCCTACACTATCCGTACAGAATGTCATCGCAAGCTGTCCATTTAAAAAGTATTTAATGAATTTTTGACAGTATGTAAAAAAATATATTTCCAAATAGTTGATGACAATTTCGGCATATAATTTTTAAAGTGTGAAGCCCACGAATAGAAGTCCTTTTGAAAACTGAGGTAGCGTGATGTCGTTGTCGAGTCTTGACGTTGGCATTCTGTGGATCGTATATCGTCACCTGGTGCTCGTCAAATGTACATACTATAATGTATGTTTTAAATTATCAACTCTGACACCGAAGTGTAAATGTAGCAACACAATCTAGGCAGGTTATTTTTCAATTTTATTATATGTCCGACGTTTTGGCTTTTGTAAAGCCTTGTTCAGGGTGTATGTATATATGTTTTAGGAAGATATAAAATGAAACTTGGCTTGTATGTCAAGAAATAATTTCTAATTTAATTCTAATTTGGGCATACAGTACTTTCAAGATATAACAAGATATTATATGGTATTCTGGGACAACCCACGTACATAGTTTTATTAAACAATTTGATAGGTGTTTTTAATGACCATAAAACAATTATCACAGGTAAAGCAACGAACACATTACACTAATTTACATAAAATTTACAATAACTGCCGTCCAAATAATAATAAAGCATCTGGGTAAGTACTGTTTAATTACCAATGCCTTAATGTTGCTTAAATCTACATATACATGTCTAACTTACGTAAATTCGTAAGTGAGTTTTATTAAACAGTTGCAAGTTGTTGCGTACATTTACATTAAAATATTGAAGATTGAACATAGCCCAGGACACAATATAATCAATATGATGGGAATCAGAATGAATAAATATAAAAAACATGTTCGACTTGATTTGATGATTAAACACGCTTTTGTCAGTAATCACAGTCTAAAACAACAAATGACTGTCAAACAGTGTGTGTCAATTTCTCCCCACTTAAGTTTATATTTGCTTTTTACGGTTGCCAAGCCTTTGTGTAGAAATAATACAAAACAGAAAATGAGTGGTTTAAAGACCATCCTCAATAAATTCTGGCTAAAAATTGGATTTACTGTAGAATGTTCTGATATGCTGCTATAGCGGTGATTGTTTATTTATTTAGGCCCACAACATTCTATGCAATCTGGCCCAGATTTCACATGGCATCTCAAGTACAAATCTCAACTCAATATGAAATTTTGCTCAAATCAGAGTCTGAATTGAAGATAAATCGACAGTTCAAGCACTAAAACTTTCACTGTAAAGATCAGATTCTCAGAATAATGTATCCATGTTGTAATGCCAATGTTGGAACCACCTTTCTATGGTAATTAACATATAACCACATGGCCATATTTGAGATGAGATTTTGCTCAGTTTGAGATTAGTTGGGAGATTGGGCTAGCAGTACATGTTCATTTAAATTTTAATACAATACAATTTGTGTTACAGTTGCATGCTTTTAACAATGTCAATAAGGCACCTTGTATCAAGAAATTACATCAACATGTATGTCATTCAAATTCTCCCGTACTATTTCTATTTAATACACGGTTCTCCTTTCTGGCTCTTTCTGCAGCAAAACAAAGTAGATGACTGGCTAGTGTATCATCTGGACCAGTGCTTATATCGCTGATATCTGGATTCTGTAATTATAAAACACAAAAGACTTTGTTCAGTAAACGCTTATTCCCTGTTTGAAGTCTTTTCGAAATTAACTAGATAAGTCAATCAAGGGGCAATAATTCTGTCAAATGATGGATTGTGAAATGTGACATTGACAAAGTTAATTGTTTACAATGCTTAGCAACTATGCCAAGATGGGAAGCAATGCTTTGAGGGACTTTGAAAATATTAGAATTTCAAGAACTCCGTGTCTATTCTAGAAATGAGAAATTAAGGGGATTTTCCCCCGTCCTCTTGAAAAAAGGGGGGATTTTCAAAAACAAGGGGGGGATCAAAACCAAATACTATTTTACCACAAAGATGTTTAATTGTCTTACAATTGGCATGTATGATGTAATAACCAGTAGCTTTAGATCAGACTACAATATTAGTATAGACTATAGTACAAATGCAGGCAACAGTCGGGTTAGAATCAGGCTGTTTATCAATATTTGATACGTTTGTAGAGGGTCCCGACTGTTTATCAATATTAAATAAGTTAGAAGAGGGGTCGGACCAATTTGCAGTTGAATGTGATCATTTCGTGGTCGCAGATTTTTGAAAAAGTTGCTTCTACATCGTGTAGCAGCGTCTGTACGAATGCGACGCAATGGAGCCATTAAATGGGTCACAAACGAATTTAATTACAATAACAGTAGTCTCCCTTGATATTTTTATTTGAGTAATACACAAGTTACATCCCTTGAAAATTTTGTGTTTACGACGCGAACGGTGATTAAAATTAACTTGTCAATTTTTATCAAATTTTTGGATTTTAATGCGTGATTTTCGCGTGTATCGGCCGAAAATGTACGCGATCTTCGCAAAATATGCGTGAATCCCGCAATCCCGCGTCCTAGAATAGACACTGGAACTTGAACAAGTTGTGATTAACATTTTCGATCAGGAGCCATAATGTCATTAAATTGTTGGATAGTGTTACAGGGCTTTAACAATGTAGCCTGGTCTCTATGGTAAAAATATATGCCAAGTTTGAATGCAATGCCTTAATAATCAGTAGATGCTAGGGCACAAAAAAGAGTAATTATTCAAGCAGCTAAATAAAAGATGGGCCATAACTTTGATAAAACTTAAAAATTACATACTGTATGACAGTTATTATTTTTGATGCCACAAAGAGGATTACAAACTATGAATCTATTCAATCTATCCTAAAACATGAACATATATAACTTACATGAAGTGCATCAACAAAAGCTTGTATTGTATGGAAATCAGCACCACCATGTCCAGCTAGTCCAGGCACCATTCTATTGTCAACAGTAAACTTCTCTGAAATGTTGAAAAAATGATATCAACAAGTTACTAAGAATTGCAAGCCATGCAGAAGTCCCCTTCTGGTTAAAAGCCATGGCCCTTTAACTTGAAATGTGACAGTGAAATACGATTGCTTCATTTATTTAAGTAGTCATTATAAATAAAGCTTGAGCACCAAATACGAGTGCTGGACAGTCAACTTTATCGTTCTTGATAGTGCCTTTATTCTAAGAGTACCAAGGGCAGATAAATTACCTATAAATAGGTCACGGAGTAATCAGCCTTGTCAATATGAACTTCACATGTGATTGTTAATAACTATGTTGAGTTTCAAGTGTATACCTTTCATAGAGAAAATGACTCTGACAACTAAAATAAAACCAACAAAGACAAACACACACAATTAAGTGACGACAATAGTCCACTTTTTCTTCAAAAAGTCGAGCTAAATATTAAGAATATTGACTCAACCAGCATAGTAAATCATCCACTTACCAGTCCTCTGTGTCAGGAAGTCAAACACTTTGATAGGTGGATATTTTCCATCCTTAACACTTAACTCCCCCTGTGGTATACAAACAAAAGCTGAACAACATTATTTAACAATTTGAACATTTTTCTAACAAAATTTCAATTTGTTGATAAATCAATGCCCTAACAAGTTTTCAATATTATACAGAGAAATTTTAAAAATGTCCTCTACCAGAATTTATAATGTTTTTTAATTAAGTTCCTTGCATATTTTCAACAATATTTCAAAGCATATTTTGCACCATTTTATCAAGAAGTTCAATACCCAAAATAATCAAAATCCTTGATAATTAGTTTCAATATTTTGTTCATAAAATAAAGTTCTAACTTGAAATATAATAATTTGCAATGATGCCCCAATTTGTTCCATCAAAAGAAATAAAAGCACAATAAAATTCCCCATTGATTCCTCATTTGAGTCATATGGCCGGGTGCAGCCCAAAATAAACAAGAGATGTTTGTAAAACAGGTATGCACCACTCATGGCAGCTCATTGTCAGAAATGGTAAAGGACAAAAAGACCTTGACATTTGGCCTACTGACCTCAAAATAAATAGCGATCATCTTTTGTTGCTCCATGTTAAGATTTCGAATTCAATGTCAAAATATTCTTGAGTTATTGAACGGAAACCATTTGGTCAACCAACAGACCAACGGACATGTGCAAAGCAACAATCTCCTCATCAAAGATTGTGGCCATAATAATCATACATACCTTAGTTCCATATATCTTAACTTCTCTGGCACATACTTTTTCAGTGAATGCTACCATCTGTAGAGTACAGGTGGCGCCACCTTCAAACTGCATGTTTACAACCTGTAAACAAGTTCAAGGGAGATAATCAATGTCAGATACACAGGGTGTAAAAAATTTACTTCTGAAAATATGAATTCATGCTATATTTTTTTTACTTTGTATGCACTAGAAACATTTTGTCTTACTCTAAAAGTTTCTTTTAATGCCAGAAAGATTAGAACAATGGTAAAGTCATTTGGATTTCAACCTAAACAAAACGGTGTTCAATAAATGCGTATGCCAGCCGTGGAAGCCTTGTCCATAATTTTTTTATTAACATTATACAAAACAGACCAAAATGATTAACCATGAAATTGTCCTTTTCGAAACTCTAAGTCCAAAATTAGATCAAGATGCAGGTCAAATAAGGAGAGTGGAGAGTGTTCTAATACAACATTCATGCCAGTATAAAAGCTTTGCAGAAAGCCTTATTGATGTTAGAAGAAACGCTCAAATTGGTTTATACAGGAAAATGGCCCTACTATAAGCTTAAGTCAAGAATTAGGTCAAGGTGAAGGTCAAAATGAGGTCAAGTGTTGTAGGTGTGTGGAGAGTGTTCTAATACAACACCCATGTCAGTATAAAAGCTTTGCAGAAAGCCTTATTGATGTTAGAAGAAACGGTCAAATTGGGTTATATATACAGGAATATGGCCCTTCAATTAGTCTAAGACCAAAATTAGGTCAAAGTGAAAATCAAAATGAGGCCAGGTGATATAGCTGTTTTGAGATTGTTCCGATACAACTTCTGTGCAAGTATGAAAGCTTTGTAGCAAGCCATATTGAAAGAAATGGTAAATTTTAATTAACCTTGCATGGACAAATGCACAGACAGACAAGTCAATCACTATTATGCCTCCTAATCTATTGAGTTTTGGCCATAAAAATTTAGCCATCTTAGGTCATAAAATAGCACTATTGAAACTAAAACATTGAAAACCAACTTTTTAATATCCTGTAGGTAGTTTTATTAATATACTTTTTTATTAAAGAGACTTTAGTCTAACACTAAGATAAACTCTACAAATCTTTCGGCCGAACACCATATCAAACATAGACCTTTACCGGAGAACAAAATTTAATACAATCCAAATCTCAACAGACATCCAGTACCAATATTTTCTTTGTGTAAAATACTACTATTTTCTGTATGGTCCAAATACCAATATCTTTTATATACAATGATTATGGTGATATTTAGGAATCTGACTAAGCATATATCTCACCTGATGTGACATAACATCATTATCTGTATCATAGACACACTTTCCGTATGGTCCTTTCCGTAACGCTTCTGTTACATTTTCAATATCCACAACATCACAAATTACAGATGTAGGCCATCCTGTGTTACCCTGCAAGTATATCACAACAAGAGATGTTTGGAAAATATATAGTTCCTGTGGCAGCCTAATAGTTGGAAATAGTAAAGGTCACAGTGACATTGACCTTTGACCTGCTGATCTCAAAACCAATACGGGTCATCTTATGTTGCTGGGGTGGTATTTATAAAGCATCTTAAGTGAACACTTAAATATTTTGACTTATGTTAAAATATTGATCTGCCCATATTTCACAAGAAATGAAAAATAGCCCATGTTTTCTATACGATTATTCTAGCTCTTTACATAATGCTTCTAAACAATGTAAATAATTGTTAATATTAGTTTTCCTGTTTAGCTGATACACTTAAGAAAAATTCTAAGTTTTCACTTAAGATGCTTTATAAATACCGGCCCTGGTCAACGGCCATGGAAAGTTTGAAGATACTAGGACCAAGCGTTCTTGATTTAATGAACAGAAACCATTTGGTCTACCAACTGTCTACAGACCGGGCAAAAAATATTCTGACACATCCTTCTTACCCTTTTTGCAGAATCCAGGTAAATCTTTTTTGCAGAATATGGACACTTTTCTTCAATTGTTGAAGGACAATCCAAGCATCGGTCAGTGGCTCCTTGTGGCTGTAACAGTCGTAACAATGAGTATCAGTAATATTTTTATAGTAATTATCACTACAATAACATCACATGGTTCATGCAGAACTTTAGTAAACAAATTCAAATACTTCAAGGACTTTTAAAATATATTTTCCCCATTTTCAAGAAGAAAATAATTGGGTCTGTCAAGGCAAAAATATACAATATCACATGTTTCATACTGAACTTTACTAAACAAGTTCAAATACTTTTCAAGGACTTTTAAAATATATTTTCCCCATTTTCAAGAGGAAAATAATTGGGTCTGTCATGGCAAAATATGCCATAAGTGAAGACTTTAAAATTGAATGAAATCATGAAGCATGAATAATCAGGCCCCGATTCCCGAAACATCTCAAGTAGAAATCTGCACTCGAATTCAGATTTTGCTATAGTCAGACTCAGAATTTTAGATAAATCTGAAGTTCCAGCTTTTAAAATGATGCTGTAATTTCTGTTTAGTGATGCCAATTTCCATTCAAGCCTTGCATTGAAATTAACAGGTATACAGAGACATGCCAATATTTGAGATGAGATCTTGCTCGGATTGAGTTGCTACGGGAGATCGGGACCGGAATCTCAACATCACCACGGCCACTTGCAGTAGTAAGTCTTCCGAAAAAGTTGAATCCATAAGGTTTTGTGTTGATTTCAGTTGATCTTGTATCTGCTCTGATATTTTGCCTGTTTTCTATAATTTAGCAGCAAACTTATTTTTGGCCAATTTGTAAAAAGTATTAGCATTTTCTCAAAATTCAAACTGGCATAACAGAGCAAGATATTTTAAAGGCTATCACAAGAGCCATTCTCAAATTCAAACTCTTGATTTGAGCAAAGTATCAATTTGAACTCTCAACTTGCCATGCTACAGGAAATCAGGGTAATCTCTGTGGTTGTGTTCAAAATTTTTACTGTACAAAAAGCATCTTTAGTAGAAACCATGCCTCTACCTTGTCTTTCTTATGAAAATGACTGAGGTTTCCAAATGACGAAACTTTTTCACATTTCTTGGACATCCAATAACAAATAAGGTCTACATCATGGCAGCATTTGGCAAGAAGTGAAAATGAACTGGCTGACTCCTGGCTCCAATTACCACGGACAAAGGAATGTGCAAAGTGCCAGAATCCTACCTGTGTAATTTGAAAGATGAGAAGCACAAACATAGAAAATAAATCCAGGATCATTTTTTAAAATACTCCAATCTCATTTAAATCAGACCCATACTATGCTCCACTACTTTACACTGATATAGGATATGATGACACTCTTTATGGAGTCATGTCGATGTGAACTTTACATCATCCAATCAAATTGTTACTTTCACAAATCTGAAAGTGCAGAGAATCTCTCTGCTGAACTACCTAGTTTACAGTGAGAGAGATGGTTCATACATAGAGTTTATACTAGACTGTCTTTAGTACACATACAGGTGAATAGCCATACTATAACATGCACTAGAGAGGTCATTTGAACGTGACTTTTTATGTAATGTTGTCAGATCTAACAAACAGCGAAAAGGAATGGAGCAAATGTAAGGATCTGATTTTAATGAGATTACTTCAGTATGGTGTACTACATTCAGTGAAACAGCTACCTTGTCCTTCTTATGGAAATGACTGAGATTTCCAAATGAGGAGACTCTGAGGCAAGGCTTGCCTGTCATCCAATAAGCAATAAGATCTACATCATGACAACATTTTGCCAGCAGCGAGAATGAACTGTCTGCTTCCTTGTGCCAGTTCCCTCGAACGTAAGAATGGGCGAAGTGCCAGAAACCTACCTTAAATGGTTGGAATGGTCAAAAGGTAAAGAAAATAGATAACAATTCATATAATATACAAAGTTTACTGTACCAGAATATAATTATGTGTAAGGAAATTGACAAGCAATCTTCCATTCATTTTATTTACTATTTATTATGGGAATTTGAAATTATATGTTGAAATAATTATGATAGTCACCTAATAATCATTAATTCTGTATTTAATAATTACATATCTATACCAGTAGTCAAAATTGACAACATTATTTCAGGGAATATTAAAACAACTCTGCCAAATAATCTTGACACAAGGTTAACCAGCAGTTTCAAATTACGGTAGGCAAATTTGATTTCGTTTTAAACCTGTGTCAACCATCATTGATACAATATAAGACTAAAACGAAAAAAAGCGTTGGGTTTTTTGTTTTCAATGATACAGTTACCTGTGGTGTTAACCGCATTATAATGCTTAATTTTAATCAACAGAGTCAGGGTTGAAATTTAAACACAATTTATTTAAACCTCCAAGAAGTATGATAATACTTACAGGTTCCGTATGATTGATATTGACAACATCACCGATAGCCCCACTATCAATAATCTCCTTAACCTTCCTCACCCACGGTGTATAACGTAAAACATGACACACAGATAGTACAGTCTGGTTCTCTTTACATGTTTGAACAATCTCCTTACAATCCTCTTCTGTAACCTACCAATGCATACAAACATTTATATCACATGACTTTCCTTGTATCCGGGTAAGTATAGTGAGTATGTATATTCCTATACTACACGTGTGTGATATAATATTATACTACATCTGCATGTTTTTCCAATAGAATGTTGTGTATTTATTCATTAACAATTGATATATCTATATCAACTTGTTCAGGAAATATTAAAGTCCTTACAGCAAAAACTGTAAACACCTTTAAAAAGATTCTGTAATATCATTCAATTTCGATGTGACAAATTTTATGGTTTGGGTAAAAAGACCATTTTGATTGGACATTAATTTGTGGATTTTGCATTTCAGATAATAACTACAATGGTCAAAATTACAGTTTGATGGGATTAAATTTCGTGGTTGAGGAGAACCATGAAATCCACAAAATTTAATCCCTCACAAAACTTAATGATTTTACAGTAGTCAGATTAGAAAATCACAATGCCATAATGAAAACTACAAGCCTAGTATCTTGCTTGAGTGCAGCTAATTTGAATTTTTATTGCACAATTAGGCAGCTACAAGTGACCACAGGTTTATGTGATACTTAATACTACATGTATTGAACTGGCACTACAATGGTGAACACAATGACTTACTGCCATAGGCTTCTCCAACAATATATGATATCCTTTCTTGGCAAATGCTACAGCAGGATCCTGTAAGGGAAAAACATGATATACAAATACATAACAATAGTATATTATTAGAAACATTTTCTTCATGATAGTATGGTTCTTGATCATGATTTCATGCATCCAACATACCAGGGATAATCTGTTCCAGAAAATTGATAAAAGTACAAAAATGTTCCCATATAAGCGAATTGTTCTCAATACCAATGTTTCGGAAATATGTATTAAACAAATATACAAATTGTCATACCACATGTAACTAACCTTGTGTAATCTGTCTGGTGTACAAATCATTACACAATCTGCAAACTTCTCACGACTAACAGCTTCTCTCCAATCTATGGTTAAGATAAACAATCATAGGTTAACTGATGTGTAGATATTATACTTTGTACACTGCAAGACTGCTTTCAATAAACGCTAATGCCCCAGTGGAAGCCTTGTCCATAAAAATAGCTTGTCCAATAAAAATAGCTAAGTCATTCAGCGGCCATAATTCTTTTAAAATGTTGGATAGTATTTTATGGCTTTGACAATGCAATGTGTTTATGATGGTAAACAAGTATGCCAAGTTAAAAAAAATCCTTGATGGATTCAAAAAATATTTGAGTTTCATCATTTTGTAATGGACAAACGGACGAGACAATTGCAATATGCCTCCTGCATCAATAGATGCCGGGGCGTACAAACCCACCTGTGTTTAGCACTAATGCTTGATCACAGTAAAACTTGAGTTAATGATCACCTGAATTAGTCTGTCAGCCATCTTAACCAGTCAATGCTTGTTATAGCTTGGCTATTTTGACCTGAGTCTGACCTTTATGCATGAATACATTACAAGGTTTTTGCTTTGAACATATCAATTTCCGCAAGCAAATCGTGCAATATCGGTATTCCAGATTTGTGTTTGTATTACATCTCAAGCTTCTTTGTGATACTCCCCGATTATGAAAACATACTCTCGGTGTTGTAAACATAGGCAATATATCGACTGTTAAATTATGCTAATCAAAAGGTCAGGCTTGTGTCAAATTGGCCAAGCTATAACTGTTTAATATCGAGTGCTTAGTGCAAAACTATTGTATGTGCCTCTATAAATTGATATAGTAACCATAGTTTTGCACTGAGCCCTCGATATGGGTTAGTGGCCTCCTGAATTATTAAGCTAACCATGTTAAAATCCACCAGTCTTAATCATCCAATGTTTATTACTGTTGAGAGGTCACTTTTGAACAAACTAATATAATCTGCAGCTTTTATCTATGATATTAAATTTTAATTAATTCATTCATTCATTTACATTGATGACTTTTTGATTTACATATTGACATACTAAACATTGACCTTTGGCTTCTGAACTCAAAATCGGTAAGAGCGTCTACAGAAGATAAGCAACCTACTGGTAAAGTTTGAAGACCTAAGGATGGTCCATTCATCAGTTATTGTCTTGAAAACATTTCTGTGTATTAGTTTATTTTTTACTGAAAAAACCTCTGTGGTTCACTGATCATCATACCTGCCAAAGCACTCCCTATTAAAGTGGAGTTACTCCTCTTTTTTGATAAATTTCTCGTTTCCAAAGTTCACCTCCCTTTGTGCAAAGGTACATTTGATTAATTTTATGATCTTCTGTCCCATAATTATAACCACTTTAATTAGTGCCTTCCTTGTCGATGCATCTTAATTCCTTTTAAATCATCTTAAGCGCACCTTGTGACATGTTTCGCTTGATCACTCCTATTTTGGATTTTACTATCTTGACAGGTATGCTTATCAGCATGTATGCATGATAAAATATTCTACTAACGTTACCTTTAAAGCAGTGTTCTGGAGGAATGCTGTATGTCTTCATATGTCTGTTCCTCTGGTAATCTCTAGGTTCACAAACACCAACAACCTGCAGGTAGATAACAGTAGGTAACGCATGATACACATGTATAATGAAGGCATACAGAGGTTAAATCACAGGGTATCAACCTCAGACCATTATCACGAATGTTTGGATGGGTTTTTCATACGTATCCAAAAGAAATATTCTAAAAAATTCTACAAATCTGTACTTATTGAGTATACAGCAACATTTGTTGTCAGATGACCTAACCACAGTTTACAGTCTATAAGACTAGTACTTACTAAATGACAACGCCAATTTCCGGTATCTATATTTACTTCAAAGGATGAAATTCTTTTCCATAAGCACATACAAATAATAAATGAAGAACAGCACAATATTAAACAAGAGGGTCCAAAGGGCCCTGGGTCGCTCACCTGTTTGGCCTAGTGACCAAGATTTTGGCCCAAATGACACAGTATCTAACTTGACCTAGATTTTATAGAGATAAACATTGTGACCAAGTTTCATCAAGATAAGAGTCAAAATTGTGACCTCTAGTGTGTTCACAAGATTTTTCAATGATTTGGCCTCGTGACCTAGTTTTTGACCCCAGATGACCCAATATCGAACTTGACCTAAATTTTATAATGATGATCTTTGTGATCAAGTTTCATAAAGATAAGATCAAAATTGTGACCTCTAGTGTGTTCACAAGCTTTTTCAATGATTTGGCCTCGTGACCTAGTTTTTGACTCAGGATGACCCAATATCGAACTTGACCAAAATTTTATAGTGATGACCAGTGTGATCAAGTTTCATAAAGATTAGGCTCAAATTGTGACCTCTAGTGTGTTCACAAGCTTTTTCAATGATTTGGTCTTCAAACGCTTGTTTGTGACCCCAGATGACCCAATATCGAACTTGACCTAGATTTTATAGAGATGATCATTGTGATCAATTTTCATAAAGATTAGTCTCAAATTGTGACCTCTAGTGTGTTCACAAGCTTTTTCAATGATTTGGCCTTGTGACCTAGTTTTTGACCCCAGATGACCCAATATCGAACTTGACCTAGATTTTATAGAGATGATCATTGTGATCAATTTTCATAAAGATTAGTCACAAATTGTGACCTCTAATGTGTTCACAAGGTTTTTCAATGATTTGGCCTCGTGACCTAGTTTTTGACCCCAGATGACCCAATATCGAACTTGACCTAAATTTTATAATGATGATCTTTGTGATCAAGTTTCATAAAGATAAGATCAAAATTGTGACCTCTAGTGTGTTCACAAGCTTTTTCAATGATTTGGCCTCGTGACCTAGTTTTTGACTCAGGATGACCCAATATCGAACTTGACCAAAATTTTATAGTGATGACCAGTGTGATCAAGTTTCATAAAGATTAGGCTCAAATTGTGACCTCTAGTGTGTTCACAAGCTTTTTCAATGATTTGGTCTTCAAACGCTTGTTTTTGACCCCAGATGACCCAATATCGAACTTGACCTAGATTTTATAGAGATGATCATTGTGATCAATTTTCATAAAGATTAGTCTCAAATTGTGACCTCTAGTGTGTTCACAAGCTTTTTCAATGATTTGGCCTTGTGACCTAGTTTTTGACCCCAGATGACCCAATATCGAACTTGACCTAGATTTTATAGAGATGATCATTGTGATCAATTTTCATAAAGATTAGTCACAAATTGTGACCTCTAATGTGTTCACAAGGTTTTTCAATGATTTGGCCTCGTGACCTAGTTTTTGACCCCAGATGACCCAATATCGAACTTGACCTAGATTTTACAGAGATGATCATTGTGATCAAGTTTCATAAAGATTAGGCTCAAATTGTGACCTCTAATGTGTTCACAAGGTTTTCCTTTGATTTGACCTAGTGACCTAGTTTTTGACCCCAGATGACCCAAAATCGAACTTGACCTAGATTTTATGGAGATGATCATTGTGATCAAGTTTCATAATGATCAGGCTAAATGTGTGACCTCTAGTGTGTTCACAAGGTTTTCCTTTGATTTGGCCTAGTGACCTAGTTTTTGACCCTAGATGACCCAATATCGAACTTGACCTAGATTTTATAGAGATGGTCATTGTGATCAATTTTCATAAAGATTAGGCTCAAATTGTGACCTCTAATGTGTTCACAAGGTTTTCCTTTGATTTGACCTAGTGACCTAGTTTTTGACCCCAGATGACCCAATATCGAACTTGACCTAGATTTTACAGAGATGATCATTGTGATCAAGTTTCATAGAGATTAGGCTCAAATTGTGACCTCTAATGTGTTCACAAGGTTTTCCTTTGATTTGACCTAGTGACCTAGTTTTTGACCCCAGATGACCCAATATCGAACTTGACCTAGATTTTATGGAGATGATCATTGTGATCAAGTTTCATAATGATCAGGCTAAATTTGTGACCTCTAGTGTGTTCACAAGCAATTGTGAACGGACGACGGACGGACGGACGGACGACGGACGGACGGACGGACGACGGACGAAGAGCGATCACAAAAGCTCACCTTGTCACTTTGTGACAGATGAGCTAAAAACATAACTCATCCCCTCCCCCCTAGGCTGATTAGTCTTATTTATGAAGTACAAAGGAGTACGGAAAGGATGACTGCTACCTGTTACATACAATGTATAACAATAATGATTGCACTTCCTGCAAGCAAATGGTTGAAAATCAGTTGGGGGTTAACAGATGAATCAGCACGTGTATGTGAACCTACCGCTATAAATGATGTAACATAGAAGTTTAATTACCTTGAGTTTGTCGGGGCACATCAGAGCGTATGTTGGGTATCCACTCCCCCTTGATCCGGCCCCTATGACTATAGCAGTTTTAGGGGTTGTCGTAACATCTTGGCTTTCCTTTTCTGTCATCTTATCACTATGGGGATCCGTAGCAGGCTTAATACGATCCTCTCTGTATTTGTTAGTTACTGAAGCTTTTCCTTGTTTCCCTCCCTATAATACATGCAGTAGAGAGATCGGGAATAGTATACATGTATTGGTTGTAGTGAGAAATTGTCCAAATACTGTAAAATCATTAATTTTTTAGGGGATTAAATTTCATGGATTTCGTGGTTCATCACCCATGAAACCAAATCCCATCGTACAATAACTTTGACCCTTGTATTTATTACCTTAAATGCAGAATCCAAAAATTAACGTCCCATTGAAATGTACTGTATATTTAGATCTTTGATTATTTATTAATAAATCATATTAATGATACACATAGTAGTCCTCAGTCATAGCAGGAAGCTATGGTCATAGTCTTACCATGGCATGGAACTAGAAGAACAATCTCACTGGTGGAATGAAAGAATCTTGATAAACTCCATAGAGTGTAGATAAAACTCCTACTCTTAACAAATGGAATTGGTTTACAGAACCGCCAACATTCAAACTGTCACATACCTAAGTAATGTCTAAATTTAGATATTTTGGAATTGACAACACATCAACGATTACGTCGACTCAAACTCAAAGATCCGGGTTCAATTAGAACACCAAAAAGAATCCGTTTTATAAAATAATTAAACATGCTGATGGTTTACCATGATGACAAATAGAAACAATAAAGAATCGCCTACAGGATAGCATTATAAATTGTTGTTGACAAGCCGCGATTAAAGGAGTTTATGTCAATATAATATTGCAAAATAAAAACATTATTTTATACTTCCTGGTTTTCGGTCCAGTTTGTCTGATGGCGTATGAACAGCGGTACCAGTCATTATTCGTAATACTTCGAATTTTACCCTTACTCATCATTCGTTGCTGTTCCATTTCCAGTCCGTACAAGAACTTCTCGAGTTTTCTCCCTTTGACCATGATTTCGATAAAGCAGCTTTATTTGGCAGTATTTTCATTCAATATAAATTCTTTAAAATAAAACTCATTTGAGTGCGTAAAGATAACAATCTTAATTTAAAAACAAATATATCAAACAAACTTTATTATAGACAAAAAACCTAAAATACATGCAGGTCTTTTTTATAGACAATATTATAAGTATTATAATAAGTAATTTGAGAATGATTATTATTTTAATTTGAATGAAATAATATTACAAAATAAAGTTGATTAGATACACAAGTAATTATACTTTGAATTTTCTTGTGTGCATGTAAAACTTGTTGACTTTCAAAATATACATTGTCATTTCTGTTACAGTTTTTTTTTCGAAACAAAACAGATAATTTGTGAATGATCATGTGGCAGGCCCGGATCCAGGATTTTCTGAGTGGGGGGCATGAGGTTGTACGGGAGTCGGTTCCCATACTGTTGTTTTGGGGATCTTGGGGATTCCCGGGGGGGCAATTGCTTAATATATGTCGAAAATGCACAGAAAGGGGTACATTCTTTAGATGTGGGAAATCCATATTTACTTGTTTTTATACATTTCGTATATGTTTGTGCATATTAGCAAGTGTTGAGATAAAATATTTTTTAGATACCAGCTTTCACACCTTTGACAATTGTGAGATCATGACATACGTAGGGGGGTCAGGGGGTAACTTCCCCGGGAAAATTTTCAAAACAATGGATGAATCTAGTACATTCTAAGCCTATCTGGGAGCCCTGAAATATCTTTTTTTTTTAATTCTGAGAGTTAACCTTAATGGTTTAGTAATAGTAAGGATTATTTAACAGTCTAAAAGTAATATAAGGAAGTAGGGCAACATGTGTTTTGTGATTCATTTCTGAGATACAATGTTCAGCTACGAGATAACATATTATATTAAACATATTCTGCAAAGTAAGCGAGCGCAAATAATCTTACTAATACATTTTAATCTAGAACATAAGGCAAATTACCCATATTATTCAGATCTATGTAGGACTAGTTTATGCGGAACTTTATACATTGGATCTGAATTATAGAGGAGGCAAACTGTGTATGGCTCCTTCGGAATCATAGTGGCTGAGTAAAAGCCATCAGTGGATGTCACATGTTGACTGGACGACTGCTTTGTGGCAAGTGCGTAGGCTTATGACTACCTGACCGGTTTCGTTCAATAGTTATGAACTCATCAGAGGATTTTCCTACTGCTTGAAATATTGCAGTACACGAGAAAAAGCCGTATCTGCCAAGGAATTTATATACCTCCGTGTATCTGCTTATGCACAAAATACTGTTTTGTTTTACCTTATATACTGCCTTGTGCCGGTAATTGTGCTGGTGCCGGTATATAAGGTAAAACAAACAGTATTTTGTGCATAAGCAGATACGGCTTTTTCTCGTGTACTGCAATATTTCAAGCAGTAGGAAAATCCTCTGATGAGTTCATAACTACATTTTCTGAAGGCTAGTCAAACGAGTAAATGTATTTAATATTTATTTAAAGTTATTTTCTTTCATTTTGGTACGATATATTCAATATCTGTTTAATTCTTAATTCAATTTTTTTAAATCTCAGCCAACTGGGGGGTACGGGCCCTCGTGCCCAGTGCCTGGATCCGTGCCTGTGTGGTATAGTCACTACTAGTGTATAAGGTATTAGTGACCAAAAGCTTTCAATGGAAATTATGTTACTTACGGGTAATTGTGTTCCACTATTCATGCCACTCACAACCTGTTCCAACTTGCATATAATGATTAAGTCTAGGGATCCGATCGGATACATTTTCTAGCATCCAGGTTGTGTGTCTAAGGTAAAACCGGGTGTCCGTTGCCTGAGCAAACTAGTGCCTTCTTTCAATTACCTCCAGTTTAATAGACGGATTACCTTCCATGGAAAGCACTATGTAGAGCTTTGCTTAGGCAATGGATGCCTGGCTCAATTTTCTTGCATGGAAGCTTTTTGCACTAGAAATTGACAGCTCAAGTGCTATCCCATTTAATTACAGCAAGATATTGCATAAATAGAAGAAGGGTGTATGCTACAGGACAAAGAAGTCCCTGGTTCGATCCCTGTCTGCGCCGCAGCTCATTTTCTGGGAGCAAGAATAACCAACATTCTCCACTTGGGCAATGTGTGGATTGGTACCTGTGAGGGCTGTATCTGTACAAAATTGATATTCCTGGGCCCCATATCTCCAGGTTAGCTGCACACCCTCCAGGAAAGAAATAGTCCCAGGTTGACTTGAACGCAATGACCAGGGGAAGTCAACTGCTGAACGCGTCCATCGAAAACAGGAATCTAAACCTTTATAATTGAAGTTTTTTTAAAAGGAAAATAACAAACACACTTAGATCAATGTCAAATGTTTATTTCAAAAATAGAATCATCATGACAAAAAAATTAAATTCCATTTTGATATAAAAATTGATAACAACTAGTCTAAAATTTAAAACAAGAAGGTAAAAACATGGTCCCATATCACTTGCTAGAATTATAAGATATAGGCAGGAATAACAAAATGCTCAGCTGTAGGGCGAGGAATCATACCCCATCCTGACAACTTGTCCAAACATTAAAAAGTCAACCATCACAAACATGGAAAAAATATTGGTAAAAACATAACAGTCACATTAACAAGAAAGAAATCCATTAACATAATCATTTAAAAAATTGCATGCATGAATTGAACTTTTGATAAAACAAGACATATTACGGTAATTTATAGCATTCTTTCTTTCCAAATCATATAGGCACTTGACCAAATCATAGTTTCTTAACAACATTGAAATAATTATATGACATATACGTAAAACATCTATGCCCCCATGGAAGACTAAAGTAAACAAAATCAAAGGGGGGTGGGCACAGCCACGTTGACATTTGACCTCAAAATAAATAGACGTCATCACCTGTCACTGTCAAACCATTGTGTGAAGTTTGAGGACCCTGGGTTTAAACATTCTCTAGTTATTGAACGGAAATAGATGGACACACAAGACTTGCCAACACTGTATGACAGACATGTGCAAAGAAATACCCCTTATCATAAAATATAGTTAAAAGACTATTTAAATTGCAATATAAACATGTATCCAGAACAACACAACTGTCGGATTCAAGAAAAACGATGAACAATTAAATACTACAATAGGTCAAAGAAAGAGTTACAATGCTAAGTTAGACAATATTACTAACATGAGCAGCTCAATATAAACATTTACATTGACTAGTGTAAAAGGTTCCAGTAACACAACCTGCCCCACTAACTGAAGAATATCTACTTCAGATAAATTATTTGAAAGAACTAAATTTCCTTTAGCATGTAAACCATTTGTAATCATTTAAGCCAAGACTCGATGAACACTCTGTCAAATTTAATCTTATAAAAATGTCAAACAAAAATTTCCATTTTATATTTTGAAAAAATCAGTTTTGTTCATCTTATTCTGACACTATTCAATAAGTTACGAGAAATCACACATAATCTTAATATTTTAGCCAACAAAATTCTATTTAAAACTTACCAGGTTCAAAAACATTGACCCTCAAAGAAGTAGATTTGGATGACCTTAAAAGGCACTACTGGCTTAATTGACATTACACCAGTTGTCAATCAATACCCTTTAAATCAATTTTAATGGTAAATTATAATCACAACCATGGTCATATGGATTAACTTTAAAACCTTTGACAAGCAGCCTATGACACACAAGTAGGTAGAGTGATCACTTCTCTGATGTAATGTCAATTGCTAAGAATAAGATGCAGTACAGTAGTTTTGATAATTAAATCCAAATATTGTACTATTATACTTAGCACACTTGAAGGCTATTTCTAATGTAACAACTCACTTAATCAGTACACATGGAATGAATTATGAAGTTTTTTTATGTAGTCGTTTGCTAGTGAGTTTGAAAATAACGACATCAGCAGTCATAGTAAGAATTCTTAACAATTTACGTCATAGATCCCTTGCCTATTTACTCCAAACATCCTTGATATATCGACAGAATATATGTATTCACTTCACTGACCCTTTATCGACATATATTAATTCATAGATCTCTGACCTACGAGATAGATCTCTGACCTACGAGATAGATCTCTGACCTACAAGATAGATCTCTGACCTACGAGATAGATCTCTGACCTACGAGATAGATCTCTGACCTACAAGATAGATCTCTGACCTATGAGATAGATCTCTGACCTACGAGATAGATCTCTGACCTACGAGTATGACATTACTCCATAAACCTTTAAACATAAACCCTTAATTCATTTACTCATGTGATTTTGAATCTATTTCTTCATTTAAAGTTTTATGTTCAACTTTATTATGATATATAGTCCTATCATCTCCATACTAGATTTATGACAATAGTTTTTTGGGTGATCCACACCTAGAAGGCATATGAAAATGAAGAGACTGAAAACCCAATAAATGCGTAGAATTATACAAGTATAGATCAGATAAGGTAGAGGCATCAAATTGTGTCTCCACTGAGTAATGGGTTAACAATTGACATATTGGCAGGTATCTGGTAAATGGTTAAAATGTGCATGCATGAAAATAAAGAAGCATCAAAATCATTTGGAGCCTCGTGTTCAAAAATCGGTTTGGACTTTTCTACCCTCAAAATCGGAGTAAATCGGATTCAATCGAAGATGTTGACAAGTAAGCAAAATGTTATCTCTATGGAGTAATGGATAAACGATAAAGTAATCAGGCACTATAAGTCACTTCTCCAGGCTTGTTCATTGTAATCACTTTGAATCTCTGGAATTAGTCTGTACTTATCTGAAATAGATCAAACAAGACAGTTATCTACAAAATACAGTACAACCTCTCCAGAGTGGTTCTCTGTGGAGCAGCAACCTCTGTATAACAACACCTCCAAATATTCGCTATTTACAACAAAATCATAATCCCTGATTTTTGTCTAATTTTGAAATTCCCTGATATTTACCAAATTTTGAAATTCCCTGATTTTTCCCGGCAGGGAATTTGTTTTTTTGTATTTTCCCTGTTTCCGGAGACTGTGGCCACCCTGGAAGGATACAATGCTTATTAATCGATACAACATGATCGATACAAAACAATAGGACAACAAACAAAAACGTGGCTAAAAATGGGGTTTTGTTCCTTTACATGTGAATTTTAATGTTGTCTGTTGATAAGTTTTTTTACCGATTTGGACACGTTCTATGCGATTTCTACATCTAAAACAAAATAGTATTGGGTTTATCAGGGATTCTACTGAGGTGCAATGGCAAATCCTGAAAACAATTTATGTCCATAGTCTGTTGGTCACTAGTGCATCCCCCATGCAAAAAACCATGTTTTATTGCTAAAACTAAGCTGATGAAAACTTCAAATGAACATAACTTTGTCAATTCTTTGATCGACAACTTTCATTTTTTGCAGGAACCCCATTTGGATTATTCCGGCATGGAATAACCGCTGATATATATGACAAAGTGGTACATATCCCTACCATCTATAAGTTCTACAGCAGCTAGACGTTGTATGAGATCTTCAACTTCATCGTCCTCATTCATTCTATCAGCACCAATATATGCACCATTATCATCACAGTAATCTATCAATCTGTAATCAACAATATATACACCATTATCATCACAGTAATCTATCAATCTGTAATCAACAATATATGCACCATTATCATCACAGTAATCTATCAATCTGTAATCAACAATATATACACCATTATCATCACAGTAATCTATCAATCTGTAATCAACAATACTTATAATGACTTGTATCAAACTGGAACTGTCACAATTTGGCAGACTTATGCTGTAAAATCATTTAGTTTTGATCGGATGAAAAGTTTGTTGTTGACCATTTCTATGGGACGTTAATTGGTGGATTATGCATTTAAGGTAATAAATACATGGGTCAAAATTATTGTTTGATGAGATTTGATGAGACTTGATTTCGTGGTTGAAGGTGAACCATAAAATTCACGAAATAAATACCCCACAAAAATGAATGATTTTACAGTATACCCTGTGGCCTCCAGCAAAGGGCCATAATTCTGGCAAAAATAACCTGGGCGCTAATTCTATCCTTTGAGCACATCTGCATGTTAAGTTTGTTTGTGTGTGAAAGTTTGAACGAAATCCTGCAAAAACTGTAAAAGTTGTGTCTACAGACGGACAGACAGACAATATGATAACAGAATATTGCCTTATTACTTCCTGAATAAGTATTGATAAGGTGGTTTTGTGTGCAGGTAAAAATTTAAGAAATTTTGAATTACTGACATCTAGCGTGTTGAAAAATATACCTCCTACTAGCAACCAGTCATTGAAGATCAAGGTCAAAAGCTACCAACCTCTCTCAAGTGTTGAGTCTGAGGGGTGTCCTTTAATTATTTTTGAGCTCAAGTGTTCTCTAATTTTCAATTAGAACTGGCTGATGCATTCTAAAGGTGCCAACTGCCTATCAATAGTTTTTTAATGGGTCATTGCCTACAGTCGACTGTTGGCTCAAGTCTTCTCTACAAATTGACAGGAAAGGGTTGGGTCTGCGCCTGACAGACAACCCTACTTTTCATAAGGGGTCGACGTGATAGTAGTAGTAGTAGATATATAACTTACTGTTTCCAATGAAAGTCTCCACGCAAAGGGGGCAAGGCATGATAAGAAGGGGGTGGACATGATTTGAAGGAGGCAGGGCATGATTTGAAGGGCAGGGGCATGATTTGAAGAGGCGGGTATGGTAAGTGATAGTAGATGTATAACTTACTGTTTCCAATGAAAGTCTCCACCGAGTGTATGAGGATTACTATGAAGGAGTGGGGCCTGATTTGAAGAAGGCATGATTTGAAGGAGGCGGGGCATGATTTGAAGGGCAGGGGCATGATTTGAAGAGGCGGGGTATGATTAGTGATAGTAGATATATAACTTACTGTCTCCAATGAAAGTCTCCACCGAGTGTATGAGGATTACTTTGAAGCAGCGGGGCCTGATTTGAAGGGGGCATGATTTGAAGGAGGCGGGGCATGATTTGAAGGGCAGGGGCATGATTTGAAGAGGCGCGGTATGATAAGTGATAGTAGATATATAACTTACTGTCTCCAATGAAAGTCTCCACTGAGTGTATGAGGATTACTTTGAAGGAGCGGGCCTGATTTGAAGTTGGCATGATTTAAAGGGGCGGGGCATGATTTTAAGGGGCAGGGAATTATAAGTGATAATAAATATAACTTACTGTCTCCAATGAAAGTCTCCACTGAGTGTATGAGGATTACCAACAACAACCAGTAAGGCTTTAGCTCTTGTTACAGTCACGTTGAACCTCTAGAAATACATCAATAAAATGTTACACTAAATCACTTTTTTTTCGAATGGCTGTTCGTATCCAAACATGCTTAACAATTCATATGACTTGACCGTCACATCAGCAAATAATATATCAATGATATTAATGTTACGCTCTATCACTTTTTCTCAAAAAGGAAGTTTATATCCAAACATACTGCACAATTCAATGGTGCGATAAAGCTGGCACAACCAGTGACAAGAAAAATATGGAATGCCTCTTTGAATTTATAAGCTGGAACCTTTTTGTCAAATGTGGGCATTACATTTCACTGATTTTAATAAAATTCCAATTTCTAAGGGTTCAAAATTTGTGAATTAAAAAATATGGATGGGAGAAAAGTATGTAATTTGATAAAGTAGTAAATGACTGCTAACATACAAAAACTCACTTTTGGATTTCTTAAAAATCCAAGTTGAAATTTCATATCTAAGGACATGTATTCAGGTTTACTTCGGACAGTAGACACAATTATCACAGTTCTCTCTTGACCTTGAAACTCCTCAACAGACCCCACAGATATCTTATCCAATTTCTTCTTTCTTAGCAGTTGTTGAATCTTCTGTACCTGTAATGAAAATAATGAAATACGCTCACTGCAGGGGTGTCAACTGGTCTAAATTCAAAATCAGGAAAATCATATTTGGCCTATCATCTTTGCTAAACAAGAAGTCTTCAATACCACTATTTTCTGATTTAACTTAGTTTGTATTAAAGAACATCGTTCAGAGCAGATTGAATTTACTGGAACTCATTTCTTGAGAGATTTTCCTCAAATAACTTTTATTTTGGTCAGGAGTCATTGCTCTTTCATAAGTGATCAATCAGGAAAATTGACATTCCTGACACTGACATTATTTTATTTCAGTCACATAATCTGTGATCATGCAGTACTGTAAAGTTTAAATATCATTTGGCACTCCCAGACTGTGCAATTAATATTTAAATTAGCCCGACGTGACTATAGCCAATCCATGCTTGGATCGGCCCATGATGTCAGAATAATGCCAACATCGTCGTGACATCGTGCTAAGTGTACAGCTGAATTTTGATTGAAACCTATATGTAGCATACATCTTGATTTTGAACGATAATGAAAGGTAATTTGATAAATAGAAACAAACATTTAGTCTGATTATATACAAGTTTTATTAAACTTGTTGAGAAAAACAATACAACACAAGATTTATTTTTATGTCCACATGTATGAAATGAATTTCTTACTTGTCTTCTATAGGGGGAGATCACTCCGATGTCACCCTGTTTCAATTTGATGCCTCCTTTATTACAAGCCATCAGATTTTCTACATATTTCACCACTGTTGACACTTCCTGCGGGTTGAAAAATGATGGGCTCCTCTCCTCACGCATATCTTGCCCGATAACACCGTGAAATAACAGGGGAAAACCCCTTTTAGGTAAACCTTCCCAACCACCTGTCAAACATAACAAAACATTATGTATCATTCACAGCACTATTTGCTGGCTTAGAATGCGAAGATTTTAAGTACTACTTATGACCTTATAAGACTGATGCATATTTAAAATCTGCTTCATAAAGCGCTCCTAATGAGGCTTTTTCATAAAAATCAGAACTATATTTAAAATCTGCTTCATAAGGCGCTCCTAATGAGCCTATTTTCATGAAAATCGTCATATTGACCACAATGAAGTTGTAAAAGCTTGTTTTTCCATAAGTAAAGAGTAATGTTAGGATGTGTTTTTCTTGTTTTCTCAAAGTATCGATTTTGTACTTACGACCTTCTCATTCTAAGCCAGCTATTTGTTAATGAAATTCAAATATCCAATATTAATACTGAAGCAAATAAGGGAGATTAAAAAATTTATAGCCAAAAGTTATAGTACAGCAGTCACTACACAGCATTTTCTGACAATACGTTAGTCAACCCTGGATATCAATGAACAAGGGGCAATAACACTATGATGCTTAGACCAATAAACTTGAAAATTGTGTCTTACATTTCTACATACATGTATGTATGGAATAAAAATCATAAAAATCCATGACTATGTCTGGCCAACTTATTTGGTGGTTACAGAGAAACACTCTTAACTAGTGATCCACTGTGTGAAGTTTGTTGAAATCTCTTTAAAATTTCTAATAAGAACTGACCAGCCTGCAAAAGCTCTCCTTAACCATGTACCTAGATCAAATGCAAAAACTATTTGACGAGATATGATCCAGGACCCCAGTAAGCATCTGAAAGCCTCCGATCAAATCTTATTTCCGTAGTACTAGTATATTATTGGTATGGATAATTTTATAAAAATATTATAAACTTACGTGAAATAAAATGTGTTTATATTTATTTAAAATTCTGTGTCCTATGACCTCCCATTCAACTTTGTTGGAGTAATTTCATTTAAGCCTAGGTCATACTAGACATTTTTGCCACAGCAATGTACTCTCAGTCAGAATTGAAACAAGAAGCAGTTACTGACAGCCATATCCCCCGCCGAAGGAAAAATTGAGGTAAACAACAAATATTATCACGAAAGCTTCATAAAGATGACCACTACAGTTGAATTGTTGTTGGTGATGCAAGATTATATAGTGTACATACATGAAGAATGCACACAGAAGTTAATTAATATGTAAAAAAAAACAAAGGGCCATAATTCTTTCAAAAATGGCCGAAATGAAAAACCCTGACTATATCCGCTAGTGCACCTCAAAACTGTACTTCTGTTAAAGTTTTGACAAAATTCCATGAGAAATAGGTAAAAAATTAACAAAGGACATTAACTCTGTCAAAAATGGTCGAATAAAAAAATCCTGACAATATGCGCTGGGGGACATCATAGCAGTTATTCTGTGAAAGTTTTGTCGAATTCCCTTAAGAAATGTAGGAGGAGTTGCACACAGAAGACTTTATATGTAAAAAACAACAAAGGGCAATAACTGTGTCAAAAATGGTCGAACAAAAAAATCCTGACAATATGCGCTGGGGGACCTCATAGCAGTTATTCTGTGTAAGTTTTGTCAAATTCCCATAAGAAATGTAGGAGGAGTTGCACACAGAAGAATTTATATGTAAACAAGAGGGTCCAAAGTGCCCTGGGTCGGCCTGTTTGGCCTAGTGACCTAGATTTTGGCCCAAATGACACAGTATCTAACTTGACCTAGATTTTATAGACATAAACATTGTGACCAAGTTTCATAAAGATAGAGTCAAAATAGTGACCTTGTGTGTTCACAAGATTTTTCAATGATTTGGCCTCGTGACCTATTTATTGACTCCAGATGACCCAATATCGAACTTGACCTAAATTTTATAATGATGATCATTGTGATCAAGTTTCATAAAGATAAGGTCAAAATTGTGACCTCTAGTGTGTTCACAAGCTTTTTCAATGATTTGGCCTCGTGACCTAGTTTTTGACTCCGGATGACCTAATATCGAACTTGACCAAAATTTTATAGTGATGATCAGTGTGATCAAGTTTCATAAAGATTAGGCTCAAATTGTGACCTCTAGTGTGTTCACAAGCTTTTTCAATGATTTGGCCTTCAAAGGCTTGTGACCTAGTTTTTGACCCCGGATGACCCAATATCAAACTTGACGTAGATTTTATAGAGATGATCATTGTGATCAATTTTCATAAAGATTAGTCTCAAATTGTGACCTCTAGTGTGTTCACAAGCTTTTTCAATGATTTCCCCTTGTGACCTAGTTTTTGACCCCAGATGACCCAATATCAAACTTGACCTAGATTTTATAGAGATGATCATTGTGATCAATTTTCATAAAGATTAGTCACAAATTGTGACCTCTAATGTGTTCACAAGGTTTTCATTTGATTTGACCAAGTGACCTAGTTTTTGACCCCAGATGACCCAATATCGAACTTGACCTAGATTTTATGGAGATGATCATTGTGATCAATTTTCATAAAGATCAGGCTAAATTTGTGACCTCTAGTGTGTTCACAAGCAATTGTGAACGGACGGACGACGGACGGACGGACGACGGACGAAGAGCGATCACAAAAGCTCACCTTGTCACTTTGTGACAGGTGAGCTAAAAACAACAAAGGGCAATAACTCTGTCAAAAATGGTCGAATAAAAAAATCCTGACAATATGCGCTGGGGGACATCATAGCAGTTATTCTGTGAAAGTTTCGTCAAATTCCCTTAAGAAATGTAGGAGGAGTTGCACACAGAAGAATTTATATGTAAAAACAACAAAGGGCAATAACTCTGTCAAAAATGGTCGAATAAAAAAATCCTGACAATATGCGCTGGCGGACATCATAGCAGTAACTGTAATTCTGTGAAAGTTTTGTCAAATTCCCTTTAAAAATGTAGGAGGAGTTGCACACAGAAGAATTTATATGTAAAAAACAACAAAGGGCAATAACTCTGGTCGAATAAAAAAATCCTGACAATATGCGCTGGGGACATCATAGCAGTTATTCTGTGAAAAATTTGTCAAATTCCCTTAAGAAATGTAGGAGGAGTTGCACACAGAAGAAGTTCAAACGGACGGACGGACAGACGGAATGACGCCTACCATTACCATATCCCCTTCGCCTTCGGAGGGGGATAATAAATGAGCATCTGGAGGCATAGGGAACAGGAATTAAGCAAACTTTATAATGACTTCCCTGAAGCTTCACCAAGACCACTAGGACCCTTTTCCAGATGCCTTCTGATGATCAAATATAACCAGTAAATCAGGAGTACACCGCCCAGCAAAAATGCTCAGTGTGACGTAGGCTTTACTCCAAGATACTTACACAGTTTTTCCCTCTCCATCCTGTCAGCACAGGGTATAAGTTCCGAGTCATAGAATATCTCGTTAGGTAGTTTCAATATGGCCGGATGAGATCTATAATTGTTGAGTAGTTTTGTAATGACCCTCACATCGTAACGTTTATGGCCACCATCAAGTTCTGTAGGCTTGTACATGTTGCATGTGTCCATGTACCGCTCCAGTATGGATAAATCTAGAAATACAACAAGAATTGAGTAAAACCTCCCGCAAAGACCACTTCAAAAATAAGACCACCTCAATAATAAGGCCACCTCAATAATAAGACCACCTCAACAATAGGACCACATCAACAATAAGACCACCTCAACAATAAGAACACCTCAAAATTCAGACAACAACTATCAGGTTAAATTTTCCTGTATTATTCTCAATAATACTAATTAATGTATTCTAATGTGTATACATTCCAAAGAGCTACATTTTAGTTTTAACTTTTTAACCTGCATTAAAGGCTACATGCAAAGAAAGACCAATATAATGAAATCTGTCAGCAAAGACCAACTCCAATCAGACCAATTTCAATATTTAACCTGTTAAAAGAGACCACCTGTCAGCAAAGATAATTTTATTTCTGTCAAGGGAAGTCTCTAACAAACACCAACCTTTTCATGTTTGATAGACCGTCACTTTGTGGTGTCCCATCCAGTGCACGTGAAATTCCCACAACATGAAGACAGGTTTGACAGTATTAGCATCGAAGATATTAATTTAATGATCGATTACCATAAGATACTTACCCAAACCATATTTGATAGCCAACGGAGATCTTAGTATCGGTCCTAATTGTTTCGGGTCACCAGCAATTACAACTTGACCGCCAGTTTTTAAAACAGACTTTAAGTCCATAATTCCTGCCACGGGTATCAAGGCCTCAGGTTCTGGTGCATGTCCAGCCTCATCCAGGAACACATGACTAAAATGTCCCGCCGGAAATCTAGCAGACACCAGTCTGAAATACAGAGCATGACACCGGTTATAGGGACTTTAAAGGGTCTAGCAACAAGTAAGCAGAGAGCAGACACCAGTCTGAAATACAGAGCATGGTACTGGTTATAGGGACTTTAAAGGGTCTAGCAACGAGTAAGCAGAGAGCAGACACCAGTCTGAAATACAGAGCATGGTACTGGTTATAGGGACTTTAAAGGGTCTAGCAACAAGTAGGTAGATGACCAAAATTGTATACAGTATTTAACATGAACAACAGCCTGTGCTAGCTATCAATAGTGCTAAACTCATAATGCTACTGAATGCCAAGCATAGCCTTTATTTGCCAGTTAGATTTCTGCTGAAACATAACAGGCATATGATCGCCACATTGCTATTTGAGCCCAATAACCACTGAGCTACAGGGCTATAGACTATCTAAATAGTAGAATGGCTGAGATCTTACTCATAAATATTTTGAAACTGAAACTAAAATTTGTGGAATAAGAATTTACTAGGGTTTCTTTCAAATGGAATTGAAACAAATGAAATGTTGCCTATATATTTTGGAGGTATCCACAGTTCATATATGGGTATGCCAATTTTTCATTGAAATGGATAACTTTTACAACAACCTGAGAGTAAAAACTGCATTACACATTTTGCAGTTTAAGACTGAGCCCATACATTTGAACACTAAGTCATAGTTTTTGCCTGAAACCAACACAACTAATCCATGCAGTAAAATATCAAGTGGTGCGGGTAGTGCTCTTTCTCTGCTTGATTGTCAAACATATCTAGTGAAAACGGTCAAAGAATAAGATACTTATGGTTGTTTTTAACTTTTTGCCGACATATTTTTACTTGCAGACTTAGCCAAAAAGTCATGTGGTATGTCCACCTTTATTCTAATGGTACAAACAGAATAATAAAACTTTTAGCAACTGATTAGTGTAAGAATTGCATACAAACAAAGTTACAGCAGTGAAAATTACCAAGCAATGAGTTAAGACATTTACAAACAAAAATACTGGTAAACATTTAAAACAATTCTGCTTGCCAAATTTCGAAGTGGCTGCTAAAGACAAGTGGTTGCATAACAGAGAGCCACTCTGGAGAGATGGTATAGTATTCTATTCACAATAAATCGAATAGTCAACAGACAGACCAAAATACATTTTTTTTTACATTTTTGCAATGTTTTAATATGAACAATGAATGAATATGGTCCAACAAACTTGCAGATTTGTAACTTGTCAGTCAATTAAAATGTGCTTATTCTATATTATGATTAATCATGAAAAGATTGTTATGTCATACACAAAGAGTATGTTACATGCATAAGAACAAACTTAACAATATTCTTATTTCTTACATAATCATGGTTTTAGTAAGAACATTTTCTGTCAACAAAACAGTTACCAGCAAGCATGAAATAGAACTCAATACAATACTTGCTACACCAAGTACTGTAAAATCAATAATTTTTGTGGGTGATAAATTTTTTTGGATTTCCTGGTTTGCCTTTAACCACCGAATCAAAACCCACCAAATAGTCCGGCAGAACTTGCAACGGACCGTGCAATATCTTCTATACAAAATGTTTTTGCATTTTCTTGTTCTCTGGACCATACCATAACAGAATCCGAGTGATGCCACATTGTCATCATTGAGCAATTCTCAGAATGAGGCCCCAAAGGGGGTATATGCATTCTCATGAATTAATCAGTATAAATACATTATTATTTTTATCAAATGTGCAGATGAACATGCTAAATGTTCTTCATATTATGCCAAACAATGTGTTTATTCAATTCATAAACATATGTAGTAGTAAATTGTGAAAATGAGGCCCACTCATGGTTTAGACCTAAAACGAGGCCCGTTATTAGGCAAACAAGTGGTTTAAATTTGTAAATGATGCATGTTAAACAAATGTTTCATTATATCTAGTATTCGAATTGAATACAGAGATATTGGTTAGTACAAACATAGCTTAATATTAAATTAATTTACTTGAGGCCCTGCCATCACTTAGCAAATGTGGCTCCATAGGGGAATATTAGTTTTTTTTTATCAATATAGTTAGCTTAAACACATATAATCTATAACGTACAATCAAACGTAACGCAAAACACCTTAAATGTAGTTTGTGTTGCAAAATACCCTAAATGTTGTTTATATTTTGCTGAATAATGTGTTTATTCAATTTATAAACATTTGTAATAGTAAATTGTGAAATCGAGGCCCGTCTCGTGGTTTACACCTAAATCGAGACCAGTCCTTTTATTAGCTAAACGAATGAATTAAATTAGTAAATGAGGCATGCTCATACATTTTTATATTTGAATATATTTTATACTCGTTATTATGTAAAGTAATTCACTTAACCTTACAGATTGCAACTTAACCCCCCCATAACTATTAATGTTAAAAAGTGTTATTTGAATAGCCATGCACTAAATTTTGAAAAAGACAAATGAGACAATGAGGGGGCGCGTCTATGATAAACAATGAAAAGAGACAATTATGCACTGACCATGTTCAATTCAACATTTTATTATATGAAATATGAGACTTACTTAATAATAAAAGTTAATAATCTATATTCACATAAACAACTAAATTATAGATTGGAAATGAAATGATCAATTGAGGCCCGTATTGTGTCGTGAAACTCTTAATGTTTTCTTTTACATAAAATGTTATACCTTGTTATTACCACTTAGAACTAGGTACATGTACTTTGAGATACCCGTAATTCACCTATCAATATGTCTAAAAGGGTTTCCGAACGGGGAATGGTGCAGAATGATCCTGGCTCCCCAGAAACAGACTTCAGTCTGATTTTCGAATTAAACCACAAACGATGACCGATATGCAACCCACACTATTTCATGAAACGAGCATCTCCAATGTTTAAGTTTTAAGTTTATTTTATTTGATATAACGCCTATTTTTATACATAAATATATATTCAATGGCGTTGTACAACATAATGTAACATTTTACAACAATAACATATATATAAAGGTATTAAAATAAATACTATCGGCAATAATAAAATTTAAAAAAAAGCTGATCATAAAATACAATTCATTTGACAGAATTAAATAATGATGTAAAAGCGATTCAATTAAAAAGCATATCATCACAGTAATAAACGAGTTACATGCATCAGTGTGCAATATTTATAAAATGCTTAAAACAATTCATGAGGATTCAGTCCAAATATTTGGCTTTAGGGTGTGGAAACTATTAAAAGGTGCTTTCAAGAACATACAGACATTTCAAACCGATTGAGTTCTCGCCAAAATGTTGAACATCCCAATGAAGTATTCGCCGCCATCAGGTTTAGCCATTTCAATTCAATATAAATGGTGATACCCGGTATGGTATAGTCAAACTCTATTAGGTACATATCAGGAGCGACTGAGGTATTTCTGGTCCCTTATGTGTAAATGCGACTACGAAGTAGAGTCATTCAATGACATGGGCAACTTTTCATTAAATAGTTAAACTATCCAATGCCCAAACGTGTACTCACTACCACCATTTATTGTAATGCGAAGCTGAACATGGTGCTTGCTCGTTAAGATTCTCCATCAGCGAGTTATGGCAACTATGATTATGACGTACTAACTTTACTAGTAACCTTATAAATCTACACCGTCCCCATATGATACTCTTCATCACATAGTATTGCAATTCTTGTATACCAAAAAGGCATGCAATTGCAATACATACTTGGTGGTGGTGAACAGTTCATAGTGGTGTTGTGTACTCAATAACGCCAGGAATAAAATAGCCTGGTGCTCACTGGTGGTCAGTAATTTAAATGTTTATATTTCGGGGTAAGCTTTAGTTTTATGACATGGAACGGTTGGTGGTAGATTACTCGTAGTTTGTGCCTCTTAGAGCCTGAAACAGCAGTACGTAGGGTGTGGAGTAACCTATGTGGTTTTTAATAGATTATTTTGGTGTGGTTTGTATTCTATCTGGCTTGGAATTGCGTGAATAGATGATGCACAGTCTGATTGTTCTACCGGATACTTGTTAATGCCGTTCTTATAAAGCTCTGAGAAGCTGTAAGAAACCCAAAGCGATCGGAATCACATTAGGCAGTGGCCATTTATACATATAGAGCCAGTAATGATTAGTTTGGTAGGGGTTATATCCCGCAAAGTGAGACAAATGCCTGTAGTCAAGGATTATATGAATACCACTTTCAGAATGGAAAGGCTGTATGTGGTGGTGATAGAAACACTAGTCAGAAGATAAAAACCACTGGTATTGATGTCAGAGTAGCATTTATGAAGCGGTTCATACAAAATGATACTTCATGTGCAGTTAGATAACACGTGTCTGAAATTTTCAATGGGGTCATGTGTTTAGCTGAAGGACAGCAGGTGGAAGAGAGAGTGGTGTGATACAAAGTAACCGGTCGCGCTGCCCTAGCTCTTTCCGAAGAGACACATTGGTTATTTAACATGCCCCGGTGTATAGCATCGAAAAACGCGAGACTATCTCTGGGTTGCCAACCAGTTCATCTCTAGTTGGGTGGGAAACACAGAAAAGCGTTATTCACAGTTGAAGTTACACTTACAAAGGTCTCAAAGTTATGGAATACCATATTTATCAGTGTAATGGAGGTCATCAATAATCATCGACGTTACTGAATTCATTTGAATACTAGTAGTTTATTCCAAACGTGAGTAATAAACTAATCGCCATGTTCCTAGTACATCCTTTATTTATAGTTTTTTTACTCTAGCAGGGCCTCATTTCCTCAATTTATTACAGGTATTTCAACATTTAATACCCATATATTTCATTCCCACTTTCATAACTTCAAGCTATCCCATGTACGAAAGTGGTTCATGACCAATTGATTTTTATACAATAATATATATTTTCTTCAATTTTTCATTTACCCTTATTAGGGCCTTAATGTCATTAACTAAAGCATTACACCAGCTAATCAAAACTGTTGTACATTTGTAGTTATCTATGTCTTTAATTTTGTGTTATTCGCAAATGTCATATGTGTTTAACACGTATATGCATACTTACCTAATTATTAGTCTGTGTAGGCCTACTGCTGGGACACATATTAGGTGTCGACCACAAGCGGGGCCTCAATTCAACAATTTACTATAATTAAGGTATATTATATGCAACGCAATACTTAACACAACATGAACTACATTTCAAATGGTTTGCGTTACATTTGATTGAATATAATAAATTATATGTGTTTAAGTTGATTATTTTGATAAAAAACCTAATGTATCTGTATTCATATACCACCTTTGGGGCCTCATTTGCCAACTGATGACAGGACCTCACGTAAATTTATTTAATATTTAGCTGTGTTTGTACTAACCAATGTCACTGAATTCAATTTGAATAATAGATATAATGAAACATTTGTTTAACATGCATCATTTACTAATATAATCCATTTGTTTCTCTAATAACGGGCCTCGTTGTAAGTGTAAACCACGAGTGGGGCCTCATTTTCACAATTTACTATTACATATGTTTATAAATTGAATAAACACATTATTTTGCATAATATAAACATCAGTTCGAGTGTTTTTTCTGTACATTTGATAAAATAATGATGTATTTATACTGATTAATTCATGAAAATGCATATACCCCCTTTGGGGCCTCATTCTGAGAATTGCTCAATGATGACAAGGTGGCATCACTCGGATTCTGTTATGGTATGGTCCAGAGAACAAGAAAATGTAAAAACATTTTGTATAGAAGACATTGCACGGTTACCGCAAAATATGCTTTTTATCTGCCGGACTAAAACAATAATTTTGAAATGCAAAATCCACAAATAAACGTCCAATAGAAATGGTATTTTTTACTAAAACCACACAATTTTGTCACATTGGAATTAAATGATTTTACAGCACATGTTTTAAATGATGTTTTCTCAATCAAGTCATACCAAGTCCGCTTGTCCTAGAATAGGAAAATGCAAGGGAAAAACGCAATAACAATGGTCAAGGATTTTGAACTATGGTAATACCTTTGCAATATAAATGTATTGTATGTAAAGTTAATTTCAATACTCAAATTATGGCTCCTAGGGCTTGAACAAAATTTGAATATCCTTGGTAGAGTACCTCTATATCATGCACAGAAACCAAACTGGAAATAGCCTCACAATTTTGACGAACGTTTACAATCTTTTTTTTAAGCTCCTACAAGCAACATAATATGTGTTACGGACCAGAACCATATTTAGAAACACCAATGACCAATCAGTTATCGTTCATGTGACAACCTTCAATCAGTGAAAATTAAAAATGAGCTTCAGGGGGCATTGAGAAGAGGGATTTCACAAATATTCTATTGACTTCTCCAAAACTTCTCCCAGTCTATGATGACCCTTTTCCCAATGCCTTCCACTGCTCATGTATAACATCGGGAGTACATTTCTAATGCAAAAATGCTCAATAGGACCTAGTCTTAAGGAGATATAATTCAAAGAATGCATACTTCATGAAACACAACAAATGAGACAAAAAACTAGTGCAAATAGTTCCTAGCAGCAACAAAAGTACCTACACATGCTAATTCTTGCCAAGTTTTATGACCAAAATTGCATTCTGTCAATAAATCAAACACAGCATGCTGATTGACTTAGGTTATTGCCATCTCAAAGCTAAATACCTACAAATCAATAAAACCAAACACACATACCTTCCAGAGGTGACTAACGTTGTTATGATGATGCGATACTTTGACAAGTCTTTCTTGCAGGGAAAGTAATTGTGACGTGTATCTCGGTCAAAGTTACATATACACTGAAACAAAGCAAATAAGAAATCCGAGGTAAATCCAAATACATAACATACAGAATATCAAACAAAGGCCCATAACTCTTTTGAACTTTAATTAAGCTTCCTGCTGAATCATAATGGTTTCCTGACGGGCTTACAAGTTTTGTTGTTAGCTCAACAAAATTTGTTGTTAGCTCAACAAAATATTTCCAGTAGCCCCCAAGCGCCGGGCAATGAATTTATCGGACACTGTTTATACCAACTACTTAACATTTTCAAAACATTTTTTTTCATTTCAGGAGCTGATTTGTTGAAACTCTTGTAGTTTTTTTCTGGCATTCCTAATTTTCTTATTATCTTGAAGAGATCTATAATAAATATGCGAAAAATTCATCTGCTATAAAGCCTTTATAGCAATACAGTCAGGTTTCACACAAAGACACCCAATATACTAACATAGTCCGATCTCCATAAGACACCAACTATACTAACATATTCAAATACCGACAACCTTTTATTTGATAAATGTTATAAAACCCTCTTTGTATCAATTGAGTATAATGAAGTTTAAAAGAAATCAAGACAAACACCCGTCAATTTTCAACGTTTCTACTTTAATCAGTCTTCTACAGTGAATTGTTACAAAGCAATTAATATACTGACACATTCATAACAACAATATAACTCTTGGAAACTTACAGCATCGTTGAATCAAAACCCAGTGATTTTTTTCCCTTCTTTAGAGTATTAGAAGGGTCTGTTAAACCAACCCTTTCCCAATTGCAAAAGGCTATAATAAACCCAAAATTGAATGGCGAATTTCCTTATTTTCAAAATTGGACATAAAATGAGAAAGTTATGGACATTTAAGTATAGAAGTCTAAAGAAACCAGTAAACAGGCATATTCAATCTTTTTTCCATTTCATTTGGCTCTGCTTGACTATGAAATTTCACAAATACCAAATATTTCCAATCTGATCGGACCTGGACCAATTCTCCCAAAACAGGAAAAAAATCACTGAAACCTGACAAGTTTTATACCTACCTTGATATCTTCAGGAACAGATCCCCAGGATCTTGATGCTGCGTTTATACGTAGAATCTCATTCTTAGGTATATGTTGTAATACTCTCTTGGCAATCAGATCAGCTGCGCTGTTTGATGGTGTACAGGCAAGTATACATGTAGACTGGGAACTTTTCCATACCTGAATCAAACATATAAATATACATGCATGAGGGGTGATCTATAATTTCCTGTATAAGGGATGATCTAAAATTTCATGTAAAAGGGATGATCTAAAATTTCATGTAGGAGGGATGATCTTAACATTCATGCATGAGGGGTGATCTAAAAGTTCAAGCATGAGGGGTGATCTAAAATTTCACGCATGAGGGGTGATCTAAAATTTCATGCATGAGGGATGATCTTAACATTCAAGCATGAGGGGTGATCTAAAAGTTCAAGCATGAGGGCTGATCTAAAATTTCATGAACGAGGGATGATCTAAAAGTTCATGCATTAGGGATGATCTAAAACTTCATGTTCATGCATGAGAGGTGATCTAAAAATTCTAAAGCTAGGCAATGCTGGCATTTCTGTGTGACTATGTATTTACCTGTTTGATGGCTTCTACAATGGTGACAGTTTTACCCGTGCCAGGAGGTCCAAATATGATATAAGGGGCAGGTTTAGACGTTCCAGCAACTATATGTTGTACTGCACATTTCTGTTCTGTATTCGCTTCCAAACTTCTGTTGTATAAACTGAAACGATTAATAATATATATTATATAATATAAAGTCTCCCTTAATGCGTCATTTCAAATATGCAAGTTTAAAACTGAATGACCACTTGATACGACAGTCATTCACAGTCAAGTGTGAAAAATATGTATCTAAAGTCTGGAGTTCTACCAAGGCATAATTTTCAATCCTGAGTGCTTTGCGACTGTTCACACTCCTGACTTTGAAAGCAGACCTTTTTATAAAATAATTTTTCAGAGGGTTAAAAAATCATATTGGAATGGCGACTTTTTGCCTGGGCAGGAAGGGGAGAGGGAGAGACATGTTATACTGACTGTTTTCCTGAATTATCGTTATTTGTTCGATTTATCTACACTAGAGCGGTACATGGACACTTGCAACTTGTACAATCGATAAAATATGTAAAGTCATACTTTTAATGGGTGGGGACCAATTTGATTTTTCTTGGGACCAATTTTGAATTTTTTGGGCCATTGGCCTGATTGGCCCCTATCAGGGCTAGCCCTGAATGTAATCTTACCTTACATCCGGTACTTGTTTAGATGGTTCTACTAATGTTGTAGGGAACAGTAAATCATCCAGACTTAGTTCAGATGCTAGCTCACATGCTCTGTGTTGTAGCATGGTTGGAAGACGATTGAACACAAATCTGACACTAAATTTCTGCTTGTCAATGAAGGCATCTCGGAATCTAAATATCATAACACAACAATCTAACTTCAGTCAAGTCTCGGTATAACGACACCTGACCCCGATCTCTGGAAACATCTCAATTTGAGTTAAATCTCATCTCAAATATTGCCATGTGTATTTTAGTTAATTTTCACAGGAGACTGGATACATAATTGGCATCACACAACAGAAAACATTGTTCTGAATTTATTACAGCAAAATATAAAGAGTTTGAATCTCAAATGCAGACTTTGATTTTCACAAAATCTAAATTTGAGATGAGATTTCTTCTTGAGATGTTTCGAGAGATCAGGGGCCAGGCCTTGATCACCAAAAGCGTCTTGAGAAGAAATCTCATCTCAAATTTACGAAATCTGATGTACCAGCATTTGAAGTCTAGCCTTGCATGGGAATTAACATTAAGACACATGCCAATATTTGAGATGAGAACTGGCTCAGATTGAGATGCTTTGGGAGATCTGGGCCAGATCTAATTTTACATCATAGTTCAATAAGGCCTTGAATTTTCATAGTAAATCATTTTGACCACATTCTACCAACATTAGTAAAAATTGTAACCTCAAAGAGAAAAAACAAAGACATATACAACTAGAAATGTGTCCATGGGACACGGGCGCCCCCCATTGTGGTATAAAAGGTAGTTAAAATAACCTAGGGCCGAAACTCTGGTAAATATTGATGCAGCAAATATTCCATCCTATACACTCATCTAAACATTGAGATTGTTAATCTACGAGTTTGAAGAAATTTCACTGGACGGTTTGCGCGGAAATCAACATACAAAATTTGTGTTACGTATGTACAGACACACATACAGACAGACGGACAGTTGCAATGCTATATGCCCCCACTTATAAATAAGTGAGGGGGGGGGGCACAATGATCTCCACTAGACAGCAAACAAACAAACAAGGAAGAACAGGTGGGCAGAAGATGACATTTCACTGGTCCCAATATATGAACGTGGAATACATCATCAACATTTTGATATCAAACATATTCAGCGATGATGGTGGTAACCTAGACATTATGTTATCTGAATCTTTATTCAAACAAACCTCTGATCGAAGCCAAGAGCAACTTCGGTCTGTAGAACTTCATGTACATAGCCTTGGTATTCTTTTTGATCGACTGAATGACCTTCAGCATCCAGTACAGTAACAAACAGCCAGTCACCACGTAATACAGAGGGCCTGTTCTCCGCCAACCCAGGTACCTGAAACAAAGTGATAAATAATAAAAAAATTGAAATATTTAATCACTAGAAGGGTTTTTAACACATATATCAAAACATCTTTTTCACAAAGGGCCATTACTCATAACTAAAGGGCAATTATCATACGATCTAGAATTCCTTACAAAATATACCCATCTAGGCTAGATACCAATAATTCTTGTAAAGTCTCATTAAAATCCAATCAAGGTAAAAGAGAGCAAGCACAGACAGCAGCACAATAAAGTTGTATCTACCATTTGACCAACCTGTTACATACATGTACAACATTACTGTGCTAAAAATTTTGTTAGTCAGAGAGCTTGACGAAAATCTGGGTTAAAGTGAAATTTGATTACTTAAAAGTTAACTTAACATTTTTCTAGGGCTCTTTTCAGATTTAAGCCGCTCAAGCAACCGTTGACATTTTAACTTTTTAGTACCTCAAGTAGAAGAAGTCTAGAATTGGATGTGTAAACTGTCATGGAAATGTTCTCCATATCGTACTTTCGAATGTCCACCTCCATCTGTACCTCCTCAAAGTATAACAGTGAATGGAATCTCTCTCGGTACGTCTTCATACATAATTCTCCATCTAATACTGATCTGTAGTCAAACAATTCGTAAATAATTGAATTATTGAAAGGAAACCATTAGGTCTACTAACCGACAGACCAACTGACAGACCAACTGACTGACCAACCATAACAAGAGCCATCAGTGACGGGTGATGCTCCCCGTGGGATGTTTGTCACAGAAAAAATACTCCAGAATATGCAAAAGAGAGTTATGGTTCTTAGCCATTGAACTTTCCCTCAATGAGATCTATTTACCTATGAAGTTTCAAATTGATATCTAATACTGTTTGAGTTTGGCATAGACAGGAATTAGGTATGAAAAATTACAAAGGGGAATAACTAAAAAATACGTAATGAAGAGTTATGGTTCTTGTGCACTCCACTGCCATTCGATGGGATATATTCACCTATGAAGTTTCAAATTGATATCTCAAATACTGTTGGAGTTATGGCCCGGACAAGAATTAAGTATGAATAAAGTATAAAAAAAACAAAGGGCAATAACTCCAAAAACAGGTTATGTAGAGTTGTGGTTCTTGAGCACTGCACTTCTACTCATTGAGATCTATCCATCTATGAAGTTTCATGATGATACCTCACATACTTTTTGAGATAGGCTCCGGACAAAAATATTCGGACGGACCGACGGAACTACGGACGGACAAAGCGGCAACTATATGCTTCCCCGAATTTTCTGGGAGCATAACAAGCAATATACCCCCTCATCAACGATAGCGGGCATAATTATCATTTAATAGAACCCTAACATTTTCACTAATGTTTATAAATATCCAATATTTACAGAATAAATAAAGCCTCCTGGCAAATCATAACCTTCCTTGAAAATATTAGGTCATCCTTGAAACACAGTTTGGCACAAAAATGACCTCTCCAAGAAATCCACAAAATTATTATTAGTAGTATTACCAGGGGTTCTACTATGGCATAATTTCCTATCCTGAAAACAAGTCGCAAATCTGATTTGGGTGCCATAAGGACACATCGCAACACCTTAACAAGGCTTCAAACATAGCTTTATTGTTAAAATTTGGTTTATGGAGCTTCAAATGACCATAACTTTTGCCAATTTTTTAAAATATTTTCACCAGAATTTTAGGACCCCTGTATTACTGATAGAACAATATCTTACTTCAATATTTCCATGCTGTTCTTTTCATCTTCAGTAAGACCATGTGTATCCACCAGACCACGGTTGATCATCTTACGTATGTTAGGAGGGACAGGAAACCCAGCAAGCTGTACCTGACGTTCCAAGTTATCTCCAGATTTGCTAAATAAATAATAGAAGTTTGTAAAACATGTATGCCCCTATGGCAGTCAAATAGTTTGACTTAAATATGGATATTGAGGTCAGTAGATCAAAGGTCACAGTGATCTGGATCTTTGATCTACTGACCTCAAAATCAATAGGGGTCATCAACTGTTGCCGACCAACATCCATGTAAAGTTTAAAGATCCTAGTGCAAAGCATTCATGAGTTATTGAACCGAAACCATTTGGTCTACTGACCAGCCCACAGACATGTTGACAGACAGACATGAGCAAAGCAATATATCCCCTCATCAAAGATGGGGGGGGGGGAGGCATAACTAGATAAGTTAATCAGGGGTTTGATAGTGGTGATACATGGCTTTGACAACGTAAGGTGTTTGTGATTGTAAACAAGTATGCCAAGTTTGAAAGCATTGTTTTGATGGACTTCAAAAATATACACAAGCCAAGTTCAAAATATGGCATTTTCAATGCCTTCAATGGTCAAAACCTTCTGCCCATTACCATGACTGCATGCGAGAGCTATTTTAAAAAGTTGCATTATATACACATGGTTTGAACTTATAAATCTGGCAATCAAGTATGCTTTAAATAATGAATAATTTCTATTAAATATTCTGAAACTAAACAGAACTTTTTAAAAATCTTATATAAACCCTCACCCTGTTTAAACCCACAACCCCAATGATGACAGGACCTAGCACTAAAGTGTCTGCGTGGTAAATAAGTAGTTAAAAATTATCAGAGATAAACAGAACTTATCTTATATTTTTAATATGTATAGTTTACCTAGGCAGTTTATATCCAGGTACGGCAAATCTAGTGTTACCTCGAGACCTGTTCACCCTGGGTGGTCTTACGTAGCTACGTTTCGGTTTCATCTCGTCTATCTCGCTATTAGAACACTTACAATGTAGATATCTGAGTATATAACCGCTAAGGTTAGACTCCTCCTGATGTTGTACAAAGTGGAACATAACCGGACAGTGATAACTGCCTACATGTGTCGCTTGTACAGTCACTTGTACCTTGTATACTTCACCTTTAAATATATACACCTAAATATTTAACTAACTTCTCAATCTGAACGGTCATTTTGATACTTGAATTATGCCATTATAATTATCATCTAGTTATACTTTTGATGCAATTTAAGTTAAAGTGTATAGAGCTATATTCTAACAGTCATTTCATGTCAAAATAATTACTTGCATCGTTTTTAGTATGCTACTAGACTACCTTAATTGCAAATTAAAACATTGGATGGGTTCCATGTACTTTGATTCAATCATTGAAAAAAAGATGATTTTTATAATTTCATAGGGTGTTCTAGAATACTTTCGTATGAAAATGGACAGTTTGCATGTCCAATAAATCACAGAGAAAATTTCTGTTAAAACTGAAGCGAAAAATGATCTAATGAATATAAAAGCATAATTGTTTTTCAGTTTTTGAAACTTTTTTAAAAATTATCGTCCGATATAGCTCTATACACTTTAACAAACGACATTGCACTACTGTTAACCAATTTACTTTCTCCAATCCTAACTTTCGTGTTTTGCTGATCGTCGGCAAGTTTTCACGATTTTAAGTCTTCCGCAATGTCCATATCAGTGATTTGAACACATTTGCGACAACTTAATTTTTGCAACATTTTACCAGTTGCGATCTCCGCGAAATGAAATCAGGCGAAATAATTTCTTGGTTTACAGTAAACAAAGTGTACTGACCTGGGAGTATCCTAGCTGACTGGATACCATCAGTAACTTTCTTACTGTCCCTCAGTGTAAATACACGTACCTTCTTCATCATCTCACAGTGAACAAGTTCTACCATTGTTTTACCTTTATTCTGGATTGAAATCTCCACTTTCTACAAATAGTAATAAAATTCATGACATAATCAAAATGGCCACTTGAGATATGAACTATTGGAAGAATGTAGGCACTACATAGAAACATCAAGTATTATGCAGGTTTTTTTACTAAATATAGTTAAGCCATTTACTGCATCACGTAGCCCTAATTGCATCTCAATCTGAGCTAAATCTCATCTCAAACTTCCCCATGCGTCTTCATAATACTTTCCACAGAAGGCTGAACTCAAACTTGGCATCACAGAACAGAAATGTATTTTTTTATTATTCTCAGTTTACTGCAGTAAATTATCATGAGTTCGAACATCAGATTGGACAAAAATTCAGACACTGCTTAGAGTGAAATCTCAATTTGAGATGAGTTTTCTACCTGAGATGCTACGGCAGATCAGAGCCAGTTTGTTTATTAATTCTCACCTTCATTTCTTGTTCACCAACATTGATACTATACGTTCCAGCACTCTCCTCTACGTTAGCAGTGATTGTAATTGTCGGTAGATCAGCTATCAGCTTCTCCCTAAAAACAAACCCATTCATAGTATAGCTTGATAAATTTTACGTGATAATTTCACTATCTTATAAGTTAATTTCGGATTTTGTCTTATAAAGCTTGTTAGATTTCAGCATTTTGCATATCTGACACTGACATTATTAAGCATATACAACTCACAACTATCAAACACAAGGTTTTATATATATAATTATGGTGTCTGGTTCATTTAATTAATTTGTTCTGCTCTGCATCCTATACAGTACTAACTTACTACACCTGAAAGAACTGTTGTTAAATTTTCTTTGAAGGAAATGTTGATAACCTAATAGGGCCAGGAATCGGACCCTGACCACCAGGCTACAAATCCAGCATGTGTGGGGAGCGGTGGCCTAGAGGTAGGGCGCATGCTTCGAGATCGAGAGGTCCCGGGTTCATTCCCCTCTGGACCACTGATTAATTTTTTCTGAGCAAGACCCACAGCTCCACTCCACCATGATGTAAAATGGTTCCTGTGAGGGCAGTGTCTATTCCTGGGCGCCGCAGATCGATGTTGGCTGCCACACCACAGGAGAGAAATAGTCTCCCCAGGGAGACATGAGTGTAGGTTTCCATATGTAGCCCAATGACCAGGTGAAGTTGAAATGTCAAAGGGTGCTTGAGCGGCCTAACAGCTAAAAAGAGCCCTAGAAAATTGGTAACTTAACTTTCTTAACTTACCGAAACCACTGGACCTGATAATAATGACTGCGGATACTAAATACTAGCAATGATCAGACACGCTATAAGGTTAAAGGATATCAATATTCTACTCACTTCTTCGACTGTATTAGGCTTACTGATAAGGCAAGTCTATGTCGTTTTCCCGCCAAATGATGTTTGACATCCAGGGTTGAAGTAAGCTTGGACTGACATAGCGTACAATAATAACCTCGCTCTATCATCCCAATATATTTCCACTCTTCAGGATCACCTATACATGACCAAACAACAATAATACTGTAATAAGTTGCTGTAAAATCATTAATTTTCATGGGGAAAAACATTTCGTGAATTTTTAGGTTCACCTTCCCATCGAAATGGTCTTTTTCACTAAAACTATGAAATTTTGTCCGATCGAAATTAACTGATTTTACAGAAGTATATTGTTCATGACAATATTGATGAATTTTGGACACAAAACGTATGTATCCCACAAAAAGTCAAAGAACCTCTAAAAGTAATAAAAATGAAATGACCTGAAATTCCTATCAATATGTGCAACTGGATTTGGTATGAAGTACTGTATTTGTGCGAAGTTTCATTGAAATTGGATCAGTGGTTAAAGAGAGCAAGACCCAGTGAATTATTTGTAAAGACAATTGAATAGTGAAAATAGACCACCACACAAGGATTAAACTAAAAAAACTTTTTAATTAAACTTGTTTTCTAAAGAAAATTTGAAAATAATACCTTGAAAAGTCTGCTCATTAACAACTCTGGGGAGATCAGCTTTTTTAAATGTCATATGTTGATCGACAGCCACCTTGTTGCTTTTCTTCACTACAGATTTTTTAGCACCTTCTGTGTCATTTCTCTTGGGCCCTGCATTCTGATTGGACGCTGCATCCTCAACCTTCTTTGCCGACGACTTTCGTGCCCTGGATTTTCTGGTCCTCTTAGGTGGCAGCACAGGGGACGTGTTAATCACAAGATTATCACTTTCGTCATACTTTGCTATGCCTTGTTTATATGCATTCTGCATTATAACATGCACAAAAGGGATTTTCTCATCTGGCGTGATCTGCTTCTTGTATGTTGTATACTGATTTGAGTAGTAGTTGATGATTTCAGTTTTCTTAAGACCCGCAATTTCAATATTCTCAGTGGACATAAACCTCTTGAAGTCCCAAAATAACTCAGTTTTAGAAGTCATCTTGTATTGGAGTGTTTATTTCATTCAGTGAAGGTAGACTTAAACACTTCAAATCAATCTTAAAACACTGAAAAGAAACAAAAATAAATTTAATTGATTTAAACATCAAAACAGTTCATTGATAAATATCTTAAATAAACATTAACATTTTATACATGTAATCAAATAGACCTATATATTAGCCTTAGGTGAAACTGTGCAATTCTGAATAAATCGACTTCCGGGACTCACATACTTGGTTAAGCTGGCAATCAATACTCAGCTTGGGGCTAGAATCCAGTAAAGGAAATACCAAATATTCATAACTTAAAAGTATTAACAAACAATGGTCCCTAAGTAAACTTAACACAAATCATTATCGAAATATTATGTTTTAAACTTCCTCTTCTTCTTTAGTGGCTCTAGACTGGTTCGAGGCCACTTAACTAACAGTACACTAGTGGTTCCAAACTGGTTCCTGGCGACTTAACTTACAGTACACTAGTGGTTCCAGACTGGTTCCAGGCGACTCAACTTACAGTACAATAGTGGCTCCAGACTGGATCCTGGTCACTTAACTTACAGTACACTAGTGGTTCCAGACTGGTTCCTGGTCACTAAATTTACAGACTAAGTACACTAGTGGTTCCAGACTGGTTCCCGGTCACTTAACTTACAGTACAATAGTGGTTCCAAACTGGTTCGTGGTCAGTTAACTTACAGTACACTAGTGGTTCCAGACTGGTTCTCGGTCACTTAACTTACAGTACAATAGTGGTTCCAAACTGGTTCCTGGTCACTTAACTTACAGTACACTAGTGGTTCTAGACTGGTTCCTGGCGACTTAACTTACAGAACACTAGTGGTTCCAAACTGGTTCCCGGTCACTTAACTTACAGACTGAGTACACTCGTGGTTCCAGACTGGTTCCCGGTCACTTAACTTACAGTACACTAGTGGTTCCAAACTGGAACTTGGACACTTAACTTACAGTACACTAGTGGTTCTGGACTGGTTCCTGGCGACTTAACTTACAGTACACTAGTGGTTCTAGACTGGTTCCTGGTCACTTCACTTACAGTACACTAGTGGTTCTGGACTGGTTCCTGGCGACTTAACTTACAGTACACTAATGGTTCTAGACTGGTTCCTGGCGACTTCACTTACAGTACACTAGTGGTTGCAGACTGGTTCCTGGTCATTTAACGTACAGTACACTAGTGGTTCAAAGCTGGCTCGTGATCAGTTAACTTACAGTAGGCCTACACCTAGTCCAAGCTTCTTAGACGATGATTACTCCATTTCAGTGATTATTCCAATTCATCGTCTAAGACGTTTCTTCTTTAAAACCTAACAGGTGTACGACTCAGATTGAGTCGCGTTCGTTTTATGACAAAACGCATGTTTTCAACAAAATAAACATCGTCTTCCTATGAATTGAACCCTATTCTACCAACGTACACCAAAAAACCAAAATGTATCATAAGAAATACCATCAATTCCGTCGATTGTTTCAACCCTATGGATTTCACAGTTTCTGTTGCAAATTGCCATTATTTGAAAAGCAATAATAACAAAAGTGTTCCGAAGCAAACCACGTGATTCATTTTGGGAAATCCCGGGGTCTCCCGGTGTTACCATGGATTGTCGTCTGCGAAAATGGCATTAATTTTTAGTGCGAATTTAAGTTTAAAGTTTGTTTTTGAAAATAACGTGTTTATTTATTATGTAGATGTCTATTTAGAGGATTGTTTCAATAAAGACGCATTTTCAACCATGTTTCATAAAAAATCGTATTTTCGAAAGCGCACATGCGCGCACCTGCAACACATGTAAATATTTACAATGGCCGCTCGGTTAGTGTAAACACGGAAGTGAATTGAAACATCGGGTGTGGGATGGTTATAAGTAGGTGATATATTGATAACTTTCTGACAAAATATTTGATTGATATTACTTTTATACGAATGTGCTATTTTTTCGGCGAATTTCGAACAGTGAACTTGCATTCCGAGCGTTTATCTTAAACAGTTGACTTTTACAGAGGACAGTTCCATAACTAAAGATCGACGTCAGTCAATAAAAAGATCATTTAGTTATGGTACCCAGAACTAGCCTATACCAAGCACCCCATCCTGGATCCACCCCTGAATTGTCAGAAATCTAGCTACCTAGGAAAGGTACAGTAATCCAAAGACTGCAACACACATGTTAGCTACCTAGGAAAGGTACAGTAATCCAAAGACTGCAACACACATGTTTCAGATTCAATAATATGTATGCAAAAGTCATGCACTATGGCAAATGAATGATTATAATGTCTAACAACAGTGAGTAAATCGTAGATTTGTCGAAATCGAAACTAGAATCTCGTGCACACAATCCACCTTCTTGACTAGCTGCACAGTTTTGCATGATCTGCTATCAATGAACACTTCGAATGGACATTTCGAATAATTTCAGTGTTATAAAAATCATAAATAAAATCAACTCACAAAACTCTAGATCGATGGCGTCACCAAGGAATATATTCTCGTTATCAATTTTCAAGAATGAAGTATGTTATCTCTTTTGTAGTGGTCTCCCTTTATTAAAAACTTCATGCGGAATACCTTGGATGTTACTGTCCGAGATGTAGGTCAGCAGCCAATCCTAAATTGATTAAAGATTTTGCACTACCCTGAATCTAGTACGCGTATCGATTTCGCGGCATTTCTGGTTTTAAAAACTTTGGTCTTTGCACGTATTTTAAGAATAAATATGTGGTCTTTTCCATGTTTAAAAATTGTATGTACAAATCAGGAACAATAAATTTATTGTTTATTTGCAATTTGCCTCATTAAGATCCTGGAAAATCCCAAAGTCATTAGCCTACGTATGTTTACATTTTATTTCTGTCTACAGTACGTCTAATTCGCACATAATTTGTTTTTTTTAAGATGCATGTGTATGAAACAAGAAATATTTCAAAGATATGTTAAATCTTTGAATTCGCCCTGTCTGTCTAGATCTAGTACGTGTACGCCCGCGCCCAGCACGGATTTAAAAATAGACCGTGTTGCGGGTTTTTATCCACGGGTTCCGCGCGAGCACGTGCGTGGTTAAGTGCGCGCTGTAATTGATTCATAATTGATCATAACAACAATTGTTTGCACGACTTAGACTATGGATATATGAATGTAGCGCTTAATTGTCTGTGACTTGGATGCGTAGCGTATTGCAAAGAGTGATTGATTAGATAAAACGCGCCGACAGGATGTGACGTCCGCAGTTTTCTAGGACAACATGTCCTCGATTCATAAATTAGTTCCAATTACGGAAAATGTCGTCATAATGGAGGCGGAGCTTTCGACCGTATCGTAGTCTGCAATGTTTTGATTGGTCGCCGACATTCGGATTGCATTTGTTGTTTACCTGTCATACTCACTGAACAAAATGGCCAAAGGAAGTCGTTCTTAGAAGGCCGATTGTTAAAACTTATGTTAATTTTGACTCTTCTGAGGATTAACAAAGCGAAACTAGAATGGATTAGTGTTCCTGAGTTGTTAATTAAGTGTTGCAAGGTGTTTGGACAGGAGACAATCATGGCAAATGCGAGTGATAAGGTTTAATTTTTTGGTGAATGTGTACATGACTCGAATTCAGGTCACAGAGTCGGTGATATAAAATACACAAACTTCGTTGAATTGTCTTATTTTATGAAACGTTGAAACTCATTCTGATATATTTTACGTCACCAGATGCCTTGTCAACTAACTGAAACAATCATGTCGGGTGACAATACGATTTCAGCTGAAACTGTTGTTGACGATGTTAAGGGTCAGAAATGCATGTTATTACTAGACTGTAGGTCACAGGCAGATTACAGCAGGTCACACATAAAAGGGGCCATCTCAATATTTTTGCCAAGTTTAATGTTGCGGCGACTCAAAGCTGGGAAGTTAAACGTTGGATGTATTATTCCAAACAATGAATCAAAAGATAAATTTAATCGGTTATGGAAGACCCAGCCTATAGTTCTATATGATGAGAAGACAGACCCGGCCCTCGCCTCACCTACCAGTGTTATAGGTCTTTTGTTTAAGAAGTTGAAGCAAGACGGTGCTAAAGCAGCGTTCCTTCAAGGTTTGTATGCTAAACTACATGACACTGTTCCTAGCATGTTTTACATAATGTATGTAGGTTTTAGTTAGAACTTAGGTAGCAAGCTTGTTTGGAAACATTGACAGCCACCTGTTTTGTTTGTTATTAAATTTCTAACCTAAATGGGGTGCCATGCACTGAGAGGCAGATGGGGGGGTCCGAACCCCCTAAAATTTCTACAAAATGTAGTTACATGAACAAGAACTGTATGCCAGGGTTAAGAGTTTCTGATGATCAAACAAAAGAGGTAACTTACAATGTTTCGAAACAAGCTGGGTATCTAGTCTATATTTGACATGGAGTAGATCAAGCTATATGTTCTCACTGAGAAATATTCTCTTAAAAATATGTAGAGAATAATAGTAGTATAAGTATGTACCCTGTCTGAGAGTGTGAAAAATTAGCTGGATCTACTCCATGACAAATATTGACAAGTATCAGGAAGCTTGTAGAACTTACATTCTGATTCAACACTGTATTAAGGACCACCTGCGGACAAAGACCACTGTTTCATAATTTGTGGTATTACGCGACCGAGACTTGCATACAACATGTAGATAGAATACTGAGAATAGTAATAAGTTTAGGGGTCTAGTGTCTTATACCTGATTCTAAAAAAATGGCAGACAGTGAAGGACTTAAACTAAGGTTGTATGTTTGAGGCACACTGAACCTACTTTGATTGTCACTTGACAATCACTAATATAGAACAGACCGGGACAGGTACTGGTTGGTAAACATACAGTTGTGTCACTGTTTACCACTAGTCCATGACCCCTATCTTCCTGCAGACCCATTATCATAGGGCCGATGCATAGGTCATATTTTTTAGTCTTTTGTGTCAGATTGTTATCAAACTTTTATTGTGAATAATAAATTTGCTATCGGTTAGTTATAAAAAGAGATGTTAAAACAGTGAAATTGCTTTCAGTTGATATAAGATATAAAAAAGAACAAATCTTTCATACAGTTGTAGTGCAGTTGTTCCTACATTTTTTTCTCAATGTCATGATGGTCCACTGGTTTGTTTAAAGTTTAATTAGTGGTGAGTGGTGGCCTAAAGATAGGGCACGCTTCGGGATCAAGAGGTCCCGGGTTCGATCTCCCTCTGGACCACTGGTTAATTTCTCTGAGCAAGACCCACATGTGTATGCTCCACTCCACCATGGTGTACAATGGTACCTGTGAGGGCAGTGTCCATTCCTGCAGATCGATTTTGGCTGCCACACCACTGGAGAGAAATAGTCTCCCCAGGGAGACACAAGTGTAGGTTTCCATAGGTAGCCCAATGACCAGGGAAAGTTGAAATGTCAAAGGGTGTATGTGCGGCCTAACAGCTGAAAAGAGCCCTAGAAAATTGGTAACTTAACTTAACTTTATTAATTAAAGTGCTTGACCAGGAACTCTTGAATGACTTAACACTCCCCTCTGGTATACTATGACCTGCAGGCTTGACCATGACATAACAAGATCTGTATATATACATAATAAAGCTTTGTAAATCTAGCAGAGTATGATCAGGTATTGGTAAATTTCTGCCTATACTGCTTAAATATATCCATTTAGTGTTTTAATATTAACCCTGACAATTTGTCTTGCTTGTTCACCATTTCCTAATGAGATTGAAATCGTGCCAAAGTATAGAATGAACGTCTGTAAATGAAAGTCGTTGGTTATTTACAAGCACTTTGTTAAATACGACTATAAGTACATATGTATGACATAGAATGTACATATGATATGTATATTGTATATATTATTGTATTAAAATTACATGGGTGAAAGTTTTCAGGCGTATGCCTGAATTTCAGGTTTTTGAGTGAGTTAAGGTGTCTTGTTTTTCTTTATTTTCCCTGTATAAATTGTCAATTTTTTTAATAATTAAGTACTGCAAAAAGTAATCAAGTGTTGGAAAAAAAAAGATTTTTATGACAAATATTTTTTTAATTTTAGCCTGAAAATATTTTTTGTGTAAAACAGATACATATTTTCATGAAAAATGTGTTCTTAAACGTTGGGTCATTCCTTACGAAATACTTCATGTAATGAGAAATTATTTTGATGTCATTTACTTAAGGGAAAACACTCCTACATCAGTTAATTACGGTCATCAGATGATCTGTAGTGTATTAATTGCATGTCAGACACCAAATGTTATGTTAATGTCAACATATTTTTTCATTTAACCGAAATAAGTTGAACAGTATGAAGAAACCTGGTTCGTGTTGTGGGAATCATATGGATCTAGTTTGACTCTTCCACTCAGTAATTAACTGCTCTGTAGTTTTAGCTTGAAGTATGTAAGATATTACCACGTCAATAATGGTTTATTTGTTACTTTTATTAGAGCTTAGACTTTTTCGGTCACTAATCCAACAGAAAAGAAGTGTAAAATTTGTTAACGAAACAGTTAAGATCGGGCCTTCAAAACTTTCACTGGTCCCTCTTGATTTTCACTGGTCTCACTGTCTCAGGCCATCGGACTAGTATTAGTAAGTGACTATTAGTGTCAAGCCCTGTACTTTAGGTTATAGCCAGCTTTCCGTCCCAAATATTACAGTACTGTAGTTAAGTAGTACTTACTACTTTTCAAGTACATAGTTCTGAGCTTGGGGACTGGAACCAGATAATAACCTAGCTGCACGAAACAGCTCTGTCGAAAAGGTCTAATAACTTCCACTTGTTAATTATCAGAACTGTCACATCAGTTCAAATCCAAAACTGTAGATAGAGTCTGGGGTACCGTCAATAGTACACAGTACACTGCTCCGTATGACGTCACATACTTAAAGTCTTAATATAGCGGGTTCACTGTATGATAGAATAAGGAACTTGAAAATCTGTTCATATTTTATACATGTATAAATGTATGATATTGTGTATTTAAAACATTGCTTGAGATGTTTATTGGTGCTTCATGTCCACTTGATACTGTGTGAGTGCTTATCTAACTGTAGTGATGCATGTGTGGATCTAGAACTGAATGTTTGGGGGGGAACCAGCTTATCTATTTTTCTTGAAGAACAAGGGTCTCACCAGCTATTTTTCTAAGAGGTCGGGTTGTCTTGATCGGAGTGATCAGCCCTGACAAACTAGTGTAATTTACACAACATCAAATTGTCAAAATTCCCGATTGGACGCTGTGCAGATGCCCGATCTGCCTCTAGATCTGTGGATGTATTTGATAAATTTGTGACTGTCAATGTACATGAATATGTTGAGCCATATTAACCATGTAATACAATGACATTGTGAAAACTTCTGGTTTCATTAGTGTTGTTAATACTGAACTTGTGAAGTTGTATTTATATCATGGTAGGGTAATTTGGTTGCTCTGAAAAAATTACCAATTTCCGATGTACAGTACAGTACAACCTCTTCTGAGTGACCAAGACTAGGAATGTTACTGGTTGGTAACCTGAAGCTACTCATAACACTCACATCTTATACATGAAGGGTAGAAGCAAGATTCCTGTTATTCTGACTGTCTAGTTAATGTTTGAAATAACTTACCAGTACCAGTTTAATTCTGTCTTTTGGTATAATGCGGCCTGGGATCAAACCTGGGACCTGAGTGTTCAATTTGAAGATGACACTAGTCACACTACCTCAATGTTATGGAGGCTATTAGTCATTGAGAGTGATTGGTCACCCGATTAACCCGAATCCGGAAAAATATTACCGGAATAGTCTGGAATCAGCAGCCTACCTGTCGGCAAAGCCCTAACTTGAGAGGTTTTAATTATGAGTTGATACAACTCGTTGCGTAATTCATGAAATGTAAATATTAGTAACTTTAACATTATGATCAGTTATCAACTTATCACTAGAAATGAGTTGTTAGGAAACCAAACCTTAACCACACCATTCATGCAACTCATGCTTAATCTTCTTAAAGCCTGAACGTAATGATACTAGAAATGATACCACGTAATAATGTCATGCTGATGAGGTGTTTTAACGTCAGGTGGGTGTGCTTATTTGATTTATCACGGATAAATTCCAACATCACATATAAATTCCACCTTTGTGTTGTCATGGACTCATGGCTAACATGCTGAATCATTAGGTCATTATCGTCTTTATTATCTATAGATCAATAATTCCCTTATGTATGAGTATAACTTGGAGAATTTGACTTGATCCTGACCTTTGCAAGCAAATCGTGCAATATCAGTATTCTAGATTTGTGTTTGTATTACACCTTGATCGTCTTCATGATACTGGATACTGCCTGATTAAGAAAACATACTAACAAGGTTATAAAATTAATATAGATGTAAGATATTGAGTGTTAAATTATGCTGATTTTAAAAAAGGTCAGGATCGTGTCAAATTCTCCAAGCTATATTAGTACTCAAGTAGATCAATACTATAAACCGACATCATAGTACAGTTTTCATTCAAGTACCTACATACATTGTTAACAACCTAATGCTAGTAATTACATACTGGTGGGAGTGTCATGACATCGGGTCATTGACCTGCCAGCATACTCTCTGATCTAAGATCTAACAGACTATCAGAAGTTCAGAAACCCAGTGGGTTTCCTGTTTTCCTCTGTGTGTAGTAGGTGGAATAGAACTGTACTACTGTAAAATAATTTAATTTCGATGGGAGGACATTTCTTGGTTTTGGTAAAAAAGATGATTTCAATGGGACGTTAATTTGTAGATTTCACATTTCAGGTAATAGTACCATGGCACCTGTAGTTAAAATGATTTGATGAGATTTGATTTCATGGAAAGAGTGAACCACGAAATCCATAAAATTTAATCCCCAATGAAAATTAATGATTTTACAGTATCCTATTTATAACAGATGCCTAACAGTCTTGGGAAAATTCAGTCTGAACTAGTCACTACTATGAAAGGGAGAAAATGAATGGAAATTTAGATAAACATGAATGAAAAGTGGCTGTGAACAAAATTCATACATAATTCATTGTTCCAGGTAATACTACAAAATGTAAACAATTCAGCCATGCTTATCAATCCATGAATCTAGATTAATTTTAACTTTTCATTGTCTCATTGATTGCATGTTCAGGCCCATAGCCACACTGAGGCACACCAAGGCGCTTGCCTCAGTAAAAATTGGAGAAATAACAAAAATATGCACATTATTTAAGTAAACATTGCCTCAAATAGACCCTAGAAAGAATTTGCCTCAATGTTTTTTGACCTTTGGGTTGTTATTACCGGCTCTGATATTAATATAATGTTCATTCATAAATTTGGATTGTGTGATCCAGTTTGTATCGAGAACCAGTCTAAAACTCCCCCAACCAGTCTGGAATTTTATTGGTTACTAACGGTAAACCAATAAAGCAATAAAGGAGAACACTATCCTTGAATGGAATTATGGTATGGTATTGTGGTCGCTGGAGCTTCACTGAAAATTTTGCCTGGTTTTGAGGGATGAACATCTTGCCACATTCTACACTGTAAAGAAAGCCCCTCCCCTCTCAACTTCCCTGTCATGTTTTACTTTTGAGCTGATGCCAGTTGCAGTTTAGGCCCCAATCTCCAGAATCATCTGAGCTAAATGTTTACTCTTCTCAAATATTGCTATGTGTCATTTGGATAATTCCCATTGGAGGATGGACTCAAATTTAGCTCCAAAAACAGCAACGACTATTCCAAGTTTATTAGAGTAAATTTTTAATTCAGACTCTAATTTGGGCTGTTAATTGATAATGTACGTCTTTGTGACAGCAATGTGATAAGTATGACCTATTTCTGACATTCAGAGTGGCAAAATATGGGACTACAAAATATACTAATTTACAATGTAACATTATTTTTGGTATTAATTTGAATGTCAAGTGCACTGTAATATACTAGTACATAAATTTGTATATATAATTATATGATCCTTCTGCATGTCATGAATAGAGGCATAATTAACTACAAATACTGCACGGCCTGGAAAGCATGTAATGATCCCTCCTTTGTAATACTAGTAGTTACCCTTGATAATTGGAACAATGTCGGCATATTATTATGTTTGTTATACCAGAATTATGTAGAAAGGACAAACTCACACAGTATGTAAAAATACACCACCAGTACTTATGTATATAACTAGTTTGCGATAGAAAAAATCGTGTTTTTTTTAATTACTACACCTACAAGTATATAATTTAACACGGATAAAGACCATGTCACACAGTGGCGAGTTCGGGCTTCAAGTTCTGTACGAGTTGTGGCGAGTTGGTCCAGGACGGGTTTCAAGGCGACATTTGTTCGAGTTCTCTTCGACATTTACACGACATGAGTACGATAATAAAACAAGTTTAACCGAGATATATACGACATCTGTTTGACAATCGGAGACATGTTCTCGAGATTTGTACGAGTATAGACGAGTATGTACGAGTCTGTATGTGTTGTGTCGGGGTGATGGCATAGGATGTCGTGTAATCTCGCCGAATGTCGAGCAGATGTTGTAGACAAGTCTCCCCAACTCGCCGCAAACTTGTGTTATGTCGCAGAACGGCTTTATTTCGGCGACATGCTACGACAAGGGGCGACATGTCAATGAGGTGTGTGCGACAGTGCGCAAGATTGTTACGACAGTTCCTTGACATGTGTATGAGAAGTAAACTTCGGCGAGAAGCGGCGAGAATTTTAAACTGTTTAAAATTCTCGTCGCTTATGGGCGAGTAATGTCTAAAAATTATGAAATTCAAAAGGGGAGTAGGTAGGAAGTTATTGTAGTTCTGTATAATCTTTTACAAAAATCTGATGAATAGATTTTCAGAAATCTTTAAATAAAAACAATTTTTTTCTATCACAAACTAGCTATACTGGCGCATTAAGTTAGGTAACTCTCCCTTTAAGTTAGATAACTGGAGTACTTTTTGACAGTTACTTCCCTTGGCATTGTGAGTATGTTCTTAGCAGTGACTTAGATTTAGTTCTGAGCATTGTTGTGATCTAGTCGGATTACTTTACTGACATCAAGGTGACAAGGTTATAATTATGAGGTGTTATCTTCTGTTGGTGACACAGGTTCTCATTCCTTTCATTTCTTGGTACATATTTACATGGTTATTGTAGCTTAGGTGTGCCTTAAGCATAAAATCTGTACTCTTAAATGTCAAGGTGACTGCACAAGTCAAGCCAGCCCTTTTCAATATCAGTAACATACTTTTATTCTAAGATCAAAATGCTAGTCAAGTTATCAAGGTCAGGTTAAGTTCACTAGTGCCGGTCAAGTTGATACCATGCACCTCCATGTGTCATCATCAACATCTAAAGTTAACTCCAGGTTTATACCTCCATTGTCAAAGTTACAAGTGAAGGTCAGGGTTTGCCTCCATTGTCAAGGTTACAAGTGAAGGTCAGGGTTTGCCTCCATTGTCAAAGTTACAAGTGAAGGTCAGGGTTTGCCTCCATTGTCAAGGTTACAAGTGAAGGTCAGGGTTTGCCTCCATTGTCAAAGTCAGCAGTGAAGGTCAGGGTTTGCCTCCATTGTCAAGGATACAAGTAAAGGTCAGGTTTGTACCTCGATTTTCAAGGTCAGCAGTGAAGGTCAGGTTTGTACCTCTCTAATGCAAAGGTCAGTAGTGAAGGTCAGGTTTATACTTCCATTGTCAAGGTCAGCAGTGATGGTCAGGTTTATAACTGTTAAGTTAAGGTCATGAGTGTTGGTTACATCTCTATATACATGGACACTGACTTACACATTGCTTGGTATGTTACTTTGATTTAAACAATTGACTCCCTGATAAGTATTGAATTCATAGACATATATATATTAGTTCGCATAGGTTAGGAAAGTATGTTCTCTGAATTATTCCCCTTTAAGTTACTATAACATGTTCGTACCTTGAGGTGTATAAATTACATACAATTAACGGCCATCCTGATGTGGGCCGGATAATAACTTAATTGTTGTTGTCTTGTCTGTGGTCAGTTCATTAGTCATTCTAGGAAAACTACAACAAAGTATTTATATACATGTTCTTATATGTGTGTCAATAGCCCTTGAGCTGTTTTAAAATTGTCTCTAACATGTTAGAATAAAAATTATAAAGTGGTTTTATTGTTTAGTACGTCAGTACTAGTCCAGACAATTTTGTGAAGACACAAATTTGATTAAATTCTGACACAAATTTGATAAAATTTTTGAGTCATGAATTGTACATATCATTACTACAACTTGTATCATGATACACAGGGGAGTGGTGGTCTGGAGGTATGGCGCATGCTTTGGGGTCGAGAGGTCCCGCGTGCCACCCTTGTCTGGAACACTGGTTAAGCTCTGAGCAAGAATAGCCCACATGGTTCACTCCTCTAAGGTGTAACCTGGTACCTGTGAAGGCAGTGTCTATTCCTGGGTGCAGCAGATCGATGTTGGCTGCCATACCCGCAGGAGAGAAATAGTCTCCCAAGGGAGACTTGAACACAGGTTTCATTTGATAGCCCAATAACCAGGGGAAGTTAAATTGTCAAAGAGTGGTTGAGCGGCTTAACAGCTGAAAACAGTCCTCGAAAATTAGTAACTTAACTTTAATGGTTTAGTGTCTGATACAGGCTGTGTTCTACCACATTATAACAATTATATATCTTTGGCTTTAATCGAGTTTTAAAATACATGTATCTTTTTACCCAACTGATTTTTACAATTTTTACACATTTATTTATTTACATGTATAATATAAATTTCAAATAAGTATTCAACATATAAAAGGATTGAACTAAACAGTCCAAAATTAAATGCATTTCTCTTGGCCTTAGAAATACATGGCCTACTAGTTTGATCAATTTGGTAATAGGCTATTTATAAAGCTATTGTTTTGACTGTCCTATAGATAAAAGTGTGGGTTGGTTACTATTAGTTACGTATGAAGTTAATATTAAAAAGTTAACCATAGGAGGATAGATCCTAGTTTGGCTTATATTTTCAAATCTAAGTAAATATAATGTTACAATCTAGAACACGCTTGAATAACTTTATACCTGTGAGGTTTTGGAAATTTTCAAAAACCCATTCACAAAAAGAAAACTGAATATGATATTTTATTTTTGGTTTACCATCAATTTCGGCTGTAAATTCCATACTTAGGCCTTCCATATTATTTTATACATACTCAGTTTTTGTTTTAAATGTGTAGAGGCATTTTTGTATACATGTATCGTTTTTTGTAATCTGAAGTACATGTATTTTCAGGTTTGTTTGTTTTTCATATCTTCTGTCGTAAGAATGACGCGGATATTTACTGATAAGAGTGTCACTGTATCAGTAGGCCATAATCTATTTATAGATCCTAGGTCAGTGATATTGACGACTGTTGCGAAATGCACCACATGTATATAGCATGTGAATTACCAAGTTCTATTTATAGCAATTTTTTTGCGCTGTAATGTCTGGTAAAAGGGGTATTAAGTGTCCATATATTATACTCGATGGGTTATGAATAACTTTAAATGATACATTCATAAAACATATTGTATGAACTACGTGTTCTTGAAAGGGGGATCGGTTAATCATGTATAATGTAACCAACTTGGCTTGTTTCATGTTTAAGGCCAAGACAAAGATAATATTTTGTTTATTTGCCTTAGTTAAAATAGTTCATAAATTTTTAATAACATAATGTCTTGACCGGTTAAAAACTTTTCAACTGTATGCCTCCTTAGCTCAGTGGTTAGTGTGCTTGGTGTCTAATCTGGCAACCAGGGCTCTAATCTGGATGGCGGCACTCATATATATCCTAAATGCCTGTTATATTACAGCAAAAAGCTGACTGGTAAATAAAGGCTATGCTTGGAATGCTCAGCAACGGTGACCAATTTCTCTATTTCCTTGTGGTTGGTCTTTACAGTTTGGTTTCATTAGGGTTACAATTATCAGGGACGTAGCTAGGACCTTAGCAATGTGTAGGCCCGTAAGTAAAAATGAAAAAAGTAGGGGGGTCCGGGGGATGTTTTTTAGTTTTTATTCCTTGAAAGGTACTGGTGCGTTTTGACATATATTTAGGAGATCAAATTTCAAGTTAAACTTAAAAAATATATTATGTTTTCTCGAAATGATGTGTAGGCCCGGGCCTAATGGCCTAGCGGCAGCTACGCTACTGATTATAATAAAATCTGTTTAAGTATCGTAATGAATACATGTATATTATTAAAATTATAAACGCAAAATGAACCAAACTTGTGATCCAAAAGATGTTTTTAAGAACTTGTTACATTCAATAATGTTTAAAGATAAAATGATGTAGTATGTATTGATATAAGGCATGCACTTTTAAAAATATTATTTTTTTATCAAGACGTTCGAATTTAATATTGTAAAACTGACTTCAGCTCAGGTACAAATTTTGGCATAATCCATTACAGTTTTGGCTCAGTTGCCAGAGATATCTAAATTTCAAGCAATTTTTGTACTGCAGATTTTTATCCGATTTGTGAATGAATTTCAGGAAATTCTAAGCTGTCTCATTCATAAAATTAATAATTTTTGCCTTAGGGAACAGGTAAAAAATTAATAAGGTGTAAACTCCTGGTTTAGACCTGCCTAGTTAGCTCAGTTGGTAGAGTGATTGACGTCTTTAAAAAAGTATTTGGTTTGATCCTTGAGTTGCTGGAGCAACAAGTTTACGTTTTCATAATGACATTTGTTATGGTCTCAGCTTCCACCTGTACATATCTGGATCTATCAGTGATTTGCGGAGGAACATGTTTTTACTGTTGATTCAATAAGTAATACTTATGGAGGAAGTATCCCAATCGAAAGTAACAAAATAGCGAATACTACGGTTAACTCAGTTACGACCTGTTAAACCTAGATAAGCATAATTTACCTGATGGACAAGCTTATTTTTATAACTGTTCTTATTTAACTTTGAAAGGACTGTATTGGTTAATTTCCAGATATCTGTCAAGGTTGACAGTGTTTTAATATAAATAGTGCGACGTAAAAAAAATGTTGAAAAAAATAATAATAAAAAAGAAATGGACAAAACTAGTTTCTGACTAAAAGATTTTCATTCTGTTGGCAAGGTAATATAATGACAGCTCTCACATGTTCTGTTCTAATGTTGTTAACTACATTTGTTGTGCTTCGATTCTTACCATATTTGGCATTTATATGTCTCACGCCTTATAAGGGAATTTGCTGGATGCGTTAAAAGTGTTTTACATCCGAAAGTGTTGGTGAAAAAATGACATTTAATTACCTCCTTGATTTTTAAGACAAGATTATTAGCAGCAAGTTAGGAATACGTTCATTGATTTTAACGTCAGTCGATGTTATTTACGACTGTTTCTATGTGATATTCAAGCATACTAACTCCTACTACTGTCTGTAGCTGCCATTAATGGTTTGTGTTTTTTTTTCTCTGGGAGAACTTTTAAAACATTCTGAAATTATTCTGATTTCTGAACCTCCTATATCGTTGAGTAAAACATAATCAGTCTACTGTATTGTTTCACTATAATTCCTGCATTCCACAGGGGCGGGGGAGTTTTCTTATTGTAATTAACAGGTGCTCCAGCGATAAAAACCAAGCTGTTAGGTTACTATTTATAGAAATCGTAAGGATTGCCCGATTGCGTCATTGAGCTTTATTCTTTACAAACTCTCAAAGTTGCTGTGGTGAGAGTGTAAGAGAAATAAGCAGAGAGAGGGCGAACTAGAGAAGATATATTTGTTCTAGGATTAAAATCAATAACCCACTGCGGTTCATTGACTGGAAGATCTGCAAGACTATTCTCCATGTTCTATATGTTCTCAGATAACAGGAAATACATTGAGTGGATGTTTATCAATGAAAGATAAACAAAATAGAGCACAGGGGAAGAATGTAGGCCAGGATTGTGTTTATATATTCCATGTACTGTAAACTCATTAATTTTTCGTGGGGGGTTAAACTTTGTGGATATCGTGGTTTACCTTCAAACACAAAATCAAATTGATCAATAATTTTGACCCTTGTTTGTTTTTAGCTCACCTGTCACAAAGTGACAGAGTGAGCTTTTGTGATCACTCTTCGTCCGTCCGTCCGTCTGTCCGTCCGCTCTTACGAGAGGTACAATGTGGGGTGTGCGGTCGTGACTATGGTACATTGTGGGGTGATTTTGCACTATGGGGTGCACCCCGTAATACGATATGCTCAGATAGCTGTAAATGAGCGAAAATGGACAAATTTGATGTTAAGGGGGGTGCACCCCAGAATGATTTTGGGCTGATTGTCCGTACTTGGACTTTGAACTTTTGGACTGGTTATGGGCTGCACCTCACAGGGATTTAACAGTTGTAAACACAACAAGTTCAAAAAGGTGTGATTGTCACCCCATAATGCCTACATATACTCAACTCATAATTCATTAACTAGGGTATGATCAAAACCCTTTAAATGGACACTATAGGAATGTTTGTAGGGTGCACCCCACAACGATGAATTGTACAAAAACGACATTGTGGGTTGAATTTTGCACCCCGGAAGTAAGACTGTGGGGTGCAGCTCATAATGTACCTCTCGTAGGTACGTCCGTCAACAATTGGGTTGTGTCCTCTCTAGCGGTCACAATTTTGGTCTAATCTTTATGAAACTTGGTCACAATGATCATCTTAACAAAATCTAGGTCAAGTTCGATATTGGGTCATCTGGGGTCAAAAACTAGGTCACTAGGTCAAATCAAAGGAAAACCTTGTGAACACATTAGAGGTCACAATTTGAGCCTAATCTTTATGAAACTTGGTCACAATGATCATCTCTGTAAAATCTAGGTTAAGTTCGATATTGGGTCATCTGGGGTCAAAAACTAGGTCACTAGGTCAAATCAAAGGAAAACCTTGTGAACACATTAGAGGTCACAATTTGAGCCTAATCTTTATTAAACTTGATCACAATGATCATCTCCATAAAATCTAGGTCAAGTTCGATATTGGGTCATCTGGGGTCAAAAACTAGGTCACTAGGTCAAATCAAAGGAAAACCTTGTGAACACATTAGAGGTCACAATTTGAGCCTAATCTTTATGAAACTTGATCACAATGATCATCTCTGTAAAATCTAGGTCAAGTTCGATATTGGGTCATCTGGGGTCAAAAACTAGGTCACTAGGCCAAATCATTGAAAAACCTTGTGAACACACTAGAGGTCACAATTTGAGCCTAATCTTTATGAAACTTGATCACCCTGATCATCACTAAAAATTTTTGGTCAAGTTCGATATTGGGTCATCCGGAGTCAAAAACTAGGTCACGAGGCCAAATCATTGAAAAAGCTTGTGAACACACTAGAGGTCACAATTTTGACCTTATCTTTATGAAACTTGATCACAATGATCATCATTATAAAATTTAGGCTGAGTTCGATATTGGGTCATCTGGGGTCAAAAACTAGGTCACGAGGCCAAATCATTGAAAAATCTTGTGAACACACTAGAGGTCACAATTTTGACTCTATCTTTATGAAACTTGGTCACAATGTTTATCTCTATAAAATCTAGGTCAAGTTAGATACTGTGTCATTTGGGCCAAAATCTAGGTCACTAGGCCAAACAGGTGAGCGACCCAGGGCCCTTTGGACCCTCTTGTTATTCATTACCTGAAATGCAAAATCGTCCCATCGAAATTGTTTTTTTACCAAAACAACAAAATTTCATCCCATCGTAATTGAATGATTTTACAGTATTCCACAAGATTTTACCATCATCCCACTGATGAAAGTTGATTAATTAAACCCTAACAATATCATGACTTGTTGAATGTTGGAAATAAATTATTTATGTAGACTCTATAATTAACCAATACAGCCTTGTTTGTATAATTATGATATCGGAGATGATGAAATGCTTACATTCATTCATACTACCGATTCAATAAGTTATACAATGAGAAAACTATCCCATTCGAAAGAATAGCCGAGATTACAGTTAACTCGGGTGTAGCCATTTAAACCTACATAAACATAGTTTACCTTGATAGACGAGCTAATGTTAACAACTGTTATCATTTTACTTTGAAAGGACTGTATATAATTTCTTCATTCATAATATCTTGGTGCTTTCAATGCCTATGCAGTCTAATATTCTTCTGTTGGTTCACTGTCTATATGATAGGGGTGTAACGGTACGCTCACCTAATGATATGATATGCACCGTAATTTTTTTTTTTAAACGGTTTGGTATATTTCGGTATGATACAATATTCTTTAACAGCAGCTTAAATACTTCAATTTTTAAGTGACACTGAATTCGTTGCTTCTATAAAACTTTTAAAAGCAATTAGTATGTGCCTTTCAACTATTCTAAATAAATTTTGACAATGTGAAGCATATCTTAATACAATTACAACAAGTGATACATGGTTATTACACATGATCAGTTGTCTGTCGGATCTTTTAAAGTGTTGTCTGAATATTATTTTGCTCATAAAAAAGCTTATACCGAACCGTACTAAAATTTAGAAGTATTGTACCTTGAACCGTGTGGGACTGCGGTCTGTGGTGTTTAGTGTACCGCAGTTTACCGTTACAGTGACCCTACTCTATGACTATCCCGGTCATAGCGATATTAAGGAATATGTATCTAGGGTAGTTGAAACTGGCAATATACGTTTCATACAGCTGGCACTGTTGGGGTCTGTGCTGTGTTGTCTGGTCTGTCACACCATGTGAATGAAACTGTGAACAGAACACCTCTATAGAGTAACTCTACTTTGTGCAACCACCTCTGCCAGGTCCACAAAACTTGTCATAACGGACATAACGGTTTGTTGAATACTGGTTCTAGAGATTTGTCAAAAGAACCCATCGTTCTATGTTAAATGTACTACATTTGAAGTTAATATCATGAAACGATTCCTGTCTATTCTAAGGATTCCCGTCAATTCTAAGAATTTTTGTCAATTCTAAGAATGACATACAAAAAATGATGGAACAATAAATGTGGTTAAATGGTTTTACTTTAACACTCTCTCCTAAGTGCATGAATGCGGTACAAAATCATTGATCCGTATAAAAGCAAACTTATTGTCTGTATTGGTTGGTTTTCTGTAAATAGATTTTAATGGTAATCTGAAACCGCATTGTTTCTGAATTATTGAAACATTTTCTGAAATTCTTATATTATTCTATAAATGAGGTGTAAATTTCCTCCTGAGGGAGTGATTCAATAATTCCCCCATTCTACTACCAGACAATATTGTTCTCGGGTTACGTCATATCTCAGGCCGAAAATTAAAATTGTATTTCTTCTCTGTATTGCAGTATTGTGCCACTACTTGAGAAATAATGGAATAACTACAGTGCATTGCACTCATCCCCCCCTCCCACTTTTTTTCAAGATTTTCATTTTGTCTTCAATGCTTTTGAAGTATATCGCAAGGCCCATTGACTAATTACTGTTGATTCAATAGGTAATACTAATAAGGGAACTATCCCATTCGAAAGGATAGTGGGGATTTCTGTTGACTTAGTTACATGCAGGTAAACTTAGACAAAAATAGTGTACCGAATGGACAAGCTAATGTTAATAACCGTTATCATTTAACTTTGAACAGACTGTACCTGAATTTGTTTCAATAATACTGAAGCACCAAACCTGAAACTACAGTCACGGAAAGCAGAACTAGTTGTTTGATTGCAACATTTGGCAACACCTAATTAAGAGTTACATTCTTGTTTGTTTGTCTGTTTTCCTGTTTGATTGTTTGAATGATTGCTTGCTTGCGCGCTCGCTTGCTTCCTGAGACTGTCATGCATGGTCATTTGGTTATTTGCCCTGGTGGATTGGTCAATGACCTCCAGAGACTGTCATGCATGGTCATTTGGTTATTTGCCCTGGTGGATTTGGTCAATGACCTCCGGAGACTGTCATGCATGGTCATTTGGTTGTTTGCCCTGGTGGATTTGGTCAATGACCTCCAGAGACTGTCATGCATGGTCATTTGGTTATTCGCCCTGGTGGATTTGGTCAATGACCTCCGGAGACTGTCATGCATGGTCATTTGGTTGTTTGCCCTGGTGGATTTGGTCAATGACCTCCGGAGACTGTCATGCATGGTCATTTGGTTATTTGCCCTGGTGGATTGGTCAATGACCTCCAGAGACTGTCATGCATGGCCATTTGGTTGTTTGTCCTGGTGGATTGGTCAATGACCTCCAGAGACTGTCATGCATGGTCATTTGGTTGTTTGCCCTAGTGGATTGGTCAATGAACACCAGAGACTGTCATGCATGGTCATTTGGTTGTTTGCCCTGGTGGATTGGTCAATGATCTCCAGAGACTGTCATGCATGGTCATTTGGTTATTTGCCCTGGTGGATTGGTCAACGACCTCTAGAGACTGTTACGTAATATGACAGATCCAAGTGTAATACAGTAATTAACTAGCTAGATTAGCTGTTTCCATATAGACTCCTTGGATTACGTTCATGCGGTACAGCATGCTGATACATGCAACATGACGCAAGACCATCTACCAAACATTTCATTTCTAGTTTGGTTCAAGACAATGAACTGGAATGATAAAAAATGAACAATTTTTGTACTTCAGCTGAGAATCAAATTATCAGCGATCTCTCAACCTGTAGGCAAGAGCATTCTTCACTTATTCAGCCACAGTGCTACCTGAATCCCTTGTTTTAAAACCTAGTTTCCTTGGACTTTCCATGTAGCCCATAAGGGCTTCGGTGTTGTGGGCTGAATCGCAGCCAGAGTTTAGTCAAGCATAATGCTGTTGTTTTGTATGTGCCTTCGTAGCTCAGTGGTTAGTATGCTTGCCGTCTAATCTGGAGACCCGGGTTCAAATCAGGGGGGAGGCACTCATATTTCAGCAGAAAGCTGACTGGCCTATAAAGGCTATGCTTAGCATTGTTTTGTATTGACAGTTTGATTGGTTGATTGTATACTAGTACTTTTTGAACCAATCTCTGCAGACTAGGTGAAAATCTTGAGAAACGTATCATGTACGGCTTCTCATTCGTCACATTAACACATATTAAATACTGGTATATAGCTATATTATACAGTGTCTTTGAAATACACTGTCTACTAGTCTATCAGTTGATAGCGTGAAGCCCCCAAAAAAACCTATTTCATTATAGACAGCATTAACTTGGTGACCTGATCACGGTTTTCTCTGGAAATATAAGGAAATACAAGTTTTTAAGTGCAGAGATCTTCTCCATTGTTTCATTGCTTACATTCTGAACAAGGAAGTGAAAATGTTGTTGCTTGCGTACAGTCACAATACTACATTATGTCACAATACCGCTAGCAGATATTTTCTTACTAACGGTAAAACCCCATTGATAGTTCTCAGCTGTTGTCTGCATTTATCAACATTTCTGTAACCATGGCAACATGTTTGTTTATGGAGATAGTCTCTTGGATTTAATCATTTTATAGTAAGCCATTCAAGTCCTTGAGGTGTTTGTAAAATAAGCTTAACAAACAAAATTATGGCTGAATTTTATCTATATTTGGTAAGATATGGTTCCATGCTTGCGTCAACATTAAATTTGATTATAGTTTTCAAAATACGCTTGGGTGACAAGTTGTCTTTAATTCCTTATATAGTGAGATTTGATACTGTTGATATGTTCTTTGTTATTTTTTATTAGAATTCCATATATGGAGGGAATCTATAAAGTTTTTGTATTTTCTAGAAAGCTTGACGTAATTAATTGGCATAAAAAATGCTCCAAGACATAATAATGGTCAAACTTGACTGTATGTCCATATAAGGCCATGCAGATCTTTCTCGTCACCAGTTGATGTGTACAGTTACATTTCACCCAAAGCTTGATGAAATAATAAAAAAAACTATTGATTAATTTATTTTTAAAATGTTAAAATAAATTGTGAAATTTTGAAAAACTACTTTCTTTAAAGGTTTATAAACACATTTGGCGAGCTAAATTAGCGACCAGTTTCTATGTTTCAAACTGTAGTTTGGTATCCAACCTTAAACATAAGAGTCAGTAAAGTGGTATCCAGCTTGGTAAATTGGTACCCAGAAAAATTGTAAATATTAATATAAATCACAAAATCATTAATGATCAGTTGATATTCCACAATGCTGAGGTTTTTGTCACATTTACTGACAATGCTTATAGAAGTTTGTTAAAAGAAGACTGTTAATAGACAAACCTAAAGAATGTATTTATAGCAAATTCTTCTTGTGTGTCACAGTCTTTAAGTTGTAATCTATTTACGATCTATAAGTCACTTATTGAAATTTAACTTCATTTATATTTAAACATTTCTAAATCCGTTCTTTTATAACAACATGAGAGCGAATTGAACATTGGGCAATATAAAGTCTAAGTCTGACTTTTAGACTTACAATGTCAGTGAATAAGGCCTCAGGAGTAACGCTGTTAAAAACATCTGGTTTGATACCCCCTCCCCCCCCCCCCCCTATTTTGGCCTACCACACTACTTTCTGAGATTCTAAAAAATTCAAAGCTGGTTCTGTGCCTTCGTTATAACTTTTGGTTGAAAATCATATACCAGATATATACTGCTGATATCCATGTTAATTGCAGTATTGACAGTTTCTCATTATGCCTTGGTCACACTGAGTATTTTTTTGCCTCGATGATGTACTTCCAATTTAAATAAAAAGCTTCGGGAGTCATTGGAAATGGATATCACTAATTTCTAAGACTACCCGAGGCTTCCCCAAGACCATGTGGAACCTTTTCCCGTTTCCTTCCAATACCGATTTATTAAATCAGGAATAAATCGCTGATGGAGAAAAGTCTGAGTGTCACCAAGGCATAACTTAATGCTGACGGTCTGGGTACATTTGTAAATTGTGTGCAATTTAACCGTATTCATCATGTACATTATTGTTTGTGCGTCATGCTCAGATTTTCTATTTACTGGTATTATGTGTGACATGAGCAGATCATTATACCCTCTTCATGTTTAAATGGTGTACATCCTGTAAATTTGTGCCATTCAATAATCTACAGCCTCATATATCATATCTGTGCATGCATGCGTCTAAACGCTCTGACATCATCAACTTCTGGAATAATGTTTAGCTTTTGTGGTCACTCTTCGTTTGTCCGTCGTCCGTCCGTCCGTCTGTCAACGATTTGTTTGTGTTCACTCTAGAGGCATCAGTGTTATTCCAATCTTTATGAAACTTGGTCAAAATGTTGTTCTCTATATAAATCTAGGCCAAGTTAGAAACTGGGTCATATGGGGTCAAAAACTAGGTCACTAGGTCAAATCTCAGAAAAACCCTGTGTTCACTCCAGAGGTTGCCATTTTGATCCAATCATCATGAAACTTGGTCAGAATGTTGTTCTCCATTAAATCTAGGTCAAGTTTGAATCTGGGTTATATGCGGTCAAAAAATAGGTCACCAGGTCAAATCTTTGAAAGGCATTGCGTTCACTCCAGATGTCACCGTTTTGATTCAGTCTGTCATGTGGAGTCAAGAACTAGGTCACTAGGTCAAATCTTAGAAACAACCTTGTGCTTACTCTAAGAGACCCCTGTTTTGATCCAATCTTCATGAAATATTGTCAGAATATAAGTTGAACTAATACTTAGACCAAATTGCAACACAGGTGAGCGACCTAGGGCCCTTTTGGCCCTCTTGTATATAAAATAAGTTAAGTTACCAGTTTTCAAGGGCGACTTATAGCAATTTAGCTGTTCAACCTCCATTTGGGATTTTAACTGAAGTCCCCTAGTAATTGGGCTACCTTAAAGGAAGCCTACATTTAAGTATCCCTAGTATATTTATAATTGCTCTCTTCGTTTGTGTCAAATTGTGTGCTGCCAACATCAAGCTACACCTCCCACTCTGTGCACCCACTACAATTTATCATACCTCCTTTAATAATACCAGTAATTTGTCTTAAAAATAAAGTGGAGGAGGTATTTAAATGGTGATATGAAGATTCTTAGATTCTTTTACATAATGATATTGACGCTTAAATTTACTACAAGGTTAGATATTTATACTATACCATATCTGAAACAATTTAATGAATGACTCCAAATTGGTTACTGTCTGTGAATAGAATTAGTACTATACACCTACACTGGTGCCAGTATATGGTACTTTATCTAAATGTGGCTTTTAGCAAATTGTACTTTTCTTCCCTACTAACAGATTAAATGAAGATTTGTGAATTATTGAACCGCCCCCTTGTTGTTATGATACTATTCTCTTTTTACTCTAAATTTGGGGGAAACGAAAATGTCTTAAGAGGAATTAACTTGGTTTGAATTAGAGGAGTGACGTCATTAGCGCAATTTTCAGAGACTATCCCTATGTTGGTTTACGTTGGAACTGACATTAAGAAGTAAGATATTTGTGAAAAGTGTCTCTCTGATGTGTTTTCTGCGTATTCATAGTAAGCTAATGAATGGTACTTCTTGTCAGTACGTATGTTAGGGTTTATCAATGACATCATAGTTAAATAGAATTATTTTGTTTCCATGTACATATATAGTCACTGGTATGGTACACTAGGGAAACCTTTTACACCCATTCTTGATTCTTGATATATTAGTCTTTGGGGAAATATGTTCGGGGGGGGGGGGGAGGGGGGACTATTACGTGTTAATTTGTTAGCATGCACGTTTAGCTTACCCATATTGACATGTGCTTGACCTATTGATTAGCATAATTTAACAGTAGATATAATGTCTACGTTTACAACACCGATTGGATGTTTTCATAATTGGGGAATATCACGAAGACGCTCGACTTGGAATATAAACACAAATCTGAAATACCGATGCATGATTTGCCTGCGGAAATTGATATATTCAACGCAAGAACCTTGTAATATATTCTTGCATAAAGGTCAGGCTCGGGTCAAAATAGCCAAGCTATAGTAAATGATGACAAACTCATATGGTGATTTGTGATACATTAGACCTTGGCCTATTTCTGGTGAATTATTTAAGTATTTGGAAATGAAGTATAATCAGACAGCACAATATTAATTCCATAGTTTGAGATTTCAAAAAATAATTGATTGAATTCATTGCAGTGGCCCTTCAACATGGCCTCTCCTGTGTCTTCATGGTCATTTGTCGCCACATTCTGAGAAAAATGCCAATTTCTGGACCAAATGTTGTAAAACTGCATGATTTTGCTAAAATTCTTGTTGCCACTTTCAAAATTTTGTCGCCTCCATTCTACATTTTGTCGCCAATGACAGAGGAGGCCCTGCTTCAGCTGTCATTATTGTCTTAGGGCTCTAGACCCTAAACCATAAGTTAAAGTGGCTTATATAGTGGAGTGGAAATATTTTGTCTCATATTTCGGTATGATTAAATAACAGAATATGCTTACCCTTTGACCCACAGAAATATCTACCACTACAGTATAACATTAACATAGTTAGGCATTTTCCCAATCTTACCTACAAGCCCCTGAACATGCTAGTTTTGTCATTGTGCTGTGATATGCAATAGTATTTTGTTATGTAAATTGATTTATCAATAATAGTATTTTAATTTACTGAAACTATATTTTTCTTCTTCTTCAGGTGGTTTCCGCCATTTTGAAGAAAATTACCCAGAATTCTGTGAAGGTCCCGAGGGTGAGGCTGAAACTGACAAGGAAATCATGGGTCTCTGTAATTTGAAAATTTCGGAAGATTCGGCGTACGGAACTTGTGATTCAGAGAGTGGTGACATTGACTCGCCGACTGGAAATGTCCCGGTGGAAGTGATCCCACATTTATTTCTAGGAAACGCTAAAAATTCTGCGGACTTAAATGTTTTGAAAAATTTTGGTATCACATACATTTTAAACGTTACCCCAAATGTGCCAAATAAATTTGAAGAGGACGACACATTTAAATACATGAAAATACCCATTAGTGATCATCTTTCACAAAATCTCTCACGATTTTTTCCTGATGCCATATCGTTCATAGGTAAGCTTGTTTCATACTGTTATATATCTTTACGGTAAGTATTGTAGAATACCGCATACCTCCAAATAAATGCCCCAAAAGGCAAAACATTTTCAAAAGGGGCTTTTATTTGGGGTCTAAATTTTAAAAAAATAAAAATTTGTGCCAAATGTCTAGTTATTGATGATAAAATATTGATAACATCATATAAATCATCAATATTTATAAAAATGTTTAAAAAATCTCAAAAAGGGGTAGCGTTTATTCTGGGAAATAAGGCGGTTATTGTTCATTGGTACAGTAGGCCTACTTTGGATTCACAAGTAAGTTTCTATGGTGTTGCTTTGAGAACTTTACAGTTAGTGTTTGGTAATGTTTGCTTCTAGACTTTTGAGGTAAGTATATAGTTATTTTACTTTGGAAAAGTGCTCAAAGGAAAATAATTCTGTCAGTGATGGCTTTTGGATTGGTTTATATGTTAAGTTTAGGTTTCATAAGATTAAGCGGTTAATTACTTTTTAATTGAAAATGAACTTCTTTGTCTTCTTGTATCTTATAATATTGGTATACTTTGCTAATTTAAGGAGTTTGACCCTTATTTCCTATCCTACTATGACCCCAGTAACGGACTCAACAGTTATACTATTGTGTGTGAAACCACAAAAATGTCTGAACATGTTTTTCAAGAGCTGAAATCCGGAATCCATCCATTTCCTGCATATGTTTTTAAGTGCATAGTAGATTGTAAGCATACATGTATAATATGGTGCGTTTATGCGGGATGTTTTCATCCCTTTAAGAGGTAACTTATATGTTTCCCCAAGTTAAATGATAATGGTTGTAATCATAAGGTTGTTGGTCTGGTAAACTATGTTTGTCTAGGGTTAACAATTATAATCCCCACTATTCTTTCGAATGGGGGTAGTTCCCTTATTAGCATTACTTATTGGATGGACAGTAAGTACAGTAGCAGGATACCCCATCATAGCATGTAGTCCACACATCATAATTGAGGTATGTAGGTCCCAGTGCATAATGGTCCCAGGCCCCAATCTCACGAAACATCTCAAGTAGAAATCTCATTACAAATAGAGATTTTGCTCAAATCAGAGTCTGAGTTAAAGATAAACTTTATTACAAGCTCTTAAAATTTTACTTTTACTAACTAAGAATAATGCCCAAAAGCGCCCAAAGGAACATGATATGAGATTTAGCTCAGATTGAGATGTTTTAAGGGAAGGTTGTGGTCAGATCCTGGCTTGTATTGGTCTAGATGGTACAGTTAGCACTGGTCAGTCTTTGACAGTACAAAATGTATCTTGAAATTTGTATGTAATTGAGCCTTAAAAAAAATTGGTCAGTGTCCAGAGTTTTAAGTTTCTTCCCTTAAGTTTTCGAAGCATCAGAAAAAATCAAGGCAAAACTAAAAAAATTGGTTGCCAAAAATATTTAAGAAATGCTTTGAATTCGAATCTAAGCACATAATAAGTCATGGAAAACTTGTTATTTGTCATGGTTGTCATGGAGACTGAAAGTCGTCACAGGAAAACTGAAATTGTAATGAAGATATCATTGAGTTTTGTTTCATAAAAAGAATACAAACATTGGCTTATAATAAAGAGGAAAGATGACTTCAACTGTTGCATTATGACTGCATGTGCATATGTACATGAAAACATGCACTTGTATTGTTTTCCACATTTGGTTTTGCTTCCTCCTTTATTATGTTAGAGATATTGTCAATGGTGTATATTAAGCACAAAAATGTTGAGCTGAGTAAATTAGTAGAAAATGTCATATATATACTTGTAATGATATATCTACATGATGCTGGGATCGGCTGTGTGCTTCAGTTGACGCTAATTTACAAAATGATGACAAATGATTTCTCCTTTATTGTATTCATTCTGTTGCTGAGGCCGTAGAAAAACAATGTTTGTTTGAAATCTTCCGACGGATTGGGTTTTGCAGTTAGATAAATAAATCTTAGATTAAAAAAATTCTCAATAAGATGTTAAAAAATAGCATTGATTTCATGCATAGATTCAACATTTTTCTCAGAGGGGTCCTGAAAGCCACTTTCCTTCTCATGAAGAATCTAAATCTATTAATTACCCTCGACATATAACTCATCTCGATATAATTTATAAGATTATTAATTATATTAAACCTACTTTTTACAATTACACTTGAGGACGAGAAGCATAGATAGATTCTGTGTGACCTAACTATCCTCTACAGGATATTGCATCATTCGCATACATGTACATTTCCCGACAAAATGTCAACATTCGTACTCGGTACTTGATATGGGGACAGATTCGAAGACAGCGTAACCTATCTCTAGTCAAGTTTGTGTGCAAATAAACTGGTTTTGCATTGTATGTTTATATAATTGCCTTAAATGCAGGATCTGCTCAATAATTATTGAATGATTTTGAATATTAAATATTTCTTTATATTCTTAAAATGATTTGAATCAGGTGTCCTGTTACATTTATTGCTATATATAACGAGGTGACTTTAGGATAGTCAATTAAGCAACTGTAACGACAATATTTTGACTTCAAATTTTAGAAATCACAGTTAATTTCCAAGTAACATTTTTTACATATGGTGTACATGTAAAGTACAGTATATGAAAGTGAAACTTTTAAAATGTGGTTAACTTGATCAGTTTGTGGTTTGAATATAAAAGTTAACCAGTAAATACATGCAATTATTTAATATAACAAAATTTATCTTTGTTGAAAGATGGTCTTACTTAAAATGGTCAGATTGTAGATAAAGATAAGTGGTCTTCTTATGTTTTTTTGGCCTTTGTTTGAAGGTGGTCTTTAAACTTGATTTCACTGTACATTAATAGGTTCCACTGATGTTCACATGTTTGCATTACCCAGACTGAGACACCCAGTTAAACCTAGATATTAGATAAACATAATTTACCTGACAGACAAGCTAACGTTTATGACCGTTATCATTTAACTTTGAAGGGACTGTAAGTCTGTATTTATCTGGGTTTTTCCTGCCTAATTGGCCAATTACCTCTGGCTTCAAGTGAAGAGAAAGATACAAGAAATTCAAGTGCTCTACCCTACCTCTTTCTTTATGGACTTCTTGGTTCTCTGATGTAGATCAACAAATTCACAGAGACAACATAGTAACCCACCAGCTCTTCTCTTAAAGTTGGGTGGGAAACACGTTTTATAAATGACCCAATTGCCCGAGCATAGATTCCAACCAGGGACCTCTCTGTTCATAGTCAAGAGAGTTAACCACTCAACCACCATGCCATCCAATGCTCCAATTGTTATTAAAGATATTAGAAAATTAGAGATTTGTTTTTCATAGTGATCACTGATTGAAATAATTACTGTAACTGTTTAAAATTTCACAACAGTTTCCGTGTGATCGAAGAAATTAGGCATGCACAAAAAATAACAGTATGGGCATAATGCTGATTTATGATTATATTATCATGTTAAATTGTCTACGTCATTTGTCATGTATTCTGATAATATATCAGAGTTCTTGAGTGTAAAAGAACAAATATGATATACTATTTCTTATAAATGTTCATACGCCACACCTACATGATAAAATAATTGCACGGTGATATTATCAAACAATATGATTATTGTTGGGCAGAATTTTTATACTGTTATAACCAATTTACTTTTGCGAATACTTTCTTTTGCGTTTTGGTGATCGTTAGCATGTTCGGGACTACACATTTGCACATTTTTAAGTCTCCCACAATGTCCATGTAAATGTTTTGAACACTTCCGCGGCTACTTAATTTCACAAATTTCTACCACTTGGGAGCTCCACGAAATTAAATGGCACATAATAATTTCTTAGATTACAGTATACATATAAAAAACTGAGGTTAAAATATTGCTGATTGTAAACATGAAAGTTTGGCTTGTTGAACAGAGGTACAATTATTGATTGTCCAAAGGGTAGAGCCTTGTAAATGGAGAAAGGAAGAATTTCAGGTTCAGCTTAAGAGGGTGGGAATCCAGAACATCAGAAATGTCGGCAAAATTAGGTTATTTTACATGACAAGACATTTATGTCGGGGCTCAGGTTTATTTCGGCAAATAAGCCCACTGAAAGACATGTCATTACTCATTTCACAATCAATTTTTAGCCGGGGCTTCAGCGTTTACTGAACACAGTCTTGTTTTTTCCGCAAGTACTGTTCTATAAATTATGCCATTACCAATTTACAGGAATAGTCTGTTTAACATACCCTATGTTTGTAAAGACAACTCCTCAATCTACTCTTTTCTCATGAAATTATTTCCCTTTGCACCCTCAAAAATAGATAATCAAGCCCTGAATAAAATCTAGCTAAAAATTAAAACAGTTATGCTATTTGATTGATAAAATATATTATCTAGTCAGGTGGCCAGACTAATAGAAGAATGTAATTATTCTGGCTACAGGTCTGGTATTTTATATATGAATTAAATAAAGCATAAAAGAACAATTATTTATACAAAAAAAGTTGAACTACAGTGATTGTCTGGGAAAATTATTTTATAAAACATGTAGCGAAAATGTAGGTTATTTAAGTCCAGGATACCAGCTTCATATTTCTATTTTGCTGGTTTCCAATTTTCTATCCTTATTAAATCGGTTCCCTCTCTAAGCCTTGAAGAGATAATTGTTTCTAATTATCGAGTGAAGTAGACTGTGTGGTGACTGTAGCCCGGCTTACTGTCTGTCTATTCATTTCTGCCCATTCATATTTCCTGTAGTTTTTTGTGCTATTTTTAGAACATTACATAGCAATGTACTGAGTACTGGTATTTAATCAACTGTCTGGTTTGTGAATGAAATCTTAAAACAATATAGAAACAGTGAAATTTGTATTATAACACCATCCCACACCTTCATTATATATAAGGCCTATGATAAAATATTGTTGGTTTCCCAGTCCATTATGTATACCTACAGTCCAGGCAAAGTTAAATGAGAATGGTTATAAACATAGGCATGTAAGTCAGGTAAATTATGTCTATCTAGGTTTTACTGGGTGTACCGTTAAATGCCATCCGTCCTATTCTTTGAATGGGATAGTTCGCTGAATTAGTTTCTTTTTAAATCAACAGTACCAAAACAAAGGCCCTACCCAAAATGTTTCATTGCCCAAATTGAAATAATATTTTTTAATGAAATATTTGGGATGAAAATGTTATATTTTGTATGTGGGCGTGTTTCTTACTTATAATATTGGTACCTATTTTAAATTAAAGATTGTTTGTTTTCACCTTACGATTCATTACTGAATTTCATTATCTGTTTGTTTTGACCGATAACTATTATTCTGAAGCCTAATCAGCCTGTAGACTGCTTTTTACCATTCTGAATCTGCTTGGGTTGGCCATCCTCATAAATCAGTGGTTAGTCAAGTCCTTAGACTATTTTAGATGAAAAATGTGCTGGTTGTATGAGAATGGGGTAGGAAAGGGGAACAAAAAATATTTTAAGTTTGGCCTAAGCAGCGTGTCAGTGCAGACAGGGTCGATATATTAGTAGTGGTGAAATATCTTCATTCATTGTCTGATTATTTTGTTTCATTTATAATTCCTTTGAAATTTCTATATTGGAAGCCAGACACACCTTAAACCAATACTGTCTATATGTATCCAAGATTGTCAGATTATTATGTATACATTGTAGCTAGAAGCTATTGCCTTGGATCTATAAGCATAGTAAATACAGATCATCAAACAGTCTACAGTCCTTTTAAAGTCAAAAGAGAACGGTTGTAAATATACTATCGTCTGGTAGATAAACTATGTTTATCTTGGTTTTTAACTGGGTATAAGCTATATACCTGAGTTAACGATATTCACCACTATTCTTTCGAATGGGATAGTTGCCTCATTAGTATTACTTATTGAATTGACTTTACTGCCACTCATTTACCCATAACCATGTTGACAGAAGTATTCCAAATGTCATTAACAGTCATTGCGGAGTTATCTCTCTTTCTAAAATGTTCTCTAGTTTTATGAATGGGAAAATGAACTTTGTTGACTATCCAATGTTTACATATAATGATAATTACGTTTGAATAGAGTCTATTTACCCTCCTTTATGATGAGCTGGTTAGAAGGTAAGGTCAAGTTTTTATCTGTGTATGATGGTGTATATCATATATCATCAGTGATGTCAGTATAATGTCTGTCAACATTAGCTAACTACAATAAAACCTCAAATTAAAACCAAGTAAGTACTCTATTTCAATTGTTAATTAGTCAGTGACATATCGATGGCTTAGAAATAGAAGGTCGTAACTACCAAATCGATATTTTGAGAAAACACGGAAAAACTGTCTAACATTTACTCTTTACTTATGGTAAAACAAACTTTAACAACTTCAATTTAGTCAACATGACAAGTTCAGATTTTTATGAAAATTGGCTCATAAGAAGCGCCTTGTGATGCTTATTCTAACTATGTATGAATCTTAAAAGGTCGTAAGTGGCACTTACGACCTTCTAATTCTAAGCCATCGATATGTTTCATGTACTTTCAAATAGCTTGAACATCAGATCCAAGGACCATGATATTATATATATATATGGCCCTTATAACCATGTTACTGACAAGTAAAGTGTGGCCTTCATAGTTCAGTGGTTAGCGCGCTTGCCGCCTAATCCAGCAAGTCATGTCTAAAAAATATCACGGTCCTTTGATCAGATTCTGTTGTGATACAAACTTTCTAATTCAGATTTTTTTCTCTCATTTCAGAGGAAGCACGAGGTTCAGACCAAGGCGTCCTTGTCCACTGCCTGGCCGGTGTTAGCCGCTCTGTTACTATAACAGTGGCATATCTAATGCATAAGAAGAAACTGACATTAAACGATGCATATGACTATGTAAAAACGTGTAAACCAAATATCTCTCCGAACTTCAACTTTATGGGCCAATTGCTGGAGTTTCAGCGGAGTTTAGGTCACATGTTGAAATGTTCGTGCGGCGAATCTAAGTGTACTTGCTCTGACATAAGTCGATTGATCTCGGGAGCCACGCCTTCCCCTTCAGATATGTGATATATTTTTTTCATAAATAGACACTATTACACCAAAATCATTAAGTCATTATGAAGTACTGTAAAGAAGTTAATTATCGTAGACTGATAACCTGTTTCCAGTTTGCCAATCTGTCACCAGTCTATCAACCGGATTGAGTTTTACATGTCTGGCTAACCAATTAACCAGTTCATTGGTGCAGATTCCTGGTGGGGTAAACTGAATAACCGGTTTGGCTTAATCTGTATGTAGTTACCGGTATAGATAACCTGTTCTCCAGTTCTAGACAAAATGCAGCTTATAGCCAAGTATGCGGAACAATTAACCAAACACACTAAGTTCAAATACCAGAATTGGTATCTGATTCGCACCGGTTTATGATGTCCGGTGTTTCTCTTCACCGATATTGATCCTGAGAATATACAGTTTAAGCATTACTTAGACAGTTTCCTACTTCAACACATGTTGATAATTTAAATCATAGTTTGGTGACCAGCCCAAAACCTCTGATTGGTTTGTTCTTTACAAATTTTCAAAATTAGGCTAGGCTGTATTCTTCGACAGGTACCTGTTCTTAGAAATTACCGGTAGCCATTTAAAAGCCTGCTTTACCGAAAACTGGTCCTGATCTCCCGAAGTATCTCAAGTAGAAATTTCTTGTCGATTTGAGATTTTGCTAAAATTAGAATTTTAAATACATGAGAATTTTATGATCTGGACATTATACTGTACTAAACTCAGAATAATGTGTCTGATTTGTGATGACAAGTTTGAGTCCAGTCTCACATGGACATTCACTAAAAAATAAATAAATTGTCAGATGAGATTTCACTCAAATTGAGACCCTTCTGGAGATCGAGGCCTGTTGTTCAACTGTAGTTTGATTATTTTTGGTTTAGATCTATATGACAGTGGTTTTAGGACTAAGCTGTAAAATGTTGATCAACAAATAGTTTTCAATATATGTCGCGTTAATATTTAGTGTCACAATCAAATTGATCAACTGGTGCACAAAAATTGTTGATAACAGTTCTGCTCTAAAAGTTAGATATACAATAACAAAATTCTATAGTATAACCTTAACTTTTGATTTAATTAACAAACGCAAGAAGACTTCATAGTACTTTCTCAGTCAGTTTTTTGTTTACGATTTTCATTTTGACTTCTTACTACCGATATTGATGACCTACTCCCTTCACTGTGCCCCATTAGAGTAGTTTATGACAATTATCCTGGTAATTCAGTCTGCAAAATTATCACTTATCTGCTTGTCTATGACAGGTAATTGTTGATTCCGGCAAGTAACTTTTGCACTAATTATGTATAGAGTGTATAGGGTAACAATTAAATTTTACCAATTTGGGCAATTAGTTTCAAATTCTAAAATCACAGACTGGTAATTGTATTAGTTAACAATTTTGAAATTTTACACTTTAGCATAATGCGTTAGTTTGAAATATGTCAGTAAACTTACTAGCATCTATAAACAAGTACACCGGTACTGATGTACTGACAAGGCTCCAGAGACATATAGCTCTAATCTAAAAATATGTTTCAATTTCACTATAATTTAATAAGTTTCGACTGTATTCCTTAAAGGCTTTACTATAATGATGAGAATTTTAGAATATTTTGCATTAGCATTGAATAATTTCAGAAAATGTCAAAGCCAATCTCATTTAAATCAGATCCTAACATTTGCTCCATTCCTTTATGCTGTTAGTTATATCAGTGTAAAGTAGTGGAGCTAATATGGGTATTATTTAAATGAGATTGTAGGGAAAACAAGAATTGTTTCTCATGACTTAAACTCCATAATAATCATACACCATTCAGACAAACAACAGCGAGAAGATGGGAGTGAGGCGTAATAAAAAAGTTTGTTTCCCAAATCATTCCCATAGAATGTAGGTACACATACATGTATGTAGTAAACTGAGGTCAGATTTTTTTTGGAAATTTACAATATTTTTGAAGGAGCAATTAACATACTTGCAATATTTTTCAAAAAGTAATTTTAAAACATTCTAGCTTTTTTTTAACTGTATAAAAAGTACTGAAAATATCAAATTTGTTTGCCAAACCAGTCAAATTTATAGGATATATAGATTGAATACTGGAAGCAAATCAATGAATTAGGCCTAAAGTTTTGTCAACCCGCAGCTAAACATCACTTTTGTATGTTTCACATCTAACACACAAACTAACCTGCACAAATCAGGGAAAAATACATTTATACCTTATAACAATCATTATATTAATCACATCCTTATTTAAACTGCCAAATATACAAAGATGCTTTTGTTCATCATTAATTTGTGGAGCTGGACTAGACACTAACTATTTCAGTGGTCCGACAGAAAAAAAATTTGTGAGCAAAACAGTTACTTGTCCTTCAAGACTTTCACGGGTCCTTCTTGAATTTTGTACGTGTCAAGGCCTGTGGAGTGTAAACATTGTCATATGGTCAGAGTTTTATCTGGTTGGTCAAATTGAGAAGTATCTTATATCAGACGGGGGTCCTACAGTACAGGAATAATCCAGAGATCTGCTTTTTGATTCACTGCATTAGAAAGAATGATCTTTTTCTACACAAAGTACCTGTAAAGGGTATATTATTATAATACAATGAAGACATTCAAAGACCTGACAAAGTTATGATCATTGAAACTCTGTTTTCTGAATTGAAACAAACAGTTGCCTAGGTAAGATGAAGCTAACGACACCGAAAAGAGATTTTCAACTCGTTTTCAGGATTGGTGATTATGCCGTAGTAGGACTCCCTCATAAGAGATTCTTCAATTTGATATTTTGCTGGTATTGTTTTGGAAAATGTACCATTGACAAAGAGATCATATTTCTGCACCTTGCTGGTTCAATTCTCAAATATGGACAGTAAATTAAGAATTTAATGGTAATTTTTTTTAATCTTAAATAATGACATGGAAGAAACTTAACCTCAATGTGGGTTGCATACTTGGTTAATTTCTAGTAGTAGTATTGAAAAGAAAGTATTAATTGACTAATTCAAAACTCACTAACCCCCTCATCCCTGGTGTTTGGGGAGGGGTAATCCTAGACCTTACATTGACCCCAGGATGTGCAACAATATGCACATTAAGTAAATATACTATATTCCCCCGAATAAACGCCCCGGGGTACCGTAATCCATATTGAAAAAGGAGGCGTTTATTTTGGTTCTTAACTGTCAAAAAAATTTGTTAAAAATATTCTCGGAAAAGGGGGGGTGGGGCTTTGTTTCGGGGAGCGTTTATTCGGGGGAATATGGTATAATATGTTATTGTTAAATTTTTCTGTATTTCACAAATTGTTAATACTTGCACCACATTTCCATTTACATAATGTAAACAGGATCCCATTGGAAATAAGGGCTTGCACTTTCATAGGTTTTCCTTGACAGAAAAGTCTAAATGATAACTTACAGCTGAATTTTTTTAACATGAAGTGGAAATTACAGTATAGTATAACCTTTTGTTTTTGTTTGTTTTATTTTGACAAATTTTAACTATATATATATTTTGTATATACTAGTACATTGTATTTGTTGTTACGTACAAGACACATCAGCTGATATTCAGTTGTATCAAAATGCTTATAGTTTGTTCGACGTTACGCCAGTTTGCCGAAAATGTATATCGTACCCCTTATGCTTATTTTGATTGTTTGTTATTTTGTTTATATACAAACACTGCAATACATGTAGTTGACAGTCATACCATACCACACTGTCTGTGGCATTGTTTTTAGCTATGTCGAAAAATGAAATTTGATTGGCATTGTTTTTAGCTGTGGCAAAAGCAAAATTTGCTTGACATTGTGTTTTGGTTTTGTCGAAAAATGAAATTTGATCGGCGTTGTTTTAGCTATGGCAAAAAGCAAAGTTTGTTTGACATTGTTTTTAGCTATGGCGAAAAAATTGCTCACTTCCGCCTTTTAAAGTTTACTTTTTTTCATCAATTTGAATGACAACTTTCTTTAACCAAGTGCCAATTTCCTACTTTACACATTAATACAGGCTATACTGATTTTTATCACCGTTGTCCATGCTTTATTTGCAATTGCTTGACAATTATTCAATTTGTTTGTTTGTTTACAACTATATAAAGTGCACCACATATGCATTGTCTGGAAAATAATGTTACTAGGAAAAAGGACATAGAATCAGGGGTTCTACTATTCCTGAATAATCCTGGCATCTGGATTGGTTGCCATGGAAAGAACAAACTTCCCGCTAAATTCATTGCTTCCTGTTTGGTAAGTTGTAAGCTTCACTAAGCATGCGCCATCTGCCAGTAAAATTGATAGAAAAATAAGAAAAACTGGACATCTTATAATAATAAATTATTTTAGGGTTCAGTGCAAAACTATGGTACATCCTCTATAAATTGATGCAGTTACCATAGTTTTTCACCGAGCCCTCGTTGATAATAATTGCTGACTGAAATAACTTTAAGATATTTTTTCTTCATACTATAGATGTAGCTAAAACTTGTGTCATGGTCACAGGTAATGTGGTATAAGCACACTGAATAATGCCATTTCTTTGTTCAAATGATTGTGCATATTTTACCTGTATTATTATGGAAGATAGCTTTAATGATCTCACTGCTATGTTGTACATTGCGTTTATATTCCCTTCTCACATAATTATCTTACTTTCTGTGTGATCAGTGCAGCGATACCATGTGACTTTTGGGCTACAGATCCAAGACAAAGTTTGCTTCACTTTGAAATTAATAATAGCTGTTAGTATTTTATTTCTTCAACCATTTCTATGAAATATATGCCAAGCTAAGGGAAAAATATAAGCCTTCCGCAACATATGGTATCTCTTTACATGACTGGATGGTTTTTGCAAACACCCTGTGAAACCTTCAGAGTGTTTGACTACAGTTTCAAGCTGATTATTCCCAAGATTTCACAAAGTGCTTGACAAATGAGCCCAGCTGCTGATAGGGAAAGCTTAGTTGAAAGCTTACATGGTTTCCCTTGGCATGGAGTATGTTTTGTTGAAATCAGTACAGAAATGAAATACCGGTATTATTGTGTTCCAATGTTGACAAATGTCATCTTGAATCTGTAGCCTTTAGCTATGCCAAAGTCACATGGTACTGCTAGACTGAGAATACTACCTTGATAAAATGGTGAAAACTACACATACATGTACTTGATAAAGTGTGCTGTAAAATCACCTATTTTGGTGAGCACGAAAGTTCATCGATTTTTGTCAAGAAGTCCAATTTATAGGATTGCAAAGCAAGTAAGGAAAAAAACAAATTTCTGTAATTTGGATGTTAACTGAATGACTGGGAATATAAATATGCATAAAATGTCTTTGTTATTTTTACTAATAGGACTTAAACATGAAGCAGTTTTGTTTTTGTCAGACTTGGGTGAAGTAACTGTACACAAGTTTTTCAAATTGCCTATTGTTTAATTTTATGGAGAAATGTTGATGTTATTGTTCTGTCTGGGATATTATACTTAATGGCTTAATATGTTATCTTATTATCAGATGTCTACCAGTAGTCGTCTTGAATAATATTCAAATATTTGTTATCCTTTAATATTTTAGAAAATTCACTTTCACCTAATCCAAGTAGATAGGTTCTCACTCCTGGTCCTATTCTGATTGTTATTAAATTTTACAATTATGACCTCTTTAGAGAGGTAAAACAATTATAAGGGCGGTACTTTAACCACCAATACATGCTTATTGTAAACAAATCAACTTGGTTTCTCAAACCTTCTATTAATATAATTTAACGGTTGATTTCTTAACTGTAATTTCATTGCATCCCTTGTAGCAGAGTATTACAAATGTTTTGACAGTAATCCAAGGGAGGTAACTGAACTTGGTGAATCAATTAAATAATTTGCTGCTTTATAATGCAAGGGAGGTAACTGGATTTGTTTTGTTCTCAATTTCAGCAAACTTAACATTTAGTGGCTAGGAACACTGCCTGCTTGTAACAAACATTGAAGTGACAGTTGAATATATTAATTACACATGTGATCATCAGATTCAAAGTAGGAAAACAATAACTGCTTTTTTAGATACATGTACAATGTACATTAGATCTATAAATGCCTGATACAAGTTTCGAGAAATATTATAAACTGCTTAACAGCTTCTTGAATTTACTGTAGATTTTATTTACTAGATTATATCATATATTGCTTCTTACTTGTCTACTATTCTGTTTAATGTTATATTATTGTACATTGTTACCATGGTTATGGCTCTACAGATTTATTTTCCATAGTGAAAGACTATCATATACAATGACTTATTGTATAAAGTCATCATTGGATACCTATTCTTGCTGATAATGGCTCATTTCATATAACGAATGTGGCACGGTGGTCTAGTGGTAAGACGCTAGACTCCTGATCGAGAGGTCCTGGGTTCGATTCTAGGCCGGGACACTTGGTCATTTCAGAAACCTTATTTAGAGTTTCCCACCCAACTAGAGATGATCCTGGTTGGTAACCCAGGGGTAGTCTCGCATGCATCGGTGCTTTACATCGGGCACGTTAAAGAACTAAGGAATCTATTCGAAACGAGCTAGGATATCGCACCAGGATTCCTTGTATCTCACCTCTGTCTCTAATATTTGCGATAATGCCCCAGAGTGGGCCCTGCAAATTAAATGGAAGAAAGAAAGAAAAAACACCCCAGTTGTTTTCACATGATTTTTTACCATAGGGACATACAAATACAAAATTTAGGGGATATTTTGTTTACTTTCTGCCAATTTCCTTTATATCTGATTCGGTAATTTCATCGGTTGCTTAATGATTTCACAGGTTTTTTATTTCATAATCAGCAATGCCGCCATGTAGGCATTGAAAAGCACATCTCACATAATTCATCAAGGTCCAGCGGTCAATCATAGTCTGTTATCTTCCCTGATACTGTAAAATCTGCAACAGTGCAAAACTATGGTAATTACATTGATTTATAGATGCATATACAATAGTTTTGCACTGAGCCCTCAGTTTGTTTTTTGATAGAATTTTATTCTATTCAATAGTGTGCTAACCTATTTTACATAGTTTACCAAAGGTTCGTGGGAGTATTAAAACTGAATTGTTAAACGTGGGTATCCAATGATGGTATAAACTAGACATAGGGCATATGTTGTTACGTTTACTTGTAGCTTAGCTTGTGTATTCTATGACTTTTGTTGTTGCTGATATTGATAATAATTGTTGCGAAATTGTTGTAAAATTTATTGCGTAAAACCTCAACATTGAGGCCACCGGATTCTTTATATTCTGAACTTCTTAATGTGGTGGTCTTTATATTGAGGTTGAATGGATCCCAATATCATGAATATGGACTTCAGAATATGAAAGAAATTTGTAGACCAGTCTGAAGATGCATGCAACTGATTGGCTGCTTCTTTGTCAGCCAATGAGATTTCACACAAATTTCATGACTGATTTTCAAACTTGATTTGACTTAAAACGCTGTGGGGGTTCAACTTATATTTAAGCGTAAAAATACTGGTAGATGGCTATTGCTATAGGTATTTGTACCGATTTTTTAAAAAGTTTGCAAGAACTACTGTGTAGTACAATGTATGTCTTTAATTTGACATGTTCCCCCGTAGTCATAATTATGTAGATCTATGTACTGTTGACTTTTGATCTTTTTATGGTGTTTATGCCCCTGCATCTATTGATGAGGGAGACATATAGTGATTTACCTATCTGTTTGTTCATCCCATTTGAATATAAAATATTAGCAAAACTTTCAAAATTTTGAAAGTTGAAAATTTCAAAGTCAATCGAGGCATTGCTTTCAAATGTGTACTCATGTAAACCATCATAAACAACTTTCATAACTTTCATTGTCAAAAAGATGTAACATTGTCCAAAGTTTTAACAGAATTATGGCCCCTGATTGACTTATCTAGCTATAATCCATGGATATGGCTTCCACCAGTGCATTTGCTTTGAGTGAATGCAGTCATGTCTAGATATAATTTTAAACCTTTCCACAGGTTATGAAAGAAATAAGCAGTATCTTATATTTCTATAAAGTTTTGCATTACCACCAAGTAAACTGCCAGTCTGGTACACTAGATATTCAGTTTGTCAAAATTTTATTGAAATCTCCGATCATTTATAGTTAGCCATTCATGATTGCATGTCTGTCTGTCCGTCCGTGCACAAGACTTCCCCTCTATGACTGAAGAAGTTCAAACTAGTTATCAATGTCTTCAAAATTTGTTTTTAAATTCTATGTGTAGAAAAGGAACCCTATGATAACAAAATTATTAACTTAACTTGTGAACAGGTTAAACTTCAGTTATATAACTTGCTGTATAATACAAATGCAATGGCTTCATTTGGATATCTTATTTTGATATTAAATTCCAATCAGCTTTCTGTTGTGCTTGAAATGTAGCAATGCTTATTACATTGTTACATCTCCCATACATGTTATGATGGGGGTAGATATATTGATTTTGTGAAAGACTGGATGGATTTCACAAAGATAGCCATCGCTAGTTCTCCTGAACTATTGGTCAGATTTTGACGAAACTTCACATGAATACTTGGTATATAGCCTAGTTGTGAATATTGTCATGAATTTTAAGTTTGTAGAGTTTGTTGAAGTTATGGCACATTGTGGAAGACAAATTACGTTTTTGTGTAACAGACCCTTGGAGTTATATTTAATTTCTTGGTAATTAACTACGGTAGTTTCATTCTATAGTATTCTTTAGCTTGTTATATATCATTGGTTATGTTTGATATGTTACTTGTATGGTTATTGAAAATGATTAACTTCTTTATTAATCTTAATGTTCTCAATTCCATATGATCTATATGTTTAATTTTAGTTGATTCTTAGCAAATTTACTGTGAATTATAATTATTTTTGTTCAAAGGCTTACAAAGACCTTTTCCTGGAGATTACTAGTATTAAAAAATTAGGTTTCCTTCGTAATTTGTTTGTCCACAAAATAATGGAAAATATTTACTTATGAGTAAAGTGATACAGAAAATATCATTCACAAGTTAAACTGGTTTGAAATGTATTGCCCAAAGTTGGACTGGTTTGAAAAACATAAAATTATCCAGGATTAAGACCAGTTCAGAATATATCTTCTGTAAATTAAGACTGGTTGAGTTTGACTGGTTTGGAATATATTTTTCATCATTTACACTGGTTAATAAAGATTTTTTCTGAGTTAGACTGGTTTAAAATATATCGTTTCTAAGATAGACTGATTGAAAATAAATAATATTGTGATTTTTGAGTAAGACTTGTTTAAGGATTTAGGAGATTTCATTTTATGCCCTTCTCACTCCCTGGAATCCCTACATACTTGCATATTTCTCATTGTTTGTACATAGTTGGAGAAATAAAACACTATTATAAGAATATTTTTGTACTGTTTGTGTTTTATATTGTTTGTTATGATGACTCTGTGCGTACACCAGTCTTGTGATGAAATAGTCGAAGAACACTTGTGTAATACGTTGATTTTGGTTAGTTTTATCTGTTTCCATTATAATGCTCTAGATTTAGATCATGTATACTGTCATGTACATATTAAACATGAAAATAAAGAATTATAGAATAAAAAACTGTGTTTTGTTGTATATTTAGCTCACCTGTCACATAGTGACAAGGTGAGCTTTTGTGATCACTCTTCGTCCGTCTACCTTCCGTCAACATTTGACTTGTGTACTCTCTAGAGGCAACAGTTTTGATCCAATCATCATGAAACTTGGTCAGCATGTTGTTCTCCATGACATCTAGGCCAAGTTTGAAACTGGGTCATGTGGGGCCAAAAACTAGGTCAATAGGTTAAATCTTAGAAAAACCTTGTGTACACTCCATAGGTCGCTATTTGATCAATCTTAATGAAATATGGTTAGAATGTAAGTTGTATTGATACATAGATCAATGTGCAACAGGTGAGCGACCTAGGGCCCAAAAGGGCCCTTTTGTTAATTATATGTACTGAATATTGGGTTGCTTGTTTTCATGCATTCAGTGGGGTTTGGTACATAGAGTGGGGCTACATGGGACTTTAGACATGTGTATGATTCCCTGCAGGGGACAGGGTGTTGTGTTTCATGGGACTATTGGCAGGTTTTGATACCCAGAAGGGGCGGGGCTATATGGAACTTCTGCTGACAAAGGTATGATACCTAGCACAGTCGAGCAGGGGTAGTGCTCCATGGGACTTCTGACAGAGTATAAATACAAACAGGAAGGGAGTGACGGGCTATGCAACATGGAACTTCAGGTTGGGTGCATATGGTTTGATGCCAGCGCAGTATAATGTCAAGAAGGTAGGACAGGGGGGGGGAACCATTTCAAACACGGGACGTGGCCACATGGGTCTGCACTCACAGTACTATTCCAAATAGGTTGGGTAGGGTGGAACTACAGAGAACTTGAGGTTGGTAACATTAAGTATCTACTTCCACACGAAATAACTTGCTTAATTCAGGCGACAACTTGTTGACTTTTTGCAACAACAAACCTGAGCTTCTGACCTCAGGCCCATCCTCGTGTTCATTACATTTACGCCAAATACTATTTATACAATACTCCGGTGACAGACAACCATGAAAATCGGACATATGGAAGGCAGCACTCAAAAGAACGCAGTTGACAACAGAAGTAACACTGAACTCAAGTATGTGGCATGCGTGAAATGTCCAAAACACGTTAAAAGCTGCGAGCCCAAGTTTCAGCTTTAAAGAAGAACTTTAAGAGGAAGAGGAGCTTCCACAGTCTGACCTGATAAATGCACCGACCGTGGTGAACAGTACTACATGTACTTGAGATTAAAAGACATGTGCACCTTCAAATGACCTTCGGGAAACTACCAAAAAGTATTATATACAGGGTGTTTACATGAAAAGCTGGTCACAGACAAAATATAAATAGTTTATCTATACATGTGCATGTTTTCAATGTGATAGCAGAATGTAGAGGGTTGACAAATAAACCTTCTCTTTTGGATACACTAAATCTCCATTGAACAACCAGCGTCGCCCATGTCACCATTCTGCCGACCAATATCTTGAAGAAACCTCCAGCATTCACCAGCAACAGCAACGTCTCTTTCGTGCAACATTTATATACTAAAAAGAAATTAATAAACCGGACAGGGTAGGCAGCACTTAACTTAACCATCCAATCACAGAAAACAGTAACATTACAGCACAACTACACGGGGCAATGCCCACACACAGCCCAAAGAAACGACCAAAGAGGCGAAAAACCCAAGACCAAAATAACGATGATCCCAAGTGACAGAACGCCTAGTTCCACAACTTAGCTGTGCAAAAGGGACTATGTGAATTATTGTGATCCATTGCGAAGCTAAAGACAAATTACATGGTTGATCAACCAGAAATACAAATACGTACGTGGAACAAGTACACACTTACAGGACTCCGACTCATAACAATGGTCTTAGCCTTGGAACCACGTTAACATGCTTAGGAGCGACAGTAAATCTAAACATAAGTCATATTCTTCCATATTATTATGGACCGTATTAGTCTATCTAACTCCATGATATTATCCACTTTTTGGACATTCCAGAAACAGCTAATGACAGAAGCAGCGACAAAAGACTCAGTGGTTTCAGAAGGCTATACCGGGGTACCTCCCAAACACTTACATGAATATGTTAAGCCAGTGGTTTCAGAAGGCTATACCGGGGTACCTCCCAGACACTAACACGAATAATTATGTTTAGTCAGTCCAGCTCTCCCAGACAACACAGGACGGGAACCGCTTGTCACCCACGGTCACGGTCGGAAAGCAATATTCAGGTCTTAGCAGTCTAAAAGTTTGCTCCTTGTGTATCAGTAGCAGCCCGCCTGTGTTCTCAGGGAGCCAGGATCATGTGTGTAGCACAATAATTGAGTGTATCCTTTGTAAGTATCTATGGATAGGAGTCACAAGAGTAATCATTCTGATCACCTCGGTTTTTATCCAATAAAAAATGTGAATTTACCGGAGACAAACGGAAATGGCCGAGCTTTTACGATTGAAGAGTAATTAGACACTTGTAGTCACTCAACTAATCTAAGCCCTTTGTCTATGATCATTCTATTTCATCGACACCAGTATAATGATAACAATGGGGGAAACGTATTGGGGCGGAAGTGAATACACCGACTATTTCAATGGCCGATTTACGTCGATTCGGTAAGTAAATCTTGACTTTTCGTTGCTTAGTAAGGCGTTTGAAATAAAAACAAGCTGACCAAAGTACCCGGCCAGGTTTCTAGTTTGCGACCCATGGTTGTTTTCCCTCCAAGCACCTATAATTAAGCAGAACACTCGCGCAAACTGCCGTTTTGGTTACAGATACCCTGATTTGTGAATATTTTTATCAGTAATATTGCCTATTTCTCCCGATTTTCATGGTTTATGGATTGTTTATGGGCCTAGTTTCATTATTTATATGATTATAAGTATGCATGTGCAAACAAAATTGCGATTACATAATATATTGAGGCAAAACACACGAAAGATCCGCTATGATACCCCTGATTAACGCCGTTTGGGGCAAACACCCCTGACACGTAAGAAATGTGGTATAATAAAAACAACATTCGATTTTACGCGCAAATGATAAAAAATGTACATTGTGAATACTAAACAAGTTTATATAATGCCAAAACAGGAATATGTTTTCAAGCTATACACATATATCTACTTGCCATACACATTTAATCTGCCACTGTGTTAAATTTTAAATTATATATTCACAATGTTTATGGTCATTCTAAGAGTGTTTTCTATTTGCAGAACAGCCCGTAGACTGATCACGTGATGTAGTTGATGCTGCCTGCTAAGACCTGACAAAGAACACATACCTACAACAGTGGATTCAATGAAAGTACCAAGCATTTCAACGACACAGTTGACAATGACATGGATGATGGAGTTCGATAGAAAGTGTGAAATTCTATACTAACATGAGAAATATCAAATAAACCCCTTAAAAATCCACTTTGTTTTGATAATAGCATGCACATGCTTGTGTGTGAGAACAGTTCACGGTGTCTACCCGTATTGTCACCCTCTCGACAGGAGAGGTACGAAAACCGACGATTTTGCCAAAGATACAGAAAGTCCTTGAACCAATCAGGCCTTTAAATGCTTTTAATATTGCAACTTTCATGAAATAACATTAAAAAGAGCATACTTTTCGTTTCGTTGTGGCACTGGAACCCTCTCTGTTCTGGCACCGGCACCCTATCTGTGCTATAGTTACTGTGAGCACAGCGAGGATTCCCGCGCCAATCAGCTGAACCACACAGAGAGGATGCCGGTGCCACAACAAAACCGAGCGTAGGTATTTTACGTAATTTGATACGATACAGCGTTTTGCAGACAGTGTGCCAATACGGGTAGGGGACACCGGGGCAAGTAAGAACGGACATTTGTTTTTTAACGAGGGCTTCTCACAAATTCTGCAATTGTGTAAATTAAATGCGTATTTATTTATCAAGCATGGGCTCTACTCACATAATATAGAGGCACTTCATAGACTGGACGATTGGTTATCAAAATATGAGCATCCAAATTGACGGGGCAAATCGGAACACGGTCGGGGTTAAGATGGAAAAATAAATCATGCTCTGTCCTATCGTGTATCTACTCCCACCGGACAAGTACCTATTCATTGTAGTAATACGTACTCATCAGAACAAAATACAGCAATCCCTGACGAATTCGGATACTCACCACCACGGAACTCAAGTAAATACACCCTATTATTTGAAACAAATACTCACACAACCACTTAATACTTACATAGCATATCCCATTTTAGTACTTAACACATCAAACTCAAGTCACACTATGTCCTACGAATATTTACAACCACTGGATACAGCCAAACAAGGTCGTTTACGGTAGGTTGCCACCCTAGAGATCGGTTTTATTAGTCCCTATTTTAGTTGTTCGTACTTGCCACTACCACATACACATGCTATAAAAATATACCACTAATTGGTACTCACCACCATCTATTACAGCCATATCAGGTCCAATGCGGTGCTCAAACCAACATAGGACAGTCACTTCCGAGACTGGGTACTCGCAAACATCAACTTCAACCATATCAGACTCGAAGGGGTCTCACAACAACCATATACTACCCATTTTTTTAAAATTAGTACAACCATACCTTATGCATATTTACCCACACAAGAATAGCAATACCCGACTACACGTATATGGACTAGCTACCAACCATGCGTACGGTACTTCCTCTTTCTACAGACAGGAACATAACAATGCATACATGGTTTGTAGCTAGTCCATATAGTCAGGTATGGTTGTACCTAAGGGAATAGGTTGGCAATAGTCGGTGGTTGTTCGAGATTGAGAACCCTTTCGTACCTAGAATGGGTTAAGTGTGTCGAATAATCACCACATAAACCCGGGTATGGTTGTTCTGGGTGGCAATGACGACCTGGTGTAGCTATAGCATGAGTTGATTTTAAAAAATGGGTATTATATGGTTGTTGTGAGACCCATTCGAGTCTGGTATGGTTGTAGTTGATGTTTGCGAGTACCCAGCCTCGGGGGGACTGTTCTATGTGGGTTTGAGCACCGCATTGGACCTGATATGGCTGTATTTGTTGGTGGTGAGTACATTAGTTGTATATTTTTATAGCTAGCATGCGAGTGTGTATGTGACAGTGGCAAGAACGAACAACTAAAATAGGGACTAATAAAACTGATCTCTAGGGTGGCAACGACCTTGTTCGGCTGTATTCAGTGGTTGTAAATATTCGTAGGACATATTGTGGCTTTAGTTTAATGTGCTAAGTACCAAAATGAGTTATGATATGTATATATTAAGTTGTTGTGTGAGTAGTTATATTTGGTGGTGAGTATCCGAATACGTCAGGGATTGCAGTATTTTGTTCTGATGAGTACCTATTACTACAATGAATAGGTTCTTGTCCGGTGGAAGTTGATCGATACAGGATAGGACAGAGTATGATTAAAGTATTTTTCCATCATAACCCCGACCATGTTCCGATTTGCCCCATCCATATGTATGCTCATATTTTGATAACCAATCGTCCAGTCTATGAAGTGCCTCTATATTATATGAGTAATGCCATGCTTGATAACAATACGTATTTAGTTTTTACAATTGCAGAATTTGTAAGACGCTCTCGTTAAAAAAATGACCGTTCTGACTTGCCACGGTGTCCCCTACCCGTATTGGCACCATGTCTGCAAAACGCTGTATCGTATCAAATTATGTAAAATACCTACGTTCGGTTTTGTTGTGGCACCGGCATCCTCTCTGTGTGGTTCAGCTGATTGGCACGGGAATCCTCGCTGTGCTCACAATAACTATAGCACAGATAGGGTGCCGGTGCCAGAGCAGAGAGGGTTCCGGTGCTACAATGAATCGGAAAGTAGGATATTTTTAATGTTATTTCATGAAAGTTGCAATATTTAAAGCATTTAGAGGCCTGATTGGTTCAAGGACTTTCTGTATCTTCGGCAAAATCGTCGGTTTTCGTACCTCTCCTGTCGAGAGGGTGACAATACGGGTAGACACCGTGAACTGTTCTCACACACAAGCATGTACAAGCTATTATCAAAACAAAGTGGATTTTTAAGGGTTTTATTTGATATTTCTCATGTTAGTATAGAATTTCACACTTTCTATCGAACTCCATCATCCATGTCATTGTCAACCGTTTAAGCGTTGAAATGCTTGGTCCTATCATCGAATCCACTGTTGTAGGTATGTGTTCTTTGTCAGGTCTTAGCAGGCAGCATCAACTACATTACGTGATCAGTCTACGGGCAGTTCTGCAAATAGAAAACACTCTTAGAATGACCATAAACATTGTCAATATATAATTTAAAATTTAACACAGTGGCAGATTAAATGTGTATGGAAAGTAGATATATGTGTATAGCTTGAAAACATATTCCTGTTTTGGCATTATATAAACTTATCTAGTATTCACAATGTACATTTTTTATCATTTGCGCGTAATATTCAGTTAATGATCAAGTCGAATGTTGTTTTTATTATACCACATTTCTTACGTGTCAGGGGTGTTTGCCCCAAACGGCGTTAATCAGGGGTATCATAGCGGTTCTTTCGTGTGTTTTGCCTCAATGTATTATGGAATCGCAATTTTTTTTCACATGCATACTTATAATCATATAAATAATAAAACTAGGCCCATAAACAATCCATAAACCATGAAAATCGGGAGAAATAGGAAATATTACAGATAAAAATATTCACAAATCAGGGTATCTGTAACCAAAACGGTACTTTGCGCGAGTGTTCTGCTTAATTATAGGTGCTTGGAGGGAAAACAACTATGGGTCGCAAACTAGAAACCTGGCCGGGTACTTTGGTCAGCTTGTTTTTATTTCAAAAGCCTTACTAAGCAACGAAAAGTCAAGATTTACTTACCGAATCGACGTAAATCGGCCATTGAAATAGTCGGTGTATCCACTTCCGCCCCAATACGTTTCCCCCATTGATAAACAAAAAGATCATTTAGTTATGGCATCAATAAATAACACTCAACATGCATTTAATTCTCGTAGGACAGAGATGGGACCCTTTACTGCATCTCTGTAGACTGGGAAATGTGTATTTTCACCGTATGTATCCTTTAAAGACTGAGAACTATCTTAAATTTCTTGGAAGTTTCTTGTACTTGGAAGAAAAGCAAATACTAGTATTTGGCAATCCATGTTTTAGTTCGCTGAAAGTTGAAATTACAGGAATGTTAGTATCGATGAATAAACGACATAGCAACGACAAAATATCAATACACAAGAACGTTGGAACATGTTTAAAGTGTAAGTCTGAGTCATAGTCAAAATAGTTTTTGAAAATTCTAACTGCCAACGCCGGTGCTTTATGAGTATGTCGTATGCCATTTCCCTACATTGTACTTGGGCTGAAATATCCTGATGAAATTGTGCATGCGTGTTTCAAGTACCATAGTAACGTTATAATTTCACTTTTCTATATTGTCATATTTTTTCATTCGTGAATCTTAAGATCATAATAATAATAACCCTTCGTTTATCTGTTATATAAATTTATATTCGTTACATGTTTAGTACTTACAAAATGTATGTGGCGTTCAAATACAATTGACAATTCGCTGGCTAAGAATGAGAAGGTCGTATATACGCAACCAATATTTTGAGAAAACAAGAAAAACTGTCTGAAATTTACTCTTTACTTATGGAAAAACAAGCTTTTACAAATTCATTTTTGGTCAGCATGACAAGTTCCGATTTTCATAAAAATAGACTCATAAGAAGCACCTCGTAATGCAGATTTCAAATGTGTATCAGTCGTATAAGGTCGTAAGTAGTAGTTACGATCTTCCCATTTGAAGCCAGCCAAATGTGGCCTTCGAACACAATTGACAATTATCGAGTTAGCAATTTAGAGTATAATTTAGCTCAAAAGCAGTTTCTAATTGCGTGTATACGTGTTATAAAGGCAAGATCAACTAGCGATAAGTTACTAACTATATTGTTTCGTAGACTGTCACAGCTATCATATGTCTTTTTCTTTCACCGTTTGTTGTACGTTTTCCATTCACAAAACATTGGCTTAGATCGACGATATTAATATATGAGGCATGGTAGTAACTTTAAGTTTGTCTAAGTAGTCTGACAATTACTGTTAGTTGTATAATTTTTGTATACATGTATTTATTATACTTTCCTGAGTTTTGCCAGAACATGTAAGCGAATGCCGCAAACATTGTGAAATTGTATACTAGTATATTACACTGTAAAATTTTTTAAACCTTGTCATATTAATATATATGCAAGTCTCAAACAATCAATAAAAATACGGTTTTAAATGCATGGAAATTCGTGAAATTTGAAAACTACAAAATATGAATATTGTACAAATACGATAATGGAATGGTTTGCTTAAGAGCTATACTGAATGATAAAAGTTCTATACATAAGTTTTGGAAACTTTTTGTATGCATTTCCTTTGGCTTTTTATTGTCTGCAGATGAAAGTGCAAACAAACATATTATTACCAAAAAAAGCACCCCCCCCCAACTCCAACACTTTTTAAAGATTGCATTTCTTGTTAATGCTAAAACCAAACCAATAATGTGATTATATTAATCCTTTTACCATTTGCATGCATATTTGTCTTTACCCTAAACAGTTTATGATATTTTTTTCCAGGATGTGACCATGGATCGTCGTTTTTCCAGAACAGAAAATAAATGTATAAAATAAAGAGTTTAGAAAAGTGTTCTTCCTCGAACCTTGGTCTACATGTTACACAGAACGGCTGTGAATATTATTTCGTTTTTGCCTTAACAAAAAGCGCTTAAAATGTGTATAACTTTTTATGTTCTGTATACAATGATTGTACAATTTACGCTTTTCGCGTTGATCTAGTCTCGATTTGTGGAACAGTATAATAGTGAAATATTACTGTAATATAGTAGTATAAGTTTAGTTTCATGATATTTGATCAGTCTTGCGCATGAGTAAATGTATCATTATGAAATGGGCTTACAATACATTTAATTGTATTTTAATATGCGAAGATATTGGTATAATAGATTAAAATAGAAACCGTGCTAATTCGCCTTGTGGTTTAATATTAAATATTAGTATTTGTGCAAACAGTAGAAATTTTCACATTTTTTTGCTTTAGGATTGTTTCGCTCGATATTGTGTTTGTGTTTTAACTTGTTTGGATATTTGGATAGTTCCGACTTTTGCAGGTAAGTGAGTAGAAGATATATTTTCGGTCATTTAGCGACTAAAAATATATACATTTTGTACATGCAGTTTATTTAAATAATAACGTAAGTAACTCGCTTGCACCGGCGCTAAACGCCGAGAACTTTAAAGAACCAATGAGTCTATTCGGAAAGACCTATGGCAGCGCACCTGGATTCCTTATCACTCACTATGTTTGTACCTTCCCTCGAAGCTGGGGGTCATTGGCTGAAACCGAGTGGCTCCGACCAACGACTGTCTCAGTCTCAAGCAATGTTCGTAGATCTAGATGTATGATAACAAATTGAAAGTTTTAGGCGTAATGTTTGAATTTTCTTCGAAATTCCGAAACTGTTATGTAGGGATACGTCGTGTTTCGACTGTTTTCCTTCTCATAATACAACCAAACTTTTTTTATTTTAAATAGCATCTTGTGTTGTGAGGTGTTTTGAAATTTCGGTGATAACAAGACTTCGAAAAGCTTACTATTGGCACGTTCCAGACAAAACTTTCTCAATGCCTCCGAGAAGGTCAAGTGCTTGCGCTTTGCGTTTGTAAACCCGCCTGGCGCTTTCTTGACCATTTTAACTCTATCGGCTCGCGGTCACCCAAATAAATCACCTTTGTCAACCAAACGAGCATCGACAGTAACGTACCTCGTAGCCTATTTGTTTTAAGCGTGAATCTTTATTCGGTTTCAGAATGAACATTTCATGTCTATTGTTTATTAAACTTTTAGAACTTACATGAATATTGTCATGTTATCGCTGGGATATATTTGTGATAAGTAGAAGACAAACATTTATACATGTATGATTATATAATACACTCCTATATAAAACAAACAATGTTATACCAATCCTATGACTAAGCATTGTTCTATAAGATATTTAATTCACCACAAAATAAACAATAGGCGAATATCACATATCTATATACGCGAGTAAAAAATGCTCGAAAACTTAACTTCGTAGCCTACTATATATAATATATTGCAATTTATTCTTATCAGATACACATGACTGCTCAACAGGTAGTTCTATGATTGAAAAATAATAATGAACAAAAAATGGTAAAACCATCGATCTGCCTCAAGCCATCACCTCGGCCTTTATATATAGCATATTGCACCGGAGACAAACAGAAATGGCTTAGCCTTCACGATTGGGGTCTTCACGTGATTGCAAATTTTAAAATGCTCGTGTGAGATCACTCTCGTGCCTTCTCTCTTGTAGATACATACTATAGTTAATTTAGTCGAAACTATATTAGAGATGAGACTGGTCTCACTTTGGGCATTTCCTAAAATGATATCCACTATGACGACCCAAAGGGCGACGTTGCACTTAACTTGTCATACATGTACTTCCTTCAAGCATGTCTTTAGCTAGTATTTGAAATTTTACCACAAGACTGTTCTCAGTTGGAGTTGCATTATAATTACTAACATGTATTTGAGCTGATCATGCTAATTTCTTATCCGGTCTAACGAATGTATGGAAAGGAACGTCTCAGTATTAAGTAAAAGGGTCTTTGATTTTAAACAGCAGTACGAACCCCATTTCCCTATCTTTCGTCAGGAGGCCTATTGTTAAAGGGAATCAAAGCAAGGTTAAATCTTGATTGAAAGACAAAAAACATTTACACGAATATTGACGATTTTACAGTAGAAATCTAGTACCTTCAATTCGTGAATTGTTTCTATTTTTTCTCTGTATTCAAAGTCGGTCTACTTCTATTGTTTAATATCGACGGGAAGTTAATTCAAGTCATGTTTTATAAACTACAATCCGATTTCAGAAAATAAGTGCGTCGTTGTACAATTTGCAACCACTGAGTATGTGATGTGTGTATTTATAAATGTTGGCAAGTTCATTGTTTAAAACAATAGTTAGGAGGTGTGGTCAAGTTTCTATGAATGGCAAAATTGTAGAGCCCTATATCACATATTTCTAGCGTGTTATAACGTTTAACATGTACACAATGTTGGTTGTAAACAAGCGGGTTTATTGTGAAATGTAAGCATAAACGTTTGTATGTGTAAAATATAACTTACAACCTCTCGAGAGCGGCACTCTGTTGAACAATAACAACCTCTCTATAACAACACTCTAAATTTACTATGATATGTGGTTTATTCTATCCTCATAAGAATCATATATTTCAATTGCCTTTGGTTGTATTCTACTTGTATGCAATACGTTATCATTAGTTATTAAATAGATTGAAAGACTGATTAATATCACTAATTAAGTGGGTTGGTCTATTCTGGTACCAGAATTCTCGGTTCTTACAGAAGAAACGTTTTAAACGGACATGCCAAATGTATATATAAAACATGTTTGGTAATCTAGCCTTCCTGATCTGAAGTTGTTTTAAGTACTTAGCAATGTTTTATTTGTAACCTCATGCAATGACTTAATTTGAAAAAATTTCATTATTTAATCAATCAGGCTAGATCTGTTAAAACAATCAATGGACATGTTGTAAAATAACTGCAAGTGCTGATCTGAATCAACTAATTTATTGTCCCGAAAACCTCCTATATGGACCTTAATTTAAGCTATATCTGAAGCTATATAAGGCCATTCAGTATATCGCTGACTTAGAACAAGACGGTCGTAACTACCAAATTGATATATTGAGAAAACAAGAGAAAACTAATTAATTAACTCTTTACCTTTGGGAAACACGTTTTTAAACTTCATTTTGGTCAACATGACAATTTCAGATTTTCTTGAAAATATGCTCATAAGAATCGCCTTGTGAAGCAGATTTCAAATATGTATGAGTCTTATAAGGTCGTAAGAGGTAGTTACGACCTTCTGGTTCTAAGCCATCGATATACGGTCCATGATTTTGGAGAATTTCTGTCTTCTGCACAGAACGGAATACGGTACGGCATCGGGTTTTAGCCCATTCCTACCGGAAGTGAAAATATCCAAAATGGCGATTGTTAGTGAATTTTGTAGATCGAAGTATTTTCCTTAATTTTAGAGTGAATGGGATCATTAACGGTATGTTATTTGAACCAAATCGGAGGAGTATAATTAATTTTAATTTATGGTTGAGACCAAATGTCTCGGTTTCACCGATTTATTCTGTAATGTCCATTTAATGAGTCACTAATTTTCTCTAATAAAAATAATCACTTGCAAATTGAAGAAATTAAGTTGTTTTATTGATTTGGTGAGCTGAATAACGGTCGTATCTCAAATTTATGAGTATTTTGTTCGATTTGCACAAAATACAGCTAAATATAGGAAGAATATGTGAAAATGTAGGTATGCAATCCTGGGATTAGTTCTAGGATGGGCTGTCTACATGTTTTACTTAATTAGCCTAATTAAATTTATTCCTTTAAATATGTAAACCTGTGGCAGACCATGACTAATGCTTGCCAATGAATGAGGAGAGAATGTTGCTATTTAACCAGAAGTGTGAAATTGGAATTTGGAAGGAAATGCTATTGCAGAAACTGATTCAGTGATTTTTAAAATATTTTCATGGCGAAATAATGAAGAGGCCACAGCCATTGTAGTGGGGCTATAAAATAGGGAACATGTTCACCTAAAACTTACTTTGGAATACGCACATACACATGGCAAGCTCCGTCTAAAGTCTGTCTGATCAATGCGACCTTGTTGGATAATTGTCAATGGCTCTATATGACATCATTACACCGCCATCGACATGGGGCAGATCTGTTGGTACTTTGACATTCACAACATTAACCTCCATATTAATTAAAACAATGAATATTTTCCCCCTCAAGATCAACTTGATTTCAATGTTGCATAATATGCCATTGCGATGTGATAAAGACGGGAGAAGGCAGTTATCAAGTTACCTTGTTCCCTGCTACTTGTATTCTATCTGTATGCGGCACCCGGTACCTTATTTATTTAAGTATAGTTATCAATAAAAACCTGTAACTAATTCGTACATTTACAGAGTCTGAGATGCGCACATGTATGCATCTGTGTCCTCGTAGACGCTTTTTAGCGAGCGCCTTTCCTTAACTGGTGTAAGTGTAATCATGTAGACGACTTATTTTAGACAGCACATACTTACAGGGTTCTCGGCAACGCGTAATTACGCGTATTTGGACGCATACTTTTGAAATCAGACGCATAAAATTGGCGATCAACGCGTTTTCGGGACGCAAGCTTTTTCCGACGCACGCGTTTGACCTTGGGTCATAAATTCGTCGTAAACACACGATTATACAATAAACAATTGCAGCGTCCCTTGCATCGAGTAATTGACAGGCGAGAGGCGGGGTTAAATACCCAAGATATGCATCGGGAACCAATCAGCGTTCGCGAATCCTTAGATAATCATTGACGCGTCCCGCGAAAAATAAACTTCATCAGATCGATGCATATGTGTAAATCACAAACTGTTACGTAAACACGTACGCTTTAATTGATTGGTGATAATTGATACCTCCACTAAATTACTGACCGTGTCGTTTATTTGATTGCAGACAGATTTATATGACGATTTTAATTTTTGTCGTAACGTTACATTGGAAAAGCGATTCGTTAATCCAAACTTATTATTTACGATTAACGCGTGTGTTATACATTAAATCCAAACTATAATTTCTAATTCTACAAATGCCGAGTTTTAAAGAACATACCTATTAAATTCATATTCCGCGCTGATAATTCCTTGATAAAAATATCACAATCCCAACACAAGCAATATTTCCGACCCGAGGTCATTTTGACCTAATTACGGAAGACGAATGTTTCAACTGTACTCAGTAAAGGTCGTCAGTTTCAATTATCAAACGCACGTGCGGCGACAATTTCTACATCAAGGTCGTCTGATGGAACCGACGCGGGTAACTTCAAAGGAGCAGTCTGACGATTCGGTGAACTTTGATCGTGCGACATGTGAACTAAATGCCGTAAATTGTATTCGATATACGTGCGTTTTTTTTTATAAATTTGAAAATATGACTGATGCAGCTTATTTTTTCTGGATTTACCAACTCTGCTGATTTAGTTCACTCGCGAACATTCATGATTCAACTCATGTCAATTGACGAGATGTTTAAAGCATTGAAAGATGCTGGTATGATTCGAGTTTTAACACAATTTATTAAATTCAAACATAATCAATCATTTTACGAGCTTTTGGCTGCAATTGACCGTGGATAGGATAAAGTACGACATGCAAGTTACAAATTTCGGACGCGTACATATTTTCGGATGAGATCGATTTTTTTTGTCCTTTCAATTTTCGATCGATCTTTTATCAATTATTAATACGTAGCAAGAATGTTATGAGCATGTAAATTGTAATTAAGCTCTTTTTCTGGGTATGAATGCTGATTCTACCATTCAGTAATAGGTTAAGGGTCAACCACAAAATAATTAAGCTGCTTAAAAATGTCACATATTGATATAAAATATAAATATTTATTGATAACAAACAACTGAAAAAATAGCTCCATAATTCACCAGAATGCAGGATTAAAGGCTTTAGAAATCAAAATTTTCTTGGGGGAGATCCCCCAAACCCCCCTTGCGGGAGGGGGTCACCCCCTCCCTCACCCTCCCCCACTCGTCGCTACGCGACTCGGATGGAGTCCTCAGGACTCCTACTTTTTCGCAAAAAGGAGTCCTGGGACTCCAACTTTATAATCCTACAGAGAACCCTGTACTTAGCAGTCTGTAATTTTAAAGTTAAACCTGATACACTCTTCCTTTTAAATGGAAATTCAATAACTTTTCAATAAACGACCCATCTGGAGAGCTAGGCTTCAAATGACATTTATAATTGTCAAGTACAGCCTCATAATAAAATATGAAAAATATTATCATTTTTATAATCAAAGTTCTTCATTTTTTTCAGTATTATGATCATTTCTAGTCAATGATGTATCGTGGGATGTCGTGGCCTTATACTTTCTCTGTGAACTATGCTCGTTTGATAGTTCTGCTTACAATAGTTTTGCATGGAGGTAAGTATTCTATTTTTATATCAAAAAGAATATTCTAATGAGTTTAGTTTTAATCAACATCCATTCACAAACGTTATAAATATAATTCTTCCTGATACAAATTTTATGTAGAACTGTTCAATGTTTTTCAAATGACCGGGATTATGACCCTCCTCTGCATAATCTTGTGATTGATGAGCATCTACTTCAAGTTCAAGACGGGGGAGGTCCTGAGTTATCTGCCCTTGTTACTATCGAAGTCAAGAAAGTCAAACATCCAGCACTCTTAGGTGGTGCTCTTGTGTAGGAATGACATTATAAGGTATCCAGAACGAGTAGACTTATATAAGTTTGAAAGACTGGTTTACAACCAACAATCTTGAAAATTTAAAAAAATGTTTGTAAACTTTATAACCTTTGAAACTGCTTGAAAGTCAGTCTGTATGAAATCACTCATAAATCTTATAATATTATCTATAACTAATTTCTTTCAGGAGCAGAGCTGGTATTTCCAGCCAATGATGGCAGAGTATATAGCCCTATAAATCACAATGTGACCATTAATTGTGATCTAGCATTCCCAGATGATGAAGCTTTAGAGTTATTAATGTGGTACCAAGGAAACACTTACATTATATACAAAAGTATGTGATCTTGCTTTAAAAATAAGTTGTCTCTCAGGTGACCTGAGGTTGGCTATATTCTTGACATTTAGGAAAGAGGTTATAAATTATCAGTCTTTGAAAGGCACAGGAAAATGGACTTTATAATCATAGTTTTAACAGTTGACTGCTTTTCAATATTTAAATTTGTTTTCTAGCTGTGCTGCAAGTAACTGTATCATTGATAAAGACTAAAACAATTTTTTTCCCGTTTTTTTCTTGTCAATAATACTGTTACCTGTAGCTGCAAGTGTTATGAATACGCATTACCAGTAGGTTAGTATATATTATAAGCAGAAATTAACATTAAATACCTGAGGAAATGGTCCGACATATTCTCATTATTCTGTAAATTGACAAAATGTATTTAATACAAATGTGTCTCATAGTGTGGGTTCAAATCTCACCTTCTGTGAACATGTTCAAAAACATTATCAGTAGTCTTACATATTCCAAAATAATTTGGAAATGCAGGTTTGAAATTTCATATACCAAATATATATGAGAAAATTGAACAAGTTTTAACTGTAGGGCAATGTTTGGGTGTGATGTTGGATAATGCATGGCCACAGAAACAAAAGTATCTTGTTTTCAATCATGATTAGACATTACTGGGTACTGGGTATGACTCGGTAGTACCACTGGCCCTGATAATTATTATTGAATTGTAGTGTAGCTACTGATCAAGGCATTAGTATAAGCAAATCACCGGGGTATGTCTGTGGGCAGGATACCTTAGTGGTTGAAAATGAAAAGTATATCCTCTTCTTCAAAAATAACAACGATCAGACATGCAAATATTTATAGTTTTAGAAATTATAAAATATATAAATGAGCAAGTTGAACAGGGAAGGCAGCACTCAACCAGCCGAGCACAGGAAAAATAAAAAACATCATATAACACAAATATACGGGACAATGGTCACACTTTACTGAACAAGAAAATGAAATGCCCAAACCCCACAGGTCTGTCATAACTTGATAAGACTTCAAGACTTATGTTTTATTTATTTTTCAAACAATGTTTTATTATTCTTACTCAGATGTGGATGGTACATTGAAACTACGAGATCCAAGTCTCACTTCCAAGTTTGGTATCTTCGGCGATAACTTCACATTAAGTATACATGATGTTAAATCTGAAGATTCAGGAAGTTACACCTGTGAAAAAACATTTAAGAAAATGGTGGATGGCGTCAATAGAATTTTAGAAGAAAATAAAACTATAGAGTTAATTGTTCAAGGTAGGTTACTCTGTGGTTACTTGTACTTATGAGGCCAGATGTGTTAGCTTTGTTTGTAATGGATTTTTGGTGTTTGAGAACTTAAAGTTTTGGTTTCTATGATGTTGCTGTGATGGTGATCGGTTGTGTTGACATTCATAGATGAATGATTCTCTTGTCAATATTTTCAGTTGGATAAATTGTTACGTAGTTCATTGATTTGATGATTAGTGCGTTTCTTTCTAGGAAAATTCTTCAACTCAATCATATTTACACACATAATTATATTATATACAATTAACTTTTTAAGCAATAGCATAGTTTCTCTGTACTGTAGTGAATGTGTAAACTTTAATGTATAAAAACAATTATTTTAGGATATGGTCGATTTATCTTGGAGTTATTTTTGGAAAATCTGACTTTGGGTATAAATGATGACCAATAAAAGTTACGTTAATGCCAAGGGGAGAGGGTTTGAAATCTATTAGTCGCCAGGTTTCTAAAAACTTATTAAAATTGTGTTCATAGTCCCTCCATCACATTCTCATTACTGATAATTTTAGTTCTCAACCCCAGAGAGATTTTCCAGGAATAAATATCATGTACATATTGATATAAGCTATAAACTATCGTACAATATCTCTATGTTTGATTTGTATTAGCAGTATTTAATTAATTTCACTCTTTACCATATATAGTATTTTACATTGTACTTTCTCTCTGTATATTTGTATATATGCATTTGTCATGTTCTCATTCTTGTTTTCAAGGATCTTTATTGAATTATTATCTATAATCATTTCTGTTTTCTCAAATGCTCTACCTTTTGATTGATCTTAAACTCTTTTGCTAAGAAAGATAATGTTACAATGTCCTTGATATTAGAAATTTGTGCAGGTCACCAGAAAACTGCTAGTATAAGAAAATATTAAATACATCCAAAAATTATATGATTGGTATTGTTTGTTATATCAACAAACATGAGTAGAATCTAAAGATTGGCATTCATTTGTTATTTCCATGTGTTGATTTTACAGAGGAATTTGGTGAGAATGTCACTGAACCAGTATATGATGTAGATGATAATGATGAGATAATTGATGCAGTTCATGTAGAATATCAAGTGTTAAACAACACACTTGTTGATGATAATATAACTATAACCGATGGTGAGCTGTGTATAGATACCTGCACTCTGACTGACTGTTGTCAATGTTTATTTGGATTGTGTTTGTAGCCATGTCTGATTTGTGAGATGTGTCCAAGCTACGGGTGAAGGAAGGGTGAGGGCATATCAGGGCCTTCACTGGACTAGGAGTCAAAATGACTACTGACTCTCAATTTTCAAGAGTCATCAAATTTTTGCAAGAATATTTGTATTATAAGTATAGTCAAAATGCAGTTTCAAGAGTCAAATGAAAGCCCTGTGCATATGATAGCATTTTTTTTATAAATCTCCTTTCATCCCTCACAGAAAAAGAGTTTAAACTTTAAAACTGGGATTAAATGTTGGGATGGTTGATTTGAATTTCAAAGGGTTGCTGATCAAGGACCGTTTGGTCTGGGGTTTTTATTCTCTATTAGTAAGGTTGGCATTTATTAATAGATAACCCCTATTGATTTTGAGGTCAGCATGTCAATTTCGCTATTACTTTCACATTAATTGGCTTCCATGGGGGCATACTGGTACATCTCTTGTACTCTTAGTTAATACTATGGCTGTAACGGTATACCGCGGTATACAAAATACCGCAGACTTCAGTCCCACACGGTTCACAGTACAAGAATGGCAAATTTCGGTACGGTTCAGTATAATCATTTTAATGAGCAAAATAATATTAAGAGGACAAAAATATCTGAAAGTCCTCTGATTATGTAAAATACCATGCGTCACTCGTTTTAATTGTATCAAAATATGCCTCATATTGTCGAAATTCATTTAAAATAGTTGATAGCAACATTATAATTGCTGTTATAGAATCAACTAATTCATTGTCACTTAAAATTTGTAGTTTTTTAGCTGCTGTTAGAGAATATTGTAATGTATCATACCGAAATATACCGAACCGTTAGAAAAATTGACGGTACGTATCATACCGTGAGGTGAGCGTACCGTTACAGCCCTAGTTAATACACGTCTCAGGATCAGACATGACACAAACTTTCTGTTTATTTTCAGCAATGTTAGTTATATGTTGTGTTAACTTAATCTGTCACATTTCTGTTCATACTAGATGTCACTTTTTAGATTTTTAGTTATCGTTTATTTTGTTTTGTTGATTTTTAAAATTCAATATTGTTTCTGTTACAGTTGGCTTGATAAATGCTAATTTCCTTTCTTTTGATGCTTATTTACTTTAAATGCCTTTGAATGTTGTAAATAAGAGTTTTGACATGACTGTATGCTACCTTGTAATACTGATCTGAAATGTATTTATAAGCATGTTTTTACAAAATTGACTTGGAAATAAAACAAGTCAGCCTACAGGGGTCTTACAGTTTGGAATAATCAGTAAATCCAGATTTTCTGTACTTGATAAAATTAATTTTTCTGCAGATATTTGAGTTATTTGATGAAAGAAAAATTAAAGTTTTGACAAAGTTATGTTCATTTGAGATTCCATATCGAAGCCCAGTGCAAAACTATGGTACATGCCTCCACTAATTGATGTAGGTACCATAGTTTTGCACCAAGCCATTGATACAGTCTTCGAATTTGGCCACTAGCCTGAAGCCCGAGGCTAGTAAAAACTGGGTTGGGCTAGTTATTGTCTCTAGGTGACTAGTCCGAAAGTCTAGTGAAAATTTAAAATAATTTTAATAATTTAATGGTCTGACTAGTAAATATCTTCTCGGGCTAGTAAGTTCTGCCATGTTGGAAGCCCGACTGGCTAGTACTTTGGAAAGTTTTTTGTGAAGACTGTTGATATGTTATTTACGTAGGGATGTGTACTAATGGCACCACAAACAGACTTACGACTAGTTTTCAGGATTGGGCATGATGCATCAGTTGGACCCCTGTACTTATTATCAAACTTGCAAAGTTTGAGTCTTGATTAGTCTTGTTTAGTTCTCTAGAAAACCTACCTTTAGAGTTTCGCATGATATTTAGTTAATAGTGATATGATTGTATTATATCAGAGTGTTGCTAATGTTGTATGTATAATATAGGCGACCCACGTTTCCCTTACGGTGAGTATGTTTGTTCTCTATGTGGTAGGAAAGCTAGTGTGAAATGTAGATAATATTTAACTGGCTAGTATAATACTAGGTGACTCATTTCTTAGAAAAATAATCAGGTCACAACATAAATTATAAATATTATCGTATCATTTCGTTTGTGACATTCAGTGGTGTAATATTAAATCAATTCAAACTAAGTGGACTTATACATGTGTAAGTTATATTCAAGAAATTAACCATGGGATGTCAGCATATATCAAACTTAAAAAATACTGCCTTATTGGCTATTAATCTAGGAATTATGAATTGGTTAAAGGTTATTGTATTGTTTAATTATGATTTCCTGGAAAAATGTTTTTACTTTAGACCAACTGTGACATTTACGTCACTTAATAGCAACATATGTTTGTTTGAAGGCAAGGTTTTTATACATGGAAAAAGAATAGATTTAATGTATTGTATAGCTAACAAAATGTAACATGTACTGTCCCTATATTCAAAGACCTTTCGCATTTGTTGATAACTGACCAATGATTAAGTATCGTATGAGTTTGTCATGTGACTTGATTTACCGTAGTCATGTGATCATAAATTGTCAAGTTTGGTTTAAACGTATTGTCTCATACATTGTATTCTAAGAAATGAGTTATAAACACAAATATTTATATTAATGTTTATCTTTTTTGTGGTCGGTATAAGGCTATGGGTGTCATCATCATTATTGTCCAGTAAAAGTCACTTCTGTACTAAACTTATGGTGGTTCTGATAATATTAGGTTGTCCAGGGTTTTTGTTGAATTCCTATTTTTCTTATTTCTTCTATGGAATAAAGGGTTAAATGTATAATAAACTTATAGTGGAATTCTGATATATCCCTTTTCCTCCAGATTTATATGGGTCAAAATGTGTGTGTATCTTTATTTTTAGGATGAACTCTAGGGCCAATAGAATCCCTTCTGTTGTTTTCTGTTTTGATTGGTCACAGAAATGTTTTGAATACATTATGTTAAATAGTATACCTTTTCGACCGGACTGTTTTATGGAGCAGGTTTTTTTCTGGTTTCCTTCCAATAATTATTGTTACTGTAATATTGGATGTGGGAACCTGTCTATAACCAGTTGCAAAAAGTAGCCCTGTCAATAAGGACTATTGATCCATTGTGGGTGGAGTTAGGCAATTGTGGGCAGAGTTAAACAGACTTCCACTGTAATTGTTTGTATATTTTGTGTAATATTAAATAATTGTCAAAAGTAATAATTTCATGGTGAATTATTTCCTGGTTATCAAAAAAACTCCATAAAACATGTGCATGATTCTTTCCTGGTTATCAAACCCCCACAAAATGTGTCTTTCTTACTGTTCAGGTTCTGCTGAAAATTCAGGTAAAGCTGAGGCAAAAAATGAGTTTAGATTCAAACTGCATTAAGTTCAATGCAACCTTAAATGTAGTGTGGGGTGGGATGTGTGTGTGTGTTTAGATGTATCTATGTTTTCTTCTAGATGTTACATGTATTTGTATGTAGTCAGCGGTGTCAATTCCGGTTTAATCATATCATAAAAGTGGCATGCTTTCAGACCAAAACAAAGTTATTGGATGAAAATATCTCAATTTTTCTGTTTTAAAGGAACTTCTTAATAAAAACTGATTCAAATATGGAAAATAGTTATTGTAGGTTTTAAGTTTTTCAAAAAAGTGGATTTTTCTTGATTTTCCTGATTTTAAATTTAGCTCCGTTGACACCCCTGTGTAGTTTATGTAATCTAATGTTTCTTTATGTATAATTACGTATTCATGTGTGGTATCTTATAAGTAGAGTCTTATTTCTAGCCAGATGTGGATGACATTTATATCAGTCTGTAGATATGATATAGTTCGATTTCGAGCATTGAGCCGTGACTGCACTTTTAAAGTTTAATCCATTTGCCGATAAACTGTACATTGATAAATTACACACAGTAGTAAGAAGTATATCTTTAAATAATGACTATTGAATTAATCAAGGGTTACCCGCCCAAATAGACTCGTCTGAAAGTTCATGGCACAGGGTTCAAAATTGAACTATAGTGTGTGTATACTATACATGTACTTTTCTGGGTTTGGCGAATAAAATCATAATATGGGTAAGGTTAGACAAAGGTCATCGGTATCCCGCCTCATTTTAAAGTCTTGAAAACCCATACCCACCCATCCAACACTTCATGAATACATTGCACTTCCATTAGAGAATCCAGGAATAGATAGAAATCTACTCTGACAATTATGAGTTATTATGTTGTGTTATACAATTACTATTAGATGTAGTAAGTTTGGTTAATTAATTATATCTCTCTGTATGGTACTGGAATTAAGGGTTTCAAGGTTTTGTTCTATGTCATTTATCAATTCGCTACTTTGACATTAGTTTGTACGACTCTTAATTGAATTTGAAATCAAATGTCACATAATAATTCTTTAATATTAATAATAAATGTACAGTTATCTTAATAAGTATCATGATATTCTAAATATCGACATGGAGGTTTGCCATTGGCAGTAAAATGTAGTTATCTTAATAAGTATCATGTAATTCTAAATATTGACATGGAGGTTTGCCGTTGGCAGTAAAATGTACAGTTATCTTAATAAGTATCATGTTATTCTAAATATTGACATGGAGGTTTGCCGTTGGCAGTAAAATGTACAGTTATCTTAATAAGTATCATGTTATTCTAAATATTGACATGGAGGTTTGCCGTTGGCAGTAAAATGTACAGTTATCTTAATAAGTATCATGTTATTCTAAATATTGACATGGAGGTTTGCCGTTGGCAGTAAAATGTACAGTTATCTTAATAAGTATCATGTTATTCTAAATATTGACATGGAGGTTTGCTGTTGGCAGTAAAATGTACAGTTATCTTAATAAGTATCATGTTATTCTAAATATTGACATGGAGGTTTGCCATTGGCAGTAGAATGTACAGTTATCTTAATAAGTATCATGTTATTCTAAATATTGACATGGAGGTTTGCCATTGGCAGTAGATAACCCTTATTCACTTTCAAAGGTCAACACCACTGTGACCTCAACCATTTCAGCCTTCTGGGCAGCCATGGGGCATACATGTTCTACAAACAGCTCTTGTTAATAGTTATACTCCGGAATGCAATGCAATCTGGTTTGTCCACACTATTCCCGTGGTACAAACAACTTTTACCGTTATCCTTGTTTTCTTTCGATAAATATTCATGTCTGAACCATTGAAATGAGCGACGCTTATTCAAATCACAATAGCATTAGCAAAGGATTAAGGTCAACATTATTTGTACCGCATGCAAATTTGCGGAAAACCCACAATATTGTACGTTCCGGATTGTCTCTATTCTAATGTTGCATGTGATATTGTTGCCATAGTAACACTGCATGCATTTAGTAGTTGACAGTTTCTGCATGACTGTAACAGTATAGTGACCTATGTAGTTGATTTTGTACATGTACGTAACAATGATATTCTGTATTTATGATTCTATTGTGAAATTTAAATTGTTTTACATGGTAGGATATTATAATTAATACGACCATCATATTAAGTGGTCAATATATTATAGACCTATGCTAAACGGTTTCCGTTCAATAACTCAAGACAGCTTTGCCCAAGGATCTTCAAACTTTGCATGGAGGTTGGTCAGCAATAGTATAACCCCTTCAGATTTTAAGGTCATTTAGTCAAAGGTCACTGTGACCTTTACAATTTCCAACTATTGGGCTGCCATAGGGGGGGGGGCAAAACATTGATCATATATTCATTGCTGTCATTTTCATTTGTCTTCAGTAATCATCTTCAATTATTCACCCTTCATTTTTCCGTCATTTATTGTATTCTTTTATGACTTGAATTATATAATATCAAATTATCAAGGGTGATAACTGTGTTGGTATCAAGGAGGGAAACAACTGTTGGTTAAGCTATGTAATGTTATCAAGAGTGACAGCTTCGCTATTTGAACTATGAACTCTAGAAGTTTTCATGTTTCTTTGTGTGCATATTTGAATACTGTTTTCACATTGTTTGTGATTCGTTATACCAATCCTGTTGGTGACAAACGTTTAAATGTTTCAAAAATTTACATTGTAAGCGTGTTATCAATAATTTGCTTTGATTTTTGTGCAGAATTTTGTACCCTGTTAGACAGGTTGGAACTTGTAAAAACACAGGGCAGTAGTGAGTTAACGAAAATATTTGTGTATAATTTTGAAACTTTTGAAATATTTCAGATGTTCCAAGCCCTCCTGGAATACCTATGATAACGAACATTAACACAAGAGATGCTGATGTGTCATGGCAGAGAAGCTTGCGTGATAACAACAGTCCAATCACTAACTATCTCATCAATGTGAAAGAGTAAGTATTCAATTGCAACTAGATATTTTTATCAAGCTTAGTTGTGCATACTGTAAAATAATTTTTGTGGGTGATTAAATTAAGTGGTGTAACTTCAACCAGGAAATCAAATGCCCTTGAAAAGTAATTTTGAACCTTGCATTTATTAGTTGAAATGCAAAATCCACAAATTAACATCCCATCGAAATGGTATTTTTTTAAATTTGACAAAACCATGACATTTCGTTCTATTGAAATTAAAAGAAGGATTTCAGAGTAAGGGCCCCCTTGTGGGAGACATACCTTTTGTGTAAAAAGCCATTCTGGTTTTGAAGGAATTGAAATGAAGTTTGTCAAGTTCTGTTTTGTCTTTTCTAGCATTAATACTGATGACTGGGCAGATAGTCGAGTGATATTGGTGAGTGGGGATACCAACCGTATTACAGTACGGGACTTACTACCTAATGTAGCCTACCAGATGCGTGTCATTGCCAAGAATGCCCTCGGTAACAGTGCACCTAGTAGTGGAAGTCTCATATTTATCACCAAACAGGAAGGTACGTCATTGTTTTCACTTAATGTTTTGGGGGAGTAAGTGGGGGTTCTATTTTTAATGGTACTTTAATTTTTAGGGAGATCAGTATTATTATTTTAAGCAAAATTAAATTATTGTACTGGTAATCATATAACAGCCATAGAAAAACTAAAAAAATAGTAGAAGCATAATATTCAAATTTATTTTAATAATAGGAATATATTTTGGGAAAATATATTTGAGGTGTGGATATTTAAAGTTGTGTTATAGACTGACATGAAGGAGTTCTTGGAACACATTCTGTTTTAGTTGTTTGGAAAGATTAACATAATTTAAAACTATGACATTTTGTCTAAATGTGTGTCAGCTTCTTGATATACATGTACTGTGATTTAAAGCAAGGAATCTTCATGCAAATGTGTTGTGCAAGTTAGTTTTGAATGGTAGGAAGGTGTCACTTAGGAGAGACATGCACAATCATGAACTAGGTCCAACATGTCCACATCAACTCATAGACATTTGCATGCCTTTCTATTGGCATGTGTCCTAGCATGCCTTTTAGTAGTGTTCTGTCCCTACCTGTGAATGCATAAGTTAATTTTTTTCAGAATTTTTTCCTGAATTTCAAGATTTTTTGATTATGTTTGTAAATTGAAGCAATGTTCAGGATTATCAAGTTTCCTAAGTACTTCCCATGGCATGTGATATTCTTCATAACCTTTGTTCAAAATTCTGAAAAGTGTAAAGTCTGAGTTTTCAAATGTTAAAAAAATAATGAGCCTGGGTAATTTTCATACATATGTGTTTTTTAGAATGACCCCACTTATGTTCTTATAAAGTAATTCTGTACTATCCTGTATTTGTGTTAATTTTACTATAATCCTTTTAGCGATTTATGAACTCAAAAACAATACATGTGTCCTCCACTGACTGATACTGTAAAATAATTAATTTTTGTGGCGAATTAAATTTCATGGATTTCGTGGTTCACCTTCTACCACAAAATTTAATCCCATCGTACCATAATTTTGACCCTTGTATTTATTACCTGAGATACAAAAGCCACTAGTTAACGTCCCATCAAAATGGTCTTTTTACCAAAACCATGAATTTTGTCCCATCGAAATTAAATGATTTTACAGTATTATAGATTAATGACTATTGACTTTCATGTGTCCATCCTATTTATATATTATTTTCCCTGTGATTTAACTTCCATCTACAGGTTTCAGCATCTTCACTATACAAAATATATCATTTTTGTTCGGATTTCTGAAATCTCGGATACGTAGGAATCTATTCCGGAGGGAGGCGTCGTCCAATCAGACTGGTTGTTTTACCATTTTGTTCGTTATTTGTATATATATATATATCTGGTTATTTTTGTGTAGAGCTACTATATTGTTTTGTTTTATCATTATGTTGCGACTTTTAGTACCGCTGACAAATAATATTTGTAGGTCGGTATACTGGGAGTTACCATATCATTGGTTTGTTTAAAAATGAACTGCTATTTAATTAGTCTAGGACTAAGGTAATGGTTACACAGTTGACTAGTAGGTGCACTAGTGACTTTATTTATGTTTATACTTTGCTCATTATCCATATTTTGTGGACCCTGCATGTCAGTTGTCAGTCTAAACATGATATAGGACCCTGCTTCTCTTAAAATGTTAGGCATTCCTGTTTTAAGGGCTTCTGTTGCTTTTCCAAGCAATCCAGAATTAGGGCACTTCTATTTTTTTAGTCTGTCCATGCGTCTCCAAGTTAACTCTCCCCCTGTTCTTCAGTTCAGTCATTCCTGAGTCAAGAGTCACTGATCATTGTTTCACAGTATGACTGGGGGTACTACAAATATTATCATATATGCAGTGATAGATCTGTATTTCACCATATTCTATGTTGTTAATATATCACAGGATTTATTTTCTTCTGTTAAATCAATATGTATACAGTATCTCTGTGTTGTTGTTGTGATTGTTGTTGTTGTATAAAGAGATTGGTGAGTGAAGAGTCTACAGGACCTTTTGAAAACTCTGTTACTTACTACACAAGTTGTGGATCTATTACAGGCCTATATAGGATGTCATTATTGGATTTGCGTTCAAGGTAGAATCACGCGATGAAATTTTTGTAACTTTTTCAGAACGTTTCTGAACTGGTAAGAAAGGTAATGAAAATGTTCCAAAAATTTTACGAAAATTCCATGGCGTGATTCTTCCTTAAACGCTAGACTGGTTTTGTATGTTGATGACAGTCATAGTGCAGTTGCCAGGCCTATGACCATACAAAGGCAGACATAGGCACTAAATGTCGTGACGAACATTTGAGAAATGACCAAAAAAGAATGTCTCCAAAATACCCTTGGAACTATTTGCCACAGTATTGTCTGCCTCTGGATACTGCTCTTTTAGTCAATATGCTACTCATGTTGTACCCCAGCGCCTTAATTTCAGAATAGGTTTTCCCCCAGCCCCTTAAATATCAGAATGGTGTCTTTAAATCACTATATTTTGTCAGTATTGTGGTATTTGAGAGAAAAAGCCTTGCATTGTGTCAAAAGTACTTAAATCAGCATCTTAATTATGGATATTAATGCAGTTATATGTTCTAAAACATTCTACCTATTCTTGTTGATGTCCTCTAGTACATTTTCTAGAAATACCCCAGCGCCTTAAAAATATTTTGGGGAATGGCCTGTACTCTTGTTTTGACATCCTTATATATATAGAACTGTTATGGAGACACAACTGGGTACTGTTTTATTAAAGCACTTACAAAAATCGTTAACTTACATCCAAATTTATATTCTCTATATTACTTGTTAAAAACTTCAAATTGTTGTAAAATAACACTAGTATGGTTCATACTCTTATTTAATTAACGTTTCGGCATTAAGCCTTTATCGAAAAACACATTTAAAAAACTTATTCTACATGTGCTGGCATTGTTGTTGGCCATTTTAAAATGGCACATTATGTAGAATAAGTTTTTTAAATGTGTTTTTTGATAAAGGCTTAATGCCGAAACGTTAATTAAATATGAGTATGAACCATACTAGTGTTATATAACTATTCCCTATGGAATTAAATCAGAGATGTTGTCAAATATATCTGCAATATTAACATTGATTCAGTAGAAATCTAATGGACGCCTACAAAACCTTTTAAGTCCAAAATTTGCAGTTGTAAAAGCAGTATATGGACTTAAAATTTGGGTGTAAGTTTCAGACTTCTGTAAGAGCTGTAATTATACAGTACCGGTACCTTGGTGTCGTAGTAAGAGTTTTAACTGGTTGTATATGCAACCATGCTCCGTGTGCATGTAGACCCTTTCTGCATTAATCTCTTCATGAAGCCGTATTGATTTAACTTTCCTGAATTTCACATATATTCAGATTTAAAGCACTACATGTATACAGTCACAGATTTAATGTTATTTTGAATCTTTGCTCTTTACTAAAAAAAAAATGTTTAAATGCTTCACTGGCAATGTTTAGATGTTCCGCAGACAATGTTAAAATGTTCCATGTTTTAATTTTTTGATGGATTCAATTTTTACATTAGAAAATGTTTTAATATTACAGTTTTATTCTGTTTATCTGACATTCCTTTAGGTAGTTTCTAAATATGTACTGTAACTCTTAAACCTTGAAATTTTTCTTCCAGTATGAACAATTTGGTTTTGGTTGTTTTTGTCCTATGAACTACAAGTAGAAATGTAGTCATTTATGTTTGTATAAATATTTTAGATAGTGATATTATCCATTTCTGAGTTATTGTTTACCTGCATGCTGTAATGTTATGGTTGCAGTTAACTGATTTTTTAGATTGGTTGTTATTAATCGAGCATGATTTTATTGTTGAACATGTTAAAATGCACAATATGTTAGATTACTCGACTTTTACAAAGTATTTGTTACCCTGAGTTCTAGAATTTATTTAGTGTAGTTATGCCCTACGATTTCTGAATTTATATCAGTTAAGCCCTATATTAATTTGTGTGACTACATCTTTTTTCAGGGCCAAGTAGTCCGCCCTTAAATCTTAGAGCAAAGGAGCTTAACGCCTCGTCGATAACGTTAGAGTGGGACCCGCCTCCAAAAGAGACACAGAACGGCGTTGCCGGGGGCTACATTGTGGAATACAGCAATGTAGGACGTACCAACGTGTACGAGTATTCCATAGAGGATCCCAATGCTCGGGTTTGTATATATTGCTGTTGTCTTCATTGTGTAATATTAAAAAGAAAATTGCATATTTTTTAAAAAAAGTATAGGAAAAAATCTGAAATGTTCATTTCAGACATTCAAACTGTTTTCATTGTGAAAGATCTTTCGAGAAAAGCATAGACATATTCATAAACATCTTGAATATTTCGGTAAAATTCTTGAATAGCTTGTTTTTCTCGCATGCAAGTATGAAGGAAATTAGTGAATGAGGACCCTGTTATTGTTTATGACTTTGTGTGTTAGAAGTCAATTTGATTGACATAATATCAAGGGTTTTTTAATTCAGAAATAATCTGGAAATCTAAGCTTTCTTGCAAAAAATGAGAGTTATTTCACTACATGTTTTGTGTGATTCTATTTTCAGACTACTACTATAGACAAACTAAAACCATTCACTAACTATTCATTAGCTGTAAAGTTCTTCAATGAGATAGGATCCAGTGAAGCAGCTGTTATTCAGGTCCAGACACAGGAGGGAGGTAAATCTAACACTCATGTTTATTCATCCTCAAAAACCCAGGTGACACTCTGCTCCTGCACTAGCTACATCAATCCCTTGGAGAATACTTTGAAATACTTTCCGTTTACCATGAATTCATTGGCTGCTTTGTTCAGCAAATGAAAATTATTATTGCAACAGGTAGAAATGTCAAAAATCCAAATGGGCCTGAAGAGCCGTAACGGTGAAATGCATCGGTTTTTAATAATAAATAATAAGAGGTTAATACACAACATAGCCGGGCCGGAAGGCGATAATAGGACCGGAAAATTAATAATCACCGCGAGGGCTTTAGCCCGAGGGTGATTATTCATGCCGGGCCGATTATCAACTTCCGGTCAGGCTCTGAAGTGTATTAAAGTCTTTAATACAATTGTTCAATTCAAAAACTCAATGGGAGTAACAACAACTCACGTTTAGTAAATTTCATGGAGATCTACAGTCATTTATGATGAAAATCTTGTACATTCATGAAATTGTCAAAGCAATTTAAACGTAACGTCATTTTAGCTCCAACGTGAACTCATTATGACTCCATTACCTGGATAACGTAACATGCTTCCATTCAACGGGCCGATTACGATTATGAGATTGCGGACCGGGCCGAAAGGCGAAAATCAATCACGTGATTGTCATAATCAGCCTGAAATTGGCTCATTTTTTAGCTTGACTATTCGAAGAATATGAGAGCTATTACAGTCACTTGTTCGTCGGCGTCGGCGTCGGCGTCGGCGTTGCATATGGTTAAAGTTTTGCATGCAAAACTTTAACCTTGGTTATATTGCAATAACCAGTGCATATATTGGATTGAAACTTTGCACTGGCTTTCCCTGTCATGTAATCAACCATGTTAGATAACTCTTGCATGAATTTAATGCAAATTATGGCCCTTTTTTACTTAGAAAATTTGGTTAAAGTTTTGCATGCAAGTTACTAATAAGGCCATATCTCAAATAGTATCTGTGCTATGGCATTGAAACTAAGAACACTTACTAACCATCATAAGGCAATGGTACCGGTCATGGGTAATAGCTCTATTATGATTATTATTTGAGTTATGCCCCTTTTTAACATAGAATTTTCTTGGTTAAAGTTTTGCATGCAAGTTACATTCAGACCATATCTCAGCTACTATCCATGATACTGCATTGAAACTTACAACACTTGTTTACCATCATCAGTCAATGGTATCAGTCAAGGGCAATAACTCTATTATTTTTTTATTTCAGTTATGCCCCTTTTTAACATAGGAGTTTATTGGTTCAAGTTTTACATGCAAGTTCTATTCACGCCATATCTTAGTTACTATTTATGATATTGCATTGAAACTTATAACACTTGTTTATCATCATTAGTCAATGGTACTGGTCAATTGTAATAACTCCATTTTTAGTTTAATTCGAGTTATGCCCCTTTTAACTTAGACTTTCCTTGGTTAAAGTTTTGCATGCAAGTTACATTCAAACCATATCTCACCTACTATCAATGATATTGCATTGAAACTTACAACACTTGTTTACCATCATCAGTCAATGGTATCAGTCAAGGGCAATAACTCTATTAGTTTTTTATTTCAGTTATGCCCCTTTTTAACATAGGAGTTTATTGGTTCAAGTTTTACATGCAAGTTCTATTAACGCCATATCTTAGTTACTATTTATGATATTGCATTGAAACTTATAACACTTGTTTATCATCATTAGTCAATGGTACTGGTCAATTGTAATAACTCCATTTTTAGTTTAATTCGAGTTATGCCCCTTTTAACTTAGACTTTCCTTGGTTAAAGTTTTGCATGCAAGTTACATTCAAACCATATCTCACCTACTATCAATGATATTGCATTGAAAAGTTAAAATTGACTCCTTTAACAAATCATATCTTACTCATATGATTATTTTGTAGAAACTTTGTTATGTCAGTGGATGTATACAATTCCCTTTAAACATACACATTTCTTGAATAGAGTACAGTGCCGCTTGAAGTCTTAAAATCATTTTCACTGACAAATATTTGTTAATAGTCCAGTGTTGAGATAATTGCCATGCCTCAACAACCATTGTACATTAGCTTTCATTGCCATGTAGTCAACTAAGTAGCGTAACTCGCGTTTCAATATAATACAAATTTTAAATGGCCTGTTTTGAACTTATATTTTTTCTGACAAATGGCTGCGAATAGTCGAGCGCGCTGTCTAGTGACAGCTCTTGTTTACTATATATAGTAACAAGTGTATGAATGAAGTTTTAAAGTATTCATATCGTATAATTTTGTTTTTGATATATATATCATAAAACATGTCCATTCTTCTTTCAGCTCCTGATAAACCTCGAATAATTCACTGTACAAAATCAAAATCTACCTCGTTTGTTGTGAATTGGGAGGCACCAAGGGTTGTGAACGGTGTATTGAAAAACTATCAGTTACAATGGATTCATAATAACACATACAAGACACGTATCATCACTGGACATCTCACCCAGCCTATGTCTGCAGTCATAACTGGTTTAGGTATGTATACCCGTTATATAGAATATACAGGGTGTAACAGTTCAGGGTTCGCAATAACAGCAGGCTGCAGGCCAAATTGTCTGCTTAAAAATCATTTTGGCCGGCTAAAAAAATGTGAATTTAAGACACAATTTTAAGAAAATTAATTCAGTAACTTAAAGGTCCTTATCAGGCCTGTTGGTTAAGCATTCAAGCCTGCTTGGATCGAACTTATTGAGAAGCCTGGGTGTTAAAAAAGTTAATTACTTTACAAATTTCTGGTAAAAATCCACTGCTATAAATGCTAGAAATATGCTGAACGTGCGCGATCACATGCCTGTATAAGTTACCTATATTATGTTTACACCAGTGAGTAGTAAAAAACTGTTGAATATAGGTTGTCAATCCGGGAAGTATACATCCAAATGAGGCATAAGATTATTGCTTTAGGTCCAGCATTATGGATAACTTTTATAGGTTTGGCATTGGTTATAGTTAAATACGATGTAACGTGACTATGCCAATACAAGGAAGCAAGTTTTTTATTTGTTTTAAAACAAATCACACTGTGTTCACATATTTATTTTTAAAAATTGTCATTGTTTTGCTAGAATCAAAGTTCAGAAGAAACTGTGAGAGTTATATAGATTATTGATTATTGTTTCGTGTTTGTAAATCAAGGGCTCGATGCAAAACTATGGTAACAACATTATTATTCATACGCAGCTACCATATTTTTGCACTGAGCCCTCGAAATGCTTTAGTTTTCACCGGATTCTTTATCTTGCAATTGTTGTTTCCTGTTTCAAATACTTACCAAGTATATTATATTTCTATATTTAGAACCATACACACAGTACGAGCTTCGAGTACGAGCGGAGACGGGTGGCGGTTATAGTGATTATAGTGAAGACTACTATTCGCTGACTGATGTTGGACGTAAGTTTACATTATGTACTAAATATTAAAATCAATTGTATTTGCAAGGGACTAATTTTCATTCATTTTGCCGAATGATAAATTTAATATATAAGTTAAATTATTTGGCAAATTAGTTAACTGTCAAGTTTTATGTGTCTTTTTCAACACCAAGCCTCTTAGTTTACTTAATTTGTCACTGCCAAATGAGTTGAATTTTATAGTTTCGTTTTACATTTATTCCAGCACCGAGTTCGCCTAAGTTACTTAACGTAACCGTGGTTTCACAAACATCAGTCTATGTACAATGGTTACCTCCGAAGACATTCTATAAACGAGTGGACTCGTATTTCATACAGTGTACATCACTAGGGGAAGATACGACGAGCATATCACGCACAGTTCCTGGAACAGACACTCAGGTTTGTATAGTACTCCCCAGTTACATTTACTGAATACTCTAAACTGATTTAAAGTTCGCAGCGTGCACTAGTGGTAGAAATTTGCAAAATTGGATTGCGTCAAAAGTGTTCAAAACATTTCCATGGGTCTATTTAAATGAGATTGCACTTCTAGGAACCTTCATTTGAGCTCAAATGAGCACACAAAGCGCAATGTTGTGAATACTTTATAACATTATATCTTTATAAAAAATTAGTACCTCATATTTAATTTCAAGTGTAGCGTGGTTTAGGACTTAAATCTTGTTGGTTATAGTCTGTATTCTGTAGGATTTATCCCTTACTTTCAGCCTTTCTTTAGATCTCCATGGGGGTTGTGACTTTGTTGGTAAACATGTCTGATGGCATGTGCAGGGTTTTCATTTAACCATTTACTGTAAAATCATTTAATTTCAATGGGACAAATGTTCATGGTTTTGATGAAAATGACCATTACGTGGGGATGTAATTTCAAGAATAACTTACCTACTAAGTGTTATAAATACTGTAAACATCAATAATATTCATGGGGATTTAAATTCATGGTTGAGATCACCCACAAATTAAACAGTATTGAATCCCCAACAAATATTAATGATATTACAGTAATGACCTTTAGACCCTAGAAATTCCCCAAAAAAACAAAACACAATCAACCCGAAAAAAATCGAATATAGCTTCAAGTTGATAAAGTAACTGTTTTGTTTACAAATTTACGCTGCTTTTCTGTCGGACCAGTGACCAAGTTATTGGCGACTCCTGTTCAGGAGTCCATTTCTACAGGTTTCACTGTTTTGTCAATTCAATAAGTAATACTAATGAGGGAACTATCCCATTCGAAGATAAGAGGGGATTACAGTTAACTCAGTTTAACCCAGTTTAACCTAGATAAACATAGTTTACCTGACGAACGAGCTAATGTGTATAACTGTTTAACTTTGAATGGACTGTATGTATAATGTATAGAAACATGTATACAGCTGAATGAATACTGTTTGAGGGATGTCCATGTAATATTTGTTATGCCCCAGTCTTTGATGAGGGGGTATATTGCTTTGCTTATGTCTGTCGGGCAGTCTGTCTGTAGACCAAATGGTTTCTGTTCAATAACGCAAGAGCGCTTCGCCCTAGGATCTTCAAACTTTTCATGGATGTTTACCAGCAATAGTAGATGACCCCTATTGTTTTTGAAGCCAGTAGGTTAAAGGTCAAGGTCACTGAGCTTAACCATTTTTAACTATTTGGCTGGCATGGGGGCATAATTATGTGTTTTACAAACATCTCTTGCTGAAGTTGCTGTCATTGTGATGTCATTTCTACATATAAATGTGTTGTCTATGTTTTGTGACTGTTTGCAGGAGAGTACTTTGTGTGTGAAACGAACGGTACTATGTCTTCCAACATCTACAATCCCACTAATCAAAGCTTTTCTAGCTACACAGTCTATCCTAAAATTACGTCTTAATCCATTTTGATTGAATTTCTAATTTCTAACCTGTAATATGTCCTGTGTTCTGTTTTCTTTAACTCTAAATGTTTCCCAATTGAAGAGTGACTTTGTCGTCTACTAAAATGTCAACATGCTCAAGTTTAAGCCTAGGTCCAATTGATCATTTTTAGCCTTGGCTAGGACTCCCAATTTGAATAAATTAGCTTCAGAAGGCATCGGAAACAGGGATTTCACATGTTTTCTTATGGCTTCCTCAAAGCTTCCCCTAGACCACGAGGACCCTTTTTCCAATGCCTTCCAATGCCCATTTATTAATCAGGAGTACATCACCGACGCAAAAATGCTTAGTGGGACTTAGGCATTACCTTGTTTACTTTTTATGTCTCCCACATACAGTGGGGGAGACTGATTGATTTTGTGCTGGATGTCTCTCGGGATGGTTGGATGAATGGTTGTCACAGAGATTGACCTTGTTTTGCTAAACTAGTGGTCAGATTTAAATGAAACTTCACATGAACGGTTGGTATCGAGTCTGCAGTTGTGCATATTGTTTAAAATATTAGGTAATATTACAAATGTCAGAGTTATGGCCCTTTGTGGGAGACTTTTTTGTGTCAAAAAACCCTTCTAGTGTTTCACACTGTTTTCTGAAGTACCTAGGTACGATGCACTGTGTTGTTGTGTGTTCCGAACCCTAGGAGGGGCTTATGTCAAAATGTGGCAATTTGATGTAATATTCAACCCACCTGCAAACAAAGACCATTGTTTCAAAACCTGTCTGTCAACAATTTTATCTCCAATCATACAAACTTCAATTAGTTTATACTAATTTATTTAAGGTCGATTGTGAAACAAGTTTTCTAACTTATATTAATCACTCTCGACACCTCGTTCCTGATGTTTTCTGTCGCCATGAGGGTATAAGAGACGAGAAGAGATTTTCTTCAATGCTGAGCGTCAAGCAATCTTCAATTTATATGTATAATATGTTGCGACCACCTGTTTCGAATGTCAATGATTACTGTTACCACAGGTCTTAAATGTTTAAACTGTCTCTGACCTGTGGGGCAGTTGCCTTAATAACCTCTGGTCTGCTTTTAGAAAACTCCCTTTTTCTTCCCAATATTAACATGAAAGAAGGTGTTGGGATTCTTCACAGATCCTGCACTTAAAACATACAAAAACAGAGTCTATATTTATTTGGTACTTAACACTTAACAACTATGGTCCATTACAAATCTCTCGGTGAGAGCATTGGTAATGTTTCAAAATAACATGGCCTTGATTTTCAGCCTGTGATATTATACAAAACAGGCAACTGTAACAATTAATAAAGATATTTTTGCTGAAAGTGATATAAATGTTAGATACTGTAAAATCATTAATTTTTGTGGGAGATTAAATTTTACGGATATTGTGGTTCACCTTTAACCATGAAATTAGATCTCATTGAACAATAATTTTACCCTTGTTTTCATTACCTGAAATGCAAAATCCATTAATTAATTAAGGTCCCGTCTAAGTGGTCCTTTTTAATCAAAACCACAGAATTTCACCCCATCAAAATGAAATGATTTTACAGTAACCTGTATCGAGAAAGTGTGCACAATCTAACCTGTCTTTGATCAGGTGATGACTGTAGGTATTTGGATTAGGGGATTAGGGGACTGTGTAGTAAAGGGTTAAAGGTTAAATAATTCATGTTTCGTAAAACAATAGTGGTGTGAAACATTTTGTTGTTGTTGTTGATTTCTGGTGTTTTGTCTTGTACATTTTCTGCGTACTTTTTCATTAAATTTTGTTGTTGTAGAGTAGAGTATTTTCCATGCACATCTTTTTGAGACATTATTTGATAATAAATCAATTAGGTACCACAGTTTTTAACTGGTTTGATTTGTGAAACAGCAAATTTAGTAACTTTAAGTGGCCTCCATAGCTCAGTGGTTAGTGTGCTTTCAGCCTAATTCTGTGACCCTGGTTCAAATCCGGTTGGAGGTATACATATGCCTGCCATATTCAGTAGAAAGCTGACTGGCAAATAAAGGCTATGCTCGGCTTTAACACAAGGTGTAGGATGCCAAATTGAACAAACTATTATCATACCATATGTGTACTCATATATACATCCTTAGTCAGTCAATTTAAGTGTATCTATGTTGTCGGGATTGTTGACTGTTTCAGTAGATATTCTGTTTTAAATGTATAAATGATATAAATTTCAGATATTATTGACAGATCTTCCTACGAACAAGATTTATACATTGAAGATTTCAGCTATAACAAATAGCCTATATTCAGACTCATACTACATTGGTGACAGCTCCCAGGAAATCTCATTCCAACTTGAAGGTAATAGAATTTTTCTGGTGCCGGTATTTTGTATTTTTTTTACCTTTATTTCGGGTACCGGTATTTTGTATTTCTGGTTCACTTGTATTAGTGTACTTACTACTAATAACCCGATTGAGATTGTTTACATTATAACATGTAAAATATGTACATTAAAAGAAATGTCATAAAGTAGACTAACATATGCTTAACATAATGACACAACTTTGGAGTTACATTTATTTACAAAATGAGATAACTCTTTAGTGACAAATTTAAAAAATGACATAAATTTTGAGTGTCATAAATAAAAAAAATGAGATAACTCTGAGTTACATATTTAAATAATGAGATAACTCTTGAGTGATATATGTACAAATGGACATAACTGAGTGACGTATATTTAACAAACTGACATAATTTAGAGTGATACATTGAACAAAATGACCTAACTTTGAGTGGCATATTTAACAAAATGACATAAATTTGAGTGATATATTCAACTAAATGACAACTCTTGAGTGACATATTTTACAAAATGACATAACTCTCAGTCTGAGTGACATATTGTATAGTTGCACTTCTGAGTGACATATTGTATAGTTGCACTTTCTCCATACTTATCCTTGTGTCTTCTGTTAACAGAATTTAACAGTAAGCTAGCTGCCTATATATACATAGCTTCTGCTTTCTACACATATATGCAAGTCAGCCCGCTTAGCTCAGTCAATAGAGCACGAGACTCATGATCTCGGGGTGTGGGTTTGAATCCCAGGCTGACCATCTAAACTTTACTTATAGTCTTTCAGATGAGACTTTAAACCTAAGTCCTATGTATGGGTGTCATATACCTTGCATGTAAAAGTGCCAGTGGTGTCTCTGGAACGAGTACACCTCCTGTCCCCCCCGAAACCTTACATGACTAAACAATTCTGGGGGCCTTACCCATATGGAATGTAAATAAATAAAATCATACAACAAATATATATGCAGTAAGTATTACAATAATGCATGTAATGACATAAAATATATACATGTACACAGGTTTTAGGATAATCTCTCTTTGGCCAAATGTCAGCGTTTTACAACGTTTTAGTGTTTACAGCTACAAAGAGTATCGTTGTCATCGGGATTTATTTTTAAAATGCAGACAAATGCAGCCAAATCTGCAGTCACAAAATAGGTTGACTGTGGTAATTGAGGCCAAATTAATTGATACAGCTGATTATTTCTTAGATTTTTCAGATAAAATTTGTAAAATAGGCAGCTGCTTAGTTCATACCGTCATTCATTTTATTTCAATGGGACGAAATTTTAAGGTTTTGATAAAAAAGACCATTTTGAAGGGACCTTAATTTGTAGGTTTTGAATTTCAGGTGATAAATACAGTGTTCAAAATTATTGTTCTTGAATTTTATTTCGTGGTTAAAGGTGAACCATGATTTCCGCGAAATTTAATCCCCACGAAAATTAAAAAATTTACAGTATTATTGTTTCCATGCCTATTTTGTACATCCTTATAGCATGATGGGATTTACACTAATATTTCCAGGGGAGGAAATGTCTTGGGCATATAACACTACATTAGAGATGACATCAACTAACATTACTGGTAATGTCCGTTAAGGACTTGAATGTAATATAAGCATGACCTTTATGTTCTAAACTTAATGTGCTCGTGACCTTCAACTTCGACCTTTTGCTATTCTTGGGTAGGGCGTGAGTTTTTTATTAATTTTTGCTACATGTGCTTGTGACTTTCAACATTGACATTTTCCTATTCTTGAGTATAGAGTTGGAGATTTTGAATGAATTGTTACTTCATGTGCTTGTGACCTTCGACTTTGACCTTTTCCTATTCTTGAGTAGAGTTGGAGATTTTGAATGAATTGTTACTTCATGCGTTTGTGACCTTCAACTTTGACCTTTTGCTATTCTTGGGTTGGGTGGGAAATTTTGAATGACTTATGACATCATGTGTTTGTGGCCTTCAACTTTGACCTTTTTCAATTCTTGGGTAGGATTTGAAAACTTGAATCACTGTTTTCGTTAATATTCAACATTCTGTTGTGTTGTTATGAAAAAGGATTCGGTATGTTGGCATTCAATTTTGACTCTTTCGCTAAAAAATCTGGATTTGAAGAATGGGCTTTCATTACATATAAAAGTCAACAAAAATTCTGGCATGGATGTCTATCCACACTTCCATTCTTATAGCTATCTTTGGTATTGGCAGGAGTCCTACAATTCTAGAGTAATCAGTAATTTCAGATTTGCTGAACTCGAAAGATTGAAAGAAAAATTAAGTTATTTGATAAAAAGTTGAAAAGATACCAAAAGTTAACTGATTTGTAGTCATTGGAAATTTCATTTGTCAAATTTTGTCAAAAAAAGAACAAAGTTTGAAGCAGTTTTAGTGTAGCAAAGTTTGCTAATAGTTTGAATTGGACTCATATCTTATTTCAGGAGTGTGCATTATGCCTCAGTAGGATAGACCGCTGTATTGGTTTCATAATTCAATTGAACTTTTATGATAGACGACAGATGAATTGACAGAATTTTTTTAATTGTTTTGAGCTCTTTAGCTTTCAGTGAAGAATATTGCTTGTTTTCAACCTAGTCTATTTATGTCTAATCTTAACTTGATTTTCTGCATCAATTTTGTTCAAAGATCAATTGTGTTATTTTAATTTTTCATAGCTAAACTTGTATTTTGCTGTACGTACATGTATTCTTCATTTCTTTGTTTTAGATTAACAATGTGTCTGAGTTGAAAAGTGTTAAACATTTTTTTTATCATTTTTGTTTATCTATTTTTCTGTCTCTGTCATGTATTTAAGAAATTAAATATGAAAATGAAAAAGCTGTGTGTAATGGCTTTTGAACTATGGTTTGCATACAAACTCACTACCAATGTTGTAGTTTCTAAAAATAGATTAATCTTTAATAAGAATAAGGTTAATATTTGAAGATTTAGGAATTTTGCTTTTACTTGTACTGTAAAACTTGCATTTACACAAAATTGTGTCCAATATTTTGGGGACTCCCTGTACATGGGGTAGATAAGTTTCATCCATGTGAAAAGTTATATGTACAGCTAGGAGAATTTGGCCTGGCCCTGACCTTTATTCATGAATATATAATTATTACAAGGTTCTGAATATATCAATTTCCGCAAGCAATTTGTGCAGCATTGGTTGGTAAATTTGTGTTTGTATTACACATTGAGTGTCTTTGTGATACACCTCGCTTATAAAAACATACATCAGGGTTTATAGACAAATAAATATAGACAAGATATCAGCTGTCAGGCCCTTCCCCAGGGCCAGAAGGCGCTGTGGTACCCCAGCGCCTTAATTCCAGAATTGGCTTTCCCCCAGCCCCTTAAATCTCAGAATGGTGTCTTCAAATCACAATATTTTGTCAGTATTGTGTTATTTGAGAGAAAAAGGCTTGCATTGTGTTAAAAGTACTTAAATCATCATCTTTATTATGCATATTAGTGCAGTTATATGTTCTAAAACATTCTACCGATTCTTGGCGATGTCCTCTAGTATGTATTCTAGAAATACCCCAGCGCCTTAAAAATATTCTGGGGAATGGCCTGGCTGTAAAATTATGCTAATTTAAGGGTCAGGTTTCCAATTCTCTAAACTCTGAAGCTTGAGGAACTTGTACACCATCTATGATTATTGTTGACCTGTATTTCAGATCCATCAATTGTGGTGGAATCCAAACAAGTTGATACGGCTAATGCTGGAATGATTGCTGGTATCACAGTAGGCATTGTGTTCATCCTAGTTGCTTTAATATTAGTCATCGGATATAGGTAAGCGGCTATGTTTAGTTGTTATAAAATAATTCGGAAAGAGGACTTTTGTAGCGAAAAATAAAAGTTATCTGATGAAAAAATTCAAAGAATTAACAAACTTATGGCCATTTGAAATATCTTGAGCTGAATTTTAGCAATAGAACAATGTTTGAAATGTGATGCTGGTGTAAGGGTGTGTGCTAATGCCACTTGAAACATTATTCCTCAGTATGACCCATGTGTATGTTTATTTGGATTTATACCTTGCCAATTTTCCTGGACTGTATTCCTAGATCATTACTAACACATGACAAATCAGCAATCTTTCACATGTGGAGGAAAATTGACATTACAAAGGTTGCCTGCTAGGTGGTTGTAACTGCTTATAATTAAAAAAAGGCCTTACTACAGTCTCTTAAGGGGTCATTACCGAGATGCATTTTTAAGTCTCCCGTAATTTCCATATTCATGTTTGTAACATTGTCGGGTGAAATAATTTCTTTGTTTTTTACTGTACGTAATCAAATTTCTATGATAGTATTGTATGTTTGTACAGATCTATGACATGCAGGAAGTACACAAGGTCGTTATACTACCTAGCTGTACCAACCAACTCACAATCACCACAGAGTACAGTAGTCTTTCCACCAGATACAATAGGTAGGTTATAATCATGAGGAGAAATAATAATATAAATAAATAATAATCATCTAATAATAATATTAATGATTTGTTATGCCCGGCATCTACTGATGCAGGAGGCATATAGTGATTGTCCTGTCCATTTGTGTGTTTATAGCAAAATGTTGAAACTCAAATATTTTTGAAGTCCACCAATCCATTGCTTTCAAACTGAACTCAGTCTTGTTTGTAAAGGAAACATTGCTAGAAAGATGTGCCAAGTCTATTCTGTGAGCAATTAATTACTAATAATCTTGTTTGAGTTGAGTATTATTAAGTTTCGAACCATGTTTACTTTCATGCTGTATTTTGGTTGTATAATGCTGTTAAATTGATTGGATTATGGTAAAATTTTATTTTACATTTTACTTTCTTCTGTAGAGGAGGACACAAAGTATTTAGAGATTAAAGTGGGAGACTTTCTACAACACACACGAGACATGCATGCCAACAGTGATGACAAGTTCTCGGCAGAATTTGAGGATATTTCTAGTCGTACTCGTACTGACCTGCTTGCTGAAGCATCATTTCTACCAGAGAACAAAGCCAAAAATAGATATGTTAACATCAGTGCTTGTAAGTTGGTGATTTTCAATTTGTATGATTTTTTTAGCTATACTTTTCAAAGAAAAAAAGTTGAACTATTGTCATGAAATGATTGTGACTTGTTATCACTTGGAATATCACGTTATTTCGATGGATGCCCGCAAGACTGTAGTAACTGGATATAGATAAAGAAGGACTTACTACAGTATTGCCGGCACCCCTCGATTTATGCGATAAATACGTTTTTGAGCCATAAATATTTTTTCAAGCTTTGCTAAAATGTTAAGTATCTGCTTGTACTGATGATGTAAAGTATTACATGAGAATGTTTATTATATTGTTTGTTTGTTACAGTTGACCATACCCGAGTTATCTTACAAGCCGTACCAGGACGACCAAAGTCTGCTGATTATATCAATGGAAACTTTATTGATGTAAGTAATTATACAGTACCAACTTGTGTTGAACGACCGTGATTGTGAAACTACTAGTGTGCTACACTAGGTATTGGCGTGCTTCAGAAAAGCGCTACAAAGTGAAAAATTCACATGCTAATGGTGAAACAACTTTTTATGCCCCTCACTTATTTATAAAAGGGGGGCGTATAGCATTGGCGCTGTCTGTCTGTGTCTGTTCATAACTCAAATCTTGTGTGTTAAACTCTTCACAAACAGGTGGAGTTTCTTCAAATTTTCACTGATTAACAACCTTGCTGTGTAGTTGACTGTAATGGATGGAATTCTTGCTGTGGCAATTTTTACCAGAGTCATGGCCCTTTGTTACTTTTACTATATACCCCAATGGGGGCACCTGTGTCGATTGCAACATTTCTTGTTAGGATTCATAAAATTTTGTTTTTCTAAGTTGGATTTGCTCTCTTGCAGGGTTACAATAAGCCGCATGCTTACATAGCTACACAAGGTCCGTTACCGCACACGTTTGCTGATTTCTGGCGTATGGTCTGGGAACAAGGCTCTATAGTTATAATCATGATCACAAATTTAATGGAACGAGGCCGGCGAAAATGTGACTTGTATTGGCCGGAGGAAGGTAGCGAGACGTATGGTCAGGTCACTGTGAAACACATCAATACGTTCTCACGTGCTCACTACACTGTCAGAATGTTCTCATTGAAGAATTGTAAAAACAAAAAGGTATGTTGATTGCATCTATCTATAAATTATCTATTTTACACTGTTTGTGATTATGCCCCCTCACTTATTAGAAGTGGGGGAATATAGCATTGGTGCTGTCTGCCCGTCCGTCTGTGAGTATGTACGTCCTTACGTAACACAACTCTTGTGTGTTGAACTCCTCAAAAACGGCTGGGCAGAATTTCTTTAACGACCTTGATGTTTAGTTGACCGTAAGGACTGGAATTTTTTCTGCAGCAATTTTTACCAGAGTTATGGCACTTTGTTACTTTAACTATATGCCCGAATGGGTGTAGATGGACACATTTCTAGTTTTCACTTTCTTTCGTTCGTAGATTCAAATGCATGGTACATGACCATTAGTTAAAAACAATATAAAAATGATTTCCAAGCTAATCCTTTGGACCATGTGATTATAATTTACCTTTCAAATTGATAAAAAGGGATTTATTAACAACTGGCGTAATGTCATTTATCTGTCATCTGCTCGATTGATATTACGCCAGAGCAGAGATCGCTCTACCTGATTGTTTGTCGAAGGCTGCTTGGCGAGGGTTTCAAGTTTATTAATTTGACCATTGGATTATAATTTACTGTTAAAATTGATTTAAAGGGTATTGATTGACAACAGGTATAATATAATTATGCCATGTGTTAAGCATATTATAAATTGTATTGTATATTCTACCTCACAGAAGCATGTATCAGAGCGGATAGTGTATCAGTATCACTATACAGAATGGCCGGATCATGGCGTCCCAGAGTTCACTCTACCAGTACTCAAATTCATACAGAAATCTTCCGGTGAAAATCCTCCTGGGGCGGGCCCCATTGTTATTCACTGCAGGTTAGTGTTTATCATGAAATATTTATATTAAATTAAACTTCCAAGGGCTCATTGCAAAACTATGGTAACTACATCAATTTATGGAGGTATGTGCCATAGTTTTGCTCTGAACCCTCAAGAACTTCATTGAATTTTATGTTAAAGGTAAATTTTCCCAGGGGTTTTAAATTTGGCATTTGAACTTCGTGTTTTAAATTGTTAATGCTTTATTAAGTATTTGATAAAAAGACAAGTGTTTTAATTTAAATTATGAAATGTTTTTAGGTTCATTTTTATGAAAGTTTGAATAGAAAGAGGATTGGACCAATTTTATACTCTGGTACTGTTCAGTTGAAACCATGTTAAGTGAAGTACCATCATAGGCATACCTGCCGAGTAAGTCGAATTCAAATTAGGAGTGATAAAGCAAAACATGTCACATGATGCACTTAAATGGATTAAAAACGGATTAAGCTGCATAAACAAGGAATGTATTTATTCTTACGGATATATATATATATGTATAGGACAGAAGATCATAAAATGAATCAAATGTACCTTTGTTCAAAGTAAGGTGAACTTAGAAAACCAGAAATTTAACAACGGAAATAGGAGTAACTCCACTTTAATAGGAGTACTTGGCTGGTATGACATAATGGGTGTAAAATTTGTATTGTAACCAAATTGTTGTATTTTTTCAGTGCTGGAGTTGGCAGGACTGGTACCTATATTTTAATTGAATCTATGATCAAACAGATCAAGGACAAGGGTACAGTCAATATACCAGCTTTCTTGTTACATATTAGACAACAGCGAAACTTTTTAGTTCAAACTGAGGTATGTATGATTCTTGGCAGATTCACACAGGGGTTTTAAAAATGTGAGATACTCTGGAAATCCAGGTGTCCGTTATCTAAGCTAAGTGCTACCGAGCGCCTCCATTCAGTTATCTCCCTTTCAATTATATATAGAAGGCATGAATTACCTCCAATGGAAAGCACTACTGATGGCCTTCAGTTAGTTAACTCGCGTACAATTAAATCTAGAAGGCATGGATTACCTCCTGTGGAAAGCATTATGTAGCACTTTGCTTAGGAAACGGACAGCAGCTGTGCTGAACTGGAAAGAATGAACATTTTTGCACAAAATTATTATTTGTAATAGAAAGAATGAACTTTTTCTGCATCAAAATACAGAATTGATATGGTGAAAATTTCGAAGTATTGACTAATCATAGTCATATGAAAGTACAGTACATGCTGATCCATAATGCAAAAGCAGAGTACATCCTTACACAGAGTGGTATACGATGGTCGCTATGACAATATATATTTGTTTACATGTTGATCTAGGATGCAATATCAGAGTACATCCTTACACAGGGTGATATACTTTGGTTGCTATGACAATATATATTTGTTTACATGTTGATCCATAATGCAATAGCAGAGTACATCCTTACACAGGGTGATATACTTTGGTTGCTATGACAATATATGTTTGTTTACAGGAACAGTACATGTTGATCCATGATGCAATAGCTGAGTACATCCTTACACAGGGTGATACTGAGATCAAAGAACATGAAATCAGTAAATATTTGGAGAATGTTACAAAACAGACAAATGGCGAGATGACATCACTGGATATACAATACAGTGTAAGTATCAATTTCATCTTGGTCAAACATTAAACATGTTCACAATCACCAACCCTCTTATCGCCCTCCCTGATACTGTCATACCCATTCTTGTCTTGCAATAAAACCATAGAGTCTTCTTATGCATATCATTGTTCAGGCCTTGGAAATTTTGGTTTCAACCTTGTGAAGCACTTGAATTTGTGCTTCCTTGAAAAAATCCCAAAATGGTACTTTAATCATGCATACAGCCTTTAAAATATCCACCTTAGTGCCAGGATGCTGTTAAAATGGCACATTAATTGTGTTGAAGTGAAACAGAAGCACTTGTTTTCTCGCGTATTAAATGTCCGGCATAATAAGAAGTTTTAACCTATAAATAATAACATCACTTATCCAATGGAAACAATATTTTCCTATTTTACAGCTGGTGACGAATTTCAGTCCAAAACCAGACGACATGTTCCATGCATTGAAGGGCGTGAACTTGTGTAAGAATCGTCTTCTAGACATGGTGCCACTAAGTGTGAAACGTGTTGTTCTACCCATGAAGCCAGGGGTTGACGGATCTGATTATATAAATGCAACATATCTCCAGGTTTGTTATTCTCTTGTAACTAAGTTCTCTCCCTTGGTTGATTTAAAAGGGAAGTCACTCTTACTGATTTAAAATTATGCCAATAGGGTTTTCTGCCTTGATTTAAAAGGGAATTTACTCTTACTGAATTAAAAATCAGTTGAATAGGGTTCTCTTCATTGATTATAAAGGGGAAGTTATTCTTACCGACTTCAAGTTAGTTATACTGAACTTTCTGTATTGGATCTTTTGTATTGGATGGAAGGCTTTTATTTGCATTTCAAGGGATCTTACTTCTGTAGTGGAGTGTTCTCTCTTGATTTTAAAAGGAAATTTACTCTGATAAAAACTTTTAAAGTGTATAAATTTTTTTATAGCTATATTCTAACAGTCATTTAATGTAGAAATAAGTACTTGCATTGTTTTTAGTTTGATACAAGACTACCTTAATTGCAAATGGGTTTCGTGTACTTTGATTCAATTGCCGAAAAATAGACTATTCTTATCATTTCATAGGGTGTTCTAGAACACTTTCGTATGAAAATGGACAGTTTGCATGTCCAATAAATCACAGAGAGAGTTTCTGTTAAAACTGAAGCAAAAAATAATCTAATGGAAATGAAAGCAGAATTGTTTTTCAGTTTTTGAGACAGTTTAAAAAAAATATCGTCCGATATAGCTCTATACACTTTAAATTACTGTATTTTTCTCATATTTATTTAATATATATGACTTAAAATTTTGAAGGAATGTATAGTTATCATTTGTAGATTGAATTATTTATGATAATGTCAAGTTATTAATGATTTCCTGATTTTATTTATTTAATATATATGACTTAAAATTTTGAAGGAATGTATAGTTATCATTTGTAGATTGAATTATTTATGATAATGTCAAGTTATTAATGATTTCCTGATTTTTGATGCTTTCAGGGTTATAACAAAAGTAATGAGTTTATCATCACACAGCATCCTCTCAATCAAAGTATTGACGATTTCTGGAGAATGGTATGGGATCAGAACACGTCAGTGATTGTACAACTCTCAGAGACCGACGATGATGTAAGTCACTGTAGTTAGCGCGCTTGCTGCCTTTTCTTGCAACCTGGGTTCAAATCAGGGTGGAGGCTCACATATGCCTGCCATATTCAGCAGAATGCTGACTCGCACATAACAGCTATGCTCTGCATTTAGAAACCAGCCTGTAATGGTTGAATCATTTGATTATTTACATTGTTTTGACTCAGTTTTGTGTTTCGTATTGTTTATGATGAAACTTTCTGGTTTGTATTGGTCCAGTCTGGCAGTATCGGACATAACAACTTAAGGGATTCAAACACTTACTGGTACCAAAAAGTGCAATGTATGGATAATAAAGTACCCATGTTTCTAAAAATTTCAGCAATTTAAGCGTTTCTGGCCAATGAAGGTTTTGTGCTCTTGTTACTTTCAATGACTGGTAACTAAAATTTGTATGGTTCATAAATTACCCATTTTGGTAAAATTCTAAAATTTCAGGAATTCAAGAGTTTCTGGCCAGAGAAGGATTCGTCTATGGATATTGGATGTTTTAAGTTAACATATCGTGAAGATGATGACAGAAAGACGTACAAGATACAGGAGTTTCTCCTACAGTCAAACCAGGTACTTTAAAACTGTTTAATTTCAATGCGACCAAATTTCGTGGTTTTGTTGGAAAAGACCATTTCGTGGGGGCGTAATTTTAAGGATATCATATCCACAAAGTCATATACTACAGAAATTAAAAAAACTTTTTCGTGGTGATTTAATTTTGTTGTTGAGATAATTTGCGAAATATGAATGATATTACAGTATGTGTAGTTAGTAAGGTTTTATAAAGCCCATTCCTGCTTCTTAGACATACTTTTTCTCTTAGAAATGAAACAAAAGCTCCTAAGATAATTTCTTAATGTTTTCCTAATGCAAAATATAGAGAAAACTTCAGTTGAGTTAAAAGCTAATTGCCAATTTTTTTCCTGAAGTTTATGTTTACATGATATATTTACAGGATGATTACATTCTGATGACGAGGGTTATTCGACCAATCATAAAATGGCCGCAGGAATGTCGGCCATTACATCTAGCCTTCGACTTTGTTGATGAAGTACAAACATTACATAGACAAAATGACATCGGTCCAGTCATCGTTGTAGATCAGTAAGTAACTATGTGTCGTCATCACAATGCCCAAATTTTTTGGCTTCAATAAAATGGCCAAATTCCCAATTTCAATTGCTAGTTAGCTGAATATTTAGGGCAGTTAGGTAATAATGCAGTTAGGTGACTAATAGCTGAATATTGTGGACAGTTTGACAATAAGTGTCATGGACCTTATTAGCTGAAGTCAAGATATTTGGTTGGAATGTTTATCTGCACGTGGAGCCCATTACCTAACTAAAAGCACTACATAGCACTTTGTTAGGGCTACCGCCCATTCAATATATAGACGGTGCCAAACCGAAACCCTGTAACTCAATTTTTGCGCGAAAACTTTTTTTGCAGCATCCGCATCTGCTAGACATCCCGCGCATTTCTGTCTTGTCGCCATTTAAAGAGCCAATCGCGTTACTTAGATGGCGACAAGACAGAAACGCGCGGGACGAAATTTTTCACTCCAAAATTGAGTTACAGGGTTTTGGTTTGGCACCGTCGATATAACATTTAAACATATATATTTATTACCTCCCTTACAAAACTCTACAAGGTTCTAGAACCAAGTTTTATCAGAGTTATTGTTCTTGTTTTGTAACATGTTTTTTATGAATTTCTGCACAACTTGAATTTGGCTCCATTGACACCCCTGATGTTAACAAGTTGTACTGATTATACTTTGTACAGGTATGGTGGAGTGGAGGCTACAACTTTCTGTGCATTATGGACCATCTATGATCAACTACAGTTTGATAAATCTGTGAATATCTATCAACTTGCCAAACTCTATCATCTAAAGAGAGCCAACTGTATCGGTATTAAGGTATGTACAAGTGATGTTTAACTTTATCCATATTCATGTACACATGTGTGCCTATGTAGCTCAGTGGTGACTGCGCTTGGTGTCTTATCTGGTGACCCAAGTTCAAATCAGGATGAAGGTTGTCATATATATGCCTACCATATTTCAGCAGAAAGCTGATTTGCTCATAAAGGCTATGCTTGGCATTTACATAAATGTACACACTCAAACCTGTCGATAAAGACCACTCATGGGAAACAGCAAAAAAGGTAATTGTTGAAAGTTGGTCCCTCTGAAGGGTTAAATCGGATGTCCTTGTATGCTCAGGTTTTGTAAGAGGTGATTTTACCAAAGCATGGTCTCTAACTTACTGTCCTTTTCTGTCATTTAAACATTTACTTCATTCTATTATTCTGTTTTAGGAGAATTATTTGTTCCTGTATCGAGCAGCTGAAAGCTTGACTAAAGAATGGATAGAAAGAGACCGCCAGTCATCACCCGGCTCAATACGTCTTCATCTCGGTTCTGCCAAGAAAAATGGCGCCTTGCCTCGTAGTGTAACTATAAACAGTAAAATTGAGACCGATGTGTGACATAAACTATGATACAATGCTGACTCTGGGAGGAATCTCTATTGACAAAATAAATGGCCATTTTTTTCGGATTTATCGGCCATCTTTTTCGTGATTGTAATGATGATTGCAGATTAGAGATTGTTCAAATGCTACTTAGAAATCTATCTGCATGTGATGCATAGTTCTAATTGACTGTTCTGTTTTCTGTGAAAAGTTACAATTTATGGCAGAATTCATTAAATTATTGGACTTGAATTATGAAATGAAGGCGGTGAACCAGTCTCAACCATCAAACGTTCTGATTGGCTGGTTCTTGGTTCAGTTTGAAAATTGACCAATCACAGGGCAGCATTCTTAGACTGGTTCCAGATTCCCATATTGTAGACTGCAATTCAACTCTTCAACAAGCAGGTGCCTGTAATTTAAAAAAAAACCAACATAATTATGTGCATGTGTGCGTTGTTAATAAACCAGTGTATATTTTTTCATATTATGTATACATTTATTTAAGTCATATTGATATTATCAAAGAAGGAATTTTGTGTTCATTTTAACCAAAGATATATAATTCCTAGAAAGTTCATATTTAATTTTATCACCAGAATTTATATCTGTAGTTTGCTCTGTCTGTGTGTAGTGTTGTTTTGTTTGATCTGACGTGTTGAAAACACTGTTTGATGATTTTGTTCATAAGAACAGCAGCACAAGAAAATCTGTTGGACAAATGTGTTGGATTTTTCGTGTCATGTGAAAAGAAAATCTGCAGGTACGTGGGCCCTTCAATAATTTCGTGAACTAATTCCACTGTTTCATAACGCTTTGACATAGCTTATCGAAAGTTTGCATCGTCAAGGATAATTTATTCTCCAATTAATTGAGCATGGAAAATGATTGCTGATGTCAAGATTTATGACGTCATAGCAACATTCGAACGTCATGTCATGGGCGTGCGTAATAAAAAATGGCGTCGCCTTGTACGACCGAGTAACGTTTTGTGTCAAAGATTTATACATTACTCAGGAAATAAGTTTTCTACATTCAGGAAAATGTGCATGCAGTTTATAGGGACTCTTGGCCATGGAATAGTGCATTTTCATTGTTGAAGAATAGCTTTAAGGGCAATAAAGGAGCAAACAAAGATGATAAGTATATTCGCCGGCCGTTGGCCGTTAAACTTGGCGTCCGGTAAAGTGAATTGAACATAATATTTTGCAACATACCAGGAATTACTGGTTTTTAAAGTGTTGCTTCGAAAGCCTACTGTTATTAGAAAATTTTGCAGCAATAATTAATTTTCAGTTGTTATCAGCTATGAAAAGAAAGCACATACAACTTCAAATGTATGATATTCTGTTATTATACCATGATAATTCGCCAATCCAAAGCAGCAGCATTGTTTCGGACACAATCTAGGACCTGGGTATAGAACTGTTACCACACCCATCATATAACATAGAATACGCCATAAGCTATTTCTGGACATTTCCAAAACTCAAAAATAGACAGCATGATGAGAAACACAAGCCCTGAGAAGAGTTGGATGCGTCATAAACGGAAATTTCCGGGAGATGTCACGTGACGGCATATAGCATGTGATCCGGTTATGAGTCGAGCAATGGAATAAATGCAAATTGTGCATGGGATGTCACTTTAAAAAGGACTAGAGGGTAATAGTGTGTAAGGCTATTTATATTCACAACATAAAATCACAGATACTTGGGGTATGGACCCCGCCCCCTCCCCCCCACCTCCTCCAGATACGCACCTGGGTTATTTTTATCATCAACATTGTAAACCCAGACCCATACACTAATCACACAAACATTATTAAACGTATTTGGGACTAATAGAAAATTCACGTAAATGCCTCTCTAGCTAAATAACACAAAGATAAAAATGTTTCAATGAAATTTCTCCCACACCAACCTCGAATATCTGGTCGTTTTGAATTCGTTGTGCAACTTTCCCATATATATCTGGTGTCATTCGATCAAGTAAACACTACTCTTCACGATGGTGATAATGCCAGAAGCCGATCTTCCCTCCTGCCTCCACAATTTGCGAAAAAGTTGACAAATTTCGACTCAAAACGCGACTCGCACATAATCTTTCGACGATTTTAGCGATGGTACCCGGCCCGATAAGGTAAGTACCAGCGTCGCGCAGTAAACGTTGGAACCAGGAGAACAAATCACTGGAACCAGTCTACACTTAATTATCGATAAAAATGCTTACCAAGATACACAAAACTGTGCGTTCCACATCTTGCAATCAAATATAGTGCTGTTTACGTCTTTCAATCAAATTATAATCCGTTGTTTGTAGTTTAATATTTTTTATTTTGAATTGACCGCCTTAAACTTCGAGTGTAGACTGGTTCCAGTGATTTGTTCTCCTGGTTCCAACGTTTACTGCGCGACGCGGTACTTACCTTATCGGGCCGGGTACCATCGCTAAAATCGTCGAAAGATTATGTGCGAGTCGCGTTTTGAGTCGAAATTTGTCAACTTTTTCGCAAATTGTGGAGGCAGGAGGGAAGATCGGCTTCTGTCATTATCACCATCGTGAAGAGTAATGTTTACTTGATCGAATGACACCAGATATATATGGGAAAGTTGCACAACGAATTCAAAACGACCAGATATTCGAGGTTGGTGTGGGAGAAATTTCATTGAAACATTTTTATCTTTGTGTTATTTAGCTAGAGAGGCATTTACGTGAATTTTCTATTAGTCCCAAATACGTTTAATAATGTTTGTGTGATTAGTGTATGGGTCTGGGTTTACAATGTTGATGATAAAAATCACCCAGGTGCGTATCTGGAGGAGGTGGGGGGAGGGGGCGGGGTCCATACCCCAAGTATCTGTGCATAAAATTAGTTCACGAAATTATTGATGGGCCCTCGTATTGTTGAGACAATAAAATTATGTTAAATATACATCACAAAATCATATAAACTGAGCTGATCAATTGGTTGATAGGTAAACTGTTTTTGCATTTGTATCCCAGATCACTGACAGTGCACATCAGTCATCACTGTCCATATAATAAAACCTATACTGTGATGATTGTGCTGTTTTATGCATAATGTAGGATATATTTTGCTTTGAAACCAATCTCTTTGTGGGTTTATTTATTTTCTTAGATTTCAAACTGAGGTATTGCTATAAAAGGTTTTTATCATATTTACAATTGCATTATTGACCATTCAGAATGTAGCTTCCATTTTATAGGTAAATATCGGCCAATCAGATTAAAGCTTTCATTTCATGGGTTTATATCAACCAACCAGAATGCAGCTTTTATTTAATAGGTTAATATTGACCAATTAGAATGTAGCTTTCATTGTATAGCTTGATACCAACCAATCAGAATGTAGCTTTCATTATAATTATTTTTAAAATCAATCAATCAATCAATTTGAATGTAGCTTTCATTTTATAAGTTAAAATCGCCCAATCAGAATGTAGCTTACATTTTAATAGTTAACATCGGTCGATCAGAATACAGCTTACATTGTATCAGTAACTTTATGTAAGTGAAACAAAATTACTATTTTTCTTCCATATCATTTTTTTATATCGGTCGAAATCATCCAAAGAATATTAAAAGGGACAAGATTTTTTACATGTCTATATTACTTATCTTTTCTATTATTATGGTCATTTTCATCTCATGAGTTGAATTCAGACTTGCTTCTCATTTTTGAAAACTGTCTGCATTATTTTTATGTAGCAAGTTTCACTTTGTACAAAATCAAATTGATATTTTTGTATTCATCATCAGACAATTATTGATAATCAACGAAAAAAAATGACAATTTTTGGTTGTCATATTATGAAATTTGACTGTTATATGTTTTTCTAATGAAGTTTGAACTTTGATGTTAAATTATTGTTGAAAGTCATGAAACATTATCATCAAAATGTATGATCATTAATTTAAGTAAGTCATTCATCTTGTAGAATGTATACTGTGAAATCAGAAAATTTTGTGAGGGATGAATTTTGACTTTTTTTTTCGCCAAATTGCAAGGACCTTTCTTTAGCATTAACAATTGCAGTGAGACACAGAAAGTAGTTTCGGCTTTACTTTAAAGAAGAAAAAAACGTGAATATTAAACACTCGAACAATTCGGGAATTGCGAAATTAGAATTTTTACCTCACAAAATTTTCTGTTTTTACAGTAATATGAGAGTATAAATGTTTAGCAAATGGTACTATGTAAATATTTAGGCATATCTTTTATATGGGGTACAATTGTCAAGTTCGGTGGTGCCATATTGTAATTCTATTGTCTATCTGTAGTTATGGTGGTATAGGGTGCCCAGGATTACATGAAAGGCAGGAAAATGTGGTATAGCCCACATAGCTGGTTTAATCAAGTGGGCAAATTTTTATCTGCGTTATTTTAGTACATAATTGACTGTAAGATTTTACTAGAGAAACCAATTTTACAACATTGGGCAACTCCGGTCAATGTTTGGAAATATCACATTATCCTGGGTGCTTTATACCGTACTTGAAAGGACTTTTTTACTGCTTTCTTGTAATAGTACACCCACCTATTAGTAAAATAAACAACAGCTCATTTCCTAAACAATGCAGATATATTTCTGTGAAATGCTAAGTCAAACGGGGATAGTTTTCACCCAGGCTAGAAAAATATTGTTTCTAGATAAGGACCACTCCTGACCCATCTTGTTTTTAAAAATCGAAATCTAATAATCAAGTATTTGAAGATAAAATAAAGCTTTTCACCTCAATCCCCTTGCCAACTTTAACCCTTTACTCCATGATCAGGACAACATTCATTGCCCTATCCCATGTCTGTCACTAATTCTCCCAATATTTAAGAAATAAGGGGAGACTATCCAATTACAGAGATGGGTTTATTAACACACCTTATCAAGGGAGATAATTCTTGTTATCTCTATCAAACCTAGACATAGGTTGTGTGCACATTCTACCTCATTTCTATCAGAATCATGTAAGGTGTATGGAGAAAAGGGTTAAAGAACGATTAGAATGATAAATCTGGCAACTATTTTTCAACGGACGAAAAAAAAAATTTTAACGCAACTTTTCAAAGAAAAAAAAACGGACCTTGTTACTATCAAAAACGAGCATCCAGCACTCGTATGCGGTGCGCTTGTTCTCTATGAATTGAAATCTCAGCAAATTTGTAGTTTACGTTCCCATAGATTCTTTTTTTCCAAGGCTTAGTATTGCACTGGGACCCCCCACTATCCAGAAAAATGGAAAGTCTGTTGATTTTAGTGGTGTGAAACATGTGATCCCAGATTGTATAGCGAGTATTAAATATGTCAACGGAATTTGGTAATTTTTTTCAGAATTCCAATTTTGTATATCTAGTCATTGTGTGTGAAGTAAAGTTTCAAATAATTGTAGGATTTTTCTCAAATTATTTCTAAGCCTTTCAAACACTTCATAGTTCTGTACTAGTATGTGTAGTATTGATATTTTATCATTAGAGCAAGGGTAGTTTTGCACCTTTATGTATATGGGACTGAATACCGGTAGTACTGATTTTGTTGTATACATCTGTCACAAAATTTCTCCATATTACTTCTTTGGAACAAGTGACTGAATTTTTAACTTAACAACAAGCATACAAATTGATTGTTCAAACTTTTAATAAAAAAATCTTGTCTCCAATTAAATTACAGCATACTTATTTAAAACTGACTGGCATCCGTGGTACCGACATGCAGATTTATTCAGTTTATATTTGGACTTTTCAGACGTCTGTAATCACTCACAAAAAATACGATACAATCGAAATAAACACCATAGTGATGTACATTTCATGTATGAGCTACAATTAACATTTTTTATAAAAAAGCCCCACTTGATAAGTAATGGGATTCCCGTAATAGTAAATATAACTGTTTCCTAAATTCGGTAATTTTTCGGCACATGTCAAATTCCGAAAATTAAACATACCATACCAAAATAAAACCACTGTGTTTTGGGGAAAATGGCGAAAATATAACCATGCCAAAGTATGGTAGGCTATGATGCAGTCTTACCATATTTGGAAATTTTGACCAAAGTTTTTTTGAGTTCACACTTGTAACAAAGGAAGTCAATAACATTCTCAGAAGTAGGTTGGTGTAGCAATGGTGTAGCAATTTTGTATGTATAGTTTGTGTTGTATAGCCTGTCTTGTACATGTATACTTGTAGATATGTTTATCGCTAAGTTATTTTCATTAACTGTAAATTTAGATGACTGTATATGTATGATATTTTTTATAAATTTTGTATGTGCGCTGGACCGACCAGTTTATATTACTGATTGGAGCAAAACCATTTTTTATAAAAATTTACACGCTTCCATGACAATGGTGTTAATTTCAACCTGTGCCATGAAACATGAAATTATTGAGGCGAACGAATAGTCGCATGAATACGTAAAACCATGGGTAATATGTGACATGTTTTTTGGGATTCAACCATTTGATATTCTAGTGTTACTTTAACTTTGAAGTGATTTTTATTATACACCAATCTTTTGAACCAGGCCTTGCTCTGTATTTAAAGAAAACCTGGATTTTTGTGTAATTTTCACATTTGATGTGTTTTAGAAGTTTTTATACCGCACCAAAAATTTCAGTAAATGGTATGAAAACTTTGTAATGTAATTGATATAAGACTCTGTACATGCCATATCAATGGCTTAGAATGAGGAGGTCGTTACTACAAAATCGATATTTTGAGAAAACAAGAAAAAACTATCTGCAATTTAGTCTTTACTTGTGGTAAAACTGGCTTTAAGAACCTCCTTTTGGTCAACATGACAAGTTTCGATTTTCATGAAAATAGGCTCATAAGAATCGCCTTATGATGCAGATTTCAAATATGTATGAGTCTTAAAAGGTCGTAAGTAGTAGTTACGACCTTCTCATTCTAAGCCATCGATATGTTATCTGTGTTTAGGTTAAATGATTGTTTCACTGCTTCATATGAGAACTATTTTTTTCATGTTTATGTTAAAAATAACCTATTTATTTTCCCCCTTATAAACTGGTGAGTGAGGGGTCACAACAAAAAACATTTTTGTATGCAGCATATATTATTGTATATTCAACCAAACATCCATATGATATCTTTTTAGCTAGATTTATTTATAAACATTTGAAATCATTTATATATTCACCAATAACCGGTATATGTACAATATTTATTTTTGTAGTTGGTTACCTATTGTATGGGTTGTATATTTCATGTAAACACGATAAATTGTTAATCTATATCACATTTGACACAACTACTATTATATTATGTGTGGTTTTGTCCACAGGTAACTATCATTGAGTAAGACTTAAACGAAAAAAATTTGTAAAATTTATATTTTTTCTATAAAAGAAAGAAAAATGTAAATTTTAGAAAAAAAAATTTTTTTTCGTTTTTTTTTATATCGATGATGCAGTTACCTGTGGTTTTGTCTACAATTCTGTAAAGTTATTCATTTTTTGGCATATTTATTTCATAGATTTTTGAGAAACTGGCACAAGTTGCCTTGAAGGTGTCTTGGATTAAAAACAATCTGTTTAGAAATCTTTGGGATGAGAAATTTATTGATATTTATTTTCTGTCTTAAATTTTATGATTTTTTTGTCGAAAGTATATTTTTTTATTTTCATTTCTATTAATTTAGATTTTTTGTGCAGAAAAGGTGATTTCATTGGTTGTATATTTTTTTGATTTAAAACTTTGGTTTTGGAATAGTCTGTTTAACATATTTTGGATGGTCATCATGGAAATATGATTTTGCGGTTGAATTCATCTAAAGGAATTTATCAAGCACCAATATAAATGATTTTACAGTATTTTTTTTTATGCCCCCGTATCGATAGATCAGGAGGCATATAGTGATTCACCTGTCCGTCCGTTCGTCTCGCCATTTGTCCGTCCGGCCTGGTTAACCCAACCCAAATTGACCGTTTCTTCTAGCATTAACATGGCTTGCTACAAAGCTTTCAAACTTGCATGGATGTGGCATATGACCACTATCCACACGCCTGTATCACCTGACTCCATTTTGACCCTCACCTTGAGCTAATTTTGGACTTAGACTTATTGAAAGGCCAAGTTCTTGGTTAATCCAAATTGACCGTTTCTTCTAGACTTAATATGGCTTGCTACAAAGCTTTCATACTTGCATGGATGTTGTATATGACCCCTCTCCTCAGGCCTGTATCACCTGACCCCATTTTGACCTTCACCTTGACCTAATTTTGGACTTCCACGGGGGCATAAGCGTTTATTGAACGCAATCTTGTTCGTGCTGGAAGACCACCTTAAGATTTGTTTTACACCAAATCTGAGCAGAAACCAAAACAAAGAAACTCGCTAAATGTTTTTCATTTATCTCGAATGAAAAATTATTGAAGGAAGGGGTATTGAAGTCTGTATTTTGTTTGTCATTCAGCGCAAGGGTTTCAGGTACAAACATAGTTAAGTTCACAACTCTGCCTTCTCATGGAAACTTGAGTGCAATGTTTGACCATCAGATATTTTTGTACCTGTGTGGTAAATCATATTTTGAGAATTGAAATCAAAACCACAAGTTTATACATTTTATATCTTTCTTATTTATTTAAAAGCTCATTTATTGAAATCCAAAGTCCTGCACAAATTGATAAATTGTTATTATGTTTTACTCCGTGACTTAGTAATTTTATTTGCCTTTTTGTTGAAGGAAAATGTGAAAATTCAATTTTTCTCATGCGAGTGCTTTTCTGGCTCAAATGATTGTAGTTTTAGGATACATTATGTAATTATGTATTATTGTTATAGAGTTAATAACTATTTTGTTTGTTTTGTATTATTATAATGATTTATTCTTGCCATTTAATCATGTGACCCATTCAAGAGTCTACAGTGATCATGTGACCCATTCATGAGTCTATAGTGATCATGTGACCCATTCATGAGTCTATAGTGATCATGTGACCCATTCATGAGTCTATAGTGTTCATGAGTCTATAGTGATCATGTGACCCATTCATGAGTCTATAGTGATCATGTGACCCATTCATGAGTCTATAGTGTTCATGAGTCTATACTGATCATGTGACATGTTCATGAGTCTATAGTGATCACGTGACCCATTTAGGAGTCTATACTGATCATATGACCTGTTTATGAGTCTTTACTGATCAGGTGACCTGTTCATGAGTCTAATAGTGATCACGTGACCCATTTAGGAGTCTATATTGATCATGTGACATGTTCATGAGTCAATACTAATCATTTGACAAGCTTATGTATATTTGATATTAGTTTCACCTACTGCTTATTGTCCTGTGTTATTGTTGTTTTACAAATTGGGTTATTACCTTGAGTTGTAGCCAAATACTGTGTGTTGATTTGCATGTTTAAGGTAAAAAAACCATGAACTGGATATCAATGTATCAAGGAGTGATTTAAGACATGATTTGAGCTTATGAAGTTTTTTCTAAGACAAGAAATGACTTATTTTGTAATAGTGCTTTTTGAACCCTTTCAATTGAGTATCTGGTATATACGTTAGTTTTAGTTCTGTATTATTACACTATGTGCCAAGAAGTGGTTACCATGTTGTTGTTGTTGTTGTTGTTGTCTCGTAACCCATGGTTACCACACACTGATAGTCTCTATGGTGATGTTAACTACTGATTTAATTCCTCGTCAGAGAAAATGTTTGAATAGTATTTGGTAGTTGATATAAAACAAGAGATATTGATGTATTGTCTTGCATATAATGTCATTCAAAATAGGTATTGCAATTTTTTTTATATTTCTGTTGTCGCTCGTAGTGTTATTGTTAATGTTGACTGATACTGAAAAACCTGTACTATTTATCAAATCAAGTTACAAGTAGTGGTCAGATTTCAGTTTGAACCACTCAAGATCTGTTTAATACGTAATCAAAACCTGATTTCTTTTTATTAAAAATGATATTTTCACCAAAAAACTGATATTTTCACCAAAAAGTTTATGTTTTCTCACTCACAAAAGTTGGTGTTTTTCATTTGAAAGTTGATTGTAAATCTGATATTTTTGACTGTAATGAGTACTTTCATCTAAATAAACCTTTGCATCAATTTAAATTTTGAGAACAAACTTTTTTCACACCCTGTATTAGTGACTTTCCTATATGTAAACATACCTAGTATACTACTATAAAACCATGACACTGTTGCTTCTATCTGAGTATCAGTAGTATTGTACTGAGGTAGCATTTCCCTCTTCTACTGCTCATATTGTCTAAGACCTGAATAGTTTTGAGCACTTTTGTGTCTGAAAAGTTATTGGATTGCTGTGTATTTCAAGAAATTTGCATGGGTGACTTATCACAAAGCTTTGTTGATATCAATTAAAAAATCTTATTTTTATGTAAACTAAATTTTTCTTTTTACAAAAAAATTGGTAACATTTCTTCTTTGGTAATTCTAAAAAAAAATTCCTTTAAATAATTATTTAGAAAAAAAATGTCTATAATATCAGTTGACTGTACCCATTTATTATCTATATATTAGTATAATAGTAGTTAACTATAAGTTAAACAGATGAGCATAATGTTTGTATCGTATTGTGTATTGTTTTTGTATATGATTTTATGGTGTTGTATATACATGTGACCGACTGTAATGTTATATCTATTGCTTCATTATTTTAAACATACTTCATGAAATAAAAGTTGTAAAATATGTTGTCTTGTTTTGTCTATGGTCTAAATCTGTGTTCAGCTACAAGTGTTCTTATATTGTCTTAGGTTGCTTACCTTAGCAATCTTTGGTATTCATTTTTATGCCCCGGCTGATACATATATTAAAATCTGCATCACAAGGCGCTTCTAATGAGCTTATTTTCATGAAAATCGGAACTTGTCATGTTGACCAAGCTTGTTTTACCTTTAGTAAAGAGGAATTTTCAGACAATTTTTTCTTGTTTTTCTCAAAATATCCTTTTTGTACTTACGACCTTCTCATTCGAAGCCTGCAATATAGCGATGCACCTGTTTGTACGTTTATCCATACCACTATCAAACATTTCAACAGAATTATGACCCCTGAATGACTTACAAATGTAGCTATTTGTTAAGGGGGTAAGAGCGTTTTCTGAGCGCAGTCTTGTCTTAAACAGACATATAACAAACATTCATTTTCACTAATTAAGGATAGAGAAGAATGATTGAATCTGAAGTGTTTCTTCATGGAAACAAATGTCTATTGTTGTACCAGTCTGTATCGAATCAAGGCATAAATGAAATATCTATATCGAGAAGATTGTAAGTACAAAATCGATAGTTTGAGAAAACAAGAAAAAACTGTCTAAACATTACTCTTTACTTATGGTAAACAAGCTTTTACAACTTCAGTTTTTTCAACATTACTAGTTCTTATCATAAGAGGCACTTTGTGATGCTGATTTTAAACATGTATGATCAGTCTTATAAGGTCGTAAGTAGTAACTACAATCTTCTCATTCTAAGCCAGCGCTATGGCGTAAAAAGGTCAACATAGTACAAGGTAACTTATTATTAAATATAGCTACTGGGACAAACATTACTGCGTTGTCAATAGGGCTGTCTCGAAGAAAATAAGGGAATCAGCAACAAAGCCCTTGTGCAACTATTGTGTGTTAAATGGTATCATTTTTTTGCATTGGCACGCTCTATGCACATGTGGACGACATGGCAAATTAGCAACGAATGTGCTGGATTTACAACAGCAGTTCATAAAGACTTGATGACATTTTATCCGCAGTCTTGTGATGTAGTATTTGTTGTGGCTGTCCTCCTGAAGTTGTTATGGTGACATGGTTTATGTTCTTAATATTCATCACATGTGGTACAATCACATATATATATAATTATTAAAAACCTTTCGAACGTGATCTTTTCAAAACGACCAAATCTCGTAACTGGTTTCTGGAATAAACATGACAAGCTTACAGAGAAACATAATTAAATTATAACAAATATGTTTTAGCCAATTTACAAAAGTTTCAGTCAATTTAGCAAATGGCTTGATTGCTGAACGGTAGCGTAGGCCCTGAATTACATGTATTATAACATCCATGCCATGAAGTATCAAACTAATATGTATAAGCTCTAAGATTTAAAGTGTTCGCGAGATAATATTTTTTGTTATGATTATTATTAAATTATGTGAAATACTTTTTATTTTCATTTTCCGATGAGAACTGTTCAGTAGACGCATTTCAGTATGACGAAACTATTCATATGTTAATCGCAACCAATATTCCACCAGAAATCTATTGGCTGAATAAACAATACAAACTATTCACTGACCAATAACTCATATATCAATTTGCATATAAATGCCCGTAACAGGCCCCATCTTCCCCCAGTCAGTATTATCCCCCGCCAGTCCTATTCTTCCCCCACCCAGGCCTCTTCTTCCCCCACCCAAAAAATTATGATGGGAAGATATAGACTGGTAAATTTTATCCTCTGCCTGTGTAAAGTTAAAATGAAGATGGGGGAAGAAATGGCCTAGTCTATTTTATCCCCCACCTGAGTAGAGATAATATGATGATGGGGGATGAAATGGCCTAGTTTATTTTATCCCCCACCTGAATATAATTAATATGAATATGGGGGAAGAAATGGCCTAGTCTATTTTATAATCATCATCATATTAGCTATAGTCAGGTGGGGGATAAAATAGACTAGGCCATTTCATCCCCCATCTTCATATTAATTATACTCAGGTGGGGGATAAAATAGACTAGGCCATTTCTTCCCCAATCATTGTATTAACTATACTCAGGTGGGGGATAAAATAGACTAGGCCATTTCTTCCCCCATCTTCGTATTAAGTATACTAAGGCGGGGGATAAAATAGACTAGGCCATTTCTTCCCCAATCATTGTATTAACTATAATCACGTGGGGGATAAAATAGACTAGGCCATTTCTTCCCCAATCATTGTATTAACTATAATCTCGTGGGGGATAAAATAGACTAGGCCATTTCTTCCCCAATCATTGTATTAACTATAATCTCGTGGGGGATAAAATAGACTAGGCCATTTCTTCCCCAATCATTGTATTAACTATAATCACATGGGGGATAAAATAGACTAGGCAATTTCTTCCCCCATCTTCTTATTAACTATACTCAGGTGGGGGATAAAATAGACTAGGCCATTTCTTCCCCCGTCATCATATTAACTTTACTTAGGCGGCGGATAAAATAAGACCAAAATAATGGCAATAATGAACCAAATCTTGATCAAATCGTTTTTACAGTTTAGTCACTTCAAGAACAAATAAACCACATATTCAGGTTTAAACAACATTAATTTAATCAAAAGTAGCATTATAATCAGTAATACCTTAAAATAAACATTGCTTAGGTGGGGAAGAATAGGCCTGTGGTGGGGGAAGAAAAGGACTTGGGGGGATAAACCGGACCGGCCCATTTTATCCCCCGGGGAATAAACTGGGCGGGGGATATCCCCGGGGATAAACTGGGCGGGGGATAAAACTGACCGTTACACCTGTATGTAAACATGAAATGTGTCTATAAAATTTGTGATGTTCGGCATTTTTCAATAGTATTTTTCTAAATAAGTGTCCCTTATAATATAGTATTTGGACATTCTCATAAAACTTGAATTCATCTTCTAATTTGAAGCAAATATCACTACTACTTTGATAAGCATGCACACATCTAGGTCAAGTATCAAGTAAGTCACTACATAACATCAGTTTTTTTAGTTTTCAGGAACGTCACATAGCCACAGTGGTGTCCTAAGTCATAGATGGGATCACAGGTAACTTTATTATTGATATATTAAGACTAAAATGAAGATGGTAAAAAATGAATTATCCAGATTTTCGTTTCGTTATTTTGTTTAAATATCAGTTATACAAGTAGCTATGGGTGGAAGAGAATCGGGGAACCATCCATCGACCGAACTTATAAATTATAATTAATCATGAATGTAACAAACAACACATCTGCGTAAAAAAGATTAAAATTATGGTTGTACGTATCCATATAACCAGAAGTTTTTTTGAATACTTTACTACCATGATAGTGAATTGTATTCTTCCTGATGCTCATTAACCTCATATGTGTCATATAAGTTATCCATATCTTCAGTGTCAACTATTTCAATGTTCTTTGGAAATCCGGATTCCCTAGCATAACTGTATAGTACTCGTTCATTACTCCACACGTCATCAGCACCATGTGTCAATTCTACATCGAGGTCTTCTACTTTGTTACCAACTGCATCGACGTCCTCTGACTTGTTAGCCGCTGCGCCGAAATCCTCTGATTTGTTATCCGCTGCATCTATGATATCTGTTTTGTTCTCTGTTTCTGTATCTGTGGCTACAGTGTCTTCGTAAGTCACATCTTCTGTCTGATTGCCGTCGGTTGTTTTAATAACAGTCTCATTGATGTCGCCGATAGATTGGTGTGGTGTAGCATACATAATGTTTTCCATTGAAATGCTTTTATTAAGTTTGGAAGATGGACCTTGTCTGAAATATAAAAAAGACAACCATGCAAAGTTGCAAACACAAGGTTCCTACGAACTTCGAGAAATTTATGAAATGATAAATGGAATAGTCACGTATGTCGAAATGAACCGCTTTTACAAATACTGAAGCTAAACTACGTACCGGATTATTTACCTTGCTAATTTGCTACTATTTTCAATAGGAATTGAACCAGGGCCAACATGGTCAATAAGGTTATGGATATTTACTGCTTCCGACCGGAGACTGCTTTTCTTTAGATCAGTTTCCGGATTCATCACGTCACGACCCGAGTAGTTACGATAGCCTGTACATATTACCTGAATGTGATGTTGAGATAGCTGCCTCCGTCATCTGATTGAGAGTTGGAATCATTGGACACTTCAAACGATGCTCCGCTAACATGATCTATGTCATTGCCATCATCTAACTCTACAACTGGTCCGGGAACACTTATATCCGCCTTACTAACTCTTCTCTGTTTAAACTTGCAAGCTATGGAATCTAGTCTTTGTCGTATTCCGATTGTTTTCCTGTCAATTGATAGATATAAAAAATTATAAATGTATTTACTAATAAAATACCGGCAGTGTTTTCAACATGATGGATTGCCATGTTGAATAAAAGCTGTCATTATTCGTGGAGAAAAACGAAAACACTACATACAACCGAGTGTTTAGGGCGTCCGCCTTGGAAGTGGGAGGTTGAAGGTTCGAATCTCGGCGGAAACCGTGTTTGAACTGATCAGACCGGTTGGTCAGCCGCCAGGTAGTTAAATAAATGGTAACCATGTGTCCATCTTTGTCAGGCGCCCATCATTACGAGACGGGATTCGGGAGGTATTGTACGCATGAAAGACAAGTGTCACATGAGTCAAAATTGACTGGCCCTTTCAGTAGGGGGTGACACTATAGTAAACTAAACTTTACTAATATACAAGCATTCTTGGAACGTGATGTTATTATCAAGTGAACCAATCGTAAAAGCTCGGCCTTTTCCGTTTGTCTCCGGTCTATCCATTGGATCAGAACGCAATGGCAAGTGAACGTCTTGTCAATGCTTCTCGGGATAGAGAAGTAAGCAATAAGTTCAGATCTTTGACAAAGTAACGATACAGGGTATTTTGGAAAGCGTTACAAATGTAGGCCCCATGTTCACAAAGAATCAGGCTTTAACTCAATTCTGTTTTTGCTATTATTGGAATGTTTTGTCAAAGTACAAATAATTGAAAATACGTTAAATATTGTTTTTTACCGATAACGGACAACAGCTGCTACCAACAGAACAATTCCGACGATGCACAGTAAACCGACGATCAATGTTAGAATAAGTCCAGTATTGGGTCCGCCTGAAATTAGAAATCCATTCAACTGATTAACCACATGTTAAAATAACGTGAATGATACAGCTTGAGTATAAGAGATAGACTCCATATCGACGGTGCCGAACCAAAACTCCGTAACTCAATTTTGGCGCGAAAACTTTTTTGCAGCATCCGCATCTGCTTGACGTCCAGCGCATGGCTGTCTTGTCGCCATCTAAGTAACGCGATTGGCTATTTAAATGGCGACAATACAGCCATGCGCGGGACGTCTAGCAGATGCGGATGCTGCAAAAGAAGAAATTGAGTTACGGGGTTTTGGTTCGGCACCGTCGATATTCTATTACATGCAGGAAACTACAAGTACTTCGATAGTGTGTGTTTAAAAAGCACCAAAGACGGCGCACATGTTTTTAAATCCACCAAGGTCTGATATAAGGAACGTATGGTAGAACAAACTAGACGAGAACAATTTAAGGATATCCGGGTCTAATAAAGAAAATCCTCTTGAAGAGTTCTCAATTCCAGTTATTTTATGACAAATTGACTGATTTCCTGTAGGTCGTGGGTTCAACCCCCACTAGAGCCAAAATATTTTTTTTCTTTTTTTATTTAATTTTTAGTTTTTAAATCCACCAAGGTCTGATATAAGGAACGTATGATAGAGTTTGTAAGTTGTAAAAGCATGCGTTTATATTAATTGTCTTACCATTGTCATCACTGAGTTTGTCTGCTAGTGGACCTGGTTCTGAAAATATATACATTGTGCACGTAAATACTTTATGACCAGGCCCCGATCTCACGAAGCATCTCAAGTAGAAATCTCATCTCAAATTGAGATTTTGCTCAAATCAGAGTCTTAATTTTAGATAAATCTTAAATTCCAGCGCTTAAGATTTACGACATTTATCTAAGACTAGTGATTTCTGTTTTGTGATACAAAGTTTGATTCCAGCCTCCTGGAAATTATCTGAATATATCATGTCAATATTTTAGCCAAGATTGAGATATTTCAGGAGATTGAGGCCAGCCTGCCGCTTCATTGAGTGTTGTCAAAGATATCTTTTAAATAATATATTCTTCTTAAATTACCTAGTTAATACTAATTTATTGAAGGTCGATAGTAAATCAAGTTTTTCAGCTTGCCTTTATCACCCATGATACATATTTCCTGATTAGATTCCTTCGACACAAGGGTATGAGAACATGTAGCAAGATAATTTCGTCTTTGGTAGGACTTAGTTACTTTGATATACATTGGATGACGTTTTCGTGACAATTTAAAGTATAGCTACATACACCGATGTGCACATACATTGCATGTAACTAAAAATGTTGGCAATTCCACAAAAAGTCAGAAATGCTGATATTTAAACGGTCGCTATGAGACTTGAACGAATACCACAATATAAATAAAACACGTAGCATATATTGTAAAAAATGACCGATCCACAGTGTGAGGACAAACTTACCAGAAGTCCAGGTTAAATGAAAGCCTTTGGTTTCATGAAGAGTTTTATCAGACAGAAATCGTATTGTTGCCGTATTCCCAGTAGATTTATATGTTCCCATCGTCTCGCCACACAACAGTAATGTATCACCGTTGTTTTCGTCAATTATCTATAACAATTACATACAAGGTACTGTTTTATCAAAGCTCTTAGTCATACGGAAATCCAACCTCCATCCAGTACGTAGCGCCAACGATTTCTAATGGACGAATATCGCTGTGAGGAGTTCGAAATAATGCCACATGCAAATTCGCAGTCACGTGACAATTAAAACATACATGCCACAATAGGGTACTTTGACTAAAGTAATTATATAATTCACCTCAAAGAGTTTCTTTTACCATTTACGAACATTGTTATCTTGAACAAAGGTAACTGCATCATTAAAAAAACTAACAACATGAACTATTTTGCTTTATTAGTGTACAATAGTAGTTTGGCAATACCGAACTTTTGCAAAATCCGAACAAGCCATTTTTTCCAAAAGGTATCGCAAGATAATTATCTTTTCTTTAACTGCTCCGATATCGTTATCTGTGATTAAAAGCATGACGTTTTACAAACCTTCACTGAGTCTCTTCGGCATGCGGTGGATTTCTTTATGTTAACTTCATATGACAATATTATAATGTAGCCAGTAGCAACCACCAAGTTCCACTGGCAATGTAAGTAGGCACCATATCCTGTGGGATATCCCGGTGATGAAATCTCCCCACGGGAACCTGTCAACTCTTCTCCACAGGTAATGGGCACTGAATTAAAAATACAAACGAATGAAGTTTTGTGTCAATGGTTGGAGAATATCAATGCAATCAGTTCAACGTACAGGGGGTACATTTTTATTATTAATGTTTTTACATCATTAGGGTCGTAATATGAGAAAGCTTCGGATCTTCGTGCAAAAATGCCGAAGCCATCGCTCGTCTAATTATGAGAACACCTTATGCGCTAAGATGAATTCCAATTTTACACCCTCGTTATCTTCGGTTTTATGGTGTGAAATATACAGTTCTAGGTAAATATTCAGTAAACAGAAATATCTAAAAGAGTATTACCATGTTGGCATATGAACGGCATTTTCTCATGGCAATCAGTCACAGACTCGTGTGGTGTACCGTTAGTCTTTGTCAGGATAAAACATTTGCTAGGCTGTTGCGCCGGTGCTGAAATGATGAGTATGTTAACTTTACAACTGTACATTGACTAGTATACCGCAAAACTTACTATTTTAAAAGTCGCAACACCAATTGACATTAATTAGATCAGTCGTCAAATCAATATTTCGTCACACAACCTATTCGTATATTTATCAGGGAGTTATATAATCTGTTAGCACGAACATTATGTTCAGGTTTGGTAATTACCGTTCAAATGCAAGATTTTCATTTAATCTTTTTGTTGCTGGAATACTAACGTAAGTTTGCTATTTTGTTTCAGAATGTTACCCATTTATACATATAAGAATGAATGAGATAATATTTTTCCATATTACACATCACTTACATATTCCCTTCTTATTTTAATGTGACGTCACCGGGTCCATGACTCGCATATTGCCCAAAGACAGAGCACTCTTCTGGCCTAATCCGATAGGAATCTATACCATTCTAGCTCAGACTGCCCAGTCCGTAAACTACCATATTCACCAAAAAGTAATATTGTATTTGTTAATTGTAAATATACGTACGTAGTTGAGATACAGTTGCCTTTGTCCTAAAATATCCGAGCCAGTGGAAGTTTTTGATTCTATTGTATCGAAAGAGACGAAATACAGAAGGTCCGGCCAAGTTCAGACTACGCTTAAACATTATCCGAATGGCATATCTGTTACCGCGACACATATTCCGAGCGACCGTCCAATCCACAGTCTTACGATTAAAGCTCAAACTGTCACCTACAACACAAATGCATGTGTGTATATAATGCCTTGGTCTCACTAAAATTTCCTCACTGGGACCGAGGCATTAAGTAGAGAACTACGGATGTAAATGTAATATACATTATTTATAATATAATTGCTTAACACATTTACGTGTGTTATTGGGAACACCAATGCATTACTGTTCTTAGAATCAGATCGTGGTTCATAACAAAGCTTTGCTGTTAAAAACTAGATAAATCAGCATCGTATGGATAATTGTAGCCAAGTCGGCACGAATCAGTTCAAATGACAAATATATGGGCAAAGAGTTAGGGTTGCGGGTTGGGCAGATACTGCCTTTTCATTGACTATATACCACTCCATCATCATAACGTAATGACAGACGCTGCTCAACCTAGAGAAGGACCAACTAATTATTCCGGCTTTTGTATAATTTCATTAACACTGCTTAGGTCCCTCGAGAGGTGCATACACAGCACTTTAAATACACAAACACCGTACTATACATCATTGGTGATGTTCGTCATGAATAAGACAATTCTTTAAAGAACTTGATGAAATGATGCTAGGGTCCTATGTGTAAAATGTGTATGCTTACGATTGGACAAACAACTGGTTCGTGCCTTTCCGTTACATGGATATTGTTTGAATTGTAAGTCCACCCCAGATTCACGAGGACTGCGGTAAACCATACACGAGCTTGCACTGTTTGCTTCCTTAGCTGAAATATATCACAACGCCGTAACGTCAAAAGTTGCGACTCATAAGCGTAACGCTGTAACAGGAAACGCGTTACTTTAAACGTTCTGACGAAATCAATTTTAAGTACTCGCTCATCTGCTAATAGAAATACCATCATTGCAGGCATTTCAAAAACCAGACATTCATTTTAAAGAGGAAAGTGAGCGAAATAGAATGGACATATTCAAATATAAAAAAGACATATGGAAACGTGTTTAGTATCGCATATTCTAGTTCTTGTGTAATGATTTGCGTAAAATAATTTTGGAAACGGTCGGAAAATTTAAGTACTGGTGTTCAGGTCACCTCAAGTGAAGAAAATGCTTACTTTTCACTTATTATTGATGATAACGATTCTATGAAAATAGCGAACAAAATAAATCTAACAATCATTAAATTTGAGGTGATAATTAAAATGTTCTCATCATTTAAACCTCCGCGTGTTTTATATTTGCGCTGTTTTCAGGGGAAATTACGTCAAACGACGTCGGTTTTTATCCAGGAAATATGGAACCTTTCTTTATTATCGCATATTTAGGTTCTTGTGTATTTTTAACCATAAGTTTTAGAAAGTGGGGCAATTCTCGTATATGAAAACAGCGAAAGAAATAAATTTAACAATTATAAAATTAAAGATGGTAATTTTTTCTCATCATTTTAAAGCTCCGAGTGTCTTAAAATTGTGTGATTTTATAATTCACTCGCCGCGGAAAACACACCTATCTTCTGTTTTAATGTAAGCACAACTGTCAAAATCACATCACTCACAGTAAACGACAGTGTATGTAAATTTCCCGAAATTTCAATCACGCAAAATGAAAATAAATCTCGAATGGTACCGCTACTTAAAAATAAATGTTACATATTACACACACTTTTTCGTCATTTTTTACAAGAACTTGGTATATTTATAAATTTTAATGCTAATTTATTTTTACGAATACATAATGTAGTTATTTGACATTGTGATGGTAGTTAATAGAATATAGATTTACACTGCTACAGACACTGCCATTCTAAAATGAAATACCTAAAGCTCGACCGTGATCGAGTGGTTAGGGCGTCCGCATTCGGAGCCGGAGGTCAAAGGCGCTAGGCGCTTAGCTATACGATAAGTTATTCGGGAGGTATTGTGCGCAAGAAAAATATGTCAAATTAAGCCAAATTGGCAGGCCCTTCAATAGGGGTGACACTATAATAAACACACACTTTACCTCTACCCTTTTTCACGTGCACTTTACCAATAAACGTATACAATATATTAAAGCCAAAACAGTTTTTAACCAGTTACTTCTCAAAATGTTTAGAACGAAATACATATTTCAAATATATAGTGTTAACTACGGCAAAAACAAATAGCATTCCTAGAAAGTTTCCTCTGTGGAAAATCGTTTTCAGAATGATTTCTAAGAAGTGCTGGGTCATGATGTTTACAACGTACTATACAGTAACCTACTAGTAACTTACCTATACATTTAGGTATATCGCATTGTTCACGATGTGTTGTACTGACATAACACCACAAATAAGACGAGGTGTCCGGATCTCGACAATAATTGGATGCATTCTGTACGGAATTGTCCGGAAAGGCGTGATCTTTAGCTGTTACATTTGTCCACGGGATACACGGTTTCCCGGAACTTGTTCTTGCAACAGTTCCAGACCACTGTGTCGAGTTGGAGTAACAAATATCTGAGTATAAAATAGTTTTTAAAAAACAGTCCCATTTATCTAGATAGTCAAAATAAGCAATACTCGTATCACCATTTATTCCGATAGTCAAAGTGACATAATAGAAAGTGTAATATTCATTCAGTCAAGTAGTCATAGTGATTTAAATAGAATTAATTTACCTAACAATATAGATAGCCAAATAGACATACTTTCTGTTTATACATTATATAGGCTATTATGCATTTTACTGGTCAAAGTGTTATGACAATATTACCATACAGATATCGAAGTGACATAAATACGTGGTTACCGAGATTGTCAAATTGACATATTTACTATTATCATGTATTTAGATTGTCATAGTGACATACATATCACCATACATACCATTCGAATTATCACTGTTATCGAGATAGTCAAATATACATAAACAATACGTATTTGGAATTGATATTTAAATACATTGCAGTTACCTTACACATTTCCATAGTCAAGAAGAGAGAAATGAATTACACATTCGGATTTAGAAAATCGAAGTGACATAAACAATACCATTCATGTAGATGGTCAATGTGCTATTGGATCCACATGATTCCTTGTGATTACCGGGACAAAGGTGGGTGCAGTTTTTACCACTTGACAATCGTCGTCCGACAAACGAGTCGAAACAGTAACACTTTTCAGCCTATAAATGTTTCAAATAAAGCAATATTTTATTTCAATGTGCAGAACAAATATTGATACACATGCATTAAGGAATTTCTAGGAGTGCACATTCTTGTTTGCTCTATAAGGCATATAGTGCTACAGTAAACACTATAGTTATTTATTTTTATGCACAGCCAATGGCGGACAAAGTAAACCACAATGAAAACAGAAACAAACTTAAAAAGGAAATTTGGTCCATTTACAAATCCAACTTTGTTCATTAATTGACTAACCATTGCGTATTGCGTGTTCAGTGTTTATTTGATGTCATATTTCATGATATTTTCAATGAATGGAAAGCATGATATGTACATTACCTGAAGTCCGAAGTAGTTTGTGTGGGGACAATGATCCAAGCATTTCATCATCTGGTTTGCTTGCAGAATGACCGGGGAACCAAACTCATTGCCATCCAGTTGATAACACCCTACATGCGAAAACATAACATCACACAGTTATTAATTACGAGTTGCATTTCATCGGCGGGGACTTGGATGTTTAATTGTTTCTTCGGCTTATGCGTGGGCATTGCTCAGTGTAGTTGCTAGGAATATGCGATATTATTTCCCAACCCATTCCTACCTTGTCCATTATTTTAACTATAGTCTACTAGGTCAAGTCGTAGTTGTGCCTCTTTAGGTCACATAACGTTAGGTCACTGTCCTTAGTGTTTTAAACTAGATCACGCCCCGGGGTTGTTGTGCCTCATTTGGTCGCCGTTTTGGCATGGGTTTGTGTGGGCATTGCTCAGGGTAGTTGTGTCGTGGTGTTTCTGATTTCTGTGCTCGGCTGGTTAGGTTGAGTGCTACCTTCCCTGAATTTTTCTCTTATCTTTTTTGACGACATAGGGAACGTACATCGAATTTTTCAGCTAAACGAGCCGACTTTTAACAGATTGATATAAGTTACCTACCACTTATAGCTTGGCTATATTGACCTGAGCCTGACCTTTATGCAAGAATATATTACACGGTTCTTGCTTTGTATATCAATTTTCACAAGCAAATCGTGCAATATCGCTATTTCAAGTTTGTGTTTGCATTACATCTCGAGCGTCTTCGTGATACTCCCCGATTATGAAAACATACACTCGGTGTTGAAAACGTAGACAATATATCGACTGTTAAATTATGCTAATCAATAGGTCAGGCTTGTGTCAATGTGGGCAAGCTGTACAAACACATATCAAATTTTATAAACCTTGGATGACGACAGCGCCCATCCAATTTGTCAAAAGTTGGTTTAGATGCAATATCCAGCGTACGTTCCCTACCAGTGATGACGCTTCATGAAGTTTTAGGGGAAGCATTAACTTCGAACTAGGCCTACTCAGATATCTATTAATGTCTATGGTATTTTGATGTACGAACAATGTCCATAATAATCATTGAGCGGTAGTGCAACATCAGTTTTGCATTTTAAACCGTCAATAGGCCTACCAGTACCAGTAGGCCTAAGGATAAAAATTCGAAGGTTAGTGTCGTTGTTATTCTGATCAACACAACAAAGGCCGACCAAATAATTACTACATGTGACATATGCCAACTTCATTTAAGCATTGCTTTTCAAAAAGAACATGTTACTTTATGCATTGGCGAACCCACCTTCTAACCACACCCACTGTGTGAGGTATTTTCCCTGCCACACGGTTGTGACTTCATCATTATTCATCAGAGACGCCATTTTTGTGACGTCATATTCGTTCACTAATTCCCCTGCACTGAGTGCACATGCTTCATGTGCATCCTGCCACGTTACCTGTTCCTTTTGAAGTGTGTACATGTTGGTCACTGAAATAATTTTTTTACAAACCTTTATTTTTAACTTTAACGTTATTTCAAATGGTTTTCTGTAATGAATTTAATGACTTAACTGGATTTAATTGTGTTATGGTTTAAGCACAAGGGTTCAGTTTAAAACAACCTTTTTAGGGGTTATAGTTTCAAACAACGCGTTTTTCTTCACAAATTCGTCGTCGTCGTCGTCGTCGTCGTCGTCGTCGACCGGGTGTGGGTTAATATGCGACTTTTAAATATTTAATAGATAGCTGCTTTTCCAGGCATTCTCAAACGCAAAGTACGGTGTCTGTCTGCGAGGCAAAATATAAGTTATAATTATTAGATAGATAATAGTCTTCATTATATAACAGTACACACCTTTCCATTCTAAGTTGAATCCAATATAGTAATGTGGATCAGTTTTATTGTCGCTAACAAAGTGAACATTGGCCACGTGACCAGATGTCTGGAAGGGTTCTGGTAAGGTCCGGTTACACGTGCGGAAACCATTCCTATTTTCTGTCACCTACAATCAATACACGTACATGTTGTTATAAAACTACAGACAATTTCGATATTCTTAAAGCCATACCTGCCAAGCGCTCCTATTAAATTAGCGTAACTCCTATTTTTGTTGTTAATTTATGGTTTTACGGAAAATCTTGTAGGACATGCAAAAATGAATCGGTTCGATGTATTTGTAGCAGCAAATCAAACTACTATATCTAACATGTGAATAATGTAAAGTCATTACGCACTATATGCACGAAGTGAAACCGCGACACCTGTTCAAATAAATGTTTGCACGTTATTCGAAACTATTTCGTAAAGCCACAGAGTTAGAAATAAGAAATAGTGATTTGAAATGACACGCGGACGGCGGAATAAACAACAAATAAATAACCTCAAGAAATTCCTCTTTACAGCTACCATTTAAAGCTATGTAAAGTAGAGTGACAGTCAATGTTGTTCCTGGAGGGGAGATAATCGTCCAATAGCAATCCAGATTATTCGGATACGGTGCCGGAAAGTTGATGGAATTTAGAAATCCGTAACTTCCGGTCACATTCCCGCCACATTCTGTCGCTGAAATTTCGAAATGTCGATGGTTCGTTATGTTAAGGAGAAAGTCCAAGTAACTGTCCATTCCTGAGAAATAATGGAGACGAGGCCCCGAAGGGGCCGAGTATTCATTATTTCTCAGGAATGGACAGATACGCGGATTTTCTCTGACTTAAAATACACCAATACTGTCAAATGTAAATTTGATTTTCTGAAAAGATGCTGTAAATGTCAAAATTGATAGAAAATGCATTTTTCCAAAAAAAGTCTCCCCTGATGTACCTCTTATAAATAGAAGATTAAAAATATGAACATGACTGAACGAGAAGAGCATGCTTTTTTCATGAAACCAGTGAACTAATACAATAACTATCCATTACTTTGTAATGGTGTGTAGTCCATGCAAACACATGTTGTGAGTTATGTGTTACACGATCAATCAGTAGCCATTTACCCAGTGTTACTTGATGTTATTACACGGTGGACATTATAAAGACTTTGTTTCAGTCAGAGGATATATTTCCGTGCATAAACTATACATGGATATTTATAATTGATATGCAACTTGATGGACATAACTACACTGTTTTTAACATGTTGTTATTAAACCTAGCTCTGTATTTCCACAGTGTTAATTAATATACTCAAAATTGGTATATATACTTGTGAGGGGCAGTTCCTAGGCTCCGCAGTTCGATGCTGGCTCCCACGCACACAAAAGAGAAAAAGTCTCCCCGTGAGACTCGTATGTTTCATTGGGTAGCCCAAGGATCAGGGAAAGTTAATGACCAAGAGTGATTTAGCGGCTGAACAGCTGAAAACAGCCCTCGGAAATTGGGAACTTAATTCAAACTTAGGAGTCCAATCGACACGTGTCTTCCTGGATTATGAGCCTTGTATGACCAAAAACAATTCGAAATTACCCTGTACGTAATATTATATTCAAACAGTTTCATCTGATCATCTCAAAACCTAAGTTGCAATGTTTATGGACATTTTAATGTAGGCCAAGGTCGAATATTTCATTTTCAGTATCTTGACGAAGACGGGTGTCATGATTTAGTGATAATGTTGGCCCTTGTGAATGTATAAAAGCTGTAGTTGGAACTTATTGAACAGTTGAATGGTCATGATCACGCGAAAGTGCAATTGCAAATTAATAACGGTATTTAATATCATATCACACTAGCATCATCTTGATGTCTTTATTTCTTGCGCGCGTACCACCGTAATAGCTGAAATTATATTAATGTTAAAAGCTATTTAGTAACAGCGGGTTAATTTCATTTTCTAGTTTCGTTGTGGTTTGAGCATTTTTATATTTTGTTTTCTTTTTTCTTTGTTCGGCTCTTTCAGTTGAGTGCCGCTTTTCCTGCAAATTGTATTGCCCTTTTTGTGAACACATACATTTTGTAATTCACCAGTCAGTTGCATCCAAGGCCCCAACCCCCGCGTATTGCTGCGGTGTTTTACCCTCCAGCTCCCCCGCTCTCACCGAACCAATAACTTTGGGACAATGTTTAATTGTAAGATATCCCCCCGCATGGGCCGTGAAAGGGCGGGGGTTTTGAAAACCCAAAAGTAAATTTCCCGACCCATCTATTTGGGATGGCGGGCAATGAATGCAACTCACTGGTGTATAATCATACATTCTTTACAATAATTCTACATTACTTGTTAACACATTTAATAAAAATAACTCTCCGTGTTTTGTTAACACTACATATCGATGGCTTAGAACCAGAAGGTCGTAAATACCACTTACGACCTTTTAAGACTCATACATATTTGAAATCTGCTTCACAAGGCGCTTCTTATGAACCTATTTTCATTAAAATCATAAGATTGTCATGTTGACCAAAATGAGTTTAAAAACGTGTTTTCCCATAGGTAAAGAGTTATTACAGACAGATTTCTCTAGTTTTCTCAATCGATTTGGTAGTTACGACCTTCTGGTTCTAAGCCAGCGATATGTGTGTTATGTTTTTCAGGCATGGAGAGTTTTCTTAACAATAACTCTCCATTATTTCGTATACACATTTAATGTAATGTGTATACGAAATAATGGAGAGTTATTGTTAAGACAACTCTCCATTCCTAAAAAATAATGGAGAGTTTATGAATGGGTTAATCCCCTGGGTGTATTTTAAGGCTAGGTGTAAGTTACTTTTGTACACTCGTTTATCTCATTGTCATTGATGATCAGCAAGTGAAATGTGTGTAAAAACTATCTACAATCATTGTGCGAACATTATCATTTAAAATGAAAAGTGTTGATGTTGCTTTAATTATCGGCTTCATAATGCAATGTTGCCTCGCTATCAGAAGACTGTCCCCCATCTCTCGGAAAAGACATGTTTTGGGTTCGATCCCAGCAAGCGACATACTCAATTGATCCGATGTTATGATTATGTCACTACGTAGACTGCCTATGTCACAATTATTCTTGGTTGGATATGTATGACTGCTAATATACGTTGTTAGAAGAATACAATGGTGTCATGTATACACAATCGAGTACGAAAAGAAGCAGTGTCTTCTTTCGTTTTGAGACGATGACATGGTAATGTGTAGACATGAGACACGCCTAAACACCGCTCCGTATCAGTGCTATAGTCGATTCATTTAAGAAATACTAATGAGAGACCTATCTCATTCGAAAGAATAGCGGGAACACCGTTTACTCTGGAATACCCAGTTAAACCTAGATAAACATACTTTACCTGACGGATGAGCTAATGATTACAACCGTTATCATTTACATTTGAACGGACTGTAGCTATTTTCTTCAAGTTTCCACATGATTGCAGAACGATATACCCGAACCCACTTGTGTCCGAAACATAAACCTGCTACCCCTCAAAATAGTCAAATCGATTATATGTTGCTATGGATACTTACAATTACTGTCGACAAACCAAAGCACGCGCAGACAATTCCATATAAACCATGTAGCCAGCCTGAAATATTGATGCCGCCATTAACTTTAATGAGATCCTCTTAATCCATTTCAGAGCTAACTTAACTAACGGATTTCTCAAACTTGTCATTTTAATCAGGAATGCGTTTATGTTACGTTACTGTTTGCAAATTTTATTTAGAGCGTCAACTTACTATTGTTAAGACAAAGTGTACGAAATGAAACAGCGACACCTGAAAATGCATTTCTTGATATCAGTGTTGATTTAAAAAAATAAACCTTGACATCACGAAATAGAATTCTGGAAAGAATCTATAAAAATATCTTAAACACAGTAAAATGGCGCCATATACGGTTTCGGTGCAAAATAGCTCTAAACAGCAACGGTACGAATAACCTTCACATGATATCCCATTTGTTCAGTTGTTTTATGTTTACATTCATTTTATATGGCGTAACGTTTATGCGTGTATCATCTGCGTTCGATACTGCCTAATGCAAACCATGGGTTTTATGATTAATGCTTATTCCTTCTGGAAATGCTAAACGATCGTGATAGAATAAATTTTTCTGCGTCTCTCAACTGAATATCAACGCCGTAGATGTATTCTGATCACCTCGGCGTTTTTCCGTTGTATTTGTATTTACCGGAGACAAACGGAAATGGCCAAGTTTTCACGATTGACCGCAGATGGTGTTGAAGCAGATGCGTACCATTGTATCTGCAGATAATTCAATATTGCCGTGATTGCTAAATATCAAGTGTTCTGGTTCTAGTACTACATACATTGTGCATGTAGTAACTATTTGCCATGATTATATATCTCATACAATATCCCTTAAAACTACAATTGACGTCAATATCATATAGCTAATCTCTTAAATGTAAGCACTGTTATGGAACCTGGGCAATTCTTCGGAACACGCTGCAACTGCACAACGTTACGACACCGTTATGTTGCACCTGCACAACGCTTCGGTAACTGATGCACCTTCGCAACGCTACGGAAGGCAAAGAAACACTACGTTACGTTGCGTTCCGTAGCGTTGTTTTGTGTTACATTGTGTTACTTTGTGCTCCGTAGCGTGCAGTTGCAACAGGTTCCGTAGTGTTCTTTGCATTCCGTAGCGTTAAGGAGCTTGTCCGGCGCTAGGAACATGCGAACAATACGGAACGCTATGAAACGCTGTACGGAACTTATTGTGACTGTGCAACACTTTGGAACCTGCTGCGACTCCATAACGCTACGAAAGACAACACAACAATGCATATATAAGGCAACGCTATGTACAGAGCGACACTAGGAAACGCACAGCAACGCTACTGAATGCCTCTCGCAGCGAATCATCTATTTTGGAAGATCATTCAAGTAACAATTCACACATGCTTATTAGTAAAATGAATAAGTTAACACTTACACTAAGGCATTGTAATCAAGTAAGCTCATTTTGTTTTCATTTGCGTTGAATCACAATAAGACCTACATGTTATATTAAAATCCCAGCTTAAATGTAGCCATGTACAGTGTCCGTTGAAAAAACTTTCTCAACCAATCATTAATTATAAATGATCGTATTTGCCGGAAATATAATGCGAACATGCATACGTATTGTAAAGCGCAACAATAGAGTTAGTTTCTAAACCATTGAACAAGTTAAGTTATAAAAATGTACTCGATTGTCTAGGGTGTTTTATTTCCTTATATTGAAAGGCGGTCATCACTGAGTCATAACGTAATCAATGCGGACAATCACTTAATTGTACAATTACATGTACAATGTACATGTATACTATCGTTTTCTTTGTAATTTGACATCAGTATATTAAGCTTTATACATATCAGACGATTATTGTCAATACTTGAACGATATTGAAAAACAAAAATAGCCGTAAGTGTCGATTTCAATGAATCAAAAGGCCCAAGAAATTATATAGCAAACGACAGTTTTTAATTTCACAATTTTTCACCCATTCAATATATCTAATGAATGAGTGAAAATTTGTAAGATGTTTTATTTGTAATATAATTTCTTAGGCATGTGATGAAACATAACGCTAGTATAATACTACTTACGACCTTATACGACTGAATCATTTTCAAAATCAGCAATCACAAGGCGCTTCTTATGAGCCTAGTTTTATGAAAATCAATCGGACCTTGTCATCTTGTTATTTCCTGTTTAATCAAAATATCGATTTTGTAGCTACGACGTTCTCATTTGAAGCTGTGGTGTGTACCCCTTTATTAAGAAATCATCAAAGGGAGAACACTCATAAAATGGGATGTTATCCCTTTATTTCCAAGTTTGTATTCGATTACTGTGACTTTATATTAGGGTATTTTAAAAGGGGACAATGTCCTGTTGTTTTGAAGTTTGTACTATTATTTTCCTCATTATTACTACAAAAAAGGGAGACTATTTCCTTTTGACTATTTTTGACGACTATCTTCCTCGAATACGAGTTCTTCAAACAAGGCAAACAATATCCAGGCATTTGGAGCTATCTAGGAGTGGAGGCCTAGAGGTAGGGTGTACGCATAGGGATCGAGAATTATTTTGCTTTTTGTGTTGTCAGGAGAAGAAAAGTGTCTAAACCTCACGTGGTTATTGCTTTATAAGTTTTTATTGCACTAAATTACATGTATATGTCGATTGTAAGTAATTTGATATGCTTGTAGTATGTTTCAAAAGCTTACATGTATTGTTTTGCGAATATCTTCCTGTTGTATTTCGGTCCTCAAGTATATCATGTAAATGGTTTCACATTCTGTATAAATCTGAAGAGCCTACTCTATGTACGAGGGGTGTTCAAAATATACATGACTGTAGCACTCGTGTGGCAGTTGTAAAACTTATACACATACTAATACATAATATTGAATCGGGATTAATTTGCTAAAAGTTGGTATCCGATTTATCACGTAATTCTATCATGTCCGTTCATAAAGGTTCATTTTGAAATCATGGTAAAATGCACCCGGTACAGCCCATCAATAACCACTGATGTTGACTACGTAATGAACTGTATCTTCACTACTATCCTATTGTTAGTTTTGAAACATCGCCAAAAAGGGTATGAGAAAATCGGACAGGGAAAGTAGCACTCACCCTAACAGCCGAGCACAGAAACCAGAAGCACCACAGCCTAACTATCCCGAGCAATGCCCACACATAAGGCAAAGAAACAATCAAAATCAAAGTCCCCGCCGAAAATATGCAGACCGGCCCAATTTCACAAAGAAATGATAGAATTGCGGTTATTGCATGAGACCGAATGAAACGCAGTCAAGACTCAATCAAGTTCCTCAAGGCCCCGTTGCACGGCGACACAACATCACAAACCCATGCCAAAACGGCGACCAAAATGAGGCACAACAATCCCGGGGCGTGATCTTGTTTAAACCCTTTATATAGAGTACTAAGGACGGTGACCTAACGTTATGCGACCTAAAGAGGCACAACTACGACTTGACATTACTTGTTACATATTGGACTGTGGTTGCGAAAATGGCGATATTTGAACGTTCGATGCGACCCCCCCCCAGAAGTTTCATATCCGGTGACAGTCTTGTTCTATTACAATAAACATTATGCCAGTTGTCAATCAATACCCTTTACATACTTTTTACTTTAATAGTCACAAACGGATTAACTTGAAAACCTTCCCCAATCAACCTTCGACTATCAATCGGATGGAGCGATCTCTGCTCTGGTGGAATGTCAATTCTGAGTATTGGATCCGATGGACATACTGAATGGTATTTTGGCTAAGACCTTAGGCTGAAGTCAAACTATGTGGTATTGCATTGGTAGTGCTCATGACCGGCTCTAGCGGCGAACATGTCTCGTTAAATTTGTTCAAAGAATAAAATATTTACGTTTTTTTTTAATTTTGTTGAAATATTTTTACTTGCAGCCTTAGCCATAAAGCCAGTTGGTATGTCAACCTGGTGTTAATATGTGCTCACTCAACCTCAAACACATCTATTTCATATGAATTGCATAGTATCCGGGTTAGTATAACGAGTTCGTATGTTATATATTCTTATATTACACATGTATACACTTAACCGAATTTCTAATTGGCCACCCTAAAAAATATGATATCATCTGATATATTATATCAATAAATCTTGGGCTGTGTTATTTGTTTATTCCACGCACTAATTTGTCAATTCCGGAAAGAAATGGCGTATTTGTGTACAAAATCATCCATGCGTAACGGTTGGTGCAAAATTGCTTTTTGCACGTTGGTCTCGTGAAGAGCTTGGAATAGTATCGTATTTGGTATGAATTTGTTCCCTGTTGATTGACTTTTCTTTAAACACTATACTTTGTGAGAATGAGCCATGTGAAACGCGCTCATGACGTCAGATGCATGCATACATTGAACAAATTTCTGATTAGCCACGTGTTTTTATAAATTTGTTTAAAAAAAATACTTTTAGAAGAATACAAATAACCGAAACCTCGATACTGCCCAATTTTGTTGATAGAAAATATGTTTGTCACAGTAATTCGAGCTAAACCCAACGGTATTATAAATATCGCTTTTTCTAAATGACGTTTTTACGTACATGACTAGATTTTGGTGCTCGTACTCGTCATTCTGACAGCCTCAGCACGCCCCATATTACTTATTCTCGCCAGTATCAATGCTTTTCATTAAGCCAATCAACAGAGAATACATTTTGACTATTTTCAAAAATTAAACATGTCGGGCACGTGAACCACGTGTACGTAAGCCATTTTGCACTAACTGTTCCGCATGGATGTTTTTAAACATGCATGCGTAATTTATTTCTTGAAATCAATAGATAAGTACATGGAATGAAAATAACCATAATTTTAGAAATATTGATTGAATATATCGCAAAATATAATATTTCATTGAGTGGCCAATTAGAAATTCCATTAAGTGTATATATCGTCCATGTTCTTTCAATCGCAAGACGCCTATTTTAAAACAGAAATTTGTCACTTTTGATGTAAATAAATTTTGACTTTTTAGTTATTGGTTTTTAAACCGTGTTTAGAGATCGCAATTTGTGGCCTGATCTTTATGAAACTTGGTAGCAATGATCATCGCAACCTAACCTAGGCCAAGAAAGATTTTGGCTTAACCGGGGCCAATATTTAGGTCACTAGGTCAAATCATGGAAAAACAAAATGTAGTCACTAGTGGTCGCAATTTCGACCTTACACTTGTCGGAAATTGTTATGTCGACCAAAATGAAGTTTTAAAAACTTGTTTTTCCTTTGGTAAAAAGTAAATTCTCAATATATCGATTTTGTAGTTACGACCTTCTCATTATGACAAATGCACTAATAACTGAAACACTCTCAAAAACTTTGAGGTCATTATGTGCATTATGTACAGTTTTGTCGGCATAACATATTTTATCGTTGTGTACTGAAATTCGAGAAGTGGCAAACAACCTTTAAAGAAGGACAAAGATTATTTGTATGCATATATCTCAATTCGAAAATCTCGTATCTTAATGCAAATGGCCAATGAACGTGTAATGCTAAAATCTCGTATATCAGAACATGACAAATAAATTACAAAACTGACAAATGAAAGATATAAGCTGCGAATAATTGCATCCAATCGTTTGTTGAAAGTGCGCCAATTTTTTTATACGAAGGTTTCGACGACGGCCGACGATATATTTGTACATTTATATGTAAAATACAATACAAACATGATCTTAATATGAACTAAGGCACTGCCTTTATGGGTATTTGATAAATATTAGATAACCGCTAAGCTATATTGGTAGATAAAGACACGGGCTCCAGTTGTTATGCATTGTCCAAGAGAGATAACAAATGCATACAATCATTGTGAATTGTAATCTTTATACAGTACACAAGTCAATGCATTCAAATTGTCATAATTTGATTCAAAATCAATAAGATCAACGACGTACCTATACAGTACTGTACTGTAGTATTGTAGACCTACTATAAGATGTTTTATTTTGTCAAGGAATATAGATAATTTACAGCCTCCCATGTTTGTTTTTCGTCCATATCTGCTTGGAATATCGAAGTTATTGCATTAGCGACACCGCATAACATTTTAAGGCGCCTTGATTTTATGTTCACAAGACTCACAACAAATATCACACAATTGTGCTTCGCAGCTTGCTTACTGTGTAGACTCCCAGCTCATCCGAAACATAATTTCGCGACTCTCTTTCCAATGTCAATCGAAGAAAATTTTGAAATGGCTTTTTGTCATCATGACAAGTCATTTGCCACAAAACATTGATGATAATCGGGTCAGATGTTTTACCTAATTGCGTCATTCCTATTTGACTTTGTACAAGCCTACAACATGTTCTTATATTTACTCTGAAAATGGTGATGTTGCACAACACGCTGAATGTCGATCCTCTCTAAATAGTCGTCGTCATATTAATTCAATGTTGCCTCACTAAAGCCCTCATAAGTCGAGTGATAAAAATGTCCCACCTGCGGAAAATTGGCCTAATGTTAAGGGTTCGGTCCCAGGCAGCGGCTTACACAATTGACCCGGTGTCCTGTTTATGTCACAACGTAGACTTCCTATATCATAAATATTGTTGGTGGGCTATATACTTACATGACATTGTTTAGTATACTCATGAGTCTAAGTAAAATATTACTAGCTACAACTATAACACTTTTCAACGTTTGGGAAGTACACGAGGAGGACTCCATCAACTATTACAATACCGAACATAGCCTATATTTGCCAGACAACTTCCTGTTGGCAGCTATATATGAATGCTTCAACCCCGATTGGAACCCGGGTCGAGCTATAACAACCGACACAAAACGCTGGAAGAGAAATTGCATCCTTTGTCAGTAGCAGAATCACCATCATCGACATGTCCATTGTTTTCATACGTTTTGTTGTTTTCATTCAGCAGTTTCGTCACACTGTGAACACATTCATACAGTTCTACATTTTCTTTGTCCTCCATGCATGATGTATATTCCTTTGCTCGCTTAACCTGAAAAATGACAAAAAGTAGAATTTATGGTTTCACTTTAAAAAGCCGATGGTCCGCAGGAGAACACTGGTAGTCATTTACTTGTAAAATCATTTAAGTTCAATTGGACCAAAGTTCGCGTTGGTTTTAAAAAACCCTATCGTGGGTGCGTAGTTACAATGCTACATTATAACGAAGTCTCAAAACGTTACCTACACATTGTCAATTAATACACACACCAAGAAAACACAAAACCGGGAGAATTCTTATAACAGAAAGTGCAAGAGAGGTTTGTGAAACATACATCTCTCATGATAGTAAATATTATTGTGGAATTAATGTTACCACGAACTTGACCTATGACCAACTGACTTCAAAATTTGTAGGAAACTACAAGTGATGCTCAGAAACCTCTCTGTGATGTTTTGCGATCTAAGAACCTACATTTCTTACGGTGTTGACCAAAGATTGTTGTGTATTCAAAAAATACGGTGATTTTGACCTTCGATCCAAATGAGCTTGAAATTGGGTAGGGTCGTCTGTTGAGGATGAACAATATCCACTTAAAATTTTAGAATTCTAAGTCCAGCCGTTATGGAGTTATTGCTGGAAAACATTTGGCTTGTCCAGAGACCGATGGTCAAGCATGCATTATACATAACAACACATCTATACCAGTCTTAACCACTTAAATACTTACAAATTTTAAGATGTTTAATCCATAATAAGTCATGAACATAATACAACAGTTCTATATTGTTATTTTTCAAGCTAGAAACAACTTTACAAGCACTATTGGCACGTTTCCCTATGTACTGTGTTGGTGAACTTATACCATTTAATGAGTGTAGAGTTGTATAATATATTACATTAGTTTGGTAAGTATATCCAGACTATATCCCGGAATACGTGCAGATAATGGGATTTCGTCCTTACTGTATAAGTTATATACGTTCATGTGTCTAATGAATGGCCAATATCCCTGCATGTGATTGGAACAGACGCACCGATACATCTAGTGCAGACGCAATACCATTGATGATCATAATACACATTTACATCATATATATATCTGAATAGGTATGGTTCATTGGGAGAATTGCCGAGATTTGTCGAGATTTGCCGAGATTTGTCTCTTACAACCCGACGTTCTAGTACGTGCAGTCTACGCGAAAAGACGAGGGCACAATTTAGGAATACGTACGACGTGAGTACAGCCTCCATAATATGTATTTAGGATAGATAGATTTTATTCAGTATTGATGTACATATTACATGGATAAATAAAAACATGTATACATAATAAAACAAATTATACGTACATGCATTAAAAAATACCCATGACAGTCACACCAACACTAAGGATAACACAAAAAAGAGATATCTCTTATTTCCATTGTGGACCTTTAGTGTTGACTTAAAATGCTGACTTCCATACACAAATCTTATTAACTTATTTTGGGTGGTTTGAAGCTTGGATTTAAGTGACTGGGTGAGCCCATGGTACCATATAGAACAGGCATAATCAAAGTGGCATTGGATAAGGGCCATAACAAGGAGTTTCTTGGTGTGTTGAGTGACGTAACCTTTTTTATGGTATAGATATTTTAAATTTAGCTTTCTTTAATATTGATCGGGCCATGGAATCAAAAGATAGGGTCTGGTCAATAGTTGTACCAAGATATTTTACTGCAGTAGTTGGCTCAATATTTGTACCATTACATGTTATGTTAAGGGAAGGGTTTGACCTAAGTCTATGTTTAGACCCAAATAAAATTGACTCAGTTTTACCAAGGTGATGTGACAACTTGTTATCAACCAACCATTGACTAACAAGATGTAAGTCATCTTTCAAGGATGTTTCCACAGAGGACTTACATTTTCCTGATACAAGAATGCCAGAATCATCTGCATATAACAAAAGCTTGTTTTTAACCACAGCTGACATATCATTAACATAAATCAAAAATAAAAGTGGACCAAGAATGGATCCCTGTGGAACTCCACATGTGATTGGTGCAGTAGCAGAGTGGGTACCAGAGACATCAACTAATTGTTGTCTATCAGTCAAATAAGATTTAAACCATCTTAAAATATCATCACTAAGCCCTGTAGCTCTCACTTTCACAAGGAGAACGGAGTGGTCTACAGTTTCAAAAACTTTTTGAAGGTCCAACAAAATCATGCCTATAAGGTAGCCTTTTTCCATCTCCATTCTAATATAATCCGTTAAATGAATTAAACATGTATCTGTAGAGAATCCACTTCTAAAACCGGACTGAAGTTTATACAATAATTTGTTTTCCCTAAAGTAGGACTCAATTTGATCACATACCACCTTTTCATAGATTTTTGACACAATACTAAGAATTGAAACTGGGCGGTAATTACCAACAGACGTTTTGTCATTTTTCTTAAAAATAGGAACAACTCTAGCTGATTTTAGAACCTCTGGTACCACACCCTGAATGAGTGACAAGTTTATGACATGGACAAGTGGTTCAGCATACAGAAACAACCAGTACGTATGTTCGATCAATCGTAGCGATCACTTAAGGCTGAGAAGAATGTGTATGTCCAACTGTGTTGCCTCTATAAATATGCACAAAACCTATTTCCAAGACCTATCAACGACATATTTCATGACATTGTGCAGTGTATATAATCATGTCGCTTTTCACCGTGATCTGCCACTGACGTCGATTCATGAATATGCAATTAAAGACCTATGAACTAGATGTACACAATGTTAGTAAGCATATATCGTTCTATGGATTTGAAGACTAGAAGCATGCTTAATTGTCAATGCAATCTGTAATCTACATACGATCAACAAATTAAAGTAATTATTAATTCATTATTTGCTCGTTATCATATTCACATAAACCGATGTTCAACTCTTCGATTAGTTCATGCAAAGTAATTTTATATGCTGCTTATTAACAAATGCATAAAACATATGTTTCTATAAAAGTACTATGCATTTATATTCGAAATAAAACTTAGTATTGAACGAATGCCACGTTAATTAAGTGTGGTGGATGATAAGTGCGATGGATTCGCAACCCGTTGATGCAGTATTATGAACCTTTTTGTGTTAGAAACGTTTTATTTGATAGAATTTCTTTGCGTTGTATGTGTAAAAGTCAGTATGTTCAATTATTTTTGATTACGTGTACAATGTATATATCTTGAAAATAAACTGTATATATAGAGGATATTTGTATTTTACGGTGTTTGATCGACTTGTGATTCACCGAGTGAGCAGCTGAAGAAATATTTTCACGAGTGGCGTAAAACACCGATATAAAATAAATAGATTATACTTACGACTTGATAGAAAGCATAATTAAGTGATAAATAAAAACTTACTTTATTTTGCATCTTCAAATCTTTGTTATTTACCAATCCCTGAACATATGTTACCAGTCCTGTGGCCATGGCAACGGAGACAAGTTTCGTTGACACTGCAAACAAGTCGGCATCTTTCGAACGACTTTCCATAGTTTTCATTACCAATGGGTATAATAACTACACCCTTTGATTTATTTCAACATGTTTAGGTTTGTCAACGTGTCCCGTATCTGACTAGTGTTTCAATGTGTACAATGCTACAAAATTTAACTAAATGTTTATTAATTGCATTGTTAACACATGCACTGATTATAAATCGTAGCATCAAAGAATTTCAATTCGGCATGGTCTGATGATGTTATCATTAATTCATAACAGTACCTCGAATCACAACACTATTTCGCATCTTATATATTGTAGGAATGTTCCATCTACCAATATGTCCGAACTAGCGTCCTCTGAACGTCAACAACACACATCACTCATCGTATGACACGTTTTGATATTTGACTACTCACATACATGTATATTTATTTATTTTACAGCAAATAACTAAACAACAAGATACAATAAAATCCGAGATTTTTAACTGGTCCGATTCGTGTTTACAATATACTGTCCATCCCAGCCGTCTGATCTATTCTGAGAATTTCTGACCATACAAATGAATGAAATCATGAGATGAATACACTATGAATTATTGAGTAATTTATTGATTTAGATATACAATGTATCTGCAATTGTCGGTTTTAATCAAAGACTAAATTAATTTTGAAGTGTCAACAGGAATTCCTCCTCTTCGAGATTATGTCACACATGTATGAACAAAAACTGAACAAATTAATACTGTATGGCAGCGTTTTTTGTCAGTCACTCAAAACATTGAATCAATACAGATACAGTATGGTAGGGGTTTGCTAACCTCTTAAGAGTACCAATCGTGTTCCTTTGTTGGGCAGAATTGAAGCTGTTAATCCAGTTTGTGATAGGAAATAGGCTCTTCACTAAGTCAGACAGTAAGAAGTAATTGCAAATACAATTAGATCAGTATCGTTTTTTATTCTGTGTCATTCGCTTGTGGACGTGGAGGGAAAAGGACTGAATTCAATTATCTCTGGGCACGATGTGTATGTGAAGTATATAGTATAGAGAATTTGATGCGATCCTCGAACTTCTTCTAGTTACAAAATTGAATAGCTGATTTCATTTCTATATTTATTACTTCGGTTTGTATGTTTTCCAATCGGCGTTAATCTAACGAAAGTTACATTTCTCAGTTACGGAAATGCCCGGGTAGTTAAGATTGCGGCGAGTACGCTCGTACCACGTAATCGCTTGATGTGTAATATCGACGGTACCCAACCAAAACCCCGTAACTCAATTTCGGCGCGAAAACTTTCTTTGCGGCATCCGCATCTGCAAGACGCCCCGCGCATTTCTGTCTTGCCGCCATCTAAATAGCCAATTACGTTACTTAGATGGCGACAAGACAGAAATGCGTGAGACGTCTTGCAGATACGGATACTGCAAAAAAGTTTTCGCGCCAAAATTGAGTTACGGGGTTTTGGTTTGGCATCGTCGATATACAAACACCGATCCAAAGTACAGACATCACCGAGTCGATTGTCATTTTCTTTTCATTTAACATCTATCACAGGGGGACATGGCCGAGGATGACCGAAATCCCCGAGTGTTACTTCGAACACCATCTACTCACGCGTTCTAAAGTCGACTCATACGTTATTTTCAAGAATTTAGTATAATCCATATTTGTCTCTCTAGTCCACATAGAAAAAGTAAAGTACGCATACATGTGATGCTATGTATTTCAAGCATGCATGGCAAAACAAGGCTATATCTACGGTGTTCCGTTTGGACCATAGCATTTTTATTTTTCTCCACCGTGAAACCACGATACGTGAAATCACGTTGATGAAAGGCGAAAGCACGATGATAAAAGTCGAAAGCACGATGATAAAAGTCGAAAGCACGATTATGAAAACTAGAAACCACGATGGTGAAAACACGAAATTTTATCGAGTTTTCTTCATCGTGGTGTCTTGATTTCGACTTTCATCGCGTAGTTTCGAGTTTCACCATCGCGATTTCGACTTTCATCATCGTGTTTTCAACTTTCAACATAGTTTTTTTCGTGATTTCGATTTTCGAGGGGCTGTTCAGAAATGAAAATATCCCAGTCTAAACAGAACACAGAACATATCATCATTTGTGAGAGGTTAGATGGAAAGGCGCGTTTCTTGTCTTGTTCTTTTAAACGGTAAAGAACCCGTCTATCAATGCGTTATAAACCGTCTAACCACACTGAACGAATAGGCAAGGTGGATATTGCACTGATTGCTTGCGGTAATGTGCATATTCAATGCAAGAATCTTGTAATATATTCATGCATAAAGATCAGGATCAGATCAAATTCCTCATGTTATACACACCCAGTAAGCTTCTAATACAAACAGTTAATATAAGTCATTGTCAAAGAGTAGATAGACCACGATTCAAAGGTCGTATTCACACACATAGCTATATAGTACAGAATCAATTACTACTTTACGCTGAGAAGTTAAAATATCTGTCGATACACTTTATGCACCAGTCAATTGAAATTCCGCCCAGGCTTTTTACGTTTGCCTTTTCAAACCCCGCACTGAGTGGGGACATGTCATCGGAAAAATAAAACCCGAAACTATTTCCAGGCTATCCCCGCTCTTCCCCGGTTTCTCAAAACAGACTGGTTTTGGAACTGCAGTGCGACTTGTTTGTTCCCTGGATGTCGTACTATAGTTGTTTAGTTAATGTAGTGATCTAGGGGAGGCAATCCAGACTACAGTGTGGCCAAAGTTTATACATTATTCCACTTGCGATAATGCCCCAAAGTGGACCCTGCAAATTACATGGAAGAAAAGAAACCGAAAGACTTTCTAATTGATTCGGCGGTTGTCAAAATATATAAATGACTCTACAACAGAGGAAAATATTATGTTTACAATAAGACGACAGCGATATTTAATGTTTTAATTCGCGTTGGTTTATACTTGACCCGATCACATGATAAAATGTAATCGTTTCGAAAGTAGAGTATATCTAAAATAGGCCTACCCGTATATATAAGTTCAAATATGTTTACACGTATATAACGTTATAGTGTGTGTGTATATCGGTGTATATCAAATTAACATTTAAGATGGCCGAGGGTGCTTTAAACTCTTCACTAATGATAATTTCATTCAGAGATTTAACCGATCGCTTGGATATAGTCATTGATGGCGTTGGGAATTATATTATAGGTTTGTTTGTAATCATTTTTTTCTTCACCTTCTACTATCATACATTGTATATGTATTTGAACATGTACAAAACATCGTGTACATAGTTATAATGTCAAGACATCGAACGTGATGTCAATAAACTTTATTTATAGCATGTGTCTCACCAACTTATCTTACTAACTTATCTATAATGCAAGCCCTTATGAATAATATTATATAGAGATAAAGCTATACTGCAAAATGATCTTAAGAAAGTTTAAGTCATTGAGTGTGTGCATATAATCATATTCAAATAATTTTATATTAAGTTAATGTACTCGACAAGTCTACGTACTGATTGCCTATGCTGCTGTACGTTTGTTTTGCATGTAGTAGGCTCATCAACTCAAGTTTGCATTATGTACATGCCCGCTCATCTCATCTTACACGTCCATAATATGATTAACTTTTCTATATACCGCTGGCGTAGAATGAGAAGGTCGTAACTACTACTTACGACCTTATAAAACTGATACATACTTACAATTAGCATCACAATTAGCTTCTTATGAGCCTAATTTCATGAAAATCGGAACTTGTCATGTTGACCAAACTGAAGTTGAAAGAGCTGGTTTTACCATTATGTAAAGTGTAATTTTTGGACAGTTTTTCTTGTTTTCTCAGAATATCGAGTTTGTACTTACGATCTTCCCATTCTAAGTCAGCGATATCTTAAAAAGAGGAAGTTTAAAAGCGTCAGATGACTCAGCGCAATCAAATATCGTCTTTCATTTAATCTTATTTATTAGGATTTTAATATTTGCATTTTGTCAACGTAAGCCGGGCAATAATTGTCATCTTTTGTTCACTATTTGAACAGTAAAATCATAAAAAAAACAAATTACACATTTCGGGTCATTTTGAACTCTTGATACTGGGTTGGGCTTTAAAATATTGAATAACGTTATTAAATAAACCTTTTTAGCAAAACCAAAAAAAACAAAAGTAAACGAATGGAAATTTGGTGCCCGGTGCCTAAGAAAAGCGCTACGGAATGCATTCATTTAGTTACCTCTCGTTCGATTCGATTTACATGTATAAGGAATGCGCCCTATAAACATTATTCAACTTGCTATATCATACAATACTTAACAAGCAATGCTGTCAATTTGGTATAAAAATCATTTTGAACGTCATTTTAACAATTATAGAAAAAGAAAGACTCATATTTTCTGGGATGCTTGGATAGAAACATTGTCACGTTATATACTGAATAACATTATGAAATGATGGATTTCCGTTGGTATATGAAAATATCAGATGAGATCATGCACATTCATATGACATTAGTTTGTAATGGGGACAGATATAAATAAACACCCTGTATTACCTCCCGTGGAAAGGGCTACGCAGCGCTTTGGTTAGGCGATGGACACCGGGACGCAACAAATCAAAGTACACTGGTGACTTGTGGTCTTTATAGTGAACTTTAAGTGAGAGTTTACTGCATTGGTACATTATAATATAAAGTAAGAACGTCAACTGATTGTGAACGTGTTTTACAATATGTTTTGAATAATTGATAAAAGTTTACACATTGGGCATGATGTTCGCATTGTGGTATAATATGTACTACCTATAAAATGATAGAAAACTGGTCTTTGTCTACTGTGAGGAATTTAATCACTCAGACCACAGATAACAAAATTTAGAGAAAACTGTATCGGAAGTTTTATCTTTTACCATGTATTTAAGACAACTGACTTGTCCACTCACATTATCTTTGTTACCTTGTATAATACACCAACTGTTTAATTAAGATACGCCCGGATTTCTTAAAGTTCGAATCATCATATTCATTTCATTACAAACGTGTAAATTAATATTAGATCAGATCTGACATTAGTAATACATTTGCGTAATTTTAAATTTACTGTAAGAGCTTTGATAAAACCGAACTGATAACAAAAGTTCAGGCAAAAGAAACAACAAAAAAGGTTGAAGAAAAAAAAGAACACATTCAGTTAACTCAAAAAATATCGATCTAGTGAAGGAGAATTCGGTTTTATTCATTTATGTAGTGCCCTTAGAGGATGAAGCACAGAAGGGTCGAACTTGTCTTGCCCTTACGGCTGGCGCTTTGAAATTATCTTCTTCTTTATGCTCTCATTATTAAGTATACGTTGGGCAGAAAAAATGAATCCAAGTTCATTCCTATAGGACACATCTTATATAATATGAGTTATGTATGACTCCTACCCTATCGATCTCGAATATGGGGTTTCTTTAGAAACAGATCTTCTACATTAGATTCTATTTATTTGCCAAGTTATATTTATAATTAAATTGTATGTTATTTGTATTTGGCTGAGGGCAACTTGTTTTTTGCTGATTATCTCAAGGCAAATGTACTAGTACGCTTTGAACTGGGGCCTTATTCACCAACGTTGTAAGTCTAAAAATCAGACTTATATTTAAAAATGTCATTATTCATAATTACTGGCATTTCTTTGAAATTCGATTTAACCGTGTGAAATTTTATCTGACTATTTGTTGTTACCCACTGAACATGTATACCAATTTATATAAAAATCGGTATACCAATTTATATAAAAATCGGTACATTTATAAAAACATGAGAGTGAATAGAACATTTGACAATTTAAAGTCTAAGTCTATGTTTTAGACTTACAACGTTGGTGAATAAGGCCCCTGGACTATTTTTGCATTTCCCTCTAGGTCTGTCAGCAGATGGTAGTATCCTTATTGAGCAGAATGACTTCAACTTGTGTATGTCCTTACTGTACCTAACATTACACGAGAACGGTGGCTGTACATTATCGTCTGCTAACAACGATCTACCCTGCTACCTCAACAATGCCGTCAACCCTCTGGTTGGAGAAGTACATCTTATAGATGGTATGTAACCATACTTTTAATTAATACATTTCGATGGCTTAGAACTAGAAGGTCGTAACTACCTCTTACGACCTTATAAGACTCAAACATATTTGAAATCTGCTTCACAATGCGCTTCTTATGAGCATATTTTCATGAAAATCTGAAATTGTCATATCGACCAAAATGAAGTTTTAAAAACGTGTTTTAGCATAGGTAAAGAGTAAATAACAGACAGTTTCCTCTTGTTTTCTCAATATATCGATTTGGTAGTTCCGACCTTCTTGTTCTAAGCCAGCGATTTGTCAAACAACAATGCTATAAAAAATATTTATTTAGATAGTGCAAGGGTGTTACTGTCGATTCAATAGGTAATACTAATCAGTGTGGACTATCCATTTTCAAAGAACTGCGGGGACTGCCGTTAACTCATGTATACCCAGTAATACCTAGACAAACATAGCTTACCTGACGGATGAGCTGGTGTTTACAACCGTTATCATTTGACTTAGAACGGATTGTACATTACTTACTAACAAAATAATAAGTTTTGCTATGATATGGTGAAAGGTCGTGTAAAGTAGTTGTGTGACTGTAAATCTTCAGTAAGCCTAGTCTGTATAACTATAGACTACTAGGACTTTTTAACAGAACAGAGAAAATGTCTACACCCAATAGGGACATACATTAAATATCAAATACAACCGTTATTTCTTGTTATGTTTGTGGATATCATATGCACATATGATTCAATTTATAACTTATCTCAATCGTTATGGAGACTCTTCTATAGTCACATGATCCTTTCCCTTATACTCAGATAACCAGGCAATGTAGGCTATATTTACCAGTACCATTTTAACGTCTTTGGTAGGCTGTAACCTTGGACCGAACATAACCATCCAATCCAAGTAACGGACGCTCTTGTCAATGAAAAGTAATTGAAAATGATTAATCATAAAAGTATGACATGCAAGTACGTGTAGGCCTATATCAATTTCTTGATCTCCTCGTATTATCAATACCACGTAATTCGAGTTATTTTCCATATACGGAAGTATAATCTAATTTCAAGTTAAGTTTCATACATGAGTGTGTACCCATTATTTTATATGCAACTGCATGAAGTTCAGTTTATATACGCTGGATTAAACCAGCTAGTAGTCCATGTCCCAGGTCTTGAAAATTGAAGATCCATTACCAAATTGGTGAACAGATCCAACAATGATTTTCGGTTAGCTTAATATCTAAGCTGTCCGAAATCAGTTGATGGACTTGCGGGACATTTTGCCAAATGACCTTTTGGCGGCCATCTTTAAAGATGGCCGCCGTTATTTTAAGCAAGCTGAGGGTTTAGGAAAACTTCGATTATTCCTCACTCACATGGGCTATCGGCTTGTGATATGTCTTAAAATGTTTGCAATTGAACTCCGCATGTGGTTATATATAAATATTGATATTATAATATGATTTTTAATTAATAATTATTGATTTTTTAAGGAAATTATGATATTTTTCGATTTTTGTCGTTTATTTTTCTCTTTCAAATCGGATCTGAGTGTGTATTTGACCATTTGTTGATTGTTATATGCAGAAGTTGGTTCTAGGCGTCAATAATAAACATTACATTGACAGATTTTCATTTGAAAATCCTTCATTAGCCAGGAATATTGGATGACTGAAAGTTAATTAATAGTCAAGTCTATAAATGGGATATTTAGGTTATACCCGGCATTGGATTGTATAGTAAATATTTTTTGGTTTTCTGTTAGGGAATTTGTTGTAATTAAAGAATATGAATAATGCCCAGCAGGCATCATTGAGCATTTTGTGAAAATCAAGATGGCGTCCAAGATGGCCGCCAAAATTCAGAAAAACAATCAGAGGTGCCAGAAAGCAGGATCAAATGGTTTTTTTTGCAGATTGCTTGTAGTTTAAATGTTTAAAATACAGTTATTTTTATATTCAATATTATTGATTGAGTTAGTGAATGTAAAAAAGGCATCCGTGATGGCTTGAATCAACATGGTGGCTAAAACAAGCTTTTAGGAAAAGAATTTGTTTTATTACAATTTAAGTTGAAGTGGTGTAAAATAAATTGTTGAACTGTAATATGTAATAAATACTCCAAGAAATCATTGAGTTTTAAGCATTGAACCATTAGCTGATTCAAAATGGCGGACAAAATGGCGGACAAAATGGCGGACAAAATGGCGGACAAAATGGCGGACAAAATGGCGGACAAAATCAATTAAATATTGTGTTAGTGGTCCAAGGAAGTTACAAATGAATACTTTTGTGATCGATAGCAGTGTAAGTTTTGCAAACATAATTACAACTTAAATACACTGTATATAATATACATTATATCTGTTTGGTGATCAACTTATCCCATTAAAATGGTATCAATGTAGGCTGAAATCATGATTGTGACAAAATGGCCGTCGCATACAGGTATGTCAAACAGAAAAATTGCATTAAAACATGTATCGCCATGGAATGTGTTTATGTGAATACTGCTATAGGTTAAAAATATAGATCTACTGTGACATTAGAACACTATATGAACAATATATTTGATATGACTTCTAAGATGGTTGCCAACCATGTATGTTCAAATTGGAGAGGTATTCAATACTAATCTTATCTAATTGGAGAATAAGGATAGCCACATAGTCACATCGCCTGTAACTGACCAAGTGTTTACTATGGTGTTATCTGGTTGGCTGTCATTATCCTTAAGTCAAGTACGATCAATAGTGTGTACCACCGATACTGATTGTCCAATGTATGTTGGGTTGGTAACGAGGTACGGTATATGTATAAGCTATTCTTCATACATAGTTATACGTGTTTTATTTACACATTGCCGTCAAAGAATAGTAGTAGCTAATCTGCACATACATCAAACTCGACGCATACACTGAATTCACAGCAGCACCATCAATATGCCACAGAAGCGATCCACTCGCCATTACACTAATCTACCGATCACCCAGCAGTGACCCACCACCGTCATTAACCCAGGTTTTATGGAGTCAACCACCTCCGCCCTGCCTACCCAACATCGACAAAATGGCTAACAGGCGACATCAACTTACCACATATCGACTTGGAAACTGGTATGTACAGACAACACCTACCGTCGCCATACTTGCCAAATATTTATAGACACGGTCACAGAAACAAGGTCAGAACAATTTGTCAACTTCATGTAGGGGTAAACAACAAACGTTTCCTCTTTTTAACCAGTACAGCAGTATCTTGGATTAGCGACCGTAGCGCTGTATTCATAGTGGCGAGGACCACAGCGGCAAGATGGAATACCCCGGAAAGAACGACACCTTTGTGGAAGAAGGCTGATATAACCATCATAAGCATGGTGCAGGGCGTCAGCATTGACCTTGCCCAGCACTTTTCTCATACCACTGATATTGACACATTATGCATGTTATTTCAGAGACCATGCAAACGTACCATATAAAATTATAAACCCATATACCATCCCAGGTATTTCCAACCATTGTTAGTAGTAATCAGAAAAGTCAAACGTCCATGATGAAGAAGTGGGCATTTCACACAACTTCAGTATAGACAAACTGCATACAAACAGCCAAGCTCTCGGCAAGGTCCAGAACTAAGCGTTGCGCATAATGACTGGAGCTTCGAAGTCTACACCGATTGGATTCATGGAAAAATCCACTGGTATCCAGCCATTATACAAACGAAGGCAAGCCAAAGTCATGCTTCATGCGGAGAAGTTCAGATCAATACCGAACCACCCAATGGCAACAAGATTAGCTGGATTTACCAAAATCGGATCGAGCGAAGCAGCTTTGTACACGAAACAATGATGTTAGACAAATAATTTGCACCTGATTTGACCATAGCAAGTACATTTTTTGTACATCTCTTGTCAGGGATGATATAGTCAACCCATTAGCAAATGATCTGTCTGTTGTAAATGGGGGACTCCAAGTCCCTCAACTCGAGCCAGACAAGCAAGAAGATGAATGTTTTTGAAGGAGCCTGACACTAGCCATGATAAGACTAGAATACCCTCCTGAGATAGGGACCCATGTCTATACTGATGGATCAGCCACCAAAGCTATCAAAGATGGAGGTGCTGGAATCTGCATCCAATATACACCAGGCAACAAAGAGAGACATCGCAGAGTCACAGGGAAGCACTGTAGTAACTACGGAGCATAGACCGAAGCTCACAACAAAACACCAGAACTAGCCAAAATACTACATAACCTTAGTACTCACTGCAAACTAGCCCTACAGTGGATTCCTGCCCACTGCGGAATGCCTGGAAATCAAACAGCAGACGAATTGGCAAAACTGGGAGCACAGTCAGCACAACCACCAGTACATGTGAGATATAAAGAGAAAGTCACCATTATCAAGAACTTCACAAGACCAAGATAAGATGCTGATCCCTACCAACAGGTCAGAACAAGTGATTACGGTATGATGACTACGCTCAGAGCACTACAGGCTGAACCATCACATGTATCGGAAGTACAAATTGGTGCCGTCTCCGATCTGTCTTCTGGAAGAAGAACAAACTGTCGAGCATGTCCTCCAAAGATGCAGAAAACACAACCAGGATCAAACTGCAACGTGGCCCACAGACACAACTCTTCAAAAGAAGCTCTATGGAGACGCTGATGATCTGCGGAAGACCAGGAAGTTCATCGCAGACACTGAAATGATAGTGTAGGACGAACGACTCAGGTGAGGTGAGGACAAACTGTATGTGAGAAAGAATATAACTGGTCACGGTCCGCATAAAGCAACGATTCCAAACAACATCTACACAAGTTTTTTGAATACTGTACTCCCATCAGACTAGAGCGTCACACCCATCATCAAAAACGGGAGACTAATTTATAGCGACCTAGCAACTACTGGTCCATCTCAATCAAGTCTGCGTTTAGTAAACTGGTCGAGCACACACCGTTACTTCAAAGCCAGATCATGGCCCTTCTTGACACGTTTTAGATACTAGCTGACTAACAGCATGGTTCAGAAAGATATTCACTGAGAGCTAGCTGCACTCAATAACCAACTACAACTACAATACCACTGCAACCTGTTGGGCAGGAATAGTACTAGCATAATGCTTGCAATCAGAACCCAACGTGTACTGGTCGGAGAGCAGTCCACCAACACAGCACCAGCCACGCCAGGCGTACCTCGGAGATCAGGCATTGGACCACTTTTTCTGTTGTATATCTACCACCTTCTAATTCATGCAACATCTACTCACCATCTGCTTGCTGACAACAACCTCTTGAACAGGGTAATTACTAAAGAAAATGCTTAAGCCTAACGTGATGACATGGACAGTCTACATCAATGAATGGGAGGGTCCATGATTGATGTCATTTAATCCTTACAAGTATATGGTCACCTGCATCACTAGGAAGAGAAATCGTGTTAAGACTCCGTTTTTCATCCACAACAGCATGACACGTTACAAGTTGTGGCAGAGCTATATATATTAGATGAGGTATCCATGAGTACCAATGTTGCTACCATTGTGAGGAAAGCCTACAACAGCATCGCCTTCTTCTGGAAAAACTATCGAAACAGATTAGGGTACGATGTTACCAGACACATGATTTTGGCGGCCATCTTGGGCGCCATTTTTAATAAGGCAACGGGTCAATTGAGTCGAATCGAACTCTTATTTGAATATTAGTTAACTATTTTAATTCCGATATCAACAAAAATCATTCGAATAAATGTTTTAACAGAATATATCAATATGTCAATTATTGCGGCCGTTGTAAACGCCATTTTGATTTCAGCCGACATGGATGCCATCCCACAATATTTTAATCGACGAATAACGATAGATAAAAATATAAATGCATGTGTTAAAAACATTTAACTACAACCAATCGACAAAAAAAGTAATTTGTAACTAATTTCTGGCATCTCTGATTGTTTTTCTGAATTTTGGCGGCCATTTTGGACGCCATCTTGATTTTCACAAAATGCTCAATGATGACAGGTGGTCATCCTTCATATTCTTCAATTGCAACATATTCCCTAACAGAAAACCAAAAAATATTTACAATACAATCCAATGTTGGGTCTAACCTAAATATCCCATTTATAGACAGGACTATTATTAAACTTTTAGGAATCCAATATTCCTGGCTCATGAAGGATTTTTAAATGAAAATCTGTCAATGTAATGTTTATTTTGGACGCCTAGAACCAACCTTTGCATATAACAATCAACAAATGGTCAAATACACACTCATATCCGATTTGAAAGAGAAAAATTTACGACAAAAATCGAAAAATATCATAATTTCCTTAAAAAATCAATAATTATTAACTAATAATCATATTATAATATCAATATTTATATATAACCATATGCGGGGTTCAATTGCAAACATTTTAAGACATATTACAAGCCGATAGCCCACGTGAGTGAGGAATAATCGAAGTTTTCCTAAACCCTCTGCTTGCTTAAAAAAACGGCGGCCATCTTTAAAGATGGCCGCCAAAAGGTCATTTGGCAAAATGTCCCGCAAGTCCATCAACTGATTTCGGACAGCTTACATATCAAGCTAACCGAAAATCGTTGTTGGATCTGTTCACCAATTTGGTAATGGATTTCGGTCTGTCACATGGACTATAGATGCGGAGATAAGATACTCACATTATGCGCAATTAAGACATCAACATGTCTCGACTTTTTCAGGGTCAACGATCGAAATGGCGGATAAAAAGTTGAAATTTTTCAACGGTCCAATTCCAAAACGCCGTCGTAAGCTGCCACCTACCCCGGGTACAGTAGTTGGGGAGCCGCCAACGAAACCTACTAGAAGTCACGTGGTAAGTTTAAACCAATCAGGGTGTTCAGAACTCGTACGTAGACGTACAAATGGATTTACATGATACAAAATAAACACACACGCTTGCTATGCCCTGGCCAAAATTGATCACTTAAAATTAATGATTTAAACAATTCCAATTTTGTTTCTAGTAAAACTTAGAATTACGTTGTTTCTTGGAGCAGTCGCGCCCAAAAAATAAAACTGCAACATGAATACTTCATTTGAACGTTGAGATAACTGCATCCTGCCGGACTACTTTCTTATCTTTCATATACTGGTACTTTGATAGAATAGTATTATTATTTCTTGTATTGCCACTGCATCATGGTATGTGCTCCTTGTATGTACACAGATGACTGAAACAAGAACTGCAAATCCAAAAACCAACACGAAAGCAGCCGACACCAAACATGACGCAAGCGAAGACATCGATGACGTCACACAAGACCACGATAATGCTGATGTCGAAGCGGACCAACGTTGGTTGGAGGCAAGCTGGTGTATGTTGGACCTTCCGGAATCGGACCAATATATGTTTAAAGACTTGTACACACCGGAACAAATAAGCATACTGGCCGCGAGTTATTTTACCAAACAACTACGTATGTTTACTGATGCCGTAATAACACAGCAATTATTGGACAGCATTTTCCGACTGTTCATGGTGAGTGTGACCTTGTCGTCTTGTCTACTAGTATTGACATACATAATTATATGATCATAATTGATAATAGGGCGTTTAATCTATGCACCAGTCAATTGAAACCCCGGTACTAACCCCGGGAAGGAACGATGTATAGCGGGGGGTTAACACTGGTTTTTTACCTTTCTGGTGTCCCCACAGTGCCGGGCGAGTGTAGGGCATTTGTTCCGCATCACAATAGTGGACTTATATAGCCGTGAATTTCCTCTGGTTCAGGGCGGGGTCAATGGGTGATTTTTGTCTTCTGCGTGACCCTGGGTGGGATTTTACCCGGGGTTTGAAAAAGCAAAAGTAAAAAATCCCGCCTTTCCCGGGGTTGGGAGGGCCTGAAAGTAAGTTGTGAAGAGTAGTGAGATTACATCCTATACAACTATGTACAGTGTATTCATAGGATTGTCTGCTGACTATCCTTTTGTTTGAGATCTATAGCCACCTTCTATACTTCGGATATTTTTTTATTAAATTTGTCTGGTCATAATATTATTCTTTTTTCTCAACAGGACACGATTTCACATTGTCGGGACACGTACATGGAATATTTGGCCGATATCTCACGCGCTTTAGGCAAGATACCGGATAGATCTAATACTCGTCCAATGCACGGACCAGCCGTTAAATTTCTTACAGAATTACTCAAACAGTGTTTAGTAAGTAGCCATCTACTTGTTTGCTTTATTTTGACCCACAACATGTCCAACAAGTTGAAATCGTAAAAAAATGTTGGCCACAATGCGAAGCAAATATTATTATGTGTAATATGGCAAATTTCCAGTGTCAGGTACGATCACTAGCGATAGTTTTAAAATACAATTCATATGATTTAAAGTCGACAATAAAGACCATTAACATAGGCGAGTGCTGCGTAGCGCTTGTCAGCATTATATGCCTTCAATATTTAATTGACCGGGGGACTGAATGAAAGCACTCGGTAGCGCTTTGCTTAGGCAACGGACCTCTGGTATCGATGTTTTTCTGTGTCGCAACAAGTATTTCAGTACTTTCTTTGTCGTTGATGGGGAAGATCTTGGGTTGTACAAAGGTTTGGGTACTGTGGAGGAGATGCGGAATAGTAATTTATTTAGGCATTTCGACTGGGTTATTTCGCGAACCAGTATTATAGTCTGGTGCTCGCTTCTAATGTTAGGCTACATTAGTACTTTAGTACTTTAGTGCCGTGTAAGCTTCGCACAGGATCCAGACCAGTCGGAAATACCACTGTCAAGAAAACTGATACTATATTTGTTGCAGACGATACGAAATAAACTCGATTTTTCTCTTTTCTTCAAGGATCCAGTTGATAGAGTGGTGTTGATTTTAGATCTGTTACGAACATTCAGTCATTTCGACAATAACTTGGACCGGATGGTACGATGGCAGACGACATCGTCAGTATTAGGAAGTATGTCTGCGTATGCGGGAACGCTAGAAGTTCAGCGCTATGGTATAGACATTTTAGCAAAAGTAGCAACCTTCAAACCAACCATGGAGAAAAAGGTGAATATTTATGGTTTGCTTTGAATATTGTTCTAGCGTGTATGTAATCAAAGTACTGAAAGTACTGACAGGCTTGCGAACTGCTAAGGAACAATAGCTTTTCAAGTAATATAACATCAAGTGGTTTTCTAAGTCGAAAGAGAGGTAAGTGCTTGACTTAACAAAAAATAAAAAAAATAAAAATATAAAAAAAATTGGAGCGGCCGTGATTCGATCGCTGGACCTTAGCATCAGAAAATTACTAAGCGAGTTGCTCAACCACTCGACCACGATCTCGTTGAAGAATGTTGACCTAAATAATTTACCATAATAAAATCATTGTTGCGCGCGCTATATCGCGTTAGTATATAACGCGTAGTAATAATTATCAACGCATTTAAACACCTATTCTTTTAATTTCATACAATTTCCTTCCATTACAAGAAGAAACTAATATATAACAATCGAACAGAATAAATGAAACAAGGAAAGTTGAATGTTCTTATCTTGCAAAACTGAATAACGATGAGGAACTATTTGCATCGAGTGTATAGATTCTGTGTTGTCAGTTTTGGGAGTAAATTCATCTTAGTGGATTTCATTTTTTAGGATTGTAATAGTCTGGCGCGAAATCGCCTGCCTAAAAACCACACTCTCTGGTGGCGTTTATAACCCGTGTTCGGTACAACTGACATAATTATGTGACATACGCAACCTTTTTTTCAAAACTCAAGTCATTTCTTTATATCTATTGGATTACGAAAGACACGCAATGGCTCTCTCGGTCTCGTGAGATGCAGCATTAAACAAGCAACTCGAGGTACATAATGTGACACTGTTGCAATATTGAGTAAAAATTGTTAAATATTATATTTACATTAGTTTTATATAATGGCAGTGCCACATCAGGTCAATATTCAGCAATATTGTAAGACTGAAATCGTCAGACTTAGACTTAAACTTGACAACATTTATAATCACTGCCATTTCTTTGCAATTAGATTCGATCATGTGAAATTTTGTCTGATTATTTGTGGTTATCACCTGAACATGACATGTATATCCATTGACATCAAAATCGGTACTTATATAACACATTGAGAGCGAATAGAACATTTGGCAATATAAAGTTTAAGTCTAATTTTTAGACTTACAATTTTGGTGGATGACACCCCTGATCAAAAACTTACCATGGCATTATTCCATCTTACATAAATATCGATCACATTATTTGACATCATGTTTTATCACTGGTAGGGAACGTACACTGGATATTGCAGCTGAGCGAGCCGCGATTTGCTAAATTGGATGAAAATCACCGCTGTCAAAGGTTAGTAAAAGTGATATTTCTCTTACTTTAAAGGGTTTCTGTAAGTGATAGGTTTTTAATATAACTATGTACATAATATATCAATCTAAATATGTACCTATTTTGATGTAAAACGTTGTTTTGTTGGGAAAATATCAAGATTTGTGACGCGGGCTCGCACAGAAAAATACGACCCTACCGCATATTTTGTGATTTATTTTCCTTAAACAGACAGAAACTAAAAATGTGAACTGGGTGATCTCTTTGAATATCATTCATCTAAGTATACTAAAAATTTCAGATTCGTACCATAATTATTGGCGGCGCTATGACCTGCAATCGAGTGCATGTTTATCAACATTGGTGTACTGGGGATTGGTATCTGATATTTTTTGTGTACGGGAGTATTGCAAGTGCGGTGTACTGAGTATTATATTATATAAATATGTATCCTTGCTTTTATATGAGTTTTAAGTAACGCATGTGCTCCTATTTTTAAAAAAAATTGCTGTTGCCACTTTATTATTCCAAGGAAGAACATAAATGTCAATTTGATAATTAATAATAATAAGCACTGACCGTTTATTAGGTTTGAACCAATATACACTATAAAATTTTATGGCTCACAAATGTTAGTAAACAATAGTCGGTAATGTTTCCATTGTCAAATACACTGTTTATTCTGTAATCAGATAGATGTTGTGTTAAAAAGCTATTTTCCATTTTTGCTCTCTGTCAGTGCGTAAACTGTACCTATCTGGTTAGAGCTCGTTCGGTCAGTGTACATGTGCAAGTTGTCTATAGAATGTGTGCATGTCCCTACATGTTGTCCGGTCGAGGGTGTATCAAACGAATCTAGATTCCAGCAGGCTTTTAATAAAACTGCAGTTAGGGGTCTAGCGATTGAAATGAAACATTCATGTATCATTTATTAATATGAATATTGTATTTTGTTTTGCAGATCGAATTACTGGTCCATTCATTCGATATGATTAAGGAAGTGGAAACCTCCGTTCTTGAAGACACAGGAAGCTCAGTAACTGTTGTACAACGTAGATCTACTGCAGCATACGAATGTGATATCTGCTGGTTTACAAAAGTTCAAACTTCAAAAGGCACCGTCAAACACACATGAAAGGTGACAACACACCAACATTAACAAGTACATCGATTAAAGCCAAGAATGAACATGTGTGTGACCAGTTTGGTGATGTGATGTGTGCGACAAGGGTAACAATCAGAAGATTCAATATTAACTTCACGTGGCTTCACATGTTAACATTACACTATTGAAATGTTCACATGGCAAAAATCATTAATAGGGCATAGTTAATTATCACGTCATTATGTTAATGCATGTATGACCTTCTAATCCAGCAAGAAAAAATGCCAGGGGCTAGGTTATGGATGTCTGCTGGCTTACATCCTTTTGGTGCCTTATATATATATATAGTGTTGGAGTTGGAAGATAATTAGCACAAGAACAAAAAGGTGTATGATATTGATGCCAAATATCGCCGAAACTAATTGAACCCTCAGATAAAGATCGCCGACTGAATATATCAGTCAATGAAATACAACAACTGGTTACTGTAAAATCATTTAATTTCGTAAGGACGAAATTTCGTGGTTTTGGTAAAAAAAATTACAAAATGCAATTGTGATTGGGCGTTAGTTCGTGGATTTTGCATTTCAGGGTGAAACTTATTGTTCAATGGGATTTGATTTCGTGGTTGAAGGTGAACCGCTAAATCCACGAAATTTACCCCCACGAAATTAATTATTTTACACTGTATACAAATAAATAATGCTCCTTTTATACACATCTTTGTTATTTATCACTATGTTGTAAAATTCAGTACAAATCATTTCGTTGTTCTAAAGTAAGCCAGGGTGTGTAACAGATATGCTATATGCACTTGCTTCTTCTGTCATCATTACGTTTAAATTTTAATTCGTCATTTGTGTAAGCCCCTATGAGATGGTTTATCAGGAATTTGCATGTACATCTTCCATTTGTGTAGTCGCAGTGCACACACTGTAACAGCATCGTGAATCTGATATATAGATAGTAGTATGTCAGAGACTATTATAAAGTAAATTGAATTTTAACAGCGATATTTTGATTTATACAAATGTATCATTTGTATACAAAATGTACTTAAATATATAAGGATAATAACTATGTGATATTATAATGACAATACAACTTATGTGTATTTATTTACACTTTATGATTTACCTTTCATTGGTAAGATGTTACAAAATAATACTAAAAATATATATGTCAATTCTACTTATAACATGCTTTAAGCGTGAAAAACAAACAACGTTCAATTGTCAATACTCGGTACACCAAAATTTTATGATTTGCAATCCTCAGTACACTAACTGGCAATACTCGGTACACCAATGTTGATATACATGCACTCGATTGTAGGTCATAACCCCGCCAATAATTATGCTACGAATCTGAAATTTTCAGTATACTTAGATGAATGATATTCGAAGAGATCAGCTACTTCACATTTTTTAGTTTCTGCATGTTTTAGTAAAATAAATCACAAGATTTGCGCAAGGGTCGTATTTTTCTGTGCGAGCCCGCGTCACAAATGACAATATTTTCCTCACAAAACAACGTTTTACATCGAAACTTGTACATATTCAGATTGATACATTAGGTATATAGTTATATTAATTACCAACCACTTACAGAAACCCAATAAAGCAAGAGAAAAATTAATTTTACTAACCTTGGACAGCGATGATTTACATCCAATTTAGCAAATTGCGGCTCGCTTAGCTGCAATATCCGGTGTACGTTCCCTACCAGTGATTATGTGATATTCGATTTATCTCCTTCAGACACCAGTGAGAGAAGTGGCCGTAGATTTGATAGCTCGTGCCGTACAGTACCATTCATCCGATCTTCAGTTAGCAAGATCTTCATGCCGTGTGTTAGCTAACCTGTCCTCTACACTTATTGCAGTATTGAACCAGACGTTGGACTCAGGTATAATATTTCGCTGGCTTATATAATAATGAGAAGGTTGTAAGTACAAAATCGATATGTTGAAAAACAAGAAAAGCTGTCTGACATCACTCTTTACTTATGGTAAAACAAGTCTTTTCAACTTCAGTTTGGTCAACATGACAAGTTCTGATTTTCATGAAAATATGCCCATAAGAAGGGCATTACGATGTCAATTTCAAATATGCATTAATTTAGGCCTATAAGTTCGTAAGTAACGTTACTTACGATCTTCTCATTCTAAGCAAGAGATTTACATCGTTTGCTCTAACTGTTTCGACCAAATTGTTTGCTCGATTTTCGTCATTGTATCTATGAAGCACGTTAATATTGAAAAGTAAACGTTCATAAATGCACCAATAAGTTACTAGAATTCATTACATGCGCAAATAAACCATACGAAGCAAGACGATGTGGTTTGTTGAAAAGTTATACTCAATTTTTGCCTTGGCGACGTACTCCCAATTTAAATAAATTAGCTCCGGAAGGCATCGGGAACAGGAATTTCACAAATTGTCTACATGTATTGACTTCCCCGAAGCTCCCTAGACCACGAGGAACCTTTCTCTGGTGCCTCTCGGTGCCCATTTATCAAACCAGGAGTACAACACCGAGACAAAAATAAGAGTTTATCAAAACGTTTGAATGAATAGGTAAATTAGAGCGTTAAGCTTTGGTGCTAGAAATATTGATTTACGTTACTATAATGGCCATATTGTCGTTTCGATGAGTGCTGAATACCATTAGGCAATATTTACCATATCATCTGCAAACTGTTTTCACTTAGACAGGAGCGCCACGTTGGATAAGTAATACTAAAGCCCTAAATTCTCCGGACCCGACTCACATTTATGCAGATCGTATTAATAAAGAGAACAGTGATAATTCATTATTATTCTTGACGTTCTATAACGTATACTAGTTCTATCACGTTGTGTTATGTGGACGACGCATTATTTGCCACTGTAAAAAGCATTTTAAAAATAATGTGGTGTGTTTATAACGTTTTAGGATTTGAGACTCCCCATGGTCTGTTCTAAGACGTTATGGGACGTGATAATAGTTTTTGGCGTTCTTACAAAATTGTGCTTTCACAACGCCTCAATTCCAATATGGCTGCCATTTTCCTGCAACTTGATACTGAACGCTTTTTTAGGCCTGGATTATATTCGTTTCTCATATGTATTTATTGTATTGTCCGAATACGATGAAAGTCGAACCAAAGAGATTATTGAGTGAGTTTGGAAGCTCATTTTCACATTTTTGATACAATATGACCAATGAATAGACCCAAAATTAGTGGTTTTATAACGTTACTATAATAAACATGTGGTTTTTGTTGCTTCCAGTATCCCCAACCACTGACGAAATACTCTGCGGATTTATTAACAAGTACGAGGAGTTATTGAAGTATATTTTTAAAGATGGAATACCTCTCGTTCAAGCATTAATGCGAACATTTATCAGTGATATTGGTGTAAATACTGAAGGAAGAAGGTTTATATTCTACTACGTCAAGTTACCACAAATGCAGTAAGTAGCCACATACCCAAACAAAAAGAAACATTCACTGACTTGTAAGAACTAGGCGTAAGAGCAACTGGCAGATAAAACTGACATTTAACTAAATGTAGGCAAAACAACCTTTAAAACTTCGGTAAAAAGTTCAGTTTGCTCAACATGGCCATTTCTGCCTATCAGGAAACTAGGCTCATTGTGATACAAATTCCAAATATGTTTGAGTCTTATCGTAAGATCGTAAGAAGACAACGGTATACGGATTTATTAATCCGTAGGTGAATAATACATGCGGCATTTAAATATATAAAAAATAATAAATAAACAAATCAAATCAAACATATTTATAATCGTAAATGGTACTAGTTTTTCTCGCTTCGCGCTGGTGTTTAATACGAATTTCAATGTTGGAAATTTGGTACGAATGTAAATGATTATTATGCAAAATCTGCCACTTGAATTGTTACCACTGATATCATTGACAGGTTAAAGAAAACAAGATGGATGACCGAAGCTTTACAAAAAGTAGAAAGAGACGAAGATATGTTAAATGTGGAAAATGTTGAAGATGTTGAAGATGATGAAAATGTTGGAAATGTTGGAAATGTGGGAGATGCTGGAAATGTTGACAATGTCGGAAATGTTGGAAATGCGGAAGATGCTGAAAATGTTGAAAAGGTTGAACATGTTGCAAATGTTGATAATGTTAAAAATGGTGTTAGTGTTGATGATGAATTCAATGTGAGTGGTGAGCATGACCAGGAGGCTAAGGATAGAGAGCCGGAAAGTTCAAGGTTGGACAGCGACGCAGAAATTCATGCAGAAAAAACGGAATCTACGAGTTCAAATGATAACACTGATTTGAAACTAAACGGCGAATTATCAAAAGCTAATGGAATTCTTAAGAGAGTTGGTTCTTATGAGAATCTAAGAACTCCTCAAAGACGGTTAGGTTTTCATGAAGGTACCGTTGGTGGATCAGACAGCGATACTGACACGTTTACCTCTGTTAGTGATGCTGAATGTGATGGTTCACTTTTGTTCAGTCTTCCGAAACAAAGAGATAACGGAGAACAGTTTAATTCTAACGTTGTGAAGCATTTAGTGAGGAAAACTATTAAAAAACGCGATACAGCGCTTGATGATGAGATCGAAGGTTCTGAAAGTGAAACAGAACACGAATTTCTGTCCAGTTTAGATGGCGCATCATCAGTGTCTGTTGTGTCTGCTTACGATGGTGATCTAGAAAACAGTTATAAGGAAATAAATCCCGAGGACGTACCGCTTAGAAAATACGACTACAATGATTTAGATAAGAATGCTCAGCACAGTGGTGTCGAAACTGAAGGCATAGAATCTGTGCCTGGGTCAGAAAGTACTGTAAATGATGAAGCCGAAGGTATTAGTCCCCAGTCTGTTTCTAACATAGGAGATGAACACATGGATGAGGTGAAAGCTACTTTTGATGCTAGTGTCACAAGTGATATGAAACATTCGGCAATTACTGATGTTGTTTATCTAGGAAAATTAGTTCGGACACAGGTAAAAGTTGTTAATAAGTTCATTTCTTGTATCTCTTTTGTTTCTGAATACATTGAGTCAGTGATGTGCAGTTAATTGTTTCCGCCGACAAATTCCATCAATAAGATAAGATAATCTTTATTTAACGTCGGTAATGTTTAAACATATTAACTGATTGAATATAATTGACTGATTGACTGGACACTGTAGAATTGTGTATTAGTAAAGTATCAGTCTTATGTTTCGAATTTTTTTTTCATTTAGTCATCAGCAATGATACAGTTACCCGCGGTTCACTCTACACGGATAACAATTGCCCAATTGACCTTATGGTGTTCATATTATCTATTTTTGTTTATACGCAATGCTTTGGGTCGTCCATGGCTCACTATATTTGGTCTATGTTAAGACTTAAGATGACCCCGTACGGTCTTCTTTTGTCAAAATCATCTGTCATTTTCAACAAATGCTGTAATAATGACAAAATTATTATGACGGAACATGACACCTGTGGCGTTCCATAAATTAATGACAGTTTCACACACTATTGTTTTTGTTTTCAGATTATAACATACGTTGGCTCTCTAGTATTTAGAGGCGAAGATTCTATGGTACTCATGGTGATTGATAGGTCAATAAGAACTCTTCTTGAAGACGCAGCAGCACCACCTGCACTGATAGAATATGCGGGGAACCAGTATGGTGCTAATATGACGCTCATGGATCTGGAACCAGCTATTGTTATCAGTGTCATAGACGCTGTCCGATACAGGTAATTACTAAGTAATGGTCTTATACTGTAAATTCATCAATCAAGTGGGACACTTTATCCATCACCTAACAAATGTATATATCCGAAACACGCCCGAAGTTTCGTCACTTCTGCCTTCACTACGTATAACTTCATTTCCTGCCAATATGATGGAGAGAAATGGGTTGATTTGGTTAAAGAATAAAAAGTTGTATTATGTTTCGTATATTGTGCGGAGAAATCATGTTACGTTGGGACATTGTGTTTTAGCACCCGCGCGTCAATTAAAGCTTTATAATTACGGATAATGTAATTAATGAATCACTCTTGGACGCATTAAATTTATTGCATTTTCATTTTCTTTTTTGAATAGTTTGATATACTATTTATTTAAGTATTTTTAATAATAAGCGCACTACTACATTTTATGCATGTGCTACTCCGTAATTTCGACATTTCTCGCAACATCGTGCGTAACATCACTAGGTCTTCCTCATAAATCCGTGGTTAGTCAAGTCTCCGGACTAAAATTATTATACATGACTGTATTTCAGATGAAAAATACACTGGGTGAACGAGAATGCATTAGATATGTTTAATCAAAGACTTTATAGTAAGATGTATTGTTGTTTTGACTTGAAAAGTTCACTTTTTCTTGGTGCATGAAAACCACAGGCCTACCAAGTTGTATCCGACAAACTGCGGGTTTAATTTCCCCCAATGTTTCACCCATTCGATATAGTACAGACTGACGGGTACTACGAAACGACTCTTCGGGCCCCGACAAGAAACCAACTTTCAGCGTAAAAATGGGCTAGAAAATGGTAATATATTGAATGGGTGAAAACCTGGGGAAGTAAAACTGTAGTTTGTGATACATTTACGCCTAGGCCTGTGGTGAAAATGGATATTACTTAGCACTTGCTTATTATTCACTATGTTTTCCAGGTCTGTAACGACGGAACTCGTGCAATCAGCAGTACTCAGTCTAACTAGGAGTATGTGTGCTGCATTACAGAAAGAAACTATCAACACCACCATGTTATTCTTCAAAGCAGTTTTCTCAGACCCAAATCTCAAAACTATTATAACAGGTATAGTTTTTTTCCATACATACGAGGGGCACTCAAAAATACGTGCACAAATCAATTTGTTAGCTTTTTTCAGATAATGAAAGTTGATGAATGAATTATGCCGAGCATAGCCTTTATTTGCTTTATTTCTACTGAAACATTGCATGCATATATATGTACCTCCACCCTGATTTGAACCCGGGTCGCCAGATAAGACGGCAAGCGCACTAACCACTGAGCTACGCAGTTAATATGTTGTAGCACCACATTTATTCGCTAACATCCTAAAGTTTCTTAGAAATCGGACCGACGGTTAAGTGAGGATCGTGTTTTTGTATTGCACAAATCTACGTACAGTCACAACGGGGTTATTGTCACCCTTATTACTGACAAGGTCAGTAAGGGACTTATCGGTGTCACGGCATCCTTCAATGTGTAATAACCAGCTGGATACGGTATGGGGGGCATACATGTTTATACATGTTTTACAAACATCTCTTATAACGTCATCAGTTTTCGTACAGTGTAATTTGAGAAAAATGGAGTCAGAAAAAAGAAAATCTGTCCAAACTGAACACAATTTTGGTTCAAACTTGTATTTACTTATGTCATTGATGAATATTTGACAAAATCGGAATATGCAAACAAAATCAATCTAAACCAAGAAGATCTATCAGGTAGGCCAATGTAATGTTTTATTAGGCAACAATGAATGATGTAAATCAGTTTCCTGGAAAGATAGGGCTGTCCAATGACCTAGACTAGTATGATAACGTACTTGTTCATTACATCATATTTTATTGATTTCACGATTTCATAAATGTATCAGGGAAGTTGTATATTGTGTAACTTTGCTTTATCTTCTGGGTAGGAGTGTATAGTACTTGATAAACGCTCTGAAGATAAAACGTGTTTTCGTGGATAGTGCACGTTTGTACCCGCACATATTTGTTTTTGATAAGTTACACTGCTTAAACTCAGATAACATCAAGTAATAATAGTAACAAGTCTAAACAAAGCAACAAGGACTGATGTTAATCTGTGAAACCAAGCTTTTAGTTATACAGAACGAGATGTTTCTATTGTGTGTTTTTTGTCAGAGAAGTGTTTCATATGATGTGCCCTGAATCTAGTTGCTGTATACAATGCATCTATAGTGTGCTAACGGGAAACCTTAATATTAAAATGTAATTATAAACTTATAATTTCTGTTGCTTTTAAAGTATTCTTTGTGTTTGTGTTGTTTGCAGATGAAGAGTTCCTTAAAGAATTCCGAACTTGTTTCCAAAACGCTACAGAGAGAATGGAAAAGTGCCACACCATAGAAGAAATCCGGAGCAGTCTGGGCTCTAACAGTTTCGTCGTTTAACCAGAAATTCGTCTACTCAATTGTTGTTTCCAGCATTCATCATGCAAATGACTACTTTGCACATTTTAGATCTTGAATCTACACGTATTTTAGTATGTGTCTGACAAACAATTTGTCTTGGTGGTCTAAACCTGAAGCACTGTGTCCTAGTATTCACATCGTACGGTAGTGTACAAAAATAAAAACATTTTATGGAGCCCAAACCTCCTCGGAATCAGTCAAATAGTTGGCTTTTTCCCATAGGCGTCGGTATGTAAGACAAGTTAGATTGTCACTGTATAGAATATCTCCATACACACAGCGAAAGTCTTGAACAAGTTACGTCAAGAAAGAACAGTCGCCTGATGCATTCCATATTTCGATTCTTTTCGGTTGTAACCCCAACACACTGATTTTGCTAGGTTCCAACTGACAACTTACACTTATACAAAACAAGTATAATGGTCAAGTGTCCATTGTGGTATGCAGGCGGCACATAGAAGATTGGAAAGCCAAATGTGTAGCCTCGTTAAATAAAGTCGCGACTAACTTACTAACTATTTTATTTTGACTAGCACAACCATTTACCAAAACAAATACAACCAAGACAAATGGTTTATTGAATAGGAACAAACTAATATAATGGCGTTTTTAACGCCAAGGGGAGTAACTGAAATGTGATGTTTGGTGAATCCAGTCGTTAGTAACGGGACTTCGTGCTCGGGATTGTTTGTACATTCCTAAATGATATACAACAATGAAGAACATGTACTTGGATGTAACACAAAATAATACATTGTGGAAATCGGAGTTACTGGTTGTTATTTATACTAGTAGGCGTCCGTGAAGTATAGATAAACCATGTTTTTAGCCGTGACGGAAGGTTACACTTCTTAGTCATGGTATGTGAATATACATGGTTAAAATCTCTTTGGTATTTGATTGGTTACAGTCATTGATCACATATATTGCTTAAGCCTTAATACATACCCTTTATCTATCCTTTGAGGACAAATCAACCTTCCTGCATAAATTAGTCACGGCTCAAAAAACATGGTTTATCTATACATATGAATTTTTACTAAATCACGGAAGTATATATTCAAATGATATATAATTGTATTCGGTTCAGTAAGCAAACAAGTCTTACTATAAATGACTACTCGTTATCACGATACAGAAGATGTATAAGGCTTGTGCATGAAAACGAACCTGATAATGTCTGCCTGCCTAGTCTGGCCACCCGACTAGATAAAAAAAGTCAATCAAATAGCATAACATTTTTCAATTTTCGCTAGATTTTATTTTGGGCTTGATTATCTATGTTTAAGGGTGCAAAGGGAAATAATTGCATGAGAAAAGAGTAGATTGAGGAGTAATCTTTCTAAACATAGGGTATGTTAGGCAGACTACTGCCTGTCCAGTGTGCCAATATTGATCAAACCCTCTTGCAAAAATTCTGAAATTACTGACTGCATCTCCGAGTATTTATCATTTCCTTTCAAGCTTCGAAAGATCACTTTTGAAACAAATATTACAAGCTCACCTAAAAAACACCTCAAACTCAAGAACGTAAGTTTTCTCCAGTTTTAGCTCGTTATTCAACAATGCGATAAAAACCAAATCAATAAAGAGTTAAGTATTCTAGTGCCACAAAGATGGACTCATCATCGAAGTTGCATTGTAAATAGTACGGATAATAAATCGCTGGCTTAGAATGAGAAGGTCGTATCTACAAAATCAATATTTTGAGAAAGCAAGAAACACTGTGTGACAATTTGTCTTTACTTATGGTAAAACAAGCTTTTTCAACTTCAGTTTGGTCAACATGATAAATTTCGCGCATAAGACGCGCCTTGTGATGTAGATTTCAAATATGCATTAGTCTTATAAGGTCGTAAGTGGCTCATTCTAAGCCAGCGAAATGATTACACGAAGATACAGCTTTGAAAAGAGCATGAGAAGATATTTTCAGAGAAATGATGTCAGAAAAATATCCACAACAACTTGAACATTGATTAAGTATCCAAGAACTATTGTTATAATTACTATTGTTTTATATTTATTTATACTGTCCTATCATTGATCATTTATCTACGTCCGTGTTGATAACAATCTTTGTAAGTTTCTTATAATTTATTAATAATATCAACGGCTTTGATATTGTATGTGTTGTTCAATTATCAAACCTGATTAACAGACCAAATGAAACAGGTGCATGTGTACTTGTACATGCTATAACAGCTTTAATATACATATCGCTGGCTTAGAACAAGAAGGTCGTAACTACCAAATCGATATATTGAGAAAACAAGAGAAAACTGTCTGTAATTTACTCTTTACCTATGGGAAAACACGTTTTTAAAACTTCATTTTGGTCAACATGACAATTTCAGATTTTCATGAAAATATGCTCATAAGAAGTGCCTTGTGAAGCAGATTTCAAATATGTATGAGTCTTATAAGATCGTAAGAGGTAGTTACGACCTTCTGGTTCTAAGCCATCGATATTATGTGCACACACCTCGCGCGACTATAACAGCTTTACACAATGCACCTTTCCCTCAACCAACAACAATGAATGTCCAATACCAAGGGATCGACCGTCCTTTTGTAGTACTCGGGTATTTCCATCGAAGCACGCCTACATACTTTTACTCTAGGAGATAATCGCATTTGAAATGCTGTTTCTAATAGGCGACCGCATTTGAGAGGTTATTTACCCAGAGAGGTTTTGGTAGGAGAAGTTAATTCTTATTGTTCGGGAGACGAATGTCACAAACCACAGGGTTTGAAGTACTTATGTGACAGTTAATGGTAGATCACATGGTTGATATTGTTTAAAACAGGATATAGGATTTCCGATAGGACCAATGAAGACAAATATTAGGTGATATACACGTAATTATAAACGTTATATTGTCGGGGCTTAGTATGAAAAGGTCGTAAACTTGAATAAAATCGATATTTTGAGAAAACAAGAAAAAAACTGTCCGAAAATTACTCTTTATGTATGGTAAAACGAGCTGTTTCAACTTCATGACAAGTTCATTGAGTTTCGATTTTCATGAAATTAGGGTCATTATAAGCGCCTCGTTTAAATATGTACCAGTCTTATATGGTCGTAAGTTGTAAACACGCCAGCCAGCGATAATGTTAGTTGAGTTAAGGTGCATAATGAAAAAGGTTCTACAGCTCATATTGTCATATTGACTAATATCGAAACCTCATGCATGATGTTGTCCATCCAAAGGTAGGTCAGTATGACAAATAGGCTGGAGTCAGCTTGTCATACGCCGGACTATGACAGGTTTCAAATCGTGTTCACATCTAGTATTCGTACATGTTGCCAATATCCTACAACAACATTTCGCTGGCTTAGAACTAGAAGGTCGTAACTACCAAATCGATAAATTTACTCTTTACATATTGGAAAACACGTTTTTAAAACTTCATTTTGGTCAACATGACAATTTCAAATATGTAGGAGTCTTATAAGGTCGTAAGAGGTAGTTACGACCTTCTGGTTCTAAGCCATCGATTTCTCTTTATTTTCACATGATCTCATATGTATCAATTTTAGAAAATCCAAACATTCATACTTGTGACAATGTGTTTTGAACTTTATCCTTAGTATGCCTATACACACAACATTGCATGATGTTATCTTTTTCCGTCTAACTATAACAAGGAAGTTATGACGTCGTCTAGTACAAGTATCATATTCTGAAATACTGTAAAATCATAAATTTTCGCGTGTATTAAATTTCGTGGATTTCGTGGTTTACATTCAACAACGAAATCAAATCCTACCGAGCACTAATTTTGGCCCAAGTATGTATTACCTGAAATGCAAAATCCACGAATTTACGTCCCATCAAAAGGGTATTTTTACCAATACTACGAAATTTGGTCAAATTGGAATTGAATGAATTTACAGTAAATTATAAGTACAAACGAACATGTCCGTTCAGCGGAACTTATATATTCTCTTGACAAGTACATTATAATATAAATGATTTGTCCTCAATTTCAATTGTGATCTCATACTAGCCAGTAGACAATTCAGCTTCATTTGTAAATTCCATTGTGAGGAAAACTTCATTCGTATTTATTGTGAAAAAATGGAGGCTAGATATTTTGCATGGACGATATGTTTGCTAGTTTTTGGTAAGTATTTTTTTCTTTTGATGACCCGAATTTTGTTATTATGTGTAAAAAAGCCCATATATAGTGTAACAATGTACTATAAAAGGTTAATGTAAAGTGTGTGTTTATCATAGGGTATTGTTTACCCATTTATATAAAAAAAATCGGTACATCTACAGCAACATGACAGCGAAAAGAAACATACATTTTGGCAATATAAAGTCTAAGTCTGACTTTTAGACTTACAACGTTGGTGAATAAGGCCCCTGAATGGGACTTGGTTTGAATATGGAGTGTGGATGAGCCGCCAATGCCTATTTGACTGGTGCCTGTATTTCAAGTATTTATTCGTGAGGTACAGAAAATAAGTTCCTCATAAACCAAACCGGCTGGCTATTTCAACAGAGGAGGCGCTGTTGTAATAAACAAATAATTTCATATCTTATCTTGTTTAAGTGTGCGATGAGTCACGTGTTATTCTAAACATCAGAATGCGGAAGAAAATTTGAAGTTGATACGATATTGTACCAAGATAGAGGGTGTGAAATAACTTTACTCGACAAAAAGTTTAGTCTGCATGTTACAACGAATTTATTACTCCCTGTCATTTGTAAAGTTGAAATTCAGCGAATTTTAAAGATGAAATACAGCGAATTTTAAAAAGCCTTGTTAATTCTCGAAGTAACGTTTTGTTTCTAACTTACAAACAAAATTAAGCTGAGGCCTTATTCACAAACATTCTAAGACTAAAACTACGACTTAATTCGAATTGTCAAATGTTATATTCGCTCTCGTGTTGGTATTAATATACCAATTTCAATATAAAATGACATACAGTACATGTTTAGTGGGTAACAACAAGTGCTCAGACAGAATTTTACATGGCTCAATCAAGTAGCAAATAAATGGCATGGATTATAAATATTGTCAATTCAAGATCAAGTCGGAATTGAAGGCTTACAATGTTGGTGAATAAGGTCCTGCTCTTGATAAGTACACATTTTTAAACTACTACTTGGCAATATTCCAGAAAAATAATAGTCAATATACCGAACCCAGATCAAAATGACGCCCGAATCTCGATTTGGCAAACGTATATTTGGTTATTTCTTGGAAAACGTCACTCGGCAAACATATCAGTACGATATTTGTTTTGTTTTCAGCCAGCACTGTGAGCGTATCGGAAGGGTATACATGCTCTTATTATGATAACTACGGTGTTAAACATTACCTATACTGTGGATACAACGATTATTGCTGTGGAAGCCATAATGCTCGATACTGTTGCACGTAAGCACATTTTTATTTTCAATATTTTTTTTAATGTCAAGCAAAGCCTTTATTTTCCAGTCAGCTTTCTGCTGAAATGGGAAAAACATAATGTATGTACCTCCATCGGATTTGAACCCGGTCGCCAGATTATACGGCAAGCGCACATACAACTGACTATTCGATGAAGAAGAAGAGTTGAAATTTTCACCCGGGCACATTTACACAAAGGTTGAACAAATTAACACGATACCAAAGCAGAGAATGCTTCGCTTATTTATTTGCCGAGTTTCGTCGAAGCTTATCCAAACTCATTAAAATCATATCTTAACAGTTTCTCCATTCCTTTCCTTGAAGGTTACCATGCCTGCTATTTTGTTATATACGCGAACATTTGCTTTATTTCTCAATGATATTATGTACAACCAAACTTAAAATCCCTTCATTGGTCAACTCAATGCTCGATTGGCACATTGCACCATCTGACGTCCAATCAGTGTTATTTGCATACTTAACTTAGTGAAGTCTAGACTATTCAGTACCTGCAACATGTCTTGTCAATCATAATGGAACGAGCTAGGGTATCGCACCCGGATTCCTTGTATCTCATCTCTGTCTCTTACATTTGCGATAATGCCCCAGAGTGGGCCCTGAAAATTACATGGAAGAAGAAGAAAAAGAAATGTTATTTGATATATTCAGGCAAAGCATTGATTTATAATCATATGCTCCATGTGGACATGTAAATAAGTCTTTATAATAACGTCGTATATCTTTATTGTTGTTACAGAGGGACCCCTACTATCGTGGGAGCTGTTGTTGGTTCCGTGGTGTTTGTCATCATAGTAGCCTCGATAATATCATGTTGTTGTTGCGCATGTTGCCCGGCTTATCGATACAGAAGTAATGGAACCATCATCAGTAAGTTGCCATGGTAACACGTAGCTCAGAAAACGATTTGTTGCACATTCAACGAATACTTCTTGTTTTAGTTAAATTACTGACTCAATTTTTTATTCATGTTTCAGACTCTCAGATAGATCTAGTTATTGCTTGTCTCCACATCCATGCGCAATAACAGCATTGGTTGAAGCAGTCAATGAAGTCTTCAATTATATCATCTAAATTGATAGTTTTCAGAAATATGTCCACCAGCAAACGTGTATTAAAAATCATCTCCGCATGTGTGTAAAGTCCGACACAAGGCTAGGGCTCGGGTCAATGAGAAGGATCGAGTCTTTGAGAATCAAGTATATAATATTTTAGCGTTGGTGTTGAACAAGTGAGCAACGTGTAAGATCATGGTTTTGAGACACTAGTGGGCGGTAACCATGGCATTGTCCGTTTGTGAATCTTTAAGTGTTGGTTGTCCTGTATGGACTTTGTCGGGAAACAACATAACTTGCAAGCGTAATAAAAAGATTTAGTGTTGACCCTATAGTTTTACATAATGAACATTTTCTACTTCCGCATTTCACCAACACAATATGTCCAAAAATGAAGTACATGTAGTTTTCATTCAAGTTGGGTCAGTGCATTATGTTTCATAGAAATATCATTTTCAAAATACACTATGGTGTCACGTACATTTAACGTTTATTTTGGGAATTTTGCTGGAATGTTCAAAGTGTGTGAGTGTATTTTATACATGTGCATCTTCTTTATTATAGGTGGAACAAACTATCAGACAATGCCGGGTACCACTGTGGTACAGACTGGTCCTTATGCTGGTAAACCCGCTGGATACGCTGGTCCCCCGCCGTCATACCAAATATGATTCGTCTGGGTGTTCGCTATCTACAATCTTATGAAATCATCTGTCTTCGCCTTACGATACGCTACTTTACCACATACGTACCATTAAGATGATATCACGTTTCTTTTCTGCATTTTGCTGACATAATATTCAATTTTTGCAAGCGTATTTATGCATGCATCTTCCTCATTTATATAGGTGGAACCAACTACCAGACAATGCCGGGTACCACTGTGGTAGAGACTGGTACCTACTAGATATTCCGGTATGCCGGCTTCTTACCAAATATGATTTGTCTGTGTGAAAAAAACCCTGAAATCTGAATAACTTAAAAACATGCACCAAACTTTAACGTGAATTTGTAAGTCTCTAGTTTTATTTCTGTGTGAATAATGAATAACAAAACATGTACCAAACTTTAACGTGAACTTCTAAGTTTCAAGTTTATTTTGTGTGTGAATACCGAATAACAACACATGTACCAAACTTTAACGTGGATTTCCATGAATTAATTTGTGTGAATTTCTATGAATGAATGAATTTGTGTGTGTTATTGATAGTATAAATACAATTGTGTACATAATTTAAAATGAGCATCTTCTGTAATTTGAATGTGTGTAGTTTGATGGTACAAGCATGAATCTATATACATGTAGACTATACTCGTACATATACGTAAATAATTTCCTGGTAAAATACACACAATACGCTACGTTTATTTGTAACGTTGTATTATGTATACCATTTTTCATGAATATGTATATACTAACAGTATTCTTTGTGTGTCATGGCAATGCAACATGTGTACTTATGATAATATCTTAATAGAAATTCTGGGTCCGTGTATGGGAATATGATGTCAGACTACTTAGGTGAAATTTCTTTGATCAATCCTCGTACTTGCAAGAAGGAATAAAAGTGTACATGTACCACCAAAACTGTTCCACCAAAACAGTTCTACAAAAACTGTTTCTCCGTATTCTCTCAGGATGTTGGCCTGGTTTTCCATATGGTTCTCATGTAATGTTTCTGTCAGGGCAGTGGATGAGGGGAGATTCGAAGTAACTTTTATATATTGTACATATACTAGTTGTGTAATATTCTTTTCGTCTGAATAAAGTATGTGTGTTTATGGTTTTATTGTGTGTGATTCATTTTGTATTCACATTTTTAAAATGACGATATATACAGCACATGCATGCTAAATAACACATCTTGTTAAAGTAGAGCAGGGCCCTGTCTATAAATAGGACATTATATAAAATCCCTCATGAATCAGTGGTTAGTCAAGCCCAAAGAGTACACATGAGAAATAGGCTGGTTGAACGAGAATGAGGTACAAGTCAGGTGCGTCGCGTGGTCCCGACCATTGGCTGGCGGGGTATTTTGTAGTAGTAGATAGTGAGGGCAGTCTATATTACATGCCCCTTACACTATATGATGGTGTATGTCAGGAACAAGACTAATGGTGTGTAGTCGATTGTGAAATAGATTTCAAGGTAAGTAACACCTGACATAAGATAAACTACTGCAAACAAACTAAATGCCTTGCAATCCCTTGGTCTCAGAGGTAGGTAACCATTGGTAACAACCCTGACCCAAACCAAACAATATTCGTATTGAAAAATATCCCAACAAGAGGGTCCAAAGGGCCCTAGGTAGCTCACCTTTTGTGGTAGGCACATATAATAAAGTGATCACAAAAACTCAACTAGTCTACTGTCCTTATATTAATTTCAAGGAGAACAATATCTTCTACATCTTGATTTCTAAGGGGAGATACTCTTACTAAATTTGAAATTAGTGAAGCAGAGTTATTACCCTTGATTTCAAGGACAGTAGCTGTTACTCTTGAGGAGATAAATTAAATTAAGTCAAATAGAAGTATTCCAGGCTTGTTGATATTAATGAATTACTGATTAATAACAAACTCACTCTTTTCCGTAAGATTTATTTCATAAATACGTGAAATTTAACAATTTTATAATCATACATGTATATGACACGGTAAAACAATTCAGCAAGTACTATTTACTATAATACTGTAAAAACTTGAGATTTTGGCATTGCGTTGACTTATTATGAACTTGAGAAAATATTCATACAATCTCCACCATGAATGTTGTTAATTTGCAGCACCGTGATCATTTAACATGACTTTTATCCACAGATCTCCTATGCTAGAGGCAGTAAGGGGAGTTCACTCAAGAGGGGATACCTTTTATGGTATTAAAAGTGTGGTTTTCCCTTTCTCATGGAATTTGGAGGCCACATCCCACTATCAACAAGGCAACCATTGATTCTTAATCTTTTAAGATTTTAGGTATTAAGGTATGCTGAATGTGAAAACGCACAACTCCCTTTGGTTTGTTGTTAACAATCAGGTTTATACAAAATTGACCACACCCTAACAGTCTGACCCAGGGTACTGTAAACCAACAAATTTCTGGATGGTTGTAACATGTTTACTTAAGAAACATGACAGAATTCACAAAGAAGAAATTTTAATAAAAATATACCAGAATGGATAAGAAATTTATTTAAGTAGGAATTCAAGACAAAGTAAAAGAGACTGAAAGTAGAAACATTCTCCAGTCATGATGTAAAAGGTGATGATATGGAAAAGAACAAATTCAATGATTACTAAAAATATATCAAGTGACTGACTATATTTGACAGTTCTAGAATATAAATGTCTTTGTACTTTATTTATGAAGAGTTTCACACAGTCCATTCGACATGTCAACATGTTATACTAGTAACTTAAAGCAGATACAGTAAAAGATCCTCAAGAACAGATATTTCAGTAGAGCAACAACTTATGTATTATAACAACACCTTTAAATGACCCCAAGCTGATATTTCCCATCCAGTCAAACTTGCTGTACAGTAAGTACATTTTACACATTAAAGTGTATAGAGCTATAGCCTATATTCTAACAGTTATTTAATGTCAAAATAATTACTTGCATCGTTTTGAGTATGATACTAGACTACCTTAATTGCAAATTAAAACTTTGGACGGGTTTCGTGTACTTTGGAAAAATAGACGATTCTTATAACTCAAAAGGTGTTCTAGAACACTTTCGTGTGAAAATTGACAATTCGCATGTCAAATAAATCACACAGAGAGTATCTGTTAAAAGAGAAGCAAAAAATCATCTAATGGATATGAAAGCATAATTGTTTTTCAGTTTTTGAAACTTTAAAAAAAAAATATCGCCCAATATAGCTCTATACACTTTAAGAGAACTACAAAGTCAGCACAATTTTAGTAAATCAAGTACGGCTCACAGTTAACCTCAGATCTACAAAACATCTCTCACATGAACTAAATCATACCATAACAGACCTTAATTCAATTAAAACCTCAAAGTTTCAAACAAAAAACAACTGCATTCAGTACTTCTTATGCTCCGGTGGAAGCCTTGTCCATAATAATGGTCATTCAGGGGACATAATTCTTTTGAAGTGCTTGATAGTGTTATATGACATTGACAATGTTATAATAATAATAATAATAATATCAACTTATATTTATTGTGGATTACATAGTTGACAGTTCATAATTATCAATTTTCGGTAAGGTCCACTGAAAAGAAGAAACAAAATAACTACAATGTAATGTGTTTATGATGGTTAACAAGAATGCAAAATTTAATTATCTCGATATCCTAGTTTCAAAATTTTGTAATTGACAAACAAACAAACGTACGTACATGCGAACAGACAGGACAATCACTATATGCCACCTATATCAGTAGATGCCGGGGCATAAAAAACAACATCCAATGAGTATGATTCAGACATGACAAAACTAGAGACTAAGGAAGGAAAAGCAATATAAAGACGGATTTCAGGTACATGTATAGTTACAGAAAGAGTAAAGGGGGTATGTAATTAACAATAAAACAACATAAAAAGTCGATGTTTACTCTCAAAGCAGTCAACATTTATTATATAAACATATTATACAACAGATGGGCAGGATTTGGTATATTTGGTAAAATATTAAATACATTATAAAGACAAAACTCCTTTGTTCAAACAAAGACTGATTTCAGTCCATGTCTATGTCTGAGTGATAAGTCTTAAGTCTGAAGCTCAGCCCAATTGTAGACTAAGTTCAGTCTAGGTGTGAACTCAGTCCAAGTCTGAGTTGTAGTCTTAAGATATTTGTGAACTTGACATCATGGCAAGCACCATGACTTCTTAGCGTGAACTGAATATGTTACATACAATCAAAAACAAGCATTAAAATATACAATCAATTGTTTGTACATTTTTACAATAACACAATGAACAAATCAGACACAAAAAGGCATTTATATATCAGTATCTTTTTTACAAAACAATAAAACTTAATTTTATATTAGCTGAATATTTTCATTTTAAATATCTACTTATTATGAATACAATCATGTTACATCATCAATGAATATATTTTCAAACAAAACCTCACATTGTTAAATTTGTTAAAATTGTAAAAAGGAATATGTATTGCCTATTATCTAACAGCAAAATGATATATATTCCCATATCCAATTTAGCGTGACGAAACATATTTTCTTAACAATTAATTCAAGTAAAATCTGTCAATGAAAACAAACGGAGGACAAACTCAGTTGCTGTCATGGCAATCAGATACTGTAAAATTATTTAATTTCGAGGGGATTTAATTTCATGGTTGACCTTCGATCATGAAATCAAATCCCATCAAACAATAATTTTGACTGTTGTATTTATAACATGAAATGCACAATCCACCAATTAACGTCCTATGGAAATGGTATTTTTTACCAAAACCACAAATATTTATTTATCCAATAGAAATTAAATGATTTTACAGTAGTGTAAAGGCTTACTGTGTACAAGAATTGCTGTCATGATGATAATAAGCACCATTACTGTCCAGAACACAAACAAAATGCAATATGGCAATGGTGGAATAAGTGGCAAAGTGGCAGGCAACAATGAACAATGTATTGTGTACATAACTAAATACTTATTCACATCTTAGATGCCTTAAAGTGGACTCAGACCTTCAAAAAAAAAAACCAAATAAAATTAAACCCTAAATGTGTGATAATTTATAATACAAAAAAAGTTGAAATATGAAATGAGTTTTTTATATGTCAGAGTCAGACTCTTGAGATTGAACAACATGTACTGTTCAGGCCCGATCTCCCGAAACATCTTAAGGAGAAATCTCATCTCAAGTTGAGATTTTGCTCAAATCAGAGTCTGAATTTGTGATAAATATGAAGTTAAGCTCTTAAATTTTACTGTAATAAACCAAGAATATTGATTTCTGTTGGTGATGTAAAATTTAAGTCCAATTTAACACAGAACCCTCAAATTAAATGTTAAATGAACCAGTCTGAAATGTATAATGGGACAGTCCGTTGAATGAACTAAGGTATAATATAAATAACAAAGCCTTGCCGATAGAATGGACAATTAAAGCATAATTATAATGTAAGATATAATAATGTAGCCAGTATAAATAAGGGGTAATACTAAACACCATTCGGCATGAAAACAAGATGAATCACACATCGTACAATGATGATGATATTTACATAGGGTGAGTAATCTGGTGTAAAATGTCCGGATTTGCTTTTACATGTTTAAAGGATGATTTTGATTGGACAGTACTAACAAGTGGACCAATCAAATTAATTGTAACATGAATTCTGGTGTAAAAAGCCTGGGAACTGCACTTGCATTTTTAAAGGTAATATTTGATTGGTCATTACGGTTACAGTAAAAAATTGACCAATCAAATGAGCTGTAACATAAAATGAAAATACTTGATGGGAATAAATGCAATGAGGTTGGAAATCATCAAATTCAATTAACCCTGATGAAGGCTTAGTGATAAGCCGAAACGTTGGTAAAAATAAAATAGATAAAATACACCCGTTGTCAGTTGTTAGCACTACATACTTTTTTATTGGTTACAAAATTCAATTAAGGTAAGAATTTTTTTTTTCACATAAATAGATCAAACTTGGTCAGTACTGATTTTATATACAGAAGTATGGAAATGCTACTAACTAAAACAAATATCATCAAAACCCTAAACATCAACATCTCAGCAAGAAGTTAAGTCAAGAATGTAATGCACCAGTCAATGTTTTGACCACCTGAATGAGAGCTGGAGGACCTAGGGGGAATTTGACATTTTCAAGAATAACGCTTACTGTCTTAATTCCCTGCGGATAAGACACTCAATCACCTAGTAAATCTCGGGTCATGGAATTGGACTAAAGTCTATTCCCCCGGACTCGTAGTTAATATAACGTTGTCAAATTCCTGCCTGTCGGGAAGATTCATCTGTCTAATTCCCCCTGCATACTCGTGGCTCCCCGGGCAGGCATAATATTGACTGGTGCATAACTTGTGCATGAAATAATCATATGGCACCAACTCACACAGACAAAAAGCTCAATACAAGCATCTATAGTATGAAAATAGATCATCTTTCCTAAGTACAAGTTTCTAGATTCAAATCAATGCATCTCATATAACTACATTGATCATTTTAATATTTCAATTATATAAAAATATTCGTACAGTCATTGACTCAAAAGTTCACACAGTCAAACGAAGGTTAACAGATAGACTATCAACATTTATTACACCATCATGTATAATTTATATAACATGAATCAATGAACTAATTTGATAACACAAATTAATTTTTTATCAATATTGCAGTCAAATGGCCTACGGGACTGTTTTTTGTGATATTGTGGTACTCTTCTCTATGTCAATGTACGAATGTCATGTTTTGTCCACAATCTTTCTCTGTACTATACCAGTTTAGTATTACAGTTTTATTCAGAATATGATTATGTACTCTGTATATATAATGTCATTCTGATTAGTTGGCCATTTTAAAACCATAAAATTGACATTAGGTAGCGGAGTGAAAGAAAGGGTCGCTATATACAAATGAAGTAAATATAAACCTGGCACCAGAGGGTACCTTAAATCAACAGATAGAGTCAGCACACATAATGCTTAGAGCAATATTTGCACAGCAGTGATGGCCTCATGAACTAGGGGCCTTGACTCAACACGTAACATAATACAACAACACTTCCTCATTTTGGTAGTCAACAGTTATGTTCTTTCGAATATAAATTAACATAATTCCTCACTTTTCACATAAGTGCAAAAACCACATACAGCAGTGATAATGATTAATTGTTAATTAATTTTCTATACTGATGATTTATCACTATTTTTAAACTATTTTCGAATATTTTTAATGCTAAAAAACTTCAGATTTCACTCCCATGTTTGAACTTAATCACTGACAATATGCGACATCTCAGCACCAAAATGTGTCCAGCACTACCGTAGTCGGGGTTGAGTATAAGATCAGTTAAGTAAACCCCAGTGGGTCGACTTTAAGCATAAAAATAATCTCTACTAGTCTAGGAAGGGCGAAACATTAAGATCATAATGAAATCATTAAATAATTAATGAAAAAATGCCAGTGTTTGAATTTACTGAATGAGAAATGTCATCAACTTATGAGTAACTCGACACTGTCGTTATCATTTCGTCTCTGTCGCAATTCACCATCCTCGTCCGTAAGAATTATATCCGAATCAGCGTCCTCCGCTTTATCAATACGATTATACAACCTAGCAGTGTCGTCACTACGACTGTATCGTACTGAATGATCATTGTCACTCACATATATTGTCTTTGTGTTATTAGACTTTCTTTTCAGAAAATTGTCCACCACCCAGAAAATGAAAGCCTGAAATAAAACAATCAACATGTTTCACGTAATTATTTAAAAATATCATATAACACTGGTGTTCATTTACTTGATTTCTTGAAAAATATGCATTGATGCCATCATGGTTCAGTATTACTGTTTTTTTACACAATTTCTGCTTATTTATGACAGGTGAGCAAAAAAAATTTTATTGCAGAGTAAAAACTGTAAAGCACTTCATGATCATATCGCTGGCTAGGAATGAGAATGTACTACTTCCAACCATATAAGACTGATTCATATTTAAAATAAGCATCACACTTAGGCGCTTCTTATCGTGAGCCTATTTTCAGGAATATCGAACTGTGTTGTGTTGACCAAATTGAAGCTGCAACAGCTTATTTTACCATCAGTAATGAGTTATTTTCAGACAATTTTTTGCGTTTTTTCTCAAAATATCGATTTTGTACTTGAGACCTTCTCAATCGTAGCCAGCGATATTACCTTTAGTTTGCATATTTTGGTAAAACAGTTATTTTTAGGCTAATTGTGGAATTATAAAATTGAAAGTTTCAGTAAGGTCTTCATGTTTTGAAAGCATCATTTTTTCAGCTTTATAAATTTCATGCGTAACTCAATTTGTGTAACACATCGCTGGCTTAGAATGAGAAAATGTAGTTGAAACATCTTGTTTTGCCATAAGCAAAGAGTAAATTTTTTTTGTGTTCTAAAAATTTCAATTTTGTACTTACAATCTTCTCATTCTAAGCCAGCGACACGTAAAAGTGAAAATTAAACCATCACAAATAACATAAAACATACAATACACTGTACACTTACATTTACAACCAATGGTACGACAAACATGACTATGACTAGTTCTACTCTCGGGTCTTTGACAGGGGACATGATGAGATGTCGTACCTGAAAAACAAACATAATACCATGGTCAGTTACTGTACATGGGTAAAAGTTCAAAATTTTCATAATACTGATAACTGCTTGTCAATATACTAAAGAAGATGATTTTCATATAAATAACTAAGGCCAATGATTTCTAAAAATACTGAAATCAGTACTTAGACTGAAAACTTTTACCCCGGCAGTCACAATCAAATCTGCAGTTTTCAAAACACATTAATTTGTTCTTTGATTTCATGGTTTGATTAAAAAATTAATCACAAAGATTAATCAACTGATTAAATCAATAGATTTGCTCTTTCAATATTTCACAGTGTTATGATATTGTACAATTTACAATTACATAAGCTAAACCAAGACAAAGCTTTTGGTGGTGGAGCAGTGTTACAGTGGTAGTTTGAATATTGAAATATGGCAATTTATTCTTTTGAATAGCAAAGTCAGGAAATATCTATCAAATCATAGAAATTGTAGGAATCTGACCTGACAGAATAATTTTTTTTGTGTGTGTATAAAGATAATACAAAATATTTAGTCTAAGGAACCCCCTAAGCTTTATAAAGTTTGAAGTTCTTAAGACCAACACCATTGAAATCATTCTGAGGGCTCAGTGCAAACCTATGGTAACTATATAAATTTATAGAAGCACATATCATAGTTTTGCACTGAGCCCTTAATTTGATCTATCAACAGACCAACAAAACGGCCTGATAGACATGTGCAAAGCAATATATACAAAGATAAGGGGCTGAATTACAAAATAATTTTGATAAATTTATCAACTTACGTCCGCCCAGAACTTGAACTGTATCAATCCTGTCATGAGAATTTTCTCAATGATCATCACCAGTATGTACAATCCACATTGACCGACCCACGAACTACACTTAGGTGGACTTCCTATAATGTAAATGTGTTTATTAATAATACTGTAAAATCATTAATTTTCATGGGGAATAAATTGTGTGGATTTTGTGGTTTAGTTGTGAATAATCCATGTAAACAGATGTTAATTGTTGATTTCTTCTTGCCTCAATGACTGGCGTGGTGGCAGTGGACAACTACAAATGTTGCAACAATATTAACTTTTAAATTTATTAAATTGATTTTGAAGATTTGTACTTTCATAAAATTGAAATATTCTTTTTAAAAAAATTTCAGCATCAATCAAAACATTGGGCTGATGGACTGGCTAACTGTCACATCTAAAGTAACATAACTTTAAGGAAGGAATCATAATTATTATCCTACAGAAATTGTAAACCTACAAAAACAAGTTTAAAGCCTCAGTAGCTTAGAGGTTAGCGCGCTTGTCACCTAATTGGGCGACACAGGTTCAAATCTTGGTGTAGGCAATTATTAGCCTGCCATATTGTTTGCAAATAAAATTTATATTAAACTATGCCTGTCATATTTCAACAGACTTGCAAATAAAGGCTATGCTCGGCATTTAAATTAAAGCAAAACATGTATACCAAATTATCATGGAAACCAGACACAGGGGGGACATTATGGCGTACATTCAGGGTCAATTTAAGTTAGGGCAGCCCTAACCTAGTTAGGGCAGCCCTAACCTCAGCCCTAACCAGGTTAGGGCAGCCCTAACCTGGTTAGACCAGCCCTAACTTCAGCCCTAACCTGGTTAGGGCAGCCCTAACCAGGCCTAACTCGAGGTTAGGGCAGGTCTTACTTATTTATGACCCTCTTGTACGCTTAAATACAAAGTTTGACTAAAAGTTAGGGCTGAAGTTAGGGCTGCCCTAACCAGGTTAGGGCTGAGGTTAGGGCTGCCCTAACCAGGTTAGGGCTGAAGTTAGGGCTGGTCTAACCTTAGGTTTTGGATTTTGCTTGTTGAATATTTGACCAATCAGCGACTTAGTTACAAATTAGTCATGATATACATGCTAATATTATTCCATCCATATTTCACCAGTTTGATCGGGTTTGACCAGAAGTTAGGGCAGGTCTAACCAGGTTAGGGCTGAAGTTAGGGCTGCCCTAACCTGATCTTATTTAAGACCCTTAATGTATGTCACATCTTGATATCAGCAGGTGGTGAATGTGATTGTTAATCTAAGGCCATAAAACACTGAAACTGGTCACTATCATCGGTCAATGTAATTGATAAGAAATCACTATCTTGTATATCTAGGGTCATAAAACACAACAACTGGTCAGGGATCAGTAATCTACTTAATTCCAATAATGTTCTACTGTATTACATTTTTATATATAAACACTAGAAAGTATCGGTTATATTATGCTTTTGTTTTAATTTGTAAATTTTAATTTGTAACGTAAGATTTAGATTATTGATCTGTTAAATAGTGTTTCTATATATATGGTGTTGTTTCAGTTTGATGTCGGTACAGTATATTAATTTAACAGTATTTCACACTATTATGTAATATTACACAGCCTGTTCGTAAGTATATCGTTTTATGGCGCGCCCCTCTGTGATTGCCACAGCATGAGGTGTAATATAATTGTAAATTCGCTTGTACGGTTATGATAAGATTTAAATCTTTGTCTTGTAGCAAAATTGGTTAAATCATTGCCGATTCTAATTAAGTCTTAATATTTACCATAAACTTACCATTTGAGAGCAAATCAACCAGTCTGCATAGATAAGTCACGGCTACAAAACATGGTTTATCTATACTAAATGTGTATCTAGTGTCCGTGAAATAAACAATTCACCGGAAAAATGCCATTTACACATTTTTGTCGCATTTTCCGCAATTAAAACTAATAAAAACCGTATTTAATATACTTATCAATAATCTTAATACACAAATTAAACAAACGCATAATATAACCGATACTTTCTATTGTATACATACATAAGAATATACATAATACATAATTGTGTCATTATTTAAGGTGGATATTCACTTGAGTTTCGTTATTACAATGCAAAATAAACAAACACTTAATTTCACTATTTAAATGACATTTCCTTATTCACTGGACTTTCATAATTATTATTCATACATTTTTCATAATAATATGATATTGTATACTATACAATATAGGAGACACCTGCTATACGCAGTGCATAACTATAAACATCTGATTTATGTGTCAGTATGAATTCTATTCTGAATTGATGTAAATATTGTTTTGTGCATAAATGTATTATTGTAAATTTCTGTTTATATTATATTTCATGTTAATGTGGACCATATTGAAAATTGGTCTAGTACCAAATATGTTATCCACTATAAATAAAGTCGTTATTATTATTATTATTATGATTATTATAAGAATATGTTTGGAATTCAGTAGATCTCTGACCAGTTTTATGACCCTATATATACAATGATAGTGATCTCCTGTTGGGCAGATGCTGTGTTTTATGACCCTAGATAAACATTGATAGGCATCTCCTGCTGCTATCATGCTGCGGCGTACATTTAGGGTTTTTAATAAGATCAGATCTAACCTGGTTAGGGCAGCCCTAACTTCAGCCCTAACCAGGTTAGGGCAGCCCTAACTTAAATCAGGTATTACTTCACGCGTACGGAGAGGGTCTAAAATACCATCTTAAGTTAGGGCTGCCCTAACCTGGTAAGGGCTGAAGTTAGGGCTGCCCTAACCAGGTTAGGGCTGAGGTTAGGGCTGCCCTAACTTAAATTGACCCTGAATGTACGCCATAGGACATACCATGTGACTGTTTGGCTAAGTTGGCTAAGTAAAAATATGTCAACAAAAAGTTAAAAACAACAGTAAGTATCTTATTCTTTGACTGATTTTAACACTTATCAGTTCATGATACAATCTGGACAGTTTATCACACCTGTTCAACGCTCAAGTCAAGAATGAGCACTAAGCTCTAATATGAGCAACTCAATTTTTCCAAACTTTATGGAAGCACAACTTCAGCGTTAAGGATCTGAGAATAAACCAATACGTACCATATTCTCCAAAGTACAACGTCTCCATATTATGTCTTCTGATAACCACCTGTGTAAGTTTTAGGCCAATATATATCACAAACAAACCAATCGTGGAATCCAGCAAGAAACTAACAATATACCTATAATATAATATATCAACTTCAGCAAGAAACTAACAATATACCTACAATATAATATATCAACTTCAGTCTGCGAAATTAGCACTTATCCAGTTGTCCGAGACAAGTTATTGTTGAATGTGGCTCTGAACTCAACATAACACACAAGGCAAGTTAAATATAGCTTGCTCATTGATTATACTTTAAACCATACAGTAAAAAGACATGGAAATTCCAAGAAAACCAGATTTTCGGCACCTAAGAATAATTTGGCAGAGATGGTTTCTTGTTTTTTTAGTAACGGTGACCTAGTCCTTGACCCCACCGATCCTACATTTAATCCTCAACAAGATTTTCATATAAGCTACCTACACAGCAAGCCTTATTATCATATCTCATTCCAAACTCAAGTTATCAATCGAAAACTAAATTGTGAATGCTCGCCAATCGGCCCAGTCGCCGATATCGCCAATCGGACAACCAAAAGATAGTTTCCTTGAAAAATCTGGTTAAAATTACATTGTTTGTTGAAAGCCCTTACCATGTGCACGGATCCCCTTGAAAAGCATCAGCAAGAAATACATTGGCAAAATGGATAACAGCAGCACCAAACGCTTGTTTGGAGGTGTCATAAAACCTGCAAATGAGTGGCAAATTATTGTTGAGTAAATAAATAAAGTAAATTTTCAGGAAACATTTGTTGAGGAAACAACTTTATCAGTTCACAAGAAATCATTAAAAAAGATTGAAGAATCAAGCGGACAAAGCAGACAGATGACCAAATCATTAACACAGAACCGACGATCCACCGACTACCAGTAACAAAGCGTTTCCATCTATCTCGAAGGAAACTGTTTTATTTTTACAGTCAAGCTAAAATTTGGTAAGTACTATGCCATTCCAGAAAATTAGTTAGGTTAACAATATACGGTGCATACTGACAATCAGTTGGAATATGATATTTTGAGGTGAATTTTCTCACACGCATTAACCTTATGTGAATTACACCAGCTTTGCTGGCTTGAAATTCGCTAAAATTGTAATATCAAATAAAATTATTTTGCTATAGTTTGTTAGTTTTATTGGCTTTTATGCTAAATATGCTAGTTGTGTAGCCAGACTATCTCAGTAAATGTATTACCATCTAGCCCTTCCACAAATATGTAGGAAATAATTTTTTTGTCAAACTTTTATAAAAAGGTATGTCCTGATGCATTTGTCATAAAATTTATTTTACACATACTCACCATATCTTCCATGGTCGTCTTTCATATCTTGGTTCACAGTAACGCTTCACTGAAATATTCAAATACATCATAGAATGAGTTGCAGTATGATAATAATGGATAATCTCTGTGAGAAACTAGAAATAAAATCCCATCGAACAATAATTTTGACCCTTATATTAATTACCTGAAATGCAGAATTGACAAACTAACGTCCCAACAAAATGGTCTTTTTTATCAAAACCATGAAAAGGACAAGGTTCACTAACTAGTAAAAATGGCCCAGTTACAGAAATTAATAATACTTTCGCAAATAACAAGTTACAGTATAACATGACCAAAAATGATACTTTTTATCAAAACAATATTCTTGTGTTGCCATGGCAACACTAGTTTGCACTTCATTCTATTTACAAATATGGCGAAATAAAAATGTAATAAAGGAAAAAGTACTCAGTCCAGTCACATAAAATGTTGCATATAGTTTAAGGACAAAATGAACATTATGAATTTTGATCAAGTATCCAATTTAGGCTGAGGAATTGTCGCTATGGCAACAAAATAGGTACAAAAACGAACAAAACAGCAACAAAAACTGGAATCATGCGATAACTTGAACAAATGGCAATTCTGGATTATAAAACTTAGTTCATGCATATGGTGCAATAAAGCCAATATGCATGTCTCCGTATCTTTAGACTTTGCACAAAGAAAGCGTTGCCATGGAAACCAAAACAGTGCGGAAAAGGAGGTTTTACACATTGTGCAATTATGAGAACAATTCTTAAGCTATCCCTATGAAACTTGGTATGCCGATAGAGGACTTTAATCGGCTTATGAAATCAACAAAGTTTGTTAAACACACACAATTTGTGGTTGCTATGGCAACATAAATATTTTTATTTTCAGATAATTTCACAAAGTACACTAATTGAGGCTTATAATTTTGGAAAAGAATTCAAATTGACTGGTCATTTCCCAGTCACTATTAAACACACAGGATTGGAAAATTCTCTGAAAATTTTGGTGTTCGACTTCCATAGTTATGGAGCTTTTTCGTGTTCGGGCTCTATACGCGGCGGTTCAGGGATCTTTCAAAGCAACAACCAAGTTTATTCTAAAGGTGTTTAATTGGGTCAAACTCTTAAGATTCGACGTGAAACGGCTTAAACGTTAAGACATTTTTCCCTATGAGGGCAGTGTGTTTGTGTGGTTGGACATATTTGAAGTAAACTAGGATGTTTTCTGTAATATATATAAATAACACTACACGACTGCACTTATTCCAAACATCCTGCGTCCATCTTTATATAGTCACCTGGGCACTGTTTTATCAAAGCATTTACGCTAGCGTTAATCTAAGATTTCCTAAAATATTGCATACGTCGATAATATTTGCGTAAATGCGTTTTACAAAGATATATTAGTTCACATTCTGTCGTTAGTTTAAGCTTATTTCTACGCCATGAGACTGGGCAACCCTAAATGGCAAATATGATTGTAAGTGAAGAGTTTTTAACACGCTCTGGTGATTTTTAACTGTCGCACGTGATTTTAGACCGTCATTTGTTGTTTTAAACCGTCACTTGTTGTTTTAGGTCGTGATTAATCGTCAAATCTTAACGTATTGTCGATTCAAAGATGTCTGTCACAACCGCCATAATGTTCCATTTCTGAATAGCTAATTGCAGTAAGTATAACCACTACACTATAGGACCATCAGCTTTTTAATCATTTAATTGAATTTAAGATGGTATAATTTAATCCTGACACACCTTTAATAATCGACCGGGGTGAATGTTTGTTTACGCGGTTGTGCCAGAGATCTTTGAATCAATTATAGATGATTCAAAGATCTCTGTCACAACCGCGTAAGCAAACATTCACCCCGGTCGATTATTTAAGGTGTGTAAGGATTAAATTCTACCACCAATAAAACATTTAATTGATTAAAAAGCTAATGATCCTATAGCGTAGTGGTTATACTTGCCGCAATTAGCTATTCAGAAATGGAACATTATGGCGGTTTTGACAGACATCTTTGAAGCGACAATATATATTTATTCATTGTGGTACCCGTTATATTTGTTATATTGTTTATATTGTGTCCCGAGTTACGTTCAATTTTCAATATCTTTGCGTAAATGTATGCAAGTACTTGCGATCGTTTAGTAAAACACACTTACGAGTTTGCATAAGGTAGATATATATGCGTAAATGTACGCTACATATACGCAGTGTTAGTAAAACAGTGTCCCGGTGCACAAGATGGCTTTTGAATATCCAAATCAACTCACTTCTGTTTGATTGCAAAATTACGACATTTAAACACTTGTTATTTGATACAAATAGCAAAAAGCACGATATGCACGTGCACACCAATATCTGAAAGATGGATGGTTTCACTAAAATAAAAAGTCGGATTATACGGATCAATGTGTATAATATATGTGTACACGAAATTTGAAAGCGTTATTTAGTATAATTATCAAAAATGAAAATGTATACTTAGAAAAGTTTCCTAGTACTCCTAGACAGAAAACTTACATCTCACAACACATGCTTCCGCATTTTAGATGGCTGATAGTATATGCCAAAAACATACGTCAAGTATGTTCAAAGCAAAAAAATGATTAAATGATGCAATTACCAGCACATTAGCTCAAAGATTATTTTATAAAGGGGCTTAATAAATGTATTCGCCAATACACTGATACCATGCTACAAACACCCATGACAGAAATAAGCGTATTTTAGGACACAAGGTAAGAGCGCTGACTGAGTGACTGGTCCAATGCCTACAGTTGCCTATTCAGAAATGGAACATTTTTGCGGTTTTACGGGTATCTTCGAATCAACGTTACTATCTTATGATAAGACCGAAGTACAAACACAGCTCCGAATGACTCGGGTTTCTCAACAGGTTTGAAAGTTGGAGCCTGTGGATACATTTTGCAAATTTATAAGGAATGAAGTATCTAAATTTATAAGCGACATATGGGAGCTGAGGAAAGAGTGTATACCCCTTCTGCTAGAGTGAGGAGGGAGGTTAGCTACCCTCTAGAAAACTTTGCTTTCTGGAACATTAGCTACTGAAATCGGATCAATTCTGAGACCAAATGCTTTCTAGCAGGCCTGGATGTAACACAAATGATGTTATTCTAGTTGTTTCCCAGGAACAGTCTAAAAAAAGACTGTTCCTGTTGTTTCCAGAGCAGCATGAACATTTCTCATTATAAATATGTTGGTACCGTGCTGTTAAAGTATGTTAATTCGAGTCAATGCTAGGCCTATATAGATTTTATATTGGATGAGACAATACTGTAAAATCATTAATTTTCGTGGATTTCGTGGTTCACTTCAACCACGAACTTTAATCCCAACGAATATTGATTTTGACCCTTGTTTTGTTACCCGAAATGCAAAATCCACGAATTCAAGTGCCAACGAAATTGTCTTTTTTACCTAAACCACGAACTTTCGTCCCAACGAAATTAAATGATTTTACATAGAGCAATGCCCACGTCAAATTGATGTCCCGAAAACATGTTACATTTAATTTAATGTAGTATTATTTGTAAATTAAATAAAATGGGTCTTACACAAAGCAATTGTTCAATTAAAACGACCGATCCGATCTGTTAACACGATTTATGTCACGTGTAACGAAGCTGGAGATGCACATTTTAAATTCTTCTTCGTAATCGTTACTAGATCAGATTCTATTCATGTGACGTCCGTGGTGATTTTGAATGTCTAGTTGGTAATTATCAATCAACAATTGAATTTATAAACAGCACTGACCAACCCTCATAATCCAATCAAAATATCTTCTTAACCACCGATTAAAGAAGTGTTTTCCTAATGACTAAATTACACAACTCAAGGTCGGTTCGTTGCACGCGCTCTATTTATGGTATGTAAACATGGCACCTCGCGAGAGCTGATTTATTCAAAGTATAATAGCATAGTCCCACCTACCGTCTATAGATGTTTACCAAATAAGTCTCCGACTTGTAATTTCATGGCTTTTGGTGAAACGAATTCAAAGAGTTCTGCGGGTCCCGTGAACTCGTATGTCGGTATTTTAAATTTTTCGCGTCTACATAATCAGAACAATATGCCCATGATCGATCCGAGAACCCTAAATTTCAAGATTCAATGATTTTCGGAAAATTACCCGGTAGGTGTTTTGATGTTAATACATGCATGTGATTTATTTGATGCTATTTTTTTATTTAATTACCGCGACCATGTCGACTCTAATTAATATATGACTGTTTCCGAAATATGCATATCTTTGTTCTAGGACACTAGTTCTACGAAAGTTAATAATAGTTAATCCAATAATACAAGACGAAGAACGGGTTATATAAAGAAACTGCGATACTACTCGCGCTCCGGTCAATTAAGAAGTTTTCATAGCGCGAGATTACGTAGCCAATCTCTGACGTCACAATGACGTCATTTTGCTTACAGGGGCGGAAATGTCGCGTTACGGTGTACATATTTTTTAATTTTAAACTATGAGCGCACGTTTGTCCCATAAATTAACAGTGATGTCACGAATCTAAATGAAATATGTCATCAATCTAACAAGTTTGAAGGTGGGACTCGCATGCGCTCATATTAAATAATGATCAAATACCTCACGAAAAAGACGAATTATGCCAAATTTCGGCAAACTGGGGGTCTTAAAATGTTATTTTACTCACTTTATAACGGGTTTTCTGTAGACAAATTACATTTTCATGAAGGTCAAATGTTAGTTATTAGATATATAAGACAAATAATCGTTTTATTCCAATTTTCATTTTTCATTATTTCTGGGCCATTTTTACTAGTTAGTGAACCTTGTCCTTTGTCCCATCAAAATTAAATGATTTTACAGTATTTAACAGAATGGGAGATAAATGAAGGACAGTGTTCAGTAGGGCTTTGCTTAGGCAAAGGACATCAGATTTCTCAGCACGACTTACGTCAGGTCTCAATAATAAAGTACCAGAATGGAGTACCAATATTTGCAGCAACAGCTGTTTCAACGATTAATTCAATTATTTCTCACTGAGATAACACATTTATTTATCTTAGTTATCTCAATATAGATCTAACATTTATACAAAACTCTCCAAGAAATCAATAAACACAGATTTATTGAACAGATTACAAACTGTTATGTATATTCTAGCTCAAAATAATATGTTGAAAAATTACTCTTGAATAATTATGAACCTGGAAACTTTTAAGAATTTTGAATTATTATGCCACGGTGGAAGCCTTGTCCATAACAAAAAGCTCATTCAAGGTTTTAAGGTTAAAAAACAAAGTTAAATTCTTATGGAATCCATTTGCTAGCCAATTAACTGACTAGACAAAGTCTATTATGTCCTCAGGACTTTGGGTATCCCACAATAATTTTAGTACACATCATTTTAATAGGGATATTTATACAAAGAGCCATCACTCTCGTCTCTGGCAAAAAATAGTGCAGCAAAATTTTCATCCTTTATTGTCATGTGTACACTGGTGTTGTTAATCTGTAAAAGTTTGAAGAAATTACCACTATTAAACAGTTTGTGTGAAGCTCAACACACAAGAATTGTGGATATAATTATGCCCCTCACTTAAAAAAGTGAACAAATGGGCTAGGTCTTTCCTAATGTAAAAAAGAAAATAAAAATTGACCAGAGGGCTCAACTGATGTAATCCTCAAAATGTTATTTCATTAAAAATTGATCACCGTAATCAGACAGTGTCTGTTACTCTGTATCTAGTAAGCGGAGAGAAATGCTTCAAATAGCTTCATGTAACAGACAACACAGTCAATTATTGGCTGGTGTTACACTAATATACACACTGACCCATAAAATCACATGAGAAGTTGTTGGAAACAGAGATTCCAATTATAAGCTGAAACATTGGGGGAATTTTACGCTAAAGTTATGTGTCACAGTGAATAATGTTATAATACAGGAACGTGTAGGATCAGTGTCACAAAGTGTACTGTTTCATACTATACATAACACTTGTGAAATACTTCAATACTGAAATTTCACAAAATTCAAGTTTTTAAAACAATTAGCCCATAACTCTGCCAATGTTTGGTTACCGGGTACATTTCTGTACTCATGAATACAGCCATAGCTAAAATACTAACAAGGCTACATGTATTACAGATACGTTGACACTGTAGATTGATTAGCATTTAAAAGCATTCCGCCTAATAGTCATAGCTTCACACTTAAACAAAATTTATTATCTTGTTTAGAATTACATACATACATATATCTCAATAAATGTTCAAATAATCACGGAAACATGACATGCTTATCTCAAAACCAGTTAAAATGGTATAAAAAGTTTTAGTATTTGCACAACATTTTCGACTAGTCAGTGCGCTTAATTTCCGTCTTCTTTCCATGAACAGGACCCGACACTAACACTGGTCCCCTGGTCCGGGGGCCAGGGAAAATCTTTAAGGACCAGGGGAAATCTGGACACTGAAAATCACCAGTATCTGTTTTCGTAGACTTTACTAATTCAATGCTTCTTCGCTGTTGGATCAGTGACAACCCCTGCAGGGGGGATTTTAGTACAAGCTCTATTGATAAAAGTACATAAACATGCATAACCTAGATATTTAACTACACTTCATTCAAAATTAAATGATAACGGTTATAAACATTATCTCGTCCAGCAGGTAAACTTTGTTTATCTAGGTTTAAATGGGTGTTCATGTACTGAGTTAAACAGTCGTCCCCTTACCATTCTTTCAAATGAGATAATTCCGTCTGTTGTCTTACCAAGTATTGGCATGGCTATAGAGGATTGGCTATTGGTATTATATATACACAACTTAATCAAATCTACCCAGAAATAACTTCCACAGGTTTAACCCTATAGATAATTAGCTCAGTATTCCCTGATACTTCTCCGACTTGGACTTACAAGATATATCCCTGGGTGGCTAATTCTGTCATATCGTTATAACTGAAGGTAATTATTTGTACACATATTGGTATTAGATTCCCGGAAGGTACTGCGAAATATTCTCAGAATTACCATGGTAACGTGTTACTGGGTTAGAAACAGATTCAGATAAACAACAATAATATTATAAGACTTGGTATACATGTGATTTTTTTTATCTGACAATAAAATCAACCAATAACCACGCTAGTCATTATCATAGCAGATCTATCTATGTCCTATTCATAATGAATTAATATGTTTTGTGTTCAACTCAAGACAATCCTTGACCCATAGAGCTCGGACATTTGGTTTCATCCCTGGTTAGTTTGCCAACAAACTTCAGCTTTCAGAGAAAAAAATAGAAAACTCAAAAGTTGATTGATACAAGAAATATGTGCAGCATGGGTATGCTACCCTAGCTCCTTAGACAGTAAAACTTGTTTAATCTTCAACTTGCCTTGTATATAACCTAATCTCTGGGATTCCAACAGTTCATCTCTAGCTGGGTGACCCAGGATGAGACACACTGAACTGTTGTCCTATGCCTGCCTACTAAGCCACCCTTTTACCATTGGGAACATAGCCCATTGTGATTGCATTGAGAATTTGTCATTCAGGACTTCTGCAAAGTATATGGGCCCAACCAAGTGAATCAAAAGGTACCAGTTTCAGCCCTCATTTCTATCGTATTTATTTCACTAAGCAGAACAGGTTAATAGACGCTTGAGTCGACATTTAATAAAGCCATATCAATCGGTTTAAAAAAATATGTTTAGAATCGTCATGCGCCTAGGTTTTGAAGTCAATTTTCAAAACAAAAAACATTAAAAAAACTACTTTTCTCAATATTCATGCTCTATATAGGTATTTTGCTATATTGCTAAAATTAGAACTGTGAAACTAACATCAACAATAATGTTACTAAGAATGTATTTACTGACATGTTCCATGTCTTAACACCCTTTTGAGCAGGTATTATCACCCAGGTGAGTAAAAACAACTATACTGGTCGGCAATCAGTTCCCCATGGCTACCAGTATCCGACATTTGATATTTTTTCGTATTTAGCGTAGCTCTAAAATTAAGATATTGGGTATAATTAAAGAACTAGATCAAAGCAACAATTGTGTGTCAGAAAATTTACAATTCACGGAAATAAAAAGAAAATATCAAGAAATACATGCAATAAAATGATAATCGTCACCTCTTTCCCTTGGGGGATCATCTGTTTACGAAAAATTTGCATGTGCGATGAAACAAACAAGTTCATCTTTAAATAGCCACGGGTTTGCCAGAGTCTTAGACAAAGCAAGGTTTAGCTCAACAACAGGTATGAGCAGTATCGGTGATCCATACAAAACTCGATGTTAGATAAATATTGACAAAAACGTCATCATTGACTTCATTATAAATGACGTCAGCGGTTTTACTAATTTGAAAACGCACTAACCATTAGGCCTCAATTTCATTAACAGTGTGTAAACAAACAAAGAGAGACAACTCTAAAAAACTATGTTAAGTCAACCGGAGATAATTTCCTTTTAGTTGAGAGGGTCAAAACGGGGAAAATGGGAAATTAAATCTAATTAAATGTTAAATGTCGGATACTGATACTCTACATCTAATTTACGGCCTGAAATAGTGACCCCTTTTGCGCCCAGAATTCTACGCACTGTATGACGTCACAAATGTCTAATTGTGCTTATAATATCGGTCTTGAGCTCAGGATCACAAAAATGTAAGTTATTTTGTTTTAAACCGTGTAGTTTTTGAGATAATGCTGAAAAACATGCAAAAAAAGTCGGAAACTGGTCACCGACCAGTACAGATCCAAGTGAGGCAATGTTTTTCAATCAATAACAATATTTTTGTAAACATAATTTATTTCCCTTTTGCATATAAGTTACATCCTGAGGCCTGAGTGTAAGACAAAATCCTGGGTGGACAGAATACCGGCCCCTCATTTTTAACAGGGTGGACATAATCCCGTCCATGTTTTTTACAGGGTGGACAAAATCCCCATCCTATATTTCAGGGTGTCAATATTGAAGGGATCGAGCCGATATGATCAGATATACAGGTCTATTCATGGTTTGGACGAGCTAAAATGGGGAAAATTGTTTGATTTGGCGCCAGGCCACTCGCGTGGACATCATCTATCATTCTTATCTAAGAAGAGAACACGTAATCTGCGTCTTCAGACTCTTCACACCCTCAGTCAAAGAACAGTTAATGTTTGGAACAATTTAAGTAGCAGGACTGTGTCTGCAAGTTCATTGAATATTTTTAAATCTATGTTGAATTCCGAGAATTGCTATTATTGCGCACTCTTGAGGAAATATATAGACAAAACGTATAAATTATGAGAACTAACGAAGAGACCACTACATGGACGTGTAATGCTAATGTGACGGCCCTGCATCCAGGTATTAGATAGACGGAAGCAGGCTCATTCAACCCCGAGCTTATTCAACCCCAAGCGATTTTCAGTATTATTCAACCCCGAGCTTATTCAACCCCAACCCTTGGCTCATTCAACCCCAGATATGTAAGGCTCATTCAACCCCAATGAAAAAAAATTGTTTGGTAGGGGTATTCTGTATTAGTTAAAAGGTAAATGTGTTTTTATTTAGATATAGATAGTTATTAATAAAATCAATGATTATAGAAATACTTAGAAAAAGTATGTTTTACATTGAATTTGAATACATATTTTAACAATCATAAGTTGGGTTTATTTATAATAATTATAGATAATTATATACAATTATAGAAAGACTTTGAAAATCAAATCATTAACAGATCAAACTGTTAATTTAAGGTATACTATATGTTAAATCACAGATTATCACACTATTGATTGCAGATTATAACCTATGGTTTAAATATGCAGTAATTATATAATTAACGTAATTATATAATTAACAAGATCAAAAGAAATATAACAATATCAGGAGCACATAATTAGTTAAGGGTTGAATAATAGATTATCACACTGCAATACTGTAAATAGTAACACAAAACACTATAAGTAAACATCTGGGTTCGGTAATTTATATCTATTTAAACTATAAACTACATACATGTATATAACAATGATTTTTTTACTTCTTTTGAAAAAAAAACCGCATTTGACTACATGTCGGAACTAATCCTGAAAACGATAAAAGTTCCCAACATCATGACTTGACTAAGATCAAATGTGAATCACTCACTGTTTGCAAAGGCCAAACTTATATAAAGGTGTGTTGTGTAAATCCAAGGTCAGTCAAAAACAAGAGTCTTGCCCTTTCAGATTACATAGTGTCTAATGATTATGATATTGTCGCTCTAACTGAAACATGGCTTGGGGGACCCTCCGATAAGTCTTGCATTGCTGAGCTTGTTCCCAGTGGCTACAAAATAAAACATGTCCCTCGCTGTGGACGTGGCGGTGGAATTGCAGTTGTATACAAAACTTCATTAAATATTCAACTTCTTACTTCTACTAATGATAAAGTTTTCACTACTTTTGAACACATGGAATGCACGGTATCCATTAAGAACTATTCTATGCGTCTAGCTGTTGTGTATAGACCACCACCAACTTGTAAAAATGGCCTAAAAACTAGTACTTTTCTGGAAAATGAGTGGCCATCCTTTCTGGCCAAACTTGTAACAACGGAAAGTAACATCATAGTTGTTGGGGATTTGAACATCCACCTAGACAATCTATTGAATTTAGACACTGTGAAGTTCACAAGTATTCTTGAATCTTGCGGCATGCGACAGCACGTCACTGGGGCAACCCACGTGGCTGGTCACACATTGGATGTGGTAATCACAAGAGACACTGACACTTCTGTCTCACATGTAGAAATATCTGATCCCGGTCTACCCGACAACAGTGGAAAAACCTCTCGTGATCATTTTGCAGTAGTATTTAAAGCTTGCGCTGCTAAACCTGCCCCTATAAGAAAAACAGTAAATCTAAGAAAGTTAAAATCTATTGATATCAATGAATTCAAAAAAGACATTGAATCCTCAGATATTTTGAGCAGTGGGCTGCACATATCAGACGTTGATGAACTAGTTGAGGTTTATACCCATGGACTTTCATCACTAATTGACAAGCATGCACCCCTTAAATCAAAAACAATAGTTTTAAGACCCTCCTGTCCATGGTACACTGAAGATCTACATGACGCCAAACATCTGAGACGAAAATTGGAGCGAAAATGGCGAAAATCTAAATTGACAATAGACCATGAAATATATAGGAATCAATGTTCGGTAGTCAACAAAATGTTGAAACGATCCAAAGTATCCTATTACACAGATAAGGTAGAGTCCTGTGGTCGTGATCAGAAGGGGTTATTCAAGATAACTAAACATCTGATGGGTGAAGAAAAAGAAGTAGTGTTGCCAACTGGTAAACCTGCTAAAACGCTTGCACAGGATTTCAGTGATTTCTTCATTAACAAAATTGAAGCAATACGTACTGAAATAGCCTCCACTATTCAGTCATACCAACAAAACGACAGTGTTGAAGTCGAAACTCCGTTGGGTAAAGAGCAATTGTCAGAATTTTCTCCAACATCTGAGGATGAAATCCGAAAACTAATAAATAAATCACCTAGTAAATCATGTGAACTTGATCCAATACCAACATGGCTGTTAAAGGATTGCTTGAATGAACTTCTGCCATTATTAACAAGAATATTCAATGCATCACTCAAAAGTGCTTATGTACCCAAGGCTTTTAAAAGCTCCAGAATAAGACCACTGATAAAGAAGCCAGGCCTTGATCAAAATGTACTGAAAAATTATAGACCTGTGTCAAACCTACCTTTCATTTCCAAAGTTCTCGAGAAGGTAGTCGATGCTCGACTGGAAGAGCATTTAACACTGCACGATCTCCACGAAGAACGTCAGTCAGCATACAGAAAATTCCACTCAACTGAAACGGCTCTTCTTCGTGTGCAAAATGACATCCTTTGCTCTCTAGATCAGAATAAAGCTACGGTCCTGGTAATGCTGGATTTATCAGCAGCCTTTGATACCATAGATCACAACACCCTACTACGCCGACTTGACAATCATTTCGGTATAATAGGCAAGCCACTAGAGTGGATGAAATCCTATTTGTGTGACCGCTACCAGACTGTCTGTATAGATGGAGAACTTTCAAAACCTGTACTAATGAACTACAGTGTACCACAGGGTTCTGTGCTTGGTCCGAAGAACTACATTATGTACACAAAACCAGTAGGTGCAATCTGTAGAAAACATCAATTGCAACATCATTTCTATGCCGATGACTCCCAATTGTATATGGCATTCAAACCAAAAGATTGTGTCTTGCGAGATGAAACACTGCAACGAATTGAAGCTTGTCTGAAGGATATCTTGCACTGGATGAAAGAAAATTTGCTGAAACTTAACGCCGAAAAAACAGAGGTAATCTTGTTTGTACCGAAAAGGAATGCCAGTTCAGTTGACAATCTCAATGTAAAAGTTGGTGATGCTGTGATCAGACCAACGTCGATGGTGAGAAACCTTGGGGCCATGTTGGATTCGCATTTGGACATGGACAAACATGTAAACTCTGTCTCAAGGTCGTGTTTCATGCAGATCCGACAAATAGGTCAAATCAGACAATACTTAACTGTTGATGCAACAAAATCCCTGATCAATTCTTTAGTAACATCGAGACTGGATTACTGCAATTCATTATTATGTGGCACCCCGAAAATCATTTTGAATAAACTACAAATTATTCAAAATACAGCTGCCCGCCTCATCACACGGACACCACGTTACAATCACATCACTCCTGTGCTGAAGGATCTTCACTGGCTACCTGTACAGTACAGGGTAGAGTACAAGGTCTTGACTCATGTTTTCAAAGCACTACATGGAAAATCACCTGGCTACATCAGAAGTATGTTGGAAGTATACACTCCACAAAGACAGCTAAGGTCTCAAAATGATTCTGTTCTTCTAGTTGTGCCAAGGATGAGGACTGTGACTTACGGTGACCGATGTTTCACAGCTGCTGCACCCAAACTCTGGAATGCACTGCCAACAGCGCTCAGAGACAGTCAAACACTACCGTCCTTCAAGAAAGCGCTGAAAACGCACTATTTTAATAGAGCTTATTCATGCTGACTGTGTTTATGTTCCCATTAACTTGGCGCCCTATCATTGGGCCCAACGACCCACATGTTCCCAGTACTATAAGCCCCATCCACCTTTTGGTAGATCCCTACTATTAAGTTTAGGAGGGCCCCGTCTACTGGGTTAAGTAGAGCCCCGCCTACTGGGTTAAGTAGAGCTCCGTCAACTGTCTTCAATAGATCCCTACTACTAGGTTTAGTAGGGCCCCGTCTACTGGGTTAAGTAGAAGCCCGTCTACTGGGTTAAGTAGAGCCCCGTCTACTGGGTTAAGTAGAGCCCCGCCTACTGGGTTTAGTAGGTCCTACTTTTATATTTTATGTACATTATATACTGTTTTAACCATGTATTATTCATGATTGTACAGCACTTTTGAACGTGTGTATACATGAAAAAAGGGCTATATAAATATGGTATAATAATAAAATAATAATAAATAATGTATGCATAGTTTATAGTTTCAATGCATGTCAATATCACTTACCTAGAAATTTACTTATAATTAATTTAACAAACCAAAAAAACCAAGATAAATACTTGGAACATTTCACACTCTGTTTAATTTCATACAGAATGGTATTTATCACACAATTTATCAACCCCCGTGTTCACACCTGCTTGACAATGTACATGCCTATCACAAAGTCAGTTTATAAATATCAACATGATTTCATGAAATTACTTAACAGCAGTGTAGCTGCCGCTAGGCCATTAGGCCCGGGCCTACACATCATTTCGAGAAAAAATGATAAATATTTGTTTAAGTTTAACTTGAAATTTGATATCCTATTAAAATATACGTAAAAACGCACCAGAACCTTTCAAGGAATAAAAAAATTCCGGGGGAGCATGCCCCGGACCCCCTACTTCTTTCATCTTTACCTACGAGCCTACACATTGCAAAGGTCCTAGCTACGTCCCTGCTTAACAAACAACAAATAAACAAAAAAAAACATTAAATTAACTACATTATAAAAAAATTAGTTGGGGTTGAATGAGCCTCAATATCTCTGGGGTTGAATGAGCCTTGGGGTTGAATGAGCCTAGGGTTGGGGTTGAATGAGCCTGGCTTTTCTGGGGTTGAATGAGCCTGGGGTTGAATAAGCTGACATTAGACGACCGAGCCACTCATTAAATATTGATTAATAAATGTTATCTTGTATTAACCATTTCAATGTGACAAGACAATTAGTGCCACGTGTAATGGGAGCCCCTACCTAGTATTATATACAGTAATACTTACAGATTAATGATGTGAAGGCTAAAACAGCCAACAGGAATTGTAGAAATAATCCCAATGTGTTCATCAAGTAGCCTGTGTCACAATGAAACTCTTCGACTTCATTTTGATCATCACCCATACTGTTGTTTGGAGTTGGACTCGGGGTAAGAGATTCGACAATCTTCGAAGACATCTTTTACGTAGAACTGTTATACAGCTTCCAAATGAGCTCTTTCAGAAAGTCCTACCCCCTACCAACTAGCATATTTGACCACTCCTATGCCAAATGAAACAGTCAATTAAATAAATAAACAACGAAATCAGACATGGTTTAAAGCCTAAGCGAGACAAAAATACAAACAAAATGAGTACTTAATCAGCAAAAAACTAAAGAATACGTGAAGACAGGATATGTCATTTTCGCCGGTGTCAGAGTAAAATTATCCGATACAATAACACCCAGCACTTTCCGTACCTATCCGGTTTGAAGGTGATTATGGAACGCCGCTTCATACTATTTATTTAGACATTTAAAATTTGCCTTCTTGATATCAAAACAAATACATATATGACAGTGATAGCAACAAAGACATTTCGGGTCTTTAATATCAAGAAAACCAAGTTCAAAAATTGTCTGCACCATTTTCGGTTGGAAAAAAGAAACAAAAATAATGGTTATCAAAACCAGGTCTGTTTTGGGGCCCAAAGAAAATTTAAGTGGTGTAATTACAAATTTGCAGCTAGATGAAATAAATTTGGTCGGATACCTAAATTTGAGCTGTAGGCCTACTTATCATAGTGCATATTCAGTTTGAGTATTATAGAGACGCAGGTGATTAAAATAATGAGTAATGAAAACGAGATGGAAAAAAACAATTAACACCAGTCGAAAATATAAGATCTAGATGGAAAAATTACCACACGTATCGTTCCTCGTCGTCAAGGTGACAACTATGATGAGTCTTCTAAAATAAAGGCATCAATTGATGAAGGATACTTGTGGTATGACTGTTTGGGGTAATTTTACCAAAATGACTATATATAGAACATATATAAACATTATCACAGCGGAATTCAAGCAAGCACGTACGTGCGTTTCATGAGAATACATCTGAGATTATGACAATCTGTATTTAGACGGAGCATATGACATTATAGGGTGTTCGATGCGAACTTGTACCGTACGAGGCGTCTAGGGTGTTCGATGTAAACTAGTACTGTTCGAGGCATCTAGGGTGTTCGAGGCAAACTAGTACCACATGTTCGAACTTCGATGCATCTTCCCAGCAGGCACACACCGTTTAATCCACGTGGATTAAACGTTGAATAAACGTTGACAATCGTTGCAACCATTTTCAACGCGAGTACAACCTTATATCAACGAAAAACTGAATGGTTTCTTCTTCCACGTTGATAAAACGTTGAATAAACGTTGGCATTCGTCAGAAAGTTTCTTCTTAGCTTCAAAACAAGGATTATAAAGGATTATATCACCATACTGGATTCTTATCAGATAAAAGTAAATAGCTCTTAATACATGGACTTAATATCACCATAAATTTGCCAAAGAGATTAAATTGATTATTGCAGATCTTAGTGACATATAACATCCTCCTTTAATGGTGAAGCCAGCAAAACTATTAACCAAGTGCTATACCTTATGTTCAACTAAAGATCAGAAAGGCCAGATTATAAATAACAGTTATTATAGAATTTGCCTTTTTGAAAGTTGTGGTTACTTTGTACAAGACCAAGGCTCTGCTTGTACAGCGAGTGTTGCTATATGGACAGGAGTTTTATGGTGGTAATTAACTAAATACAGCAGCGTTCCCGAATCAACATTTAAACTAGGATATTACAACTGACCACAGCTGTAGAACAAGTGATTTTATATACAGTTCTATGAAACAGCCTCAGTGTTAAAATCGACAGAAATGTAAGTAAAACTATACATGTATATTGATTTTATTACTTTATATGCGTTTCATTATGTCATAATTTTTATCATATTTTTATGGTCCATTGAAGCATATTGCTGGCTTAGAATGAGAAGGTCGTATAACTACAAAATCAATATTTTGAGAAAACAAGAAAAACTGTCAGATAATCACTCTGTTCTATGATTTTCAGAACTATATCTTTCATTTTAGGTCTAATTTATTTACATCATAGACAGAAAATATACTACCTTTCAAAAATATACCGGTAATCTAAGTCATTTAGGGTGCTAAACTCATGAAAATAGCATTTCTGATGCCGCGCCACAAACCATCATGCCTTGAGAACTTGAAATGTCCTTGAATTTACGCATCAGTCAGCTGCAACCACAGCCCCCTACCCCAGGGATGGAGGTCAATAGACGGGGAAACGGTCATGTTATTACCTTCCAGCTTACCCTGCACTGACGGGAAATGTGGCAGATTCTTTGTCTGAACCACTTCCCGGGAACAATATTTAGTTCTCAGGGCCAGGGAAGTACCGGAGATTTTAGAAACAGCTGTCACCCAATTCAATTTCATACTTAAATAACATCGATAAATTGTGAACACAGGTAAATCAACTGATGTGGGTCATACCAAATTTTCCCACCTTTCTTGTTATCCTGGGCACACTATTTCATAATGTTTTATTGATCAATGTATTTTCAGAAGCTGTTGATCAGTGTCATCTTAGTACTAAGTAAATGGGGGATCAAGAAGAAGAAGACAGGAACTAAAGAAGGCGAAATAGGCTGCCAAGGAGAGACGGGCTAGGAAGGAGGCGATAGACTTGGGCTGATAATGTCAATTGCTTGTTAACTTACATAGACAACAAATAAAATAATAATTTGATATTTGTTTGAATTCGAATATTTATGTATAGTTGGTAGTGATGAACCTCAGATGTATTCTAAAACATGCCGACTTGTTCATTTGACCAGGAAGTTTGGTACATATTAAGCTTTCCGTTTTTACTTATTTATTTAAGGTCAATTGGGAAACCAGCTTTTCTAACTTATATCAATCACTTTCGACACCTCATTGCTAATGTTATCCATCACCAAAAAGGTATACAAACTGAGAGAAGAGATGCAAGTTTCCCTTTTATAGGGAATTACTGGTACCATTTAATGTTCATCTTTGGTATGACACGGCCACACATAGGATCGAACCAAGAACCTCACACACTCGAAGCAGACACTCTACCACTAGGCCATCGAGATTTTGTGATCACTTTTCAGATACAGATTTTCTTGTATCATTTTAAATTGCATCTTTGGCATGACACGGCCACACATGGGATCGAACCCAGGACCTCCTAACACACTCGAAGCAGACTCGTTACCACTATACCATTACGGTTTTGTGATCACTTTTTGTCCGCTTTTCAAGTACAGAAATTCTGGCGGACAAAGTTTATGCAACCTTATTTCAACATTGATGCAACCTTATTTCAACGTTAATGCAACCTCATTTCAACGTTAATGCAACCTTATTTCAACGTTGATGCAACCTTATTTCAACGTTAATGCAACCTGATTTCAACGTTGATGCAACCTTATTTCAACGTTAATGCAACCTTATTTCAACGTTAATGCAACCTTATTTCAACGTTCACGCAACCTTATTTCAACGTTGATGCAACCTTATTTCAACGTTGATGCAACGTTATTTCAACGTTAATGCAACGTTGCATTTAGGTTGTATTAACGTTGAAATTTCGTTGCAACATAGTGGTTGCAAATGAAACGCTTATACAACCTTATTTCAACGTTGTCCCGCAACGTTTTTTCAACGTTGTATAAACGTTGCTGTGCCTGCTGGGTTAGGGTGTTCGAGACAAACTTGTACTGTTCGAGACATCTAGGGTGTAGTCAGATAGAAGAAAATAAGTAAATGAAAAATGAACGGGAATTGCAATGGCAAAAGAAAAAGAAATGACAACTTAAATAATTGAATGTTTGCGATGAAGGCAATTAAATACTAAGTACATGTACTATGATACAACATATCATTGTAGTGGTCCTCTACACGCTTCAGTCAACCATGGGCCAATAGAAAGATAAAGATACTTTCTCGACGGAAGAAAAGAGCCTATCATAAGGCTATAAGCAAACCGACAGCAGTGCAGACATAGAAGCCTACAAGAAACTTCAAAAAGACACTAGGGCTGAATGCCGTAAAGCGCACAATGCTTACGTAAATGATCTTGTTAGTGAAGACAAAAGCAAAAAACTGTACACTTTCATCAAAGAGAGGTGCTGTGACAGTAGTGGAGTTTCCTCCCTTAGCAGCAGTGGCATATCATACAGTGACCCAAAGACCAAGGCAACATTGCTCAACAGCTCAATTTTGTAGCGTGTTCACCAAGGAGTCCCAAACCACCATGCCAAACATGGACAAAGAACCAAGTCCTTCAATCCACAAGTTTGATGTCAGTAAGGAAGATGCCCTCAAATTGTTTGAAAACCTGAACCCGCATAAAGCAGCAGGCCCATGTGGTATATCGATATCGACTCGTTTCCTAAAGAAATTTGCAAAGGAAATCACTCCTCCACTTACGTTAATATACCAGGCATCACTGCAACAGGGATGTGCGCCTTCGGATTAGAAAGCTGCAAATGTGGTGCCCCTCTTCAAGAAATGTGAAAGACGTACACTGCAAATAACCGCCACATTTCCCTGACACCTCAGTGCAGCAAGATCATGGAGCACACCATGTATACTCAAATCATGAAACACTTGACGCTAACAACATCCTGAGTGATGCACAACATGGTTTTAGAAAGAAGAGGTCATGTGAGAGCCAACTCATACTCACCAACCAGGACCTCGCCTCAGCACTCGACATTGGAGAGCAAATAGATGCCGTTCTGCTCGACTTTAACAAAGCGTTCGACAAGGTGCCCCATGAACGGTTGTTGTACAAACGGCACCACTACGGCATCCGAGGAAAGTGGGAAGAGGATTGGCAAATGTCCTTCAACCCCACTAAATACGTCATACGATTTAGCAGGAAGAGACATCCACTGCGTGCATCATACACACTACACGACCAGATTCTGGCAGTAGCCAAGACAGGAAGATATCTAGGAGTCACTCTGTCTGAAAATCTTTCCTGGAAGACGCATGTCGAGGCAGTCGCTAAGAGAGCAAACAACAGCATTGCCTTCCTTCGCCGAAACTTAGTGAGGTGTCCTAGTGCCATCAAGGACAAATCTCTTGTTCGACCAATACTTGACTACGCTGCCCCGGTCTGGAACACCCATGCGAAAAAACTGCATCCACCAGATCGAATCAGTTCAAAGACGGGCAGTCCGCTTCGTGACAGGGGACTATCATACCACCAGTAGCACCACTAATTAATATGATACAGCAGCTGGGCTTGAAAACACTGCAACAGAGCAGACATCGTGCCATAGCCAACATGGCTTACCGGATAGTATATAGGCTGATCGAAATCGACCCAGCAGTCTACTACAAAACCTCCATCGCTATCAACACTTCCAGGTTCATGGTACCATTTTGCTGGATAGACTCATATCGTTGTTCCTTCTTTCCGTCTAGTATCCGGCTCTGGAATTCTCTGCCCACTCGTCTGACAGGAGCCCCCAGCATCGAGGCCTTCAGGACGAGAATCGCAGCATACGTGTAAATACCACAGCAACTCGTTTTAACCCAGCACTTGTTTTAGCCTCACATCCACCTTGTAAATAGTCACCACTTTGTACGATAATGCTCCAGAGCGGGCCATGTACAGTACAGTACTAATAATGTTAGTGAGTAGAGTGTTGTTGGTGTAAATATCACTGTAATGAGAAAATACCCAATTGTAGTTTTCATGCACCAGTCAGGTGCATCCACGACCCAAACCCGGTGATCCACGGGGGATAGCCGGGGAGACGGTCATGTTTTTACATTCTATCTTCCTCCGCAGGGCCAGGGTAATGTTGAGATTTTTTATGCGAACCAATACATGCAATACCCCGGGGACAATTTTAAGTTGTCAGATGCCGTTGAAATACCGGACATTTTACCATCAGCTGTCTCCCCGCAGGCCGTGGAAGGGCGGGGGTTTTGTCAACTCAAAAGTAAAAATCCCGAGAAACCTTGTTGCTTATTTAGATTTAACTTGTCCAATATTGTCAATTTCCAAGACAACGATAACTTACCTTTCCATACACCATGTACACACATCAGTCAATACTTGCCATCGAGTGTTGCCATTGGCAACGGTATCTCCCTAAGTTGTATCATGGTATTGCTATTGAGAATGACAGTTGTTGTGTTTTAGAATCAGATAAAGCTAGTCGGCCACCCAGCTTGGCGGCAATTCCTTGGAAATTGGCAAATAGTGAAAATAACCACCAAACACGGGTAAAACTAGGACACACATTACTTAATTATCCACAACGTTTCACCTATAGATACGGCTGCATCAGGGGACAAATATAACAGTCATAAGTTGTTTAAATTGGCGTCATTCCTCTCAATGTTGAAAATAATAATGCGATCCAATTCTAAGTTTATGTCATACTTATCGTGTTCACTTTTAAGTAACGATTCTAGTTTCTTCTGGAGTGTCTCTACTTCTTCTGATTGAATCCGTGTCGGTTGTCTATTGGAAGGCACGTGTGTTGTATCACTCTTCTTCTCACCTATATCTTGTTCTCTGACGTCCTTGTCTTGTACAGTGTGTCCAAAAAGAAAGTATACAGTTTCGGGGTATTTTTTATCAACTCTCAATGTTCTGATATCGCAAAGAAATTTTGCACATGGTTAGACAAAAGATGTAAGTTTTTTCTGGTACCAGTTTGAAAATTTTAACTCCAATAATTTCTTAAAAATGTCAATTTCCAAAAAATATCTTATTTTGATCGTGACGACATTTTGACGTAATTTACGACGTTTTTACAATTTCTGTCTCTCTTATGTTTCCTGTTTTGCACACATTCTTTAAACGTGTGGATTACTTTTATACAGATTTCTACAAACTGGTCTTCTTAAATTGCATTTTGATGTTGATATATTAGCATTCGATTGTACATAAGCGATCTCGGATAGCCCCAAAGAAAAAATCGACATGAATTAAGACCCGGGCTGTGGATGGGCCATTCCAATCTGCAGTGAAATTTGCTAGAAATTATTTTGACACCCAATGTTTCTTGTAATTCACCCAACACTGTATATTGTCATGTGTGACTCTGGCTCCACTTGCATGAACCATGCAACATTCAAAACAAAGGATTTGCTGTGGAGTTCAGAAAGAACTTGCTTAACAAAGGCAAGTAACACAATGGGTTTACTTCTTTCTATTTTGTTGTCGAAATCGCAAGTGAATAGCCTATTTAAAGCCAACAAACATGCCTATGCTCGTGAGACATATCATATGTATAATATCAGTTTAGACATTTGTGAAATGCAATGCAAATTTTCCAAGAATGCGTCCAAGACGGGAAACACCAGAAATACAGAAATTATGAAAACGTCGTAAATAACGTCATAATGACGTCACGGGCAGAATACGATAATTTTAGAAAATTTCAATTTTTAAAAAAAATATCCAAGTTACAAGTTTTAAACTGGTGCTAAATAAAAATTTCATCTTTTGACTACCCATGTGCTAAATTTCTTTGCGATATCAAAACGTTAAGATGTTATTAAAATGCACTGAAACTGTATACTTTCTTTTTGGACACCCTGTACACCTGTCACAGAAACGTCACTTCTCATACCGTCCACACACTCCTCCTCAGGTAAATGTGTCAGATTTTTAAATACATACACAAATGAACTATTGATTTTAGACGTGGGACCGACTATTCGAAAATTAAGTAACGTTAGAATTCAACATTCGAAAGAAGTTTTCTTTTCAGGATTTTCTCTGAATGTGTTTACAGTTAAAGATGTCATAAATGTTTGTCATTTTAACCCTATAACTTAATTATAATTATGATAGCATCGCCATTCACGTAAAATATTGTTTTCCTGAAAAACTTGCTTAACTTTATTTTATCAGTGTGTCCATGCATATACTTGAAAACTTATTTTATTTGTTATTGGGAGATCAGAGGACAACAGGACGCCCAGCAACAAGCACATGGATGAAAAACTCACTATATTTTCTAACTAAAGTAAACATAAAATAATGCTACTGATATAAAGCTATCAAGAAATTAATTACAGCTTTCATCCATGAACTCTGCTGCCCCACATCCAATTGACCCGATAAACAATCAATACTCAGTCAATTTTCACTCATATAATTCAGACCAATAAAGTAGCAACAACAACATTTCAAATCATATTATTAGAGCACATTGGCTTGTCGAATGTTTGTGGTTTGGAATAATGGGCGTGGTTCCCGCATTCAACGTGCTAACCGAAATAGGTTAACAGGACGCCGGACAAATTGTCGTTAAGGGCGACCTTTGACAGCAATCCGTAAATGCCCCAAAAGGCATACCCCAAAGGGCACCAATAAATAGCCCCAAAAGGCTAAACAATATAAGCCCCAAAAGGCTGCCCCAAAAGGCTAAACAATATTTAAGCCCCAAAGGGCTGCCAAAGGGCTGCCCCAAAAGGCTAAACAATATTTAAGCCCCAAAAGGCTAAACAATATATGAGCCCCACTAGGCTAAACAATTTACTAGTATAAGCCCCAAAAGGCTACCACAATATTTAAGCCCTAAATAAAGACTAAACCAGATTATAAATATATGCCCCAAAAGGCTAAATTTGAACTGTGGCCCAAAGGCTAAATTTGAACTGCAACGGGCTAATTTTGAAGTGTGTCCAAAAGGCTTAACTACCTGAACTACTGAAGCCCATATCTCGCCACACACTGAATTGCGAATGGCCCTGGGAATCAGACACCAAACACAACGCTCATGACGAAACACCAACATCAGAAGCTACGGTACCAATAATATAATTTATATAAATTATTTTCTAAATAAACGAGATTTGAATCGCTATGTTACTGATCTTTTGAAAAACAATATTTGAGTTTGGATATCGCTGTCGGCCATATGACGACATCGCAGATCTAGATCTAGATTTCGTCAACGCCAAACTTAAATCGCCAAAATTAAGTTTTGGCACAGCGAAATATCCAAAGACAGATTGCTGGTTGAGCACGGGAACCACGTTCTACAGCAGTAAGCGAAATAAGCACTTGTATTGGACAAGTGATTTGGACAAGCAACGTTCACGGTCGTGCAATTAATTCGGGCAAGTAGATTCAAATTCTAATTTCGCAGACTGCTACAGTAAACATTCGACTACATTCATTCAAAGCAACAATGGCTGGTATTGTTAGACGGCAACTCACACACAACAGTTTCCTAGAAAAGCATTTTTGCACTACATGTATATTCAGAACGTTAATAGTTCCCTCAAATCTGTAAGAGTTAATGCAGAAGTTGAAAACCCATTAGAAAGTATTTATATTACTTCTTTGGCAGCATATAAACACTATCTGAACCCCAAAAGGCTACACAAATGACAATAATACGCCCCAAAAGGCTACAACAATATATAAGCCCCATAAGGGTAAACCTTTATAAGCCCCAAAAGGCTACAAAATAATAATATTATATGCCCCAAAAGGCTAAACAATAATAAGCCCCAAAGGCTACATCAATATATAAGCACAAAACAAGAATGGACAAGATCATATATATTTGCCCAAAAAGGTTAAATTTAAAATATATACATATGTCCAGCCAGGCCCAGGCCCTTAAACCAACATTGTTACTGTCCAGTTAGAATATTCCTGTTTAAACTGTAAGAATACATGTAAGAACAAAATATAATGTGATAATTATATGAGACAATAACAAAATTACAATGGACAAAATATATATGAAAATGAAACAGTCCACCAAATGTCTACCACTGCCTGCAATTGAACGGTTATCAATTATTATATATATGCTGTAAGATAAACATTGTACTACTAGTAATAGTCTGATTTATCGAAAACTTGACTGATGCGTACTGATCGGTCTCAGAACTCCTCATGAAAATTGTAACATCATCGTTTAAAAAATGAAATCATTAATTAAATTAATCACTAACAACACGTCTGAAACATCATTCCGCGCTTGACCACCAACTCGCCCTCCGATAAAAGGTAGCAAAAGCAAGGCAATTGGCTACTGATAACTTGTAAGTCACTCGTAATTGCAGTTTTTATTGTCTACCCCTAACAGACCGTATTAAGTCCTCTTAAGCTGTTTAATCAAATGATGTGGAACAACATACAGATATATTACTTCACATTGAAATCAACTGCAGTAACATACAACGTGCTCTTGACCAAAATAATGCACACAGCTATAATTTTAGTACCAAAGTCTACAAACAAAGCATCAGCAGGTTAATACAAACTCCTGTTAAAAGAATTAAGAAAATTTGACCATACATATTTACACACGTTTCATGCTAAGAACCCGTACCAAAGAATTCGGATTTGGCTATGAATATCATTGTAACACCAGACAAACGCCCAACTGGAATGTATACTTTAGTCCCAGTAAAATTCACCAGCTTGTCAACTAGTAACTGAAACTCTATTAGTGTAAATTTCCCCTTTGCAATCACATGCTCATTTACAAAATACAAAATAATTCATATTAACACACACTCTATTCTAAACCAAACTTTATCAGAGCAATTTTTTTTAATGTGAAAATAAACTATACAATGCTTTAAAGAATAAATCCCAGCAAAATGATATTCATTAATTTACCAGGTGATGACCTCTTCTAACCAAAGTGGCAACCAATCAGTTTTTATACCAATCATATCATATCATATAATTATTTTATTTTAGTCTCAATCAACCAAAGGCTCATGGACAAATAGGCACAGACAAATGCGGACTTAATCTACTCAATTAAGCCCATTAATGAAAATTGACATTTCTAAAACACGGACCGAAGTTCGTTAATTCCGTACATCATCAAATGCTGCATATATATTTAACTATCATCAAAATTCTGATTATCCATCATGTATAAAACAAAACAGGGCAAATACACTTGTATATAATATATATAACAACTAACTTAAAATCTGAACTTCCGTATCCACTCAGAATCCGCACATGTACTGAAGACAAGGACTTTTAGGTGCACACAAAACCAATGCTTAGTCAGTGCGTAAAATGACCTACATTGGGTAGTGACATGTAGATACAACCACCCAATCTGTAAATACTCAAAGTTACTGTACTATATTATAAATAAAATACCGACTCAAGTACCCCCAACGACCGCACCTGTATACTGTATATTACAAAATACCGATATAAGTATTCCTTCACGAACTGCAACTGCATAATATACTGTGTTTGACAAAAAACAGCAACAAAATAACTCCCTTATCACTCCATAAACGCACCTGTAATGACTATACATGATATTATAAATAACACTATCTGGAATACCATGTCCACTTTTGAACCGCATATGTTTACTACTGTGCATAATAATATTATAGATCTACAATATTGGGAAAATCATATCACCAAATAAAGCGCACCTGTAATAATATGCATATTAATATTGGAGATTTACATATCTGAAGTTTAGTATCCCCTCTTGAACCGCACCGGTAACACTATAATTCAACAAAACCTGCAATTTCGTATCCCATCACGAACCGAATATGTACAACTATAGTTCTATAAAACCTGGAATGTTGTATCCCCTCTTGAACCGCACCCGTAAATACAATCAATCAACAAAATCTGAAATTTCGTATCCCCTCTTGAACCGCACCTGTAATACTCAAGTTCAACAAAATATTGAATGCTGTATGCCTTCACGAGCCGCACATGTATTACTGCTTTCAACAAAACCTGGAATTCTGTAACCCCTCGAACCACACATGTAATACCATAAATCTACAAAATCTGGAATTTCATATCCCCGCTCGAACCGCACCTGTAATACCATAAATCTACAAAATCTGGAATTTCATATCCCCTCTCGAACCGCACCTGTAATACCATAAATCTACAAAATCTAGAATTTCATATCCCCTCTCGAACCGCACCTGTAATACCATAAATGTACAAAATCTGGAATTTCATATCCCCTCTCGAACCGCACCTGCAATACCATAAATCTACAAAATCTGGAATTTCATAGCCCCTCTCAAACCGCACATGTAATACCATAAATCTACAAAATCTGGAATTTCATATCCCCTCTCAAACCGCACCTGTAATACAATAAATCTACAAAATCTGAAATTTTATATCCCCTCTCAAACCGCACCTGTAAATTACTAAAGTTCAACAAAATCTACAGTAGCAGTTTGTATCCCCTAACGAACCGCACCTGTAATTTACTAAAGTATAATAATATTGAATGCTGTATACATTCACGAGCAGCACCTGTAATACTATGTTCAACAACGCCTCGAATTCCTTATCCCCTCATGAACCACACCTGTAATACTATGTAGATCTACAACATCTGAAATGTCGTACCCCCTCTCGAACTGCACCTGTAATACTATAGATTTACAAAATCTGGAATTTAGTATCACGTCACGAACGCACCTGTAATACAGACTCATCAGTGCATACTGTAGTTCAACAAAATCTGGAACTCCCGTGTCGCGTTAATTTGTTAAGCACCGCGCCTGTACTACGCACACGAAAGTTCTATAGAACATGTTTACTAAGAATATCAACTGTGCAAAATAAACCACATTGTCAACCCAAGCACCCTACTGTATCTGCAATCACCAACATTCCAAACAAAAACAAACAAATATTAGTCACGTGACAACACTATTATCTTAATTGGCTAGTGACGTCATATGGGATATATGACGTCACAATTTTTCTCAACTTGTTCTCAGCGTATATTTCCCAAGACATACATTTAATTTTAAATATGCATAATATATAGATCAAGTTTAGTTCTGGGTTCAATTAAATAATAAATAAAGACTCACGTAACCCTTCACGATCCGCAAATGCACTAAACTATTAGATTCTAAATCGAGGGCTCAGCGCAAAACTATGGTATGTGCCTCTATAAATTGATGTAGTTACCATAGTTTTGCGCCGAGCCCTCGAAATGCAAAAAATATGCACACAACATCTAGGACACGACACTAGATTCTACCAATATATAAACGCATTTCAATCTTAATTCTTGGTCAGAGATATTTACATGTATATGTGTGTGCTAAGCGTCTATTAAGCTATATGTAATATATAATAAATAGTGCCATCATGGCATGTCTGGCCTACCGAATCAGCCGATCCAAATTCCAAAATTCTATCCAACAATATCACAAATTCTTTAAACAAATCCATCTAAAACAACCCGTCATAAAGTCAACTATTATTTCATTAATTGGTTTGCATTATTTGTACTTCTATATCAACAGATGAAAGAATATATTTGACAAAAATCGATACAATTTCTGATCACCCGTCCTTGGTGTAGAATTCAACCGGAAAAGGAAGTATCGTCATACATACTCCTACGTCATAATTTTCAAATAGCGCAAAGAACCTACAAGTAACGATAAGGTCTCGTGCCTCCAATAACATGGGTTATCCATTAGAAGATAACCCTCATTAAGTGTAGCCTACATTATAGTTGATAAACTTTTGTGAACTGTGATAAGGTAACTACGCGATTTTCTATATTTGTTTGCACATTATACATTATGACTCAAGTTCCATACTCTCAACGATAACGTCGATAAAATGCAATGTTGAACTATTTTGTCTCAAACTTAATCCATATTTAGCGTACGAGCTGGTTAAAATAAGGCGATTATATCTTTAGTTTGCTCTGTCTGTCAGGTGGATAACATTGTTACCTGAATCACCAACTGTAAGTATCATTTAAATTCATTTGTATTTCTATTTCTTAATATTATAAGCTTGTATATATATTAGTCATTTTCACCTTTAATAAATGATAAATGTGCCATTCTACATGTTTGCGGCTGGGACTTGGACTTTTAATCGTTTCTTTGGGTCGTGTGTGGGTATTGCTCAGTGCAATTATGTTATGTTGTTACGAACCTTCTACGCCAGTCTTTATCGACTTAAAATGATATTATTATTGATCATGAATATAAATTTTCCATTGTTCGATTGTATCGAGAAAGCAGATCATTTCTTGTATATCACTTAATTATTTAAGTCAGTACGTTTTGAAAAGACCCTATACATCTGTGTGCTATGTTAATGATCAGCAAACGTGTGCTTGTAGATCGTTTTATATAGAGGATATTTGTTAATTTTGGTATAAGATCGAATTTTATTTCACCGAGTGATCATAGAAATCAATATTTTCACGAGTGGCGCATCGTCGGATACCCACGGTACACATTACGTACAACTTCATTTGGCATCGTCGGATACCCACGGTACACATTACGTACAACTTAATGTATCAGTAAAACGTAATGCAATCGAACGTGGGTATCCGACGATGCGAGTGGCGTAGCCACGAGTGAAAATATAAGTTTCAGTGATCACGAGTGAAATAAAATAAGATCTTCACAAAAACGGTACACCAATGTTTCTTCAACTTCTTCTTGGCGATTCGGTGGGAGTTTTTTGCCTTCAAAAAGTCAAAAGCAACATCCTCTACAGAATTAGCAATTTCGGTTCGAACCATATTACAAATATCCAAAACAATTATTGTATATGATGTCTGACACATTTATTCATTACATTTCACTGTTTAAAAAATACATTTCATTTATATCGGATAAGATGAAATATATCGGGCATTCAGCACTGATTAAATATAAGTGGGGCACCTCTCCTATATCAAAAATAGAAATGGACTACTTATGACAGGTTTTAAGCATAACCATATGCAGAAAAAGAAACAGAAAACTTCTTTTTCGAATATTGGATTCGAATAGTCGTTAAATTTCCGAATATTCGGTCCAATGTCTAAAATCAAATGGTTATTTTATTGTGTTTGTATTTCAGAAATCTGACATATTGACCTGAGAAAGAAGACAACATGGCTACATCTGAAAATGTATGCGAACCATGTGAATTTAGACAAGTTCACAACACTGCAAGTATATATTGCAACACGTGTCGAGAATCGTACTGCAAATCGTGCGCCGATGTACATAGAGCGAGTAAAATCGGCCGTTCACATTTCCTAGTAGATATTCAAAGCGAAAATGTAAAGGATACAACGCTTGGAAAAGATTTAGAAAATTTTCAGTCATGTAAAACTCACTCGAATAAATATACGGACTTCTTCTGTAGTGACCACGGTGTCTTTATTTGTAGCATGTGTCTGCTAACATCCAAGAAACATAAGAAATGTACACACATCATTGAGATTTCGTCAGCAGGAAAAGTGCTCATAAAAAACCAGTTTATGAAGAAAATCAATGAAAACCTACAGGAAATCGTCGATCAAGCTAAACAAAATCATGAAAACTCAAACACAATCAATCTGAGGTCGAAAGAAGAATTTGATTCTCTGAATACTCGGATAGATGGATATGTGGACATGATGGAAGCAATGGTCGAATCGCTAAAGCTTCAAGCAGTGAATATCAAAAACGACATGGCTGTTCAATATTACAAACATCAAACGGATTTGGAAAGTTCCCAGAATGAGGTCAAGACACTTATAACTTCGATAGCAAGTTGCCAAAGCTTTTTTGACACGGTTCTCAAAACCGGATCGCCTGCTGATAAATTCCGCTGCATTGTTTCAATGGTTGGGCAGTATAATGCATTTAAAGCCAAAGCTCAACTAATGAAAACTTCTGTACCATTGGTTAGAGTTACTGTAGACACAGATGCATTATTGCAAAAGTTGAAAACTATTGAACATATGCCAGAATTCAAAATGGACATAGTTGAGGAAGACACTCTCGGGTTTTCCATAACCACAGATCTAAATTCAGAGTTTCAGAGAAGTCTGAGCTCCAGTGTCCTGAAGAATATGAACACATCCGTTCGTATACAGCAATTTGGTGCTGAGACAGAGTGTGTGGACGGTAGGAGATTGGACGTTTCTTTGGCAGATGTACAAGACAAGGACGTCAGCGAACAAGACACGTGTGAGAAGAAGAGTGATACAACACACGTACCTTCCAATAAACAACCGACACAGAATCAATCAGAAGAAAACGGGAAAATCCAGAAGATCGCAGGATCGTTACTACAAAGTGAAAACGATAAGTATGAAATCAACTTAGAAGTTGATCGTGTTATAAACATTGAAAAGAACGACGCCAATTTCCAAGGAATTGTCGCCTTGCCGGATGGCCGATTAGTTTTATCTGATTCTAAAAAATCAAGACTGCTCATTCTCAATAGCAATGCCATACTTCTTAGGGAGATACCATTGTCAAACGTACCCGAAAAAATGACAACACTCGATGGCAAGTATTTACTGGTATGTGTAAGGAAAGCTAAGCGAATGCTTGTCTTGGAAATCGAGAATATTGGACAAGTTAAATCTATACTAACAACAAGGTTTCATCCAAAATGTGTGGAAGCGGTTGATTCTTTGAGAATGTTGGTGTCTATGAAAGACGGCCAGAATAACTGGTACCTGGATTTGATGACTATAACTGGAACTGTTACCAAACGTATCCGATTGGATAGATTCTATGACGGTTACAATATCGCTGTCCAACACTTATCAGACAATAAATACATCATAAATTGCTGCGAATATGATGGAACCATTCGTCGATTTGACATCACTGGAAAACGGCTGCACACTGAACCAATTGCCAACGTGTCAAGCGTGGTGACTGATCAACTGGGGTACGTGTATGTCATTCAGCAAGATGGAAACATAGTCGTTTATTCTCCCAACTTGGCGACTTCAAAGACTTTTATCGGACCACTTCGTAGTTCTGGTTTTGCTACATTCAATGCTGCTTTCGATAGAATCTATATGCTGTTATACAAGTCGAACATGATAGTGGCGAAGAACGTGTCTAGAACGAAGGTTTAAACTATGTTGGTAAACATGTCACGCCAAATGTTTCGTCCTTCTGTATATCACTGTTGTAAACCGCTCATGTTGCTGATGTATGGATTTAAAAGAGATTCGATAACTTTGTTTGAAGCTGCGTATTTTTGAACAAAGTGTTGTGATCTACTTTTAGACTTGGCATTTCCGTGATGTATCTTTGACTGCTTTCTACGTGTAATGGTATGGACTTTCCTGTAATAGTATTGCGTGAAAAGTCCCTTCCATCACAACACTCTGTTTGTTTTGATATTGATATGAATGTCTGAAGTTAAAATAGTTACCAATTTTCTAGGGCTCTTTTCAGCTGTAAGGCCGCTCATTTCAACTTCCCCTGGTCATTGGGCTACATATGGAAACCTACACTCGTGTCTCCCTGGGGAGACTATTTCTCTCCTGTGGCGTGGCAGCCAACATCGATCTACGGCGCCCAGGAATAGACACGACCCTCACAGGTACCATTTTACACCATGGTTGAATGGAGCTGTGTGTCTTGCTCAGAGAAATTAACCAGTGATCCAGAAAGAGAACGAACCTGGGATCTCTCGATCCCGAAGCGCCCTACATCTAGGCCACCGCTACCCACGGTAATGACTGAGTGTCCAGGGCGTTTTCTATGCTTCAAACGTGTCGACCTCTTTATAGGTATCTTCAGGACATGTGTTATTATACTGAATATTCCATTGCCTTCTCCGCAAATATTAAATGATTTAAGTTGTCATTTATTTTTCTTGCACTCTATCAATCCCTATTCGTTACTTGTTTTCTTTCTTGTCAACTAGGTACCATCATCATCGTTTGAGTGGATGCATGATTATACAATTTTTGTAATCTGAGAGTAAGACTCCCAGCGGTTTAATTTCATTTTCTCATTCACTTTTGTGTTTGCCATTGTGTCATGTGTTTGCTTGTGGTCAATGTTTTTTCTGTGTTCGGCTGTTTCTGTTTAGCGTTGTTGTCAATGTTTGATTGTGCATTAATAAAAAGAAAATTTGTACCGTTATCCAAAATTGAAATGGCGACAGTTAGTTTTACATGTATACATATTTATTATCAGAAATAGATTTGCTCTCGTTCGCACCTAGTTTCTTCTTACATGTTTTCTCAATTTACACAGCACCATTAACAATCGATTCACTTGTAAGGAAATGAACATGCCACTGCATGTACCGAGTGCATGCTTAATTTTGGACACCACTCCTCGCTTTGTTGTAACCGGGCGACGAAGTAACAAAATATGGCTACAAAATAACTTGGTTTTGAACATAGGCATTTTAATAGATTAATCACATTCAGTGAGTCCCTGTCGTTTGATGAGCACGTTCATAACTGAAGATATGCCTGTTCGTAGTTCCAGCATGTGCTCGGACATCTGGCACGTGGTACGTTTCTCTTTACTGTCTAAAACAATATCGGGAACCTGCATGCTGGTTCCTCTACCATCATCGTGAATGCTTGTATCTCTGTCGTCATCATCATGTGTGCTGGTACCGCTATTATTGACCGATGCTCTTGAAGCAGGTCGAGATTTATATCGTCCAAGACATTCAGCTAAAAAAGAAAGATCGGGCAAGAGTCAATGATGATGAGTCACTACCATTAAACCATTTGATTGCAATTATTGAAACAGACTACCTATTTTTGGTTGATGTCTTGCTATAAACGCCATTTATCACGAATATAGACATTCGGATACGTCAAGGAATTGCAAACGGTGATATTTATTTACTAGACATACAGATGAAATTTGTTAGTATACAGTGACGTTTTGCAAATGTACATTGTACTATCCAAAAAAACTACTAGTATTACTTTTACACTTTTAATTGGTTACAACTAACTTTAAGTTATACTTACATTTATTCTTGCTCTCAAAATAGTTTTCAAATGAGTTACGATATTCACTATCAACATCGATATCAACATCAGCATCATGTGTGTCATCAGCACCATCAGTATAGTCATAACGTTCATCTTCCTCCTCCACCAGGTGGTCAAGTATAGAAGGTGGGACAAAACTTTTGTTTGGACTGTTTGTGTACACAGTACTCGTACGCCGTTTATCGGACAGTGTGTAAGCATCCATAGTGCTTCCACGACGTACATTATTGCTCTTTCTCTGTCTTCCGTACAGTTCTATCATCAGTGAATCCTCTTCTAAATACCCAATCATCTGTAAGAGGTATGTGTATAAATGTATTACTACTTGTAATACACTTAACCAATTTTCTAATTGGTCAATTTTCAAACCTGAAAATCTTTTCACTATTACAACCATATATTTTAAGATATTTTGCTCACATGTATTTTTAGTAATTTATGTTGTATCTAGTTCATTGCGTGCTAAAATATAGAAACATATTGAAAAATGATGTGTTCAAATATCATGAAAAATATGACCACTGTTAAAATACGCATTTGGAGATTGAAATTTGACCAAAAAGAAAAAAATAGTTGAGTGTATTTACTTCACAATTTTGTTTCAAAATTTACACCGAGTAGAATAACGTGCATCATTCGATATCGTTTACAAGAAGTTTAAATCGGTAGTCATCATGGCGACACTTTTTAATTTCAGCCTCTACCATTGATGAAGGTGGATGATACAAAAACCAATTTTATCGTTGCTGCATGCATCCGTACATGTGCATTATGGTTTGCTTTTGTCGGACACCCTAAGAATACGAGAACATCTTGTGGAATCACGACACAACGTAGTGCGGTTCATGTACCCATCACAAATTGCAAATGCGATAAATTGAATTTAGAAAAAGCTATTTCACTGATCCGACAGCGTAATTCGCTGGCTTAAAATTCTAAGCTAGTGAATTATAAATATATATATTATTTACCTGCGTGGTCACATTGTTCATTATGTGTAGACGTTCGAATTTGTATTTAGGAACAACACCATATACTTCATCAGTGTAAACCCTGCCTTGGTCTGCGTGGAAAGAGTAGTGACACCAAGACTGGAAATAATTCCTACTTCATGATCAACTAGTTTTTAACAATTTAAAGATGCAATTTATTTTACAATTCCAAAATAAAAACAGTTGAAAATGATAACATTTTTCTCGAATTAATAACAACATAAATTATAGGTTTTTAGAAACACAAACCATAACGTGTACATTTGCAAAAATAGCATATTTAAAAACTCATGCAATCCATTCACTGCATATGACTAAACAAATAAATAGATGATCAGTTACATGTAATTGATTTTAATTTGAACACAGAGGTGTTCATACCGTACATCGCTGGCTTACAATGAGCAGGTCGTAAGTACAAAATAAATATTTTGAGAAAACAAGAAAAAAAACTTCCCTCTTCGCTTATAGTAAAACAAGATGTTTCAAGTTAATTTTGGTCAACATGACAAGTTCCGATTTTCATGAAAATAGAGCATTGTGGTGTTGATTTTAAATATTTATCAGTCTTATAAGTAGTATTTACGACCCTCTCATTCTAAGCCAGCCCCGTGTAGAATGATCGATGTGCATGGTTTTTGCTTTGAACATAAACTTACTGATCGAAATCGTTTAGGTATTCCTGTGGCACCTCTTATCTTCATCTTGAATGCAATAGTTTTGCCAATCTGTAATTCACAATAAAAAGATAGCAACACAGCGCATTCCCTATGAATCATGCCAAGTCTGATTATATATGCCTCCTGTCCCTATAAATCTTGCCAAGTCTGATTATATAGGCCTCCTGTCCCTATAAATCATGCCAAGTCGGATTATATATGCCTCCTGTCCCTATAAATCATGCCAAGTCGGATTATATAGGCCTCCTGTCCCTATAAATCATGCCACGTCTGATTATATAGGCCTCCTGTCCCTATAAATCATGCCACGTCTGATTATATATGCCTCCTGTCCCTATAAATCATGCCAAGTCTGATTATATAGGCCTCCTGTCCCTATAAATCATGCCAAGTCTGATTATATAGGCCTCCTGTCCCTATAAATCTTGCCAAGTCTGATTATATATGCCTCCTGTCCCTATAAATCTTGCCAAGTCTGATTATATAGGCCTCCTGTCCCTATAAATCATGCCACGTCGGATTATATAGGCATCATGTCCCTATAAATCATGCCAAGTCGGATTATATAGGCCTCATGTCCCTATAAATCATGCCAAGTCGGATTATATAGGCTTCCTGTCCCTATAAATCATGCCAAGTCGGATTATATAGGCCTCCTGTCCCTATAAATCATGCCAAGTCGGATTATATAGGCCTCCTGTCCCTATAAATCATGCCAAGTCGGATTATATAGGCCTCCTGTCCCTAAAAATCATGCCAAGTCTGATTATATAGGCCTCCTGTCCCTAAAAATCATGCCAAGTCTGATTATATAGGCCTCCTGTCCCTATAAATCATGCCAAGTCTGATTATATCGGCCTCCTGTTCCTATAAATCATGCCAAGTCTGATTATATAGACCTCCTGTCCCTATAAATCATGCCAAGTCGGATTATATAGGCCTCCTGTCCCTATAAATCATGCCAAGTCGGATTATATAGGCCTCATGTCCCTATAAATCATGTCAAGTCTGATTATTCAGGCCTCCTGTCCCTATAAATCATGCCAAGTCTGATTATACAGGCCTTTTGTCCCTATAAATCATGCCAAGTCTGATTATACAGGCCTCCTGTCCCTATAAATCATGCCAAGTCTGATTATACAGGCCTCCTGTCCCTATAAATCATGCCAAGTCTGATTATACAGGCCTCTTGTCCCTATAAATCATGCCAAGTCTGATTATACAGGCCTCTTGTCCCTATAAATCATGCCAAGTCTGATTATATAGGCTTCCTGTCCCTATAAATCTTGCCAAGTCTGATTATATAGGCCTCCTGTCCTTATAAATCATGCCATGTCTGATTATATAGGCCTCCTGTCCCTATAAATCATGCCAAGTCTGATTATATAGGCCTCCTTTTTATTATTATTCTATAGTGGAGCATACATGTACAAAACTAAAGTCATTACTCATTTAATACTAGTTTACTAAAATGAAAACAGACTTTAGTTTTGTATCACATATTTAATAGATTCTTCGTAAATAAATTTAGATGTTAATTTAATGACCTAGGTTTCCGTAAATGAACCAGAAAAGTATTGCTATTAACATTTCACTTTTAGATCCAGTATGAAAACAAATACAACCATAGAAATATCACTGGCTTAGAATTGTAAGGCTGTCAGTACAAACTCGATTTTTTGAGAAAAGGAGAAAAAACTGCCTGAAAGTCACTCTTTACTTATGGTAAAACAAGCAGTTTCAACTTCAGTTTGGTCAACATGGCAAGTTCCGATGTTCATGAAAGAAGGTACACTAAAAGCGCCATGTGATGCTAATTTTAAATAGGTCATAGAGGTATTACTTATGACCTTCTCATTCTAAGCCAGCGATATCTGGAATATTCTCTGATCATTATCCCAGTACATGTCCAGGAGACAAGATACATTGTAGCTCCTTTTGTTTCATGGATAAACATGGGTATTAATTCAGCAGTATATCATAAAGCGACTATGTAACATACCAGTTCTGTTGGTGATTCTACAGCTAGGTTTTCTGGTTCCTCTTCTCCATCCACTGTACAGGGAACCAGTGATACTGTCATGTGACCAACATGTTTAGCTTGATAGTCATATATACCAATCTTTTGTTCATCTATATCTAACATGTAGGCTATAGACTCGAGTGGTACAAACGTCACGCCGATCAAAGTTGGTGTTTCCAGGGGCTCCCAGAACGGATCCTGAGTCTGAAATAAAAGAAAGAATTTCTCCCAAAAATATCCACGTAAAATATAGCGCCCGATTGGCCGTAACATTGTTGTCTCTGACTGTACAGTGTTAGACAGTGATATACTGATTGTCCTTCTCACACTGTGAATCTGTCTACATGTGTAGATGCACGTAAAGGAATACAACTTTGCTGCCTTTGCTGCGTCAAGTTGAACCAGAGTTTTGACCCTTTGTACATTTTACTATATATCTCAATTGGTGGGGCACTAGCGTAGCTAGTAGTAATTTGAACATACTCGAAATATAAAAGAAGTCAAAGGGGGGGGGTTGGGGGTCCTCCCCCAGGAAAATTTTGTATTGCATTATTGATTTAGACGTCTCTAGTGGAGTTTGGACGTCACATCAGTCTAATTATTTCTTTCAAGATTTGATAAAAAAACTGCTATAAAACGTCAGCTCGAAATTTATTTTGTAAGTCGTTGATCATCTGAGAAGAATGTGCATGAATTAATTCACGCAATATCCAGGTTGGACATCATAATGAAGGACGATGTTCATCAAACACTAGAAGATAAGTAGACAGGCTATAGGTGAAATCTGAATACAGTATAATTTCTGTAGTTGGAATGTCAAATTTACGAGTAGTACAAGGGGACACGATAAAAAACTGTTCAAAAAGGGGCCGGTCAAAAGTAAGATTGAATACCTTCAGTTACAGAGTTATAAATACATGGAACAAACTACCCCTTGAAGTAATAAACGCACCCACAGTCAACTGTTTTAAGGCTAGACTAAATAAACAGTGGAAAGTAGAAAACAAGTTTGATGCAGATTGTTACAAATAAAAAGGGCTAGTAGAAAAGAATGGGTAGGGTCTTTTAGTTAATTAATCAGTCTTGTAAATAGTTTTAATCAGCCTTCATAGGACATTACATATGAAAGCTAGTTTTTAAAATAGTAGTGCGAATAGTGTAACACATATGACTTTATATGTGGATTAACTGTGTTTGGAAAGTGAAAAGTGAAGAAATATAAATTATGTGCGGAACCGGAAGGAATGAACATTGTGGAAAATTGAAAAAAGGACCTTTAAAAAACTATAGTTTATATAGTCAAATGACTTTATGGTCTCTATTCTTCATGAACTTCATGAAGTACTTTAATTTTCGAGTACATGTTATGGCCGCATCTAGGATTTATCTTAATAAAACAATGTTGAGATGGAAGTGGGACCTCGCCTACTAATGAAAGTTGGGTCACAGTATCCGAAAGTAGTGTTACTGAATACAAAATATTTTTTACAATACTTGCGCAGAAAAAGCGAATGTATTTACATTGAGCGACATACCTGAAAGAGATCTCGCATTAGAATTAAAATGCATTGTTTACATAAAAAGCATACGATACAAAAATTATTGTGCGAGCGTATCGAGCACGAAAAATGCATCGTTGCTAATAACAGCATGCCACAGACACGTTCTTCACATCAGGGATAATTGTTTAGCACCAGCATAGCCAAGGACAAGGTTCAAAACAAAGGTCTTAGAATTATCATTGGGACCATGGAATCCACACCATTAAAGGAAATAGAAAAGATAGCTACTTCAGACAAGACATGAGCACAAAGCCCTTGAAATAGGCTTTTTAGGCTTCCACCCAACCTACTTCACACAAAACTCCAAAAGCCGATCCAAGAGCAGACTGAAACAGCAATCATGTGTCAAAAACATTGTCAAGGACCTACCAATACAAAAGCCACTCCTGATACAGATACTGAGGGTAAGAGGTGTAGACATCCAGAAATCTCTTGCACTAGAGAGAAATTTTGAATGATAGCCAGCTCATTCCTGGATAGAAACCTACACTGATTGGTCAAAAATGCGATGAATTGCAGGGAGATATGCTGCGCTTCAACTGTCTGAGCGAAATTTGGAAAGAAAACTAGATACAATATTGTCTTTTTAACAGACTCAATGTGAGCACAACATGCGCTAGAAGCATACATACTGGATATTGTGGTTTTCCGAAACATATGAAAATACTTGGTATTGCGGTAACAACTGAATGCATGTACTGGACACAGAACAGACACCATTCGATATACTGCAAATCTGTCCTAATCTGGAAGAAGAACCAGGCCGCTGTTACCACCGTGACAGAAATATGTTCTTCCGGACCAAACTGTGGGGGAAATTCCAACAACTTGTAACAGACGGTGCGGTTCATCACAGCATCCAAGCTGAAGCTATAGACCACAACAAGACAGACGCAGTTCTAAGACGAAGAACGTAATAACAATTACCGAAATGGTTAGTTTGAGAGTGAAACAAATTATAACAGATACCATTTTTATCCGTGGTACATTCACGACGAACACCAGACAGATGACAATATCATTATGGTCGTGCAGTTGGGATTATCATGAAATGACTAGGCTATTTTAAAAATAGTTGGTAGGCGGTCGGGGGAAATTTTGAAAACAGTAGATTGAATTGGTGCCTCCTGGTCGTTCTGCGGAATCTAATTTTTGCAGCATTGAAAAGGACAAATAGGAGTTATGATGATTGGTAACGAAATTATCCCCTTACCCCCCTGCACATTGTCAGTCAATATTTTAATACATTTTTCGAATTTTAAATGATTTTATTTTTTGAGTTTTCATTTTCAACTATACTCGATCGAGTATCTGAGTATGCGGTGCTACGCGCCTGGGCACTCGCGTCCCATAGACACATTTGTAGTTGTTTCAATACTAGATTTTTCACTATTACAAATAGCGTATTTTGCAACGTTAGTAATATATCAGACTCTTCTATATTTCGCTGGCTTAGAATTAGAAGGTCGTAAGAACAAAATCAAAAGTTTAAGACAACAAGGAAAAAAATGTCAGAAAATTATTACTTATCACTTATGGTAAAACAACCTGTTTTAACTTCAGTTCGGTCATAATGACAAGTTACGCTTTTCATGAAAAAGGTTCATATACTAGTATAAGAAGCGCCTTGTGGTGATGTTTTTAAACATGTATCAGTCTTATAAGGTTGTAAGTAGTTACTACTTTACTCATTCTTAGCCAGCAATTTGACCTTTAAAATATTAGTCGGTGGACTTTATATATTATTATAATCCTATACATGTATTTACTTTTGTCTTTGGTTCCCAATCGGTTTGTCCGTCCTCGTATTTTTGAAATATTGACATCATGAGATCAAACCTGTCTAAAAACTGATTCTTTCCCCAGAGAAATTCTCCACCTTCGGACGTCACAGCTTTCACATATATCTGTATAAAAAATATAAGCGTGCACGCAATTAATTTCTACATTTCTGTAAAAACATCATAAGTATATCAATTTGAAAATGTATTCAAATTTCCATGATCGTTTAAGTTATGTAAGTGACGTTAGGCATTTGACAAAATTGTACCAGTTTTGTGCGTAAGTGATTCAAAACTATGCATGAATTTGTGTATTGAGGTTGCCTTTGTTTGATATGTCTATATCGATGATCTATGCATATCTGAGATATCTTTAGACAAGCGTCATGCAAATAGCATTATAAATCCCGTCACACCAAATGTCAGCACATCTAAGGGAACACTTATTCAAAGTTAAGAAGTTAACATATTTTGTAACTGCATGGACTTAACTTTAAAACAGTTATACACTCTATCAATGACTACACTACACAATATTGATTATATCAAATTCTCAAATGTGTTGAAAATGATAGAAGAAGTAACGCAATTCATGGAAGAAGAATCACCAAAGTTACATGTAAGTAGTTATTTGAATGGTAGTCACTGGTTCCCTTACCTGTGACGGTTTCTGTTTGTCCCCTAACACAAGACTGGGTACCATTACTGGTTCAAAACGTATACCACGATTCAACTCCAATGCCATCGAGTTAGCTTCATGTGTTTGAACGAGCATCTCACCTATTTCTTGCTTTAGCCATTCAAGACCTTTAAAAAAAGAATTAACAACTATGGCAAGACATTTTATTGCATTAAACTCGACAAACAACACCATTCGGGTAAATCAAGATGTTTGCTTTTGTCCTGTGTAAGTATAATATTTTTTGTAGCAATATATGTATTAGATACAGTACTAGTTTTCGTTCAAAAGTGTCTTCTTACAAGCGTTATTGTACAGTTTCAGAAGGACAAACAACATAATTGTCCGAGGCGAAGCCGAGGATAATTTGTTGTTCGTCCTTCTGAAACTGTACAATAACACTTGTAAGAAGACACTTTTGAGCGATAACAAGTTCTGTATCTGACTTATACTCCGACAAAAAGCAAAATGATCTCCAGAGAGACAATGGTTATCCAAAATTCCTTGCAAAATCCATGAACAGAGCATCGTTCGCAGCATAGAAAATATAGTTCTAATGTAAAAATATGCTTGGCCTACAATGTACCAAAGGGATTAAGTTAACTGTCCAAAAATGTCCATTCATAGGTTTAATTAGCTTGTGATCAAAATTCACAAGTGTCAATGTGTTTATACACCTTATAAGTGCTTATACTACACTTGCATCTAGTTTTCTTCATTCATTGATAAAGGACTTAGTGCAAAAAGGTAGACATTTATTTATCTTATTTTCACAATTGTCATATTTCTATGAAAATATTCGTATTGTTTTCTTTTTTAATACACATAACAAAGTTACATGTGTATTCGTACTACCCATGTTGACGCTCACAGTCGTATTAATATATAGAATAAAGTTCAAAAATAAATTTTGCTTGGTATGAATATTCTGTACTTCAATTGCTATAATTAATTTCTACTTTTCTTGGTCATTACAAGAAAATAAATTTTGCTCCCCATTTGCGGTTTACAAAACAATAAGCAATTTCTCTAAACTTTGTTCTGGCCTAAATTAATCAAGAATATTGGAATTCTTGATTTAGTTATCTACACTATTGATTCGAGTAAAACGCCACAAAATAGATGGTTTTACAGTAGTACAGGCTAATGTTGCACTATCATTGGGTGGATTTACAATTTTCTAGCTACATGTTTTTGACAATTAAAAATAATTTAATTTCAATGTGACAAAATTTGTGGATTTGGTGAAAAAGACCATTTTGTGGAAAGTTCAACGTAATTTAAAGGATTTTCGTGGTTGAAATCATCCACGAAATTAAATCTCCCTTGAATATTATTGATTTTACAGCATTTATTTAACTGTTCATGTAGTTATAAGCGGATTTGTCATGATTGACCAATTATTTTCTGAGTAAATGTTTTGTTCAAACAACTTTCTTACAACTCAAAAAGTGTACACTTACGAAAATAATGTATACTTTATCAATGGAGTCACAGGGCGTATCGGAGTATAATTGTTAAAACACGATGTAAGTTATGGTATAGCATTGCTCGAAAAATACTCTAGTCGTCATTGAAAAAGTAGGAATAGTAGAATCTAACATTACCGTCACAAAGTTTGTTACAAATAAAACAAATGACAAACTGATTAGAATTGTAGCCTTATTTTCCATTCTGCTGAAATGTGGCTCTATCAGTATCTGAACCCCGGGTCGTCAGATAAGTTAAGACAAACACACCAAGTACTGAACTACGGAGGCACAAGCTAACTAGTTGTCACTGACCAGTTTGAAGTTTACTGTGTTTGCCAATCTCGTTCTGTGCCATATCATAGGTTACTGCAAGTAGTGTTCGTCCTTGTCTCTTCGCCACACATTCCTCAGTCGGGTTATGCAATACAAACAAGTTATTTGCGCTGAAAAATACTCTGGAATAGAAGGAGATAAAACAATGATATAAATAATTATAATACTGCCACTGTCGCTATTTTATTTTGATTGCATTGTCATTTTCACAACATATTCGTCACATGGAGGTTACCCAATTACTAGTATCATAGCCCTTGGAAACTTGTCCTGGAACTTTAACTAGGCCTACAGTATGTGTTGAGCAACAAGCAAGGGATGAATATCCTTTCCCCTTTAAAAACATCGTAAAAATGCGAGTCGGGCTCGAAACAGCAATTTACTAGCCACAATACACACATACAAAATAAGCGTTACAAAGAAAAATACAGACTACGAAGCACAACCTGTCGAGATGATGTAGTTGAACTGATTCTGTGATAGCCACACCATTGACCTTGACCTGACCTTGTAGAGGTAGCAACTTTAAAATGTTACTCTCGTTATTGATCACCGCGTGTTCCGTACCAATGCTGAAAATAAAAATAGTAATTTTGTTATTCTAAAAATTAAAGTGTTGATTTATGATATAGCAACCTCTATCTTAATGGTTAGCTCATGAGACACAACCTCAGGTTTCCAAAGCAGATGCATCAACTTTTCTACCACTTCTTAACAATGTGAATACGAATCTACAGATAGAAAACACTAAAAGAACATTTGTATATAAAGATATAAACTTACCTCGGACCATGTAACACTATGGTCGGTGATGTTAGAGCTTTAGAATTTCCAATTGTAGTGACTTGGTCTGAAATACGCCAATAGATAGATATACACGTATATTGTTTTAAAGGAGTCCATTTAAAGAGATTCATTTACATATATGTTTCGAACTATTACTAGTATCTCCTTTCTACTTGAATAGTCATTCCCTTTATTTTGTTTTGGACTTTAGATATTTCTTCTGATCTTATTTTGTACAAACATATTTACGTAAAACGTTTAACTTCATGTATTTAGATCAACACAATTTATATCGTTAGAAATGTTCTTAATAACATTTTCCAACAACTGTGCTTCACAATATTGTTCAATCTAAGTTCATAGTACTAGTCTGAGAGTTCTCTTTCTACTTAGTACCCTCTTTTCCATTACTTTATTTGGAATCTTATACTATTCTCCAATATTTAAATACACAATTTGTTTCTTAAATTTAATGATGTTTGCAATTGTCCTTTCGCATATGTTCTATCGCATTGTCACTTTGCACTATATCAACACCCTTTTTAATGGATTGTCATATCGTCCGTTTGAATTGTACGTTAGCATTGACCCTTTTATTTGTTTCCTCTCGATGTCCCTTTGAGGCACCCAACCGTACATTACAATTATCTTGTCGCTATTTAGCTTTCAAAAATATATATGTAGGTCGAAGAATGTAACAACCAGAGCCTTTATCAAACACCAAAACAATATATAATATATATTTTGCGTTCACCTACCGATTCTGACGAAATGACACACTTTACCGGACAGTGCTGGATCTTCATTCAGGTTGATTAGATGTGGAATCTTGCGTTTCTCTTCTTCCAGCTTCTTATCTTTAGCCATGTGTTCCTTGGTAACAATAAAAATTCTTATCATTCATCGTTACCTATTTGGTTATTCTCCCTGTTTCATAGGTCCGCAAACATGTTCTAAACAATTTATTTACATGATATCTGAAAACTCTGTCGCGAGTTGTTTAGTAATACGTATGTTTTATCTTACTCCAAATACACATTTTTAGAAGATCACCAGTAATAGCTACCTTACAAGCAATTACTATATTAATTATCCCATCCCACGGATGTACTGAGAGGTAAAAATATCCATTTTCTGAGTTTAATATGTTCAACAATTGGAAACCATTTGTTTAGAAATAATTGAAAGTAATCAGTCAAAAATTAGCAAAGAACTCAATGACGTTTTTTGTTGCATTAGTCACCGAGTTTATAGGTTGTAGAGCCTGCAGTATGTATAGACATTGTGTTATCTTTGTAAACAGATACATTTTTATTTGATAACTAATGATTTACTAAACAAAAACTAACGTTAGGCTTTACCTCCATTATCATTTTTGTGTGCTTCAACTTTTTCTGCCATTCTTTCTCCATGTTTAACATCTCGTTCTTAATTTGATCAATCTGCAACAACAAAATACCATGTTTAACGAGTTTACACATTCCGGGTATTGTTAAATTCACCAATAGTTTGATTTGAACACATATTGTTGGGCGCTATTCCCTAGCTATTAATGCGACGAACGATAGCAAAACACCACCTGAACACATTGTCAGATGCGACCATTTCTAGTTCCACTTCAGACACTGCGTTCATTCCAGCGTTTCAACATGTTATGTTGTTTTTTTCATGTGATATCGTATTACGGAGCTTGCGAAACGTAACGTACACGGATATTGAGCATTTCATCGTTCAGATGTGGATAGTTTTTACTGGTAAAAGCGTATTACAGATGTTTTTGCTATGTATTGCATAATATAATTATGTAATACAGTAGAAACTTCCTAATCCGAACTCCCTCCGGATTGCCCAAAAATTTTGGATTAGAGAGGATTTCGGATTAGAGAGGTTTTTATTATTTCAGTGTCTGTTACCAAAATAATCTACTAGTGCATATGTATATGTATTGAAAGCCACATGAGCTGTAGTAAACATGTATTCCTATATATCATTGGGATGTATATAAGAACATAGAAGGGAAAAAAATGGGACCTTGAAAAATGAGAAAAAAAATTCGGTTGGAGGATTTCGGATTGGAAAGGTTTCGGATTAGGGAGTTTTTACTGTATATTCATTTATCATGGGTAAGGACTCACTCTATGAAACACAGGCTTCATCAAATCTTACCTTGTAGAAATATACAAATGTACAAACGACTAATTGCATGAGTATTGTAACTATAGAACAAGTTTACTATACGTATCATCAACGAATGATTTTTCTTCTTATTTCCCTTAAGTGTAATATAAGATGTACAGTGGAAATTGTCAACTTGCCTCTGAATGTTGTTTCTGTTTCAACAGTGAAATTTCTGAAATTAAGAATCAGTAAAATAACTGAACAGTGGTCGATTATCGACGATTATTAAACAACCGTATAACTACACTTTGCAATTACATCGAGGAGCTTGTGATGTCATTAATATCATTTCTACCATATATTTTAAACGTTTGTGTTAAGTAAGATGGCAAGAAATGGACTTATTTATTTAAAAAGCAACGGACTTTGAGCAGTTGTTGATGATACATGTGTATGTTGTGTAGCGTATGACATACCAATTAAGACGACCTTTGATTTTCATAATTGGAATTTTATTCCGAGTTCTAGTAATACGTGCACTAAGTACCTCGTTCGGTATACCCCATTTCGGGAATTTGTCTTTCATTTAGTTGACTCAATAATGCTTGTTTTTCATCCAAAAGTTCTTTAATGAGTTGATCCGTCTCTGTTACGTTAACAATGACCGTATTTCGGATGGACTTCACTCTGTCAGCATATCTTAGTGTAGACATTGTTTGGTCATAATCCTCGTCTGAAGGACTGATGGTTGCAACCTATGAATAGAAACCTTAGAATACTACGCACGATTTATTATGAACATGATTTTGGTTATTTTCGTGTAGCTTCTGGTCCCGCATTTCTTGGGTATGTAAACGTTGGCGTATCTGAAACTTTCTAGATCAAAGAAGCCGAAGCATTGACTTATTAATGACATGAAAGATAGTACTATTTATAGTATCTATAACTTATATTTATGTAAATGAAATAACAAAACCGTTTGTATTCTTTTTGCTTTGGTATTTGTTAAAAAATATAATGCATGTTGATCTTAGCTTGCTCTTGAATTTAGATTATTTATATTTTTTGTATCTTTTAATTAAAAATGCGTTCATGTGTGTCTCAACAATTGATTAATAGTATGTCAACAGTTCCTTGAATATGATTGATTAATAAGTATAGAAATTAACCATGATAGTCTTGCAGTTTCCACCAATAGCGTCCTTTAACAGCATTGTTAACTTCGAGTCTCTGTATGGTGCTGAAAGCGAGGGTAAAATTATGTTTATGTATTACCATAAAAGTTGCTTACCCAGGCATTTGAACATTTTGTTTTCATTTACATCTCGCCACAGGGTGATCCATATTGACGAGACCATAGGCATTTGGTATCAACTGTGCAGGTACGGAACCGTACGGCTACGGGAAATTAAACCAATAATTTCCGGTTCCGTTGCAGATAAAGGTGGCGACTCCCCCCACCTTCCTTCTCTTTAGGGTACATAACGGGACTATCAGTGACTTGGAAAAATAATTAATTTACTTACAGTTCATAGGCGGATCCAAGGGGGGGGGGGTGTGCATCGTACGCCCCCTCCCTAAAACGCCAAAGTAACGCTTTTTGTGTGTCTAAATTAGTATCTTTGTATGCAATTTGCCTTTAGATCTTGATAAGAAAAGAATTGAATATTTGAATATTTCGGGTCCACAACCCCCCAAGAATCGGCAAAGTAACATTTATGATGTCTAAATAGTCTCTATTGCAGATTGCTATTTTTTCAGGAGCTTCAGGGGGTGCCCCCTACCAGCTATTTTCTTTTGCCCCCCGTAACCGGAAATCCTGGATCTGCCCATGCAGTTGAAATCAAATGCATATGGGCTAAACATAGTGCATGCTTATGGCAAGCCAAATGTCCAATAATTTCGTAAACCCATGTTCACGGGCGTAAAACTAGGTTTTACGGTCGATAAACTAGGTTTTACGAACGTAAAAACAGGTTTTACGAATGTTAACCCATATTTTCGAGCGAAAACATAGGATAACGTCGTAAACCATAGTTCACGCTCGTAAACATAGGTTCACGTTCGTAAACATAGGTTCACGTTCGTAAACCTATGTTTACGGTCGAAAACATGGGTTGTATTTCGTAAACTATGCTTTACGAGCGTGAACCAGGGTTTACCAGCGTAAACATAGGTTAATGGTCGTAAACATAGGATAACGACCGAAACCAGTAGTTAAATCGAGAAACCTAGTTTATCAAACGTAAAACTAAGATTTTCAAATAAACTATGAATTTCGGGCGTAAACATGGGTTTACGGACGTGAACCTATGTTTACGAGCGTGAACCTATGTTTACGAACGTGAACCTATGTTTACGAACGCTAACCCATGTTTTCGAGCGTGAACTTGGGTTTACGAGCGTAAACCATAGTTCACGAACGTGAACCTATGTTTACGTTCGATAAACTAAGTTTCTCGGACATAACTATCAATTTCAGTCGTTATCCTATGTTCACGAGTGAGAACCCATGTTTACGCTCGTAAACCAATGTTCACGTTCGTAAACCCATGTTCACGGGCGTAAACCCATGTTTACGGTCGAAAACACAGGTTAATGTTCGTAAACTATGGTTCACGAGCGTAAACATAGGATAACGGCCGTAAACATAGGATAACGGTCGAAATTCATAGTTCAATCGAGAAACCTAGTTTATCGAACGTAAACCCATGTTCACGAGGGTTAACATTCGTAAAACCTGGTTTTACGTTCGTAAAACCTAGTTTATCGACCGTAAAACCTAGTTTTACGCCCGTGAACATGGGTTTACGAAATTATTGGACATTTGGCTTGCCATACATGCTACATAAGATGCCAGTATACCTGGTTCTTTTACGTGTCTGGTGTACAGCACTATACACGGGATTTATTCAAAAGACTGAAAAGTGAAGTAAGTGTTAGGTCGGACAACTTGTAGATTGTATTAGGATATTGGTATTACTTATAGTCTGGTAAACAATGCATACATTCGAAAAGTAAACACATAAGACTGACTTACTCGGTCCCTGGTCTGTTCGCCCACAAGCTGTCGCACAGAGATCTGGAACGTATACCACACATTACATTTAAGAATATGTGCAGTGCATATTTAATAACGGATTCATTGTAAGGAATTGCAGAGCAATGCAATCTTGGTTCTGTTTAGCATTTGTTCTCTACGAACTTTCTATGACAATCAACTTTATACAGGATTGTAAGTGATTTTCAAGCTAACAGCAACTGGAACAACTCGCACGTACTTCACAATAGACAGACTTTCGCCATTTCAAATTGTCTCCTCATGTACGGTAAGAAATATACGGTCCGAAATGCCAAATTCCAGTCGGGACTGGGTTCGTTAGATTTACTATTCATTTGTACAGGCACAGTCCTAAAAAGACAACAGTTTCTATTTCAAGCAAGTTTATTAAATCGATGACACCATGTGCGTGTGTTCATTTGCTATAGATACGCTATGTCTGCTAGAGTCGCATCAGTGTTGTTTTAGGTTCTGGAACACCATGAGACGGGGATCGATTTCAAGATCTAAATAAACATGGGTTAACATAATAAGCAGCAGCTTGATGGTGCATCTCATTAATTTTTGAAGTTCCACATAATAATGGGTTCTTGACTTACTTTTTATGACGATTCCCAGTGTCATTAAGGATTTATTTATATTCTTGCTTTCCTCAAACCTGACCCCAGTGGCCCCTGTTTGCGATGCTCTTTCACTAAAATAGAGAATTGTTTTCATTTCGTGCAAACCAAACTGAAACATACTATTTGGACAATATCAGAATGTATCGTTTTGTTTGAAAACTGTATAATCGAATAGCAAACAGTATGATGTCGTGCTGTTGCCATAGAACACACATTGTAAATAAGAAATATTTCTATCACAGCTGCAGTGGGTAATATGAATACATCAATAAAAGGGCAGCTGAACGTAGGGAGAAGTCAACTGAGATAACGTTTGGACGTAGTTCCATTAGAGTGGACCCCTTTTCGAGATGTAATGTCATTTAAGTTTTGGCTGTTGAGGAGGGGCTCTGAAAACATAACGGGATACGAGTAAATAATGAGGTATAAGATGGACGACTAACCTGCCGGCAAGATCCACTAAGTTAATTTTTGATGTTTTCATTTTCTTTTCATGCAAACAATTTTGCACCAATGTAATCACCACAATCGTATGTGCACGACTGAAAAATAAAACAACAGTGTCGTGTCTAATAAACATCTTATATTTAAAGTCACATTATTGCTCCCACAACTTTTTCCGATCATCAATACATACAATGAATTATGGAACCATTAGGCTGTTTCTTAACAAGTGACCAATACTCGACGATAGAATGTTTACTATTACTGTCGAAATAGTAGACTAAATACCGTATTTCGTTAATTGTATGGAGATCAAAATAATCATTTGCAAGAGTTGCTCCCCTTAGACTTTAAATCATGCATTTATTGTTTACAAATTGTCATTTTGTCAACAAACCATCTGGGTGTTTTATTACATTTTCTTCCATCTTATGATGTTTCCACATTTGGAAATCAACTGAAGTGCTCAAATTGAATCATTCTGCAGAGAGGTTACCACGTTTTAGCTTATTGAAATAGCAGTTTAAGACTTAGTGAGACGTTAAGGAAAGTTTTAACACATGGAATAGAAAATTCATAATAAGTGAATAGCAATTTACGACTGATACTGTGTCAGCGTCCTACTGGCGTGTCAAATACGCTAAATGTATACTATTTACAAATTAATTACAAATATACGACTTCAGTTTACAGACGACACTATTATGTTTCATATTTGTATAATATATCTACAACTTACAAACACATGTACCAACGTATAATTATACACCAAAGTGCAGTCATATACCTCGATTGTAAAAATACGCAATCTATTGAAAACTGAGCGCGCATACAAATTGTTCGCGCCACCTAGCGGTTGTATATGCTTTAACGCTGATACATCATACAACAAATATAATTCTAAGTAAAGGAAGTAAATGTGATTTTAAATACGAACAGGATATTGCTGATAAAAGGTAAGTGTTCAAATTAGCAATACAAATCGCTGGCTTAGAATGAGAATGTCGTAAGCCACTTACGACCTTATAAGACTAATGTATATTTGAAGTCTACATCATAAGACGCTTTTTATGAGCCTATTTTCATGAAAATCAAAACTTAATTGCTTAACCAAGCTTGTTTTACTTTAAGTAAAGAGTAATTGTTAGATTGTTTTTCTTGTTTATTCAAAATATTGATTTGGTAGTTACGACTTTCTCATTCTAAGCCCGCGAAATGTACTACAGGTATGTCAATAACTGTACACATATATGTACAGGTAACTGTATCATTGATAACGACTACAAATGTAAAACAAAACAAAAAATATCGTTGTAAAATTTATAAGACAAACTATAAAATTACCAAAAAAAACAACAACATTTTTTCGTTCTTTTTTCGTTATCAACGATCCAGTTACCTGTGCATATATGGATGGTAATTAATTTGTATCACTTTCGACATTGAACGTTCTGTGACATTGGTGTGGCTACGTCATTTGGCGTTAAGTAAAAAGCCGTTAGTAGGCAGACGCCATTTTATGTATGCGCGTTTGCTACATTTCGTATTGAACTCAAAAAAGTTTTTCTTATTCAAAATGAGATTGTGTCTCGCATTATGAAATACACCGAGTGTTGCTAAATTTATTTTAACTTTTTTACTTACGACCTTTTAATTCTAGGGCGTCTAGATATGTTTCTATTGGCCTTAGATATATTATGCTTAATGCCATTGTCCCAACAGCAAAAGACAAGATCGCATACATCCTGAATGGTCTTTTTAGTGCAGTTGTACGCTGTTCGTACGGCTTGCTCGTGTGACGATTGTAGTTGTACATAAATGACAACATTGGTAAAACGCATGCATGTATACACAGGTAACTGTATCTTTGAAAACGGAAAACAAATATTTGGTTTCTTTTAACGATACTGTTACCTGTGCATGTATGCTGTAGACTTTGGATTGGGAAGTTGGGAGCATCTTGCAACCTGACGATTTCGTTTTGAGTATAGAGTCACAGCACAGTTTAACGGCAGTCGCACAAATAATTTAATCTTTGTGTTTCATGTTTATAATATGCATATATATGTTTACTCTCAATTCAATATCGACATGCAGATAGTATATCTATCCCCTAACATAATTGCTATCATCTATGTAGACCACAGGTGACAGTATCAGTGTTTGGTCAGCAAACGATTAAAAAATAAAAATATAAAATCATAAAAAAAAATCCGTCCCTGAGCTAATAGGGGATTTAAATAGCCCCGCGCAGCGGGACTATTGAAAATACCCAGACCGTTAACAGGCGAACGTGCATATCTTCGATGAGTTTCTGCCGGTACTAATGCTTTCAAAAAAAGTTATTTCCGGTCAAAAATTTCAGGCAGTTTTCCGAGGTGAATAGTCCTTGGATTATAAAAAAATAGTAAGCTGTAAACGGTTGAGCCTATCGTTCTCTTTCGATTAAATATAATTTTTAAAAAATGTGTAATAAATAAAAAAATTTTTTTTTTAAAAAGCAAAGGGAATTAAGAAATACGCTACTGTAGATACTCCGTTTTACGTGTCACTAGCCACCCAAGCTTTTGCGAGATTTTCATGCGCCCATTGCACACGGAAGATGTTTTAAGAATCGTCAAAAAATAAAGGTGAAATTTTCATTTAAATAGCCGATTTATCATGACAGTACTCGATCTCCGAGATAATTGGTCTTTAATAGACATTTTTACGTAGTTTTACATTGATCATACCAGATGCTTGAAGGTAAGTAGGCTACAATTCGTTCCATGTCAACAATGCAAATCAACAATTCTATGTCTCATTGTATAGCTTGTCAAAGCAATGTTTATGAGATTATTTTGTTACTGTCAGTGTGTATAATACTTATGTACCAGTTAGTTTCATCCACAGCACCCCAGCCCCGGGTGTAAGGGCGCTCCGGGATTTTGAGTTTTCAAAATTAACAGCCCTTCAGCCTTCTACGGCCTACAGGGGAAGCTGATGGTAAAATCTCATTTCAAAATCGCATTTCCCCTGACATCTACCGGTAAATATTGTCTCTAGGCTATTGGTATTCGCAGAAAAAATCCTAAATTTCCCCTGCCTTGGGGGGTAGCTGGATGGTAAAAACATGGCCTATCTGCCATGGATCCCTGTGGTCGGGAGGAACTGTGGATGCAACTGACTGGTGCATTAATTATTTGTGGTGGACAAACTTGTGTACTAGCAGGGTCCATACGTTGTCGCTTATTTAATATCTTCGATAAAGTTTACTTAAGCCTACTTCAGACGTTAATTATCCAAAACAAATATCTATCGCATATCTACAGTCAGGTGCCAAATTAAAGTTCACAAAGTAAAAAATGCATAAAAAATTGGACAGATATTTTCACTTTGAAATTGCATGACACGATAAATAGAAATATATTATACTATAATTTGGTATCATATGATAGAGTAGTCCAAGCATGATTTGATTCTGTTCAGAAAATAATTTACATTTATCAAAGTTTTGGTTACTAGGCAATTTAAGAACATCAGTGAAAATTCTTCATTGATGGAATAAGCTTGGTTGCCATGGTTACATACTTTTAGTATTTTGTTTGTCAATCTTACAGAAATATAAAGGAGTAATTGACATTCTTAAAAATCAACTTCATTTGTTCTTAAAAAGTAAGTTTGTAAAATGTAAAGTAACGAAATCTCGAAGTTGAATAACAAAAAGTGTAGTTCCCATTGACTCCCATGTAAATTTTGTCATTTTCAAGTTAAAAAATAACAAAACAAAATTCAAATGTTTGTTATTTTCCTATTGGAACTCCGATTTTCTTCAAATAAAAACTGTATTAAGGTAAAATCTACTGTGGTAAAAGTCAACATTAATTTAAATATTTCATGGTATATGTGTTACCATGACAACAATGTTAAATGGACTAACCATTGATTTTTAGTGGTGTTCTAGAATTGCTTAGCAACCAAGAATGGACTGCGTAAATGAGGCAAGTGCATGACAGTTTTATCAGAAATTGATTATCCTACTAAATGATAGCAAACATAGTCAAATTGTTCTTATTACGATTGTTATGTTCTTCTAACTGAAGAAATTCATCAAATTATTTTTGTGATTTTTTCGCTTTGTGAACTTTAATTTGGCACGGGACTGTATTTCAATGGATTGATTCCGGATTGATCACCATCGGTAGCTTGAGTTCGGTTCGTGGGAGTATGAAACTGCGGAGCACAATTGTGTGATGTTTGTTGTGGTCTTGTATGATTGACTAGGCCCCCAATTAACGTCATACGGTGTCGCTTTTGCTATATCTTCAATTTTCCAAGGCTTGAAGCTGATCCGATACTATGGACTGGACGAAATATGGTTACAGTAGGTTTAGAAATTTCCCCTGGACTAATTGAAACTGCTCTCAAGAATACAGTTAGTAAGTTCAATATTGTGACATCCGGGGTCAAAAAATGTGTCACTAGGTCAAGTCCTAGAAATTTCTTGTCACGGTAGACAATAGAGATAAAAATGTTGGTCTTTTCTTGATGAAATTTCTACAGAATAAATGATTTCATTATAATCTAGGTCAAGTTCAATTATAGGTCTTCCGGACCGGGGTCCCTGATTTTTTGGATACCCGACTTCCCGATGATCGCTGATAACCTGTGGGACTGACGATCTGGCGGACTAAAAAAAGTCAGTCTGACTGTCAGATGGACTTTTTTCTGCTAAAATCAACAAATGCAGTTATTCCCTTTTAAGGCGGCGTTTACACCTTAAAAGAAGGTTTTCCTTGTTTCTAAGTCCTTTTATCATGATCTCAGTGTAAGACTTTGTTTTCCGGTTGTCATTTACCAATAATTCAATCGTTTTAATGCACAAAGTTTCCCCTTTTCCCTCGCGAAATCATCAAGACTTCAGAAAAAGAGTACAAAAACACCAAGTTAGAAAAATGTTTCAGCTTTGCGATTGGCCTAAGAATTTATTATCGAGTCGACCAATCAAAATATGTCTTACACAAGACACCGCATTGTCGCAAAACCAGTCTTTCTGTACGGGTGTCCGCCTAATGATGGTTGAAAATTCTTGAGAAACATAGGAGTTGAGCACAGAATTAATTGCTTACGCTGCCCGCCCACACATTTGTGGCTATACCCAAATATAATAACGAATGATTCTGAAGCCTGGTTAATAAGTGTAGAAAGCATGAATATGGCAGCACAAAACATAGCATTTCATGAAAAATGCCCAATGCAAACTGAACTTATTGACCGGAAACTTTTTTTATGTATTTTTAGTAAATGTGACCATGAACCCAAATACAATCCCAAGCTAGGTATCCATGCAAGCTTGCTATATACAAAGTATCATTAAGATCAGTCTATCCAAACTTCAAGTTATTGACCGGAAACCCCTAGTTAAAAATTGTTCGACATCGCTGCCCGTCATCTAGTCCGGGACCAATTGTCCCAATCTTATAAAGCAGAATTTTTCGTTGGAAAACCTGAAAAAAATACATGCGATAATGTACCCATGAAAAAACGTACCCAGGACAGAAACTGAAATTGTTCAATTCATTGGACGGCTAATTGAAAAGTCTGGGTACCCTTACAGAAAATATTCTCTCTGACAAATGTGTAACATGTATGCGGTTAACATGTATCAAATATGAAATGAATATACTGCGAATGCAGTCTTAAAGGGACTGCGTCACGTTTTAGCGTATGGCAAAAATCAAATAAAATTGTTAAATATTTACTATATTTGGCATAGATGCCTGTTTATCCAGTCACTTCCGGCCAAATCAGCCCGATAACAGGGTGCCGGATAACATTTTCAATAAACCGTCACCTCGTCATGTGACTTGCAATAAACCGTCACCTCATCACGTGATCTGACGGACTTCTTCTTAAAGCGGGGTCGCCGGCTGAAACTCTGTATCCGAGGATGAGGTTTTCCTATTTCAAATGAGCTTGGGTCGATCAATAATTGTTCTACGACTTACCTGCGTGTACATGACGTTATCAATATGTCCGACGTTGTTGTTTTGTCGTGACGTCAGTGAACGAACGTGACGTTACGCACAAATAATGAAAAGGCAAATAAATAGTCCGACTTTTATTCCCTTTTTAAAGCAGATGTAGTGACCGGATAAATAGAATAATAGGTTAGTGCCGTGGAGTGAGTGAAAGTTTATCCGGCTCGGCTGCGGAAATTATCGGATTCGCCTACGGCTCACCCGATAAATTCCTCCGCCTTGCCAGATAAACTTACTCATCCACGGCACTAACCTATTATTCTCTATATATCCCATAAATAAGCACACTGGTATAAATATAACTTGTGAAACATTATTTAAGTATTTTACCTAAAAAATTCTATACCATATATCTGAAATATAGCTTAGCAATTACCCAACATCTATTTAATCCCCGTTTAGGCGGTGCCTTAGTTCATATTATATTATCAAGGTATAAAACGTACTATATGTCTATATGCCAAAGATTGTGGAACATTGCATCTCGTTGTTTCAGCATAAAATACGGGCGCTGAAGAAAAATCGTTATACAAGTCATTCAAATAAACTATAAGATATTCATTCTTACCGAAAATCTCGTTCAATTGTATCTTATAACTGCGAAACAGCAAAACAGTGTTACTTTCGTTATTTAACTTTGCTCAATGTCATTTTATTTATTCACTGGTTACCCGCTGCGCAAACAGTATCGTAATTATTGTTGGGAACCAAGCCTATTGTAAGATGCAATGTTCCACAATCTTTGGACATAGACATCTACTACGCTTTTTACCTTGATAATGTATATTAGCTCAGTGACGGATATTTGTTCATTTTTTTTTAAAAAACAATTTCCAAACACTGATGTAGACTAGCAACACAAATAGACCCTTTTCACCGTTACTAAAAATAACCCCATGCATAACATTATCTTGACCACATGTTCAGCTGGAGGCAAAACATTGACTGATAAGCCATATTATACGTTTGTATGGCAGATTTAATGACAGATTTTGAGGCTTTTAAATCTTTTCTTTAATCTTTCTGAAGGAAGTTACCTTCTGACGGATTTAGCAGTGTATTTTGACAAGCTGTCAGTTGAATATGGGACTTTACCTGGCCCTTTCAATTTAAGTGATTCTATGTGGGTAGATAATGTGAAACTTTGGTCTGATGTGTCGATCATACTTCGACATCTGTCATTACTTTGTAGAACGTGCAAGTTACTATTCCAAGTCTGACATGAAGTGTTATAAGTTACTAGATGGGTACTAATATAATGTATGTGGACATGTACAACAGATCATGTTCCAAGTCCCAAAGATAAGCGACATGGTGTTACTCAAAGCATATGTGTTTCCGAGTCAGCAACAGGGATCTAACACTAAAACTCCTCGGTCGGCCAGCACTTCATCACCTGGTATAAGGTTAAACATGTATGTACCCTGATTTCAGTGTGATCTGTTTATCTGACACTCGTCCTCCTAAACCGTTTACTGATCCGGAAGGTGATGTAGATATTTTAAAGTATTTAATTGTATTGTTCTGTTTATAATTACTTCAAGTTTGAGCTCTGGTAGTAAGTATCAGTCGTGTAATAGATATGTCAAAGCAGTCAATGATAGATATAACTTTATTATATTCCGGTTTGAAATACTCTGGAATGGTTGACCTAGCCACGTCTCGATCAGACCTCACAATAAGGGACCTTCGATAGAATTTGCACACTGTCATTCCATATCCTTGACATTGTTGCATCCGAAATTTAAAATATGTATGCCAGATCTCTATTTAACAAACCAATTCTGATTTTGGTTAACACTATACTTGTAGTAAATGACCCTTAGGTGTTATATATTATTTCTTTTTGATGCATGATTCAACCAGATCGAATATCTAAAAGAACAAAATTGACGATATGCCCGTATAAAAGACTACTTTTGCCTCAGATAGGCCTTAAAGGTAAACCTTGAATTTAGCATACAGTGATTATATCTTGCATATCTCTAACTAAATGTCAAGATACTGATTCTCTAAACACTTGTATCGATCAATAAAAATTGATTATTAAAAAAACAACACAATATTGACGTATTGTACATTTCAGTTGATTCACGAAATTCAGTTCGCCAATCATGAGTTCAGCAGATATCAAATGTGAACCATGCCAGTATCGGAAAATCAGGACCATTGCAAGCATCTACTGCAATCCGTGCCAGGAGGCATACTGCCAAACATGTGCTGTTTTGCATAGAGCGAGCAAAGTCGGTCGTTTGCACCTACTGTTAGATATTCAGAACAAACCCAAATGGTCTGCAACTGTAGGAATCGATATGAAAAATACCCAGTTCTGCGAAAAGCACTCAAACAAATCGATGGATTTTTATTGCAATGACCATAACGTCTTCATTTGCAGCATGTGCCTCATTTCAACACGAAAACATAGGACATGTGATAGCATTCTTGAGGTTTCTTCTGCTGGCAAAGCTTTAATAAAAAACAAGTTTACAAATAAACTTCAAAAAGACCTCCAAGAAATCGTTCGTCAGGCTCACTTGATGAATGAACCAGCCAAAAAAGCCATGAAGAAATCAAAAGAAAAAGTTGACACTCTTAATATTAAGTTAGATGACTTCATTGAAAAGCTGGATAAACTGGTTACATCAATGAAACAACAAACAACGGCTATTAAACAAGAAATGACAGATAAAGTTACAAATCTGCAGACGGATTTTGAGAATTCAGAGCGGGAGATAGGACAGTTTGTAAAGTCAATTGATAGTTGCCAAGATCATCTTGGTGCAATTCTCAAACATGGATCCCATGCCGATGTATTTCGGTGCACTGTCTTAATTTTAGGTCATTACAAAACGTTTAAAGCCAATGCCGAAAAACTAGATAGTATTGTTTACGCCCTTGGTGCTTTTGCAGACACAGATGCAATAATTGCTAGTTTGAACGCCGCTGTACCTACATTGAAATACAAAATATCTATTGTAGCTGAAGACATTTCAGGAATTTTATTTAGAATTGACAATAAGACGGAGTTTCAACGAATTATGGGAATGTGTCGCCTAAAAAGCAGAAATGCATTGGTAAACATACAACAACTGTGCTCAGAAACGGACAAAATGGATAGGGAATGTCGATCAAGAAACCAAGCACTAAGTTGTGATACACAAGAAAGCGCCAAAGGGTCGGACACGCATATTGCTGAGAACGAAAGTCAAAACACCGTTGCACAAAAACAAATCGATTCAGACAAGTGTGATGCAGATAAGAAGAGCATAGCAGCCGTTGTACATAATATAACACTACAATCAGATCAGCGTGATCGTAATGAGAAAAGCACGACGGTCGTTGCACAGAGTGTACAACTAGACAAGCGTGATGCTGGTAAAGATAGCAAGACATCCGCTGAACAGAAGTTATCACAAGACAAGCGTGATGCAGGTAAAGAAAGCAAGTCAACCGCTGAACAGAAGTTATCACCAGACAAGCGTGGTGCAGGTAAAGAAAGCAAGTCAACCGCTGAACAGAAGTTACCACAAGACAAGCGTGATGCAGGTAAAGAAAGCAAGTCAACCACTGAACAGAAGTTACCACAAGACAAGCGTGATGCAGGTAAAGATAGCAAGACATCCGCTGAACAGAAGTTACCACTAGACAAGCGTGGTGCAGGTAAAGAAAGCAAGACATCCGCTGAACAGAAGTTACCACTAGACAAGCGTGATGCAGGTAAAGAAAGCAAGTCAACCGGTGAACAGAAGTTACCACTAGACAAGCGTGATGCAGGTAAAGATAGCAAGACATCCGCTGAACAGAAGTTACCACTAGACAAGCGTGATGAAGGTAAAGATAGCAAGACATCCACTGAACAGAAGTTACCACTAGACAAGCGTGGTGCAGGTAAAGAAAGCAAGACATCCGCTGAACAGAAGTTACCACAAGACAAGCGTGATGCAGGTAAAGAAAGCAAGTCAACCGCTGAACGGAAGTTACCACAAGACAAGCGTGATGCAGGTAAAGATAGCAAGACATCCGCTGAACAGAAGTTACCACAAGACAAGCGTGATGCAGGTAAAGAAAGCAAGTCAACCGCTGAACAGAAGTTACCACCAGACAAGCGTGGTGCAGGTAAAGAAAGCAAGTCAACCGCTGAACAGAAGTTACCACAAGACAAGCGCGATGTAGGTAAAGAAATCATGGCAACCGCTGAACAGAAGTTACCACAAGACAAGCGTGATGAAGGTAAAGATAGCAAGACATCCACTGAACAGAAGTTACCACAAGACAAGCGTGGTGCAGGTAAAGAAAGCAAGACATCCGCTGAACAGAAGTTACCACAAGACAAGCGTGATGCAGGTAAAGAAAGCAAGTCAACCGCTGAACGGAAGTTACCACAAGACAAGCGTGATGCAGGTAAAGATAGTAAGACATCCGCTGAACAGAAGTTACCACAAGACAAGCGTGATGCAGGTAAAGAAATCATGGCAACCGCTGAACGGAAGTTACCACAAGACAAGCGTGATGCAGGTAAAGAAAGCAAGTCAACCGCTGAACAGAAGTTACCACAAGACAAGCGCGATGTAGGTAAAGAAATCATGGCAACCGCTGAACAGAAGTTACCATCGGACAAACGTGATGCAGGTAAAGAAAGCAAGGCAACCGCAGAACAGAAGTTACCATCGGACAAACGTGATGCAGGTAAAGAAAGTAAATCAACCGCTGAACAGAAGTTACCATCGGACAAACGTGATGCAGGTAAAGAAAGCAAGGCAACCGCAGAACAGAAAATACCACAAGACAAGCGTGATGCTGGTACGGTAATAATGGCAACCGATGAACAGAATGCATCACCAGACAAATGGGATGCTGGTAAAGAAACCATAGCAACCGTTCTACAGAATGTACCATCAGACAGGCATGGTGCAGATGTGAACAGCCTGAATACCGTTGCTCGAAAGCTTCAACCTCACGCATGTAACTCTGACAAGAAAAGAATGATGACAGGAAGTGACAAAAATGAATATAGACATTTAGTTAAGTTAGATCACGTATTCAGTATCAGTAAGACTGATACTTCTTTCGGTGGAATTGTCGTCTTGCCAGATGGTCGAATCGTTCTGTCCGATACTAAACACTTTAGACTTCTAGTTCTAAATTCCAGCGAGGAACTGACTGAAGAGATCGCATTGACTCACGAGCCTGGATGCATGACGATAATTGACGGAACACACCTCATTGCGTGTTTAATGCAAACAAATTTATTACTGGTGGTAGAAATATGTAATTTTAATTCCAATATTACAAACCATCAATTTGTAAAGACCAAATACCATCCAAAATATGTGCAAGCCATTGATTCTGTGAAAATACTGGTTTCTATGAGAGATGCACGCGCTAAGTGGTTTGTTCACGTTATGAGTATCAATGGAACTGTGTTTGAAAGGATCGCAATGTATAGTTTGTCTCCATGCTACAAAATGGCCGTTCAATCTTTGTCCGGGAGCTACCGTATAATTCAATACTGCGAGAGGTCACACACAATACGTGTATTTCAAAGCGATTGTCAACCGTTATTTAGCCTCAACGCCGAGAAAATGTCGAACATTGTAACTGATAAGCAGGGAGTTGTGTATGCTATCAGTCATTCCGGTGACATTAACGTGTATTGTCCAGATTTCTCGAGTCATGAGTCATTTATGCCCCCCTTACATAATACACCAAATTATGCCGCGTTCAATGCGGACTGCAGCAAACTCTTCATCACGACTTATACGTCTTCAAATGTCGTCGTTTTGAACGTTTCCCGCACTGAACTTTAGCACCAGTTATTAATGATCATTTTGACAGACAAATGGAGAAGTTTACATATTGTACGAAACACTCGGTAATTTATTTGCATTTCTCGTAAAATTACATTTAAAATGAATGCAAGTCTATTTTAATTTATGAATGTTTATATATCTACTTGTATCTGGTTACATGCATTATTTACCATGCATTATGCAAGCTTTGTGTTAGAATGATACATACGAAGGTTCAGTGCAAAACTACGATACACACCTCTATAAATTGATGAAGTTACCAAAGTTTTGCACTTAGCCCTCGAGTTATTACAGGTATTGAAATTGTGTCCTGTTTTCCATTTTAATCTTGATATGTGATACCAATTTTAAACGATAACATACACATTAACCATCATGTCTTGAATGCGAAATGACGTTATGAAATACTTTTAAGTTTTAAATAGTTGTATTAAATTCTTGAAATCTTGAAACACGACCGGATATTTTTTTGCAAGCACGTGTTATCAAGTAGTAATGTAAAGGGCAGGTAATCCGGGCTAGATATCAAGTTATATTAGATTAGAATCATTAGGATGCTTTGTGCGGATATCATTCACATGTCATTACTTAGTAATCTGTGAAATGCAAATAAAGTTATTGTTCTGTTCTGTTCTGTTCTGATAATACTACGCTCAAAATGCTACTGTGTATATAACTTGCCTGCTTGTTTCGTTCATTCTTGTAGCTGCCACTGTTCTACCTTTATTACACTCTTCTATATAGAACACAATATCTCTGTAGCTGGACACTGGGCAACTCTGTAGACCATCCACTGGAAATATAACACATAGCTTAGTTATATCGTGTATAAACTTGGTGACACAAAGCCATGTCAGGATCACTAAGATTGAATAAGTTAAAACGTTAAGTTAAAAAAAAGTTAAGTTACCAATTTTCTAGGGCTCTTTGCAGCTGTTAGGCCACTCAAGCACCCTTTGACATTTAAACTTCCCCTGCATATGGAAACCCACACTCGTGTCTCTCTGTGGAGACTATTTCTTTCCTGTTGGTGTGGCAGCCAACATCGATCTGCGGCGCCCAGGAATAGACACTGCCCTTCCAGGTACCATTTTACACCATGGTGGAGTGGAGCATGTGGGTCATTCTCAGAGAAATTAACCAGTGGTCCAGAGGGGGTCGAACCCGGGACCTCTCGATCCCGAAGCGCAGGTCCTACCTCTAGGCCACTGCACCCCACTAACATACTAAGCAGACGAGCATGCCCCTTACACATGACTAACACTTCCGTCGGGTTCAACATTCACTCAATGATGTACCAGTCAGTTGCTTCCACGATCCCCACGACCAGAATGGGCCGGGATTTTTACTTTTTGGGTTGTCGAACACCGCCTTTCCACGGCTCTGTGGGAGGCAGCTGATGGTAAAAGCCCTGGTATTAGAAATATTCTTATTATAAAAATGCTTGATATTTTACCGATTTGATGATGACACAGAAGTCAAGTATTACCTAAGAATCCGTGTTTCGGTGTCATCTTTACCGACAGATTTTCTTGCTTGGTTGAATCAGTATTCAACAAGTCATAGACCTTCTCGTTATAAATCTCTAACATGCTGAACGATACCTGGAAACATAATCATACCGATATCTGTGTAAAGTAATCTGTGACAAAGATAAAACAAAGTCGGTCGGGTAGGTAAGGTCTTTCAAGAACTGACTTCCCTAGGTATTAATATACAGGAATCTAAAATAGTTTTTGTAAGTAGTGCAACTGAATGTTATTCCACATTTCATCAGCCTGTGTATTTAATTGTTATAGATTCAATATGTAGATGTAAGCACATAATAGTATTTTGCGATGTTTCGGTGACATATTCAACTGTTGTTTTGACCACGATCCACAATTAACATTACGCCAGTTGTCAATCTATAGTCTTTCAAATCGATTTCAACGGTGAATTAAAATCACATGTACTAACGTGAAAACCTTCGACACGCAACCTCCGACAAACACGCGGTGAAGCGATCTCTGCTCTGGTGTAATGTTAATTCTATTTAGTCCAGTCATTTTAACTTTTAACCTCAAACTAATTGCAAAACAAACAGTTTTGTTTTTATATGGTGCGTAAAGCTATCCTTAGCAATGTACAAAATGTCCTAATTGAATATTCGTGGGATTTTTTGAGATATTTGCAAATATATTGAATTGTCACATGTTTTCGCGATATTTGTCACTTTTGACGTCAATAAATCTTGACTTGTATCGATAACTTATTTTTACCTCGTGCTTAGATATGGCGTGTAAAGTGTTGCATTATTGTATGTTTAAAAAATATGGTCTATTTTTATATATTCATTGTATACGGTAAAATTTTATTCTAAAACAAAAAGTAATTGTTGTAAAAAGTAAAATATTTATTCAATGTGAAAAATATTTATTTGATAGTTTCAAAATTTTATTTTATCCTATAAAATATTTGTTCTATGTGATAAAATATTTATTCAATACGTCAAATATTTTTGTGCAATCCTGTAAAATAATTGTTCAATGTGAAATATATTTATTCGATAAATCGAAATTTTTTATTGTATCGGTTACAAATAATTGTTCAATAATTTGAATGCTGGGAAATTTGCTGTTTTGTTACGACGGACTTCATTGGTCGCGACCAATAGCGTATATTAAAGTTGCTGCAGTTAAAAAGCTCGTAGTTGGATCTCGGGAGCAGGCTTGCGGTCCGCCTCGCGGCGGTCACTGCTCGTCCTGACCTCCACGCCGGTTGTCCGCGCCTTGGTGCTCTTGATTGAGTGTCTCGGCCGGCCGGAACGTTTACTTTGAAGAAACCTGAATAATGGTGCATGGAATAATGGAATAGGACCTCAGTTCTATTTTGCTGGTTTTCGGAGCTCGAGGTAATGATTAATAGGGACAGACGGGGGCATTCGTATTGCGGCGCTAGAGGTGAAATTCTTGGACCGTCGCAAGACGAACTACAGCGATAGCATTTGCCAAGCATGCTTTCATTAATCAAGAACGAAAGTCAGAGGTTCGAAGACGATCAGATACCGCCGTAGTTCTGACCATAAACGATGCCAACTGACGATCCGCCGGAGTTGCTTCAATGACTCGGCGGGCAGACTCCGGGAAACCAAAGTGTTTGGGTTCCGGGGAGAGGATGGTTGCAAAGCTGAAACTTAAAGGAATTGACGGAAGGGCACCACCAGCAGTGGAGCCTGTGGCTTTATTTGACTCAACACGGGGAACCTCACCCGGCCCGGACACCGTTAGGATTGACAGATTGAGAGCTCTTTCTTGATTCGGTGGGTGGTGGTGCATGGCCGTTCTTAGTTGGTGGAGCGATTTGTCTGGTTAATTCCGATAACGAACGAGACTCTAGCCTGCTAAATAGCTCGGGGATCCTTCGCGAGTCCCCGTCAGCTTCTTATTGGGACAGGTGGCGCTTAGCCACACGAAATTGAGCAATAACAGGTCTGTGATGCCCTTAAATGTTCGGGGCCGCATATGCACTACAATGAATGTATCAGCGTGCGTCTCGCCTGGTCCGAAAGGATCGGGAAACCCGTTGAACCCCATTCGTACTAGGGATTGGGGCTTGCAATTGTTCCCCATGAACAAGGAATTCCCAGTAGGCGCGAGTCATCAGCTCGCGTCGATTACGTCCCTGCCCTTTGTACACACCGCCAGTCGCTACTACCGATCGCTCCAGTTAATGAGCTCTTCGGATTGGACCCATGGGCCCGCTTCGCGGCGGGCCGTCGGTGGCCGAGAAGATGCGCAAATTGACCGGGGTAGAGGTCGTAAAAGTCGTAACAAGGTATCCGTAGGTGAACCTGCGGATGGATCATTACATTGCATTGATCCAATCAGATGACGCGTTACAATTGGTCGTCCTTCCCAGCATTCAAATTATCGAATAAATATTTTGTACAACATCCAATAAATATTTAATATAGCACAAAAAAATTCAAAATATGGAAAAAATACTTTTAACATGGAACAAATATTTTGCAGGATTGCACAAAAATATTAAACGTATAGAATAAATATTTTTATCACATAGAACAAATATTTTAAATTATAGAGTAAAAATTTTGAAACTATCAAATAAATATTTTTCACATTGAATAAATATTTTGCCTTTTACAACAATTATTGCTTGTTTTATAAAAAAAAAGTTCCGTATACAATGAATATATAAAAATATACCATATTTTTTAAACATACAATATTGCAACACTTTACACGCCATACTTAGAGGTCGCAATTTTGGTCTGTTTTTCATTTTCAATGATCATCGGAAGCTAATCTAGGTCAAATAAAATTTTGAACTAACCGGAGCCAAAATCTAGGTCACTAGGTCAAACCATATAAAAAACAAGATATAGTAACCAGGGGTCGCAATTTCGACCATACACTTGTGAAATTTAGTCACAATGATCATCTTACAAAAATCAAGGTCATGTGTTAAATTGGATTATCCTGAGTTAAAAACTAGGTCACTAGACCAAATAATAGAACAAATCTTTAGATGGCGCCCTTTTTACCTAATCTTTATCAAACCATGTCACATCGATCATGAAGACAAAATGTAGGTCAATTCAATATTTACTTATCATGAGTTAAAACTAGGTCATTAGGTCAAATAATTGACATACCTTCTTGCGCCAAAAAGTCGAATCAATTATTTTAACCTATTGACCTAATTTTGACCCAAATAACTCAATAACGTCTTATTTTAATTTACTTTAATAATTGTCTTAGATGTTTTGAGATGAACATTGAGACCAAGTGGCATAAATATTAGACCAAAATTATTAATTGTATACCTACACAGCGTTTTCCTTTGATTTGAACTAGCTATCTACTTTTTGACCCCGGATGACCTAGATTTTGTTGATATTATTATTGTGACCAAGTTTCATAAAAATAAGGTCAACATTATGACCTCTAGCGACTACACAAGGTTTTGCTACAATTTGACCTAGTGACCTAGTTTTTAACCCTTGATCATCTATTTCCTACCTTGGCCTAAATTTTGTTCAGATGATCACTCTGACCAAATTTCATAATCATAAAGTCAAAAGTGTGGATACAAATGCAATTGTGGACGAACAAACAAATAACAGACAAAGAGAACATTCACTTTTTCTCCCGAATCGATAGATTCGTATATATTATCATTATTGTATACTGTCCAAACACAAATATCCTTTTTCCATTAGACACGCATGTATATAAACCATGATATATGTAAATTTTAAACAAATTGGATAAATATTAAAGAAATGAATAAAACTTTTGATTCCCCTTCCAAGTGCTTTTTGAGTCATTGTTTCGACATTTGAATGGGTAGTATACCAACACGTAGACTTGCAAATATATGAAAAGTAAATTGTAGGATCACTAAATCAATATTTGTATTCGATAGAAGAAGGTTGTTTCTTTATAATAAAAATATAATAGAAAATATAAGCTATAAGGTGCAATGAGTAAATATTTAACGACTTACACGGGAATTATTAGAACGTAAAATTCCCCATGTAGTATGAAATAAGGAAAGTGCTGAAATTGCTACCAAAAGTGACCTAAAACATGTCGATTTTTTTGTATTTCCCCACTGAACTCGCATATTTGACGTTTTGTCTGTAGTTGATAATAGTCTGTAGATGATGAAAATGCAAAGAAACTCTGTTTTGCAATTTGTTTGAGGTTGACCATATTTTTTGGCTTCAATGACTGGACTAATTCCCGATCCGACCTGTTAGCTGGTTAAGTGCTACGTGATACTCAACACCTTAAAAATAGATTGTCGTTTTTCGTTGGTCCCCGTTGTGTCCAATATTTCATTCTATTAGTATATTGATTGTTTGGGCAGATTCGATGTTCGTCTACCAACCGGCGCTTAAAGAATCATGAACACAAAATGGACGAGTTAATAGGATATATACGACACGCTATAAATAATTAATATCTGCACTATTATTGCCATAGTCATGATCTCACGTGACTTTATTCTTTACAAACGAGATTTGACAGATTGATCCAGACGATAAATACATGTTTACATGTTGTTATCACGTGCTGATCGTTGAACAATTCCTCCCTTGCTGCTTACATGCAATAGTTCATTCCAAATAGTCCGTGACTTAGTTCCCGCATGCATGTCAGGCATAGTTGACAGTGAACTTTCAGCTGAACCATGGCAGGTATACGAGTGCCCCTGTCGGGTCGCCCGATTGAGCTACGGCTTGTCTACTTTGGAATAAACCTTAGATTCAACATTAAGAACATTGAGTTTTACCATTTTCCCCTTATATAAGTTATTTCCTTCAACAATAATATTATGAGCAAATAAATAAAACGATCAACGATTTAGAGGATCGCGTTGAGTTGTTTTACTGTTGTATTGTCAAACTTATGCATACTTATCTTACATCAATACCTACCCTATATATAATTCCGTCCTCCAAATTGATTTTATCGTCAATATCTTGATACAGACGTTCACATAATCTGGGTATTATACCTGTAGGAAAAACACAGACATTTCGATGGCTTAGAATTAGAAGGTCGTAACTACCAAATCGATATTTTGAGAAAACACGGAAAAACTGTCTGACATTTAGTCTTTAAAAAATGGTAAAACAAATTTTTATAACTTCATTTTGGTCAACATGACAAGTTCAGATTTTTATGAAAATGGGCTCATAAGAAGCGCCTTGTGATGCTTATTCTAAATATGTATGAATCTTAAAATGTCGTAAGTGGCACTTACGACCTTCTAATTCTAAGCCATCGATTTAATGAACACCTTTATCAAATATGTAACAATGTTATAACGGTAATTACGTATGGTAATTGTATTAGGTTCTGGGTATCCTGTTATGATCATTATATCGCTGGCTTAGTATAAGAAGGTCGTAACTACTACTTACGACCTTATAAGACTGATACATATTTGAAATATGCATAATAAGGCGCTTCTTATGAGCCTATTTTCATGAAGATCGGAACTTGTCATGTTGCCCAAACTGATATGTAAACAGTTTGTTTTACCATAGGTAAAGAGTAATGATCAGACAGTTTTCCGTGTTTTCTCAAAATATCGAGTTTGTAGTTACGACCTTTTCATTCTAAGCCATCGAATTATGTGTAGGTTATAGTTTACCATACTTTTTTGTCCAATCAAAACCCATTTTTAAATTTTGGGACCGCTTATTCATTTATTTTTGCAATTGGCATACTAACTATTTAGTATAGCTTGACCAGATGTAACTGACACTCATCAAAGTCCGTAAAGCTCGTCCGGCTGTGCTCGGTTGTATTTGATTTGTATGTTAATTTACTATTATATATATACCGCTTATTTGTTTATAAATCCAATATATGATCTATAACCTATACATTTAGGAAACAAACTATCAATTTCAGCACATATATGTGCTAAAGTGATTATGTCTCTGCAACGCTGGCTTAAGATGTTCGTTCGTGCATACACCCAGGAACAGAAGTGACATCATCGCAATTTGAAAGCTGTTAAAACGGTATCGGGGTACAGCCCTAAAACTATACACAAATTGCACTGTACATAACTATTCATTTCAATTCAATTATTCTATAAGTTAACATGCACTTTAAGAACTGGGTTCATTGTCTACGAATAACGCTTCATAGCGCTTTCAATGGAATGTGATCCATACCTTCTATGTTTAGTTGATTGGGAAAGAACCCGAACAAAGCTATACCTATGAATTCATTTCCGAGTAACTGGCTATAACCTACATGTGAGTGAAAAATGGCACCAACATATAGTCCAGCTAGGGTAATCTGACAGTGACGTCAAACACAAAAGATTAAAACCATTGCTTAAACAGGTAGAGTTTAGTTTGGTATTGAACTGTTGATATAAGCATTGATACTTGTTTTTGCACCGTATTAATGGATAGGTCCACTGTGTCACTGGATTTTTATCCTAACTGGACTGTAATACTGTTACTGCATTTCTTTCGCTTTGTGTATTATTTTATTTATCCTCGCCACCTGATAATCCATTTGGGCGAGGTCCCCAGAAGAGTTTAGTCATTTTAGGCTCTAGATAGTGCAGATGCAGGAGGTGTACTCGTTCCAGAGACGTCATTATGTCTTTTACATGACAGGTGTATTGTACCCATAAATGGGACCAGCCTGGGATTCGAACCACAACCCAAGATCAGATGTCTCGTGCTTAACCGACTATGCTTAGCGGGCTGACTTTTATACTATTTTTTCAAGTTTAAATAGTCATGGTTTGTCTAACCTTGATTAGGTTCGTATCCCATCATGCTGTATGTTTTACCACTTCCGGTTTGACCGTATGCAAACAGTGTACAGTTATAACCTGACCATGCACTCGTCAACAACCCAGTTCCAAGATCTTCAAATATATGTTCCTGGAAATGAATACAAGCAACAATAAAAGCAAGCTCCAAATACGCTATTACATTTGTATACGCTGCCTTTCAAGTTCGATAATTAATATAATTTAAATCAGACCCATATTAGTTCAACTAACAGCGTAAAGGAATGGAGCAAATGTCAGAATCTGTTTTAAATTAACTTTTAATGGATTGATATGTAACTATTTGGTGAGCTTCATCTTTTTTGTCTTTTAAACAAAGTTAATTTGAAATTTTGTTGATACTAAGTGCTTGCGAGAAGTACACAATGGTCAATTGAATAACTAGATAACTAAATCAAATTCCATGAAGAACATGTCATATGCATTGTACAGGACATTTGAATGAAAGTTCATTTAGGAAAATGCAAACCAATCCAATGATCGTTAATGGCGTCAGTTCATGTCATGATTTTTATTAATCTGATGAAATTCGCAACTGTGTCGAGGAACATCAGTTTTAATTTTTAAATCAAATGAAATTTAAAGTCAACAAAAATAAACGTGTTTATAGTAAATGTCGCTGGCTAAGAATGAGAAGACGGTCGTTACTACAAAATCAATATTTTGAAGAACTGTCTGGCAGTCACTTTTTACTTACGATAATACAGAAGCTTTTTCAACTTCAGTTAACTCAACATGACACGTCCCCATTTTAATGAAAATAGGCTCATAAGAAGCGCCTAATAGATGCAAATTTTTAAAAAGTATCAGTGTTGTGAAATCGTAACTAGTAGTTACGACAATCGCATTCATTCTAAGCCAGTGATATGTCTCTTGACGTTACCTGGTCAACATATTTATCATTCTTCGGCTTAAAGTATCCTTCCTGTGAGCACACATAGCCATCATGTGACCAATATGAGTGGTCGAACGTAAACTGTCGTGGTGTAACTAGTTTATTGTACGGGTCAGATACAAATGTTGCATTCGACGACATTGATACAGTGTTCAAACATCCTTTAGAAATCTCGCGAGAGTTCTAGTCCAAGTTAAGAAGAATGTTTTTTTCAGATATCTTATTTATTTTTTAATTTAAAAGAGACATCCGATCGGAAATGTTTAATGATGTATACAGTAGTTATTCCGCTACATCGCTTCTAAGTTTTACCTGGGCATTATGTACATAGCATCTCAGTAATACCAGAGACATTAGAAAACAGTACAGTTCCGAGACGGACCTGAAAAGCGATGCACAGAACGCTCTGACGGAACCACGTATGTATAGATACATGGACGGAACTGAGATCTCAGCGTTGTAACTCTCTGTCCGAATTGTTTCGGGATTACCGTGGTGAAGGAAGTTGGTAGCGACTTAGAGGACGTTGTTTGGGATAGGTATCCATAGTTTGCCGTATAATGTGGATAATTGTATTACTAATAAGCCATGATTATTTCCTAAATTGTAAAAGAACGTGAGAAGTACAGTCACCTGTATTCTTATTAATCTAAAGATGCCAGAATAACCATATCGATGGCTTAGAACCAGAAGGTCGTAACTCCTACTTACGACCTTATAAGACAGATACATAAAAAAATATTATTTGAAATCTATTTCACAAGGCGCTTCTTATGAGCCTAATTTCATGAAAATCTGAAATTGTTATGTTGACCAAAATGAAGTTTTAAAAACGTGTTTTCCCAAAGGTAAAGAGTAAATTACAGAAATTTTTCTCTTGTTTTCTCAATATATAGATTTGGTAGTTACGACCATCTTGTTCTAAGCCATCGATATATTAATACAAACGAATACGTCTTTAGGAATGCATCACTGGTTTCTTATTTGCCAAACATACAATGTATTTGTTTATTACTCTATACAAATATACAAATGCACGTTGTACACAAAAAGGATACAAAAGGTCGAACCCGCACAGCAACTTTAATATTTTCCACTTTCACCATATTTTCCAAATGCACACCACCCTAAAATCCAGCGTTTTAGTGTCACAAATCCATCGATAATGACCTAGTTGCAATATAGTCGTTCTATATACACAATATGTTTATGATCACGCTCCTGGTGGAAATCGAATTAGCTTGATTAATAGATGCTTACGAGAAGTATATTAATTATGAATGAGTTTTATATATGACACTGGTCACCCGGCAATATAAGCATAATTTTACATGTATAGATGTATGGAGATAAGCATCTGTATCAAGTAGTCTAAAGGTCGGCATACGGTAAATAATCAGGCCGCCGGGATTCAACAGTAACTGGATATTATATTGTAAATTGTTTCTAAATAAACAGATATATTATTAATATGAAAATCAACACAATAAGAGAAACTAATCAATCATAAAATTGTTCCACTACATTAATTCATAGTAATTATATTGCGAATGTGTACAGCGTCCCGATTCAGCCATCTTTTCAAATTCTATTTCCATGAAGCGCAAACCCTAGCGTTTTCGGTGCGTATTTCGCTGGCTTAGAATGAGAAGGTCGTAAGTACAAAATCGATATTTTGATAAAACATCGGGGGAAAATGTCTGAAAATTACTTTTCTACTACTGTTTGGTCAACAGGACAAGTTCCGATTTTCATGAAAATAGGCTCTTAAGAAGTGCCTTATGATGCAGATTTCAAATATGAATCAGTCTGAATAAATACTTACGACCTACCTATTCTAAACCAGCGATTTATGTACGAATAACGAATAAGTCACATGATCCAGGTTAACGTTTACAAGAAGCCTATAGAAGTATCACCGTCTCTTTGATTAACATTTTATAAGCAAAACACCGTCTCACCGGATAGATAACCAGACACATAGCACATTTCGAGGGGTGCCTGCAATACCGTAGTAAGTCCTTCTTTATTTATATGTAGTTACTACAGTCTTGCGGGTACCCCTCGATTTACCAAATAAGAAACAGACAAGAAACCGGACGAATGTAAACGATTGGTATAGAAACATACTTTGAAACCACAATTGAATGTTAAAACTTGCTCAAAATTGCCAATCCGATTAAATTAATATAAATTGACACGCACATTTGTCTACTGCAAAATGGGCGAACGGATACGAATGTATGTAGCAGTATCACCCTAATTTCCCAATATTTCGAACTTTCGGGAACTAAAGGAGCTATGAAACACTTTTAACATATCTACATTTTTCAGTATGATATTTAGATATTTAGAATATACGAATGGTTTGGCCGTTTTTTTTCATTTACTCGACACTTTCATGATATTGAGCGACGTTAAAAGTTAACGTCCTCTTGGTGACGTCACAAACGTTATAATGTTACGTCATTTGACGTCGTTGCTATCTTAGACGCGATTTGGTTAGTTCAGTTGTAGTAACGGGCGCGTCGGCAACAGTAAACATGTCGCGATTCATTGAGATGCTTCGGTGTTAAGTGAATAATTGATACATCGTTCAAACAAAGTTGTCTAAGCATTGCGTGCTACATCGTAACAAATATCTAAACATACTAGATCAAAGATTGTTTGATATAATTAACCCGACGTAACCAGTTGAACTAGATCACGCAGAAAACATGTGGAAAAGATTAAAAGGATGTGCACAGGAACCGGAACCAGAGGTAGTTTTACCAGAGCCGAGTCCACCTTCGTTCAGCCCCACCATGAGTCCAAGGGAAATCAGACGTAAGTTTGTTTTATCCATTTGAAATGTTCTTACTTTATTTTCTGTGGAAACTTAACAATAAGGTAATCGTATAAAACTCTATTGAACTATTTCTCTATCCTCGTTTAAAAATAATTATCTATATGCATGTATATTGTACTAATAATTGATTATTCAACAAGAAAAGAAGTAAATATGGCTGCATAGGTAAAGCAATTATTATTTTTCGGCATCTTTCTAAATAACTGTTCTGTTTAAATTAAATGTTTATTAATTTTTGATGAATGTTAAGAGTTTTTTTTATTCATTCATTCATTAATTCATTTATTTATTGTCTGATACGCCAAGTAATTTTAGTTCTTTTGGATTTATCGCTGACTTAAAATGAAAAGGTCGTTACTACAATCAATATTTTGAGAAAACAAGAAATACTGTCTGAAAATTACTATTTACTTAGGGTAAATTAAGCTATTTTAACTGTAGTTTAGTCAATATGACAAGTTCCGATTGATTTTCATACAACAAATACGCTCACAAGAACAACCTGCTTATTTTAAATATCTTATAATGTCGTAAGAAGTACTTACGACCTCTTCATTCTAAGCCAGCGAAATGCGTTGTTAAACACACGCTTCCTTGACCATAAGATCTTACAGCCCAGCTAGTGTACTTATTAGAAAATGGGTTGGATACCCGAAATGGTTAGATCGTGCCATTCCATCAAAATTATGTTGTGTCAAAATTGGACTTACTTTGACCTAGACCTCTTCATCCCAACTGAGGCATATAAGGGGTTGTTACATCAGCTCGCCATTAGACTTGATCTTGCGACGTCTGCGTGGTCTCTCTACGACATTCTGGATCTTTAGAGCTCTATGTCAAAAAATGGAACCATCATTTAAAAATATCAATCGTAGACTTGAAGCGTTACCACGAATAAGCCACATTCCTAACCGTTGCACCCTACGTAGGATTTAAGTATTGTATATTTCACAAATACCTTCATTTTATTTTCAGCGCCATGTCGTACACCAATGGGTAGCTACATAGTGCCAGAGGGTGGATGTCCACTGACCTCACTCGGTAAGTTGGTGTTTAGGTCTAGAACAGTTATTTCCAGTACGCGGAAAATCCTGGTTCATATATAAATGTGTATAACAGAGCTAACTATCGACCAGAACAGAACAAGCATCGTCTTTTTACTAATATGCATAATGCTGTTTCACGCTAAGGGGTAATAAATTATCTGGGTAACTTACTACAGTATGCAATCAAATTCAAATGGCAATTCTAAACTTCTTTCAAATTTTAAATTCGCGATGACTCTGAAGTAACTGAAATTGGGAATGGGTATGGTTTGAAGTAATTTATAAAATTTAAGCATCATTACTATGTCGCATCCACTTAACACACCTTGCAGTGGTAAAATGAATTTTAAAAAAAATTAAGTATATATGTACGTAAGTCTGCGATTTCCGTAAGTGCTTTAATAAGACAGTATCCAGGTCTCTGCATATGGATACGCATGGAGAAAGAGGGAGGGTAGATAGTTTTTTACACATTCAAATACTAAACTTAGATATTTCGAACGATTTTAAAGTATTCAGTATATTTTGTGTCTGTTTGAACTAGACGTTGGCAATCAATTTCGTTCGTTATTTCTATTGCAGGTAATGATTCGCCCGGTCCGGCTGACTACTTACCAAAAATGGATCTCACCAAGAAGGGGACACCACAATACTCACTGGTTGGTAAACCAAAGAAAATAATAGGTAAGTCAATATGGTATGATATTACTTAAAGAGTTAAAATATCCGTGTTTATGGTCCGTTTTCATCAATCCATCAATTCAGCCACCCATGGATATTTCAATTTCCCCTGGCAATTTGGCTACATTAGGAAACCAGTACCTGCGTTCGAGTCTCCATGTGGAGACTTTTTCTCTCCTAGTTTTGTATGTAGCCAACATGGAGATGCGGCGCTCAGGAATAGCGACAGACAACACTCACACATCCGTACAAATTCACACCTTGGTCAAGTGGAGTTTTGAGTGTGATCCTTCCTCAGACAAATTAAGTAGTGAAACAAACGGTGATCGAACCATGGACCACACCAAGGTACATGTCCTAACTTAGTCTATAGACCACCATTCCGCACGCTATTGAAAAACCGTATTGGGATGGCTCCTTTTAAGTACGGTCATACATTCCATAAGTATGTAGAGACGTTGTAAGATGCTCAATGAGACTTTTGATTGAAATATAATTGAAAGTGGTTTTAAACCAGTTAATACGTCCATTAACTTAGGCTTTTATATTTTCAAGACATATTAAAATGTTTTTATACATGCACTTGTTTCAGACAAGAATATACCCGGACCATTTAACTACAACACATCAGGTGATATCACGTGGAAGAAAAAGAAAGTTACGTTGAAAGGGCGAGGAAAAAGTCATTTTGATGAAATAGGTATCGATATGTTTTTTAATTATTGTATGAGGCAGATCTTTAATTTGTCTTTCGATTGTATTGCCGGTCACAACGCTCATTTCGAGGGATACCCGTAAGACTAGTAAGGCCTTCTTTAATCATATATAGTTACTACAGTCTTGCGGGCACCCCTCGATTTATCAAATGACCTCATTTTCCAGGAAATGTTTAATAAAGACTAAGCATTTGCCCAACCCAATTTATTTGGAAATTAAATAATTATATATTAATTAAAAATGAGCTCATTTTCGTTTACAAAATATCTAACCGTAAAGCACTACAGTCCCCAGTTGCCTCTCAACTTTCTTCCCCAGTCTTAAGCTTCGTTGTAAATTGTGTTTCGCTGGTTCATTTGGCTTCTTTTCTTCTGTTGAGAAATGTTTAGCAGGCTTAGGTTCAATAAACCAGCCAATTGGCGACAGAAGCAATGAACAAGACATATAACCATTGATTAAAGTTACTCCTTTCCATATAGTTCTCTGTGAACATACACGTCACAGTTCAACCTATACACGACAACACCATTGCCATTATTTTACAGAGAATTTGTCGAACCGGTTCTAGTGTAATTTGCAAAGTCTGAAATTGCACGGAATTTGTTGTGCTAGAAATTTTGAAGAAAAAAACACAAGACCACCGAGAGGTTCGATTAATGTCCCTGAAAAGAAATGTATATGAGATTTGACACCCCCAATATTGATGGCACTAGTTTGTATTGGTTCAGGTGTTTTTCAATCTGTGATTATTTTTGTTTCAGCTGAGAAATCAATAAGTCTACTTGGGAAGTACAATGTAGAACATCTAGCATTTGGAAAGTATGGACCTAAATTCAAGATGGGTACACGATGTGACTACAACATTAACACTGGACCTCCTAATGCCCTCGTTCAACCAGCTGATTCAAAAGGTATAAATAATTATATTGAAATAATTTTAGTAGAATAACTAGAAGTGTTATGATAAATATTTTTGCGCCTAAATTGAATTGGCTGCTGAGTGAAATGCATTTTTCCAAGCATTTTGTAACTGGATATTGACTAAAACTAACTTAAAGTAATCGCTTAACTTACAGCGAACACTATACTACTCTTCCCTTTTTTGCTGCGACGCCAAGGGAAAACGTTTTTCTAGATGGCGTTGCAGGAAAAAATGGAGGAGTAGTATAGTGTGCGCTGTAAGTTTAACAAATAAAGATTAAGCTCGGCATGCTCGGCTATGGTGTGCTACGATGGTGTCAGGAAATAGATGTCAACAGTGATGAACTTGTAAAATACTTGTTGAAAGAGTTTCACTATCGACATAAAATTAGAGTAGATGTTGTGGGTTATGCCAGTGAGACAAGAACAAATATTCAGATAGCAATATATTCGTCTACGTTTCGAGTATGTGCATTAGAAACCAATATATCTTATTACTAGTAGGCATTGTGACAAACCAATGGCCCCACTTGTATTAGTATCTACCAGCTTCACTAACAAAGTGCAATGTTTCTTTTATATTTTATAGGTTTCACAACACCAGGACCTAATTATAGACCTAACTCGAGTTACTGGGGTCGTGGTAATAAAAAATCGTTTGGGGACAGCTGGAAGACAAGGGAACGGAAGGGGCCAGGTTAGGGGTTTTATTAATACAAGTACTATGTATATACGTATGATTGCGGTGCCAGTACACCATTTTAAGAAAAGAACAAAGGGAGGCGAGGCATTTAGTTCTCAGTAAACTCGGGGACAATGTCTTGAACGCCAATGGAATTATGAAATAATGCTCCAAGAACAGAAAATACAAATGTGCAATAAGAACAAAACCACGATTAACGTAGTCGTACCTGTCTCAAGAAATAAGTCTGTTTTCATACTGGATATTGACATTATATAGATGGTGTATTCAATTTGCAAATAACTGATCAACGTTTGAAAGTATTGGTTCATTGAGAAAGGTGGTCGCTTAATTGAGATGACCGCTGACCCAGGATTTACTATAATACCCACTTAACAATACCCACATTGCACATTTTACATGTAAAATATTAAATTACCAACTTCTGTATTCACTAGAGACGTAATAATGTATTAGAATAAGACGACCAAAGTCTTGTAAACATGGTTAAGTGACTCTTATATAATAAAATAGAAACTGTATGTATTTGTCTGACCGAAAATCAACACTTTCATTGTATAAGATCGTCTTTATAAAACGAATAAAATCAATGGTTGTAGATATACTTCAGCTAAGTTTGAAATGTGAAGAATTTTTAATGAACTATATTGTATATTAAAATGGAATTGGATACTTTTTTCTAAAACAAATGACTAATGGTATCTATTACATATATATCAATGGACATTGCAACTAGTGAATGGGTGGCCATTGTTTTCGCTCGGCGTTTTAACCTATAATTACATTGTTCTAAAACAATGGCGACACATTCTCTGAGACCCATGCGTGTCGACCGTTACTGGGGGATTTAAAGTATTTTATATTCTCGTACTGAAAAATCGGATTGATATTCTAATAGGAATGAAGAAAAAAATGAAAAGTGTTCAATTATAAAAACGGATATTTGTTGCTTGTGAGATTTAAAAACATTCTGGTGTTTGAGACTTATAAAAGGTGGGTTGGGGGCCATTTTCCAGAGAAACTTTCATACGCCCATTATGCATATATATGCAATTTGAGTCAAGTTTTATGAATTTGAAATTACCAATTGGCGTTGGTAGAGATGCGTTTTGTTTGTAGTATACATATCGCTGGCTTAGAATGAGAAGGTCGTAACTACTACTTACAACCTTATAAGCCTGATACATATTTAAAAATAAGCATCACAATGCGCTTTTTATGAGCCTATTTTCATGAAAATCGGAACTTGTTTTGTTTTCTCAAAATATCGATTTTGTACTTACGGTCTTCTCGTTCTAAGCCAGCGATATGTTATGATAAAAATCAATGCAAAATGTGATACATATGATAAGTATTTTAATTTTACACTTATTCTATATTACAGGTCCTGGCGATTATGACGTGAACACGACCCATAGAGGGACCTCCAAGTCATTCGGGGTAAAACTACCGGAACCAGTCGCTGTTCAACAAAGTAATTACACACTTTCATGTTTAGTATATCGTATCTTAGTATCTTATATTGAAATTGGACAGGGACCTAAGGTGTAGAATGTTGCTTGATTATGGGTACTTTGACAGAGAAATGATAAGTTTGATATGGTAACTACTGCGTTCTTAGACAATATCTCCTTTGTTCTGAAAAGTAGATTTCGATGGCTTAAATCCAGAAGGTCGTAACTCCTACTTACGACCTTATAAGACTCATACATATTTGAAATCTGCTTCACAAGGCGCTTCTTATGAGCCTATTTTCATGAAAATCTGAAATTGTCATGTAGACCAAAATGAAGTTTTAAAAACGTGTTTTCCCATAGGTAAAGAGTAAATTACAGACAGTTTTCTCTTGTTTTCTCAATATATCGATTTGGTAGTTACGACCTTCTGGTTCTAAGCCATCAATTTGTAAAAATCACCGGTTTGTGTGCTGGATAATCTACAAACTTTGCATCTTAGTTTGTAAAAAAATGTACTTGTAACACTTGCTCTTCATGATATTATGCTGAAGAAAATTTAGTTTCTGCAACATTAGAAAACTATTTAGTATTGACTGATCATGAATTAATGGTTCATGAATCCGGATGTCACATTAAACTACTAATCTGGTTGGGTTTTAATTAATTAATTTGTTTATGCACCAATCTGGCGGTTTTTGTAGATAATTAAATAATTCAAAACAATTAACTTATGTTTTACGAGAGTGGTGTTTTGATTGATATCAATTTCTGATACGTATATGTCATTATTATTACATTATCCGAACGCTTATGAATCTATGTCGACTTATTATCTGTACAGCATAACTAATACGGCGCATGATTGCCATGATATCGGAGCTGGTGAAATGATCTCACGGCGATGTTTCTTCTCTATTCTGTTCACTCAAAGAAACATCATCGACTGTATCTCGTTTGGCTCATGCTTCTGGTTTAATTGACTGGCCGAGGTGATAAATTGTCGGAATGCGTTGGGTGTGCCTTTAAGTTGTTTAGTATTTTGTACACTGTTGTTTCTGGTGAGTTCTTACTTTCATGGTCCTAGTCCTATTATCATAAACAATAATAAACATTAATCCATATTTATTATCATGTTTCAGCGGTGAATAAATTCAGTCCTGCTGCTAACACGTACGATCTAGGTACGACTATTGGTAAGGCCCCGGCTGTATCTATCGCTGGGCGACCACAGGACAACAAACAAGGTAAATATATTGTTCCCTCTCGAAACGCCTCCTATCTAAGACGACACCTACATGCAAAGCGCAGGTGCTATAATAAAGCATGTGAATATGACTACACATGCACCCTCTACAACCTCCCAAAAATATTCAACAGCTATTTTAAAATCATTTTGGGGTTTTAGGGGGCGTTGGTGGTATATCCACATGCCAGGCACTTGTGATTTAAACGAAATTCTAAATTGTTTCAACTCTTATGCTCAAATCTTGTACTCGAATACTCAAATGTTCTGGATATGAATTGTATTACTTCAAAAATGTAATGCAGCAACATTGCAAACAAGTTTTATATCTAAACGATCAGCAGCTCAGCCAGACATTAAGTATGATATGGATACCGATGATACATAATGTATGCATCGATGGTATTATTTTATCAAGACTATGCTACAATGTCTTACAATTGCAAGGTTCTTTACTCACAAATGATAATTTAAAGAACAAATACAGTGGTTAATTTCTATTCGTTTTCAATCAATACTTTCTTTCATATTCGGCCTATATTGAATAGAAAATATTTTGTCAAAGATTATCAACATTGCACTCAAGGTGATCAATATATGTTTTCATGGGTGAAATACGATCCTAATTTCTTGAGCTGAGAACCATGTCGTGATCACCTTTCATATCATTGTTCAGCCTTTACGAACAAGAATTTTATCTTTGAGAGTTCTTCTGAAAGGATCGGAGAGACATATACATGTATGCTTCAAGTTACAATGTATTATTGAACGGTGTACTTTAATTTAATGTTTGGAATCGAAAAATACTGTGACGACAATGAATACTATTTGCATATACTTTATTTATTGAACTGTCCTCGTAATTTGTATTTAAGTATGATCAATTTTAAAACAATATCTCTTGCAAAAAGTGGCTTCTTTAAAAGTCTTACCCTCATTCTACCTTCACCAGTTGTTCTGTACAATTTATATATCGATGGCTTAGAATGAGAAGTTCGTAAGTACTACTAAGCACTACGACCTACATAATGTAATAATTAAGATTCATGCATATTTTAAAATTTGCATGCGCTTCTTATGAACTTATTTCCAAGAAAATCGGAACTTGTCATGTTATTGACCAAACTGAAGACGCAAATAGTGGCTTTTCAAAATATCGATTGTGTATAAAATTTACGGCCTTCTCATTATAGCCAGCGATATGTGAAACTCTCTTTTTTCTGTCTTTTCTTTTCTGTACAAGCTCTATCCCTCTATCTTTCTCTCACCAGCTTTCCAGACACCCTGTCCATCTACCTACACATTGGAATATAAAACAGACAAGTATAAATCTAAAACATTGGCATATAGATGGTTCGAAATGGATGGTAAGATTATTTATGGTGTATATCAATGTTACTATGAAGTCACTATTAGAAAATGCTGTGCTCAATGTTTTATACATTGGTACGCATCACAGAAAAAAAAAATTTACAAAAAAAAAATTGTTTTCATTTTTTTCGTTATGAATGATACCTGTGCTGTTCATTTGTATATTAATAAGTCATGGGCAGGGGTTTCAACTGATAGTTCAAGTCAGTTTCAATTTGCGCTTTCGCTTGATTTACATGTAGCGATCCGTTATCACCTTTCGTTCAATACACGTTAACTGCGTAAACAATCATATTGCAAACGAAATCAGCAGTTTTAAATAGTGATTTCTTGGTGACTCCCAAATTGTTGTCAGAAAAAGACCATTATCTTGCAGAGTGCAAAAATTAGGAAGCTTTTTCTGACAATTATTATGGTTTGTTGTGGTTGTTGTATAAGCATACACCATTGTTGTCTACTGTTGCATGGCTTACTGTTGTAGATATTTATTGTACATATTTTAGAATGGTCCGGAAGAATGACATATCGCGGATGTACCGCTACCACACTCGCTCTGAGGGCAGTGTACTCACACACCGTTCACCAACCAGCGATGCAGGAAGTGTATCACTCCCTAGCATTCGCAGTACCACTCGAATGTCGATCAGAAGTCACCGTAGCAACATGGGCTCACGTATGCACCTTCCTTCCGACTTTGATACGCCTGGACCAGACGCTTACAATATAAAATCAACCATTGGACAAAGTTCTGGCGCTGTTTTCAAGGGCGATCGTGGAAGGTCTTTTGAGCAAGCCAAATCATCGAACGCGGTATTTCTGTTACCACGCCTCGCGAACCCCACTCCAGCACCGGGTTCTTATAATATTAAGTCATCCATTGGAAAAGGTCACGTGTCAACGTTTGGGCATGCGCGGAGAGATTCTAGATTCGCTGGTGATAGAAACAGTAATGCTGTGTTTTTATTGGCTAAATACGACGACCCAAGTCCGGCCCCCACAAGATATAACCTAAAATCGTCATTAAGTAGTAATACTAGTTTCCTAACCAAAGAGAACAGTATAACACCCGGTGCCACATTCGCTCGGGCAAAACGAGATGCACGCTTCGCTGGAGATAAAAACGCCAAATTTCTGCTTCCAAGAATTATACCAAAGAACCCCGCCCCGACAAATTACAAAAGGGAGGAACATTTGACATTCGGAAAGAAAGTTAAAGGGGCTCCGTTTGGACATGAGAGTCGTTCGTCACGGTTCCCTGGCGACGAAAGGGCCAAGTTTTTGCTTATGGAAAGAATGGATAAATTTAGGCGTCCTCATTCTTACTCTAATTATAGCATGAATTCGTGATCCTAGTAAATAAAAACCAAAATCCAGAATTTGAAGTGCCATGTACAACATAATTTGTATCTGCTCTGATGGACTTACTGTTGGATCTAAGTTAAATTTGTGCATGTGTATTCAAGCGACTAGATCTTCTGTGAATTGGATTCTACTTTGTACGTGCATCTTATCTTGTTGACACTCAAAATAATGTGTTGTAATTTAATTTGTGTGATCATGTGTACAATTGCCAGTTATTATGTAACATATCGCTGGCTTAGAACCAGAAGGTCGTAACTACCAAATCGATATATTGAGAAAACAAGAGAAAACTGTCTGTAATTTACTCTTTACCTATGGGAAAACACATTTTTAAAACTTAATTTTGGTCAACATGTCAATTTCAGATTTTCATGAAAATAGGCTCATAAGAAGGGCCCTGTGAAGCAGATTTCAAATATGTATGAGACTTAAAAGGTTGTAAGTGGTAGTTAAGACCTTCTGGTTCCAAGCCATCGATATATTGAATCAAGGCACTGTGTGTAGTATCTAAGTAACAAAATCCGGTGCAACTGTGTCACCTAACTGATGAACAATTATGACGGAATGGTACATCGTACCAATTGTTGTGTGAAATTCGTACTTTATGTGCTTTATTGTTTCACGTTCGTGTATTTTATAATTCCAATGACATGTGTTTGTTTATGTCGTGGTTGATGTTGTGGCTCGATATTATATACAAAAATGCGTTTATATTCAATGTATACATGATGTTTGTTGCTCACATTTGTTTATATATTCTATATTATACATGTAAATACATGGGCCATTCATTTACGGTAACAGTAAATAAAACAACTTTCAAGTTTTGTTTAGTACTAGTGTTACGTAACCCATCAAACGTATTTCATATTGAAATTACAGTCTGACTCAGTGAGTTATGTGTGGTTTGCTTTACAGATGGAACCGTTTGTGTCCTTGCACAACATTGACTTGGATCAGGTCTTCAGTATATGAGTAACCTTTTTTGTAAAATAGGAAGTACTTGTTGGTCCTGAGAAATTTGGGTAGATCCAATGGTCGCCACTCAAGCAGATATTCTTTTTGAAAACACGAGCCGATCGATCCTGACAAATACGATAGTTAAACATACAATCAAAAGCCAAATAACTTGTGAGTTTACCATGAGTCAGACACATGGATTATGATATATGGACGTGTGAAAATGTTTGACGTAAAATGCAATTATATTTATTGCCGGCGACTCCGTGGGCATAGGTGGCAGTATCAGTGTTTGGAAAAGAAAAAAAAATCCGTCACTGAGCTAATACACTACATGAACCGTATATACATGTACTAGTATATCGATTGTCTATCTAACTCCATGTACACTATCAAGGTATAAAGCGTAGTATATGTCTATGTCCAAAGATTGTGGAACATCGCATAGGTAACCAGTGCATAAATAAAATGACCTTGAGCGAAGTTAAATAACGAAAGTAACACTGTTTTGCTGTTTCGCAGTTATAAGATACAATTGAACGAGATTTTCGGTAAGAATGAATATCTTATAGTTTATTTGAATGACTTGTATAGCGATTTTTCTTCAGCGCCCGTATTTTATGTTGAAACAACGAGATGTAATGTTCCACAATCTTTGGCATATAGACATATAGTACGCTTTATACCTTGATAGTATATTAGCTCAGTACAGATTTTTTTTTTTTTTTTTTTTTTTTAATCGTTTGCGGACAAAACACTGATACTGCCACCTGTGTCCGTGGGTTGCTTTGTTGCCACTACATTATACTCGTCATCGTTGGTAACCCATTCCCATACAGTTTCAAGAATTGGGACAGAGAGACTCTAAACGACAAAGGAAGCTTAGCTACTAAGCAGAGGCAAGGTGCGCTTTAAATTGAAATAAACCACAAGCAAGCAAAACTGCTGCGACTGCGAATAGTACATAATTATGGTAGACTACTTTGGGTGTGTGCGTTTATGACAATGAATAATTAAATATAGAATATTAGAACACATTAATTGTTTACGAACTTGTAACGAAGTTTAAACATACTCGCTTTTAAGTGTACGCATACGAGTTCATAACTTCATATATTTCCTGCATACACAAGTATATTTCAACTAATGAGACTTTGCACCATTCAGGCAGCAAATATTGGTAACATTCACTATACTTAACAGAACCAAAGAAGCCTGGACCATCCGACTATAAAGTGAATCATGTGAATTTGAAGACGAATCCCAGTTTCTCGTGCAGACAACGTGTAAAGACGTCATATCCAGATTCTGTGACCTATGACAAAGGTAAGTCATTACATAGTTTTTGTTATAAATACTCACCACCGAAAAAAAAGAATTACGATGAATTGCCATCTGTCTTACAACTGAAAATGTATATGATTGAAGAGTGCTCATCTGATGAAAGCAAATGAAAAGAGCGATCGCTTGTCAATGGTAATCCGACTACATTTTGTAATTTGAATACAGTTAGGACGTCAGTCTTTCTAAAACAACGCCCTTTGGTAAACCCAAAGCTTGGTCATTATACAGAGAATGTTGCTATGGAGAAGTTGACGCTTGTTATATTTCATTCTTAGGATACGTAGACATCAAAACGAGTGTTAAATAAAGACGTACCAGTTTACCTGTCCCTTTCATCCCTTGATATTGACATTGAAAACTACCCGGTACACTTTAGCGTTTAATATCCAGTGTCTAAATCAATCACCAATATCAGAACTGCGGCGCAATCCTGACGCTTTATACGACCACCAATCCCCCATATAAGTTCCTTCTCAGTATGTTTCTATATTAATAAAATAACCATAAACGATCAAATGCTCGATTTCACTCTTTAAGACAATCACATTACGAAAATAAAACTGGGTGTATCTGCAATTAACACAGGGGGGGGGGGGGGTCTTTCCCTTTTCGTGTTCAGGAGGCACTACGCATGCTTCAATTCGAACAATACAGTGTTTTTCTTTGAACATTTTGAAGAGCGTGTATCATGTTTGTATATTTGTATATTATTATAGTACCGGATGCCATTCCCGGACCAGGGGCATACAATCCATGCAGGGATATACATGAGAACGACAAGCCAGCTTATACATTGAGAAAACGTCTAGAACCTCAAGTAGACAGTATGATATAATTGTCTACATGCATAGTACCATTCCCAAATTGTTATAGTATAAAATTATGCTCGACGCCTAAATATGTAACATAATCTTTATAATCACATACCATGTATCACACTACTGTACGCAATATACTCCAGCAAAGCTTAAAGCCTTTAAAAGTATTTGCATACATGTATACAGAACGGTAACATTGTTTAAATAAAGTTATTTTTAATGCACGAGTGCATATTATTTCACAAGTCTTACGTATTTCGTGAGCAGTTAGCAAATGTCTAAGTGTCCGTTAGTTAACTTTTAACGTAAATGTCACATGTTTTACCTTTAGGGTACCATCTCCATACGTATGTGTACAATGTTGCTTTTAGTAATATTTATGTAAACAAAGTTTTGCCTTTTAGAAGACCATTTTCCTGGACCCAATGCTTACATTCCGGAGAAACAAGAGAAGCCAGGCAGCAAGAAAGCACCATCATTCAGTATGGCTAAACGACTAGAACCTCCAAATAGTATGTGCACTTAGTAAAATGATTTTTATTATGGATGCTACATAATATAGTAATTTATAATGGTAGAAATATTTACTTCGGGAACCAGTCATTCAAAACATGACACGTTTATTTTCTCTTGAAAATTGTGAATTTTTGCCTTCTATAACAACCAACAAGAGACATTTTTGGATCTATATTATTCTTGGAAACTGTGTCTTGTGAACGGAAATGTAATCTTGGATAATAATGTGTCTATGGTTGGTAAATATTGAAAATACTCGATCCTCAACTATCTTTCATATTGTTATGGTGGACGCCATATTTGCTGATGTACTCTAATCTTGAACTTCAATGTTTTGATTGCATAAGTGTTCAATCAAGACCTCCGCTCGCCAAATTGTTCAAGTATACTGCTCAACAAAAGTTTGTTACAAAATGAGTCAAATTAAAAGTAACAGTAAAGAGGACAATACAAGTGTTGAAGTGTCGATTGAAGAAGATAAGGAAAATAGTAGTGAAAATATCAAAACCCGCAAATGTAAACAAAAGCCAACTATGACTGAAACAAAACAACAGAAAGAACAATCTGAACCTAGTAGCAAAAAGAAAGGTAAACAAACCATTACTGAGGAAAACAGTCCGCAAATGTCTGTAATTAAAACACAGCTTAAAGAAATGAATGAGAAATTATCAAATGTTATTACCAAGGGTGACGTTTCTCTAAAGAATATGATTAAAGAAATTTTAAATCAAGTGAAAGATGAACTATTAGACTCAGTATCAAAACGAATAGACATACTCGAAAGTAGATTGTTTGAAAAAGAAAAAGAAAACGATGAACTAAAAGAGAAAATTAAATCACTTGAAAACGAGAACATAATCCTTAAAGATGATAAAGACCAACTCAGGTCAGATCTTGATGCTGCCGTTTATAAAACTGACTTATCAATGAATAGTCTGGAACAATATTCCCGGCGAAACAGTATTCGGATAAATGGTGTGCCAGTTTCAAGTAACGAAAATGCCGAAGAAACCACAGCATTAGCTTGCAAAGTTTTAAACGAAAAGATGAAAGACATTCATCTAAATCTCAGACTAAGTGACATCGACATCGCTCACAGGGTCGGTAGACGTAATCAGAACAAACAGCAGATTATCGTTAAATTTCAATCTCGTCTACTGCGCAACTTTATTTTCTACAACAAAAAACTGCTGAAGAAAACCGGTGTTTTCATATGTGAGGATCTGACCAGGTTAAACTTCGATGTCTTATCGAGTGTGCAATCTAAATCCCCGGACGAGATCGATGCTGCATGGTCTAAAGATGGACGTATCTTTTACCTCAACAAAACTGGTGACAAACACGAAGTGAAAGAAAGCGAGTTCAAATACTGGATTGAAATGAAATGGCCGGAAGGAAAACGATCGGAGTAGATCTCATCAATTTATTCATAACTTTGGACATATGATAAAAGCAGCGCGTATACTTTTCTGTGAAGTGTAATATCAATGATAGCCAGTTGTGGTATTAACCTGTCTGTGTTTATTTAACTCACGACAAACACAAGTGAATAAAGAAAATCATGAATGTATTACTACAATAAACGCTCGAACGAATGTTTCCTACTTCACAAGATCGATCTACAATAATCATATATGTACATTATGTACTTCAATAAATGCATCTCGACATTGCTTCGGTAAATTAATACATGTAGTACTAAATTATGATATTTGTTTTCGATCAAATCGATAGAAGTACATAACGCACACATAGCACAACGAATTAATACTCCTACTATAACTGTATAAAAAATGCAATAAATGATTAAAAACATATTTAACGTACAAATCAGCAAAATATGTGTATTACAAAGTGTCTATATCCAAATTAATGTATTGTCATAGTATAATCATGATGCGGTTTCTTGATCCATCGGATGTTTTTTTTCAATGTGGCTGCCCACTGGATACTGGTAATCATTACCATTCTGGAGATTTGCAAGTCTGTAATGGGTAAATGTCGTCTGTTTACGTGTTTGAGGGGACAAAGGCGATGTATGGCTTATGTTCATGTATGATATAATATAGTGTTAAATGCTTACATTATAAGACAATGGTGTCGTCCTTTTTTGATATTTATTATTTCCTAATATGTTTCCTTGCATTTCGATATTTCGCCAAGGTTACATATAATAGGAATCTTCAAGTGCGTTGTATGTTTGTATACATTTAGCTAGAATGAAGATATGCTCAGATGTAGTTTATACTTATGTGCATGTTTGCGAGAACGTATGCTTATACACACTTGCGTTTTTTATTTGGGATCTTACCCATGTCCGCATGCTTATATTTCTCTATAAATAAAGACTTTTTGTGATTCCCTTCTCGTCTCCTTTACAAGTGAAAGGTCACGAAACCTGGGAAATACTATTTATAAGAATGTATACTGGCACGCTGCGCACTTGACATGTACACTCAAAGATATTCTGTCTGTATTATAATGTATTAAATGTGTGTTCCTCCATGTATGATCTATAACTAGACACTAGGAAAATCGTTATGTTTTAGAGCTGCTAATATAAATATTGCACGCATGTTTTCTTTGTTGGTACATGCTTGAAGTACGCTTTACATGTATTAACCCGATTAAATGCGTGGTATTATAAATATCGTTTTCGGCTTGACAGCAAGCGATTTCTTGGAATTACACTCTCATAACAAACATGGTACATACTCTTAATGGCAATGTTATGCTTTATAGCTAGTACCAACCCATATTTTTATAATGATATTAAAACATTGATGTACATCTAATTTTTTTTACAAAAACATCCCCTATACTTCAATACTGATGGATATAGCAATACGCAACAGTAACATTTACTCCTGATTGACAATAAGTTTTGTTTTGTTCTCAATCATGTCTGTTGCACATTAACATGCATTATGCTTTTCTTATAATAAAAACCCTCATACAGATAAGATTTCTTTTCCTATTATAATTTCTTTCACGTGGGTAACTTACATTAGCCTGACTATTAGTGCTCGTAAACGTACACTTTAGGTGTTTCATAATAACACAATCACGTTGTCGTGTCCTCCTCGTATCCCCAAATGTTGACAAAACAGGGTTGAAATTTCATCTTTCTGTGTGTTGTTTATGTATAGAGTACTTATAATTTTGTGAAATTATTATGTGAACATGTATGTATTTGTATTTTGGGCCGGTTGCCGTTATTTACGTAATAATAATACACTTGTAATATATACAATTATGAATGTAATTTAGTAACGGCAGTAAGCATGGTATACTTGTACTTTTTACACATGATTATGATACTACACTTGGAATATGTTTTTATGCTTTTTTGTATTTTTTGTTTTGTTTTTTTAAACAAGTATATGTCTATATCCTATTCGCTTACACCCGAATGTCGACCCTAATGAATATCATATATGTAAGCTAACATATAATTATATAACAACAAGATGTAATAATCTAACCTTGACACATTAGATATATTTTTTACAAACTATTTCAAATAGGAACGTCATGCTTATTGTTCGCCTTTTCTGATAATATACATTTGTAGTATATACATGCAAGTAATGGTGACAATTGTAGGCAGTTGTTGTACATTGTACATGTATATGCCACAACCTACCTTTTTTAAAAAGAAGTATACATGTTATATGTTAACACCAAAATGTACATAATACATCTCAGGTAACATATCATAATACAACAATATGCAATAATCCAACCTAGACACATTTTGACATCTTTTTTTACAAACGATTTCAAATAGAAACGCAATGTTTCTTTTCGCCTGTATAAGCTTAACCCCCTGTTTGACAGGCATTTATTCTAAATGTAATCCTTCTTTATCCTCTTCTTACTATCTTTTCCCAGACCCCTTTCCTCTCGTCTTCTCAGTTCTTGCAATAAAGGGGAATAACCTCAAATACAAATTCTACCATTTCAATTACAGAAAGCTTAATATTTGTATGCGCAGTACTGATCATGATAAATTATACATTACACTGTAGTTAATGAGTATTAAGTTCTGTACGCTTAACGTCAAGGGTATAGCATCGAAAACAAAAAGAATCGAATTGTTTGAATGGTTGAAACTTAATAAATTTGCAATAAGTTTTTTACAAGAAATACACTGTACACCAAATAATTATGATGAATGGAAAAGGGAATGGAAAGGTGATATATTCCTCAGTGGTAACCAGTCAAATAGCGCTGGGATAGGTATATTCATAAATGAAAATGTCAACTTTACATTTAAATCCTATAAAGAATACAAACAAGGACGCCTCCAAGCGTTAAATGTAGATATCGACGGTAAAAGCCTACTTCTTGTGAACATATACGGACCGAATAAAGATGACGAGGAACTATTAAATATTTTAGAAAACATACTTATAGATAATAGTGATGAAACATTTGTAATCGGTGGCGACTTCAACACAATAATTGATGTAAATATTGACAAGCTAAACGGTAACAAAACCACACACAGGAAATGTTCAAAAAGAATTCAAGAGATCATGGAAAATAATGATATATACGATATTTGGAGACTAAAGCATCCCAATTTGAAACAATTCACATGGCAATCTAATCATAAACCACCAATATATTGTAGACTAGATTATTTCTTAGTCTCGTCCAACATCTTAAATCATGTGAAAGATTGTCATATTAAAATGGGCTTTAGATCCGACCACTCCGTTGTTACATTTGATCTTGAACTTGCGTCAACAGAACGTGGACGAGGATTCTTCAAAATAAACAACTCAATATTGTTAAATACAGACTTCCAAACAAAGGTCAAGCAGGCAATTAATGAAACAGCTAATATAAATAAGGATTCAAACCCAAATACTTTATGGGAACTAGTTAAAGGCACAGTCCGGAACGAAGCCATTAGATATTCCAGTAAACTACAAAAAATAAACAAAGAAAATGAATTAAAAATACAACAAAATATTGAAAGGTTAGAACGTGAAATCTGCTCTGAACCAAGTAATGAAAACATACATAACGAATTACTTAACCAACAAAAAACATTAAAAGATATAACTGAAGAAAAGATTAAAGGCATTATTCTAAGATCACGTGCCGAATGGATTGAAGGTGCGGAAAAAAATACTAAATATTTCGCAAATCTGGAACGCAAAAGAGCTGAAAGTAAAACCATGCACCAATTGAAAACTGATAATGACACGATAGTTACAAACAGCAATGATATTTTATCATACTGTAAAAACTTTTATGCTGATTTATATAAAATTAACGAAAGTCTAACTCACAATAATACTTTTTTCTCAAATGGACACAGTACCCTATCTGAAGATAATAAAACACTCACTAGTGGAATAATTTCAGAATATGAATGTTCAATCGCACTAAGAGAAATGAATAATAACAAAAGCCCTGGTTCAGACGGTTTATCTGTCGAATTCTATAAGATATTTTGGAACGATATTAAAACATTCCTAGTTAACTCACTAAATTACTCTTACGACATAGGGAAATTAACAGAACTACAAACTCAGAGTATCATAACATTAATACCAAAAAAGAATAAAGATCCTTTGTCTATTAATAATTGGAGACCAATATCACTATTAAATGTCGACTATAAAATTGCCTCAAAAGTCATTGCTAATAGAATAAAAAAGGTTGTAGATAGTATAGTTAATGAAAACCAAACTGGGTTCATCAAGGGAAGATATATAGGAGAGAATGTGAGAACAATTATTGAAACAATAGAAAAAATGCAACTTAACGATGAACCAGGTCTCATATTCTTTTCTGATTTCCAAAAAGCTTTTGATAGTTTAAATCATAAATTCATGTATAAATGTTTAAAAGAACTAAATTTTAGTGATTCACTCATACAATGGGTTGAAGTTTTTTATGCAAATGCGAAGGGCTGTATTACTAATAATGGTCATTTTTCTTATTTTTTTAACATTAAGAGTGGTGTACGGCAAGGATGTCCTCTATCACCGTATCTTTTTATCCTATGTATCGAGTTTTTATCTATTTCTATAGAAAACAACGATGCGATAGAAGGTATAAACTTAAACAATAAAAGTACAAAACAAACTCTTTTTGCAGACGATGCTAGCTTTCTACTTAAAGGAAATCGAACGTCTTTCGAAAATCTTATAAATACCCTTGACGATTTTGGTAAAACATCTGGGCTTAAACTCAACAGAAATAAATGCTCAGTCATGCGCATTGGAAGGCTAAAAAATACAGATATTGTCTTTGACAACGAATTTGAATGGACTTCGTCGGAGGCAACTACGTTAGGAATTACCTTCAGTAATAAGTTATCTTCAATGTATGATCTAAATGTAGCAAATAAGATAAAAGAATGTAAAAATGTCCTTAAACAATGGAAAAAATGGAACTTAACACTCATTGGAAAAATAACAGTTCTAAAAACATTTGTTCTTCCAAAGCTAATTTACCCCCTAACTGTGTTACAAAACCCACCAGCACATTTTATAAAATTGATCAATAAAATGTTCTTTGATTTCTTATGGAATTCAAAACCTGATAAAATATCACGTAAACAAATAATTCAAGAATACAAAGACGGAGGTCTAAAAATGATAGACATGGAATTTTTTCTAGATTCATTAAATATAAGCTGGATAAAAAGAATTTTTAGTTCAAACGCTAACTGGAGTTTTCATTACAAGGCCGAATTAGAAAAGTATGGAGGATTATTTCTATTTAAATGTTGTATTACTGAAAAAGATTGTAAAGGTCTCAATATAAAATCAAAGTTTTTAAAGGATATATTGATTTCATGGTCTAAGGTCAACACCCTAAACACTGAAATCGAAACATCCAAACAAATCATCTGGAATAATTCAAGTATAAAACATAAAAATAAAAATGAGTTATTTTACTATAACACATGGTTCAGTAAAGGAATCCAGTATGTAGAACATATATTTGACTTCAGACACAAAATATTTCACAGCTTTGAGCAGATGAAATTTCTATATGATATCCCTAATGGGGATTACTTGAAATACTATACTCTCATTAAAAACATACCGAAAGAATGGAAGACACAAATGCAAAACGAAAGTATAACATATAACCAACCAAACTATCTAATCGATAGACTAAATGGAAAAAGCAAATTAAGTAAGATTGCATATAATTCACTAATCAAGACTAAACTACCAACAGAACCAAAATACAAACGAAAATGGAATCTCAGGTTCACCATAGAAGACACAGAATGGGTTAAAATTTTCCAACAAACGAATACTATTACAATAGACACTAAACTTAGAGAATTTCAGTATAAATACCTCATGAATATAATACCCGACAATTCATTTTTACACAAGTGTCATATAACCCAGTCAAGCTTATGTGATTTTTGCAATAGACAACCTGACTCTATATACCATATGTTCTGGGAATGCCATATTGTACAAAGTTTTTGGGCTGAAGTTAGGTCATATCTAGTACAAAAGCTTTCAAAAGACTTAAATATCACATTCCAAAATATTTCTGTTTGCAACATTATAAAGAATACAGAAGAAGATGGACTTATTACCAACTATATTATACTGCTTTCAAAATATTTCATATTTAAATGTAAATGCAATAAACACACACCGACAATTCAGTCATTTAAAGAATACATTAATTATCGAAAAAAGATGGAACAAACAATCGCACTATTAAAAAACAAACTCCAAATCTGTAACAGAAAATGGCATAAGTTTTCATAACTTGCATAACTCAAATGGTGATACATGTATTGTGTAAATTTCCCGAACCCATAACCATTTCTTATTAACTTTCTCTTACTTTCCTTTCTTACTCTCTACAATCACAACCTCTCTTCTAAGCGACTATCCTCATAACTCTTCCCCTTCCATATATATACTACAACAATCATAATGACATTAATGAATAATATCATGTGTAGTGAATTAGTTTAACATTTATTTTCACAAAATTGTTTGTATGTTATTGTGTTGTGTATAGCTGTATAATATGTCTTATGAAAATAAAAAAATGTTAAAAACAGAAATATGAATACATGTAACACTCTTTTTGCCTGCTGGAGGTCGCTTTATTCTCTACAAGTTAAACAAAACGTTATGTTATTGAACTATCCAGTCCCACCAGCTAGCATGTGCTCCCTCCCTTGATGTCACGCTCAATATGTAACGCATGATGGTAATGAGTATCGCTGTATGGAGCTTGCCGGGTCATTCGGGTAGTAAGAGTGTGTTCGATCCTTGAATACTCGTGCATCATTTGCCATACAATGGCCCCGGAAATTTCATAAGCGCAAGTTATGGCTTTTAGAAGACATGCAGTTTGTTGACAGATTTACACATGGCTGTGTTCGTACAGTACAAGTATTCAATATTAAAATAGTAAGAAGTTAAATAAAATTAAAGTGCATGTATATACTTTTTTACCCGTACGACCACTTAAAAATTACATGAAGCATCATGATTGTATTTTTCAGGCATGAAACACACACCTGGTCCAGGCGAATACTCACCGAAAACTAAACAAACAAATAAAGGAAAGTATACAATGACGTCACGACCTAAAGGAAAAGGAAGTACGTAGCTCATTTTATTTCCTGGTTATACTATCTCCCGCATACACCTATATATACGCTCATACATGTAGAAAACGTTAAAAATAATTGTAGTAATATAATACTAATAATAAAGAATTTATCAACGAGGAAATGTATTTAGAAATCATAGATCAAGATCACCTTAGCACTTTGCGATCAGGTGGGTACTGGTGAAAGCTACATAATAAATTATTTATTTTATATGCATGCGGATATCTTCAGTTCCCGTGTTTCTCCTCCGGGAGCATTTAGGGTCAATGGTGAATTCCTACCATAAAGGTACATTTGTAATCATATGGACAATGTGTTTATAACCCAGTACATTCACGGTCGTATCCAGAGAGAAAAGCTCCCAGGCAAATATTGTCTAGGGTCTACATGTATGTGAGGCGTTTGTTTCTTAAAAAACTTTGATATTCTACGAAAAGGAGCGTGCTTGACACTCTTATGACCTGTTCTCGGGTCTAATATTATATCCTTCTTGCTATTTACGTATATATCTGTACTGTTTTCTTTTTCCAGCTTTTGTAAACCCAGCACCAAACAAATACTCACTTCCTGAGTTAATTTCTGGTAAAAAGAAGGGCGTGGTCTTGAAGTCACGTGCTAGCCCGTATGTTTACTCAGGATTCAGAAGCACCAAACTCGAAGAACCAAGAGCATCAATATCAGCATATTAGAATAACCATATAATAAATTCCTATAACTCACACGTGCATTCTTTTTTATGGGTATAAACAGCCTCGGGGTTTTCTCACTGCGCCCATGGGGTTTAATGCTTCATATCAGTCACACAGAAGATACCTATCATATAAGTTATCTTGGAATAAATTATCAATAATTACTAATATCTTGATAGTCCACAAGCATCTGGTAACTTCTAAATGGTAAGACGGTAGCCCATACCGTAGAGGGCCAAGAACAATTAAACAAAATAATCAAACCCAAACCGTCTCAGTGACGATCAATCATTCTTCCAGCAGTTGCAGAATTATTTAAATGTGAAACATATCAAGACTGAGTGCAAAACTATGGTAAGTGTCAATATAAATTGTGGAAGTTACCATAGTTTTGCACCGAGTTCTCAATATGTATATCAGCTTATAGGCGAGTACCCCATATAGCTGGAATGTTCGGTGGTGATGAGTACCCCATATAGCTGGAATGTTCGGTGGTGATGAGTACCCCATATAGCTGGAATGCTCGGTGGTGATGAGTACCCCATATAGCTGGAATGTTCGGTGGTGATGAGTACCCCATATAGCTGGAATGTTCGGTGGTGATGAGTACCCCATATAGCTGGAATGCTCGGTGGTGATGTGTACCCCATATAGCTGGAATGTTCGGTGGTGATGAGTACCCCATATAGCTGGAATGCTCGGTGGTGATGAGTAACCAATGTCGCATGGAATGGCTTAGTTTGGTAGTGATGCTGAACACATGACATGTTTGTGCTTTGTGGCATTCTTTATAATTATATAGACTGTGCACCAATACCGACTTGAACCAATTTAGGCCTTATGTGGTACTCACATCCATCAATCTAAGCCATCACTGGCTACATAGGGTACTCACTCCATATTCAAAGCCAAACAGTGTCTAAATACAAATCTCCTACCACGCAGCTGTTATAAAATTAAACAACACATACAGAACATTTTACTTTTTTATTTTAAACATCCAAAAATGAGATGTTAAAGGGTCTGTGTTTTGAAAAACATACACAAATCATACCACAGGTACAACAATGAGACGAACAAGTATAAGCATGTTTAGTATCTATATCATTTGTTACATGGAGCAGAATAGAAATGACAAATACAAGACATTAACATACACAGAGTATTTCAACAGCTGATGTATTCAGACACATGTGTTACACTAAGCGGGGGAGTAATACTGATGATATAGCTGTCGTCCACATAGTGGGGACGATCCCTGAACATGTTCAATGTCACAATCAGGTTACAACTAAAACAAATCTTGAGAATTTAGTTTTGGGGGGGGGGTTTACCTTACAGTGTTTCAACACATTATAGATCATATAGGATCTATCAGGGAAAAGCTTAACTGGTCACACTAACTTAAAACAATGATCAATCAGTTTTTCTAAGGTAGAAAACATGTAATATTTCTGATGTAAAGATGAAAAATTATCAAAGTAATCGTTCATTCATGTATTATAAACCAAATAGCTTTCCGATTACTAACTTTAGCAATATGCTGAAAGTCGGCATATTTGAAACTACAAATTGTTGCGGATTTAAGTCTCTAACAACGTCCATATTAATGTTTTGAACTCTTTTGTGGCTACTTAATTTTGCGTATTTTTAGGCAGTTGTTATTTTATTTTGACAAATTGAACAACATAACAATTATAATATGTTACATGAAAAAACTAAATTATATGATTTGGAGTTAATTAACTTAATACAAAAGGGCAAGGAATAATTGAAATCTGTAGACACTGATTTGTTCGATGTTATATCTAAATATTAGATACTTTATTAGACATCAACAAAAATGTTTTGTTTCCAGTATCCCGAGCCTCCCAAAATGTTCGCTTTAGTCTTTAATGTTTTATGACCTTGACATAATCTTTATTTTTGCTATTTTCTGCCTATCAAAGAGAAATCGTTTTTTACATTTACAATGTCAAATGTTCTATTTGCTCTCATGTTGATTTATATAAAACGATTTTGATGTGTTCAGTGGGTAACTACAGATGATCAAATAAAATTCCACATGGTTGAATCTAAATGCAAAGAAACAGTGATTATAAATGTTGTCAATTTTAAGACTAAGTCTGAGTTTCAGTCTTACACTGTTGGTGAATAAGGCCTAAGAGCTTATCTTTAAGGGACATGCTACCGGAAACAAAACTATTTTTTATTATGCCTTAAGAATTTTAACACCAGACAACATGGAATTATAACACACAACAACATCTAATTAACAAAGAAGCGAATATATTATATAGGTGATATGAAAGTACTGTCATTCACTTTAAATAATAGAATAAGTTCATAACTTTGGAGTATCGAAATAATGTCTATTACCTGTCTATTACCGACTGATAGTTAGGTCAGCACTATAATATAGCATTCTAAACCGAGGGCTCAGTGCAAAACTATGGTTACTACATCAATTTTTAGAGGCACATACCATAGTGTTGCACTAAGCCATCGAAATACATTTTAAGGAGTAATTTTCTACGAGACCAATCATGATATTTTATCAGGCTATTTCATTACTACTTATAACAAGTAATTAATTTAATTTCTGTTATGGTAATTCACAAAAGTAGGAAAAAACTAAAACTAAACTGGAATTCACTAAAAGCTTGGTCTTACTACAGGGAAAGCAATTTAGTTTTAAACAATTGGAGTATTTTGTCTTACTTCATTGCTATTTAAACACAGTTTTAGTGCATTCTTGCTGCTTGCGTAAAAAGAATATACGAATCAAAACCCCATATTTATGGTCATGTATCAAAAGAAGGCATAACTGACTTTACTCATACAAAACAACAAATAATCTATACGGCACTGCACAAATGTGTGGCAGGGGCATAAAAACTTTGAATACCAGAGAAATCTTAAATCTAGGCCAACATTTTGAGTAAGGCATATCACACATACTTCTCTGGCAGCAAATAATCAACATTAGTTTTATACCAAATCTATCAGACACAGTCAGACCATGTATTTGTAGAAAGTTTTTATCAAAGGTTATTAAGTGAAATCATTTGATTACGCAAACATGTACAAAATTTGCATTTTTTACAGACAAAATTAAAGCCTTTCACAAGGGAACAAAATTTTAGATATACATAGTGTTGACTTAGAATGAGAATGTCGGAAGTAAGACTGATAAATATTTAAAATCTGCATCACACGGCGCTTCCTATGAGTCAATTTTCGTGAAAACGAAACTCATGTTTGACCAAACTTAAGTTGAAACATCTTGTTCTACCATAAGTAAAGAGTAACTTTCGAACAGTTTTTTCTTGCTTTCTCAAAATATTGATTTTGTAATTACGACCTTCTCACTCTAAGCCAGCAATACTTGAACATCTAGCATGTGGTGAATTGAATGACAAAAATGTGAGGTAAGATACATTCAGAAGGTAAGCAAACAGGTCTGTGGGGACAACAGTCTGTGGGGACAGTCCGTGGGGACAGTCTGTGGGGACAGTCTGTGGGTCAGTCTGTGGGGACAGCTTATTTGTGAAAGTAAGCAAACAGGTCCGTGGGGACAGTCTGTGGGGACAGCTTATTTGTGAAAGTAAGCAAACAGGTCTGTGGGGACAGCCCGTGGGGACAGTCTGTGGGGACAGCTTATTTGTGAAGTAAAAAACACCGAGAACAAAAATAACAAATCGTTCAATGACTACATGAACAATAATCAACAATAATATGATACAAATATCACACAACAAGTAATAAACAATAATAAATATGATTTATATGTACAAATAAATATATACATGATTACTCATCAATTTTACCTTAAAAAATGCAAATGAAAATCATGTGACAACTATTGTGCCTATATACATGCATATATAAATGTTCTTGTAGAATATTGGACTTCAAACTATATAATGTAAGTTTATTCTTAGCAAATTTTCTACAGTTTTATAACACTATGTGTTTGTTTATTAAATCTGTATTCACATCAGCATCGTGTGTTACACTGACAGTATAAATATCTCATTTACAATTTCAATTAGTACCTACGGTACTTATTAGACTCTTTACTAATAATTTCTGCTGATTTTTTCATTAAACATTATAATATCAGTAGAGTATAAATCCAGTTCAGCTTTTAAGATTATAACTAGATGCTTTAGTATTTAAATAATTACATATGATATGCCATCCTTAATTCATTACAAAGTTGCATCATGTTTCGATTTCCAGAGTTTACAGAAAAATTTCAAGAGATGAGAACTGTAAACAAAACTTGTACAAAAATTGGTGATTAATGGAATGCACAACATTCAATATTGCCGTAACAATAATCTTACCTACCTACATGACATGTATATGTTAAATGATGAATGAATAGTGAGCACCCAGTGTGATAATGAAATAATACAAATTATGATAATCAAATACTGTAAAATCATAAATTTTCGTTGGGGATTAAATTTCGTGGATTTCGTGGTTCACCTCAAACACGAAATTTAATCCCAACGAATATTAATTTTGACCCTTGTTTTATTACCTGAAATGCAAAATCCACGAATTCAAGTCCCAACGAAATTGTCTTTTTTACCAAAACCACGAAATTTTGTCCCAACGAAATTAAATGATTTTACAGTATTAAATTATTAATAAATGAATGATCTCAAACCAGGAAATGATCTGCCAGTTGGTTCTCTCTGCATTATTACAGCTGTCATAACGCTGACTTAGAATGACAAGGTCCTTTGGTGCTACTTATGAAGGTATTTGAAATACGCATCACAGGACAGCTTCTTATGAGGCTATTTTCATGAAAATTGGACAAGGTCATGTTGACCAAACTGGATTTGAAATAGCTCGTTTTCCAATCAGTCTGAATTGTTTTCAGACACACTTTTTTCTTGGTTTCTTAAAAAAGCATTTTGGTACTTACAACCTTCACATATTAGCCAGCGATATACACACTATGTATCATTTTCGTATGTCAGAAAACAATCACACTGAAACATTATCAGTAACCATGGCAACCAAATGTGTAATACTAGTAAATATAAGTACATGTACCCAATCACTGTTTAGGTACATAACATTTTGAATCCATCTTTCCAACAGCAATGTTGGCTTGTTCCAAACTTGAATCTAAATGCAGAGGAATCACGGAACGGAACAAAACAGTACACTGAATCCATCGTACTTTGAGTCAATTAATGCTTTTCTGAATTTATTCACTGTAGGGAGGGACTTCTGAGTGAGATGTTCAGCACAATAAACGAAATTCACAGCAAGTTTGAAAAGTGACCTTTCACAATCAATATGCACTCTCGATGAGCGACTTTTCATGATCACAATGCATTATCTATGAGTGACCTCTTACGATGACGAGTGACCTCTCATGATCAAGGTGCACTATGATCTTGGAATAGGAATTCACAGTCAGTATTTATAATTCATCTAAACACATCACTGACATACTAATACAGCTACATTAAAAATCTAAGAAATCTTTGAGTAGGGTAAGTCTTCGTTTCTCAGCTATGTCCATTTGATTTTCAAGATCCTGGAAAAAAGATATGGAACAATATTATACAGTATACACACAATTTATATACTATATATAGTTTCATAATGAACACAAACACTACCACGCATATTAGATGCTATTTCGAAGAAGCATTTCTAACTGATTGTTTGGAAGAAGACTATTGTTCAATCAAAGAAATATTTTGTAATGATTTTGTAATCCCATTTTAACATTACAGTTTTACCAGTTGGGAAACAACCTGCCAAGGGCTAAGTGGTCCAAGCTAATAAGCATGTACAGTCCAGTTAGGATAAAAATCCAGTGACGCAGTGGAACAATCCACTAGTACGGTGTAAAAACAAGTATAAATGCTTATACCAACTGCTCAATACCGAACTAAACTCTACCTGTTTAAGCAATGGTTTTAATCTTTTGGGTATGATGTCACTGTCAGATTACCCTAGCTGGACTATAGCAGTTCAGGTGCATTTAACATAGTTATACAAATGGATGATTGGGATTTTACAATATTTAACAATCAAGACATGTTGGCAAATAATTCAGGTGACTACTTGTAAAGAAATGATTGTTGCTGAATTTTTATGGCACTTTGACCTTAATATTCACATTACTATTAATTGAATTAGCTTGAAGAAGAAACCAAATACAGTTTATTCAATAGAAGTAAGTTTCACAAATCTTTCGTTTATCAATCAAATTGCATGTATTGAGTGACAATACTCAAAATCTTGTTTGTACCCGGTATTGATTTTACTGACGCCATGCCGTATGGGATGATATTGTGCCACCACCTGATCACGATGGACCAATCACATTCCTTGATTTAGCTACTAATTTATCAAAGGTATTTAAAATGTATTAAAGTGATATATACCCCTCTATCTGTGATTTCAGCTCGCTCAACTTTCCACGACAAATTCTCAACTTCAGCCTCAAGCTGAGCTTGCTGATACTCAAACTGTAAACACGAAAGAAATGATGTCACAGTTGCAAAACGATTTTAAGAAGAAACAATTTTCAATTCATAATGAAACTTATTATTAACAAAGACTCTAGTTCAAAGATGAGCCTGATCCTACTTAACACTTAAGAATGACTAAACTTGGTACTGTCTTATCAAAGCACTTACAGTATCAACATATATTATCATGCATTAAGGTCAGGCTCTGATTCAATAACTCCTAACTATATTAACTTGTACAAATAATGAACTTAAAACTGTTTAAGATAAACCCAGGCCCAGTGATTATAAACATGTTTCAATCTCATACTCCAACTCCTTGCTCAAACTTGAAAAAAAGCTTTATTAGAATATAGCATCAAAACCAACACCAACTTGTAGCAAATGGCCTAACTAAGAAAATGAACCCCCAATTCATATGTTTCCATTAAGTAATAAAGAAGTTACAACAGTTTTTGTAACTAAAAAATGCTCCAATTGGAGTACGAGTTGGAGCATGGAGTATGATCTCCAATGTTTTACATTTACCAGGTTTACACAGACACACAGTACTACCTACCAGTTGTTTTCTGGCACATTTTTCCATGTAATAAGCATAAGGATAGGTATACTGTAACGTATAACGACACTGAAATATAACATGTATTACGTCAGATATATAATATATATAATAATTGGGAATTCAACAACAACACATATTTTGTAAAATTAATATTCTATTTACGTTTCGGCTGAGGCCTTCTTCAGAATAACATAGTCAGATATATAAGACAGGTAGTGGGATATTAATGAGCAACATTGAATTTGATTGGTTATCTTCATCGACTACTCTCTAAATATATTGGTGCTGCTCAAGAAAAGGCCACTCTGGACTTGGTAAATTGTAAACCTATTAGCAACCAAATGTTTTATTTAAAGGAAGCATAATATTTTTTCTACATCAGCTCAATAGCTATTACAGTGACTTCAGAACATTAGATGCTGAATCTATTCAACGGTACTTGGACTCTAATCAGGGTTGGAATAAAACCCACTTTTTTCCTTTAAAACCCTACCTAAATGGGTTTTTGGGTTTTAAAGGGTTTTAAGGGATTTTAAAGGGTTTTATAAAAATAATTTTGGGTTTTAATTTTTTTCCTAAATAATTTCATAAAATTACATGAAGAATTTCCTTGAATAGCACCTTTGAATGTGTCAGACAGTGTTTAACACTGTATATCACACCTACCAAGAATTTCAAAGGCAACTATCCACTTTAAAATGGTCTAAATATTAACCTACATGCTACTTTCAAGATCAGATAACCCAATAATAGGGTTATTATAGTCTTACATATGATTTTTAAAAAAAAAAAAATCTTCAAACCTCCAAAATATGGAAAAGCATGCTTAAAACCCAACTTTAAATGGGTTTTATACTACCCATTAAAACCTGGGTTTTAATGGGTAGGGTTTTATGGCCAACTCAGCCTCTCATAAGTAGATCATTACTAGATGGGATGTTATTTATTAGAACCAACACAATGTCAAGAAAATACTGTAAGTTATCTTACCTTTTTAAGGAGGTACGCAGCATCCAACAAATACTGCCAGTCAATCCAAGTTCCAGTACTATTCATGACTTTCTCCTGTATACGAGATGTAATCTTCTCCAACGTTTGTTCCTCAAGTTTTAAACTTTTGGCATGATTCTCCCACTGTACAAACACAAGTTAAAACTTGTTTTATTTTACATCAAATACTTTAAGCCATCTTAAGCCCAAACAGCTTTTTTCAACAAGAGCTGTCAGTGGACAGCCCGCTCCACTATTCTCAGTCACATCCTTTGATAGTGTAAAATTTATTTCTATTTTCTAAGTCAAAAGGGGCATAATTTGGTCCAAATGTTTGATAGGGCTGCCTCCTCTTGGGCAATGTTTATGGTAATGATGGTGAACAAGTGTGCCAAGTTTCAAACCAATATGTCAATGGACTTTGAAAATATTTGAGGTGGTATGTAAACTTCAACATTTTTCTTAGTCCAAAAGGGGCATAATTTGGTCAAAATGCTTGATAGGATTATCTCCTCTTGGAAAAGGACTATGGGCATGATGGGAACAAGTGTGCAAAGTACTAGAGCAATAGGACAATGGACTTTGAAAATAATAGAGGTGGTATGTACACTTTAACATAAGCATCACGCCAACACAAAGGTGACAGCAATAGCTCCTCCTATTCTTTGAATAGTGGCGCTAAAAAGCAATAACTTTGTAACCTATCTTTAGAAAGAGTCCCAAAGGTGGAAAATACCATATAAGATGACATAAAACAAAATACAAGATCAAGTTGATTTATAGACAAAACAATGAATTTTAGAATAAATGTGATAAGTATAGTCAAAGCGAAAAAAATCTTGCCAAATCAGTATTTTGTCATCCACACGTTTGCACCTTCGCCGTTGGGGTTGTAGGTTCTAACCCCATGCACTGGGTGTAAGTCCAAGTTTGAGTTCAAATATGACTTTTAAATGTTTAAGTTACCAGTTTTTGAGGACCGCTTTCATAAATACAGACACCCTTTATCATTTAAATGCTCCTGGTCATAAGGCTACTGAAGGAAACTTGAGTTTAATCAAAAGCTGCATTAAATGCAACAACAAATAAGGAAGATCAGACTCAAAATAAAACAAAACAAATAAGTACTCTTTCGAAATAGAAGAGGTATTTCTTCAACGCTTCCCTAGCTTGAGCATGTACAGATTCATTGGCAATGTTGGGATTTTCCTGAAATGTATAAGCAGTCATTCATAGTGAAATAAATGATACATGACAAGTGATAAATCAATACAGTTAATAAGCCTGGAAATTATCTTATACCCAGGGTTGTCAACAGAGTCAACTTAAAAATCCTGAAAATCATATGTGAATGATTATATTTGCCAATCAAGAGGCCTTCAATCAAACGGTTTCTATATTCAATTCAGTTTGTTTTGAATAAAATATTTCAGAGCAGATAAAATTAACCACAACTTTGCCATTTTTACCTATATTCAACCAAAAAATTTATTATGATCAGAAGCCATTGCTTATTCAGGAATGATGAATCCAGATAAACCAGGAAAACTGACAGCCCTGAGACTATAAGCATGGAATGTCAGTTATATCAGCCGGTCATTTTATACAGACACAGTATCTCAAATACATGCCACTACATCATAAATACTGAGATGCTAAGCATTAATATCACAAAATAGTACAAATTCTGCCCTGTATTTTTCTGACATTTTACATGAATCAATGAGAGGAAAGCTTTTTTGTAATTTTGAAATTGACATCATAGTATATTGAGTACACATTTTTTTTGTAAAAAAGAGTCAAACACCTAGGTGTGCCTGAAATACGAGGTTGTAGACAAGTCAAAATGTCACAGAACATTGGTTTTACCAAACATCTTAGCTTCCAGGTTGATTTAACAACAAACTAACCAGGATCACAAAGACTAACAAGCATGAAACAAGAACAGGGGAGGGGGGTTCTACCACAACACAGCAGTCAACACAAACACCTACAAACCTATGCATTTGGCTTATATTTTAACTTATGCCATTAAAGGTAAGTGTGTTTATCACATGACTTTCCCTGAATACAGGTAAACATTAAGAGTACGTATATTTTTAACTATAAGTCACATCACTTCTACTCCTAAATGATGTCATTATATGTTTTAAATGATTTTTTGCATTATTTACATAATTTTCAACAAAAAGTAGTGTATTTTTGTCTAAATCAGAGTCATATGATAATAAATAGAATCTACCACTTGTTGTCAATTGATACAAACTTATATAGAACTTGTTCAGGAAATAGTATTCAACTCGCCAGAGGCTCATTGAATAAAATTTCCAGAATGAGTTGAATATAAGTTGCTATCAGATGACAGCTTGTGATAGATGTTGTATACGGTAAAATCATTTAATTTTGATGGGACAAAATTTCGTGGTTTTAGCAAAAACGACAGTTTTGATGGGATGTTAATTTGTGGATTTTGCATTTCAAGTAATAAATACCACAGGTTACTGTATCATTGATAAAGACTATTTGAAAACGAAAAAAAATTATATTAATTTTCTTATCAATGATACCGTTACCTGTGATAAATACTCGTACAAGGTTAAAAATTATTGTTTGATGGGATTTGATTTCGTGGTTCAAGGTACGAAATCCACGAAATTTAATTCCCAACCAAAATGAATGATTTTACAGTATATATGTAAAATAAAAGCTGTCACAGTTACCTCTATTGGTCCTACCTTATATCTGCTACATTCGTAATATTCACTACCATGTGCCTTCCAGTCACCCAGACACATCCAACAGAAATCATATTTACATTTTGAACATTGCTGAAAATATAAGATATATTTGAGATTTATATAAAAAGACTTTTTACCAAAGCTTTGCCCGCAAGACTTAATTTGTTTTTTTTTCTATGATAAATGTATCAAAGAGCAAGGTTAAATAATACAAATCAATAACAAGATGTTAAATATGAGAATTAAATGACAACACCATAATTATGAGAAAATATTTTGATCTACTAGATTATGCTTGATGATTGTTAAATTGGAAGTAGAGAAATTCATACAAACGGATACTTTTAGTAAGAATATGATGCTTTTAGGACTTAATGGTCATAACTCAACACAAATAGAACATTGTTGTATTTACCTATACACTAACATAGGTAACAATCGAAAAATATCTTTAAAATGTGTATACATGCGATTCCAATGACGCCACAGTATTCGTAATGATAACCAAATACCAAGCACCCATGCATTTTAAACGCAACAATTGATCATGAACTTCGATTATGTCAATCACCTGGCTGAACTTGAGCATTTTGCTTGGTCCTTTGAGTCCTAAAGATAATGAAGTTTTACTGTATGTAACAAAATTTGGCATACTTAGTAATGTGTAGGTCTAAACTGAAATAAACACTTTAACATTGTAGTAATGACTGAATGAACTGACAATCAGTATGTATGATATATGACACTTACCATGTGATTACAGCCACCGTTCTTCTCTATACATACATGGCACTTTGGACACTGAAAGAACAATTATCATCATTTTTACTATAATAATAATAATAATAACTTTATTTAACGAATAAACTTATTTGCAACATGGCCTTCTAATTTACATATATAAACACAAATCAGTAAAAATAAAAGACACAAATACAAATCAATAAAAAAATAAAATTACATGTACACCCGACAAACACTATGAAAAACATACATACAACTAATAATATCTCTTTCAATTTGATAGGAATATATTGATCATTTTAACATTCAAATTTACAATAGTATTTACAATAGTATGGCATAAAAATGTGGCATTTAACGAGTACTACGTGTATTTTTATTATTGAATGCCTTTGTGTAAATAAGATATGTATTATTCTTTGGTATATGTGTCTTAACATTTTACCTTCAGGTTATTATGCAGGACCTGTGTGCATTGAAGTTGATATTGGCCCTAGTACTTTAGACAAAAGTAAAACTATAGCTTTGGACATTGTGTATACTAATAATTATATAGCCTGCCTTTAAAGGGACAACATTTTTACATATATACATGCATAGGAGTACATTCCTTGCTTTGACTGTTGAGCACATTTAGATTTTGTTCATCTATGCCTGTAAGATGATTAGCGTCAACAAAAATGCGTCTGTGGATGGACTTACAGACAGACTGAGGGACAAGCAGAATACAGAATATCTGCTACCAATATGTTAATGTGGAGTATAGCAAATCCAACTTCAAGCAAGTACTGTACCATTACAAAGAATAAGTGATTTAAAGTACTTACATCTTTGGTATTAGCGCTGATATAGTTAGCCGTCTCTGAATCATCTGCACATTTAGTTAACCATTTTTTGATCACATCACAGTCAGTAGGTGCATGATACTCTATACCACACTTAAAACTGAAATATAACAATCATCAATACACAGTCAGTAGGTGCATGATACTCTATACCACACTTAAAACTGAAATATCACAATCATCAATACACAGTCAGTAGGTGCATGATACTCTATACCACACTTAAAACTGAAATAACACAATCATCAATATGAATTAATTACTACAGGTTACTACCTCAAAGGCAATTCATAAGAGATTTTCATTTTATTGCTGAAATTCAGCACAATAGTTTGCAACCCATCACTATGGGAATATCAAGCAAGCCTACACTTTATAGACTCACCTCCAATGAATAACACACTGTAGACTTTGAATTGGGTGCATAATAAGCCATTAAGGGGAGGCAGCTATGATGGATAACTACGCTGAATTGAAGTACAGGGATACTTTTTACAGCCGCCACATGGCACCTTACACCTGCTGTAGTGATAAGTTAACACTGTAGCCCAAAGACAATACAAAGCCACAAACTGCTTAGAATGAGAAGGTCTTAACTACTACTTACAACCTTATAAGGCTGATGCATATTTAAAATCTGCATCATAAGACACTTTTTATGAGCCTATTGTCTTAAATATCAGAAATTGTCATGTTGACCAAAATAAATTTGTAAAAGCTTGGTTTATCATAAGTAAAGAGTAAATTTCAGATAGTTATTCCTTGTTTTCTCAAAATATTGATTTTGAACATCCGACCTTCTCAATCTAAGCCAGTGTAACACCAGACATAGTTTACTTACCAGAAACATGACTTGCATGTTGTACAGCTGATCTTTTTGGCTTTAGCTTCCTTTGCTTTCACTATGATTGGACAATTTGGACCGGGACAAAATCTGAGAGCTGGATGACTCTAAAAATAGAATATAGTATATTCATTAAGTAATACAAATTGTGATGATAACAACATTTAATTAAGAGGTGAGATACAAGGAATTTGGGAGCATTACCCTGGCCTAGCTTGTATCGAATATGTTGCTTGGTTTTTTAACTGGCCTGGTGTCAAGCACCGATACACAGTGAGACTATCACTGGGTTTCTAACCAGTTCATCTCTAGATGGGTACGAAACATTAAATAGCGTTTCAGAAAATGACTGAGTGTCCTGACCGAGAATTGAACCAGGCCTTGGCCTTCAAGATATACCTGGTCGAGATGAACAAACGTGCCAAGTTTTATTAAATCCCAATCAATGACAAAGATACACTTCATACACATCCAATTGGTAATTTTTTACCTTCAAACTGTATATAAGACTACTTTGACATTTGATATATTGCCCATCTAGCAACATTGTGAACCTATAATAGTTCCCACCGTCGGAGAGTTACAATGGACCTACAATGACCCTTAAACCAGAATATTGATTGTCAAAATGTGTTTCGAAACCCCTACTCCTGATTCAAATGGTATCTGTAATGAATAAATCTTACCTTGACATATTCCAAGAATGAGAATTAAGAGCATTTATACCTTGACATATTCCAAGAATGAGAATCGAGAGTATTTATACCTTGACATATTCCAAGAATGAGAATTGAGAGTATTCTTACCTTGACATATTCCAAGAATGAGAATTGAGAGTATTTATCTCGTAGATCAGGTTTACTGAGAACACTGTAGAGGAAATCTTCCGGTACTATCACCTCACAATCCTTAGCCATACATGATATACCTGTAAAAAAACATTGAATTCATTTCATACTTTTAAAATACCTTGATTGTGTATACCTGTACATCTTTTTTATCCATTTAAAGGTCTATGTTGACTGATCCAAATGGTTTTTTTCTACTGTTTTGTTGTGTTGTTTCCCATATATAATATTCAAAAAAATGATTGAAAGTTGTTGGTTTGAATTTTGCTCAATATATCTCTTGTGTATCTTCTTTCATTGATACTATACCGTTCAATATGTCAGTCAGACTGTTAGGTTTAGGAAGTCTGTAGAAATGGTAGCACTCCAAACTTATTTTTACAATAAACAAACTTTCTAGTGACAGAGTATGAAGAGTTGTATGTATCTTACCAAGCGTGACACCTTGTTGTATCTGAACCTGACAATAGATGTCCCAGCATTCACCACAGAACATGTGACCGCAGGATAGATCATGTAACATCTCACGTGTTACTTGATTCATACATACACAACACATCGCTCCGGGACCCACAATAGGCTGCTACAAACATACAAAACATTACAAATTATACTGTAAAATCATTTAATTTCGTTGGGACGAAATTTCATGGTTTTGGTAAAAAAGACAATTTCGTTGGCACTTGAATTTGTGGATTTTGCATTTCAGGTAACAAAACAAGGGTCAAAATCAATGTTCGTTGGGATTAAAGTTCGTGGTTGAAGTGAACCACGAAATCCTAGAAATATAATCCCCCACGAAATTAATGATTTTACAGTAAACAACTTATCAAATTTCAACTAAATATTGTTTTAAGCCAGTCACATGTCAAATTAGTTCACTGGAAACCTGGAAGGCTTAGTGTACATGACATAAACACTGTACACAACAACAGAATATTACAACTTAATTCTCGAATACCAATTTCTGCATTTTACCGATTGTTGGAATATTCAAGACTACAAATCTACGCATTTTTAAGTTTGTTTGATACACGATATCCATATCAATGTTTTGTACTATATCCGGGCTACTTAATAATTTCAGCAAATTTGTACCACTCGTGAACTTAAATCCTGCAAAATAATTTCCTTGGTAACAGTATAAGAATAATACTGAAATTTTAAACTTCAATTTTTGAATTTTCCAACTATCTGACAGATAAATAATCCACCTACCTGGAACTTGACTTTTGGAATAATATTGGAATCAATAAGTAATTTTGAAGGATTTTTGGAATGGCTGAAATAGAAAAAGGTATACCAATCAATAAAGAAAGCACAGTAAAATTAGAAGGTAATCACAGATTTTTTTTATAATAATTATACGAGAGATATCTGTAAAACACGAGTACTACTCTGACAGGCAACATTCAACAGTTTCTAATCATCTGTCTTATAAATATAAAAACATCATTTCAAAAATCAATAGAGGTAATCTACTGTTCATGACCAACATCAATGTCAAGTTTGAAGAACCTTAGTATTAACCATGATTCAAATAAGGATAAAAAACAATTGTACCAAAGGCCTTAGATCTCAGAACCAATAGGGGCCATCATCATCATGGCCAATCTCAATTAAAAGTTTGAAGATTCTGAGACCCAATCGTTTACAACTTCAAGATCGGAAACCATTGGGTCAACATTCAGTAATAAACGCAGCACAATATCAAAGCAAATATATAATTTTGACATATAATGATATAAATGAAAATGTATGTAAATCTTACCACTCAATGACGTATTCCTTTTTCCAGTCATGAGCATGGAGCAACATCTTGGCCAACGATGGCACAATCTGAAATAATATAACAGGTCAGTATGTTAAGTTTTACTATCTACAAACCATTGAATGTAATTATCAGGGCTTTCACTAGGCTCCGAAAGTAGAGTCAAAATGACTCCTGACTCTAAATTTTCAAGAGTCATCAAAATATTGCGTGAACATTTGTATTATAGTATAGAAGAATAAGTAAATTTGACTATTGGGCTTAAATTTTCAAGAGTCAAAATAGGCACTTTTGTCAAAATCAAGAGTCAAAATGCAGTTTCAAGAGTCAAATGAAAGCCCTGATTATTATTATAAATTATACCGTAGTCAGCATTAATTCATCCCCTCCATAAGCAACAGGCAACTTCTTCATATGTCCAGACTCCTTCTAGGAAATGACAGTAGTGACTACGGTAGTCCATGTCAAGTATGAATGAACTGCACCTAACCTGTGACTGTCAGACCAAGTTTGCAAACCTGAATTGTACTATTTGCCAGAGTCTGGCGACGAGTGATTGCTCTATCTACTAATCTAACTCAGTAACTGGGGGAGGGAGTGCTTAAGTGAGACAGACACTCAGTGAGACAAAATAAATATTATAAATTAATTATCATTCAGCAAGCCGACCACCACCTCAGCAGATGTATGATAAATAGAAATATTGAAGTTGGAAACTACAACAATGGTGACAGTATAAAAATGCGATTAGACTGCAAAGAAACAAGCTATTTACCTTCTGTGAGCTACAGAGAACCTCAACCTCCTCATTCAGAAACCTCTCAACACCTTCCAACTGTAACAATTCATACTCAAAATATTCTGGATCGTCACTTTTCTTTGGTTTATCAATGTCAAGGTCATCTGTGTCGTTGTCATAGTAACCACAATAATCATCGTCATCATCCATATGATCCGACTGATCGTAGTCTGAGTCATGATCGGAATCTTGACTCTTCATATCCTCCGACATTATTTACTGGTCAACCTTCTACAAGGATCCTACAAGGAAACCAAACTTGTATTATTACTTCTATAAAACTGATGTACAAAAATAGAGGAGCGAAATTGTTGTAGTGAACTAATGATAAATCAAGTATTTGAATCAGACTAGTTTCAGCTTTATACACCTTCATCTATGGAACCGAGTGTACGGTATTCTAAATTGAATACAATAAATAACTATGTGGTATTTTAAATTGTTCAAAGTTGATTTAGAATAATGAGTGCAGTTCATAGTCACAAGGGGAGTACACTTAAGACTTAAAATTCAATATTGTTAGTTTTCCTTTCAGACCTCTTGACATAAAATACTACTTTTTTTGAGAAAATTTGAAAAATTAAAAACTGTTAGGTATTACTGTAAAATCATAAATTTTCGTGGGGAATTAAATTTCGTGGATTTCGTGGTTCACTTCAACCACGAACTTTAATCCCAACGAACATTGATTTTTACCCTTGTTTTGTTACCTGAAATGCAAAATCCACGAATTCAAGTGCCAACGAAATTGTCTTTTTTACCAAAACCACAAAATTTCGTCCCAACGAAATTAAATGATTTTACAGTATATTGGGAGTAAATATTACAATACAATAAATGATTTCCCTACCTACCCAACCCAAAATGCTGAGGGTCGTGTAAAGATTTATAAGTGAGCAAGATTTTTATTAATGGGCTTATTTAATTTACATTAGACCGAAATATGAGTTAAAAAAGTTTTTGTTTGGTCTTGTTTATAGTAATTAGTATATAAGTCACAATTTATGATTTTAAATTATGAAAGTGAAAGTAGATTTTTGGAAATTCCCGTCAACTACCCAATATGAAATCTTTTGAAAATTTTGACAGTATGTGAAAATGGTTCAATCCAAAATGGAATCCCTGGTATTTTCATGTGATCATTAACTTTTGTAAGTCTTATGTATCGTAGGGACTAGCTGACTGCAAGGATTACAACTATTTCAGCATAGATTTCTTTTTTTATGTTACAACCACTAGTTCACCTGCCAAATGTTTTCAAGAAATTGCTTCTGACCTTAATATAACAAAAATACTCGATTGACAAGGCCAGTCTTCGAATTTGGCCACTAGCCCGAAGCCCAAGGCTAGTAAAAACTGGGTCGGGCTAGTAATTGTCTCTAGGTGACTAGTCCGAAAGTCTAGTGAAAAATTATTTTTTTTTAATAATTGAATGGTCTGACTAGTAAATTTCTTCTCGGGCTAGTAAGTTCTGCCTTGTTGGTAGCCCGACTGGCTAGTACTTTGAAAAGTTTTTCGCGAAGACTGCAAGGCCATTCTTCAGGTATATGTAATAATTTGACACAAAACTACTTCCGTGCAAGGGATTGCCAAACAAAAGGAAAAACAAACAAACAAAGAGCAGCGCCTATGAGTGCCGGATGCTCGACTTTCTCATTCTTGATAGTATTTAAACCTAGCTATAGGAGCTAATCTGCAAGGGAAAATTCTAAGAGTAACACAGACAGATAACTCAATATTTCTTCTTCTCGTTAAAATAGAGGGCCCATGAACATGGTTATAAATCAGCTTTGTCAATATGGACTCCCTTGTGATTGAGAATGATACCTTCGATAGTTACATTTGAGAACATGACTGATAGTATTTAACTTTAACCCATGCAGACGGACACAAATCCCGTAACTACAATAGCTAGACATTTTTCTTAAAAATTTCATGAAAATATTAATAACCTTTTGAAGACTGGAGCCGCCTTACCACATTGTAATTTCTAGAGATCTAACAAACAAACTTTGTCTGTTTATTCCATAAATTAATATTAAAAAGAAAATCGCGGCGAAGAATTGAAAGTCGATAAAAAGTCAGTCACATGCTGATTGATTTTAACTGGGAACTTAGAAATAGACTAAGGTAAACAGGACGTAATAATGTCGAACCCAATGAACTGGTGACTAATCCTGACATAGTTCTACTAGTAAAACTCAGATACTCCCGGTATGAATATGCTCCTATACTGAGTTTTATCGCTGTATTAATAGCTCTCCATAGCAAAGTGTAATTTGCAAACTAAACCTCCTATTCTGTATTTAACAGCTAACATGGTCATAGTAACGCTTATTTCATTCATAAACTACAAAAACATCATTAAATATACCTTTACACAACCAATATTAGATAAAACGTTTTTCTGACAGCCGCCGTGAATCAATTTCAGTTGACCCCATTTTGGTTATCTAATGTAGACGCACGTGTCTTAGACGAAATAATTAATCTGTACAGAGTAGTCGTTCTTGATTATCGTTCCGGATTTTATGTTCCGGATACCGGGTTTTAGCCACTTTTTTCGTCTAATAAAAATTCGCCATATTGTTGTTTGTCAACATTCTGGAAATTTCAGTAATTTGGCAGTGGAAGTGAAACTGGATAAATTTGTGCATCAGTGAGGTTAGTGTTCTTGCAAATATTGGTATTGAACGATAGGAAAGGTATTTATGAAGACATGTGTGGTGTGCTTTAACTGTATATTGATTTTAAATGCTCTAAATCGGTCACCAAACAGCGACAAAGAATCGTGTCGCAAAAAGCTATGCACATCTAAGAGCGACTTTTTAGCACCCTAGATTGTGAAACATAGTGTAGCATACCGTGAAGCAATCGTAGGGTCTATCATTAGCACTAATCCTGACACTTTATTAAATTAAAAAAACAACATCTAATAATTCTCAAAAGGTGCTTAATTGGGCTCCTATATTTGACAATCTTACTTGAAAATACATATAGAACACATGCGTAAATAAAACTATCAACAAAGCAGACAAAGCAAGACGTAAAAGGCAATGTTTTGACCCTGTTTTGTTGAGTAATTATTCGACCAAAAATATTTTGGTTGTCACAAACGAAAGTGAAAAATACTTACAAACCAGTGTCCGTTGTAATTCTATCGGCTTAGTTTACTTTCTAAAACTCTTAAAAATAAATTTATTCAAAGAATGGAACAATCTAAGCTGTAACAAGGAAACTGTCTTTGTGTGTCATCTGTGTATTTGTTAATAGCACAAAGGGGTCATCTGCAGGAAATGACGTTTGTCCTAGTTATTCATTTCCGTGAAAATGGTTAGGTCTAAGTATTTACCAATACGTCGCGCATCAGCCCGAATGTTAGCAACGAGACAGGCCAGCGTAAATGTAGTTATAGACGCTAGTGTACACAAGTTTATACGAATGTACAAAACGAATACACAATAGTCTGCACGTTTTTACGCTGACTTATCTATTATATTTACTTTATCAAATGTGTAGCATAATTTAGTGATATACGTAAAGCATGTATAACTAGGGAAGTGTAATCACGCATATAATTATGCATAGTGGTAATGTAGATCTATAGGGCTCCTGGTATTTCTTAATGTGATTGTATGCCAGATAAAGATCATAATTGGACATAATGGATTTGTTTACGCGCACCACCGGGAAATCCCATATGAACGAGCTTAAATAATTGGAAAACAAAAAGTATTATGTACTATTCTAATCTGTCACGTGTATTAAGAGACAAGTGGCTGTGCTTTGGTATACACAGGACCCACATAGTGTTTGAAATAATGATCAATTCATGCTAAAACAAGCTGTTCCAGCTTCGGTTTAGTCAACATGACACGTTCCGATTTACAAGAAAATAGGCCCATAAGTAGTTACGAACTACTCTTTCTAAGCCAGCGATATATAAGCACTGATGTTATAAACAGGAACAATATATTATATAAATAGCTGTAATGGTGTTCCTTTTACATGTAAGATGCCCTAATGGGCGTTTAAATCAAATACTTAAATTACACATATTGGACACTCAATCATAAATTGAGAGAAAACGAAAAATAGCCCCCAGCAGACGCAGTTATTTTGCATAAAACTTTTTTAGTCATCCAAGTTCAATGGACACTGACTGTATCATATTGAAAAGCTAGGTTTCTTCTTTTGCACAAAGCAACTAATTTTTGATGATAGTGGCATCTTTTGTATGTTGTTATTCTGTAGTTTTGCTTGTGTTTTACGTACTTTGGGAGCTAGAGCTCCGTCATGTAGCGTTTTTACAAGTTGCCATTTTTGTGACTTTCCATTTTACAGTGACGCCCATTATTTCGGCTTATTTTTATTTTCAATGAACATATTAACTCAAAAATTATTGGGGACATTCATCGAGTATTAATCTATACACAGCCAAAATTTGAACCATATTCATTTCTTAATCGTCGAGAAATCCTGAAAAATATGGATACATGGTCCTAATTTCAAAACACTTGGTACTAAAGTGGTATTATTTGGTTATTTTATTGTTATAAACTGTTTAATAATTGAATTTTTTCACACACAAAAATAAATCAATCGAAGTCGCTAAGTTACAAAGTGGTAACCATTTTAAATTATTCACATATTCTCCTTTCAATTAGCGTACTTTTCATCTGATATACTAGTAATAGTCTTGGGACTTCACCGATCACTGGATTAAGAGGATGGTAATGAACCAAACGCGTAATGCGGTTTTCAATTTTAACACTGCTTATGTAAAATAGCTTTGCTTCACCAGTATAATAGACTGGTGCCGCGGTCCGCTTTGAACTATCGTCTCAAATTTAAGATAAATATCTGTAATTTTGTGAATATTCTGAACGGGGACTAGTCTATCACCAGTATTGGGGATTTGGGGTAAATTTGTTGAATGCACGTGTATGTAACGTGGTGAGCATGTGACTTAATTAATTAATGGTAACCGCGTGTATGGCGAACTGTCGCTCGTTCGACATTGTATGTTGATAGAGCAGCTAAATATTAATATATAGACATGTTATAGAGCTATACATGTGGACTTATCAGTTTCATGGAATTAAATAAAACAATACATATAATTTACAATACACTGCATACCATTTGAAAAAATGAACACTCGACTTTACGTGTTGACATTGGTCAACATCATTCTGAAAGTGTGTAATACTTTGGATGCCGACAGAGTTCATTTTGGCCGTTGGATCAAAACATCCACCGATGTTAGTTCAAGTCCTTGCACGTTTGAGTGGATTATCAGTGTCAGCAAAACAGATTGTGTGAAAGCGTGCAAATCTACTAAAGGTTGTCAATATATCAATTATCAAATTCGATCACATACGTGTAGATTGATACGGACTAGGAATGAAATATACTACAATAATGCTGAAGACATTGAGATAAAACAAGGGTATATATTTGGAAATAAGTCAGAATGGTCAATTGGTGATATAGCAGGCTGTGACACATGTGCCAGTCTCGGAAAGTGTCATACTGACGATACCTCGGACAGCAACAAGGTATGCAGACACTCTGGTTGTGGGTTCCCAAATATGGCTGGTTTCCAAGGAAACATGTTTTCATATGGACACTGGGTTAATCAGAATACAAGCAGTAGGGCCGTATGTGCAAAGGATGGAGCATGGCTTGATGACCTACCATATTCCGATGGATCCCACTATTATATAAACGAAGAAGCTCTATTCTGGTTTGACGCAAAGCTACAATGTGAGCGTATGTCAGGACATTTAGCATACATCGAGTCGATGGAAGAAAATATGTTTCTTGGAAGTTTGATGATAACCGCCTATTGGTTTAATTGGATAGCATCATAGGGGCCAATGATTTGGATAACGAAGGTACCTTTGAATAGTCTGCAGGAGCACCGTTAAGGTATAAATTGGCACGTGGGGGACCGAATGACCTAATGGGTAACGAAGATTGTGCATCGATTGTTCATGTAGACGATTTTTTTACTTGGCATGATTATACATGTAATTGTGAAACTGCATGGCCGAGTATTTGCGAGTTTGAGTAAAATAAACCGATTAAAGAAGCAGGCAAACAAAATCATCATGTGAAAAATATGCAACTTGCAAATGTATTTTAACTTCAGTTATAATTTGAAATACGTTTTTGTTCACTGACTTTGGGTGGATATGCAATTCATTGCATGGCGGCTAGACACCCATGAATGTCTCAATTGTTTTAAACGTTTAACGAGTCTATATAGTATAGAGTCGATAGAGCCTATATTTTTAGTAATTTATATTATGTATTTGTTGTGTTTTATAGTATTATTATTGCCCGCTATATCACGAAGATGTTCATTTTATTGCCCGCTATATCACGAAGATGTTCATCTTATTGCCCGCTGTAATCACGAAGATGTTCATCTACGACTCTGTTATACAGTTAATTAGGCAGTACAGGATCAATACTTTTGGACTATACATGGTTTGAAACGTGTAGGTATATATCCTGATATAAATAGACATCGATTTATAAGAGGAATTAGTGATTTCGTGTAGGCCGACGGATTCTAGAAGTTGACAACCAAAATAAAATATACCCGATATTGGTGACGTTGGTTCGCAACGTCGTCAAAAAGGACCAGCGCTACATATAATAGCGGATATGGCAGAACTCTTAGGTTCATCTTATGGGATATCGCACATTATATTAAACACACAATTAAAAATCCAGAAACTATGTTCACGATGGTTATCCAAATAAACCTACATAATGGCCACTTCGAGAAGCGAAAATGAGTCAAGACATTAGCGTAAATATGGACAAAGGTTGAGTAAGTTTGACGTCGTTCATCAAATGACGCTGACGTGCACCGGTATGTTGATACAGCATGTGTGCGTTGCTATGTACAATTCATGTAGTTTTGAAAAATTCAATGACATTTGGTGTATTGTTTTGTTATACTTATGTTCACATTATATTGAAATTTGAAAGCATTTGAAGCTGTCGTTTCTGTGTTATGATATTTTTCTACGAACTTTTTGATCCACCCACGAACTTATGGAAAAAACAAGTTTTTACAACTGCATATGTCAAATACAAGCTTGTAGCTTATGTTTCCTATGTTAATCTTAATCGGCGTTAAATAAAGTTTATCTTATCTTATCTTTTGCATTTTGGTCAACATGGCAAGTGCCTTATGATTCATATTTCAAATATGTATGATTCTTATAAGGTCGTTAAGGTCGTAAGTAGTAGTTACGGCATCCTCATTCTAAGCCTGCTGTTTTGCTGTTTCCGTAACAATGTTCTTTTTACAGTGTGGAGTTGTTAACACCACGCCAAACATCCACTATGGTGGATCGGGTTTTCTCTCTGGGTTAACGAGTTACAACTACCCGGATTTTCTGTCTGTGTTTTCTCCCATAGCCTTTGACTCTCCCGAGCCGTCCACAAGACCGTCACGCTGGTTAACCCATAAATGGGAACTGGATTTGATGGCAACAGAATATATCCACACGCCAGTGGGACCAGTTATGCCATGCACCCAGAGAACTTCTCCGAGACCTTGTGTTTATGCATGGGACCGCACGGTGCCCAGTTTAACGTCTACCACCTCTAGGAGGAGCCCATTTCTGGGGCGCATATGTCACTGTATGATATGCTATAACTGGCATAGTAAACTTACGCACTCGGCTATCTTTTCACAGCAGAGCTGCTATCCAATGATGAGACTGAAAGCGTGCGTGACAAACACAGACCTACATCACAACACACATGTACATGTACTGTATGCGTCAGATTCATTGATAAACGGTTGGAAAATTGGTGAAATTCTCAATTTTACAAAATGATAACTAATAACGTTAGTGAATTTAGAACGTGACCACAGCCATGATTGAAGGTATCATGCGTGAAAAATTTTGCCTTAGAAATCAATTTGTGTTTTAGAGTTTTAGTACTTACGACTACAATGAGTATCGTTGTCATCTGAACGCGTTTGCAACGCGGATCAAATCTGCAGCCACAAATTAAATTGACCGCGGTATTCGTGGCCAAAAAAAGTTATATAGAGGATATTTGTATTTTTCCTCATGAGCAGCTGACTTATATTTTCACTCGTGGCTACGCCACTCGTGAAAATATTACATCAGCTGCTCACTCAGTGAATTATCAGCCGACCATACACGGTAAAACACTAATATTCTATTTATTTCATGCTTCAAATAGCTAAAATGATGGAAATACTCCACTGTATACCTGAAATGTTTTGCGTGACGTCGTTTTCCCGCCATGCACGCGTCGAGTTGTAATCAAATAGTTCTTCTGCAATAGCTTCAATTTCGTCCATTTGTTTTACATTTATGTACATACATGTATAATGTTTTGTTATTTGTTAAAGATTAAGAGAGCAAGTGAAAATGCTTATTATTTTATTTTTGACGGCGAGGAAATTTGATTTTAAAAAATTAGTCCGTTGGCCGTGAAATTATGAACTGTGAAATTATGAACAGTGGAATTATCGGGGAATAATCCACCGTTATTCCGCCGTAAACCACCGATAAGCATGAAATAAATATCAGTATACTGGCAATTATTGTAATATTTTGTTGTTCGTCTGAGTAGTTCTTATATGTGTAGGATAGAGTTCGCAAAATAGCCAGCGCCTTAGTTTATATTATATGTTTGTGAAATGAAAGGCTAATAGCCTTTTTCTGAATAAAAGCTATCTATCTATTTTAAAAAAACATGCACGTGCAAATGCTAGGCTTGGATTCACGTGCGTGTGCTATGGGACAGTTTGTGGTCGTTATATTAATGCATTACATACAAAACAACACTCATGACTAGATAGCTTGACATAACTTAGACAGTTTTTACGGAATATAATTAGAATATATATTTCATATGTAATAACTATGACGTTTATTGTACATTTTAAACGTAATAACGTTGAATTGTTTCAAGTGTACACGTGAGTAACTCAAGCAAACGGCGACGGCGACAGGCGGTATTCGGCCGTCATACTATCGTAAACAAGTTATTTCTTTATGATCACGTTACAGGGGAATACCACATCGTTTTGAGTGATCAAGGACTAAAGTTATATATTTTTTATTCTATTTTCTCGGAACGTGTTATCACAACACTTCGACGTATAAGGTACGTGAATTTAACAATTTTCCGATTGAATACCTTGCCAAATGATATTTGGTTGCTTTTATGACAACTATTCTGCATACTTTTATACTGGCACATTGACGAATCTGGAATTGTTCTGCTACAGCAGTGCTTTTGTCAAATTATTTGTGATTAGTTATCCTAAATGATGTTGTTCTTTGCACTCATATTTATTTTCGAATTTAATATGAGTAGTACTATTCAGTTCCACGATTTGAGGTGCTGTTTCCTTCTCGAGTGCATTAACAAAAATCATTTAAAGTTCAAGTCCTATATTTATTGACTGTACTGGCCTTATTCACCGATGCTGTGAGTCTACAACTCTGACTAAGACATTATATTGCCGAATGTTCTATTCGCTCTCATGTTGTTATAAATGTACTGATTTTAATATAAATACAAATGATCAGATAAAAATCCACATTGTTAAATCTAATTGTATAGAAATGGCAGTGATGATACATGTTGCTAATTTTAAGTCTAAGTCTGTGTTCCAGTTTTACAATGTTGGTGAATAATGCCCCTGGATTACATTGAATTACATTCCGTTTTAACAAAGAATACGCTGTTTTATTGGGAAAGCTCAAGAAGAACGATTGTACATATAAATAGTGCGGTTGGGAATCACCGCTACACTTCGGCACTGTTATTGTCAGTTGAGACGTTTGATAATTTGTTATAGTACTTGGCTTGACTTTAAACCTCTTTGCACGGATGCATTTGTTTTCGTAAGGTCATTCATGTGTGTCGCATGGTGGGTCAAAGGAATGTGTCTGTGTTGAACCAACTATCCCATATACATGTGCATTAGCAATGTTATGCGCGGAAAAACGATCAAATTGAGTGTCGGCAATGATGCTCAAGAGGAACGTATATTACGATAGCAATTCATTTGTGTCATCGATGTTTCTATAATTATTCATCTTCCGATGTCCACTTGTAAATGCACACCCATTTTTCATTTAAAAGATATATATTTTTCTTACAGACTTGAATACAGTGCCAATATAACAATGACATATAAATGCTTAATTGTCACTTTGTCACCTAAGTAACAGTATAATAGATAAGTAGTTGATAATGAGTATTCACATTTTCTGTTTTGACACATAAGGAAAAGAAACAAAAAAATATTAACGTTATATTTAATATTTTTGCACAAGTTAACAATTTAATTTTTCCTCCATAAATATAGTTTACCAATTTTGTACAATTTTGACATACTAGTAACGTTAGTTAAGAATGACTACGTATTCAACGCTGACGTGCATGTTTTCAATTAAATGGCATCAACGTTTTCTACGAACTAATAAAAGTATACTTATTCATTTAGTCGATATACGTAGATTTTGGTTTATCGACTAAATGTTGATTATATACGCGTCATTTAGAATTAACCGTTACTAACGACCACCAATCTGTCGGGAATAATTGCGCCCATGATGACATCTTGACGTATTTTATTGTCCTCTTTTGTCACAGTTTCGCAACTTACTGTATTTAAACACTCGCGCTTTTGTCAACATTACATACAAAACAATTAGCCGCATGGCATTAATTAATGGAAATTATATGCGTCTAGTGTAATATCGTCTTTATATAAAAGTTCCACAGAAGAATTTTAAAAATGCAATATTTATTATAATTATTATGGTTGTTATCATGTACCTGTACATTAGTAAATAGTTACACTTCAATTGACCCCTATAGACACCTGATTCCTGATAGACACGAGGCTATGAGAGAGAATCCATTGTTTCTGTTCATACTGAACGTTTAACGAGAGAATCATTGGTAACATTCATATATTTCGTTTTGGGTATCGTAACACGGTCACGGAGGGAACATGGAAACTCCAGAACTTGCTGTGAAGGCAGTGCCCGTTAGTTAAAGAAAATGCAAAGTGGTCTTCCTTACAATTTGGTCGATGAAACACCTATCTTTCCCTCATTGTAAAGCACAAGGCATGTAAGCATTTGGTAATCATTTAACTAGCTTATGCTTCCTCACATATTCACATCAGAACATACCCTAGTCGGGCCACTGCCGGGATTGGAACAATTGACCTACGATTCCGAAGTTGGAAGCATTAACAACATGTTAACAGTGACGACTGTGTGTATCACCAAATCGCTCATGTGATTGTTTATTTTTATTATTATTTCCGTATCTCGACCATGTAACTAATAAATGCCACGAGTGAAACATAGTTAACTATCTATTTGTCTGGAAAACAATTTATATTGATCTATCACGTCGCCATAACGGATATTAACCTTAACATGAACTGTAACAATCACGGCCTTCACTTCGTCAAAAAGTGGTCGTGTTTTTTTTAAAAATGAAACCAAGATAGCTTCCATATTTAATTTGATTGACAAACTATGTTGTGCTAGAAGTTGTTATGTTAATAAATTGTTTGCAAAAAGATGATAGAGGATAGGACTCTCAACTTATGCCTTGGTCCCACTGAACACTTTTTTTGCATCGGCGATGTACTCCCAATTTAAACAAATTAGCTTCGGGAGGCATCGGAACTGGGATATCACATAAATGCTCTAATGATAACCTCGAAGTTTCCCCTAGACCACAAAGGACCCTTTCCCCGGTTCTTTACGATGCCCATTTATTAAATCGGCATAAAACAGTACAGTACAGAAACATGACATACCACAATTACACGACATAGTTCCTAACACAAAAATAAATGAGAACATGAATTTAACCGCTGAAATAAGTGTCATGATAATTGGACGAAGTCACAAGTTTGAGAAATACTGCAAAATTATCTAGTTCCCTTTCTATTCCTTAGTTAGTGACTAGTCGCTGAGTCTATTAGTCCTGGAACTACCCATAGTTTGACATTTAGTCAAAGATAGGAGTTATGTCTGCAACAGTTAACTGGCTTTTGGCATATCGCAACAAGTAATTGATCCCACAAGCCTAATATTCACTGAGTCTTTATTTTTAGAACTAAAAACCCGTTACTTAGGGACAGGTGATTTTCAGTTTTGACGAGGTAAATATTTGATTTTCTATCTATCAACTTGTGATCTATAGTACGGGTTGCCAAGTTCAGGTTGTCATCATTTTCTTTGAAAAAAATCCCCAATTAAACAAAATAGCACTATAACCACGGCAACACCAGAGCCTACCATTGTATCATTTGCACACATTATTATTATGTATAATAATAAAGTATTACAAGCCTCTGATTATTCGTAAAACGCACAAGGAAGATTGTGTGTTTGGCTCAATTATAAATTCTGATTTTATATTACGAAATTAAGTATCATGACTTTTAAAGAAATCTATTAAATGTACGGACCTCTTTGGTACAGCGTGTTTTAATAGCCATCCAACCTTTCATAAAGACTGAATTTGTTTGTTTTAAATGACAACGATGCTTGACAAATACATTCTTTATATTTACATTTAAAGCCGTTAAGGAAAAAGTAACGAGAAATGCCTCGAGGTTTCACAGCTGTGAGTTATTTATGACAAGCAGTCATTTGGTTAGTTTAGATTCATTATGTTTTAATTGGCCGATTTAACACAATGTTGTTTACTTGATCTTTACAATGTCAGTCACTATGCTGCTTACAACACTTGATTTTTGCAATGTCAGTCACTATGCTGCTTACAATACTTGATATTTGCAATGTCAGTCACTATGCTGCTTACAATACTTGATATTTACAATGTCAGTCACTATGCTGCTTAGAATACGTTATCTTTGCAATGTCAGTCACTATGGTGCTTACAATACGTTATCTTTGCAATGTAGGTCACTATGCTGCTTACAATAATTGATATTTTCAATGTCAGTCACTATGCTGCTAAAATACTGGATACTTGCAATGTCAGTCACTATGCTGCTTACAATACTTGATCTTTGAAATGTCAGTCAATATGTTTCTTACAATACTTGATACATGTACTTGCAATGTCAGTCACTATGCTGCTTACAATACTTGATCTTTGCAATGTCAGTCAATATGCTGCTTACAATACTTGATCTTTGCAATGTCAGTCAATATGCTGCTTACAATACTTGATCTTTGCAATGTCAGTCACTATGCTGCTTACAATACTTGATCTTTGCAATGTCAGTCACTATGTCAGTCGGCCACACAGAAACGAGACATTTTCCTACGTAGAACAAACCATCAATCTCCAAAATTGGTACATTTTTGTATTTCAAGCGCACGGTGAACTTTGGAAGTTTGGTACTGTATTAAATTAACTAACATTATGCTTAAATTGTTTTTCTCAAGGGATAAAATATGTGTATTGCACGCGGATATGTGCCCCGCAGAACCTAAATCACTCAAATAAATGTCGTATTTCATGACGCTAGACTAACAATGCATACAATAAATATGCATAAAGATGAATACAACCGTACTATTAATCGCATACTAAAACAATCAACATGCAGGGTGTCTCAAGCTTGCATCAGAATGACGAAACTTACGATATTAATATCGTCGTGTTATATGTTGAGGAAGTTGGGCGTAATTCATGGTGTATGCTTGATCCCTTCACCAATGCCTAATATTTTAACGTGGCAAATGTGGTGATTATAGGCGGTTGTAGGCTTATGTCGTTAGGACTTCAATTGTTTAATCATGGCCCTTTTTCTTTTCCTCGCTTCCTTTTGTTTACCTACACCAGTTATGTGTGCGGCTACATGGCTTTACCATTTACTGTTATCCTGAAATTTCTAAACATTTGATAGTTAAAACTAGGTATTAATATTATGGTGTTTTACAGCTTAAATTAGATACTAGTATGCCAGCTTTTTATAGCTGAAGCTAGGCTTTTCATCATTTTTTGTAACAAAATAGCTGAAATTAGGATTTTCATCATTTATTTAACACATAGTGGAGGTATTTCGGCTTTTGTGACAGTTGACTCAATGCCTTTCAGCCTACTATTGACACCTGGGACGTGAACTTTCGGTTTCAGTGGATTAATTTCATTTTCTCGTTGGTTGTGTATTTGGCATTGTGCTAAGTGATCGTAATCAGCCCTACTTCTGTTTTGGGGCTAGTTTGTTTTGGATGAATGCTGTCTTAAGTGTCTGGTTTTATATTTTGTTTATATTGGTTTAACTATATTCGTACTGGTGCAGCTCTGTGTACGAGGCTAGTACCACTAGTCATATTTGAGACCCTTTCGTAGCCGATGGTTGTTGTTTCGACCGTAGACAAAGACGCAAGTAGCTTTAAACATCGCGAATCTATGGACTTGGTCAGATCGTTCCAGGATAGCTAGTATAAGAATTCTTGAAAATGCTTCACATAATGATGATATCGATTACACTAAATGTATACTTGTTCAATCTTCAAGATATTTTACTGGAATTAATTTTTTGCTTCTATTCGACAGATGATGTCCCTGGCATCAATGTGTGCAGTTGTAGTGTTGTTACTCGCCATATATACAGTTAATGTTGAAAGTCAAGAAAACAAAGTAGAACCTGGAAATCCACCAAGTACTGATGTTGTCAAAACCGACACTGGACAAGCTCCGGCGCAGCCATTAGCTACAGAGCCCGACCCGGCAACTAATACTGTCGTTGAAACTAAACCTGCGCCACGAAAACCTCCAGGACGAAAACGCAGGCCAGGAAATCGGCGACGGCAGCGAAAAAGACGACCGCGACCACCAAATGGAGGTAAACAAAACGGTAAAGTAGGCGGCAAGGTCAACATACCGGATGTTGAATCTCAATCGAATTTGAAACTTCAAGCAACGTCAGTCATAAAGCCTGAAGCTAAAGCTGTATCTAAAGGAAAGGCAGGCGGCAAGAAAAATAAAAATAAAGGAAATATGATGGACATGTCATTCGAAAAGTTCTTTGATGGTTTTGAAGCGGACCCAACACCGGCGCCAGTTGACCCTAATGCCCCACCACCGGAGTTTTCTGTGAATGGTCCTCCAGGAGAAAAGATCATGCCTACGTTAGGACCTAACAAAGATGCTTATGACGGGACACGTATGTATATTACATTGTTTCTTATATAAATACAAGTGCTGGAGCTTTATTCAGCAATGCTGTAAGTCTAACATTCAGACTTAGACTTTATATTGCCAAATGTTCTATTCGCTCTCAAGTTGTTATAAATGTACCGATGTTGATATAAATGGGTATACATGTTTAGTGGATAACCGCTAATGATCAGGTAAAATTGCACAGGGTTTAATCTAATTGTACAGAAATAGCAGTGATTATAAATGTTGTCAAATCTAAGTCTAAGTCTGGTTTTTAGACTTATTACGTTGGTTAATAAGACCCCTGGAGTTTTAGCCTATACAGAAAAACTAGTTTATCCGTAGAGATAACAATTTTTTTCAGCAGGCATTGCATGTGGTTCATATTTATGGCTTCAGAAAGCACTTGGGTTTCTAAAAAGAAGTACCAGCTTGGCTTATTGCTGTTCGGCTGAGTAAGACATGTTGCTTCTTTTTGACATTTGAAAGTTAAAGTGTGTTAGGCATTGTGTCAAGTGCTATGTGATTGTGGTCTGTCTTCTTTCTGTTTTCTGTGCTCAGTTGTTTCCGCTAAGTGTTGTTCTCTCTACCCGATTTTTATTAACTTTTTTCTAACCTAGGAAACCACAAATAACGAAGCCGTCACAACCGTATGAAATTTCCGTTCGGTGTATTAGTATGGGAACATTTTACACAACATAAGTATGTCGCCAGTATAATTGTCCACACCGATGATTTAATATTAGCTTTGGACGAGTTTATATGCAACACGGAGTTTACAATAAAAATATTTACAAACGACACCATTTACAATTGACACCAATGCATATGAAATTTTTTTTTTCGGAATATCGCCTTCAATATTGGAAACTTCCATCGAAAAAATAAAATTACACTGTAAAGTGAGAAAACCGGACTTCATAAAAGATTTTTGCCCTGGTAATACCAAATTATCTGAAAAAGAAACAACAGTGTTGTCCCCAATCAGTTGATTACAAACTTCTTACGGCTGTTTTTTATACTAACAGTATTATAATGGTTTACAATGTTACTATATGTTTATATTTAAACCTTCAAATATTGGGAGCAACAAAATCTTTTATCAAAGGTGTATTTGTATTCTACAGCCTGTAATGAAACCTACAGACCACACAATACTACCAGTACAAAGTACCAGATGAAATACGCCGATGGGACCTGGCATTCCTTTGACTGTGCCCCGAATCTTGGAGCGGGTTTGGTATGGAGACAAGACCAATGCGCCTGTGGTGAAGAGTTGAAACCCTACGACCCGAATGATTGGTGCGGAAATTTTGGCTTCAATTCACATCCCACAAACGCGAATGAATACACGCGGGTAAATACACACTTAGAGGCACCACTAACGCTACATTTCATATATTTCAGTTTTATATAAGAATCCCCAATGAATTGTGACGAAATTTAGCACATTCAAACCAAAGGCAATTGAGTTCAAGTGTGCGTAATTGTTTTTCATATCACCGCAAGACCATCCTGCAGTGTACCCTAGCTCTTCTAAGATATAGCTTGGCTATTTTGACCTGACCCTGACCTTTATGCAATAATATATTACAAGGTTCTTGCTTTGAGTATATCAATTTCCGAAAGCAAATTGTGCGATATCGGTATTTCAAATTTGTGTTTGTATTACATCTCGAGCGTCTTCGTGATACTCCCCGATTATGAAAACATACTCTCGGTGTTTTAAACGTAGGCAATATGTCGACTGTTAAATTATGCTAAGCAAAAAGGTCAGGCTCGGGTCAAATTGGGCAAGCTATACACGGATGGTCTTGCGGTGACTATGAAAAAAACATAATTTACACACACTTGAAACCAAATGCCTATGACTAGAACACTAATCTACGACATTAGGTCTGACTAATTTTCCTCAGACTATTACACGACACGTCTTAAAATGACTGAATTCTTATGTTGATTGTCGCATTTTTTTCACTCAATAACGGCCACCTGGCTGTTATGTTTGCTTGGGCGTAGATGTCGTTTCCTTATAATGGCTGTGTTGATCTACATTTGATTCGCTCAAAATATTTTAACAGCATTCACCAACAGGCTAGTAAACGAACAACTGTTGTTTTACTGCGAAATCTAGTCTTTACCATAACCGTAATGTGTTTGTTGAGAGAATACATGTTATACGAGTAAATGGAGTTGGGCTCAACTTGTAAGTTAAATTAATGTTGACCAAAAATGATATTAATTATACTGAATTAATTCCAGTCAGCATGGAAACACTGGGCTCTGCTTACTCTCAGTGGGCACATTCTATGTACACGTTTGACATGTTACAAGCCGTCATGTTTTCTATATCCTTTCTGTTGTTATAAAAAATCATTTGCCTACCAGATATTTATTTCAGAATATTCACGGGGTTGATGCATTGATGGCCTGCCAGGGAACTTTAGTATGGTCACAGAAGCAATGTCTATGTGTATTTCCAACAGACAAAAAGAAAAGACCAATCGTAAACAGAGGTAATAACGAAGTGTCATGACATTTAGGCCATACCAAAATTATATTTTGATTTAGCGTCCACCCTAAGTTCGAAAACCTATCTAGCTATCCTGAGATAAAATAAAACAATAAAAACCAAGTCATAATGACTTCAATCGTCATCATTATACGGCCAACAAATATAGCTTTTAAATATTGTCAATTATAAAAACTTACCAACAATAACTGAAAACTATTGCTACTTAGGGATTGGGAGCATGGTGGTGAACAAGTATGAAAGTCATATCTCAATCGACTTTAAAGATATAAGAGTTTACAAACTTATTGTTTCCCCAATGTTCCCAAGGACGCTTAACGAAAAAACGGTTTTTAGCAATCGTTTCAATGGAAATATGTTGAGTTTAGTTGGAAGGCCTGGTGTTTTCGTACGGGAGAACTTGTTGTTATTGTTGTTATTGTTACAACTTTCAGTCACGTTCACGTGCAAGACTATTTTACAACTGGAATTTGAAGGTGATCTAAAGAACACGGCAGTAGGTTATCAGGTTGAGACAGTGAATCTTCGAAGGAGAGGAAGATTACCTAGAATTAGATTCCAAAAGACGACGGGTATGTATGGGCATTTGATAGTAGCCTAAGAGCTGATGATGATTTATTTAAAAAATGTGTCAAAATCTGAAACGTTCACTACAGTTAGTCATATTACCAAACTTTACGAAAATCCATTTCTTACAAAATTCTGCTTTCACAACGCTTCAAAATCCAAGATGGTGTCCAATATATTGTATAGCTAGGACAATTTGACATGATCTTGGTCTTTTAATTAGTATATTAAATTAAACAGCTGATAACATGTCTATATTTATAATCACAGTTGGAAGTAATAAACATTAACCTTTAAAATTTCCCCAGATCATTAAATATTCTTTTATTTCCATATAAATGTGTCCACAATATTTATATATAATAATAATAATAAAGACTTTATTTTACGAGGAAACTTATTTGACAATATATATACGAAACAATCAATCTTCCATAAGATCCTCAACAATGAACAATGAACAATGAACAATAAACTAGAAAAATAACTATGCCAAGAAAACAATGATATTAGATATTTTGATATTTTGGCCCCTATGATGTCTCACAATATAAGTTGAAAAATTCATAAAAGAGTGTCAGTGAAAGGATTTGAAAAAAGAAGGTATACCTATGCAAAATTATAGAAACTTTATCAAGACAATATCTACAGCTGTAATTAAACAAAAACGCTTAATCCGATATAGACACACCATATAGTCCGAGAGCCCATCGACTTTTATTGCAACGAAGGAGGCCAAAAGAAGTTTGCACATATTCTGAAAGACTAATGCATATCCTAACAGAAAACCCATTTCTTAAGTGTCAAAGCCGTGACTACCTAAGTTTTTCGTGCTATTGTTTACCATGAGGTCAATGAAAAATATTGACACTTGCTGAGGGGGGTAGGGTTGTGCTTATGGCTACAGAACAGACAAAAATAAACTTAAATGTGAAAAGTTTTGCGAAAAAGGTAGAATATTTATTGGGGCATATGATAAAACTTAAAAATCAAAGAATCGCACGGGCAGATAGGAACTAAATAGGGGTCAAGGGTCAATTAACTTTTAAAATCAATCATATTAATGAAACCTTGTCCCTACAGTTTTTATGTAAAAGTCCGTGATTCTTGAAATTTAATAATTTGCGCATAATTTTAATCCTTTAGGCATACTTTATTCATAAAAATAAATATTTGGTTCAAAAATTAGTCTAATTGCTTGAGATATCGATTTTTTATCATACTGGTAGCATCACAAAATGGCTACTTTGTCGAGGGCATGGTTACGCTTATAGCTACCATTCATTTACTGATCACTTTAGACAGATAATCTTTGCTCAATGGGTACATACATGACATGCCCTCTTGATGGTGCAATTTTCAACGTATATAAGTCAAGGTCTAATATGATATAAAGGTCAAAGGTTAAATACGTAAAAACTCCCAAAAATGTCTCTAAATGTGCAATAATTTAGTCATTTTATTTTGCTTTTCAATGCAAAAATGCATGTTTTTATCATCACTTGGTGATCAGCTTCTATATACAACAAAACTATGGTAAGTAATTTGTAATGCCCATCCCCATCTTTGAAGAGGAGGTATATTGCTTTGCACATGGCGGTCTGTCTGTCGGTCGATCGGTAGACAAAATGGTTTTCGTTCAAGAACTTAAGAATGCTTTGTCCTAGGATCTTCAAACTTTTTATGGAGGTTATACAGCAACAGTAGATGGCTCCTAATGCTTTTAATCTCAGTAGTTCAAAGGTCAAGGTCACAGTGACCTTTCACTTTCCCGACCAGAGGGCTGCATGAGGTAAGAAAACGTGACAATTCCCAAAATTGTCTCTTTAGGAATAATTATAGTATTCATCAGTTTTGTTCTGTTTAAAGGCACAGCATGTATTTTTATTATCATATACATGTACTTAACTCTTTAATACGAATAAACATTATTTATTCAATAGAAACGTGAATATTACTGCGTTTGAAGACTCTACAAAGATCATTTGGTACTCATGCATGGTATTACTAAGCAATGCATTTGTACACATATTAATGTTTGTGTACTGATCATACAACATGCTTATCTTAAATATATTTTGAATTAACCTAGCCTTTCATTGAGGTCAGTATCTCAAAGGTCAAGGTCACTGTGATGTTTACCATTTCCGGTTATTGATCTGCCATGGGAGCATACTTGTTTTACAACATATCTTTTTAAAAACGAATAGATGAAAACAAAAAGGGTTATTTTAAAGACCAATGTCAAACATAAGATATAAAAGTTAGACTCTATGGATAAATCATATATTACTGTATATATCAATAATTCTTTGATTTATTGTATACATGCATTATTATTTCTTCAGGTATGACATTACAACAGGGTTTTGTTCTTTAAAACGATACACTTTTTAACATACAAAGTCCTACTGCATCTTATTCATTTCGGGCCCAATGCCAGTAAATTCAGAGAAGGACGCAATGGGTGGATGAGAGTATCCAAAAATACCGGTATGCAACATGTTGTTTGACCAGATAGAGTGTAATAAATAATAACAAAATAATAACCCTTACGACAACGACCTTATAGTTGTGAGTATTTACCAATACTAGGAAATCAAGTTCCTGAAGTTATGAACATGCAAGGAATGTATTACCTTGTGGTATTTATTATCCTTTTAGTTAATCTACAAACATATACACCTATAGATATGGAAACCATTTACAGCTATGAACCAATGTAAATTGTGATTGTAGGAACCCATTTGCACTAGGTTGGATGTACCTAATGGTAACGTGTACCTAATAATATATGAACAAGGTGGTCGTAAGCACTGGAAATGTTAGTATCTAGTGCTTTAGATGCCAATAAAGTTCAGTGATATCTCTTCTTGTTATAACGGAGTAGTCATTAGGACGAGACATAGATGTTTCTAGTAGTTGTCTGTAGTGAATGATACCAGTTATGTATTTATCTAGTGGACGAGAGTGCTAATTTTGACCAGTAATATTTGTACATTCTGATGGAATGTCTGGATTTGGTCGTAATGAGTATCCAATACGAACAGGAATATATACATGTACATACTTGTATGGTGGTAGTGAAAACCTCAAGAACAAGCAATGACTGTATAGTGACTACGAGTACTATTTCAGACCACTAAATGACCTGTAAATGGTGGTTGTCAGTACCAAGTATGATCCGGATTGCCTAAACATGGTGATGGTAAATACCCACTGGGTCTGGGAACATATGTACCTAGTAGTTTATATAATACCTTATTAGGACTGACTGTACACAGTGGTATTGATGACCCACTAGGACAGAAAGGGCTACAATTGGTGTTGTGAGTATCCAATAAGACCAGGAATTTGTGTACATCGTGAAAGTGAGGAACGATTAGGTAAACAAATGGTCACACCAAGTGGTATTGAGTACATAATAGAACCACTAACGTTTCAACATGGTGGATTCAAGAATCACATAACACCAGAAATACATAACGTGTTAGCTGTGGGATCCCATTTGGACTAGGAATGTATGTACCCATTCCATTATGAGTATCTTATAAGACCAATGGTGTCTATATATGGGGGTTCTGAGTACCATATAGGACAACAAATCATCGCAACTAGTAGTTGTATATTCCCAAGCAGACTACTACTGTCTGTACATGGAGGATTTGGATAACAACTAGAATAAGGAATGCATATACCTGGTGGTTCGAGTCCCAACTAGGACTAGGACTGGATGTACCTACTGGTGATAAAAAATCAAAAGGTTTTGAATCCCCAAATTTGTGTGGAAGGAAGGTACATGGTTGAAGTGAGTACTCAATCAAACCACTAATGTCAGTTCATGATGGTCGTAAGTACCACTTAGGACTGGGACTGTATGTACATATTCCTTAAGAGTACCCAATACGATACGGAATTCTGAACCATGGAATATGTACATACAGTCCCAGTCCTAGGTGGTACTTACGACCATCATGAACTGACATTAGTGGTTTGATTGAGTACTCACTTCAACAATGGTGGTTTTAATACTAAAATGGACAAATAGTATATGGACCTTGTGGTTATATGCACCCAACAAGACCAAGAGATGCACAAAGTAGTTTTGAGTACCACCAAAAACCAGTAACGCATATACCGGGTGGTCATGGGTACCTACCAGGACTAGGAATGGATTAGTAAGTAGTGGTTATGTACCCAAAATGACCAGAAATGTCCATATATGGTAAGTGCTTAATGTCCTTTAGGACCAGAACGGGGGTCGTGAGTACCAACCCACTAGGACTACGTGTAAGAATGGATGTCCCAATAGTGCCCAGTAAATCCAAGAATGACTTTACAAGGTGCAGAAGAGTATACATGTACATATATAGTCAATATATCGAAATTACATGCTTCTGGTTGTTGTACCTACATTATGACATTAAGTTAAGGATTTTGCAAATATTGGTGAGTAGTCAATAAGACAAGAAATGGCTGTGCCGGGTAGTTGTGAATATCCGGTTGGAGCAAGCAAAATTTACTTACCTGATAGAATATGTGGAAAACACTAAGTAATTAGTATTATACATGGTGTAAGTGTGTACTAAATTAGAACAGGAATAACTGTAAGTAGTGGTTTGAGTACATATAGAGGCTAGGAATATATGAACATGTGAGTGGTTAATACCAAATACGACCAGGGGTGGTGGTGGCTAGTGCTTATTATGTGTCTAATGACTTTCGGAATTAATGTGCCTCGTGACCTAAGTTAAGTATGGCACGTTTATTAGCAGTGTTGATTCACTTTCTATAGCATTTTGTTTTAAAATGCTGTCGTAAAAACCCAAATGGACACTACTGACATTGTTTTACCCCATAGCGGTCAGTAGCCAATGGGTTATAACTTATGACAGTTTTTGTTGGGGTAGGCTAGTCGGTGACACTTCTTTTTACTGACATACGAATGCATTGGCCCACTGAAATATATTCTGATATGTACACTTTTTTGTATTACACAACGAAAATGTATGAATAATGTTAACATGCACACATACCCTCACATCAGAGAATTTTAAGGATGTTTTCATTCATTCGTTTTCAACAAGATGTTTTGTAAAACATGTATGCTCCCTTAACAGACAAATAACCGAAAATGGTAAAGGTCACAGTGACATTGACCTTTGACCGGTTGACTTTAATGAAAAATCTAGGTTAATTCAAAATTATGTTTAAAATTAATATAACCAGTACATGAACATTAATATGTATACAGATGCATTGCTTTGTTATATCATGAATGAGTACCGAAGATCTGTGCAGAGTAGTGGAAACAAAAAGTAATATTCACGATTCTATTGAATAAATAATTCGTATTATAGAGTTAAGTACATGTATATGATAATAAAAATACATGCTGTGCCTTTAAAAAGAACAAAACTGATAAATATACTCATTCCTAAAGAGACAATTTTGAGAATTGTCACGTTTTTTACCTCATGCAGCCCTATGGTGAAAAGGTCGCTGTGACCTTGACCTTTGACCTACTGACATTAAAAGCATTAGAAGCCATCTATTGTTGCTGGGTAACCTCCATGAAAAGTTTGAAGATCCTAGGACAAAGCATTCTTAAGTTATTGAACAAAAACCATTCAGTCTACCGATCGACCGACTGACAGACCGCCATGTGCAAAGCAATATACCTCCTCTTCAAAGATGGGGATGGGCATTATAAATTACTTACCATAGTTTTGTTGTATATAGAAGCTGATCACCAAGTGATGACAAAAACATGCCATTTTGCATTGAAAAGCAAAATAAAATGACTAAATTATTGAACATTTAGAGACATTTTTGGGAGTTTTTACGTATTTGACCCTTGACCTTTATATCATATTTGACCTTGACCTCTATACGTTGAACATTGCACCATCAAGAGGGCATGTCATGTTTGTACCCATTGAGCAAAAATTATCTGTTTAAAGTGATAAGTAAATGAATGGTAGCTATTAGCGTAACCATGCCCTCGACAAAGTAGACATTTTGTGATGCTACCAGTATGATAAAAAATCGATATCTCGTGCAATTAGACTAATTTTTCAACCAAAATTTTTATTTTTATGAATAAAGTATGCCGAAAGGATTAAAATTATTTGCAAATTATTAAATTTCAAGAATCACGGACTTTTACATAAAAACTGTACGGACAAGATTTCATTAATATGCTGGATTTTAAAAGTTAATTGACCTTTGACCCCTATTTAGTTCCTATCTGCCCGTGCTATTCTTTGATTGTTAAGTTTTATCATATGTCCCAATATATATTCAACCTTTTTCGCAAAACTTTTCACATTTAAGTTTATTTTTGTCTGTTCTGTAGCCATAAGCACAACCCTACCCCCCTCAGCAAATGTCAATATTTTTCATTGACCTCATGGTAAACAATAGCACGAAAAACTTAGGTAGTCACGGCTTTGACACTTAAGAAATGGGTTTTCTGATAGGATATGCATTCGTCTTTCAAAATATGTGCAAACTTCTTTTGGCCTCCTTCGTTGCAATAAAAGTCGATGGGCTCTCGGACTAATAGGAGCCAGCGTATCATTATACATGTGAACGACATAATCAATATACTTAAAGCAATGGCATTTTAAAAACATAATACACAAAGGAATAATTATGCAGACGGATATATAGATTATTATACCTGCAATAGTAATGTTTGCATGAAGTTTGCTAGCCAGTCATTAGGTTGTAGCAATAGCATGGGATGTTTCAAAGTATGATGGCTTCACCCAGCGTAGATATAAAGTTTTAAAATGTTGAATAGAAGTAGAGTTTTTGATGTAAAGAGGGATAGAATTCCATATTGAGGTGCCAGAGAAAACAAAAGTATGGCGAAATAACTCGGTGTTGGGTTTTGGACTGTACAATTGGTATGTAGAAGAAGAACGTAACAGTCGTGAATGAATATCTGTAGTAAATGTAAATGCATTCTGAAGATAATCTGGTGCATCTCCTCTGAGAGTCTTGTACATTTGGATAGCTTTCTGATAAATAACACGCTCATGAAATGTCATCCATTTAAGTTTTGAAAATAGAGCAGTTGAAGGAGTAGAATAATCGCTATCAAGAATTACTCTAGCCGCTCTTTTCTGGAATTTTATAAGTTTATCTTCAAGACTGCTAGTACAATTTCCCCATATAATACAGCAAAAGTCAAAATGGGGAAGAATGTATGCATTATAAAAACGTTTTCTAGTTTCAATCGAAAGAAAGTTTTTAATTCTAGATAAGAGGTACAAATAGGAATTACATTTCTTTATCACATTATTGATATGGTCTGCCCAAGATAGGCTATCGTTAATTGTGATACCTAATAGCTTTGCTGATGAAGTAGCTTCAATTGAATTACCTTGAAAAGGAATGTTGATATTGGATTCAACAATTTGTTTTTTATTTCGTTTACTTGTTATAAATAAAACCTTGGATTTTTTAGAATTAATAGACATTTGATTAAGTTATACAGTAAATGTGTAGGAAATTGCCAAGTTTTATGAAAACTAAATTGATTAAAAAATGGTTCTGACAAAAGTTATCACAAAAAGGGTTAAAACATGTCAGGAACTGTGGTCAACATACATGTATTCAAAACGTGACAGGAAGAAACTGGAGAGGGCACGTCGCTTTTGAAACCAAGAAAAAAACTATTTGAAAGAAACCTTATTAAAAAATAAACAACGAAATATAGTTATTAAATACTAAACCAATGATCGAATCCCAATATAGTCTCAGCATTATAGTCCTGTTCTAGATCATCATTACTTTATGCATTTTAAGTGTAGCTAAATCAAATAATATAAATGATGGGGTGTGGTGTCTTGATTTTCGATAGAATGAGAGCAATTACTACAGTGCATGATAATATTATCATGCACAGCAGTAATTGCACTCAAACAATCAGCATTGGTTTAATTCTATTGGCCCTTTTAGTTCATTGTTATTTTGACATTGGATGTAAGTACATGCATATTATATACGATTTGTTTCAGGATCAACAAACATGGCGGCCATGATTGTCAGTCAGCCATTGGAGTTTCTAGCCTTCCGAGGAAACGACTTTCAGAGACATGTCACATACGCTTTGGCATTCAAAATCTCCCCAGTGCATCAATATAAGACTACCCCTATGATACTGATAACTGACGAATGCATTGGTAACCCTGGACAACATAAAGCAGCACGGAAACCAAGCATTGCTCTATCATTTGTGCCAAAATCTAAGGTGTTTCGCGTGCAGTTTAGGACGGGACAAACTGAGATAGACCAATACATCGAAGGCGCAGAGCCGGTAAGTGATTGGTTGTGTTTTCAATTGATCCTCCCTTAAATGAACAATGAATTGATTGTCACTTGTCAATCAATACCATTTAAATCAATTTAATGATACATTATAATCACATGATACAATGGATAAACGTGAAAACTTTCGCCAAGCAACTTTCGTATTGTCAATTGACATACCGCCTTTGAACATTACATGTGCTATTACATTAACTCTAAATCATTGCTCCCCCGATTTCTCAAGGCATCTCAAGTAGAACTCTTAACTCAAATTGAGATTTTGCTAAAAGCAATGTCCGAATTATAGATAAATCCGAAGTTCCCGTTTTTGAAATGATGCTGTAACAAACTCAGAATGTATTTTTGTATAGTGGTGCTAACTTCCAGTCAAGCTTTGCTTTGGTATTAACATAAAGACACATGCGAATATTTGAGATGAGATCTTGCTCAGATTGAGTTGCTTCGGGAGATCGGGGTCTGACACATCTAAAATGCATTCTGCCTCTTGCAGCTTTTACAAAACATGATATCACTATTCGGTTTCAGGATACCAATGGGTGGTACAGAGTGGTGATTTATTTCGAAGACCAAACGGTCAACTTGCAATCTAATGGAAAACTGTTATTTACCCAGAGAGATGTATTAGGTAAGTCGATGCTAAACAAACAAAGTCCTGCCAAAATTGCAACAATAATCGAAAGTTTTATTCACAAGGCCTCTTAATGGAAAAGGTAGAACTTTTGTAAGCTCTTAGAATTTCTCTAAATGCTTCAGCTAAACAGGAATAGCAAGATTATTATGATTTACAACGTTTAGAAGCATTAATTAAGAGGCTACACTATCAACATAGAAAACATTGGTTTTGGTGTGCTCCGCAATCTAACTGAGATAGATACCAGAACACATACTAAAGTAATAGGTTGTTCTTCATTTCTTTGGTATATGTGTCACTCATTTATTAAAGTAAACATATCTAAGTTTACCCTTAACATTCTTTGTGAATACCAGCCCTAACTGTATAGTGCCATATATTCTCATCTCGGTTCTGTTTTCACAAATTTTCGGTTGGAGTACCTGCATCGGTTTTCAACCTTTTCCACCTTTTCCAGTCCAAGTGGCTGACGTGCTGTTTGTAAACATTCAACATTCGATGTAGCTATGTTCAATATTGATTAATAAATGTGTAATATACGCAATGTGCAGGAAAGGATGCTTCCAAATTGACAATAACCTAACTACTCTGACTGGATGTGGTTTTGAATACATTTACATGTTTAACATTTTTATTTTGTCTATCTTCACTTCAGGGAAAATTCCACAAAACAAATGTCCTTTGTACATTGCGGGAAGAGGGCGTGGTTTCGATAGAAGTATGGATTTCGCTGGTTATTTAGACAGCGTAAGTATTTCAATGCATTAATGACTAAAATTTTTAAAGATTAACGATGAAATTTAGTAAAAAAGTATGCATGTGAAATTGAATATTAAAGAAGTCATCGTTCAGAAGGCTGGTGCGTTGCAATGTGTTCAAGTTGTTGTCCCACTCTGATTATCCTTCTCCAAAGTAAGGCTAGGTCGTTCTGTTTTTCTCTACCCCTGATGTGCCCATCTTAAGGATATATAGATGTGTTGTTGGTATGCTCTATGAAATTTCATCTCCATCTCCTTTTTGTGTCTGTTACGGATGGCCAGGCGAACACGCGGTTTTAGTGTGACGTTGGATTATCTCTACGCTACAATAATTGCATAAATGGTATTTGTTACCTACGATCTACTTCTACAATAAAAAATTTCCATTTCAGATCTACCTGGTAAAGGATTGCAAGTTTCACGAAGCAAACATCAAATTTCTGTGATTTAACTGCAGAATGAACTGTACATACATTACAAATTGTGTCATAAATATATATTGTATATAAAACTGATATCGGAGACCTGTTTTATGTGTCTCTATTACGACTGTTGATCACGAGTGCTCTTAGATGCTCTTATCACGTTTCCAAACTGTGTCGATTTTGAGTGTGTTTACCGGTTTTGTGTTACATCGTACCACTACAGAACAGTACAGTAGATGGAGCATTTCAATCGTTTTATGTATTATCACTGTGTGAATCTGTTTTAAATTAAGAGTTTCGTGAAGGTGTATCAGTTTAGTAAATGCTGCGTTGGCCGGGGGGGGGGGGACTTTCTGTCACGGAATTTAAACCTGCCCAATTATCAGTTGTCTCAAAAAGTGTACATGTATCTGTATTTCCAACAAATATATCATTATGAACTTCGTCAGTAAGTTATAGAGTCCATATTGCTTTTATATTTGTTCCAGTCATACATGTATATACGAAGGTTAATTTTCCTGAACCAGTATTCTAGGAAAACATTAATAACCTGAGCTACCTTGATCTTCTACTACTAGCAATCGGTTCCCTAATACAGAAATCATTCAACTGTTAGACAGGTGATATTTGTATTTATATTCTGATAGTGTCACTTTATTGTCTTGTTGGCTTTCGTAAGGGAACATGTAACCGGTTATTTAAAATACCGGTAACATAGTGACGTATGAAGCATACAATGTGTATATATGAGTAACGTGTATATATTATTTTTTGAGTGTCTACTTGTGATATTTCGATCTTCAAACGCCTTATCACACAGGGAAAACTAGCCTTTGAATGAATCTTTAATGCCCAGTACAGCTCAACACGTACCATGTTTTATACCACTTAACACTCCGTACAGCTCCATGATGGAACCAGGTAACAGATTAATGGTGTCGGCCATCTTTCTTGGCAAATAACAACACACATGGAACAGCGTCATTCACACGTACAGGTGGAGATAGTGCTGCTACATTAGACCGAGAACCAACAAACCAACCAACCCGATCAAAGCAATAACAAAGATCGGAGCTGACATGTCACACATATCATACCAGACAGTGGCGTAGCTTCCTTTAGGCACTGTAGGCACGTGCCTACACTTTAATCCCAGAAATCAAAAAAATAAAAATGCTAAAAATGCAATAAAAATCGAAGGGTAAGGGGGTAGAGGTATTTTCACAAAAGTAGTCTTTTTCAAGGGTGAAATATATTCACTTTACATTCTCATTTTTTCTAGCTCGCTTCGCTCGCAAAATAATTCTAATAAGCATGGCCGTTACTAGTGGGTGCGTCGGGTGCGAACGTAGTCGAAGTAGTTTTTTGTTTATTTACATCGAATTTTTTCGAGCTCGCTACGCTCGCTAAACAATGAATCAGTCATTATCATTAAGTATTTTAAGTGTAGCATCCAGCTCGGACATACAATTGCCTTTGGATTGTTTCTGGTCCGCTTCATTAACAAGTAACTTTAATGTTCCTTAATATCATGTAGAGAACGACGAGTTTGTATGACATGCATTTTTCTAGTTCGATTTTCGTGTCTTCACTTCTCTGATCACAGAGTTGGCACAAAGCAGAAGTGACCATGCTGTTGTTCTTGGCAGCTTTATATTGAAAAGAGTAAGTCTGTGTGACTATTCGTGCCTTTACCCAGCCTTCAGTTGCTCGGCGGACCAAGTTTGTAGACTTCGTCTCTTGAATGGTCAAGTAAGGATCCATTTTGTCTGTTGAATAGGGTAAGGTGTCTGTCGTTGATAGCATACTCCCTAGTTGGTGGAGATCTGGACTAGTTAAAATGTGAAATAATGATGTCAGCTTTAAGTTCAACAATTATTTCAATCTACCCTCGGGGTCCTTTAACTTGGGTATGGTTCATTTCATTTAAAATAATGTTTAAAAACCAATGGAATTGAAAACATTTTTTCTCCATAAATTAAAAGTTTTCTTACATCTAATTTGACAAAACACTTACTTTTACCTCATAGTAGTCTAATTCTTTTAAAGGCCGAATCATAAAGATTTATTATTAAGTTGATGCAAAGCTCGTTCATATTTGGCCTATGTTGATGTCAACGCAAAAACAGTACTTTGAACTCAAATTGAAACCTTGGAAACATTATATATATATGATCGTGCCTAATAGTTTCATGTTTGAAATATTTTTCAAATCAACAATTTCAGCAATAAAAACTGCAAAAGCTTCGCAAATATTTCATTTCTAAAGTATCTGGAAATACCCCCAGAACATATCTCCGGCAAGCTATGATGAATTTTTTTCCCGGGGGAGCATGCCCCCGGACCCCCCTAAAAATGTGCCTACACTTCCATTTTGGGCAAGCTACGCCCCTGCCATACCTGTTATTAATCCAAATCGTAATTACGCCACATGAATATACTGTACATAATGCATGTTACATATATAAATATAATATAATGCAGTAATGGTGAAGTAATAGCAATTACAAAATAATAGATGATACTAATATGATGGATATCTTAACAATTTTAAACAATTTTTACCCAAAATTCGAAGACCCCATTCTTGCAAAACTTGTTCAACATCAATAGTTGAGCCTGAATAGGAAGTCCAATAGCTCAGGGCTTTTGTATTCACACAGTATCTCAAGGGAAAACTTAAATAGCTTGACTTCAGTAAAAATATGAGATGCACAAATTTGCAAAAAATAAATATAATACACATTTTATTATGTATACATTGTATATTGCAGTACTTTTAATACATTACGCTTCACAAAATGTAGAAAGTTATTGTACTTAAGACTTAACACTTAAGAACATTTTAAAATTGAGAGTAAATTCTAAGTATTCAGATTCTTTGTGAATACCACCCCTGATCTGCATTTTGCAATATTAGCTACTGTCCCTTTATCGACAAAATGTCTTGGTTGAGTTTTATGTTAAAGCCAACGTTTGGCACTATTGCATAGAAACATTCAACCCTTGTGCACCATCAAAACCTGATTCGGTAAAGTTAGACCAATAACTCCTATTGGACGAAATATGGTCCCTTTTGGATTAAGTTAACATCTTAGTAAAGTTCATGTTAAGGTTAAATTTTCCATAAACTATTATGAAAGCGATTGCTGTGTAATGCATTATTCCCTTTCACCATCATGATCTCACTCTGTTAAGCTTGACACATAACTCTGTCCTACTATATGCGAGCGAAATGGACCTTTTTACAGTGACAATGATCCGACGGTGATTGTCTCAATCCGCAAGGTTCGGACACTTGCTTAAATTATGATAACCACTCGCATTATGCTATTTTAGGGTACATGCATTCCGACATGCTATACATGTGGGTTACAAAGAAAACCAAAAACTAGGGGATTGTCATACACATTTGTAAATGACACAATCTATAACACGCTGTTAATCATTTTCAACACATCTTTCTTGGTGGTATCAAACTCGTGAGTGACGATATTATCATGAGAGAAGATATTGATGTTGATCTGTAAGTTGTGGAATTTATTTCATCTCTGGCATGACAGAACAGAACAGAACAGAACATATCTTTTATTCTATCTCAATGCATACAAACATGCAAATATGAGGAACACAACAAAGAATAATACATGGCACAAGCTGTGATCGAACACGGAACATGCCACGCTCGAAGCGGATACTCAACCACTAGGCTATCGACTTGACAGTAACATTGTATCATTCGTTACGCATTTTAACAAATAGTTTTTTTGTTTGTTTTTTTAAAAAAAAAAACAAGTTAATGTCCTCATTTTGGATAGATATATCGTAAAACCAGAGTTACTGAATTACAAGTAATTATATGTTAAGTATCGTATATGTCGTCATTGTTATACCAAACGTGATGTCCAGTATTTATTACATTGCACAGTCATTAAATGCATTCAGGTTAAATAAAAAAAACACATCTTTTTGTCCGGGTGTACTTTGTAAGAACAAAATGGAAATTTATACCCGGATACCGGTAAGCCTATATCATTCCGGGCATTGAATCGTGACAGTACTATTAAAGTGTGGATTACTAGAATAAGCATTCCGTGAGGTGGATGGTGTGTTACGTTGCATATGCGGGTACTACATTCAACTACGTTTACAAAGAAGGATTTCGCAAGGAATCAACAGTCCTGTTTGAAACATATCGAGTTCTATCCTCTGAAAGATTTGTGACTGATACGGAAATATTTTTTCCTGAAAGGATTCAGCTCGCAGTTTAAAAGTTAACTATACCCGGTATCTAGACAGGATGGCTATAGTAATACAATAAACTTTGGTCAATTTGAAATACTGAAACAAGGATTCTGAAGAAATTTCTGAAAGGATAACCGATCAAGGGATGTGAATGAAGCTGTGATTCAAACCCTTAAACAGTTCAAAATGTCAGGTAAGGGTTTTGTCCTTATTTTTGGGCTTTGGTGCGATAGCGTAGTCGTCTATTTTTGCGCTCAAGGTGCGCAAAATTGCTAGTCGATGGTGCTGTTCAGAAATAGGTGCCAATCCCACCTCAGATGCAGCTATTGCATGAAGAACTATAGTTTATACATTTATGTATAATACAATAAGCTAACTTTGTAACGTGCGAGTGTTCAACAATCTTATAGCGGTCAGTAAACACGACCGATAAAGGGTCCTGGATTTAAATTTCCAATCAGTACTAACTTATTTTTCGTTCACATATAACGGACAGCCTCTTCATAGAGGTGTGTCATATCGTAGCGAATATCGCAGAAGAACAGTATATGCATAACGCAGGATCGAAAGTAGTTTGGGACTTTTCATGATCGAATCTAAAAGTTGACACATTTGCTTGAAAGAATGTACGAAGGTATACCACATCTATATGACCACTTTGGTGGCTAGTAAGTGCTCTATTCACTGCAATAACCATATACTTCTTGTAAGACTTAAACACTACCAACCTCAGCAAAATTGTATCCCGTGAAAAATAAAAAAATCTGTAAAAGTTGAGTGCTTGTGTGGCGGTAAATATGGGTATCCTAAACTGCGTATTGTAATTAGCGCATTTCTCCATGTAACTATGAATCGTCACAACTTCAAGTGATAGTATTGTTCCTCAAACAATTAAAATGACTCCGAGATAACCGATCTTAATCACATGACTGCTCATTCTGAAACTCCAGACAAAAGTAATTACTATCCCATAATTGTAACAAGACCCTTTAACGTGCAAAACCACACGCGGCAATGACGATTGTTATAGTGCGCCCAGGATAATGTGATGTTTACAGACATTGACAGGATTGGTCTATCAAATGTTGCAAAATTAGTTACTTAAGGTGCATTAACACAGTAAGTTTTGGTGTATAAGTCGAGGGTGTACATTTTAGCACGTGTACATCATGTCCATACATTTCCCTCATACCGCTTGGTAATATATGAACATGTACATCTCGAGAAAATGTATGGTAGAGGCGTACTACACGTATAGTTTCGTTATATTGACAAGAGCCTGACCTTTAGGCTAGAATATATTACAAAGTTCTTGCTTTGAATATATCAATTTCCGCAAGCAAATCGTACTCTATCGGTATTTTAAATTTTTGTGTGAATTACATCTTGAACGTCTTTGTGATACTCTAGTCCAGTCATTTTAACTTTTAACCTCAAACTAATTTCAAAACAAACAGTTTTGTGTTTATTTGGTGCGTAAAGTTATCCTTAGCAATGTGCAAAATGTCCTTATTGAATATTCGTGGGACTTTTTGAGATATTCACAAATATATTGAATTGTCACATGTTTTCGCGATATTTGTCACTTTTGATGTAAATAAATATTGACTTGTAACGTTATCAGTAACTTATTTTTACATCGTGCTTTGAGGTCGCAATTTTGGTCTGATTTTTATGAAACTTGGCAGCATGATCATCGGAAGCTTATCTAGGTCAAATAAAATTTTGAGTTAACCGGACCCAAAATCTAGGTCACTAGGTCAAAACATGGAAAAAACAACATATAGTCACCAGGTGTCGCAATTTCGACCTTATACTTGTGAAATTTAGTCACAATGATCATCTTACACAAATCAAGGTCATGTGTGAATTTGGATTAACATGAGTTAAAAAATTAGTCACTAGACCAAAGAGTAGAACAAATCCTTTTAACATAATCTTTATGAAACCTTGTCACATGGATCATGAAGACAAAATGTAGGTCAAATTCAATATTTAATTATCATGAGTTAAAACTAGCCAAAAAGTTGCATCAATTATTTTAACCTATTGACCTAATTTTGACCCAAATAACTCAATAACGCACTTGTCTTAGATGTTTTGAGATGAGCATTGCTACCAAGTTGCATAAATATTAGACCAAAATTGTGACTTTTGTACCTACACAACGTTTTCCTTTGATTTGAACTAGCGATCTACTTTTTGACCCCGAATGACCCAATTTATAACCTTGACCTAGATTTTGTTGATATTATTATCGCGACCATGTTCCATAACTATTAGGCCAACATTATGAACTCTAGCGACTACACAAGGTTTTGCTACAATTTGACTTAATGACCTAGTTTTTTACCCTTGATCATCCATTTCCTACCTTGGCCTAAATTTTATTCAGATGATCACTCTGGCCAAGTTTCGTAATCATAAAGTCAACATTGTGGATACAAATGCAATTGTGGACGAACAGAGAAAGAGAACAGTCACTATTTCTCCCGAATCGACAGATTTATGTATCATTATTGTATACTGTCCAAACACCAATATCCTTTTTTCCATTAGACACACATGTATACAACACATGATATGTGTAAATTTTAAACAGATTGGATTAATATTAAAGAAATGAATAAAACCTTTGTTTCCCCTTCTAGTGCTATTTTGAGTCATTTTGGCGACATTTGAATGGGTAGTATACCAACACGTAGACTGGCAAACATGTAAAAAATAAATTGTCTGATGATAAAATCATTATTTGTATTCAATAGAAGAAGGTTGTATCTTTCAGAAAATATAAGCTTTAATGTGCAATTAGTAAATATTTAACGACTTACACGGGAATTATTAGAACTTAAAATTCCCCATGTAGTATGAAATAAGGAAAATGCTGAAATTGCTACCAAAAGTGACCTTAAACATGTCGATTTTTTTGTATTTTCCCCACTAAACTCGCATATTTGACGTTTTGTCAGTAGTCTGTAGATGATGAAAATGTAAAGAAACTCTGTTTTGCAATTTGTTTGAGGTTGACCATATTTGTTAGCTTCAATGACTGGACTACTCCCCGAGTATGAAAACATACAATCGGGGTTATAAATGTAAGCAATATATCAACTGTTAAATTATGATAATCAAAAGGTTAGGCTCGTGTCAAATTGGCCAAGCTATAACTACACAGTACATCTTGACTTATACAGTGTGTAGAATCACGTGATCAAATCGATTGAAATGAATGCGGTTTTACGCTCACGCTCTTCTGCTAACGGTGAGTTTTTTCTTGATTATTAGTCCAGTCAAATTAACATTAAAGGTAAAACAAATTGCAACAGAAGTTATTTTTCGATTTTTAGGTAGGAAATCGTATGCTGATCACTAGAAAAAAAGTCCTCAAAAAAATTATCTGTCTAAAGGTGAAAAATCCAAGATGGCTTCCATGATGGCCGCCATGAACTATATAACCTCTAAAAATCAATGTGGTAGTTTTATATTTCGATATAATTCTTTATAATTTGATCGATAATGTTCATTTAGTAGTGTCCTTCAAATTTTCTAGCAACAGTGACCACTTTTAGCCCAAGGTCAAGGCCATTTCAAGGACGAAATGCGAAAAAAGCTTAAAATCTGTTGTTTCCCTGTTATTTTCCTTGCCGTTTTATAGATTTCCATCTTTCCCTGTCATTATAAAATTGGTATAACGGTTGTTTAGTATGTATTTATTCAATATGAATAATATTTTTGATTTAGAACATTACAGTTCGGTTAAAACAGCCACTTTTAGTCAAGTATATGGTATCCAAGACATTTTGGATTCGAAATCATTATTTGTTTGATATCACTTTTGTAATTTAATATGTAGATATAATGATTTTTATTTGGAATGAAAGTGTTCATTAGGTAGTGTCCTTCACATTTACTCACAACGGTAATCATATGAAAGCCAATGTCAATGTCATTTCGAGGTCAAAATGTGAAAAGCTTAGTTAATCTCACCAATGATACAAATAAATGCTTACAAGTAAGAATACTTAGTATACTTAAATATAGTGACCTTAAAACCAGAATCAAACAATGACCATTTGAAGGTCAATGTGCATGTCTTTAAAGGTCAACGTTTTAAGTATATCAATTTTATTAGAGCTCTAAGTTTAATATTTACGTTATGTAGAACTGATGTATGTTGGAAATACTCATCCAAAGCCCTATCGGGTTCTTCAGTTTGAAACAGTCATAATTGACACAACAATGGACTCATCAATGTGGGGAACTGTCACTCTAGGTACTGTTAGGGACTTGCTATTATTGGGAAGTATCATCATCAGTACTATGGGGGACTCACCAGTGTTGGAGACCGTCATTGTCTGTAAGAATCAGGGACAAAACAATGACACAATAGTCACCATATGTCCCATCCTGAGCATAAGAAACAGTCATCCTTTATTCCACGGAGGTAAGGAACTGTTATCTAATATCTTAGGTACTAAATGGGACTCACCAATGTACTCACCAATGTACTATTGGCCATTCTGCGGAGTAGATAACTGCCATCTTATGTTATATTAGGGCACACTAGTGCAGTGAACTGTCATCATAGGTCACCCCTTGAAAATAGTCATCCTAAAACCTATTTGTAGTTGCCATAAGGAACTCACCAGTCTTTGCATCCGTCCAAATAGGGCCTATGGGAATTGAGAATATTCCCATAAGGGGACTCACTAGTGTATGTAACTGTCACACTTGAAATGACTCACAGGGGTTTAGAGAAGTCATATACCCTTAGGAGGTGAACTTACCAGTGTTTTGAAAAGTAGTCATCCAAGGCTTTCTATATGAGGACCTAGTCAATGCTCAATAGATTATACTACACCCTATGAAAGGCTAAATAAGCGTTGATTCACTTACGACAGTCGTATTAAGCCCTGCGGTGGACTCATCGGCATTGGCAGTAGTCATAGTTGGGTCTACAGGGAACATTAGTGTTAGGAACAAATAATGAAGACATTATGTAGGGGGGGGGGGCTCGGCAGTGCTGGGAGAAGTCATTCCAAGATGCAGTTGTTTTAATTAAACCCTAGTGTTAGACGCCCGTGTAATGGAAGCAAACCTATAAGGATCTATAAATGACTCGTCAGAGTTGGAAACAGTCATGCAAACTTCTGTGAGGTACTTGTCTTACATGTAGATCATATGTGATTCAGTAGTGTTGACAGCAGACATATAAGGGTCCATGGAAGACTTATTAGTGTTCGTTACAATCATATTAGTGCACATGGTTATGAAGGACTCCCCAGTGTTGAAAGCTGTAATCAAAGGTCCTCTCGGACTCATCAGTGTTGGGAACCATCAATGAAGGTCTTATAGGAGACTCATCATTGCTTGCAGAAGTTGTCATAGTCACTGTGGAACTCATCAGCATTTGCTAATCCGTCCTATGTCATATAGGGGACTCATCAGAGCTGATACCACTCATCCTAGTCCCTATGGGGACTTACAAGTGTTGATAACAATATTCTATCGATGACTTATCAGTGTAGGGAACAATCATAAGTTACTACTATAGTACATTAATTAGTACATTCAATAATGTTGGGGAGCTTGTATTCTATGTACTGAAAGGTCTCACCATTACACGGAGCATTCATCTTAAGAACATGTCTGTGTTGGGAACCATTAATGTAGTGTCAATAGGGGACTTATCAGTAGAGGGATTATCATTCGTCCGACCTGGTACAAGCCAGTGTTGGCACTATTTTATGTATCAAAGTCCTAGTAGTCAGGCCTTGTTGATGTAATGGGAATCATTGGGTGTTGAGAATAGCTATTACATACCACATAGAGGAATCATCAGTGGTTACACTGCTAACAACAACCACACAAGGTCCACTTGAATATTCAGAACTGTTGTTAACAGCCATTCAATAATTCAAAGCTCTATTTGTAGGATCAAGCATGAACAGTCATCAACGACCTCATGGCAGTATTCAGTTTTGACACAGTCAGTTGTGGAACTATGTGATACTCATCAATGTACTGAACAAATATCATAGGCCCTATTAGACTATATGGGCAACCTGCAGGGTTTGAATATTCATCCTCGCTATATGAGTTACCACATTACTCACCCACCAATGTTCCAAGCACACATGCAACATACTGATTATTGTTTTACTCTTAGCAACACTACAAGACAAATATCTTACCCACTGAAAAATACAGTGCGGAAATACCATTGCATTATAAGTGTGTATTTTTGCATCCTGAACGACCTTGACCCTTAATTGGTTAGCGCTGTAGATTATACCAACTACTTCCATGCTTTAATAGCCTTAGAAAATGTGAAATATATCTAATATCAATGAAAATATAGCATAATAATCTTTTTATCTGTAATTTGACCTTGAAATGGCCTTGACCTTGTCCTCAAAATGGTCATTGTTGCAGACAATTTCAAAAGCCTTATTCAATTTTTAATATTCACACACACATTTAGTTATACCAATGAAAATTCTAATGCTACAGCTGATGATAATAGTTATCACAATCAGCTCTCGGACATGATGTACTCGAGTAAAACTGGCTGTTTTCACAAATTTCAATATTCTGATTTAAATATATACCTTATAATAAAGAAATATACACTTGCCAACTACGTTCATGCTTTAATAACATCATACAATGTAAAATAGATCTTAAACCAATGAAAGTATAGAGGAAAATTCATTTTTTTAGCATTTCTAGTAGTTTGACCTTGGAATGGCATTGACCTTGACCTTTGAGTGGTCACTTATCCCATCCAATTTGATGCACATTTTTTTATGAACACTTTCCATCGAAATATTCCTTATTTTATCTGTATATAGAACTACCTCGTTGGAAAATTGATAGTTAGTGGTTCAGCAATTTATGGCAGACATCATGGACGCCATCTTGGATTTCATTCCTTTCCCCTTATCAAATTTTTGAGGACTTTTTTTCTGAAGTCCGCCAAGGTTTGAACTTGACATTGGTGGTAAAATTGTTTCTGTTGCAATTTGTTTTGGGTTAGACCCGTTTTGAGCCTATTTTGACTGGACTATATAACGATCGTGTATTTAATATGCTAATATAATATAGCCTAAAGTACATTCCATATAATGTAAGAATACCCGGCAAGTACCGAGTTCGCTCTATCTTTAGCTGTTTTTATGCCCCCGTATCGATAGATCGGGAGGCATATAGTAATGCACCTGTCCGTCCGTCCGTCCGTCTGTCCGTACACACCCACTGGTAGTTGTGGGGTGTGGATTCTATTCATTCCGTTGCTTACGGGGTGCAAAATGTTGCTTATGGGGTTTTACAAACAAAAGGATGAACAAAAGAAAACCCCACAATGTCAAGTCAGTGAGAACGTCCGTCCGTCCTTCCGTCCGTCCGTTCGTCCGTCCGCCCTGGTTAACCCAAATTGACCGTTTCTTCTAGCATTAATATGGCTTGCTACAAAGCTTTCAAACTTGCATGGATGTTGTATATGAACACTCTCCACGCGCCTGTATCACCTGACTCCATTTTGACCTTCACCTTGACCTAATTTTGGACTTAGACTTATCTCCCCTTTAGTATTTTCACAATAAAATTTTGTCTGGAGCGTATCTTCAAAACTATTTAACATATTGACTTGAAATATGATATATATAAATAGATGGCAACTCGGAGAAGTGCATTGACAAAGAACCATAACTCTGTCTGTCTTAAATTTTGAATTATCTCCCCTTTCGGTTTTTATAGTCAAATTTTGCTCTGAGTATATCTTCAAAACTATTTAACATATTGACTTGAAACTTGGAATATAAAAAGATGGCAACTTGGAGAAGTGCAATGACCAAGCAATATAACTCTGTCTGTCTTAAACTTTAAATTATCTCCCCTTTAATATTTTCAGAATAAAATTTTGACCGGAGTGTATCTTCAAAATTGTTTAAGATATTGCCTTAAAACTTGATATATAAATAGATGGTAGCTTGTAGAAGTGCATGGACCAAGAACCATAACTCTGTCTGTCTTACATTTTGAATTATCTCCCCTTCAGTATTTTCATGATAATTGTTTGTCTGGGGCGTATCTTCAAAAGTATTTAAAATATTGACTTGAAACTTGGTATATGAATTGGTGGCAACTTGGAGAAGTGCAGTGACAAAGAACCATAACACCTGTATCACCAGATCACACATGAAGTCAATCAAGGCACAAGTCCCTTATAGTTCAAAGCCATGTAACACTATCACACATTTTAACTGAATAATGGCCCCTGATTGACTTACAGTTTTTTATGGACATGGCTTCCACGGGGCATGGGGGGCATAAGCGTTTATTGAACGCAGTCTTGTTAATTGATGCTTTCCAACCGAGTGTAATAATTTGGTCGAATAAATCGTGCACCTACGTGATTAGTAATACTGTATCCATAAACCAAAGGGGACAAAGTTTGCGACCAGTTTTAAGATAAAATAATAATCTCCTTTTAGGGATATAGACCATCTATCACGAATTGATATAAATTTATATTAAACGAGTTTTTGAAATTTTATTAAGCGAGTCTCTGTAATATTAGTACATATTGTATTTATATTAATCTCTTTCACAAAACGACTCGATTTCCGGCAATTGCAATAAGGCAAATTCGTTGAATTTTGTAGTAAAGCAATAAGTTATACAGTGATCAGATTTTATTTGTGCTTTAAATAGCAATTAATGATACAAGTTAAAGTTTATAGTAATCCGATACAGTGAGTTGGTTTATACGCTGTGAATATCATTTAGGGATTTTAATTTTCGAGATTTAAATGTATACTTATTCACATTTTCGCGAACGAAACAGCATATCAAGTTCGGTGCTCCCATCCTATTAGGGTTAAATTACTCCAAATTACAATGCGTAGACAAAGTGCTGTTTGCTGAAACTGCTTTTCACAATTTCAAAACGGTTCAAATATCATTTGTGCAATTCTTAAGTTTAAATTAACCTCAAGTAATCGTCTATAATTCTCATCCGAAATTCCGAAAGTTACAAAAGACCAGTAATGACACTGTGCAATTTTAATAATCATTTTCAATTCAAGTTCATGACTTCATAATATCAGCTTCATTTATAAACAATTTCATCTTAAGGAATTCTTTTTTTCACCCTCATGAAGTCGATATCTTGTGAGGATAAAAGCATGGAGTTGAAACGATGAGTTGAATTGGCGATTTAAGCATCGCGCAATTAATTAATTGCACTTAATGTTTATTTTTTATTTGCATAAAGTTGAAAAAGCTGAAATATGAGTCCGAGGAGGTCTAAAACACTTTACAATTGCAAACTTCTTTCTGTTGAACTCTGACATCTGAAATGTCTGTCGCTCTGGAACTACATGAACGACGCATATAAATCCATCTATAGGAGCCAGCCCACTTAGCTCAGTCGGTACAGCACGAGACTTCTGATATGGGGATTGTGTGTTCAAATCCCGGTATGACCAACTATAGTTTACTAATAGTCTTTCGAATGAGCCTTAAACCATAGCACCCATACATAAGAGCTAGGGTTTAAGTCTCATTCGAAAGTATGTATGAGTGCTATACACCATGTATGGAAAAGAATAAGTGGTGTCTCTGAAACGAGTACACCTGTATCTGCACCATCACTGAGACATACACTCGTTAAATGTTATGACTGAGTACCCCAACACAGTATATAGCGATACGGACAAATAGTGCTTTTAGTGCATGCTGGCTGATCAGTCGAATGGTTTTCTGACAATATCTCCAGAATGAATTAATTTAGGATTCTAAAATAAAAGTTTAAGTGGAGATTGTTCATCATCCACAGACGGCCCGACTCAATTTCAAGGTCATTGTAGGTTCAAAGGTCAAAATCACAGTGGCCTTTGAATGTACAACAATTTCTCGTCCAAAGCGTGAAAATGTAGGTTCTAAGATCGTAAAACTTTACAGTGAGGTTGTTGATCATTATTGTGTTCGTGATGCACAGACCAGATTTAAAGACTATAACAAACACAGCACGTGTGTAATGGCACTTTATTCACGGTTAACATATTGCTTGCTAAACGGGATGTACGCCCGGTAACTCTGTGTGTTATACACGGCGTGAGATTATGCATGTACTATCAAAGTACTGAACGCACCGTAATAAATACGACTCGACACAACAATCATTAGCATTAGACTGCTACAAATTATAGTCAATAGCAAAGGTCAAGGTCGTGATGGCCTTTATAACAATAGCCGTTTTACTGACATCAGGCGTGTAGGTTTCATAAATACCTCTCTTGTATTGTCTTTTATCAGAATGCTTCAGGTTTTGTGTTATTTGATGTGGGTGTTAATGGACAATGTGTAGGTAACATTTTTATTTGATACTTCGTACTAAAACATTTGTTTTGCACGTGTATTTTTAATAATTTGAAAATTCACGGTTCATTGCTTGAACTATCGGATATCGTTGCTATACTACTCACATGAAGATATGCACAAAATGAACAAGATACCATGTATAATAAAAAAATATATCTGCATTACAAGTTGGTGTACTTATAACATTTAACAAGTATACATAAAATGACTAAACTCTTCTGCGGGCCTCGCCCATATGGAATATCTGGTGGTGACGATAAATAAAATCATAAACACATCATCTTTGGTAGGTTGCTTTGCTGAATAACCAACCCCATAAAATTAAATATGTCACATTACACAGAGCATAAGGGAAACACTAGATTACAATGGCCTAAAAGTAGACTAAGGTAAATTCACGCTTGATACATTTGAAAGGAATTAGAAAGCCATTAACAGGTAGTGTATGTTTCAAATCGTGATGTTAGTCACATGTACCCGTATAATTATCCTCTCATATTACATAATGTCACATACCCGGGCAATTTCGGGTAGTCGCTAAACATTTTGGACACATTTAAAGTTTGTCGACTGCATGTATCTTACAATGTAGACCATGGAGAGATTAAAGACATACAAAAACAGATAACCATTCACAAACAATTCGTGATTAGTAATTAGTTTTATTATTGGTAGATTATTAGTAGAAATAATCACGGTTGATAATACTATACTAGTAAGTTAGTGAACCTTACAAGAACACCAGTTCGACCAATCACTTACTACTTGTAGGTAAACTCCGCGGGTCCAAATGTAAGTGGATTATGAACTTCAGACATTTCAGTTTTGAAATACTGGCTAGTAAAACTCTTAATTAAAAAGAGTTTTTTTACGATTGGTGAAATTTCGCCAACATTTTTACTTCGAAAACTTTGCCACTTATTCAGTGCGTTTTCTTCAACAACGACTTTTTGCACACCAGCGTCCCCACGTACATCTTTAATAACAGGGTTTGGGAAAACAACTAACAGAGAAATACTTGTATCATTTTATAATAAGTGTGAGTTTCCAATTGTTTAACTACAAATCGTACGTTGATTTGAGGTACAACGTATAACAACTTACAAACCCGTCATCGGTAATTACTGTTGGAATATTTTAATTTCTTCATAAATAGTAGTACATACAAAATGTATGTATAAAATTGTAAATGTTTAAGTTTCCCAATGCATTATTTGTTGCCATTGCGTATCTTAGTCTCGCAATCGGCAATGACTGAGTAATACCGAACATATTTAAGACTATCTTGGAAATAGGGCTTTATTATACACTCTGTAGCTGTTGGGGGTTATTTGACTTATTTTAATTCAGTTCACAATTGACGGTCGATATTTACTGTAGAGTATGTCGTTTTAATGTAATAAATTTCTATGCAGACAGTTATGATGTAACAGAATATATCACTTACATTCCAGGTAAAAAGTTCATAAAACAGAAATATGCAACAGCATTACTGATCATGGAATTATTTCTCATAAGCTTCGGCGAAAAGGGAGCACTTGGCGAGTCAACCAGTACTGCTACATCCAGCGAGCCAACCAGTACTTCCACCGTGTCTTCGACCAGTTCAACTCCCAGTAGTACAAGTACAACTTCCACCGTGTCTTCGACCAGTTCAACTCCCAGAAGTACAAGTACAACTAACACCGTGTCTTCGACCAGTACAACTCCCAGTAGTACAGGTACAACTTCCACCGTGTCTTCGACCAGTATAACTCCAAGTAGTACAAGTACAACTTCCACCGTGTCTTCGACCAGTATAACTCCCAGTAGTACAAGTACAACTTCCACCGTGTCTTCGACCAGTATAACTCCAAGTAGTACTGGTACAACTTCCACCATGTCTTCGACCAGTACAACTCCCAGTAGTACAGGTACAACTTCCACCGTGTTTTCGACCAGTATAACTCCAAGTAGTACAAGTACAACTTCCACCGTGTCTTCGACCAGTATAACTCCAAGTAGTACAGGTACAACTTCCACCGTGCCTGGGACCAGTATAACTCCAAGTAGTACAGGTACAACGTCCACCGTGTCTTCGACCAGTATAACTCCAAGTAGTACAAGTACAACTTCCACCGTGTCTTCGACCAGTATAACTCCAAGTAGTACAGGTACAACTTCCACCGTGCCTGGGACCAGTATAACTCCAAGTAGTACAGGTACAACGTCCACCGTGTCTTCGACCAGTATAACTCCCAGTAGTACAGGTACAACTTCCACCGTGTCTTCGACCAGTATAACTCTAAGTAGTACAAGTACAACTTCCACCGTGTCTTCGACCAGTATAACTCCAAGTAGTACAGGTACAACGTCCACCGTGTCTTCGACCAGTATAACTCCCAGTAGTACAAGTACAACTTCCCCCGTGTCTTCGACAAGTATAACTCCAAGTAGTACAGGTACAACTTCCACCGTGTCTTCGACCAGTATAACTCCCAGTAGTACAGGTACAACTTCCACCGTGCCTGGGACCAGTATAACTCCCAGTAGTACAAGTACAACTTCCACCGTGCCTGGGACCAGTATAACTCCCAGTAGTACAGGGACAACTTCCACCGTGTCTTCGACCAGTATAACACCAAGTAGTACAGGTACAACTTCCACCGTGTCTTCGACCAGTATAACTCCAAGTAGTACAGGTACAACTTCCACCATGTCTTCGACCAGTATAACTCCCAGTAGTACAGGTACAACTTCCACCATGTCTTCGACCAGTACAACTCCAAGTAGTACAGGTACAACTTCCACCGTGTCTTCGACCAGTATATCTCCAAGTAGTACAAGTACAACTTCCACCGTGTCTTCGACCAGTATAACTCCAAGTAGTACAAGTACAACTTCCACCGTGCCTGGGACCAGTATAACTCAAAGTAGTGCAAGTTCAACTTCCACCGTGTCTTCGACCAGTATAACTCCAAGTAGTACAGGTACAACTTCAATCGTGCCTGGGACCAGTATAACTCCCAGTAGTACAGGTACAACTTACACCGTGTCTTCGACCAGTATAACTCCAAGTAGTACAAGTACAACTTCCACCGTGTCTTCGACCAGTACAACTCCCAGTAGTACAGGTACAACTTCCACCGTGTCTTCGACCAGTATAACTCCCAGTAGTACAGGTACAACTTCCACCGTGTCTTCGTCCAGTATAACTACAAATAGTACAAGTACAACTTCCACCGTGTCTTTGACCAGTATAACTCCCAGTAGTACAGGTACAACTTCCACCGTGTCTTTGACCAGTATAACTCCAAGTAGTACAAGTACAACTTCCACCGTGCCTGGGACCAGTATAACTCCCAGTAGTACAGGTTCAACTTCCACCGTGTCTTCGACCAGTATAACTCCAAGTAGTACAAGTACAACTTCCACCGTGCCTGGGACCAGTATAACTCCAAGTAGTACAAGTACAACTTCCACCGTGTCTTCGACCAGTATAACTCCAAGTAGTACAGGTACAACTTCCACCGTGTCTTCGACCAGTATAACTCCAAGTAGTACAGGTTCAACTTCCACCGTGTCTTCGACCAGTATAACTCCCAGTAGTACAAGTACAACAAGTACAACTTCCACCGTGCCTGGGACCAGTATAACTCCAAGTAGTACAAGTACAACTTCCACCGTGCCTGGGACCAGTATAACTCCCAGTAGTACAGGTACAACTTCCACCGTGTCTTCGACCAGTATAACTCCCAGTAGTACAGGTACAACTTCCACCGTGTCTTCGACCAGTATAACTCCAAGTAGTACAGGTACAACGTCCACCGTGTCTTCGACCAGTACAAATCCAAGTAGAACAGGTACAACTTCCACCGTGCCTGGGACCAGTACAACTCCAAGTAGTACAGGTACAACTTCCACCGTACCTGGGACCAGTACAACTCCAAGTAGTACAGGTACAACTTCCACCGTGCCTTGGACCAGTACAACTCCAAGTAGTACAGGTACAACTTCCCCCGTGACTTCGACAAGTATAACTCAAAGTAGTACAGGTACAACTTCCACCGTGTCTTCGACCAGTATAACTCCAAGTAGTACAGGTACAACTTCCACCGAGCCTGGGACCAGTATAACTCCAAGTAGTACAAGTACAACTTCCAGCGTGTCTTCGACCAGTACAACTCCCAGTAGTACAGGTACAACTTCCACCGTGTCTTCGACCAGTATAACTCCAAGTAGTACAAGTACAACTTTCACCGTGTCTTCGACTAGTATAACTCCAAGTAGTACAGGTACAACTTCCACCGTGCCTGGGACCAGTATAACTCCAAGTAGTACAGGTACAACGTCCACCATGTCTTCGATTAGTATAACTCCAGGTAGTACAAGTACAACTTCCACCGTTTCTTCGACCAGTATAACTCCAAGTAGTACAGGTACAACTTCCACCGTGTATTCGACCAGTATAACTCCCAGTAGTACAGGTTCAACTTTCACCGTGTCTTCGACCAGTATTACTCCAAGTAGTACAAGTACAACTTTCACAGTGTCTTCGACCAGTATAACTCCAAGTAGTACAAGTACAACTTCCACCGTGTCTTCGACCAGTATAACTCCCAGTAGTACAAGTACAACTTCCACCGTGTCTTCGACCAGTATAACTCCAAGTAGTACTGGTACAACTTCTACCATGTCTTCGACCAGTACAACTCCAAGTAGTACAGGTACAACTTCCACCGTTTCTTCGACCAGTATAACTCCAAGTAGTACAGGTACAACTTCCACCGTGTCTTCGACCAGTATAACTCCCAGTAGTACAGGTTCAACTTTCACCGTGTCTTCGACCAGTATTACTCCAAGTAGTACAAGTACAACTTCCACCGTGTCTTCGACCAGTATAACTCCAAGTAGTACAGGTACAACTTCCACCGTACCTGGGACCAGTACAACTCCAAGTAGTACAGGTACAACTTCCACCGTGCCTGGGACCAGTACAACTCCAAGTAGTACAAGTACAACTCCCACAGTGCCTGGGACCAGTATAACTCCAAGTAGTACAGGTACAACTTCCACCGTGTCTTCGACCAGTATAACTCCAAGTAGTACAGGTACAACTTCTACCGTGTCTTCAACCAGTATAACTCCAAGTAGTACAGTTACAACTTCCATTGTGTCTTCGACCAGTACAACTCCAAGTAGTACAGGTACAACTTCCACCGTGTCTTCGACCAGTATAACTCCCAGTAGTACAGGTACAACTTCCACCGTGCCTGGGACCAGTATAACTCCAAGTAGTACAAGTACAACTTCCACCGTGTCTTCGACCAGTATAACTTCAAGTAGTACAAGTACAACTTCCACCGTGTCTTCGACCAGTATAACTCCAAGTAGTACAGGTACAACTTCCACCGTGTCTTCGACCAGTATAACTCCCAGTAGTACAAGTACAACTTCCCCCGTGTCTTCGACAAGTATAACTCCAAGTAGTACAGGTACAACTTCCACCGTGTCTTCGACCAGTATAACTCCAAGTAGTACAGGTACAACTTCCACCGAGCCTGGGACCAGTATAACTCCAAGTAGTACAAGTACAACTTCCAGCGTGTCTTCGACCAGTACAACTCCCAGTAGTACAGGTACAACTTCCACCGTGTCTTCGACCAGTATAACTCCAAGTAGTACAAGTACAACTTCCACCGTGTCTTCGACCAGTATAACTCCAAGTAGTACAGGTACAACTTCCACCGTGCCTGGGACCAGTATAACTCCAAGTAGTACAGGTACAACGTCCACCGTGTCTTCGACCAGTATAACTCCAAGTAGTACAAGTACAACTTCCACCGTTTCTTCGACCAGTATAACTCCAAGTAGTACAGGTACAACTTCCACCGTGTATTCGACCAGTATAACTCCCAGTAGTACAGGTACAACTTCCACCGTGTCTTCGACCAGTATAACTCCAAGTAGTACAAGTACAACTTTCACCGTGTCTTCGACCAGTATAACTCCAAGTAGTACAAGTACAACTTCCACAGTGCCTGGGACCAGTACAACTCCCAGTAGTACAGGTACAACTTCCACCGTGTCTTCGACCAGTATAACTCCCAGTAGTACAGGTACAACTTCCACCGTGTCTTCGACCAGTATAACTCCAAGTAGTACAAGTACAACTTCCACCGTGCCTGGGACCAGTATAACTCCAAGTAGTACAAGTACAACCTCCACCGTCTCTTCGACCAGTATAACTCCCAGTAGTACAGGTACAACTTCCACCGTGTCTTCGACCATTATAACTCCAAGTAGTACAGGTACAACTTCCACCGTGTCTTCGACCAGTATAACTCCCAGTAGTACAGGTACAACTTCCACCGTGTCTTCGACCAGTATAACTTTAAGTAGTACAGGTACAACTTCCACCGTGTCTTCGACCAGTACAACTCCAAGTAGTACAAGTACAACTTCCACCGTCTCTTCGACCAGTATAACTCCCAGTAGTACAGGTACAACTTCCACCGTGCCTTCGACCAGTATAACTCCAAGTAGTACAGGTACAACTTCCACCGTGTCTTCGACCAGTATTACTCCAAGTAGTACAAGTACAACTTTCACCGTGTCTTCGACCAGTATAACTCCAAGTAGTACAAGTACAACTTCCACCGTGCCTAGGACCAGTATAACTCCAAGTAGTACAGGTACAACTTCCACCGTGCCTGGGACCAGTACAACTCCCAGTAGTACAGGTACAACTTCCACCGTGTTTGGGACCAGTATTACTCCAAGTAGTACAAGTACAACTTTCACCGTGTCTTCGACCAGTATAACTCCAAGTAGTACAAGTACAACTTCCACCGTGCCTGGGACCAGTATAACTCCAAGTAGTACAGGTACAACTTCCACCGTGTCTTCGACCAGTATAAATCCCAGTAGTACAGGTACAACTTCCACCGTGCCTGGGACCAGTATTACTCCAAGTAGTACAAGTACAACTTCCACCGTGTCTTCGACCAGTATAACTCCCAGTAGTACAAGTACAACTTCCACCGTGTCTTCGACCAGTATAACTCCAAGTAGTACAGGTACAACTTCCACCGTGCCTGGGACCAGTACAACTCCCAGTAGTACAGGTACAACTTTCACCGTGTCTTCGACCAGTATAACTCCCAGTAGTACAAGTACAACTTCCACCGTGCCTGGGACCAGTATAACTCCCAGTAGTACAGGTACAACTTCCACCGTGTCTTCGACCAGTATAACTCCCAGTAGTACAGGTACAACTTCCACCGTGTCTTCGACCAGTATAACTCCCAGTAGTACAGGTACAACTTCCACCGTGTCTTCGACCAGTATAACTCCCAGTAGTACAGGTACAACTTCCACCGTGTCTTCGACCAGTATAACTCCCAGTAGTACAGGTACAACTTCCACCGTGCCTGGGACCAGTATAACTCCCAGTAGTACAGGTACAACTTCCACCGTGTCTTCGACCAGTATAACTCCAAGTAGTACAGGTACAACTTCCACCGTGTCTTCGACCAGTATAACTCCCAGTAGTACAAGTACAACTTCCACCGTGTCTTCGACCAGTATAACTCCCAGTAGTACAGGTACAACTTCCACCGTGTCTTCGACCAGTATAACTCCCAGTAGTACAAGTACAACTTCCACCGTGTCTTCGACCAGTATAACTCCAAGTAGTACAAGTACAACTTCCACCGTGCCTGGGACCAGTACAACTCCCAGTAGTACAGGTACAACTTCCACCGTGTCTTCGACCAGTATAACTCCAAGTAGTACAAGTACAACTTCCACCGTGTCTTCGACCAGTACAACTCCAAGTAGTACAAGTACAACAGAAGGTTAGTTTACCTCACTTTATATCACAATTCAAACATTCCGCCTGAAAGTTATCGATGCAGTCTTATGTTTCTGATCAAAAAGTACCTACAAGGGTTATAAAATAGTGACATAAACATTTAAAATCGGTTAACCGTTCAAACGTTCTTTTAACTATTTAATTCAGAAAATATAGGTAAACTGTTAACTGGATTTTAAAAAACTAATTGGAATTGTAAAACTTTCGAACAAAGATCATTGTCAATCAAATTATATAATGCTTCTTATTCGATGTTTGCCAGTCGATTCCCCTAGAATATCCCCTATTAAACACAATAGCCGTTACCAAAGTTCCATGGTCAAGTAACTAGCTGAAAAGCACAGACCATATAACAAATAAAAATTGGATACGGGCTATTTTGTTTTATTGAGGAATCTTATCAAAGAAATCGATGACAACCTGAGCATGGTACCATATATAATACATACGCCGCACTTTGTGTTCGACCACCGAAATTGAATTTACCCACGCGATAATAAGATGTTGGTGTTTTATTAGACGTTGAAGTGTGATGCACCTTTGTTATACACAATGACAACGTCGAAACACTTGTCATCTGAAAAAATGATCTCAAAATAATTACACTCCTTTCGTACCAACTGAAAATAGTCCGTTGCCTTAGAATATATGAATAGTTTAACACATAATGGCGTGTACGTATCTTATGAATGCACCTCGTACAACTAATAATCTGCTAGCTGGCTAGGACGTAACCTTTACGGGTTTCGTTGCGATTACAATGCTGTGGTCTGTTTGTGATATATAAATCTGTACTTTACAGCTCCTGAAACGTGCGGCGTTGACAATGGTAACTGTCAACATGGCTGTGAAGATGTCGAACATGGTGTCCAGTGTTCGTGTGATGACTACTTTATCTTACAGACAAATGGAAAAACTTGTGCAGGTTTGTATTTGTTATTCCAAATATATATATATATATCGCTGGATTAGAATGAATAGGTCGTAACTACAAAATCAATCTTTAGAGAAGAAAATAAGAACTGTCTGACAATCATTCTTTACTTATGGTTAAACAAGCATTTTAATCTTCAGTTTGGTGAACATGACAATTTCCGATTTTCACGAAAAAAGGCTCAAAAGAAGCACCTGATGTCGATTTTAAATATGCATTCGTCTTATAAGGTCGTCCTTACGATTCTAAGCCAGCGATGTGAGCCGGTCTCCAGGGGAACCTGCTTTTTGATCTTCTGTAATTATCATATGATGTAACGAGATTTTGTAAAAGCTGTAAAATAAGTGACTGTGTCGTACATATTTTTTCTTTGACTGAATTCTTTTTAAATTGGAATATGATATACCCATTATTGTCAAGTAGCCATCTAAGCTTTAAGGAAACTACATTGTTAACACAGTAGTTATATTGCAACTGTGTTTCTATAAGAATATACTACTCCAACATTCAACATAGCCTACGTATGATTAACTTCAGTTTTGAAGTATAGCTTGGCTATTTTGACCTGAGTCTGACCTTTAAGCAAGAATATTTTACAATGTTCTTGCCTTGAATACGGTATATCAATTTCCGCAACCATGCAAATCGTGCAATATCGGTCTGTCAGATTTGTGTTGGTATCACATCTCGGGCGTCTTCGCGATACTCCCTGATTATGAAAATAACAATCGGTGATGTAAACGTAGACAATATATTGACTGATAAATTATGGTAATCAATAGGTCAGGTTCGTGTCAATGTTTTACATGTATTTCATAATGTAGACATGGGCATCTGACTTGACAAATTTACCACAGGTATCAGTATCTTTGAACAAAAAAAATGTATGAATTGTAATATCTATACAGTACATTAATGTAACATAAAACATAAATTTTCCAAAATTGTTTTTACTCATTTTCAATGATACGGTTACAAGTTTTACAAATGTATTCAAAATACGTTTAGCATGTGTTACTATAAGATTGTTTAGGTCATAAATGACCCATGAACAAACAACATAATTCTAAGTAATGTAATGGTTCAAGGTGTACAATAATTGTTATGTATACAATAAAGAAGCATATAAATTTGTCATATTTCAACTATTTCACAGTGTATTATCCATGTCTATATCAAATAATAAAGGATGGTAGATAGTATGAAGGTAAATAATACAGCTTCCTTCACTAATCATGAAAAAAAATGTATAAAAAAGTATGTTGCATGTGTTTCCTAATTTGAACAAGTCAATAAGATAGTGTATGGAAATATGTAAATTGAGCGTAGGAGTACCAGATACATCCCTTTTTATAATTCTAAAAGTTCAAATACTTCAAAGACAACGTATCAATTATGTCCCCGTTGAGTGAGTAACAATAGATAAATAAAGGTACATATTTAGTGTTATCTTAGTTGAAGTGTAACAAGCTGTCCTTTAGTTTAAAGGCATGGTAGACAAACATTGCAAGATTTCTTTGTGTACTTACACGTTCAGTGTTAAATAGTTCTATGGTTTTGTAAACACTAGAATTTCTGTGAAAATACGATACAAAATATTACATATTGTACAAAATCTTTCGTTTAAAGGTACAGCTGGTTGTTTCCACCTCCCTGTTTTAATATTTGGTCTATGCGATGATACCCTTAATTGTGTTAAAGCAATTCTGATTTTTATATCAATTTTGCTCAAATATGGCTTTAAACCAAAGGTGGTAAAGTTTCTATAAAATCTACTCCTTGTGGGATCCAATATTCTGCTGTTCCAGTTTTGTATAAAATTGTCTGTCAATTTTTGTTTGGCTTAATTTAGAAATATATTAACATTACCTACACCCTGTGATAGCCATACGTTATGAAAACCAAGTGAATTGAGTAAGTTTCGCAATAACGAAACCCAGTTAACTGTGTTTGGCGCCTGCTCAATATCATTTAATAGGACATTGTACATTACTTTGATTAATTTACGTTCATTTGCTTCTAAGATTTTAAACCAAAACTTTATAGTGCCGTTACATGTACTATATAGACTTGTTAATAGCTTAACATAACAACTAAGTCGACGAGTTATTATTAAGTTTTTTCTCGTGTGTATATAAATATATCATCAATGTCTTAGATTTCACAGGTTACATTAGAACCGGACGATTTAAATTCAGGTGGAGTAATTCTATACCTCGTACTTATATATATTTAAAAAAACAAATCTGGTCATAGGGCGTTTTTAAAACTTGATCTTTCAAATGACTATATAACACGCTGAAGTTGGATAGTTACTGATGCAGTAATCACCTTGCGTGGTGTGTACAATTCAAAAGAATATATCTAAAACACAGCGCGATTAAGTTCCGATTAAACGTGTAATTTACAATCTTGATATCATGAGGCCAGGAAGTGATACCCCTGTTATTGTTTCATTATATTCTCCATCTTGGTCCCTTGGTCGTGGAAGTATTAAATCGTGATTTGTAGTAATGCATTTAAGGGTAGTTAGGATGCAATACTGCCTCTATGTGTATGTTCCTGTCCAATTGTCATCTAAAGAGTGTCGGTCGAGGATTGGCATTCACAAACCAAGACAAAATATGCAGGACAGACAAACATCTGTCAATAACAGTAAGATATCGGGTGTACATGCCCAGCCATCAGATGTTCATCGCCAAATCACGTTGTCGCTAAGCCACGATTTAAGTTGGACCAATGCTGTCCGTCCGGCTTTCTATCCGGTTAGCCAGAACGTAAACTGGCCAAATATCGGATTGGAACAGTGGCCTTGGTATCTGGTATATACAGTTAACAAGTTTATATTCTGATATATTTTAATAGCTTCCTGTGCAACGAACCCTTGTCAACATGGAGGTACTTGTACGACAGATTCCACTGCTAGTGAACATATTTGTGCATGTGTCATCGGGTATACTGGAGAAAAATGTGAAACAGGTAATACTAACTTACAAATTGTTTAGATAAAACAACAATACTTACACCACTGTCGTGAATATTATAATTTAGATTAAGTAAATCTGACACCTACAGGGAGAATGAAAGTCAATGTAGTGTGACCTGACCTGATTATAAACATTGGAGAACGTACACCATGCTCAAACTCATGCCCAAATTCGAGCAAGTTCCTAGTTTTACAAAAACTGATGTTACTTCTTTATTACTGAATGGAAACATATCATATTGGTGTTCATTTTCTGTATAAGAAAATCTAGATCATTTGTTTCAAGTTGGTTTTGCAAAATTCTATAATAAGCTGTTTTTAAGTTTGAGCTTGGAGTATGTGGAGTTTGGGTATGAGAATGAGAACATATTCATAATCACTGGACTTGAATATTCTTATATCAATATTATTTGAGGGACCTGAGATGAAGAACATGCGTGTTATTAATGATAATAATTATTGAATATTTTTGCTCCACTGTCGACCCTTGATCAAACAAAAGGCATTTGATTTCAACTGTGCGTAAATTAAATAAGTTTCCTAGTTGTGTAACCTCTTCTTATTTGGGTACACAATGGGACTATTGGTGACTAGGAACAATGATAAATTTATGCACAGTTGATTGAACTCAAATGCCCGTGGATCAAACGGTGGGTGTATTTGCTACTATGTTATTCGATAAGGGATTAGAAAGTTTTGTGAATTGTTGGTAAATTGTTATTTATTTTTTAGCTACATGCGATGGAAATCCCTGTCTAAATGGTGGAACTTGTTCTGTTGAAAATAACAAACACACTTGCTCTTGTACATCTGGTTTCAAAGGGAAAAACTGCCAGATTAGTAAGTTGAACATACGCGTATGTAGATCTACAAATGTATTTGTTTCTGTTGTTTCTAATTCATTTAATACAAAAGTTGGCTGATTGGTCGAATGAAAACAACAAGGTTTAACTCCAATTCATTCTATTTTACAATTCAGTTAGCATTGTTTCTCTTGATATTCAAGTGTGTATAAGCATTTATTTCCCTTACATATGTACACGTACGTACTGACATGTGTGATATATGTTGGTACGGTTATGATAATGTGATATATAATTGTATTATGACAGTGTGCATACATGTCTGTCTATAAACTTAAATTCACCCTTGATACTACTTATTACACTCTCATATTATGAGACAAAATAAAGTGTATGTAATCAGTTAATGTTTACTAATATGTCATAATTCTATGTCTGTTCACTGAATCTTGCATTTCGTTTCGACAAGGTCAGTCTACAATATATTTAAGCTACATCAATACATTTTCCTTTAAATTCATTAAAGCATAGATCTATAATTGTTTAATTCATGTTTTGTTATATTATGTTATTTTGTATCGTAAATATGTTATAATCTTCAAGTATGGAGGAAAAATAAAGAATCTATCTATCACTAAATCATACAAGTGACCATATCTTTTCGTTCTCTTTATGTCAACAATGCCACAAAATCATACAATTGACCATATCTTTTCGGTCTCTATGTCAACAATGACACTAATTCGTACAGTAGACCATATCTTTTCGTTCTCTTTATGTGGACAATGACGCCAAAATCATACAAATTTCCTTATTGTTTTGTGGTGAATTTCCATGGGTTATTTTGTTGATTGAGATACAAGTTAACAAGTTATTTATGATGTGATATCAATGGATTACTGTGAGATTAACAAGCGAAAAGCAGTGAAAAAAGAGTCTCGGCTCATGAAGCGGTGAACATATTGATTCATGTCGGTGAAATAAAATTCGATCTTACCTCCGTAACACAGTGGTTAGTGCTCTTGGCGTCTAACTTTGTGTCCGTTACTTAAGCAAAGCGCTACGTAGCGCTTTCCATGGGAGATAATCAATGACTTCTGTAATAGCAAGCTGACTGGCAAATAAAGGCCATGATCGGCATTATGCACTAAAATGAACAAATATCCTCTATGTTTTGTTCTGATATGACTATCTTACCAAGTGTTTTATTGCTTCATGTACGTGTATGTGTATACAAACTATTTTAGAGGTGGCCACACTGCCCTTTCCGTACGGACTTGATGCCGGACATGAAACTATCGATATGGATAAACCAAACAAGTGTTATAGAGTGACAGATCTACCATGCCCAATGAAAGTTAAAGATATATACCGGGATAGATTTTTTGTAAGTCCAAAACTTACAGTCATACAACCTTGTATTCAATGTCTTCCATTTCAAGTTTTAAATGGTTTATTTGTAATCACAAAGCTCTTTGAGATCGTTACATATATACGGTATATAATTATGTAGATATAACTGAAATATTGAATGGATATAAACGATATACATACATGAATATCCTAGGTTTTTGTATCAACCAAGTGACACGCCTGTCTGCCAGACATCTAAACTTTAATCGAGGATATAATTACTTAATTTACAAAAGCAAACTTGCCTTTTGCGACTTTATAATTTGATAGCACTCTTCAAATTGTTCTCTTCATATTCGTCTTTTGTCTTTTTGAGCTGTTTCTTGTTTTCAGATTTGCGAGAATGGCATTGTGACGTTTAATGGGGTATACAAAGGAAATGCAGTACCTGTGTCGGAATACGAGCAATATCACTTCTTTACCCGAGATGTGGTAGCCCCATATTTCTCTGACATCGTGTTAAGTGAGGGAGCGAGTATCCATTATCGTCTCTACACTGAAGATGAAATCATAACTGATGGTAGTGTGAACGATCCACTCACAGCAATTCTAGAAGATGCTGGATATGGCGCTATGGAGAAGTTTATGTTACTGGTAGTTACTTGGGAGAATGTTACCGAATATGGACAATCACCCGATCTTGTGCGTGTTACATATGTTGCTTTACTTATTTTGAAACATTATTCCTTTAATAACGATTTATACTATGATTACAGTATGTGTCATACACGCACTAGGCATAACCAACCTATACTGGGAAATCATTCAATCTGACCAACGAAAGGACAACGGACAACGAAAAATATACCATTATGCAACAATTAAATGAATATTAACGGAGGACGCCATGATTGTTTTGGAGAGCGAACTTTTATAGAAAATAATGTTATGAAGTTGTTCATGATTTCCGAATCGATGATATAATAAATTATATTAGGATTTGATTCTAATTATATATAACCATTCTTAGTTACATTAATTTACCGTCTCAGTTTCGTACAAACAACAACGTTTCAACTTGTAATTGTTTCTTATGTTATGTCTAGGACTGAAGCGTTTAAATGCTTGCTTATTCGCTTGTCTCGTTTTCTTACAGACATCAACGTTTCAACTTATAATTGTTTATGATGGTATGTCTAGGACTCAGGCGTTTAAATGCTTGCTTATTTGCTTGTCTCGTTTCCTTACAGACATCAATGATTCAACTTATAATTGTTTATGATGGTATGTCTAGGACTGAAGCGTTTAAATGCTTGCTTATTCGCTTGTCTCGTTTTCTTACAGACATCAACGTTTCAACTTATAATTGTTTCGGATGGTATGTTAAGGACTGAGGCATTTTTTGCTTACCTTGATGGCGGAATGATGTTTGCTACATCGGAAAACTTGATAGGATATCGGAATTATGATACTGGGGTAACGGATCCGGTCTCCAAATACACGAATCTAGGTAAACAAGTATTTAAGAATGTGTTTGTTTCCAGGTTGCCAATGTTTTGTTGCAATGACAACCACGATTTTGTCCGATCCAAAATTAATCACCTTATTGTCCTAATTCACATTCCAAGTCTCATAAAACTAGCTTGAAAACTGTTTGAGTAAGGGAAGGATTCAGATTTGCTTGACGGTCGGACGGTAAAACTATATTCCCCAATGGTTGAAAACCGATAGGGGTCTAATGATTGCACAGTGTCAGAAAATGGATACACGTTGGTCCAGGTGTATACGTTTTTGAGCTTTCTTACATTAAAGGTGTTTCAGCTTTGGGCAACTGAAATTGTTATATTAACAGCTCTACCATAAGTTAAAATCACATTTTTGCTCCCGCAACTTTTTTCCCACCATTCATTTTAAACAATGAATTATTGAACCATTAATAAATGACCAATACTCGACATAGATGTTAAATATATCGGTCAAAATAGTATACCAAATATCGTATTTAGCTAATTGAATGATGAACAAAATACGCATTTTGCAAGAGTTGCTCCCCTTAGATTTTAAATCTACAAATTGTCATTTTATCAACAAAACAGCTGGTTGTTTTATTACATTTTCTTCCATATTATGGTGTTTTCCACATTTGGGAATCAACTAAAGTTACAAATTGCATCATTCTTCTGAGAGGTTATCAAGTTATAGTTTATTAAAATACCAGGTTAAGACTTAATGTGACATTAAGTGTCCTAAGTATTTATGCTGAATGTGATACACTTACCATAGTATAACTCTAACGCAATATTCTGCAATGTCAATATAAACAGAAATCACTGACCATTACATCGATTTAGGGACAGCAAAAGTTTATTTTATCTGCTCACTTTTATTCACCAAGTAAATTAAAATTACGGTACCCATTGAAAAGATAATCCCTTTTCCAATATCCTTATGGTGTTTTACCTGATTAACTTGTTTACTTTACGTGGCACAGGTCCCAATACCGCGTTAGAGTTATATCCTTTTATAATGTAGCATGTACTTATACAGGAAGAAGTGGATTTGTATGGTTGTCTCTGAACCCTGGCTTTGATGATACGATCTCTGATTGTATGACATGTAGACGATGGGTCAAACAGCAGACTAACGGGCTTGCTGAATTACAGACTAACTGGAACCAAATGGCTACGTGTCCTTGTATCCAGGGCACCATACCTGTCACTGGACAATTCAACAAATTAAAGGAAAAGTTTTCACCATCAAGTACATGTTATAGTATAGTGGCTGAGAAATTACGTGGTAACCAAGGCTCGGTGAGTACAGTATCTACATTCAACTTATTTATGAAAGGGTCACTTTTAAGAACGGATTGGCAATCGAGCAAAGCTAAGCTAATTTCATTCAACAAGAATATTCAATAGTGGTAGTGAATAATGCATATGTAGCTTACAATCTCATTTAAAACCAATTCTTTACAGCAATTCAAAAGTGTGTATTAACAGTGTATATGACCAGGCTTAACAACAATGACTCGTGTACATTTTTGTGTAACATAAAGGGAATTACATATAGGTCAGTGTAGGCATTGACCAAACTCGCTACATATGTAAATTTTATTTTTATAGACATTGTTTTCCTGCAATGTTACTCGCCCTGCTACTTGTTTTCAACTTGAATACCAATAGCGAGGGTTACCTGCAAGAGTGTCGGATGTCCTTTTTTAAATTAAGCAGTTACTACTGTCATGCAGACAACCCTCGATATACACTCACCTTCACCTTACTTTTATCATGCACTTTTGAAAATTAAGGTATGTAGTTTGTTTTGTGGGCTATATTCAGAAATGGAATAGAATCAAATATGTCATTCACAATACATTAAAAATTATTATTATTCATGAGTAGCCATTATCTACCTTATTACATGTATATCAATGGAAACCGTTGAAATATTTCAACAAGAGTTAAATTAGGTCACGCGGTCTGCCACGTTATTCTTAAACAATATGTATAATTGTTTTATTTTGTTTCAGACATGTTGCTATTCAAAGGCTGATGACTCATATATATCAACATTACCAAATGTCGGCATAAGGACTCAATATAATCCATTCCGCAAAAAGAAACGTAACTTTTACTCTAATGAACTGGACCAAAGAGCAGTATGCTGTAGTGTAAGTGTCGAACTATGTGATCTTTTCCACACAGTGAGGCCAAGTAACATTGACTGCTCCATCAACTCTACAGTTGCTGTTGGTAAGTAGATTGGTAAAATTAATCATTATAGTATAGTCCATTTTGGAGTGTCAAAGTCTATACTCACAAGGTAGCTTCACATAACAAATTAGTAATCTTCATTGACTTACCTACTGTGCAGTAAAACATGCAGTATGATTGCCAAGGCAATGAGTTTGTTAAAACATGTTAATAATATTCACTGATAACGTATAACGTTAGTGTTATAAAAAAAACCAGTATGATTGCCAAGTCAATAAAATTGCACTAAAAAGCATGAAAATTAACATCATGGTGTCGCAACGAGTTGGTTAAACATATTAGTTATAACACTGATGGCAACTTACATGTGCATATATTACAGTGTATAATTCAATAAGGACCATCGCATTAGAATATGGCTTTCGGTAAAGCAATAAACGAAAGTACTGAGTGATGGTAACATAAATAACTTTAATACCTTTGTCAGTTCGAATGATAGGGAAGTGGTTTGACCATTATTTTAAAGCTAATGAGTCCAAGTTTTTATAAGATGTGGATAATGCATGCATGCTACCCGAACTTGACGTCAATAACGTCATCGATGAAGCCATACATTTCCAGTGATTTCATGAAATTCTGCGTTCCGGACTCTTTGGATTTCTGATCATGTGAATGTTTGAAGGAAGGAGTGTATGATAAAAAACAGTATATTTACTTGATTTGAATATTACAATTCAATGTGAAATGGTAAGCATCAATGGGTAAAATGCAAGGAATTAATTGGCAATTTACGACGTCATGTGCTGCTGATTTTGGCGTTTTTTTCAGAATTAAGTAACACGCTTCAAACATTTGCTGACAAAATAAAATGTAACATTTGAAAATGATTTATATCCTGAACAAAACTTACATGCATGTGTTAAACGACGGCATATAACAACACATATTATCTTAAAACTGACAAAGTTATTAAAGTTATTTATGTTACCGTATATTAATGATCACCCTGTATGAAGACGATAACGCGAGATCACGTAAGTGTAGTGCCGAAAATACGAAACTACTATGAGAAAACGCAAAAGTACGAAGTTGAAGACACGACAATAGAAATACTATAAAGAAATACGATTTCTTTGTGTCTTCAAGATTGTTTATGTAAAGAATCTCTTACTTGTTTTTCAGGAGGAGGAACTGGAGACCCTCATATACTCACACCTGATGGAAAAGAGTTTACATTCAATGGTCATGGTGAATACACACTGATGAAGCTAAACACGTCAAACGTAGATTTCAAACTACAAGGAAGAACCGCTGCTTATAGAAATGACGATGATGAAGACGTTGGAGCTACTGTATTCTCAGCGTTTGCTGCTGCCGATGAAGCGGATGGTTCCAAATTTCAGATAGAAATGAGCAGCAATTCAGCAAGTAATATACCTAATTATGTTATATTTTCAAGTCCCCAAAACCCAGATGAGTTCAACAAAATCCACTATAAACAATAAAAATATTTGAACCTATTTGTTATATAAGTGTGCATTAGATATTGGCATGTGTCATGATTTAAAGATCAGTACTTCGAACATAATCCCTCGCCGTTTTGTCGCTCATTATTCTCCCTTTCCGTAATACGAGCTTTTAAATGTATTCTCGGAGGAATCTGAAGTGGATTATAATTGTCAACTTCGTATCGACTGTTTGGACTCTCGTATCAGACTTAAGAATTCGGGCGACTACACATATTTCTGCAATGATATTAATTATTAATTAATAATTGTATAGCACAATATGTTAAATAAAATGAGTTTTCTTATGAATTTATGTAATTATTAATAATCATACACTATACATGTTCATGTTTAGTATTCTTATTTCAGAATCATCAATTATTGAAACCAAATTGCTCTGACTTACCACTTTGTATACAATGTTGCCTCTACATTAACAATTGGGCAAACCTATTTGAGTTCCATTGGTTTCCTATCGTATTGGTATGTTCAAGTTTGTTCAAATGTCTTCGTAGTATTTCTGTATTATTTTTATTCTCAGGTCTACTGGTGTCAGTGAATGGACAGCTTCTGTCATCTGAAAACATGAATGAAGAAGACTTTGTGGAGACATATGATGATATTACTCTATCAAAACCAAATAACGATACCCTAGATGTCTTCTTTTCTAACGCAGGTCAGTAAAACCACATTACAATTTATTGTATCACGATTACAATTTTGGTAGATGTAGCACAGGCCTACGAAATTATAACACAAACTAGTTTTTACTACATTATTTTTTCACCCAATACATGTAATGGTGAAATATTAGGGAAGTAAAACTGTAGTTTGTGATATAATTTCGAAGGCCTGTGCATGTAGATACATAACAACCATACGAATATCGTTAGCATGTGTTTGATTAAATGATATGGAGCAGATAATATAAAAATAAGTTAACAATACGTACTATCTCTAGATTATAGAATACTAATAATGTATTTGATGTCATCACATTTTATATTTAAGGAGTAAAGATATCTGTTGGATTGAGATTCAAGTTCCTGACCGTGTCTTTGACAGTTCCTATCGAATATAATGGACTGCCTAGAGGTCTTTTCGGAAATGTGAACGGGAATCCTGATGATGACTTCATAACTCCAGATGAAGAAATATTGCAGAAAAATATAAGTGACCGAGAGATATTTTCGTATGGTCAAAAGTGTGAGTTCTTTACACATATCTAATATGTTCACATGAGTTAAATCGCTGGCTTAGAATGAGAAGATCGTATAAGACTCATACAAAACCATCTGCATTACAAGGCGTGTCTTTTGGGTAGATTTTTATACAAATCGGAACGTGTCATATTGACCAAACTGAAGTTTTAAGATTTTTTTTTCAATTAGTAAAAAGTAGTTTTCAGAATTTTTTTCTTGTTTTCTTTAAATATTGATTTTGTTATTACGACCTTCTCATTCTAAGCTAGCGACATGATTGTGGAAGGAACTTATGTCTGTCCTAAACAAACATTATCATTTGAAGGTAAAAAAAGTCATTAATCAAAAATTTACTTTCTCATCATATAGCTGCTCATTCTTGAATTATTTATTCGAAACCATTTTGCACAAAGCTATTCTGAATTATAATAATTATGTCAGTGTTGCAAATAGAAATCTTCATTGATTGTTGATTATTAATCATATGCATGAAACTTTGTATGGTCTCTATTGGAGTTATTCGTTATACTAATTTCGTTGTAAATCGTTTATCTTCTTGTAAATGCAGTGTTTGTTGATTGTGGCATATGCATGTACACATTGTATGTTCCCTGTTGATGTGATTTGTTGTCATTTCTTAATAAACTGTTTTTTAAATAGGGATGGTTTCGGGTGCTGAATCAATCTTTGAGTATCCCAACGGTGCAACTTACCTAAACTACCAGGATCTTGACGCAACTGTAAACTTTCTTGATGAAGCCCTTCCTGAAGACGTTACTGATGCGGAAGAGTTTTGTGGAATTGGTAACATGCCATGTATTTTTGATCGAGTGTATACAGGCAGGGAAGATATTGCTGCGAGCACCAAAGTGGAAGTAGAAAAGCAGAATGACACAAGGGAAATATTAGGTACATGTACAGCGTTTCTAACAACTTTGGCAATGTAACAGTATTAATATCACCTAGTAAAGTTATGAGAGTTGAGTGCGAAAGATAAAACATATCCACTCGTACGCAATGTTGTACGCCGTAAAATGTAAACAAATATAAAAAGGTTTTAACTAAACAGCTGCTCGAATCTGTTGTTTATTCATTAGTACATGTATTGAATCTTAAAATTAGTAAATATGCTATATTCAGGTCATGTTACTAAGTCATACCACATGTCTTTACTTATATCCGGGTTAGTATAAAGTATACGTATAGGAATAGTATTTTACTTATCGTGTCTGTTTTTTCCAATAAACAAATATGTTTGTTTGCTTATAAGTGTCATATGACATGCAGCCATATGCAAATTAACAAACATTTGTTATTATTTTGTTTCCATTCGAATTCTAGTTATGATTTTTTTTCCTACTTCAGCAAATGAGGCTCCTACAGTTGTACTACACGACAGCACTGGTGGACCCATTCATGTCAACTTGAAAGAGATATATACTGTAACAGTACGCGGTCACGATGATGGTCAGATTACGTACGAACGTATCAGTGGCGACGATGTTAACATAACAGCGGGAACAAGTGATGAACTCAAGAACGTTGTATTCAAAATTGACGAAGAATCAGACAGCCCAATAAGGTATGATAATCTTGATAATAAATGTTTGTTAATCGCGGGTTTAGGAAGTAAAGGTTGTTAGTGATACAAGACCAAACATATTCAACATCTGGTTAGTCTAATTTTCATAAAAAGCGAAAAAATCATGTTGACCAAACTACCAAAAATCAAGTAGAAAATGCTGTTTTTCGCGAGCATTTTTTTCTCGAAATAGGATTTTGCAGTTACAACCATACTCTTGATAATGATCACAATGGTATGAATATACAACCATCCTTGTCTTTAACGGTCCATTTAAGCCTCATTGCAGATATACTAAGGTTTTTCTATATCCATGTGTATGGTAATTGTTTATTTGTTTACGAATTTGTGTTGTCGGTTTGGTGAACAATGGTCTTCTTACGTATGTAAACTTTGTTTTTCCGTATTATTGTGAGTTTCGTACAGCATATTGAATTGGACCGAGATGCCGTAACGTTTTATCTTAAATATTTTTTTCAAGCTCAAGACTTATATATTTGGATAGAAGAGAGTCTGGGCATTTCATAAAACCATTTCTTGATTGTTGGCAACTTCGCGTTTTTTTAATATTTACTGTTGTTTCTGGTGTTTTTGTCAAAAATCGCAACCCAACGTTATTGATAAATCGTCATTTTTGGAATGGATAATCATTAGAAATCAAACATATACCTATGTACTTTTATAGTCAGTTACTTAAACTGCACGAAAAAGTTAAAGAGGTATCTGTGATTTTTTTCTATTATTCAATACAGGCCTGTGTTTTACGTTACCAGCCATTTTCTACGCATTTGACCATCAATCAGTTAGTGCTAACAAAACATGCATTATGAATTCCGATCAATTTTCATATATTTTGATAAATTATCGTATTTTAAAGATATAAAACGTTTTTTGGGTGGATATATTCATGTAAATGGTATTGATAGGGTACTTTAATACTGCATACATAATGCTAAAATTGGTTATAAACGGACAAAACACACATATCAACTATACATGTATACTTTCTGAAAAGATTTGCAAGACACCTGTATTCTTTTATTAGTTGCTATTTGTTTTGTGTAAAAACTTTTTGTCTTTTGCAGTAAAATTCATTCCGTATGTCTTCATTATGTTGTAATTTACGTTACATAAGCGTATCCTTAGAAGACAACTTTATTGTGTTGCATGTTCATTTTAATATACACACTTTTATTTAAAAAGAGATATGTGTGTGATAGTCCAACAAACTACAATCGATATGTACTCACTTTTGTAAAGTTACATTCTTGTAGAGCGTATACGAAAAACCATTCATAATAAGAAAACGTCATACATTCTCGAAATTTGAGTCGAAATGATATAATCGAAAAAGCTGACATTCAGATTCATCATAAACGTCCATAGGGCACGAAAGTCGATCCCCTATGTGAACATGTTTCAATTATTGGCACATCATAAAGCCTACCATTTTTATGCCGTTTTTAACCTCTGTTTTCATCAGTGTAATTTACGTTACGATAGTATGTGTACCATACTTCTTAACATAAAGGACACAAGAAAGAAGTTTAATAATTGTTTTTTTACATAAATAACTACATATCTTCTCATATCAACTCTGCAAAAAGATGAACTTGTCAATATGCTAGTACTCATGATACCAGTATGTTTATTATTACATGCACGTTTGTTTGCCCTCTATTTTTCATACATATATCACATATTATATGTGAATTTGAAGTACAAAAGTACAAATATGACTATTCAATGTTATATTCACTAATCTGACCTGGAACCAAATGCACTTATTGAAAATATAGATAAGTATGTAAACATAACCTGACTAAAAATAAATATTTGTACTGAAGTTTTCATCACGTAAACTACAAAATAAACTAATATATATGAATCGATACAATAGTACAATGATACAAGTTGTGTTAATGAGCAAGGCTTACCTGAACAAACTTTTGGGTAAAAACGAAATAAATAAATACAATCAACGTATATATTGTTTCTAGCGACATATTTAGGAGTAGTGGTAGTTATGAAATGTGGTCATGTGTAATACTAATTTACTATATGGAAAAACTTGCATAAACACTAAACTGGTACCAAACAGGTACGCATTAAATATCTATGAAATGCCTAAACACGATTTCTCTTTAATACATCTTTGAGAGCGGTGGATAGTTGGATACATGCTTCGGTATCAAGATGTTTCACATGATATACTCCATCAAAGTGTTTATCGGTACCTGCTACGACAGTGTATGTTCCTGGCCGTCGCAGATCGGAGTTGGCTTCATCACCTATGTAGACAAAAGTCTCCACAGGGAGACGCGAATGCAGCCGTTCTGTAACATGTAAGGTCTATTTTACGTGACACTGTTTTGTGGATGTGATAGCTATGTCCACATATTACTTCAATTAACTAAACTAGGTCGTTTACAAATATTTCCTTTTTATAATTGCACATATTGTACAACAAAACATGCACAAGTCATTAATAATTTAGTCTATTTCATGTCTGAACTATACCGAGTATATCATGTTGTATTCTAATGTGGCGCGCACAAATCGCTTATCTATTACGGAATATATAAACGTTAATAAATAGAGTATGAACCATACTAGTATTACGGAATGATTATTGTTTATTCCTGATTTCATTAATGATATCATCTAAATTATACTGTATGAAAAAATACATCTTCTGATAGCGACAATAGATAAAAAAACATGCTACAAAGACTACAAAAGGTTTTACGTGACTCTCTCTCTCTCTATATACAGTTAAAGGATTTTTTTTATTTTTGTTAAAATAGTGTTGACAACGATATAAAAAGAAATATATATAATGCTGTGCCATTTTGACGGATTTGGATTCTACAATTAATATGTATACGAAAATACTGCATAATAGGCATGAGGTTGAAATTTTATGGTACATATACCATGCATATTTTATTATTTGCTCGTCAACAGGCATGATCAATCGTTGTCATATGGAGCATACTTTATTCTTATTCTTGACAGAAATTGGTAAATTGTCAATCATTGAGATAATTATTATGTGGCATACTTTATATTTATTCCTGAAAGAAATTGGTTTTAATCAATTATTATTCGATTTTTATGCAGATAATGGATGTCTACGGCTTTGTCAGTACGATCACATTCGTCACGTAAAATACAATTTATTGTCACGTAAATTTTAAGTGAACTACTTAATTGTATTTTGGATTTCTTTATTTTTGCTTTTTTATTGGGGATTTACATCACAATTTTAGAATATAATACGTTCCAATAACTAGTAGGTGTATAGTTGACATGTTAAACAAGCAATATTTAAACATTTGATGTTGTGAGAGTAAAAAAGTATAAACTTATCGGTGCGTGCAGTTACATAAACTGAAACAAATTACTGCATGTAGCGATTTTGGTGAGAGGTAATGCTATCTGTATCATTTTTTATATATACTACTTGATGACCTTTCATTACTTGGAAAATTAGTGTATATCATGACAGCAATTCCATGCATAATGACCGTATAATTTTCGTAACGTAGAATACAAAATCATAACAGAGTTGTTTGCAGCAATATAACAATTATTTATTGTCATGTGTGCAATGGTTATTGTCGTACATGCTCATTTAATTGTTATTATACAATATTTCCTTTCATTTGATATAAGAAGAAACAAAAACTTCACACGTTTAAAGACCCAATATGTATTTTGAAATAAATGCATGCTTTCAAAACTTCCATATGACTGAACAGGACTCACATCGAAGCAGTAAAGAAAAAAACATGACATGTTACTGGAGATATTTCAGAAATAATAATTATAATATTATGATATGACTAAGCACAGTAGTTTTGTTTGTTTGATAAAGGTTTAACGTTTGTTAATTGGTGTTAAAACGTTTGAGGACTCGTATTTTACGTTACCGTAAAAACATATTCTATTTTAAAGCTCTAGACAATGCTTACCATTTTAAGCAGTAAGACGAGGGTTATTTTCAGCAGTTCAACTGTTGCCATTTTAATAACCTCTGGACATTAGGCTACCTAAGGAAACATGCGTTCGAGTCTCCCTGGTGGCACTTATATCTCTCCTGAGGATGAGGAAGTGAATCTTGATCTACGGCGCCCAAAAATACGTAGACTTACCTAGCAAGTACCAATTTTTACATTGGTAAAGTAGAGCATGCGGGACCCCTAAATCCCAAAGCGCGCAACCTTCATCTAGACCGCCGCTCTCAAAGACGTCTTATAGGGACATCGTGGTTAGACATTCCATATACATTTAATTTGTTTTGTTTTGTTTTAGTTTTGTGTATTATTCTAGTTTGTTGCTATTGTAGTATTATTCCTGACCTCATTTCATAATACTCGAAAACATACCGCAAAAGCAATGTATGCATTAATTTGATTTTTGGCACACTTTAACCATTTTATTTAACTTTTATTACGAGGCCGGAATTGTCTCTTAAGCACAACTTGTTTCATTGTATTCAGTATCGATAGATAAGTTTATTTTGTATATCACGTGACGAAAACTTCGGTAAAATCATGTACCGGCATTTTATATTTAGCTGGTTTTGTTTTAAAAATCTGCCATATCATCAAGTAGTGCCATTTGGGCTGACTTTGATTGGTTAATAAAACATTAATATCCGCACGCTTTTGCACTACTAATTCAAATATGATGTAAGATATATGTATGTAAAATAGAGTGTTAGCAAAAGTGCATTTAATGATATACATACAGGTTTCATAAGAATATTGGCAATTTAATGTTTTCACAGAGTTGGTGTAAGAAGATTTGTAGTATTTTTAATAAACGAAGTATTGAACTTCTTCCTTATGTCCTCTATGTTAATTAATAAATATGGTACATATACTATTGTAACGTAAATTACTCTGGTGAAAACAGTGATTAAAAACGGCATAGAAAATGCGTAGGATTTATGATGTGCTAATAATTGAAACATGTTCACATAGAGGATCGACTTTCATGCCCTATGAATGTATGGACGTTTATAAAGAATTTAAATGTCAACTTTTTTCTATTCTTCCATATTGACTCGAATTTTGAGAATGTGTGACATTCTCTTATTATGGGTGGCGGCTCTAAGACAATATACAAATCTGAGAATTAAATTAAGAAAAATGAGAACATATCGATTGTAGTTTGTTGAACTATCACACACATATCTCTTTTTAAATAAAAGTGTGTACAATCAAATGATCATGCAACACAATACAGTTGCCATGTATGGATACGCTTGTGTAACGTAAATTACAACATAATGAAGACATACGGAATGAATTTTACTGCAAAAGACAAACGTTTTTACACAAAACAAATAGCAACTAAATAAAAGAGTACAGGTGTCTTGCAAATCTTTTGAGAAAGTATACATGTATAGAAGATGATGTGTGTGTTTTGTCCGTTTATAACCAATTTTAGCATTATGTATGCAGTATTAAAGTACTCTATCAATACCATTTACATGAATATATCCATCCGAAAAACGTTTTATATGTTTAGAGTATAATAATTTATCAAAATATATGAAAATTGATCGGAATTCATAATGCATGTTTTGTTAGCACTAACTGATTGGTGGTCAAATGCGTAGAAAATGGCTGGTAACGTAAAATACAGGCCTGTATTGAATAATAGAAAAAAAATACAGATACCTCTTTAACTTTTTCGTGCAGTTTAAGTAACTGACTATAAAAGTACATAGGTATATGTTTGATTTCTAATGATTATCCATTCCAAAAATGACGATTTATCAATAACGTTGGGTTGCGATTTTTGACAAAAACACCAGAAACAACAGTAAATATTAAAAAAACGCGAAGTTGCCAACAATCAAGAAATGGTTTTATGAAATGCCCAGACTCTCTTCTATCTAAATATATAAGTCTTGAGCTTGAAAAAAATATTTAAGATAAAACGTTACGACATACGGGACTAAATGTATATATATAAGATTTGTAACATGTACTTATTATACGATGTATGATACTATAACATAAAACATGAATGTACACTACGTTTGTATTCGGGAATCGATCAGATTAAGTACTAGTATCTTATTGTATTGCATAGGCTAAACTGTTGCCCACTCTGCCTAACTTCACCTTTCTCTCGTTGTACCTTTATTGAGTACTTACTTTATGGTGTCTATTAACAGTATATCGGTTGTTAACAACAGATAAGATTAAAAATTTTGGCACCTTAATAAGGCGTTTTTGATTACAGTATAACGGTTGTTGACAATAAACAAGTTTCGGCACCTGCTTTAGTCCTTAATATCATTCTGTGTACTGGCTGTACCGGGAATGGTGATTGTGATTTTAGCAGAACAAGACCATCGTCGAATGGAAACTTTATAACAGCCTCGTGTGTTTGTAATGAGTTCTATGAAGGTATGTATGGCTAAAAGTTAATGACTTTAACGACAGAAGGCAAATTCATAAACTTCATTTACAATAATCTCGGTAGTTGATGCAATTGTCATGTGAAAAGTCAGGTGCAACGCCACAAGATTTTCCAGCACAAAATTCTACGATTATAGTAATAAAACTTACCAAAAATCAAGGTAAACATATTGCAGTTTCATTAACATTAATAAACCTGTCAGCGTGAAGAACATACATAATCAGATGTTAATGTATTTATTCAACGGAGACAACTTTACGAATGTTCAATTTCAGAATCTAAAAAACTGACATTTTTGCAAATTGCATGTGCACTGTTTTTGACGGTCATGCTGTTTTTATGTTTGTAAAGTACAATATTTTGTTAAATGTAGGAGACAATTGCGATACTAACTTCGATGGATGTGAAGGCAATCCGTGTTCTAGGGACAGGAATTGTACTGATAACGATGTAGACGTCCATAAGTCAACCGGCAAGGCTTATAACTGCTCCGATTGTCCAGATGGTTTCGTTGTCAATTCGGATGATGTCTGTGATGGTATACATTTTTGTGTAACATTTTCACACTTATCTTCTTAGCTAAATTGAACATACTTATTTGAAAAAATGCAATTTATGTTATCCAAAAAAATGTGTTTTCCAATAAATCAAAAATAATATGGGTTAAATGATTTACATTTAGAGATTATGTTCGTTTATTCGGGTATGTAATGTTTCTACTAACACTTTCATACTGAAATACCACACTTTATAATCAGATACAAAGATAGAGCAATGCAATACTTTATTCCCAAAGTGATATACTCGCACATGCACTATTTATGTCATTAGGCATAGATTATGACTCGTAATGTAAAATTATATATCGCTGGCTTAGAATGAGAAGGTCCTATGTACAAAATCGATATTCGGGAAAATAAGAAAAAACTGTCCGAAAAGTACTCTTTACTTATAAATGGTAAAACAATTTGTGTCAAATTCAGTTTGGGCAACATGACATGTTCAAATTCATGCAAAAAGGCTCATTAGAAGGACGACATTTTCATTCTAAGCCCGTTTTATGTCCATATGACATTCCTGACTTTACCATCGTCATATATTTGATTGTCACCACACGGATGTTTGCTTCATTTCTTTTCTGTTTTTAATGTCTATTCTTAAACAGATATTAACGAATGTCAATCGGATGAACCTTGTAGCGATTTATGTGTGAATACTGTCGGAAGTTACCTCTGTACATGTAAAACAGGTCGTCGGACAATAAATGAGACAACATGTGAAGGTATGAAACGCAATAAACACACTTAATACAGGCCATGTCCATTGCATTTCTAGTTCATAATGTTAAATACAGTCTATACGATACTATTTACAAAAATAAAATTCAATTTTGTATTGTCATGATTCGCATAAGTTACATGTGCTATTATGTCTATATGTAGAGAAATGAAGGCGTTGGTCTTAAACGTTTTAAGGAAAACAAGTTACTGCAATCAGATGGCAAATCACACATTATCATTTTGTAAACGACCGTTTAACTTCTAATATTTCCTATAGCAATCTCATTCAAATCAGACCCATATGACGCTTCACTTCAATATAATGGTATAGCTTACAGCGTAAAGAAATGTGGCAAATGTTAGGATCTGATTTTAATGAGATTGTTTCTGTGGAAACCGGTTTTATCAGACATGCTTTATTATGTTGTTATTGAATATTTCAGATATAAATGAATGCGAGGAAGGTACGCACAATTGTGCACACATATGTACGAACGTTAATGAAGGTTTTAACTGCTCCTGTTACGATGGTTTCGTATATGAGAATGGGGTTTGCAATCAAAGTAAGTAATTTGATTTGAATTATTTAGAAACACCTTCCTTTCGTTAAGTCTGTCCAACAAACTTCGTAGAGTAATATGTCACTTAAATCAATTATGTTGCATGGTAAACTAAGTTCGTTTTAAATAATCGGAATTGCCAAAGCAAATTTATAATCTTGATTTCCAACCAACATTATCTGTTAACAGGTAAGTTAATATGCAATTGTATTGGTCCAATCATAACCTTTTGTACATAGGAAAGTTTTCTACTTCTTCATTATTGCAAGTCGAGTAAAGAAGAAACATGTTAGAATTATTGTTATTTTAATTATGATCGACAGTATACATGCCAGTCATATTATAATTGAGTTTGATCTAAAATGGCTTTTCAATTACACCGTAAGAATTTCACGCATATTAATATATGTATTTATTTACTTGTCGATTCTTTTCGTTTTGCGTTATTCTGCAAGTATGTAATGTAATGAATATAATATTTATTTAGCTATAATTGAAAATGACCCATGCGACGCATTAAACTGTAGTGCGGATCTTGGTGGTTGTCGCAAAGTTGACAATGAGGACCCTGCTTGTTTCTGTAATAATGGATATCATGTAAATGGTACAGAATGTTCAGGTAAGTTAAACATCAAAGAATACTACATATACGATGAGCATAATAAATAAATGTGAACATACAAATTTACTTACAATAAATGTGTTATATTTTGACTTCTAAAAACTACTACATGTAATTTATACTCAGACATGTGTACCACGGTTATGTCAGGTGGTACGTTATGGTTTCAAACAATAATCAGAGTTACTGTAACTATAAAAGTAAATCAGTTTCGATTGAAAAAAAAACTAATCATTTGGTTTCAAATTGTTTGAAGATATCCTATATAATGAGCTCTACAAATTTTGTACTCCAATGTGTACAGACATGAACAAAACAACATTTTATGCTGAAACCATGTGCCCATGACTAAAATTATACAATGTGCTTGTTTAATGAGTTATGACACATTAATGTAAATATGCTTGTATTGTTTTGCAGACGATAATGAATGTGACATACAAGCATGTTCTCAAGTTTGTGAAAACACTGTTGGTTCGTACAAATGCAGCTGTTTTACCGGGTACCAGCTTAATGCCGACAGAGCTTCGTGTGATGGTAAGAATGTTGCTTATACAATGTATAATTGAATTTGTTGTATAGCTATTGTGCATGTATATTTGCTGGTTATACACTAGCATTATGCTGTGTGATATGTGAACACCACGATGATAGGAATATAATATTTCAAAGTTTAAACCTGTCATAATTATTGAATAATTTATCTATATAGCTTAACTGATTAAGACACATACATAACAACAAAAGATAAGATGCAGTTGAATAAGGGAAATTCACAACAACAAAAGACCATATACTGTTTAATTGCTAATTCATTGGATAAAGAGAAATGTATAACAACAAAAGATAAAATACTGCTCAATTGACAATTCATTCAATAAGAGAAATACAAAAATGTACATAACGACAAAAGATAACATGCTTTTTAATTGAAAAATTCATTGAATAGGGAAAATGCATAAAAACAAGGAGAAGATACAGTTTAGTTACAAATTCATTGAATAAAAGAAATACATAACAACAAAAGATAAGATACTGTTTAATTGACATACACATGGCCTAAAGTTACAAAATATGCATAACTGCTAAACAGCATAAGTGAGCATCGGGTATAAGACTCTCTTGATGTCGATGTTGTATTACAGAATGCCCCGCTGGTAGCTGGGGTGATGGTTGTACTGAGGAATGTTCATGCAGTAGTCAAGGGTCAGAAAGATGCGACAATGTGAAAGGTAGGTGGTGGGGGAATACCAACGATATTGTGTAGATTATACGAACTGGGGGTTGTCTTTTTTTGGACTTGCGTTTATATTATGAACATAATTATATTAAAAATAGCATCAACAACAGTGCAGACGCATGTGGTGTTCAAAGGGTTTACATTTTTGCTTTTGTACATTCACATTGTTGTCAGATTGTGTTCGCTTAAAACAAGTGAAGATATTGATCAATACTTTTTCAGTAGTAATATTTTCAGTCATAATCTTGATAAAGCTCATGATTATTGTGTTATCATCGAATCAGACCATATATACATCTTGATATGGTGTTTTCATTGACTTGATTTGGTGTTGGGTTTGTTTTGCAACCACAGTACAATACAACACTATTCTTCCATTTGTATATGAACAGGTTGTATATGTAACGCTGGGTGGAAAGGTACTGTTTGTTCTGAAAATGTCAATGAATGTAGCAATGCTTCTATCTGTGTGGATGCCAACAAATATTGTGAAGATACTGTCGGTTCTTACCAATGTCTGTGTATAGATGGTTATCAGAAAAATACGACCACCGACACATGCATTGGTAAGTAGTTCTTAGTATAATTCATTAGCGATACCAGTGACAGCATTTGATAATGATGTTGGTCTATTGTATAGTGTCAGCATATCAATTAAGTTTTAGGTACGAGTAAGTTATTACCTAGGTCATTCAGCTAGTCATTTGGCTCTTATTTAGCTAAAACTATATTTCTATAATTAGGACAAGGCATTTCTGCCTTTTGACAGCTTAGGGACAACTAAATTTTGATTTATTAACGGTTAAGCTCATTCACTTGTTTAGTTATGTGTTGGGTAATGTGTAGTGTAAGTGTGGTATTGGTTGATTGTTTTTATGTTTTCTGTGCTCGACTGTTTAAGTTGAAAAAATAAGCTGAAAACTGATGAAGAAAAGTGATTTATATTGCTTGTCTATTAAATCAAACATCGACGTTATATATACCCCATTATGTGCCTAAAGTAATTCTCATCTGAACCACTTTTACCATGGCGTTTGTACTACTTTTATTATAGATTTCGATGAGTGTACTGATCCTGATCTGGATATCTGTGAACAAGAATGTGTAAACACTGTGGGAAGTTTTACATGTGCTTGTGAATCTGGATATAATGTTGACCCAAGTAACAGAGCTAGCTGCACTGGTATGTATACATTGTAAATAGTTGAATTAAAACAGTGTATTACATTCAGATGTACTATTTGCCCGAGTTCTATATTTACAGAGGGATATCATTTTCATTATTTCCCAAATATATTTATCTCAAACTGTCCGATCTGTTCCAGTAATGAAAAAATCTAATAACTCAATGAAGCACATTGGCAATATATATTTAATGATGTTCTATCAGATAATTTATAAACGATTATGAGAATAGAAAGTGTTATTATCCACAACATGATGATATAGACTGACACAAAAAAGAATCATCCCTATATTTTAAAAACACTAAGACTATTCGTTATATTCTTACTTGTAGTATTTAGTGATTCTTGTACTACACTAATGTACTTTGTAATGTGATATCATTGCGGGACCCTTATTATAACTCCAGTGATGTTTTGAGATATTCTTCGATGTTTTTAAGATATTGATGAGTGCCGCCTGGGAAGTTCTGGATGTCAACAGGATTGTAAAAATACCATAGGATCATATAATTGTTTGTGTTATTTTGGATACGCCCTAAATGATGACTTAAAAACATGCACTAAAATGTCGGGTATGTATGCTTTATAGATCATATGACTTCATGTTTTTATGCCGATATGCTTATTGTTACTAGCAAATAATACTTCTTACAAGAGTCATCCAAAACATAAGGCGAACTGCCATTTATCTCTAAAACCAGTCTGAAATTATAAAACGATTTTTTTCTTGGACATGTTTTAACGTTTTAAAACGAAAACGCCATCAACGTGCATCTTCCTTTAACCTCAATCAAAACCGTAGATATACAGAAGCGACACTAACAAACAAAGAGTTCTGAGTTTACAGGAAAATACAATAATTTTACATGACAGAATCATGTATCATTCCAAATTAAGGTTGCTAACAAATGACTCTGTTAATTACAGTGGAAGATACGTGTAGTAGTGTGGGACTACAATGTACCGGGTTTTGTATCACGAATGAAACGTCTGCTTTCTGTGCGTGTGGACCTGGCTTTGTTCTTGCTGATGATGACAAAATGACTTGTATTGGTAACGTATTTATCATATTGTTTTGTATGAAGTCATTCAATTCCACGAGTCATTTCAGATGTACTCGTATAGCAAGAGAAAAGACAGGACATGCCATTTTGATAACAGAATCTGATGATATATTGTCTATAATTTTAACTTGACTAATATTTGTGATGTCTTTATACATTTTCATAACGGTTCTTTGCGTTAAATGATAGTCTTCATTTATAAACATCTGTTTATACTTAAGCACTCTACGAAGCAAGCAGACCATTAACATATTGAACATTTAATTGCCACCAGTTTCGTTGTTTTTCATTTTCCGGTGACTATATATTTCAGATATTAATGAATGTAATGATGTAGGTACGAACAATTGTCAAAGACCAGACACTTGTACCAACATTGATGGAGGCTATAAGTGTTCTTGTGTCCCAGGCGAGTTCCTTCAAAATGATGGGCGAAATTGCACAGGTAAAAGCAAATTGAAAAGTACAATGCAAGAAACAGTTTAACATTTTTGTGGTCATATATTGATTTATCACAGTGATAAATATCTGTATTTGAGCCTCAAATGTGTTTGACATACACATGTCCTTTTTTGTTTGACAAGTCAGCATATCGTACGCTTACATTAAGTAATGAGGTATTTACTTGTAGCTGCTTTCATGCAATCGGATCATTCATTTCTCGTTTTAGAACAAAGTATGTTTTTTCTACTTGCTTAAGCTTATTAAATATATGCATTTTCTACTTTGGATAACCGATGAGACAGTATCTAAAATGCATGCAATTGTTACCTCCAATGAAATGTTAACACCTGTGTTCGTTTTAAACTGAATATTTTGTATCTTTAGCGTGTGACGATTACCACTATGGAGATAATTGTGCGTTAGAATGTAATTGTGGAGTTGGTTCAGAGACATGTGACCCTGTGTCTGGTTGTCAATGTAAAGATGGATGGCTTGGTAAACATTGTGACGAAGATATCAATGAATGTAGCAATGAGACAATATGTGCTGATAATATGGTGTGTGTGAATAGTCCGGGAACTTTCTCGTGTAATTGTAAAGATGGATATTTCAACAACTCCATTGGTGAATGTGAAAGTAAGTATTACATGTTCTACATGGGACTACATTTTTAAGTATAATTAATATTTTGTAAGTCTTTTAACTGGCCATGTATTTCCGTAATTAGATACCGGTTATACTTATGTTAACACCACACCAATACACTGTAAGTTTGGCTAAGCAAAACATTGCATTACAGACACTTTCATTTAAGTTATGCCATTGAAAGGATATTTGTATATACCTACCAAAATAATCTTACAGTGGCAGAAACGACTAAGAAATTCACCAACAAATAATAAATGCCAATTTTATGAAGCATTTATGAATGTTCATTGTTTTCTCTCAATCACTATTTAGATATAAACGAGTGTGACAATCCACAAGATAATGTTTGTGCTCAAATATGTACTGATACAGTTGGTAGTTATAAATGTAGCTGTAGAGGAGGATTTCAAGCAACTGGAACTGATTGCGAAGGTAAGACATGTGTTATTTTTATAACTATAGCACAAATTCAACATTTTCAAAACATCTGTAACACCGATACATGTATAACGTTGTATGCGAATGTTGCAGTATCGAATTATTTTAAAACATTAGAAGATTACAAGAAAACTATTGCCATGTTACAATATATCTTCATAATTAATAATGCCAATCTTGACGAAGAAAAGTGAGGCTTGTATAATACTAATGGCAATGAAGATATGTGCCGAACGTCAGTGATCTTGAATACTTGGATGTGTTGTAGATGAAAACAGATTATGATGACGTCTTCTTTTGTGGATTCTTATATTACATTTTAGTATTTAATGTGAGAGTGAATAGAATATACTAGTGAATATCTTCATAAAGCGAAACACATACTTTCAGACATCGACGAATGTATAGGACAGAGCCAGTGTGATCAAGTTTGTATCAATACTGTTGGTGGATATAGATGTTCATGTAATAAAGGATTCTATCTGAATAGCGACGATAGAAGAACATGCATTCGTAAGTACGATAGTACGAGTCAGAGTGTGATCGTACAAAGTCTAGTACTGTATTACCTCAAGCCATATGCAATTAAAATCAACGTACATCTTCGGATATAATTATAACATAAACTGATATTGTTATAATAACAATATTTTACAAATAAACGTTTCACAAACCTTTTGAAATAAATGCAATAATATTACACAAAACAATGAACGATGAACAGTGCAGTCTTTAATTTCAAATTATACTTTTTGACAAATTTATCGAGTACAATGTTATCATTTTCAGCGGATAGCGAGTGCCAAGACCAGACAAAATGTGATACAAACACCTCATACTGTTTGTCTGATAATGGTATCGACGAATGTATATGTAAGAAGGGATACGTATACAATGCTACTGACACGGATATATGTATAGGTAGATATAATGATATGTATCCTAAGTAACACGTTACACTCTGCGAAAAAGCATAGTTATCTTTCCCAAATATGTTTAGGGACTCCCAAGTTACACTCGGCAAAAAAAGTATAGTTATGTTTCCCAAATATGTTTGGAGTCACCCACAAGAAGATTGGAATTCGACTACCGGGTTTGGCTGGTGATTCATTCCATGATGTTGATAATGATGGTATTGCCTTCATATTGCTAATAAGTTGAAAATCTAAGAAGGTAGAGGAAGCTTGTACTGAATAATGAATTATTTTAAGACAAATATTTATCTCTTTGTTTTTTTCCGATCCGAAAATATGGCTATAATATTATCAGTATACCCTCGGAGCTTTGCAATCTATCTCGTTATAATTTGTTTCATAGGTCCTAATAACAAAATGACCAACGCTAACAGTTTGTGTAAGATATTTAATACTGTATAAAAGTTTCCTCCTTCGCTTAATATCGCTTTAGATGTGCTTGAAAAAATATACGTATACTCGCCATTGAAATATACGTACATGTACCTTTTCATTATATTGAACACCAATGTATTTTAGATGAAGATGAATGCGATGTAAACGATAATCTTTGTGATCAAAACTGTACAAATACTGTTGGTGCGTATTATTGTCGGTGTGAAGCAGGATATAAATTGGCAGAGGATGGCCGTAGCTGCATTGGTAAGAATTGTAAAACTACGTTTGTTTACCAATTATCTAAAATCAGAAGTTGCAGTTTCCGCTTCGCTTTACATGAATACCGTTAAAACACCGGTTTTGGAGAACACCGATGGTACATCCTTCCAAAGTCCTTAACATCTCTGAAGGATACTTGGGTGACTTATCGGCACAATATGCCCATTTTATTCCTTGGAAATGTTGGTCGCCTTGGATGAATGTATATAACTCAATGGTACTGGGCGTATTTCATCCATATTTCATTATTCTCTATCTGAAATTGTAGTATCTTGAGTTTGTAGAACTTGTCGTTTTGCTTTATAGTCGTATATTATTATGTATTACTCTTCTTGTGTGTTTTCTTCTTCAGTATGTGATGGATGGAGTTACGGTACAGAATGTGATGAGATATGTCCATGTAACACTGACAATACTGCGTCATGTGATACTGTTAATGGAACATGTGAGTGTAAACCAGTATGGACAGGTACTAGCTGTACAGAGGATATCATTGAATGTGATGATGCTGACCTATATGACTGTGCTGTCAACTCTACGTGCGTCAATAATCAAGGTTCATATTCGTGTCGTTGTAATGACGGATTTCTACAAACTGGTTCTGGCACATGCATAGGTACAGCAGATTTACTTATATGCTTCTATTGAGTCTTTGAGCTTTGTTATTTAAAGGGTATCGGATATGTACAATATGCGATGAAACATAGATGGTTCGATCAATTAGACATTGATACAGAAGCTTAGCTTGAAGTTGAAGATACAACTGATGTTATTTGCTTCAAAAATATAATTAGACTCACTGCTAACAATAAGAATTGAATGACATTTAGAATTGTTTCGGGTATATATATCGAAAGGGACATGCGATATCCACATAGTCCAATGAAGCATAGAGTTCGGTACGTGGATATTGACTTGTGGTTCAAGCTGAAACCTTTTGTGCTCGCTTGGTTAGTAGCAAGATTGACTACGAGAAAGGTTCTGGTGACATTAGAAGTAACTAACCAGGTAAACTGCTTGTGAAAGAAATCGACCCTGACGCAATCGGTTAGGTCACTGAAACACGCATAAACGTAATACCAAATAAAGGTGTGAGAAAACCCGACAGAGAAGGTAGCACTCAACCTAACCAGCCGACCACAGAAATCAGAAACACCACAACAAAACTACCCTGAGCAATGCCCACACATAAGCCAAAGAAACAATAAAAAATCTAAGTCCCCGCCGAAATAATGCAGGATGACCCAATTTGACAAAAGAAATTATAGAATAGCGGTTACCAAGATATTGTTAAGATATTTCTTTGCATATATTTCTAGAATGTAACCAGGGATTGTATGGTACACGCTGCTCAGAAGTTTGCGAGTGTAACATGTTAAATGTGGTGGAATGTGGGAATGTTGATGGCACGTGTCACTGTCTGTCTGGGTGGAATGGAACCACATGCGATGATGACATTGACGAATGTTCCGATAACAGTATTTGCTCTGAAGCTCACAAATCCATATGTGATAATACCATTGGAAGTTATGTATGCAACTGTGATCAAGGATTTGAACTTAATAGTTCCAACAATTGCATTGGTAATATCATTTTTGTACATATTCAATTGAAAGTTCGTATTGTAATTTTGTATGTGTGTTTATTTAGAAATTGTAAATTGGATTGTCTTCAATGTTTATACACATCTCGTGCATATAGGTATTATAGGTACGTCTCACAATTGTGACGTTATAATTCATAGTAGATATATATTTGAAGTAATAACGTTATGATTTTAATTGTATTCAACGAACTATTTGTAGATATAAACGAGTGCCAGCGAGGGACACATGATTGTACCCAGAACTGTACGAACACAGACGGATCTTTCAACTGTTCTTGCAACACAGGATTCTCGGGCACTGCAAACGACTGTACAAGTACGAATATCAATACTACTCATACATTCATTATGTTGTCAAATACAATAGGACAAGAACAGTCAACTGGTCTTTCAGATTTTCTTGTAAATAACATTTGTCTGACAAAAATGAACGGGTTAGTATAATCATGACCATATTTTGTAACAAATATGCCAGAAAGAGCCAATTACGTGCAAGTTTAGTTTGTTTACATATTATTCTTCAAATATTACGACTATAAAGTATGAATGTGATAGAAACAATTGCTGTTTATAAGATAAAAACATGAAGATGTAATGAAAAATAGCCCATAGGTGAAGACAAAGTGCTATACTTGATCAGTATTCTATAAAAAAATGACTTGCAAGTGGCAGTTGGAAAGGAAATTGTTTTTCTTTTCATAAATGAAGGATTGATCAGCTTTTATGAGAAAAACTGATCCTGCTCAGAGTTTAAAATACTACAATTGTAGCCGCAGCATAGTTTTATTGTCTGTAATTGGTATACTTTGTACAGAATGCACCCCAGGAAACTATGGGACAGATTGTGGACTTGCCTGCAGTTGTAACACATCTAATACAGAGGATACAGAATGTGATAATGTTGATGGTACATGTCATTGTAAGACTGGCTGGCAAGGAGAGACATGTGATGATGATATTGATGAATGTACTGAAGACACATATGACTGCACTGATGACAATAAATCAATATGTGATAATACAATTGGCAGTTATGTTTGCCTTTGTGACAACGGACATGAACTAGACAGTGCTGATAATTGTATAGGTATTTACGTAGATTCTTTATGTGGTCTTTTTCTAAACCTTGACGGAAGGGTTCTCTGCATTTTGTATTAACAATGATTTGTATTGTGTATTCTTGTTTATTCCATAAACCAATGGGACAAAAACGCGTTTGTAATACACGTAGTAATTATGGTTTGCGGTTTATATTGTTCTTTTCGAGTATGAATATTCGTTAATTATCAACTTTTATAAATCGCTCTGATGACTGATACCTATGTGAATGGAGTGTAACCATTGGAACTTCACATTTACAAATATCACCCCCACATTTAAACTAGTATATGATTGGGAACCTGCAGGTTAATGTATTTGATGTGCCTACATGTATCCGTTTGTTTAAGTCAGAAGAGAATGCTTATCAGAAAAGCAAGACATGCATATAAAAAAGTACAAGCAATAAAGATGAATATAAAAATTGGCAAGAATTAAATTAACATCACCATACGGGTATATTACAATGTATTAAGCCCTCAAAAATCTATAAACATCATTGACATTACGTTATCCTTCTTTGGTGAACATTCCTATGTTTTGTCTATTTTAGAATGCTCCAATTTCACTTATGGTAACCAATGCTTGAACAACTGTTCTTGCAACATCGACAATGCAAACGGATGTAACATTGAAAACGGAACTTGCATTTGTAAACCAACTTGGACTGGTTCAACCTGTGATGAAGATTTGAACGAATGTGCTTCAAACACAACAAACAATTGTACTGGGGAATTCGAAGGTTGTCACGATCTGCCAGATGGCAATGGTTATGTATGTTCGTGCTCTATAGGGTACAATAGAACGGATGCCGGGGTTTGTGAAGGTTAGTTGCTCGACGAATGAATAGAATATTTCACCTATACAAACCATGTGTTCTTAGAGTATGACATTATTATCATTTTTACCAATACTTTTTATCATTCCAATAATAATTGTTAATTGTTATACGACCAAGCATCACTATCAAGAATATGCTGTTTCATCTAAAGACTCTTATAAATATATACATTCTTTCTAAATTTGGCACAGACTACTTACTTGTCCCTGTTTTTCTTTCAGATATCACATCATCTGTTACCACCACGCAATTACCAGGTATGTACTTCTTATGCCTTCCCTATCTGATTTCCTGGTATTTCTTTTACTATCCCTGTTATGACTATTCCTGTTATGATTTACATCCTACATTGAATTAGGGAGACAATAATAACTATTAAAGTCTTTATTACTATTCTAAATTTAATACTTTTGGACCTTAAACTGGCCAAAATCTGCATGATTTCAAAATAAGTGGTCTTATTAGCGGAACTTCACTGTACTAGTAGTATTACTTTTCATGGAGTGATATATTAGGTATGTGGGTCAAATGACCAATCGGAGCCCGATATGCTGTTTGGTCGATTTGTAAAAGTCATTTTGCACATTCACATTAAGAAGAAAGTGTTGTCAAATGAATAAAGTAGATCGCTAGCGATAATTACTCAAAAGGTGAAATTAACGAAGAACTTTATTAAACACAAACACAATCTAATTATTTGACAACATTATGTATAGCTGACACATCATGCTATATTGGATATTCTGTTACAATATTGTTCTTAATGTTATGGTATCAAGCAATATTCATCTTCACAACTCTCTGTTTTGGGGGTATTCTCTTTCTCAACTGGTGATACATTTGCTCCAAGTAATATTGCAATGACAAAACATATAATTTAAACAGCTAACACTATGTTATGGATATGTTTGTGAATATTTCCAGATACAAGGATAGCCGTGATTGTGACACTTGAACTGGATTTTAACTTGGCTAGCAGTGAAGATCTTACTGTTGGTGCTACATATGTAGTGTATGAACAGGAACTTATTGTTGCAGTATGTATACATATAAATATGTTGTTAGTTAGTGTTAGGAGCACCCCAAAGACCTTTTGAACCTGCTCAAATACGAAATATTCAATTATCAATATTCTCATGTTTTTTTCATGTTCTTAAGCTGTACGCATATGCATTTGCGTTACAACCCCGTTAACATGATATCAGAAGTGCATAGGATTGCATGCAAACAATAGAAAAAATATTGTTTTTTGTACTTTATGTTTGTCAAAGTTTGTATTCATGCGATGTTTCTGATTGCTTTCAGTTGATTGCGATCTACAACCCTGGGAACGTATCAACGATTCAAATAATCATACATAACATTTGGTGAGTATATTTTTGTTAATGGTTTGCTTTTAATAACATGTAGAAAATTAAATAATAATACTGAATACAATTGTAACACGAAATATTTAAGTTTTGATTTCCAGATTAAAATTGGCATATTACTTGAGGTAATGGTTACGGCCGTGTCACTCCCCATGCACATGGCATTGTGGTTGTAATGCTGATTATACATGTATAAGTGTTTGGTTAATTGAATTCATTATTTAGTTAAAATTGCATAAAACTGGAAAAAAAACAATTTAACAAACGTTACATACTGCTAGGGTTTATGACATATAATGCTATGAAATGTTGATATGAACAACTTAATGATCGCCTGGATTGATTATGTATAGTATAAAAACTTATTAAAAAGCGTACGGTATTTGTTTGTAAATTGAATTATGAAAATGTAACGACAAACTTTTCTCAAATTTTTTGTTCTTGCTTTAGCGATTATATTTTATCTTTATTATTATTATAGGCCAGGAAGTGTAAATGTGAACTTCTCGGTTATAGCTGACAAAGCTGATAGTTCGACAATCGCAGCTAAAAGTCTTGACATTGTATCAGGAGATGCTACAGTTGCTTTGTTTGGTACAAACACATCGGCTCTTAGTATGACTGTCGGTGGTCACGAGGGTAAGCAGCTTCCTTGTTACTTTCTTACTGGATCTGTATCAAGTATGATGTGCATAACAAGTGTGTGTTATTTTCAACAAAAGCTCAGCTGCTATCCACACAGCTGGGTCTGTTTCGGGCATAAACAGTGACATGTTTTACAAAGCTACGTTGCATGGGTTGTGCTCAATTCTCGGCTTTAGCGTCGAACATATTTCGTGAAAATCGGTCTAAGAATCAAATTCTTACGGTTGTCTTTTATTGTCATATTTGTACTTGTAGATTTAGCCAAAAAGTCACATGGTATAACCACTCTGTGGTCGTGTGACGCCAAATAAGAAAATTATTAGCGAAGTACACGTTCACGATTGATTTTGACAGCCCACATATACATTTATATTTATCATATGATATTTTTTATTTTGAAACAGTTGATTATGCGACCGATGCATGCTATCTAGCAAGGAGAATCGACTATGAATGTGATATATGTGTCATTGTTGATGGTGTACCGGAGTGCAGGTACGGGTTTTTTCAGTAGTAACATTGGGAAAGTTTACGACAATCACATTCCACAAAAATAGTATTTCTGACATGTTGAAAAGTTATCCTTTATTTCGTCGAATATGATTATAGTTGATATTCTAGTATAATGCTATTTGAATATAAATAAAGGCAGGTACATTTTTGACAATAGGTTATCCTGCATTTTCCTTGTAGGGTAAAAAATGTATTAAAAAATAATCTCGTTGTTGTAATACATTCTATTAAATAGTTTACTTTCTACAATATTAGTTTTGTTAACAGAAGAAAATCGAGCGTTTTCATTGTTATCATGTTCATGATTCTATTATTTTCAATCGTGCTAACATGTTGTAGTTTTGTCTCTTTTTCAGTAAAAAAGATACCGCAGGTACGCCTTACTATTTTTAGAATTATTGTACAATGTATACGCTATATATAAATAGACTATATGAAGGATTATTCTTTCAGAAAGATATAAGCATTTTTAAAGGTAACGGTCATTAGTTGTGTCAATGATATCATCAACACTGGAATACATTGTGCTTGTTTCCTAATAGCTACTCGCGTAGTAGATTGAAGGTCTTTTTTGAAACCTTGACGGAAGGGTTCTCTGCATGTTGTATAACAATGATTTGTATTGTGTATTCTTGTTTATTCCATAAACCAATGGGACAAAAACGTGTTTGTAATACACGTAGTAATTATGGTTTGCGATTTATATTCAAACTGTTGCAACGTCATATTTTGCAGATCTGGCAATGATTCTTGGACTTTGCGTTGGAATATTCATGTTTATCATATTGGTAATCATCATAATAATGATTGTGGTTTGGTGTCGAAGAAAGAATTCGCCGTACGTGGAGAGGTAATTTAAATATATATATATATGCTTCTAATATAGATGGATGCTCCATACACAATTTTCAAACGATAAGGAAACTCGTGTACTTCAATCATGCAAGACAGATGCCATTTATGATTATGAGCTATGCCATTCCAAACACCACGATGCTCAATAACGGTCAGCTCTTCAAATGTATGTATATGTGTCATGAGGTATAATTCGAAACACTATACAACTCCCCATACCCTTTTCCAGTCTTCAAATTCTATTTATGGCCTCATGCACGGGAGGATAACATAGAGGAAGAAGAAGCTAGTTTATCAGCGAGCTACGAGAAATAATCATCAGCTTTACAACTATAAATACACTGTATATTAAACTTCAAACCAAGGTTGATATATTTCAGAAAGTACAGGGATTACAGTGGAACAAATTTGAATTGGCGACAACATAACCTAACACAGCTTCCGGGCAAGGGAGATATGAATATGATAAGATCTGCTTTTAATCCATTCTTTGTAAGTGTTGAAACGTATCTTTCTTCTTTGAATTGCTACTCCGCGAGTTTGATGAAATTGTATCGATAAGAGACATGACATGCAAGTCATACAGCATATGTAACATTACATACATGAAATTAGGGAATTGGTGGGAATCAAGTTTCCTCTCTGTCTCTCTGTGATATTTATTCACTACAAAAATAGTATATAAAGATAACTCTGCTAACTAGCGTTCTATTTGTCTGACTAAAGTTTATGGGCATATGGGAGTTAGGATTTGCAATGAAACCCTTTATGGGATATGAAAGCTTCTAGGGGTGTGAAGGGTAAAATATTATGGAGATACAGAAGTTGGGTTGTGCAATAGAAGCATAATGAGCACATAAAGAGAACTTTGATAACTAGAGTTCTAATTATAAGACAACAGTTTTACATTATTTACATGTTCGCAATCAGTAGGATTAATAAATAACTTATATATTTTCCAAAAGGAGGATGTGGATGGATCGAGTATATCCAGTGGTTCTACTGTGTTAAGACGAGGTGTGTATCTACCACCGACTACGCCACAAGCCGATTATAATGTTATGGATGGTGAAAGAAGAATATACCAAAGGAATGTGGAACTGCTGAATGATGAAGGGGACCGACCAATACGACTCGATGGAAAGGTAAAATGGAATATACAATCGAAACTTCTGCAGCCGGTGTATAAAACGAAAATGGCTTTATGTATAAGAATGTATAATTACCTTTTATAATTTTTGTCCGAAATCTCAACATTTCATTAAAGTTACTCATAAGATATTGAAACAAATCTGCAGACAAGGTCACAAAAGTAAAACAAATAACTTAGTGAGATAACAACTTACATCAATATCATTTATACATCGGCTGCATGGGATTCCACTTCACAAATGGTCACGTGTAATAGCTACTAAAATTGTATTTAAAAGCATTATCTTTTACATTTCTTCATGACTAGTATATCGCTGGGCCACAACATACCTAATTTGCTGGCTTAGAATGCGAAGGTCGAAAGTACAAAATTGATATTTTGAGAAAACAAGAAAACACTGTCGGAAAATTACCCTTTACTTATTGTAGAACAAGCTGTTTCAACTTCAGTTTGGTCAACATGACAAGTTCCGATTTATGATAGTATGATTATAAGAAGCACCCTGTAATGCTGATTTTAAATATTAATAAGTCTTAGTACTTACCACCTTCTCATTCTAAGCCGATGGTAAGCTATGTATCCAACTATCTTTATATCAAGTAGTAGCTTTGCTATGAGATTGTATTCAAAACCATTGTATTATATATAATTAAGTTATATTTTATATCTACATTTCCTCTTCATAAATATTCACTTATATCCAACCATCAATTATACAATATATACATGATTTAGATAGGAATATATGCAATGAAATACTATGGGAATATGATTGATAGGCGATGCAATGTAAACGTTCTTGAAACATAGCAGTTAGTGTGTGCAACAGTTAAACTGTTATGGGTACAGAAACTAGAATGAGAAATGTAAACATCTATGAGCACATGGCCGTTAGAATGTGCAATTAAATTGGAACATAGTGACCGTGATGTACAATCAAACATTTATGGGAATATCGAAGCTACATGTACAACGGAAATATAGGAATAGATGAACAATGAAAACATTTCCTGGAACATGGAATTGGTGTACAAATAAAACATTGATGGGGAACGTTGAATTGGTGTACAATAAAAAAGGTTGTATGAGAACATGAAATTGGTGTACAAATAAAACGTTTATGGGGAACGTGGAATTGGTGTACAAGTAAGGAACGTGGTATTGGTGTACAAGTAAGGAACGTGGAATTGGTGTACAAGTAAGGAACGTGGAATTGTAAGGAACGTGGAATTGGTGTACAAGTAAGGAACGTGGAATTGGTGTACAAGTAAAGAACGTGGAATTGGTGTACAAGTAAAAAGGTTATGTGGAACATGGAATTGATGTACAAATAAAACGTTTATGGGGAGCATGGATTTGGTTTGCAATCAAAACGTTTATGGAAACAGGGAATATGTCTACGATGAAAACGTTTATGAGAACATAGAATTGGTGTACAAATTAGATGTTTATGGGAACATGGAATTGATGTACAACTAAGACGTTAATGGGAACATGGAATTGGTGTACAATGGATATTTGTAATGTAATTGGTGTACAATGGATATTTGTAATGTAATTGGTGTACAATGGATATTTGTAATGTAATTGGTGTACAATGGATATTTGTAATGTAATTGGTGTACAATGGATATTTGTAATGGACCATGGAATTGGTGTACAATTGATATTTGTAATGGACCATGGAATTGGTGTACAATGGATATTTGTAATGGACCATGGAATTGGTATACAATGGATATTTGTAATGGACCATGGAATTGGTATACAATGGATATTTGTAATAGAGCATGGATTTGGTGTACAATGGATATTTGTAATGGACCATGGAATTGGTGTACAATGGATATTTGTAATGGACCATGGAATTGGTGTACAATGGATATTTTTAATGGACCATGAAATTGGTGCCTTTTGGATATTTTTAATGGAACATGGAATTGGTGTACAATGGATATTTTTAATGGAACATGGAATTGGTGTACAATGGATATTTTTAATGGACCATGAAATTGGTGCCTTTTGGATATTTTAATGGACCATGGAATTGGGTAACAATGGATATTTTGATGGAACATGGAATTGGGGTACAATGGTTATTTTAATGGAACATGGAATTGGTGTATACTGGATATTTGTAATGGACCATGGAATTGGTGAACAATGGATATTTGTAAAGGACCATGGAATTGGTGAACAATGGATATTTTAATGGAACATGGAATTGGTGTACATATAAAGATTGTATTGGAACATGGAATTTGTGTACAATAATAATATAATCAGGAACATGGAATTGGTGTACCATAATAACATTATCAGGAACATCGAATTGGTGTACAAATAAAACATGTATTGGCACATGTAATTTGTGTACATTAAAACATTTATTGGAACATGGAATTGGTGTACAAATAAAAGTTGTAGTGGAACATGGAATTCGTGTGCATTCAAAAACACTTTATGGGAACAGTGAATATTGATGTACAATGGAAAGCTGAACATTAAGGCGGGGATGTACAACGGAAATCTTTATGGAACGGTGTAGCTTAATGTACAATGCAATTCGTTATGGTAACCTGAACGTAAGTGTGTGCAACACATTTAGTGCATTTAAAGCTAGGATGTTCAATGAAAATGCGAGCAATGAAATTAGTTTAAGATGATGAAATATATTTGATCTATAGGAAAATCTAGTGACACTAACACGTACGTATTTGTATATTTTGTAGTTTACTATACCAAGACCTGCTTATGATGCAAATGTCACTTCATTGCACCGGGGCCTTGTTGAGGTAAGTCACGTCTTTGAATGGTGAACACAATGGTAAAAAACACGATATACAAAATGTACCACCACATAATACAGCTTCTTTAGAATATAGCATGTATCTTCTTTTCGAATAAACCATATACAATTAAATATGAGTAGTAAATGATAATTGTCCCTGCTGTTTACTCCATTTAATGATACAAGGTGCCTATTAGGTTAATGTGGTTCATGAAAATTTCTTCGTGATTGTTGGTGAATCTGTTAATTGATTATTATCCTATTGTGCGAGTTCACATACCTTGGACATAATTCTCATTTTCTATACCAATGACAAAGAAAACTTTTCAAATTCATATGTGATTGATTTGTTGTAAATGATCTCCTTAGGTGGATTTTAGTCTTTATGGACTTGAACAAACATTACCATAGAAAGTGGTTTGATTACCTAATATCATTGTGTGCTTTTCATTATTCTTAACAATGTCTTTGAATGCTTTCAGGAACACAGACAGCGTGCACAACCACCATACTAATGGTTCGTTATATGCATGTCGAGGTACAAACAACATGCAGTGTTTAACAAGTTGACTATAATGTACTTCAGGATCAGTGCATTTTTATCACTTAAATACAACTAACTAATTAAATTAATTCTTGCCCAATTGCTACGGGTTGTGAGATAGCTTTGAAACCATATGTTACAAAGTCTGTAATTTTAAATTATATTTTAAATATAAGTTGGTTGCATCCACATTTTATCATAAATTTATGGTATGAGTTGTGAAGGTGATTTAGATGATATGTGTTTATTTGAGTGTAAACAGGTTTTACAAATACTTGATATCCTATGACTTAGTATACTGATAAAGTTTAGCCAAAATAAGGTGCTATATTCCTTTATGGGTAATTTATTATTCATGCAATATAAAATAGGTTGTAGAAATATGTGTTCATTATAGTATGGCGTACGATTTAAATACATGTATGGTTTCCCGGTGCTATTTGAAACGTTTAGTATCATGATCGAGGGCTTTTCTATTTTGCATGACTGCATGTATAAAGTCGTTGACCTTCTATCTTAAGGCTAAGGGTTTTCAGCATGATGTACGGTAGTCCATTTATGACCATAATCATACGGCAATTGACAAACTTATCAACTTATTTTAATGTAATTTATGTTTGTAAATAATGTATGCGTTGACAATTTTGTATGCTCATGTATTGTTCCACACGATTCGCATAGATCTACGTACGTCGAATAGTGTGTACATGTGATGACGTCATAAACACAATCTGTGCTCGAGGTAATTGTGGTCTGTATTTGTTGTTTTTATACGCCCGAAGGGCCGTATTATGTTATGGCCTCTGTGTCCGTCTGTCTGTCTGTCCGTCCGTCTGTCTGTCCGTCTGTCGTTAGCAATTTCCCTTCCGCTCTGTCACTCTTGAACCTCTTGAAGGATTTTAAAGAAACCTGACACAAATGTTCACCACATCAAGACGACGTGCAGAGCGCATGTTCAGGAGGGGGTCGCTTTAAGGTCAAGGTCACACTTAGGAGTTAAAGGTCATATGACTTTGTTTCCCTTCCGCTCTGTCACTCTTGAACCTCTTGAAGGATTTTAAAGAAACCTGACACAAATTTTCACCAAATCAAGACAACGTGCAGAGCGCATGTTCTGGAGGGGTCGCTTTAAGGTCAAGGTCACATTTAGGGGTTAAAGGTCATATGACTTTGTTTCCCTTCTGCTCTGTCACTCTTGAACCTCTTGAAGGATTTTAAAGAAACCTGACACAAATGTTCACCACATCAAGATGACGTGCAGAGCGCATGTTCTGGAGGGGTTGCTTTAAGGTCAAGGTCATACTTAGGGGTTAAAGGTCATATGACTTTGTTTCCCTTCCGCTCTGTCACTCTTGAGGGGGATTTCTTCCATTTTTTGTTCAGGGCTGTCCTTTTGCCTTCAACTGCTAAAATTTTGGTACAAAACCTGAAACATAACTCTTCGGGCGTATATTGCCCCGTATGGCGGTGCTCTTGTTTATGTTTGCTGTGCTCGGCTGTTTAAGTTGAGTGCTGCATTCTCTGTCCGATTATTTTATTTCCATTTTGTACATATTAATTTATCATCATCATGAAGTATACAATTTCATGCTCAAAGATCATTCAACCATTTGTTAAGTTATCTCATTAATGAAAGTATTTTCATAGAATTTATACTATATTCCTTAAATTACATGTTTTGTATTTTGTACTTGGACTGTCGCGTTAATGTATCTACTGTATTGTATATAAAAAATGAGATAAATAAACGTGCTATTACAACGTTTAGTGTTAGATTTTATGTATATGCATGTGTTATACATGCATTACGTAAACCCCCCAAGAGAACATAACAAGAACATAACAAGAACATAACAAGAACATAAAAAGAACATAACAAGAACTGCTCTAAGATGGACACAGGAAGGGAAAAGGGAGACGAGGACAACCAACCAAAAACTTCTTGGAGAAGAATTATTGAAACAGAAATAAAAGAAATCGGCTCGACCTGGGGAGAACTAGGAAAGATAAGAGTGGTAAGCGATGGTCATAGCCATTTGTGCCTCCGGTCACAAGGATTGTAAAGGTAGGTAAGGTACCATACTCCTGTACACACACTTTATGAACAAAGCTGGAACTAAGCTGAATTTACAACTAGACAACGCCGTTTGACACATCACCCAAGATAATTATGTAGCATTTACTTCAAGTCTTATTTTCTATTATGTCTGAAAAAAAGTTAGTGATCAAACATACAGGCACACGGTGTCATCGATTTAATAACCTGCATGGAAAAAGAGCGGAGAACTAGTTATTATAACTGTAATCGATTTAATAAACTTGCATGAAAAAAAATACGTAGAACTAGTAATATTGTGTGCCTGTGATCACACGGAAATAACAAAGTTTTAGACAGATAGCTCGGCTGTATAACTTTATGTTGAAAAGTTCAGCCGGTGTGATACTTTTGACGGATTGAACACGTATTGACGAAACATCGGGTATGATGCTCACTTGTAGATTTTAAGTGTATTTTTATTATACTATTCAAAAAGCATAACACCATTTATAACGAACATGCCACGAAGCCCGGAATTCTCACAAACCATGACGTGGACGGGAATTTATTAAACTTACGTTTAAACTTAACTTTGTAGGTTTTGATCCTTTTAAATTTTAAAAATATATTTTCCTAAACTAAGTTGTGATAAAATATCAATCGGGGAAGGTATTCAATATTGATCTTACTTGACCTAAGGATAAGGACAATCAATTAGATCACACCATATTAAACTACTGGACAGTAACAGACTATATGATTGGTTATCCTTATTCTACAATTAAATTAGATCATTATTGAACACTATCTCTGAAAACGAAGTTTGGCTAAAACCACTGGTCCATTAATACATGAACTTATTGTACAGGCGTCCCCGTAGCGCAG